>OY390711.1:4800000-6289916 GCA_959613345.1 Tolmerus cingulatus | reverse complement strand
AATCTGAAAGTCTGTACGGCTGCACGAAGTGGTCAAAAGTTGTGTCCTGGGAGTCGAGCTCAGTCCCGTATTCGAGTAAATAGGGACTGCAATAACAACAAGAAAACATCGGTGGCAATTACTTAAAATTACACCCCAAAAGAATCGAGCTTAATTACGATCAAGTTCTGCCATGGCATGGACGCTTATGTATCGAAGCTCTCATCTAAAATTATCGGCTGGAGGCACCGCTGACAAGTGAAATGCACACTCGTCTTTTCGTCTGCCATTTTTGCAAATCACCCTGCGGTTTCCCAACAATATCTTCAAAAACAACACTTTGACGATGCACTCGCTGAAATTTGTCAACAAAGAAAGTACGCGAGAGCTACGCTAACGTCGCGAATGTCAGTGGCAACAGCTGATTTAAGGAAGCCCCTGAGGGATACGTCAGAGCCATCTTACGGATTTCTTAAAAGAACACCCCCGCATGACAATACTTCGCGCAGAATTGCAGTTATTCATGCTTATTTTCTAACTTTTCATGGGGTGGACTAATTACTGCCTTTTTATTGTTTTTCCTCGGCACTGTTTCCTTACAGAATGATTCCACCCAAAAAGAAGAGATCGATGTGGACGAGGTGGCCGAGTGGTTAAGGCGTTGGACTGCTAATCCAATGTGCTCTGCACGCGTGGGTTCGAATCCCATCCTCGTCGCTTACCTTTTTTGCTGAAATTTCTTTCACATTATGTGTCTTATTAAATTTAACTTTATAAAACCAGCGAAAACTGTACTTTTTAAAACTCCACCGCTAAAATAAAAACGTTACAAAAATAAGTTTGATCTAGCAAATATAATGATTGTGATTAAAAACATATAAATTACAAATTAACGATCATCAGGTAATTTTGATTTTTCAATAGCTCATTAACGAGTGCGAGGAAATTTTTATTTTTCGATTCCACGATAATGATTACCAAGTCATTTTTATTTCTCGGTGATAATGGGCAAGAGATAATTAATTCTCATATATAACAATAAAAAATGATTTTTAACTGATTTAAAATGAAAGTGGTTTTCATTGTGAATCGTATATAACATTTTTTTTACTTTTCTACTCCTAAAGGAAGGAACAAAAAATGAAATTAATTTTATTTCGAACAATCCAGAAATAAAAATTTATTTGGATTCATTATCGAGCAATTGATATTTAAAAGGTAAATCGGAATAAAATAATTGATTGGTATAAAGTGATGATTGTATTTTGTTTTAAATTTCAGGAATAATAATTGTTTCGGGCTTTTGTTTGGAACCCTTCATCTGTCTGTCTGTCTATTTGTCTGATTTTTCCGTTTGTCTGTTTATGTTTTTGGAAGTCTGTCTTTCCAGAACGGATAAGACGAGTTCGTCTGACTTCACAATTTTAGACGAATGCTGAACAGGGATTTAACACTTGAATACCGCTGAGCTCAATTGATTGAATAATAATATTGTCTAAGGCACAAAATAACCATAATAAAATCATATTTATATGACCAATAAATATTTATCAAAATAGCCTGATGAAATTTTAAAGAGTTATATTACGAAAACAAGTTCGTTTTTAATACTAAAATGTTATTTCATAATTGTTAAGACAAATCCTTCAGTTTAAAGGTCCTGGAATTTCTCCACTACCTCAGGCTTTGATCTCTTCAATCCGACTCTTAAAGAGAATATCTGCGTACTCAATTAACAACTTTTCGAGCATTACAGTATATATATACAGTTGGGTGTATACAAGTATTTTAGTCCTGTAAAATTAATTCATTAAGAGATGCTCAGGCACTCAAAGCTTCTTTACTCAAACTTGGTTTAAGCCACTTTGAATATTTAAAGACTCTAATTTGAAGTACCTACACAAACATTCAATTAACCGAGTCATTCTTAGAACCCTGGGGCCAAAATTAATTACTTGCACATTTTTCAACTATATTTCGGAAGGTATGTGCAATGCTATGGAAGGAAGCGTCGATGTAAAAATAAATTAAATGATATCGCTTTAATAATTTTCGTTTATCGTATTTCTTTTAATGCGGGAAGAACATTTTACAAAATGATCCTCCTAAGTGTGCCTATAGGAAATATAACTCTTTTATTCGAACTAACCCTTTTAAAGAATTTTAGATCGGATACTCACCTCTCCCATGCCTTCCGATTATTTTCTACGACAATGCAGCCGTTTAAACATAACCCGGTATATTAAAAACAAAGCCCAAAAATTAAAAGAGTTCTCATTTAGGTATTCAGATGATTATTTGAAGATTCTCAGGAAGTGCAGGTTAATTGTAAAAATGCATTCTTCATTCACACTTACTTTGATTTAATCATAATTTCTGCAGATACAATTGTCGTTTAAATATCTCTTATTCTTCGCTAAATTTACACTAATTATACTTTTTTCATATAATCGTGTACATTAGCTACTAACAATTAATCATAAACATTTATAATTGAATTCAGTTCCCAAAGGTCGCTGATATCATATCATCGTAAGTTGCATAAGTAATTACATTTATTCATTTATGTTTTACTCGTTTATACTTAAAATACTGTTTTCTCAAAAGAGCTTAAAAATTCTGAAAAATGAAATAGAAAAAAACTTGTTTCCCCTTAATTTTGATTTTTTTTTCTTAATTATCCGAACACTCTTCCAATACAAAAAACTAAATCGATAACTATTATAATCACTCTAAAGCTGTGAATCTTTCGCGGTTTGGTCGTCTTTGTAGAGAGAGTATTAAATGAAACCCTGTATTTAAGAGTTCTGAAATTTTAACCGAAAATTAGAAGAGTAAACAATACAAAAATATATTTAAAGCTTTTAGTTCCTTAACAATGTACGTTTTTCTTTATAATCCTTAAAATTTTACCGCTCTTTCTAGTTTCATCCCCTCCATAAAAAATACCTTCAATTTTTCTTACTTTGCATTTCCTTTTAAATTCATTGCATTGGGTTTGCCAGTTAGTGTAAAATATTTATTTTAGCCTCATGAGTATGAGCTGCTTTTCCTGCAGGTGTGATCCTTATAGTAGTTGTAGGGTGAAGTCGGCAATAACTATCATTTAGAACAAAGCGTAGTAAATAGGGACTCACATAATCACTAAAATAGTTAGAATACTGTGATGTAAATATATATATATATAGATATATTTATATAATAACAGGACATCTAAATAAGATCGCATCCTTGCAACTGCCATGCCTAATTGGTTTAAAGCTCACGAAAGAAAACACAAAGTAAGAAACAGCCTAAGTGTAAAAACGTCTGATCACAACAGGTTGCTTACAAATTAAATAGTTATATTAAAATATATTCAACCCTATGTCCAATAAAATTCGTTTAGTTTGTTGCAGTATTAGTTAGTCATAAGATTTAACGTCTACAGTCAACGATAGTTTCCGCATGGGTCATAATTTAGCTGAAACGATGTTTATTGGAACTATCTAGCAATTCAATTTGTCTTAAAGACAGTCAGTTCACAGAACTAAGGAAACAGTCATAAATATTTACCTAAGACTACATAAAACTCAGGAGTGATAGGCTAAATACTAACGACATATCTACGGTGCACTGGTTGGTAGTGTCTTCTTTTCACTGTCCTGGGTACGTCAGGCGGTGGATATAATCGGTTAAAGACACATAGACTTAACACTAAACAATTTTCCTACTTAAATTAATTGAGCATCGCGATTCGAATGTTCTATGGCTGCGAGCAGATCATGTTTCTGTCGAACGTACAAGCGACCTTTCTTCCAGGGGTTCTGGAGCTGAAGGGGCTTAAAGTCGTCTCGTAAGCACCGCTCCCGGGCACCGATTACCGCAACAAGACAGAAATTATCCAACTTTTCGGGCGTGTATATCGGGCCATCTTTCCCTTTAAGAACGACAGCCATGTTGAGCTGCTTCACCACAAGCTCCACAACTTCCCGGGCCGAAGTTTTCGGAGTAACATGGAGTTTAAGGCTGGTTCCTTGTGCCAGACCAGTCTCATACGCGGCATAAACTTGAATTATCCCAGATCCATGTATAATTTTCGAAGACGAGGACGCCCCACTAGAACCAGCTGCTAGATCTTCATCATCACTGCATCGCATACTGCTTTTCCGGAGAACGTCAATTGGTATTTTGGTCAGAGGAGATGAGGGTTCTGATATGTGTAAGGGTTCCTTAAACAGTTTTATCTCACTCTGGAGTGCTGTTAAAGTTGGCTTTAAGAAAGATCCACCTTCTACCTTTAGCTTTTCGCACTCTGTCCTTATCGTGACCTTGGCTTTACTAGGGAGAGGTGTCGTCAAAGTGTAAGATGAACCATCTGAATCACTCGAAAGACTTTGCAGAGAATCAGCTGTACTTTTAAAAGTCGGTTTGTAATTTAAATGGGGACTAGATGTGGCTGATAAATTTGTATTGACGGTGGTTGATCGTTTGCGATGGATAGCAGGTTGATGCTTCTTCGTACTGAAGAGTGTATCTTCAGATCTCGATGGTGGAAGTCTTGGCACTATTCGTTCACTTCCCTCGCCTGCTGAATAATAGCTGTTCCCGGACTGTGAATCAGCACTGTTTTTCCTAGAGGACGATTCCATTCCCGATGTGGCGCTCAAGAAGCGAGAACCAATTGAAGACGAACACTCTAAATTTTGCTCGGACTTCGAATGCTCCGCACTGAGGAAGCAGTTGGAGGTCAAGTTGTTATTAGCTGCTGGTCCTGGCCAGGATCCTCGTCCGGGACTTGTTTTTACAAGTTTACTGTCTCTTTGTGGAAGTTGAAGCAGTTGTTGTGTACTGCTGGAGACAGTCGGTTCGTCTTCAATTACATCAGCTTTATTAAACTCTAAAATCTCTCTCATGGTAATTCCAGAAATGGTCCCTCTATCACGGGCAAATCCAATCACGTCCATTAGCCACCTGACGCCCTTCCACACCGAATTTAAGTTCGACGTTAGTTCCTGGAGTTTTGCTAATCTCTCTTTAGCCGTCTGCAGTTCCGAACTGGAAAAGGCTTCGCGGTGGGAGTGATTAGCTATGGCCGTATCCAATTCAAGAATGCACGAAAGCCGAGAATATTTCTGAATAATTGTATTTTGGTACGTCCTAAGGTGAACCATTTCGAAAGCCTGAAGAGGGAGACTGAGGAGGTCCCCTCGTTGTAATAGGATTTCTCGTTGTCCTGGAACAGCACACGACGATTCTACCGGGGGGCATATAACCAAAAAGCTGACCTCGTTACTAAGCTCAATTACTTCGACGTCGTACAGCCTGTGCGTTAGCGCGTCCTCGGAGTTTATGTCCATGTAATGAAAGAGCCGGTTGGCCGCAGCAGTCATTAACTCTAAAAACATTTTTTGCACCTCGGTATTACCGTCGCATTTTGGCCGAAATTCGAGACAGACTGCGGCTTTATCTCTTTTCAGGACCTTCCATTCCTCCGCCGATATATGGGGATTTTCCCGGACTTTGCAATGGGGAAGGACGTTTGGGGTTTTTGCTGGAACAACAACCTGAATTTGGTCGACTGAACTTTGCATTTTTAGATACGCCAGGTATAACCCTCGTGATAACTTGACTTTTGAGGACTGATGATAATTAATCTGCTCAGCAATTGAACTAATTAGGATTTCGCTTATGTTATTGTCTTCGTGCAGCGCGGTGACCTTCTTCTGGATTTTATTCAAAGGAACCCATCGTGAATTCAGCACGGACACCGTTTTGGGGCTCTTCACAGCGTTCACGCAAGACAGTACCACAGTCCCGTGGGAGTCCCTAAGGGGCTTGTGGTACAGTTGACCCAGGTCAGTCGTGCACAGTGCAGATTGCATCTGGCACGCTGCAGAGAGGAGCTTCGTTCGGAAGTGGATCGCCGAGGCCGAATTCCTTTCCATGTCGGTGCGAAGGGACTTCACGTCGTCCCAGGTGCACGCCACCTGAAGTGGGATGTGGTATCAGTTTAGGTACATACGGGTAAAAAACACTCTTCGTCTTACCTTCATAAACCAGTGGTAGTCATTATGCAGGGAACTCGGATATGTTTCATCGATTTCAATGACTGGTAGAAAGTCCTCGTTCGTAACAAGAATCCGGTCGTCATAGTACAAAATGCAAGCCAAATAGATTCCTCTGCAAAGAGATTTAATTTTGCTTTTAAAAAGATGTTTACTACAATTTATTAATTTTGTCCATATTAAAAACAAAAAGATTTTTATAAACATTTCATTTATTTCTCCCCTTTTATTTTCTTGAACTCAAAACCCAAATTCATTTAAATATGAACTATTTATAACTTGAATTTGTAAATGCGGGAGGCTTTTAAAAATGCGTTTCTTTTGCACATAGGAACTATCATAGAAACAAAATTTTCCTAACAATAATTCTATACAGTACATCTAAACATTTATATTTCAGCCATTTAATATGGATACCGAATAAATAATCATATTTGAAAATGGGAGATGTATCTCTTCATGGACATTTCTTTGTAATAAAACTAATAATTTTTTTAATGTAACAAATCACCTTCTTAAATTTTTCTGAAATTTTGAAGTAGCTGTGAAGAGTTGCTTTATAGTTGTCTTTTTCTTAGGATTTCGACGTTGGACAGCAGGAGTCTCGAGAGAAAGTTCTGATGCATCTTCAGGTCGAGCTAATCGTACAGCCGTAAAAAGATCGTCAAGAATTCGCTGCCTTCCAGCAAACCTGTGCTCCTTGTTATCCATATCACGCCAACCTGCACACAAGTCACAATAGTAATAATAAAAATCCAAACTCCATTTTTAAAGGAAAAGGAATATAAATATAAGACAAGTTTACTAACTTGAAGGGATAACACTGCCCGGTACTGAAAGCCGATATGGTCCCCAACCCTTAACATTTCCGCAGCTTGCACGAAAAAAGTATCGCCGACCTTGGGTTAGGTCGCCAATTCGACATGTAGCCCCCATAATTCCTTGGTAGCTGGCCCATTCAAAAAGTTCTCGCTCCCCAACCATGTTGCTAAAGTCAGCTCGTGTTGACCATTGAACTGAAAAATGTGCTATATTTTATTGGATCCATGCTAGGAGATATGTATGTCAAACGATGAATTTTCAGGATTCTGTTGACCAATTCATTCATTTACAATTCGGAAAATATCATGAAGCACTCTTTAATAGGTTACACTTTACCTAGGTTTCCAGCTGGGTAAGCAACCGAAATTGATATTTATGACGGACATTTTCAATTTGTTTTTATTATTGAGAGCAAGATTCGTTTATCTTTTTTATCGAGGACTTAGTTTAACATTCGCTGCAGCCGTGATAAATTTGATTCGCGGTGCTCGGCACCATGAGTTCTTCAGTGTGCATTTCTGGAACATTGCTGGATTAAAGCAGAGCATCGTGTCAGTGTGGTTGATGTGGTTGAACGCAAGTTTAATATTTATTGATAGCATAAATTCTTTGAAATCAATCATAAAACCATATCAGCAATCGCTTGCTTTCGCGGGGTAATTTCCAGCAGATGTTATATTGGGCTAATTATATAACTAGGTCACATATTCTCATCAATGGGTAGTTTCGAATATTTACGAATCGGATTTGTAAGCAACTGTGTTCCCTTTTGAAATTACATTTTTTAACTTTATTGCTTAATTAAAAAAAAAATACATGAGAGTTTACATCTTTTTTTCACCGAGTACTTAAATTTGTTTTTGAAATTGGAAATAATCACTTAAAACCTTTCACTGAATTTACGGTGCTAAAATATGCAAAGGATAATATTCTTTCCAGTATACCAAATGGTAAAATGAATTCAACTAAAAGATATTATTTGCAGACACCTCTCACTTTAAATATTAAATACATACATGTATGTATGTAAGTGATTAACTTTGGTGCAAAGTCTTTAATTAATTTAATACTATCCTGACAGACAAACATAATAAGCCTATACTGCATTTGTATATCTAAATAACCGGAAAGAAAGAAATTTTCCAGAATTTTCAGGATTTCTAAATAAATGTATGCTGCAATCAATCTCCACCACCGCAGATTTCACAAGTTTACATCAAATGGGGCGCCAGCAGGTGAAATTTTCAAACGAAGCATGAACTCGTACCGGAAAACTGCTTTTCCACATTAATCTGGTTTCCTTCCTCTGCTTTTTCCTTCCTGCTTGACTGCATCCTCATGCACAGATGTAGGTATTCTAGCGATGAAATAGACGTGGATTGCCACAGGACATCTGAACAAGGATACATATTTTAAATGCAGTTTCCGTGCTCTTTGCGTTTATGGACTGTCGCGATATTTTTATCATTGCATGGACCAGCAGAAAACTTCCACAAGTCTGTCAATCCTACACAATTAGAAAACAAAATTGCATTCCCCAAAGTTCCGGAATTTGATTGCGCTGTTAAAAAATGAACTTTATATCTGCGACGAAAATAAAAGTGCTTATATTCGTATAAAAGGTCGGCTAAAAAATTCGATTAAAGGAAAGAGAAGTCATTTGCTTCTTGGCAGAGGCTAACCACAACCACCATGTGGGTCTAACTCGACCAAACCCCAACCATTTTTAGGACTCTCGATTGCAAGCTAGGAGGTAATTTAACAAAGCAGATAAAGACCATCCATCAGATTCGACAGAATTGGCTACAATTTGCTTTTTCTCAATTTTCCTTTTTTTGTAAAAAATGATATCCCATTTGAGAAAAGAAATTTAAGACCTTGTTAGAAAATGACTCCCAAAGAATATTTAAGTTGCTAAAGCGTAATGAGAAAATCTTCATATCGCAAATATTTTTATTTTTATAACTGAACTTAATGAACAACATTATATTAATCTCTTAGTTTAAATCCACCATTTAAAACGCCCTAATCTTACTACAAGGTTTAATTTCAGCAAGGCTAAAAAAATTCAGATAAAATCAACATAAAGGAAATGCGATCACTCCAAATAACTCGAAATATGTATGTATATACATACCTAGAGTGACCACTAAATCACCGCTGTCCTCAAATTTACGTGGTCAATTTATTTTTACGGCCTACATAAAAGCTGTGGTCCACGTAAGGAGCATTAGGACTGCCTGAACGTGATAAATCTTTCGAGGTTATTTTCAAAAGAGACCCTAAACCCAAGTACATACATACTACATACCCTTCGCATTGTTTCATGCAAAAATAAGAACCTTTCGATGAAATTTTATTTTTCAAGTTAATGTTGTACATAGACAACATTTGATGACTTCCCGGGTCAACCTAATCTCTGAGTTATTTAAGCAGCACTTACATCAATTGTTCTCTCTCTTCGTGAAGCCTGTTTTCATTAGTAAATTTAAAGACATATTTCAAATGGAAAAATTTCGTGTAAAAAGGATGGAACACCATTTTTCCTTCTAGATCCTGTTGCTAAATATAAAAATGTCTATCTTTCCTCCCCTTTACCATAAATATTTACTTCACAGCATGGTTGCTGAGCAAAATTAAAAACAAATTCGACTACTTTTTTTTAAATATAAATGACTTTTATAATAAGCAGAAAAAAATAACTTATTTTTATAATAACAATGGTATTAAAATAAATATTCACAAAATTTCATATTTTTTTGTATAGGAGGTATCACTATGTGTCAGAATAAAATCGTAAAAAATGAGGTTAGTCTTCTAGTCAGTAATCAAATGGTCCAATATGTACTTACTTCTGAACTTTGTTCCGATTGATCCTTCCATTGGCTCCAAAACACAAATAGCGACTGAATTAGGACCTGCTACGTCTACAGTTATAGCACTAGGTACGTCTGGAGGCCTAGCTTGATCCCATCCAAGCAACATTCGTCTTAAGCCCTTAACTCTCCTTTCCCAAAGACCCAATTGCTTATCAGCCTCAGTCCCAGCACAGCCTGTCACAGAAGGTCCACTGTTACCTATAAAAGCGAGTATACAAAATTATCACCTAAAATGCGATTATAAAATAAAAAATTGGTGTTATAAAAACCCCGATTCTTAAACTTCTTCGCCTTTTAAATTTCCTAAAGAATACGCGGTGCTCTTAAAGGGAAAACATTTTTCGCATTCAGTGTAGGTATTCCATGCCAATAAACATTTCACAAAAACTTTCTTTGAAATTCCGGGAAGCACTAGAACACTAGACAGGCGGGGAAAAGCGACTCCCCATTTTTATACCTGGATAAACAGAGGGATGCTTAACATAGATGATAAAAATGTTTTAGAATTGCACTTTGTTCAAGAATTAAATTAGTCTAATGAAGCTCTATGGAGGACGGGGAAAAGTTATTCCCGGTATATTTTTGCTTCCGTAATGAAATGGAACCTTGCTTTTGAAATGGAGATGAGAAGGATTTAATCAACGATTTAAATCCCAACAAAATTCTGTGGCAATAGTCAGGAAGAGGAAAAGTTTTATTTTAAAATATGACGAAACTTAAAATGTGTATTCTGTATTATCAGAAGAAATCGGATTGGGTTCATGGCGACAAATGTTAAATATTCAAAAAATTGCCACAGCCTCAACTACAGACAATTGTCCTAAAACTACAAGCTGGTAACTTTTTACAAATGTGTTTTTAATTAAAACATAGAATTTGTTCCAGTAGAGGTTAATTAAAGTTGATAGTTTAAATTTTCCTATAGAACAGAAGTTCTCTTGCCGCAATTTATTTTGTCCACTCATCCTCTTTCCTAAGGACTTAAAGGAGAGGGGTATTCCTTCCGCTATAGTAGTGGAATTATTATGAGAAAAAAAGCGAGGAATCGAAAAAAAACACTAAGTAAGTAAATAAGAATAAACTTCTGGACAACTGAGCTGCCAGGACAGGCTAACTTACTAAGCCGGAAATTGTTTTCTTGAAAGGGTGGCCAACAGCTAGGTATAAAGATACTCAAGATATGGATAGGCTACTTGGATTGGTGAAGAAATAATTAATTTAAAAAGATTTTCGACCAATAACTAGACACGATAATTAATTTGAAGTCCTATCCAATTTCTAATGAATGTAGTTACTTACAGAAAATAAAATTTGTTGTACATAAGTATGTATTTCTTAAACAAGCAAATAAAAAGATAATTCCATTATAGTATATCGATTAAGCATGTGCTCCGTGTCTAAAATAAAAAACAAGATTTAAAAAGCGAATCATACGAGCTTTAAAAGTTTACAAGATCTTATAGTATGAAATCCTAAGAGTTTACTAAGTGTTTGAAGTCGACACGAAAAATAAACGAATTGTCGAAAAGTAATTAAATGTTAAAATCTTAACATGTTAGCTGTATCTCGTAGGAAATATTTCATAGAAAGAATTGTTTTTGTTGTTATTTAAGTATTTCTTAATAACTAAAAAACAATTTATCTTGCTCCAGCGTTTGACAATAGATAAAACATATGAATTTTATTAAAGGTTTTATTAAGGTTATGGATACTTCTCATCACCTATTCCTTCAATCAATCCGAAATAATTTAATTTTAATTTTATCTTTTTGTAGTAAAAATGATGACAAATAGCCATCATGGGAAGATTGTTACATTCACACAATTCTCCTTGATATGATTTATTATCAGTCATCAGCACGCCGCTCCCAGGAAAGTTATAATGCGAATCTATAGGTCAACATCAATCATCCAGTCGAATTTGGAGATCTAAAACGAATAGACGCGAAGGCAACTATGTAATTCAATTGAAAGAAGTCTAAATGCGACAAACGAAGCCAGCTGAGAAACACGAGTTGAATGGAAATAAAATCCTTTTGGGCACATTTGAAAACATTTTAAGAGAATCTAAAGGATGAATGAATATTTCATCATAAGTTTTAATGGTTAAAAGGTTCAATCGATTTTTTCTCCTACTGGGAATTATTATATAATGACAAATTGTCTTTTGCTTTTCTTAAAATTCACAGAATCTAAAAAAAAATTATTTTTGATGTGGAGAATATAAAAGTCTAATTTAAACTTTATTATAACCTTCTGTTATTGGGTGATTTGTTACTTACCAATTATACTTGAAAACGAAGCTCTTGTACTGATAGGTGGCTGGGGAATTTCGTCAGCACTGCTCAAATCTTGAACCCGATTTTCTGCGTCATGAAGTAGTCCATTTATATGATTTCCCAATGAATCGGGAATCTTGACTGCAAAAAGTAATAAAATAATAGTTCAATATAATTAAGCTATAATCATTTTACATCCGCTAGTTTAAATTTTCCAGTTGGAGGACTAAATTTAAAATCAGCGAACCTAAAAGTCTCGATAGGTACATAGGTACATAGGTACATGTATACCTATAAGACGTACATAAATGAAATTTATTATAAAAAGGTGTAGGTCCGATCATTTTAATTTTTTGGGAGCCAGCAACAAGTATGTACATTTACTAATGATAAATGTGCCACGCGCCTAAAGGGTTCCATACCAACATCTATTGACCTAAGCTATTTCAAACCAAACCGTGCAGAAAAATATTTTTTAGGTTATAATTATGAATAAGAAATATTTGATATATCAGCTTTATTACAACAACGTATATTTAACTTTCTGTATCCTGAGACTTGTTTAAGAAAAGTAAAGACTTTGCCCGCCCTTAGATTAATCACGACCATAGGCAACACTCTGAAACTCTGAAATATTATTTACATTAAGTAAGTAACTTCTCAGACGCCGAGAAGACACTATGCAGAATGTAGGTGGATATATTTTTTATGAAAAAGGAGAATATGTATATGCTTGTACAAGAAACTCATATAACATTTTTACGGATGCACGAAGTACTATCATGAACTTTATTAAAGTTTTATATTTCGAAGACATGGCAAAAACTTAAGTGAATAAGTGGATCGAACATAACATTGTAAATTGTTTCATAAAATTGAAACACTTACCATTTTTATACATACCTCTTTTTTCAAATTTAAGTCTCTGATATTCGGTTCGGTTATCGGTCATAACATAAAAACTAGTTCTACTTAGGCACAGTAAAGTAAAACGTAAATCGATAGATTTTCGTACTGCTTATTTTACGAAGTGCAGATTGCACGAACATGCACTTTGCTATTTTAACAAATACAAGGTCCCTACAATCACTAGTCACGTTTAATGGCTTAGGAAGAAGTGAACAGTTTATTTACGGAAATGGAATGATGACCTATAAATTGGTAGTTTTACAAAGTCGTTTAAAGATGCAAATGTTAAGATAAACATTATTATTTTAAATTTATTAAGTTTTTAAGCTCTACTTGAAATATTTATTTGAATCACATTTGCCCTATGTAATGATATGCTTAGTCTTTTTTTTATAAACAGGACATATGTTACAAAATAGTGGTGTTTTGAGACTTTTACAATATTTTTCTACTTTTCTTGCAAAATTTACTTAATTCGCTGCCGAAATTTTTTCCCTCCTTTATGTTAACACCATTTTTGGTAAATATGTATATAATATATATAGCTTGCATTTCCAACACTAATGTTCTTTGTAGACTTTTATAGTAGAAATGATAAGGTATAAATAGTCAAAAAACACCTTAAAGTTTCTAAACTTAACTCTTAAAAATCATCAAATTAAAAAATTAAATATAAAATAAATAATAATAAAAAGAATGTTTTTAATTTAAGAAACAAATAAAAAAGTAAAATTACTTACACTGACTACCTTCTATAGCACCATGTTGAAGAAGCATTTTGGTCATAGGCCGATTGTTACTCAGAACGGCAACATCCAGTGGGGACAGGCCATCGCTGTTTAGGCTGAAAAAGATAAGTTGTTACACTAAATTGTAAAAAACATTTGCAAGGTGTACTGGTTCGCACCTATTAACATCCACATCTGTCGATTCCAGAATAGTCTTGGCCTTGTCCAAGTGACCATGTTCTACAGCCGAGAAAAGAGCTGCAAATTTTGCAAAAAGGATAAAATTTAATAACAGCCACTGCACAGCAGTATATAGAGTAGTATTTCTTGAGGGTTTTTTAAGAAAATGCGAAATCAATTTGAGCGTATAAAGGACGAATCAGGTGCCAAGAATGTTCCAGTTCAAATAGAAATTTCAAAGACGTTTAAATTTGCGGAACCTACCATGTAAGTGTATATTGATTTGTGTTAACTTTTCGAGCTGGGCTTGTGCCAGCTTTATTTGCTTTTTCGTCATTTTGTTGGAAGCAACTTGCTGCTGTTGCTGTTGTTGTTGCAACGATTGGTGTATCTGTGGGTGGTGGGACTGCACTGACAAATGAAGTCCGCTGCTATATGCAATTTTCCCATTTTGAGATAGTCTATTTTGCCTCGGTGGATGCGGTATCAGAAACTCCATAGCATTGGCCTCGGGTGTTTGGGGTGAATGATGATTTTTGGAAATTTGCCTAAATAGCGGCGATTTTATCTTTAAATGTGGAAATTTGCATGGCTCCGATGTTGGGCTGGTTGGCTCAGTAGCTGTTGGGGGTGTCAGGGGTTGAGATAATGAAGAATTATGTGGTGAAATCGATTGCAGCGATGTACGTGTTATTAGGTCAGGCAAGGTGATTTCTAAAAATAAAACATAAAAAGGGAAAAGAAGAAATGTAAATTATAAGAAAAAATAAACATTAAAATAATGAATAATAAACGAATGATTCATATCATAATTAATAATTATAAGAAAATTAGAATAATAAATACATATAAATTAAATGAAAGCAAAATTTTCGTTTAATATGAAAGTACTTTGCCTCGTACGTAACTAATTTGCGATCCAATAATTCTAAATTAAATGAAGCTAAGAATTCAAATCACACCCAAAATTTTTCTAATAAAGAAAAATTCGAATTCAAAATTTTTGCGAGAAAGATTTTTGAACGAGCTTAGTTTTAAAATAATTTTAGGTATTAATCATGAAAAAATCATTCAATTTCATACTAAAGGAATAAAAGTAGCAAAAATCATAGAAAATACATTTTTTTTTAAAGTTTTTGTACTTTCATCCATCACACGTCAATCAAATGCAGTTCTGCTTATTTTTTTAAGATGTATACTTTTTGCATTATATCGCTTATAGGACGATTTTACGGCCAAAACATAACAAAAATACTTCGACATATTAAATGAAGAAAAAACTTAAACGTACTTTTTAGTACGTAATTTTTTAATAAAATGATCACATTCATATTTTGTTTAAATCACAGATAATTTTTAAATTTAAAAGCCAAGCAAGCTAACTCAAAAAGTAGGCACAAATTAGTAGTTTTTTTTTACCCATGATTGCAATGAAAGAAGCAATTAAGAGTAGAATGTTAATAATAAATTAATAAATAGAACTAGTTGATGTGTGAAATGTATTTTTCAAGAAAAAAGATCGTCGCACTTTAGAGTAATCCTAATTATAGTTGGAAAAATGTTTTTTTAATTACGAATTGTATTTTTAAAAAAGAACATGTCATTGAACAAATTACATGGGTAATTAAAACATTTTTAAACGTTTCTGGTTTCCTCACATCTCACAAATTTGAAACCCATAGACAAATTTAAAATGATGATATTGTCCTAAATTAGCAGAGCGATTGAACAAAACACGAAATTCGGAATCAGTGTAAATATGATGACAACACGTATGAAAACTAATTCAAAATCGGACTGGGTTCATTCTATAAGCCGCCGCATCTCGTAAGGTACTGTTGGTTTACTCAGGTAAAGCCCGCCTTAACGCAAGTTAAAGGGCCTCACTAAATTAAGGTTTATTAGTTCATAAACTTCAGTCTATATTTCCTTTTAATCGTTCGTAGGAAAATTTAGCTGTGTCGAAAATTACTCCTAGGGAAACTGGACCTGGAAACTTGCTTCTCTCAGAGAAAACAACAGTATCAATCAATCACTTCAAACACACCAACGCAAATAACAAAATACCGATTAAGATTTTATTAAGAACAGCAGGTTACAAATGACGAGGAAATATATTGCGATAATTAGTTTTACTTTGCCTTAGAATTAATCACCAAAATAAACTGTGACCTAAATATATAGTTTGTAGAATGAGTTTACTTCCCAGAAGTAATTTTATTACGACCGCAGCAAGTACACCTGAGTGAACTGTTAAGGAGTTAGAGTGAACTTTTAAGAAGTTACCTTGTAATTGCATTAAACAACTCAAAACTTTTAATGTTTTTCGCGCGAATCAAAACTTTTAAATTTAAAACATTCTAACTACAAGGAGAGCTGCAAAGGATTTTAATCAAGGGAAATCTCTCGTGATGTTCACTGTTCACCGATGGAATTTCTGCGAAGATTCTGCGAAATTGCAGCCAAATTTGAATATATTAGCATGAAAACAAGACATTACGATGCTATTAAAATATTAATTAATATTTCTTATTAATTTTGCAATTGTACAAAAACTTGTTGGTAAAGTCGTTCATTAATTATTATTATTTATATTTTAGCCAAGCTTCCTACTTCTTATGAACTAAAATTGTCTACGTGCTTTTCAGCTAAATTGCAATTTTGTTTAAAATGCGCCCTCGAAAAGCTTGTATTTAAATAGTCGAATATCTATTAAAAAGTTACGAAAATTATTTATTATTTATCATTAATATTTATTATTTAATGAATTGTAGTGGCAATAGGGAGTATTAAGTTCACAAAATCAAGTCGTTATGCAAATTAACAATTTTATGAAAAATCTCTCCGGGCAGGTAAAAGTTTGTTAGTGTGCTACTAGGTATCAATTTCTAGCCTATTCGCATCAATGAACATTCATTTTGACGCACATCAGTGCCTTTTCAATGTTTATTGCTTCCGACCCTTTAGGCATCCGGCGAAAATCCTGAAGGGACGGACCTCTAGAGTTAAATTTCACGGCAACCGGGAGAGTTGGAGAGGCGAGGCGAGATAGTGTGAAAATGTTTTTGCATTCAACTTTGTGACAGGGACTCCGTAAGGATTGGCCTCATTCGCTTAAATTCTCCTGGATGCTATTAAAAGTAGGAAATGGAGGAGCAGAAGACGCCTTTGTCCACGGCAAAAACATCTGATTTGGAATTTATCCGATCCAGGGACACAATATAAAATTGTGTTCTTCCCAAATCGAGAAGGGTTGAAAAACAAATAGCAAAGGGTTTCTTCCCATAGTCATGGGCTTCCGTTTTATCGACTTATTTGGCAGAGCTTATATACTACCCACCTTTGTCCTTTTCAACCTCAAAACGATTTCGACCGGACTTTTAAGAAGGCATTTAAATATGGTGACTTATAAGTAAAAGGAATCAGCACAACACAAAGAAGTATATCTCTAATTTATTAAGAAAAAAATGTGGTAGGGCCAATTGTTCAATTGTCAGATGAATTTGTCCTTCGAAAAACTTGGCTGCGTTTAAAAATAGTTACCTATCAGACGGATAAAGTTATTTTATTCGCTCTTTAGACTGACAGTGACAGTGAAGACTTTTATTTGTCGGTTAATTTTGACAAATTAAGTTCACAATAATTTACCTTAAATCCAACTTGATATTTTATCTATTATAGAATAAAGTTATCAGCCGATTGAAAAATGTGCCCTTATTAATTTGTACGTTTCTATATTTCTCAATTTCCTTTAAGCAAGTTTTTGCAAGTTTTTCCTGTTCTAATAATACAGAAAAAGAGAACTGCCCAAGATTTGAAAAAGGAATAATTTGTAGCTCTTTATTTCCCTACTTCTTGAGAGAAACAAAAGCGATTTCAATAAACCAAATTGATTAAATAAATCCTTCTTGAATATTTTAGAGGAGCCTTGAAATGATTATTCCCTCTTAAATTACTGGAAGCGAATTTCCTAATAAAACCTTACAACTGAACCCTTTTAATAAGTCTTATACTTCTCCTCCATAACGCCCTCATATGTTTTGCTTCTAAGGAGCTTAACTCCATTTAATTGTAATTAACTTTGCTGTGCTCCTAGAAAAATTTAAAATGAGGATGGAAGCCATTCAATGAAAATGGATAAAAAGGATTAAGAATTTTTGCTAGACAGGATTCTTGATAATTAGAGTTAATCATAAAAGCATTAGCGTTGTTAGTCATCATCCACCAAATTTTAACATCAGCCCCAACTATCGATAGTTCTTATCTTACCAGTTGGGAAAATTTCTGATTTTGTTTGACGAAAGGCACCAGTGAAAGGCTTTTGGCGCAGTACGACAGTGGGAGAAAGGAGGCAACCGTGCAGTGGAAATTTAAATTCATGACCTTGACACCTGTAAAATGATAAAAGGAAAATTTGTACCGAATTTTTTACTTGTTTCGTTTAAAATATCCTATTATTTTTTATTAAAATAACACTCACAGAATAAATAAGGATTGCGAAAAAATCCACCAACAATTTAACCACATGTGTTGAAAATGCTGGAGATTTTATTAACAGTTCTACTAGGAAATAATTCCAACATTATTTAAAATCCCCATATTTTACATACAAAAAAAACAAAATTATACACTATCCAAAAAATTCACTTTTAAATTCCTCGAAAAAAAAATTGTTAGCAATGGATTTATTATAATTTATCTACGTAATATATACATATGCAAATGTAAATAATTCGGATTTGCCTTCATCGATTAAGTAGGCTGCATTTAAAAGGGCCAGCATTTTTATAAGTGGTATTTATTCACGTAAAAAGTTGGTGCTCATATAATTTTTGAAAACGTGAAAGCAATTAGGTAATGCAAATTTGAAAAGTTATGCCTCATATTGAGAAAAATAACTGAACAAATACAAAGCAATTCAAATATATTATATGAAATCTCACCCTTTAAATAATTTTAAAGTAATTATTAATGCTCACTTTCCATATTTTCTAAAAGTATCTATTAGGGTTTTTTCAACTGTTTCATTGATCCCTATCCCTATCTCCGAGGCCACTTTTGATTTTTTGTTATTAGATGTTGTCTAAATATTAAAGTACCTTTTTTACTTTCGCAGCTGTTTTTGATTTTTTTATATTTTTCAACATTGTTTTCAAATACCTACTTATAGTCAAATATTTTTTTATTTTATGAATCTAAAGTAAATGCCAGAGATAAGAGCAGGATAGGATAATGCAACGAATAGCATATGTTGATGCTTAAACCCATTTAAAATGATATACATGGTGATATTAATTATCGAGTAATAAGTATTAATATAAAATATATGTAGTTAAAAGTATTTGGTTATAGTAAATTTTTCGAAGATACATATTTAAAACGCAACAAACATATCAAAATGTAAAATTAGAACTGCTTATATCAGGACTGAAAGTCTAACATAAATTAATAGTTCAATATTTAAATCATATATGTATATACACCCTATTAAACTTTTAACTGAATACAAAACAATTATATAATTAAGAAAAAATAAATGAATTTTTGATCTTACTATTATTTGAATTGGCCCAAACCGATCCTCGACGAATGGTCGCTGTTTTGTTTGTCGTCCGTTCTAAATTGGTTGAAGTAGCCCGGCGCAGTACTCGCGTATCAGGCGCGAGTGGTAGCAAATCGTTAAAAATGTCGTGGTCCTTAGAACTATCGGAAGTAGTTGTGGACTTCATGATTGATCCACTTAATACTTGCTTTGGTAAGAGCTTCAATTTTTGAGTTTTTTTTGTCGAGTTCTCCTTTGCAAATAAATCAAACAATTTTGAATTGGCGTGTATTCGATCACTCACCTTATTTTTCACAATTTCACTAAAATTAACGCACTTTTGGAAATTGAAATTTTTGGTTATTGGTTCAAATTTAAATGGAGATTCATTTACTTTAGGTCCACTATTAAAGCCCTTATATCGTGGACCCAAGAGCCTAAACGATGCACGAACAGATCGAGTTCTTCGGAAACTGCCTATTTGGCTTTGATTTGATAATTTGCGGTACGAATTCCGCTCTTTGGTTCGTTCCATTGCACAGTAAATTAGTAATAATCCACTCTTTTACAAACTTTCAATTTCTTTGGGATGAAGCACTCTTGAATTCATTGCACAGCAAAATTCGGTAACGAAGTCAATAGCTGAAATTCATCCAATTTAGTTCAATTATTGCGATTCATTATTATGATTTAATAGATAATTGGTAGAAGTTAATTAATTAAGTACCCAATTAACCAATAATGTCTCAAATCACTTCAGCTCTTCTTAAGTAGGCTAATCAAGCCATTTTTGCGGAAAATACGAAAATCTTTAAATTCGTAATGGTGATCATGGATATTGCCATTCAATATTACGACCCGACGAGCACACTTATGATAATAGTGAGAGCATCGGAAACTAATAAAACCGGCCGTACCTTTTCGAAAGGTACGTGAGCACTCTTGGTAATGTCTAAAGGCCCAGAAGCCTATTTGCTAACTGTGGGCACGATGACTTTCTATGTAACGTGATGATAGTGCGATAGAAAAGCTGTGAAGTGCGGCGCTCGCAGTCATTAGCATATCAGATTTATACTCTTGAGATACGCGGTGTGAATGCGAACGGAAGGTGAGCAGCTAATTAAATTCTGGGAAATCTCAGTAGCGTGAGGTTCAATTCAATCACACCCCCAGGCTGCCCCGCGGTAACGACTGCTCTTTTCAGATGCAATCATTAAAATACAAAATTTCATTACAGCCCGCCCCATCGGCCCTGTGCCACAGTTTTTAATTACGTTTCCGCAGGAGCGTAAAATAAATTTAGCCTATAATGCACTAGTTTTGGTTTTAAAATTAGAGTAGAAACATACTCAAATATGTTGGCGTATTATTCTTTCAAAATTATGAACTATTTTAGATTATAAACATAAAATCTAAGTAGCTCTCAAAATTCCGTAATGTTATGATATAAAAAATTTGAGTATACTTAATAAGTTCCTGAAGAATATTTGACAAAAATTCAGTGTTTTTGGTTTTAGCCGCAAATTTTTAAAGTACACAAATAAAAGAAGAAATGAACCAACTGCTATAAATTCTAGTTGGTACCATTTATGTATAGTCGGAATGCGGTCGGATTAATTGATATATAAACAAAATAACTCAAAATCGGTTAAGTAGCAATAGTTTAGAAAATTAGCGCAAACAGATATTAAATTCATTATTTAAGCTTAAAATAAATATCCGATTTAATAAATTATAATAGGTCAATGAAATTAACATAACGTTGTATTGTCATGACTGAAGGTGTCTGTAAAGGTTTACAAGAATCGGATAAATAGAAGTTGTTGAAAATCAGTCACAGCATTTGAAGCACTAACGTACAAAATGTAAAGCTAAATAAAACCCTTTAATATGAGTTCATGCATTGTTCGTCATAAAAATTTATGATTCCTGCAACCGAAACCAAACCGTCTTTCAGCATGGTTGCACTAAAATAAAGAACCTCTTCGTGCTGACCGAGCTCCCGAGTGTAACCAAACAATTGGATTAGCCAGAACCCAGAACACGGCGAACACGACCAGCATGCAATTTCTTATATGACCAGGTCCTGTGGCCAAATTGGGACCAAATCACGTGGCGTTGAGCATCCGTCACCAAATTGGGTAGCCTGCAAAAGATGGTTAATCCAAAGTGCGGTCTTGACGTACGCCTAATTACTGTGCAACAAAACTGGGCGTATGCAGTTTGCACGGATGTCAGCAGATCGAGTCAGCGTCCTCCTTGGTATCATAATTTCCTATTCAAACACCGGGCGAGCGCATTATGCGCATCAACATAAATTCGCTTTCACCAAGGAAGCGGCCATGCGGCGGATGTCGCAGTTAAGCTGATGAAGATCCCGCACAACTCGAGATGAGCCCGCACCCCTCTAAATTGTGTGGGTGAAGCCTGAATAGCAACAAAATGTCAAGCACCACCGCAATTAGGCAACTGCACGGTTAGGACGGAAATTTCAATTTGAACTGGCAGTTAATCAAAGTTGTTGTAGACAAGAAAAACTTTCTTGCATTGACGAGCTAATTACGTTCGGGAAAAGTTCCCTCAATCCCAAACTCTGCAGATTGAACAACTAAAGGTAATTTCGGAGTGCTCTAAACAATTCTGCAGTGGCAGCTTAGCTCCAACTTTATAAATGGCTTGAAGTGCATGGTTTTGACCCAATATTTCAGAGTTTTCCACAAATTGTAAAAGGGAGCAAAACTAGCTCCACTTGAGCTGGACCATCCCCGCGTAGAGATTTCAGGACGATATAAAATTTCAATTCAGAACGGCATTACAGTACTCGGTACAACGCGTTCTGGGATTCATAAAAATATTGCGGGCGAATAAATGCATAAATTGAATGAGAAATGAGACAGATCTTGTTCCGCTGCAAATTGAATTCCATTTTTAAGTTACCACTGAACGAGGGCGTTATTGTCGGTTCAAATTTTTCCCTTCTGAACATAATCGGGATTTACAAGAAGAGCAGCGAAATATTTCCCAGATCCAAAGTCCATTCTCCTCTCGTACAGAAGTCATATGAAACTTTGTCTTCATACATTTTCGAATGGAACACATTTCACGGTGACAAGTTTTAATTTCTGGCATCATGAACAGATATTGCCTTATGATGGAATTGCCCTAGTTTCGCGACACAACATAATTTCTAAGCTTATGTGCAATCCCTAACTAACTCAATGTGCAAACTTTGAAACAAATTTAATATTAATATAATTGATTTACATCACTCAAAAATAGGAATTGTGCATTCGAATAATTGTTACATGATTTAAGTGACTACACTTAGGCATGCAGGCATTTTCTATTTAGGTCGAATCAAGAAATGTACAAGAGGAACGAAATTGGCCTACGATCTGCAAATTGGCGTCGATTTAAAACTCATAGGATTAAGGAAGGCGACATTCACAAACTAGGCGTTTTAAATTTTATAATTTTATTAAATTTTAACTGAAATTGGGCCTTGCATGGTACATTTACTTTAAACAATACATTCTTTAAACTATCAACAATTTAAGACATACAAAACTTTAGAGTTCAGTATCCATTATGATTATGAGATATGTTTAATAATTTAATTACTTTTTTATTTAGTTGATTACTTTGTAATTTAAAAACAGCTTTCCTAACAATTCAAAATATTGATGAATATGTTCTTTCAAGTATGATAAGTAAATTTACCTAACGAACCGACATATCAGTCGATACAAATTAGATTAAAATTGTACATGTCCCGAAATCCTCCAGAAGACCTAGTTATTTCCAGTGCTCTGAAACAAATTCTGATTTCTCCACGGCATGTTTCTAGAGTTCATCTCGGCATAAAACTGGGATGATATTACATCGAAATCAGTGGCAAATCCAGATTAGAAGATGGCGTGGGAATACGTATTGGAAAATCTTAAAATCCCAAAGGTGCGCACTCTTTCATGTGCATTCACCTTTGGCAGACTTGGGGTAAGTATATTGTATAAGAATGTCTATATTTCAGCATCGGTTCAAAGTTCATCTAAGCCCACAGAAAATGCTCCTTTTGACTGTCTTCAGTGCCCTGTCGTTGGAATGTAGGAGGAGCTCGAGCATCTCCCTGGAGGGATCCTTGAGTTTCGTTTTCTTATACCTGTACGTATTAAATCGTTTCGGTTCGCTGTGCTACTCTTATTTTTGAGAAGACCGTCTACAAGGGACTACAAGGGGAATGGAAGGGGGAATAGAATCTCCTTGGGCAGTACCATAAATTGAGCTCTTCTAATTCAGCGAAATTAATTGAATTACACGAAAGGTAATGAATGACGGGGCACTAACGAGGATATCGATAGAGCCAAAGGACGATACGTGATAATTCGTAAATTGGCATTTTGTGGCCGTCGGGGCCCGACTATAATTATCGGTTGAAGGCTTTAAATTTAAGTGAAAAACAACTAAATTTGGTGAATGCTATTACTTCTCCATTAGGTCAACTTCAAACATTTAAAGCAATTTTTCCCGAAACAGCACCATCTTTCCGAGATGGACGCACAAAATGTAGCGAAGATCAAGGCCTAGAAAGTTTTTTCCCAGTCCGGCAAAGTGAAAAACTTTCCCCTATTTAAAGCGAGTTTGCTGTTTACCCAGCCCGGGAAGAGTGGAAACTTTCTTTCATTATTCAAGCTCATTAGAGCAGTAATAAAACTGCATGTCATCTGGGTAAAAAACCGCGACTGAACCGCTGTTTTTGTTGCTTACTGCTTACAGACCTCGCGGCAACCGCTGTTCCTCCTCGCGTAATATCAGCGAGCAAATCAGCTGAACTTGAAATGTAACATTTCACCTCAGTTCTTGCGGGAGCGATGCTCATTCGATAACACGAATGTTACGCTTTGGGTGGGGCGGTGGAAATGTTTTCATATCACGGCCAGGTGAGCGATGCACAGGTGGGAAATTTCTGCTCGGAGGATGTCGGCTGCTTGATGGAGGCATGTAAAATTGCAGACATCTCTCCGCGTTGACGACGGCTTCAGTGAGGCGCAAACACAATGGCTGCACGTTTCACTTTCAATTGTATAATTTTCTTTCCGAGGCAAATATAAATAAAAGTGAATGTTTCTTCACATTTCATCTTTTTCTGTTGTATTAAAAATATTTCCTACGGTATAGTCACTACAACGTAAAATAATCATTCAATGCCTCTTTTTTGAAGAATATTAACCCTTCAACGCCATTTCATTGAAGTCATTTTATTATTATAAACCTTTTATTTAGAAAGAAATTTATGACATGTATGTAGTATATATATAATATGTATATTATAGATATTAACTCAGTTGTTAAAATTTCTTCCATTTTCTGTACCACATTTCATACCTCCATTATTAATAAATTCAATTCCATATTGTATCGGCCATTACGAAAACAGTTATATCGTTAAGATTTTTAAAGCGTAATATTAATAACTTTAAGCACCCCCATATCATTTTGTCACTATACTTCTCGTTAGTGAGACCCTTTCCTGGAATATGAATCAATTATTTGGTGCCCGTATTAGCAGTTTCATATCGATCTTCTAAAATCTCTTTAAAGAAATTTTACGAGCTTTCTACAAATATAATCTTATGAGGGGCTTTATACGCTATCATATAATGCGCGAATTGGGCTTTTAGGTTTATCTACATAGTCTTAAAATTAGGCGAAATGCACATATGTTGTGCTGTTTTTGTTGAAGATATTCTGTCAGAGCTCTTATCATTGTTTCATATATGTACATAAATATATGTTTCTTGGCATGCATTTGTTACAACAACGTCGTGTCGTGGCTGATATTACATTTGTACGTCAACTGGTCATTGGCGCTATAAATTCTCCTTTGATATTCATGTTTACTCCGAGACGTA
Source organism: Tolmerus cingulatus (assembly GCA_959613345.1). Classification (NCBI taxonomy): domain Eukaryota; kingdom Metazoa; phylum Arthropoda; class Insecta; order Diptera; family Asilidae; genus Tolmerus; species Tolmerus cingulatus. The sequence goes on along the minus strand of OY390711.1, from coordinate 6,264,642 downwards.
ATCCTCATAACCTAAGCCTTTGTTCAATATTTCCAATTCTAGAACTAACTAGGGCCATTTCCTGGAAATCGAATGTGTTTGAGTGTTAATAAGCATGCTGAATTGTTTAATACTCGTATTACTAAACAAATCTCTGTTGACTTATTTTGCTTGTAATGGTTCGGTGAAAGGTGGATTACTAACACCGGACCAAATTATAATCAGTTTCACGCAAGAGATTAATCTTCTCTGTAGCTTGAGTTATCATATTGTCCTGTATTATAAATGAATATATGCTCCAAAAAGATCCATATAAGTTCGAGGTAGTTCTTCTATGTTCCACGTCCACCTCATTTTAATAGGGGTATTGTAATGTAACTAATATGGAGATTGCAAATTTAATTTAAGCTCTGAATTTATTTGATGGTTATCCGATTTATTTCTTATTAATTTATTACTGAATAAGACGTATTTCTCAATCATTTTACTTTGTTTAGATAAATACTCTGATAATCTCACATACCTAAATGGAAAACTTGTTAAGTAGCTATTCAAAAGTATCGCTTTGAAAAAGTATGCACTTTTTTCTTTTACAGCACTTTTACAAAACACTTTGGTCGAAGTTTCTTGCCATTAATTCTTCTGACTTTCAGGTACAAAGAAACTGCAACATTTTGAAACTTTACAACGTAAAATTGAAGTAGTATAAAAACACTTGGGATGTGAGGATCGAATGCAATGTAAAAAACTTGCATCCTGTAAAAGGAAACCTTCATTAAAGTAAATGCAAAGGGCGTACAACGAAGTTGAACGGAAAGTTTGCGTTTGAGACCTCGTTAAAAATAATTGAAGCTAATTGGGACAAGCAATCGATTACTAAATTGATTCTCGTTATATTATAGCTAATCATTAAATTTTCTCATTCCCCTTGGCATGCAGCAACCATCATTTTCTACTAACGCAGTGGTCAGGCACACACGGAGTGGGTGTTTCGTCGTTAATTTAATAGCTTAATTACTGCGCCTTTTGAATGACTACATCCTTCCATGGAAGTAATCTCATTTTGCCGCTCAATAGCCCAAGTGGTTTTGCACTTTCTCCCTGGGTGCCTGTAAGGACGCTTTCTAATTAGCTTATAATCCCTAAGTACAGTTTTTCTGCCATTAACGTGGAATAAAGGATCTTCTTACTATAAGTCACTTAACTAATGTTATTACACAAACTATATTAAACATGTGGACTTGCATAATTATCTTTGCTCATGTTACTAATAATTGAAGATTTGAAAAACATTACGATAATTTTTTGATGCATTTGTCTGAAAGTACGATTTTATATAAGACGAAAAAAAATTTGTAAATTGCTCAGCAACTCGAATCATGCAAAATTGATGTATAGGGGTATGATAAAAATTTTCTGAATGCGTAGGGTAAAATGCTTACACATCAATTTCCATGTCCGAAAAGGTCCACGAGGGGAATAAGATAAAATCGAACCCTGATATGGCTTTATGTGGTGTTAAATTCCGCTCGTCACTGTTGTATTTGAAAAAGGCAATAGTGAAAAGTCGAAAAGGACTGACTGACTGACTGTTAAAGGACGTGACCAGACCTTTCAATCCGCGCTTCGGTAAGAAACGCTGTTTTGAGAATTCTTTGTTTTGAAATAATTTTTAGTTTTGTTCACGAAGCATAAATGATTTATTTTATGTAGTGTTTGCTTTCGGCGGTAAGGTACTGATTTTCAATTTGTAAAGCAAACAAAGCTACTGGTTTCGTATCATGCTCGGATAAATATGTACACTTGCGGTCATAAAAACCGCACCACGCAGGTAGTTTCAATAATGCCCATAATTGAAGGAGGTAGGGTAGGGGGAGGGATGCAATAATTTGACCTGCTCTAAGGGGGTATAAAAGCAACCCTTTCGGTGAAAGGATATTCAGTTCAAGTTCAGTGGTGATAACGATAAAGTGAAAAAAAGTGAAATGGCCGGAAAATACAAGCAGTTGACCCGAGACCAAAAAGTCGAAATTTTGACTTTGGTAGATCAAGGTCTGTCGTATCGTCAGATAGCGACTACAATAGGGTGCAGCCATTCAACTATCGTTCGCTTAGTGAAAAAAAAGAGAATTTGGACCCTCTGGAGAGGACGAAAGGATCTGGAAGGAAACGAAAGACAAATGCAAGGACGGACAAGGCCTTACGACGGATGAGTTTGAAGGATCGCTTCAAATCCGCTGTCCGTTTGAGGACAGAGCTGAGGGACTATCATCAAGTCGATCTTAGCGTTGAAACAATCCGTAGAAGGCTACGAGAAATGGGACTTTATGGAAGACGACCAGCGAAAAAACCCATGTTGACAAAGAAAATGAAGGCGGCTCGTCTAGCATGGGCGAAGAAGTACAAAAATTGGACGCAGGAAGACTGGCGACATGTGATTTGGTCCGATGAAAGCAAATTCAACTTGTTGTGCGCGGACAATTTGCCATACGTACGACGTTCAGCAGGAGAAAGGTTTAGGGATGAATGCACAATTAGAACGGTGAAGTTTCCTCAAAGTCAAATGGTCTGGGGATGTTTTTCTTTCTACATTCTAAGTCCTTTGCACTTCGTTGATGGAACCATGAACAAAGTACGGGGAAGTCATAAAGCAATTTTTGATACCAGCCATGGAAGAGCATCTTTCGTTTACTGAAGAAGTCATTTTCCAAGATGATTCTGCACCTTGCCATCGTGCCAAATCGGTAAGTATACTACGGCATATAAACTACCATAAGTCTTCTTCATTTTCAAATAAAAAAAACAAAAAAATGTATCCTCTTTTTTTTCCAGCTCGAAAAAATATTTTCTGATCTTGGAATTCAGAGACTCGACTGGCCAGCGAATTCGCCCGATATGAATCCCATCGAGCATCTATGGCATGTTATGAAACGGAAAGTAGCAGAACACAAACCGGAGAGCAAAAGGAAGCTAAATCAAGTGCTGGATCTTGTGTGGAGGAACGAAATAACGGACGACATCATTAAAATATTGGTGGACTCAATGCCTTCTAGGATCGAAGCGGTTATTGCGGCCAAAGGGGGAGCAACGCGGTACTGAACACTGTACATATAATTTAAATTAAGTGTAAGTTATGTATAAATAAAAAGTATTCCAAATTATCCGCTAGTTTCATAACTAATGTAATAAACATGTAAATAATAATAAAGTATGAAAATTGATATATAACTTTTTTTTAAATTTCTTCCAAACAAAAGGCAGTAGGCAAACGAAATTCTGTCAAACTGTGTACGAGTTACTATTGATTATTGTAGTAAAGAATTATTCCATTCGGAAAAGTAGATATCCTTTTATTCAATTTTTTCTTATGAATTTCAAGTGGTGCGGTTTTTATGACCGCAAGTGTATTTCTGTACGTTTGCAATGTGTGCCTCGCATATTTTGCGTACTAAATGCACAGCATAGCACGCAGTGAGGCTTTCATTGTGTAACTTTCCTCACGTTTTTATCACACTTTTGTTTCACTTTACTGATCGTCGTAATTTATCGCATAATTGCACCAAATGGATTAATGTCGTCCGGAAATATGAAATCCATAAATTTAAGCACTCACAGCCGTCATAATAATCGAATTTTGCACTTAACTGCCGCTGCTGACACGTGCGCATTTTGTAGCATATTCGTGGTTTGGATGATAGGCACGTTGCTTAACCGCGACATATTTGATGGCCTTTTGTTCGGAAGCAGCTATCCATAAAAATGTCCGTTTGCGAGGTATAAACGTCCAATTTCACTAGGATTTTATTACGAAAATATAAATTCAGCAAACTTCACGAGATCAACGCCCGTCCTCCGACGGGATGCATAGGCCGGAAACTGAGGCAACTCTCCCTTACTGGTTTAAATGCGTCGAGGGTCGAGGGAAAGATTTTTTCATGCTATTCCCTTCTGACCATTCTGTGCCTGCGTTACTGACTCATTTGGGAAAACCTTCAGCCCTTCCCGAACAATATATCAAGGGATTCCTGTTTTCAACCATCATTTGCTACAGAGTTGCCAGAAGACGATGTTTTGAGAATCAAAACTGCAGAAAATTTATTTTTCGAAACTAAATATGTATCAGCGGATTGTCGTATTACGTGGAGATAGTTTTATATTCATATTAACTTTTATTTATTTTTGTCTTTTTCCTATTATTCACTTTATGAGGATATACCTTTATTAATGGTGTACTTAATTTGACTTAACCATTGAAATTAAGCAGTTTCTTTTCTTCGACACTTTTGCTCTATTATGCTTGTACGCAGAGCAAAATATTTAAATTATTAATAAATGCGATGGAAAACATGTTGCTTTTATTTGAACTCACTAATTTTATTTATTACAGTCAAAAGATATGAAGAATGAAGTAATTAAACATTTTTATTTTCCAGTATATTTTATATTATACGACTATGTTCATTTTAAAGTGTATAACTTTCCCTTAACTAATATTTTTGATTACCTCACTATTTTATTTCTAATGCTTTAAACTGTAACAAACCATCAGGCCGAGCCGAGAAATATTTCATTTCAACTGAAGGCGAGGAATAGCAATTTTCGTTTTATATAGCTGTAAGATTTATTTAGTTAGATGAGTTGCATTGAAATAATATCAAACATTTTAAAATTATTTTATTATTCCGGATATGCTTTTATGTAATACTTCTACAAACATATTTTTAGCAGTATCCTCCTTAAAAACATCACTACCCTTAAAATGCTTATTAATCCCTTCATATAACCCTCACTTAGATTTTATATAGGTAATTTATTGCTAGTAAACACTTTACCTAAAGCCTCTTTAAGATCAAATTTAAGTACACAAAATGTTCTGTGTTGTTTCAGTTACATAAATTCTTCATTCGCTGAACGTTTTCGAGCGTATCTCAAGCTACATCCAAAATAACCCGACACCCATCTAATTTTGAATTTTCAATTCTAAATACCTACTAAAGCCCTTGAAAACGGACAACGTTTATTCTTCATTAGGCGTAAAGGATTGTATTTATTTTCATAATACCTGACGACTTTCGAAATACCTTTATACAACACAATACATTATTTGTGCAAAAGATCTTAGATATGTGTTCATATTATACTTCCTTTCATAGTATCAAAACAATGTAAATGTGTGCTGAATGTAAAAAATTAATTGCTCACCCGTCGTTCGTCCTTTTAAAGATGAAGTACGATGAAGTATGATTATGTTTTGCCAACCAGCAATTAATAACACCTGTGCTAGTAATTCTCGTTTCGTTGGCTTCTTTTCGATATTTTAATCTCGGAGAACCCAGGTAATTAGTATTTCCCAGTTGGAAATTTTGACTAAATTATTAAGGATTCTCATAATAAATTGCCCATTTGTTACCCTCTTTAATAAACGTAAAATTGCGACAGAATTTACATAATCTTAGAAAATATAACGAGCTTTTAATTTTCCAAATTGTATGATATTATTGCATACCTAAGTAGAAAAGGACAAAAAAATTAACTTTACCTTCTGGGTATTAATATTCATAACAATCGGTTTATAATATGTAGGAAGAAAACAAAAGCACTTCAGCTTTCAAGAAGAAACTACGCTAGTCTTAGCGGCGAAAATTTAAGTTTTTATTTAAGATAATTCTACTTTTACAGACATGAAACCATCAAAATTCAATTGCTTGTGCACCAGCTGAATAAAATGCTATGTCGTGTATAAAAAAACTTGAATCTATTTCTCAATCTCTAAAACAATAGCCCACAGCAATACCTATAATTATGACCCACTAATGATTTAGTATGAGATCACTTCAGGAAGCAATTTGACGATTCATTTCTCGGAATTATTTCGTTGCTTTAGTTAAGAAATTTATTTTTCTGTAAAACAATTGACTGGGATTTTGCTGAAGAAAGAAAATTACGATAGGGACCTATGTACATACGTATGTATCTTGCAATTATTAAATCATGACTAAGCACTGAAATGATTCTCGTTTCTTTTGATTCACGACACACAAAAACACTTTTCCTCCTTTCCCGATGAGTCTTTCTTTTAGTCTGTCTATCCGCTCAACTCGTTTGAGTTCTTGTTGCTTATTTAAAAAATAATAATATTTAATTAACTAATAAATTTTAATTTAAAATTATTTTTATATTAATACTGAAATATATTACCTATTCATTTCATATGTACATACATATATATTTAAAATGACTATAGTAGTATAATTATATGGGCAACAAATTCTTCTTTAATCTTATTTTTTGTAATTTACCCTTGTAATTAGGGTTTTGTAACATGGTCAATTCCTCAAGCAAGAACCAATGAACATGAAATAATTTTTGTGTTATAATATGCATCAAAAAGTTACTTTCTAATATTTTTCACGTCTTCAATACTTTTGGAAATCTGTAATTATAAATTTTGGTAATATATGGTATATTTATTAGTGTAGTATAGTAAAGGTTAAACTGGTTTAAATGTTTTTAAAAAGATGAAAACTATTGCACGTTAGTTCTATTTTAGGAATTACAGTATTTTATTTGAGACTGACTAGCTCATCCATGTCTGAAGTAAAACAGGGAATTGAATACAAATAATATTTTAATTTAAGTAAAAATTGTCGAGGCCAAACCATGTGTAAATTTGAAATGGAATCAGTAGTAATTAACTTTCATATTACAAAATCTTTTCTAAAAGAGTATTGGAAATCTCTCTCTTTCGCGGGAACTATAAACTTTTTGCTTTTGATGCAGCGCACAACGTCTGTAAGGGATATGTAACGATAAAAAGTTAATTGAAAATTAGAACCAAATCCGATTTCGAACCAGCACAGGAAAGGTAACCGATGAGCAGAGCAGTCTCGTTCCGATAATCTGTCAGGATGTCAGTCCTGGGCTTCATCGAATCGACGAAGGAAATTGGAGCAATTACCCAAGGATCTGTTTTTTATGTAAATAACCTGAAAACGGTGGAAACTGGGTCATTGTGTAATTCCACACTGGCTTCAGCTTAGACGCTATTTACTGTGGAGGCATGATGATAAAATGTTCTAATTTTTTATGATGCTGATAACAACCCCTAGAATAAATATACGCAAATAACCACCACTGCCGGGAGATTAAATGGGATGATCTTTTGTCACGAAATTGCCAATTGGATCTAATTCCAATAGGCAAATCAAAAATGCATTCTGTGGCACAGAAAAATCCATTTTATCCCAGCATGATGTGCATGGGCACGTGCGGAGTGTAACAAGATCATAGCAGGCGGATTTCTAAGAACGAGATAAAGGGTTAATCAAATCTATTTTATATTTCTTTCCTTGCTTCGGGCATCAGAAAAGAGGTGCATTTGTCAGACTAATTCACAATACACCCTTTCGAATTTTACCTTGTTAGAGTCTGACCATGTCGTTAATCATACTAAGCTATTTAAGCTTCCTAATTTAAAATAAAATCCCTCAATGATTTTAAAATAGTTAAATAATCAAAATGAGGTACATAAGGTCCAATACATATAAGATGCATATAACTTCTACGGCTAATTGATATTTTATGATTTGAAGGCAGCTTTTCGATACAAATTGCTTTCGATGCAAGCATTTTTGTCATGTTGTTTTGAAATTTCAGTTGTATTTATTGAATTCTATCGTTTTTTGTTATAATAATACATATTATTTTTAGAAAAATAAATATAAAGCGGATAGTTAAGAATTTAAGAAACACAAATACTTTCTTATATTCAATCCTATCAGATATTAAATAAAAGCCTTTAATACTATAATACTACACACTTTTATTTTAATATTTCCAATTCCGAAAAATATAAATTGTTAGTATGAAAAAATATTTTTGATATTGCACTTAAGTTTTCCAAATATACAATAACATTTTGATTCAACCAATCTATTTCTTACATGTGTTTATTCCTTTGATGTTAACATGGACATGATAAACCACTTTAGTTACTACTCCTTTTTCCTATTACAGGAAGGCAAAGTAAACCAACTTTTACGGCAATAAGTGAGTCAATTAAGTTAATTAAACGACATCAATCTAAGGTAGTGGTGAAAAACACCTTTGACCTAATTTCAATTCAACACAGTTACCAATGCAGTCGTATTCCAGAGCGAGACAAATTGTGTGTAATGAATCCGCATACATTTTCTCCAAGAAACTATCATCGTTAGGTGTAAGACTATTGCCGCTTCCATTCGATATACAGGATTATTACAGAGCATAAAATAATCGGATTTGATTGTGAATTGCTTCCGGCGGCATACAAATAGTGGTTAGACGCGCACACAAAAGTAATCAAGACTGAATTGATCAAATAATTGCCCCCAGGGAATATTCCTTCTTGTCAGAAGATGAATACGAGTTCCTAGAAGCGCGCAAATGATGGTATTCGATCCCACCCGCAGTCAATCAGAATAAAGTGCATGTAGCACCACTTGATAACGATGTCTCTCCTAATGGCATGTTTTGATGTTCCATGAGAAAGGCTGTTCTATTATTACAGACTTCATTAGAAATTTGTTTTTGAGGTATGGAAGTTATGTTTGTTATGCCTCAAGCGTTTCTGTTTAGTAGGTAAAAACACAAACACAAAAATATATTTTGTATAGAACAATAAGTCCTTTTCTACAATGATATGTCTGCAGACATATAAACGGCATAATAAAAGCAGAATTATCAATTTTGCAGTATTGCTCATTACAAAATAATGTCAACAACCTACTTACAGGAGAAATTATCGATTGAATTACACAGAAACTTGAGTCGAAGCTCCTTTAAGGAGGTAAGAACTCTAAGTAATTTAAGAGTTCTAAAAATGCAAGAAAAGACGACTTCGTTCTTTCGAGAACGAAAATCAAATTCTTAATTCAATTTAGTTGCAATAAAATATTTTACCCTTTCTTCTTCCTTCTGGCCGGCACAGGAAAGCTGCTGATGCACTTTCATCCGCCCCAATTTCGTATTTAATTTTGAAAGGGTGTTGGCAGACATTTCAAAGTTCATCTTAACGTCAATTTGAGATGTAAATTAAATTACTGCGCTTACAAAATTCTGAGTGGTGTCGAGTCCTGGAGTTGAGGGTGGTCGGCTTTCACCACCATTGAAGCATTAAACTGCCGAGCAAGGAGCGATTGTCTTCTTTTGCATACCCACAGTTCAGTTTACTGCAGGAGTGAGGAATGTTTACCCAGATTCCAACACTATTTATCAAGTAAACAAAAGTCTTTCATGAACTCGTTTGTGGATAAGTATATTTTACATATCTACACACATTTTAAGCGTCTAACATTTTGCACTTTAGTTCTCTTTATGGCACAGAAATTTTAATTGCTGCGCTAGCTCTTCTGTGAGAGCATGCGGAAATTAACGTTTGCGTCGCATTACTATAGAAATTCACTATTAAGAAACGCTTTCCAAGCACGTCACACTTTAAATTTACTTTAAATGATAGACTCCTAAATAAGTCAATATCCATATACAAATTATACTATTAGAATTGCGGATAATTGATCTCAAAAAATCTTTTAGCGATAAAAGGATTTTAAACTAGTAAAGGCAATTATATAAATCATAACAATTAGGAAGTAGTAGCAACTACGAGAAGAAAACTATTTCTAATAAACAAACTTATCTAAAACTATGAAAGTCCGAATTCAGGTTCAAATTCCTTCAAATAAATTTTGAACTGTTAGTGTTATCGATTTTTAGTCAACTCGACATCTATACCAAAATAAGAACAATTGCATTTCATTTTCACAATAATAGGTACTTCGATAATTAAATCGATTGATATATTTAAGTTTATCGTCGCGAATATATTTTCAAAAAAATCATTTTGAATTGGTTTGAACTTTTGAACAAACAAATGTTCTTCAACAATAATTCAAATTGGAGCCTCTGAATACATGGGCTTAAAAAGGAAGACCATAGAACACCTATTTATTATTCTTATCAAAGGACAAGAATGCAAAGAGGTGTTCATATTGAATTTAAAACGAAGAAGATAATGAATTTTGTGAAATTGGAAATCATTATTTCCCATTTTTGCGAAGCTCTTCTTTATCCAATAGTTAGCCAATAAGCGGATAAGAATTTCCATTGCAACTGAATATAAATTTTAATTAAAAATTAAATTGAATGCCCTTCAATATGCAGATGAATATTTATGTAGCGCATGAGACATTTCTCCATTTTTCGTATTTTATTACTTTTATTTGTCCAATGGTGTATATTTAGAGCATAGGGCAAAATGGAATGGCGCTCCCGTGCCCTAAAGCAGTTACCTTCATCTTCGAGGAATTATAGTTTAAACAAAAGACATAAATTTGTATTAAATATATTACTAAATATGAGATATTTTACGTCCAATCGGCAAACCCAAAGCACCCATCATTTCTGATTGGCGATGTTTGTGCACTATTTCTGAAAGATTCTTCTATTTTTTGTCAAAATGATTATCCGATAAATATAAAATACGGAATATATTTTTTATGCGGACACAAATCTATATTTTAACAAAAATCATAATGATTGATTGGCAGTTTATTTCCCCTTGACTACCCAGCAAAGCCCTTGTGCTTTGTTTAATGTATATTTTATGGAAATTAGAATTATTCCCCTGTGAACGCTTCAAAAAGTTTTGTAAGCAGGGGATAATTTAAAAACTAATTAATTTAAAGCACAAATCGGTGCTTTGTTTAGCTTTCACTCGGCTATAGTCTATAGAGAAAAATATTGACGACAAAAGAATCGTTAGAAATATGAATATAATAACAAAAACTTTACGAATGGTTTTGCAATTTAACTTTGGCTTACCTAAAATTTTTAAAAGGCCCATTTCATAAGTAAAAATTAACCAAGAACATTGAACAAGAAACGCTTCTTTTGTCCTAATACTAAAAACTTTGGATAAATTCTTAAAAGCACTTAGGTATTTCCGCACTTATAAGATATTTGTCTTTAAGATACCACTGCTTTTTTAAAATCCGGCACTTTAACGAAAATCAATAAAATATTCAGAATTAATAAAAAGGAGAACGAAAACCAAAACTTTAAAAAGTAACTCCGTAAAATGTGCGCAGTTTGACCGATGGAGAACTGTTGAGTGGACAATTTTAAATGTTCTCTTGCATTGCAAAGATATTCTTATTCTTGGTAATGTTTTATCTAGGGGTTTCCGGCTGTGTTCGAGCAGTCCCCGATAGCTTCCTCAAGAGGAGTCACATTCACAAAGATGCGAATGCTCGACAGACCTCGGCACATATGGCATTTAGGTAGCTAAGAAAACACACTCAACACTACGCTGTTCGCCTTATCACCAAGAAATTGTAGTCGCGCAATTGTTGTAACAAAAACATTAAAAACATATCCACGAGCAGTCGGTCGTCTAAGTGCACGTCTCCTAAAGACGATCCAGACTGGATGGAGGATGGCGGTACCCAGCATCATGATCAATTTAAATTAATCAAGATGAATTTTACTCACTCAATCTCCTTCAGAGGCTCAGTCGTCTCGTAGCTTTCTTCATAAAACCAGGCTTTTCAAAGCCCGACAAAATTTCTTTCAACATATATAGCGTGTCACGCAAGCCGTGACCCAGACCTTTGTGTCGACACCAGCTGCGAAGAGAAAAGGGCTTACAGAAAAATGCGTTTCTTGGCTCTAACGCCTACCTTTTTGAAAACCGAATTGTCTATTCGACACGGTCCCTATTTGGATGTGTTTCTGAGCAGTAGAGCCTACAATTCCCTCAGGATAAACTCCTCTGCCCCTGGGCTTCGTCGGCAGCATGCTCGTTATCCCTGGCCTGATGGTAGCCAAGATATACTGCCTCAAAATAATTGAACCAGTTACCTCATTTCACGCACGTGACTGCAAAACATCCAGAAAATGCCGACGCGTATCCTTCTAAATATCCAGAGGCAACCAAATTTCAAATCCACTTTCTACCCCGTGCTCATCCCCCGCGTTTTATTAAGTTATGTCACTGAATTGGAAGATTTGAGAGTCGGGCGATGCGATATTGAATTTTTTAGTGGCTTTGGAGCCTTTTTTTCCGGGGAATAATATTAAAGGATGGAGCGAGGCTTTCACGGTTTAAAACCAATCCACGTGAGCGTAACCTCCGTAACAGTTGACTGCCGTATAGGTAACATTTTATTAAATGCAAATACTACAGGATTTCGAGAATACATACATACACATTTATATATTTTGTAAATTCTGGACCGACCTTCAATTACTGTAAGAGTTTTGAATTGTTTTTTTCATTACACTCCGCAATGTGATTGTATTGACCACTGCTTAAAAACAAAACTGGAAAATGTTCAAAACTATTGTTTAAACTAACTGTGTTATTCATAATTTTGTTCTAAATCGAAGTGATCATCAAATAATTTTCCCTTTTATGTTCCAAAATCAACATCTATCAAGTAAAACTTTTAAGTTGTAGGTACGTCTGCAATGTAGGTAAGCTCATTGAATTATTACATTTTGACTAGAGTTGTTTGCCCCGCTGTTTTTAGAATACAATTTTGAGAAAACCGATGTTAGATTTCTTAAATTTCTCAAATCAAAGAAAGGATCCTTATTTATGTATATGTACACACATACATAAGTATGTACTTACATAATCTTAATAACACTGCTTTGCAGGCGAATTTTTTCATAATATTTTGGAAATTCATTCTTAAAATGTACTATAATCGAAATTGTCAAAAATGCTGTATTTGTTACAAAGAAATCCCTCTTACTTTTTAACACTTCTTACTTACTGAATGCATTGTTAAACCTTATGATACTATTTCGAGCATATCATTTAATACCCAATGCACATTCGTTTTGCACAACTTTTAAATTACTATTCGTTGTAAAATCAAAAATACGCCAAAACAGTACATAAAGTGCAATCGAACGGGTAAGGGCGTTAGCCTCTTTAACATTTTACGAGTTCCCTGTTATGCACATTTCCGCCATAAACTCAAGCAGAAAACGCCAAGAAATCCCGAAAAAGAAATGCGGGAAGAATACAATAATAACGTAGAAGGCCATTCGGTGCTGAATCACAGAAGGCGTTGCTTATTTACTTTTACGATCCGAAGATTCTTTCTTTTGGTCAATGGGAACAAGAATTTAGAGATAGAACTATAGCTGGAAATTATGGCTACATAAAAAACATATCTGTGCAATAACTTCCAAGTTTTAAAGCTAATTTTTCTTCCTTGTATTCGCCTACTTGATTAAATGTAATAAGAAAATCGCAATTGTATTTTCTACCAATCCCTCTATTAAATTTTCGATACTTAATCTACAATTGTTTTAAATGAAAAATACGGAGATGTTTTATTTTCTAGGAACTCTAAAAATTCCGATAAAGTATGCTCCACAAACATATGTGTACATTGTTTGCTGCATTTTAAGAAAGTTTAAAAGGAAGAAAAAGATTTATGGGGAAAACTATTCACTGCATCAGAGAAAGTGCCATATACTCCCGTTGGCAAAATGTTAGATTTCTTATTTTCCCAAGTAAATATTTAACATATATGACTCCTGGTTTACATTCATTAAGAACTGAAATACGACTAAGGAAAATGGGAGCGTAATGTCCCTAAGTGCACTTTACACATCATCCTATTCTGCGAGGACTCGCTTTTGGTGAGATGAATTCCCGCAACATTTAGAACTTTAGGAAAGCCGAGTAGTTTCTGCTGCTCAGCTGTGTAATTTTGTTGAAAATTTTGTTCTTCTAGTCGTCTCGTGGTTAAACATACACGTTCAAACTTTATACATTTCAATTTGGTAAAAGAGCTTAATGTTCATAATTCGTGCTCTCTTCCACATCTAGGAATATTACTTCCAGGGTTATCGCATTTGCCCTTCTAAATACGAGGGCTGTTTCATAAGTCACTGACTTTAAATTTAAAGAATTAAATAAGGTAAGGAAACTCCTTATAAATTATTTCATCATTATGGTTGAATTATATTTAGTTTAAATATCTAATAACGTAAGAAAACAGATTTTAATAACCATTTGACATCTTCTCCAGCCACTAATTATTCAACCGTTTCTCGAAGAGCAGAAATCGTATAAAATAATTAATTGGGTTATACTTTTATATAATTAATAAACTGAATGCAATGGAAAATCGCAAATGTAGTTTTATGTACTCTTTAATTATCGTATTAGCGTATTTTATTAATGATACATTTCATCTCTTTTTGCAGACAAAGATACAAAATTATACACTTGCTAATTTAACAGGGCATTATTATTAATAATATGAACTTAATTGCTGTTTTGGGCATTTTCAAGTATCATATTACTGCGATAAATACAAAATTAATTGGTGATTGAAATCCTTTATGAAAAGCCTTTTGTAACATGAAAACGCGTTAATTTGAGGTTATATCGTGGTAATTATATTTAATTAATAATTTAGGCTGGATTATTGAGGAATATGCTGATTTAGTTATACTTATCCTTGTACTGTTCAAGGAACATTGGATATTCAGACAATGATCCGTTTTCGGGGTTCAACAGTTTTTTGCGAATAGTCATGAAAATATACACATATGTAGATCGGAAGAATAACCTCCTTCTTTTGTAGAAGATTAATGAGTTAAATAATAAAAACTAAACTATTAATATATGATCCTTTTATATGCAAGAAGAAGAACTAAATTACCTTACACATCTAAATATTTTCAATTGTAGCAGGGTGTGAATGGTTTCCAAGGTGCCTATAAATTAAAATTTTATAAAATTAAATTATCCTCGATACGCATCTATTTGAATGCATCATCTGGCATATGCATGCATATGTATAATTAAAACTAAAATACTGTAAAAATGTCGGTCTTATAAATTAAAACCCTTGCCTAGGGTCTTTTTACCTGAAATGCCACAAAAACACGACTGACTTAATGCGAAAAAGTGAAAAAACCATTCAAACTTTAATTAATTTTCATTTTTCCCCTAAGCAACACACCTGACGACTGTGGCGTTCTGTTTAATTTTATTTGAACAGGAAGAATAAGAAGATGAAGTGCATAAGTAAAAGTGGCTAATGCCGTGTGTAATTGAAATTACCTCCGCATTATTCCCTGGGAAGATATCAATTAATGCACCAGAGTGCACACAGGAACGAATCAAATTGCAGACTGTCGGCAGGTGAACGTCCTGAGGTGTACCACTTGAACGATGGCAGTTTAGCGATATTCCGCCGTCCCAGTTTACTCCAAATCTTACAAAAACTGGTTTTAGTAATTCAAAATAGAAACCACATCTACACATTAACAGGGCACAGGTACAGATCTTCTTGTGCAATTCCTTTTGCACAAAAAGCAGGTAAGAAAAAGCGGCATTAGCACGAAGGTGACTTAAACACCGTCGAGTTTACCCGCGAGTAGGTGCTCGAGGTGCATTCTGCACTAATTACACATTCGAAGTTGCAAAAATAGGGGTCACACGCGATCACTAAACAAACAGTTAGGAACCGAGACACGTTCGCGGCTAAGACGAGAAACGCGGCTTTGCCTCCTTATGATCGATCTTATTGACACGATCGCGAGGGCCACACACCACCGCGGACACGATGAAGACGACTGTGTGTTGGGTGCCTGCACTTTCAGAATAGTAGCTCGCGACTTGTTTTCTTTTCCTTTTGCAGGTCACTTCACCTTTTAACAATGCAAGGTGATTGAGATTCACACCGCGCTCAGCCGCATCACTTCCCAACCATATAAGAGAGTAACTATTATTATTGATCACTGATCGCGTACTTTGTCACCATAGTTTCTGCGGCTTCACATATTAGTTATAATGATCTTAGAATGAAAATTTTAACTTAAGAAAATGTAAACGTTTAACAACCCTGATCATATCAACAAAGCCTTTAAAGATAACCGTAATGCCGCGAATCTTTAATCTAATGTCGCACCAGAAGATAAGTGAAAGTATCACCACCTTTGTTTGCAATTCACTACAGAAGATCGATGAAACTCTTATTTTTACACTCCAGTTAGAGTCGTGGAAGAAACTTATTACAAAACCGATCTCGCGTAACGATTCATGTTGTATCAGCTTCGCGATGGGAACAAGAACAATTTGATTATAGCCGCGATCTCACATGTCATAGAGGTGGGCACGGGAGTGGAACGCCACACAACAAAACCACCTCCGGGCCTTCCACATGCATCGATGGGAATATTTACACTTCCCCCTTGCTTGTGGTAAAGGTAGCAAACCTGTTACGCGGAGTAGGTCTTGAGACGAACTCAAGAAACAACTGCTCCACGGTTTGACTGTCTCTTTTCCGACAATTTCTCATTCTCAAGTGTTATTTATGAGCATAAAAGAGACGAGCCGAATGTATAAAGCGCCTCAAGATGTATGCGAAGATAGTACGAAACATTTTAAGATTACTATTGAGATCCAAAACGACATTAGGTCTAAGTCGAGTTTAAGTTTATACCAGCATAGTTCAGTGTGTCTACGATAGATTGGATGGTGCGATGACTACTCTTTGCGGTATGTCTAGACTAATCTGTAACGTATTTCTATTTTCAGACTAATAATGAATACCTATTAAAATGCTTGATTGCAACAAAGTAATAGATTAAAAATTTAATACATTTAAACCCAAAAAAAAAAAGAGATAGTCAAAAATTGTTACAACACTATGGATTAACTTCACAAAGGAGACTTAGGCATGAAGGTAACCAGTTAACCTTGATATGTTAACGAATTGTTCAGAATAGATTGTGAAATTAACTTTGCCTATTGAAATCTTTTTAACTTACCAACTGATCTAAAATTTTTGTACTCATTTCTTCATATAAAAATAATATAAAAACAATTTATCATGGACATATAATAATTAAAAATTTGTATACATACATACATATATTTTCCCACCCTACCTACCTAACAATAATTGGAAATTTATAGCCATCATCTAATTTGCCTGTCTTATGCTACCATGGGCATGTGACTGAGCTTTTATTATTGAACTCAACGATTACGTTGCATAAGTAATTAACGCAACAGGGGATTACCAGCGGCTATGGAGAAATCCGGAATACCGATGGAAACTTTTTGAGAAATGTTTTGATTTAGGATTTTCAAACTAAGCGGAAAAAACCATTTGTTATTTGTAAATAAATGTAGCGCACTACAGTACTGATTTGATTAAGTTATTTAATTGCTGGGTTTTGCTACGAATATCTAGGATTACGGCATGCTATGTTACACAAGCTTTTGTTTATCACTTTTAATTATAAGTGCTACATATTCATGTAGAGCTGGATACATACTATACTGTCATCAAAATAAACCTACTATAATCTCTCTCTGTGATCAAGTAATAAGTAATATTCTAAATTGCCAATTATTGCAATTGATCGATATGTTTCTAACAAAGCATCGCAAGCTTCACATCAATTTATGTAATTAAGGATCTTCTCTCGAGTTCGCAAAATGCCTACTTCCTTCAATTGAATATCTATGCTTTGTCTTTTGTTTCAAACTGTAATTTACCTCAAACCTTTAATTAGCTTTCAATTATAATTTGAATTTAAAATAAGTGTGTTTGTAATTGATCACAAGCCTTGAGTAGTAATATTCGAAAGATAAAATGATGGTGCGAATTTAAAGTTCCGGTACAAGTAAAATGCCACACGTTTTTATAAAGAAAAAATTTTAAAGTTATTTTAAATTAGGAAATACTGTAATTTTTATTAAATTAAACACGAATTCTTTTAAATATAAATTAATAGTAAAACCAAAGAACCATAACTCGTTCACTAATTTAATAAATAGTAAGTTGAAGGTAAAAATCTTAAAAGTTTTTGTAAATAAAATTGATATGCTCCGCAAATTTATTTTATTACTTTTAATTAGATTTCTTTAGTTAACATAACATTATGTATTGTCTTATTTTATTTGTTTACTAAGACAATTTCAATGACTCTCACTAAGGTTCACGTTTGGATTGAGGAAACAAAAATAACTCACGCACATAACACACTTTCAGGACACATAAAATCCAGGAGGAAATACATAAGATAAACATAAAATTACCTTCTGTGACAAATAGTGCAAACAAGTTACTCGATTCCTGAATTCTACTTGTACATACGTACTTCCACTGACGCCAGTCAAAAAGACCATCGAAAAAAGGATGTGTGACTCATTTTCTCTTTCACATATCAAGGATAAACCCGTCACAGGTGCTTGAAATGAGAGCATAAGAAATTTATGACGACCTCACATCTGTCCGTAATTTGTGCATGGGTGAATGCGACCCAAAAAAGGGCAGGTGCTTTTAATAGCATAGGCATATAAAATCGTTTTACCTGCTACAATTATTGCTGGCAAAATAATGGATGCCTTTGAATCGTTTTAAAGTTAGCTCTGAAAGGTGTTGTTCATTTTACTGAGCAGAATATATTCGCACTGACATTTTAATTCCTTTTGAATGTGGAAATATGCATAGAACACTAACATCAAATCATCGGCATATTAGACGATATTTTCAATTCAGAAAAAAAACCAAAATATTCCCATTCAGTTTGCTGGAGGTTGTAGGTAAGAAACCTAGTACACTATTTAGTAACAAAAGATACAAAGAATTGAATTCAAAATACAGATATGTATGCATGAAACAATATAATTTGAAAATACTTAATTCATCAAATTAAATATGTATATATGTATGAGCAATAAACTGAAAATTTGATTGATAATTTTGATGAAGCAATTAACCAATAAAATTACAAACCTTTTTCATTATCCAAAATATATCAAGCAACGATTATAATGTTTGTATGTACACGAATTAAAAATGTTGCGTGAAAATTAGTCTGGAAAAAAAATAATAATGAAAAACTAACAAATACGTATCGTCCTTCTTTAATATAAATAAATAAATATAATAAATTCAGCTTTTACCTGTTTTTCTAAACTTTAACTTGATGTATCGTTATACTAATTGTTGTAGTTATGAAAATGTATGAACAGTTCGACAGTTTTTGTTAACGATTATCGAGCATAAATTTTTGAATGTTTCCGCACTCCTAGAATAAAGTATAAGCAATTTTAGGCTCCATAGCGTGTTATCAAATTTAAAATTCATGGAAAGCTAATAGTTTGAAATATTAGTTTCAGAATATATCTAATTCGCCTCTGCTTTCAATTTTCAATCCTATTCGACAAACTTAAAACGAATTTCTCAATTAAATAGCAAACCTTTTCCAGAGCACTCAAAAAAGATTACCAATTTTAAATTCCACGTTCTGCAATATATTTTTTACTTGACTTTAAACCTTTCTACCGTCGCGTCGGGCTGATGACATTTTAAAAATTTCATAGTTGACTTTGAAGAAGAAAATGTTCCGAGTTTTCTAGTCTCTCAATATCCATTATCTTCCATCATAAAAATCCCCTTGGCAAAAATATTTTCCCACAATTTTGGTACAGACAATTTCGTTCCACTTGGCTTAGAATCGATTTATTTTTTTGCCAATACCTCTGCTTACCTCGCCCATGTATCGCTGTCCACGTCCGCGTGATCCCCCTCATGTCGCTCTTATACCCAGCAAATTCTTCCGCACGGAAAAAGTTTTGTAGTAATCACCCAGCCCCGGCGCAAGTAAACTTGAGTTGTGAAGTGGAAAAACTTCTGTAATCTCCTCGGACTGAAAGGTAATATCATTTCCGCCAAGCTACACATTCGCTGGGCTTAGTTGAAAGGCTTTTCGGTTCATAAAAGCATCCAATTCATGGTCATTTCATGGACCATGGATGATGAGCCTGTCCGTAGAATTTAGCAAAAAGGATGAGTTGACGAAGTGCTCGCTTGCCCAATCATTCATCAGTGAAATTTTTGTGAGACACCCTCCCACATTGTGTTTGATGAAGAGAAAGGTGCCTTTTTACAAAAAAAAATAAAATGGGGCACTCCTTCGAGCCCTCTTTATTGCTATTGCATTACAGCACAGTCCTAGCCTTTCAAAAAATATCTTAGTGGTCCCACTTAAAACACGTTTGCTTCTCAAATTGATTTCATATAAGAGGTAATCGATGCAAAGAAAATAAAAACTTACCAGTGATCCCCCTATTTTGCTTCGTTCTACGTCCCGAGGATGGACTTAAAAGGCTCTCGCGGCGACTCGAAGAGGAGCCGCTAAAACTCCCAAAATTGGCGCTCAACTGGTATGAAGGATGATGTTGTATATAATGTTGAGAAACCGACTGCTGGAGTGTCGCATCTCTAGGAACATTTAATGAAGGACGGGGACTATCATTCCATACAGCTTCTACCATTGAATCAATACTTGCTGATCGTGGTATTCGGCTATTTATATTATCGCGCCTAATAGAAAAGAGACATAAAAATATTATGATGATAACAAAAATAATTATAAAAAGAATTTCAAAAATAATAAAATACGGTTTAAATTGTAAATGCAAATTTCAGCCCCCAAAATGTTTTGAAAACTAAATATTATTCTTACATTAAATATTTGGGAAATAATCTTAATATTGATTGTGGCTTTTGATTATGATATGATAATTATAAAAAATATAAAAGACCTATTACTATAAAATATATAGTTAAGAACAAAATGTAATTCCATTTATACGCTTAAAAAAAGCTTTAAACTTAAAAGACTTCAAATAGTCTTTTTTACAACTTCCACCAAAAAACCATCAAAAAGCCTACAACTTTCATCGCTGCAATTTTTCCCCAAAATTCTCACCCCACTATTTTCGAATACCCATATTTAACTTGAGCAATTATTAAAACTACCTTCACACATTCCATTATTTAATGTATGCAGTAAATAGGTTAAATCTAATTAGTAAACATTAACTTCCTTTCACAGGAACAGAAACCGCTTAGAACATAGCAAAGAGCGTAATAACGACTAATGAATGAAAGTTGAGGAGAATCTAATAAAGGAAACAACCCTCCTCTGGCTTGTTTCAGTATTGGAGTGTTACGCTATAAAGAGCATTTACATTTTTAATTGGTTGGTCTTAATTAAAATTAAACTTTATCGACGTTGAATTTTGCTTTAATTTCCGTGGAATTTCGTTTTGGAATGCCAAAATTTTCTGATTGTTTATGCATTTAGTGATAGTTTATGTTCTGAAAAGTTAATTGAGATATGGCGAAATTCAGAAACTTTCATAAAATGTAATAAAAGTTAATTAAACGAACTCATAGCTTATTGCTTCCAATGGAGCCATAAAGTAACATGCTTAATACTTCGGCGTAAATATTTTAAAGTAAAAGAAACAAAAAATTATTTTGCTTTTTTTAAATTATATCCTTGACGATTTTTTCACTTACCCAACGTAAATTGTTTTTGAATAATACGTAGTATTATAATCTTTTAATTGCACGTTGAAAACAGAATCCCTATACGTATGTTTAGAAGAAAATCCCCTCAAATTTGATTATAAAAAAACAGATTTCACTCAAAATTAGATTTTGCTTGACTGCGCAAATCCTCAGAGGATAAAATTGAATTTTACAAACATATCTCGGATATGCACTCAAACTTATGGGCTTTCTGTGCATATTTAAAGTCCTTTAGCGAAATTTATAAAATTTCCGCCAAACACAAAGTAACAGACATACAGTGGATACTTTCGGAAACCTCCCCCACTACCTTGAAAATAAGAGTCGAAATCTTTAAAGATGGCAACAACTACAAGGACTGCATCAGTGCACAGATACCCACATAAGAAGGTATTATGACGTAATTTAATAGATTGTCGACCTCATTGAACTTCATTCAAAGACTAAGAAGGTACTCCATTTCAATCGAAGTTAAGTATCCCTCATTGGTGAAATCAATTATCAGACATGATAAGGTTGCCCCCTTGCCTTGCAAGCTGTTTAAGCTATTCAGATCCAAGGGATCTTTTCAATACAGTCGAAGTGACTTTCGTGCCATAGCAAATTATATACATATTGAGGTCGAGTTCGTACTTGTTATGTATTTATGTATATATACTCGTAATACACACAGCGCCTGAGATGATATAAGGCTATGTCAATTTCCCAAAAAGTCGAAAATAAAAGTAGACGGGCAGAAACTGCAAATGTGTAATAAATAAACGTTTCCTTTACCTTTCCCACGAGAGTCGGCGTGGCGCATCATCTTTAAGTACAGGGCTTTCTTTACTGGTCTTCGTCGATTGATTTAAAAGTCGTGCCAATTTATAAAGTGGTGTATTACTATTACTTATGGTGGTGGTGCTGCTGCAGCCTGGAATTCCAGCTAAACTTTGTTGGGCCGGTGGTGAGAAAATTGCCGCAGCTCCAGAGGACGTGCTACTACCCGCAGACACCCGGTAAGCACGTGCTGCGACAACATGAGGAGCTGGTATCCTTTAAAGAAAGACACGTAAAACATGACAAAGGGGTGTACCATCATTGGCTTTAACTAAATTTGTTATGAAGCTTAAATACTCGTATATTGAAAGAAAATAAATCTACTTAGTACCTTTTGTCTGTACGTGATACTTTAGAAATACGATATTTTAAGACATAAAAGCATTACTAAAGTTATATCTGACTGCTTACACTTATTTAAAATGAAGTCATAAAAATGAGTTTGTACTTTTAAATAAAAGTTGGCATATCTAGGTCGTAAATGGAAATGAATTTTCGGAAGAAGTAGGAATTCAATTTACCTGAGGACGACACTTCCATCCGGATGACGCTCGTAATCATCGCAGGCGTAAATGTAAGGTTCTGCATTATTGTTGTTTGCCAGCGGTGGACCACTGTGGGTACTTCCGGATGATTTCCTTCTATACTCCAAAGTGCTGTCGTCGCTCACTAAAGAAACTCGCGATGATTTCGGCTGCAAAGACCATCGTGCACTATACGATGATACACTTCCAGCACTATCACCTGAAATTATAAAACATAAATAAAATTAATTTACGTTAAAACAACTTGTTTGGGTAATTTATAGAGAATGGGAATAATATTAAAAAATTTGTATTTAACTACGTTCTGTAAAGTATCTGCTAATGAGTTAAATAATCAATTAATTTTATTCTTTCTAATGCAGTAACTCATCTAAATAAAATTAAATTATATTCACTTTAGGATGACGAGCTTCTCAAAACCTAAGCTATTTCCCTTTGTAGTAACTAAAATTAAATAACTCCAACCAAAACCAATTATTCTACATGATGAATCAGCTTGCCTCTGTTATTTTGAAACTTTTCCTTAACCGTACCCTCGTCATCATTTCAGTATCAATCAAGCTTTTTTAAAAAAAACTCAATAAATATCCCTTAGGACATTTTCCGCGTATCCGAACACCCCACCAAGGAATTGCATTGAGTTTCTCAATAGCGCTCATAGGCATGCAGGTTATTTTATGCATATATAATTCTCTCAAAGTCTATTCTGGTGAAATTGCTTTATTCCAAAAATAAATTACCCCAAGCTATTAAAGTTTAAGATATTTAGGAGATGCATGATACAATGTAGGGTGCTTCTACACACCTAAAGAGAACCAATTTCAAATAACTTTGTTGTCTAAAATATATGAATACTATATTTTAAAGTACTTTACGGTGAAAATAAAGGATACGAATACCAGAAGTATGATAACCACCATAGGGCTTTTACAAAAATTACCTCATTTGTTACAATACTTGGCATTATGAATTACCATGAATGAATCTTATTCTGTAGAAGCTGAAGATTAATATCCTTTTACAACTGTAATGGTAAATGAAATATATTTCTATTTAAAGAATCAGTTAATGAAAATCTGTCGTTTAACCATATTTTGTAATAATATGTTAGTAAAATCGTTCAAAACATTTTAGTTCTCATCAACTCAAATTCATTTTATAATTTCTTAGCGGATGTAAATCCATAGGACGAGCAATCAAGTTTAATCTTCACTTTATAGAAGATTAAATGACGCAATGTTACTTTATTTGTAAAAAATCGACAAATGAGGAATACACATAATAAGATATACTAACGATTTAAGAAGGAAGTAAGACTACAACCTACGAAAACTTAAAAACTGAGAGAATGATATCTAATTATATGAAAGAGTATATAAGAATAATTAAAATTAAAGTTATTAGATATTATTATTATTACTAAAATATTAAAAAGAATTACTTATAATAATCTTTTGAAAACCCCATCAATATTACGTTTCAATATTTCCGTTTTCTAAAAAAAAGGAATCCTATTAGAAATTAGAGATATCTTTTATGGGATGAAGCTATAATAACATAGTCCGCTTTGTTTAATTACCAAGAATTGTAGGAATTATTTAAAACTAAGTTTATTCGTAATAGTTTTTAATATTGTTTTTTCCTACATATATATGTAGTCTTAAGGAGATTTATGTAATTTGCAAAGATCCCAAGGCATTACATTTTTGTCTAAATAAAAATATATGTATGGCTTATTCTGAAACTTTCTTTTTTTGCAATTGTGTGTTAAGCCACAATACATGATTTTTCTGGGTTGAGCCACTCATGCTTAACACAGTCCGTTTCTAAAGCATACTATACATATTAGCTTTCGAGTTCGTGATTTGATTAGTAGAGTGAAATTCTACTATATTATTTGATAAAGATTTGCAGAGACCAAAACTGAAACATGTGTGTGCTTCATGTGGGCCACAACTCCCTGAAATCGCAATTAAACGTATTTTCATGTCCCAGGACTTTTGGGTAAGACGCCCTGCGGCTTAAATACCAACGGTTAGCTGTTAGTGGAGTATCACATCCTAAGAATTATGTTCAGCCCACATCACAAACTGTAAAGGGTCAGACTGTGCGTATGTACATGTACTTGCTCTTCAGATGGCTTGCTATACATTTTTGCTCGGTACTTTTAGTGGCTTGTAAATCCGATTACTTAGCTATATGCACATAAGGATATGTATATATCTACCCTTTTCAGGTGTAAGTTTTCAATTAATTAGAGAAAAATTACCTGTAGATAGCCGAGATGGGTCGATCTGAGCCTGCAGAATGGAAATCCCTGGAACCACAATTGCCGGCAAAGTTCGTGAACGCAGCAGGGGGGGAGGTCCTCTCTTATAAGCTCTAGTTTGTGCGGCAAGGGCGGCAGCGGCTTGCTGGGCAGCTCTATAAATAAATTTTAAGAAATGACTATGTTTAGTAACATCTCAAAAATTTCCCAATACACGTATGAATCCCTGAATCAACGAACTTCCTTTTTTCCGCATACTATGTACTATAACTTTATTATCTAGTTAAGAAAGCTCTTATCGATTTTATTCAATTTTCGAGTGAGAAACGTTTGCGTTCGATAAGGGGAAATCCACATGGTGCTATTACAAAGGACAAAAAAAGTTCTTTTGTACGTGTTCAATTTAAAGCGACAATCAGAAAAACGTTTAGATTTGACACGCAGGATACACGCCTTGAAAGGCAGGAATGTTTGGCATTTTTTAGGAAAGTTAATCCATCAATCAGCTCGTTTTAAATGGTTTTAGATAAAAGGTTCGAAATTCAGACCCAATTTATATAATTTAGTATATTACAGACACAAAGTTATTTTGCAGTAACTTTTCAGTCAATAGCAATTTGTTACACATTGATTTGTTATTACCTTTTGATGAATATACTGAACATCAAAGTTGTTGAATTTTTTAAATTATTGCCAACCAATAACCTTTCAAATTATTTTCTTCATGAACTGCACATAATTAAGTTAGTAGCGAATGCACGCGACTTTGTTCGCGTGGTATTTAATTACTTTAATTTAGCTTTTTTTATACTTGCTGTTAACTTTTTGCTGTTTTAAACTAGCCCGATTTGAAGATAAAGAACATTTCATTGAAAATCGGCTCAGCCGATTGCATATGATGCGTGATCAGAAGAACAGGCACGACTTTTAAAAAATGTTGTTTTGGCTCTATCGCATTCTAATTATTCCCGAAAACATATTTTTTGAAAACTATTATAGCACTAAAAATAACTAAAAAAACAACCTTTTTGAAATGCAATGCCTTCATTATGCTACACAGGGTCAGCCAGGCTGCGAAGAATTTTTTGTTTTGCCAAGTCAAGCAAGTGTTACCAACAACAACTATTTAAGAACTATTTCGATTTTGTTTCTATGTATGCATTTTCCGGTATAAAAAGTACATATCCTGCGCTGCCCTTTGCTCTAGCCCTGCATAAAATCAAGGGAAAATAAAATATTAGTGGGGATTTTCCATCGAGAATATTTAGAATTAATGAATAAAACAATAGTTCTAAGCACTATTTATTAATATTAAAGAAATATAAAACCAACATAGTGAATACAAAATAATATTTTAGGTCCTTTTCGACGCAAATACCCAAGTAATATATTATATTATTTAATTATATTTGAAGTATACAAATTATAACCGTTGCACATTTAACTTATTAGAAACAACTTAATTTTATATTTTAATAATATTTTGTTCTTTCTAAATTTCAAGAATGATTGATAATACTTTTTGAGATTCTCCCCGATTTTATCGATTGATCCGAATTAGAAGAATGCATATGGTATTATGACCTAAAACTACCACGAACATGTATGAAGGTAGATAGAGTTTGAACTCACTAATAGATTCGTGATAACTGGATCGATAAAAATGAATTATGTATATGTTTGCCACAATAGAACCAACTAAATTGCTTTCGAATCCATAGTGCTGGGCTCAATTTCTATAATTAATTGAAGAATTTAGCGTCTACCAACTATTGTTTATTCCATTTTCGAAACTGAGGAAGGACGGCTATGTGGCTATACAAATTACTTATTTTAAAGGTAAGTATGCTTGCCAGCTGCATTCGCCACACACTACAAGGTGGAAAATTACAGATGATGTGAAGTGGAACAACATTGAATATCGTGACTGACATTTATTTCCTGAAAGTACGCTTTTATATAGGGAAAATGGATTATTTTCGTGCGTCCCTTTTACCTAGTGATTTCTTCATTACTAAATAATGTCTGAAGCTCAAACCTTTATTTGTAAATTGCATTTCAATGGAAAAAATAGTCGGGAAATTACATGGCTTTTTTTGTCAATTTACTGGGGCCTTTTCTCCAATTTGTTATTCATAAATACGATTTCATTAGGTTAGTTTAAAAATAGTGAAAGAGAAATGTAATTCACTCCTTTTATGCATGCCGTATAGCTTTCAAAACAATTATCTAAAGTGTTTACGTACAAATAAATAATACGATTATTTCAATAATAAATACAATTCCAAAAGTTCCACTTGACCGGCAAAATGTTTCTCCCAAAAGTAAATAGGCATACTTAGCCGAACACCGATTAAGGTGAATGATTAACGAAATACGACATAGTGCGGGGTGTTTATTGTTTAATTTGTTCCGGTATTATTTTTACTTGGGGCCATTCTACATAATTAACTGGCATAAATTCCCATGCCCCACGTTCACTTGTCACTATAATTGGTGTCAATACGAGCCCGCATATTTATGGCATAGGAGTCAGAACCCCTCGGCAGCAAGTTTCAGCTGTAAAAGTCTCACTCGAGAAATATTTAATGCCGTACATTTTGTTACTACCCCACCGTCGGATGTTTGAACATTTGCTTATTTCATTACTCTCGTGCCAGATGCCATCATAAAGGGATTAATAAAAGTAAGTGCCTCCGGGAATCTTGACCTTGGAGACAGCGAGTTTGAATTAAAGGACATGCTTTAAGAAGATACTACATACATATGTGTAACGAATATTTCGTTTAAACCTGCAATACCAAATATTTAATTAAGATAGCATTGAAATAAAATTGCACTACAACCGCACAATTATACACAGCAAGCTTAATAGTTGTGTTCAAAATACTAATATTATTGTCAGTTTATCAAAATTATTATTAATATTTTATCTTTTCGAGCGGTGATATAAAATGTCAAAAATGTGGGTATCAATGAATGTCAAGATTAACTTATTATGAAAAAATTGCAAAGATTAAATAATTAAAATACTTTTTTATGTTGAAAAGGGAATTTCAGATATTCCCTTTATTTTCTCATAAACTTTTTTAAAGCCACTCATAAAATTCACGGCATAGATGAAAAAATGAATTATTAATTGACATTTTATAAGCTTTTTGCTTGTCACATTTTACCTGGAATTAGAAGAACATTAATCAACATTTTATGTTCTTAAGAAAATTTATATTTGTCTGCCTCATAAATTTCTCTCAAATAGGCAATTTTTGACTATATGATTGATTAATGATGTTTTTATAATTTATTGATATTAGAAACGCATTACTTTTAAGTTGTTGTTTAGAAGATTATTGTGACATAATCTCGCTATTATAGTAATAATTATAATAAGATAAATTTAGTTATTTTAAACAAATACTATATTTTATGTTAATACCAAACAACTTCTATAAACAAAAAATTTTGAATTTAGACACACTTGTGCTCTAAGACCTGCTTAAATCTACATAGTTTTGTTATTTTATAACAAATTTTTTTCTTGTGTGTACCTCCAAATACTAAACAATTCTTTGAAAAATGACGGTACGAAAGAGTAGAAAGTTCGCGCAGACAACGAAATTCAAAGAATTATGAAAGACGTTTTATTCCTTTTTATTTTTTAAAAGAGGCAGTTTCTTTCTTGTCAAAATTGCTTTCGTATTTCCCTTCAAAGTAAAATCAAGTAAAAGGTTTTGCGGAGAGGGATCAACATTCCTTCGCTACTAATATATTTTAAATATTTTTCTTTTAGATCAAATATTTTCTCTTTCTTCTTACAATTTTAATTATTTAACTAATATGTATTTGAAAATAAAATTTCGATGCTGCAAAAGATGCCATGTATTTAAAGCTTCATTTGCAAATTATTAATTGTAATGCCTTTAGCAGCTTTAAAATTAATAAATGACAAATACCAATTTCAGAAATTAGGGAGGCCATCTCTCTGACTGCATGACTGACACTGCAGATAAAATATAAATAAAAGATTGAATTTCAGAGCCAAATAAACAGGCTTAAAGGCTTAACATTTGCAATTCTGCGTGAATTGCAACAACTCTGAATGTTAAATGATTTTCATTATTCCGTAAAATGTTGATTCATTGAATTAACCAATCGATTAAAACTTACCAACTCCATCAGATATGCACACATATGTATGTATGGGCATATTTATGGCTGTGCAACAATTCACACGAGTTTTTGTAGAGCCCCTGGTGGCGAACAGATAATTAAAATTGGATTCTACCTATCTATTGTAAAATTACATTCAATAATTAGCTGTATCTGCTTTAAACCAATATACAAATTAAATAATGTTTTTCACAATTGGTGTTTTAATCGCTAAAGTCAATTTCAATATAAATCAAGTATAACTGACAACTCTGAAAGAGTACAACACAATTTTCTGAATTACTAGAATGATATTTCATGCAGCATGTCGCCGGAATTATTTTTCATAAAGAATAACCCAATTACATGGGACACTGTACTTAGCAGGACATAGTTTCTTCCAGTTGAGTTATATAAGAATGTTTGAAATTTTTTCAAATTTAATTTTCCGTGACGTTCTCCTTCAAAATTTATTACATTTTCAATTGACTTTTTCTGGTACTTAACTTTCCACGCTTATATCGTCCTGTGATAAATTGTTATTGATTTGCCGCTTGATAACGTTAGTCGGTTAATCAAATTCTTCTGTGCGTACACAAAAACGTAAAATCGGTTTTTGCAAATAACAAATTGTTTTTCATTTAAAAGAGGCATGTAACAAAAAATTCTTCTTAACTACCCAATTCAAGTAAATATATTGAAATTTTTAGAATTGAGAAAAATAATTGAAAATTGAATAACATTCAAAAAAACAACATGAATTTCTAACAATTCCTAAACATGCGTAGCGCAAAAAGTGCAGCGGTATAAATATGTTTCAGTTATATACGTCGATTCTTCAATCATTGAAGGACATTTTTGTCTTCCCTTATGAAATCTTCAATTACCCGACCGTAGAGGAAAGGTTACAATTTGCAACATCCCAGCAATTTTGGTTTTGAGTTGCAATTTTGTCCCGACAAAGTTCTCTATTTTTTCGCATATCCCGGCGGTCTTTTGTTATATGGATACCTATGCTTTTTATTCCCCTTCGAGATAGTGGGATCCAATTGACTCTCGATTGTGTTTTGCGCCTTTCAATTCCCGGTTATATAGACTTATATGATGGCAATTGATAGCGCCAGTGGTAAAACAAAGGCCGAGAAATGGAATAAAAAGCAAAATTTAACAGGGGACATTTATCGTGGCGAGAGAGAAATAAAAAAAATGACAAATCCTCCTAATAAAAGTCTCTGGAAGCGAAATAGGCTTTTCGCGCCAAGAATTGGAAAAATGATGTAATTTCCGAAAAGGAGAAAATGAAAGGGATGAAAGAAATTTACGACTTCTTTATAGACAAACCAATTTCCATCCCTTCTTTCTTTTCTAGGGTGGTGAAATCCTTTCGAATCAATCCAGACATAATCTGACGAACAAAAGGCTTTCAATTTTTCTAGAAGTTCTCTCAGCTTCGAAATAGGAATTGCAAACTTTGGCAAAGTTAATTACTTGGGATTTTGTGGAATTAAGGAAGGTATAAAAGTTTGGACGCTTTCATTCTTAACAGCTAGTCAATAGAACGACTTCTCATCGCTATCTTCAGCAACTGAAACGAATATGAGATTTCGCTAAAAATCCATTACTCGAAACTAGACGAAGTTTGGGCTTTTCTAAAAGGACTTTCTGATCTGGGTTCGTAAAGTACATTATGGAATATACCTGCTAAAAGTAATCTTGAGGACACTTAAGTGTAGAGAACATATTGAATTCAATGAAAAAATATTTATGGGAAATATAAATCATGTACGTATTTAATGGAAAATCGAGCAGATGGCTGCAAATATTATATATTAAACTACCATAATTTATTTATCGATAATCGGATGAAAATGGAAAAACTCCTTCAAAAAGTTCATAACGCAATATAAAGCGATAAGTAAATATAGGTGTGCAAAAATAACATAATATTCACACATTGCAAAGGAAATGACAGTATTCTGTTCGTGTTGGATACATTGTGAAGAACTTTAAAATTAAATTCCATTCTTTCTTAGCTTGCAAAGGAATAGGCGTATATCTATGCATAGGCGTAGGGGTGATATAACATATTTTGGCTCGGGATGATCAGTTGCTGCCACCGATACCAATGAAGACGTTTTTGAATGAAAATTCACCCCTAGGGAAACGGAAGACTACCATGCTGAGAAAGTTTTATGACAAATTTCTCTGGCAGAAAGTTAACACAAGTCCTATTTTGAGTAATTTAGGAATTTATTTGGAAATGTCGAGAAATTAATTACTTTCCTCCTCAAAGTTTTGTCAGCATGCGTGAAAGAGGGGTACATATTTACGTACTAAACGCTTTCTCATCAACTTTAAAGAATTCTTTAAACAGTTTAACCGAGGTGCAAACATTGTAACTTCGTAGTACGGTTTTGAAAAACGTGACGAGACTTTATGAAATCCTATTGATTTTCGGACGCCTCCGACAAATCCATTTCTAAATATTTCACACTTTTCCCAGCAATCTTTTCAGTGAATTTAGCATTTGTTCAAGAATTTATGGAAAATGGAAGAGATATACTAAAGCAGAGAGGAATACAGCCGAGTTTCAATATAGTTAAATCAAGATTTCCGTCTCTAATTAAAGAGAAGATATTTAAATTTTAAAAACACAAGTATATCGTTTTGTTTGCGACTGGGTGAAAGAAGTATTGCTTCATTAAAACAGTATTACTGTGGTATTACTATAAAAAATTCAAAATGAAGCAACACCTTATTAAGTTATTTGAAAATAAATTAAATTTTTAACGAAAGCGGATTCGCCTATTAAACGTTATCACAATTACTTCACTTTCAAGACGCTTTAATTGAACACAAGTCAAAAATTGCATGCACGGGTTCATCTACAGCCGGATTTGAAAATCATTTGTAGTTTGACCCATAAGTAGTAATAATACTGATTTACTAAATACGCCTACTTATAATTTTTGGTACAGCTATTAAACATGAATTTATGTTTTTGTATGTGTAAAAAATATCACAACTCTAAAGAATGCATTTTTACTTCTTAGGATCCTAACATTACAATTTTCGAAGAACTAAAGGGACAAATGATTTTTGAAAAGAGTTCCTAAATGGATGAAATGGGAACGTTTTTATTCCTTAAAATATGCCTGGTCAGATAATCCTAAATAAAAAAAAATGTTATTCCTCAAATATTTTGAACTTTTCCCAAAATCCATTTTATTAATTATGAAAAAAAACTAAGTGGGGGAAAAAGCAGTTCATGCGAATACTTTAACCAATACAATGAAGTAATTCTATTCAAATCATTCTCAGAAAGTGTATGCCTTTAAAAGAAAACAACAACATTTACTAGAAAAACTTAAGATCGCAGACTTTAATTTTGCGAATAATTAAATCAGTGATTTCAAACCTGCCTAAAATAACCCTTGAAGCGGGAAACGAGTTTTTAGTGAATACGAAATATATTTTTAATTCATTTTCTTCACCAAAAGGACCGAACCTGTTTTAAAAGAGCTTAAAACGTGTAATTCTTGGAAAAACACACTTAAATAAAATAGCCTGAACTCGAGTTACTTAATTAATGGCCTTAAAAGCTTTTAACTCCCTGCACTGAGCGAATGTAAGATTTAAGGTGACTGAAAAAATATAAGTTATGTAGATATGTAGGTATGTACATATTTGGGCTGAGCTTAAAATGTACACTTTATTGGGTGAATAAACAATTTGAATTTTTTTTATTATATTATCATTTATATCTTTATCTTCAACTTAAAAAGCAGAATATTCATAAAGGTACATATTGTACATAAAATTTAAGACGCCTCTGTATTTTATTCATTTTTGTTGTATAGGAATTTTTTGTTAATCAAAAATGAGTTATAATTTATATAAGCACATCTCTACTCAAAAAAGTTGATTTAAAGAACCTAATCGACATTGAATCCATATTTGTTTCCCTACAGCTAAATCAATTAAGGTTTCTGAACTTAAATGCTGATGGAAACAATTTACTTTCTGATACAATATTTGTTCTCATCTCAGGTGCTTATGTCCTCGTGCAGGTCCATAATCTGAAAATATGTTCCCAAATATTGGTCTTTTCACCCTAGGAGCATAGCAACCAAGCTATTGCGTGAAGGCATTTTCATAGCCCTGAAGTACTGGACGGCAGATTTTGTTCCGGCCCCTAATGGATGTTATTGGCTTAGAAACAGCTCGAAGGACACTTCAGTCCAGCTCAAGCTAACATGTCTCTGAAAATATGTATGAATTTCTATAGATTCACTGTTACTAATTACGTACCAAAGTTTGGGCACGCAATTCTGTTTGTTGCGTTTGTGTTTTTATTTTCCACAAAACATATGTCTGTAGCTTTAAGTGGGGTTCTTATTTACAGGATTATAGACTCGAGTATTCCAGACTAAGTGCCCACAAGAAGGAGCTTGTTAAGACTTTATACGGTAATTTGTTTATAAAATTCCCTCCTATTCTAATAAATAATAGCAGAATCAATTAGCGAAAATATCCAATTAAATTCGAATTTGGTGTACTTCATGATATCGCACTTATTATAATCGCGATAAGGATAAATATTAGGAAAATCTCATTAAAGTGAAAAGCACTGAGAATGAGTATCTTTGCTATAACGCAGGCGAATGATATTATAAAGCCCTTTGATGAACAAATAATACCAGCGCTATCTGAAGAATTATGCACATTTATCATTCAACAGATAATTGAACATTAAGCATGAAGCTTTTGGTATTAGGTTTTTCGAAGTTTGGCTTTGTATTTGTTTTGGAAAATAACTAAATATGTTCTGGATCGTTTTGCACAATATGTCCACATGCGAGAAGAAGTTGTTGTAGAAAGTTGATGAAAAATAAGGATAATAAATATAAAATAATTATAATAACATTCGCTTGCTTTCTTGCAATTTATCATTTGCAACTACGACACTCTGTTACTCTATCTCTGAAAAGTATATAAACATTTTACTGTCCGTATTAATCATGACTTGATTCAAACTTCTTCCTTAAAACTACTTATCTTTTCAAGAGTTCAAGTAAAGAACGACAAAACAAAAGTGAAACAAGAAATTTTAAGGCATTAAATGTAAATATCGATTGACTTAAGTCTTAAAAGTCTTATGCGAATCCGTTGAAATTTGCAATTGAATTCATTTTGGTTCGTTTCGCAAATGCAAATTTAATTCGATTGTCGCTTTAAGAGCACCCTGAAACAAATGTTAAGACAGTTCATCCTTAATTTAATTCTTTATTAAGTACCCGTAAAAACGTTGGAAAGGGGCCCTATTAGAACTCATCGTGACTTTCCTACGTAAATAAAAGGGACGATATACAACGATAAGGTCGACAAGGAAAAGTGGAAGAGCTATTTGAATTTTGCAGATGAGACACGGTTTCAAATAAATAATATATTCATGAAGCCTTCTCTCCTCTTCCCTGCATAAGTTTTATAAACTTCACAAATCAAGAGTATCCAACAATTTCAAGTATCGTCGTCGCATAAACATATAATATCCAAGAGATCCCAGGTTGAAGATAGATTTTGAGTTTATGAAAAAGTATGTCAAAGTAGCAATGAGTACAGAGTTGACTAATCGAATTCATGAGGAAAGGGAAAGCCCGCTGGAATTCATGATGTCGTGGCACCTTCAGCTACTCCGTATTTTCCTGTTTATGTTTATTCATGTCACATTTTTCACCTTTACACTGTGATGGAATTTTGTGGGCCAAACATTTCTTTTTTTCATATTTTTGAAAGTTCAATGCAAATTACGTCCTTGTTTACGTTAACCTGGGCTTTTCTTCAGTAAATTCAGTTAGTATATGTATGAACATATATGACAATATGTGCCTTGTCGCAGCATGGAAGCCAGATACATAAAATGTTATATTTTTCCTTTAAGAATATTTGTCTTTATTTTTCTATATTTGTTTACATAGACAAACCATCCCGGAAATATTCAAAATCAATGAAATTATGCCGCATATGCAAAAGTGATGTATAAAAGAAATACTATTATATCATTACAACAAACTGATTCAAATGCATATGTATATGTATGTATATATTATTAATAAAAATAAAGAAAGAATGTACTCACTGCTTTTCCTTTCGTTGCTGCCGTTTCTTCTTAAACGCCTTTTTCACCCGCAGTAAGAGGAACGCCGCCCGATCGATGGACAGCGATGGGTTCCCCTTTTTAGGAGCCTCATCCATCGTGAGGTCCTCAGGGTCCCTGAAGCAAGCCCCAAGTGGATTCACTTTCTTTCGAATAACTTTCTAAAAACATATTTTATAATTTTATTTCGATATTATTCAAAAATGTTTTTAAACTCCATTCTGAGTAGGAGAGTCAAAAATTATGATATCCTCCAAAAAGCTTACACACACAGCACAAATTAATGCGTTATTATTTGGCATTTATCATAAATAGTGAATTTTATTATTTCGTAAGTTTAATTTAGGTTAGACCTTAAAATCACTTAATATGTATTATTTATTAGTTAGACACATATTTTAAGTGTTCACTGAACAAGTTTTTAATATCTACGCAGGCACATTAAACATCGAGGGTACATTAAAACATGTACATACAAAACAACACTTATTGGAATAATTCTGCGAAAATTAACCACAATGGTACAAATATTTAAATCGTTACATACATATTTTTTTTAAAGAAACAATTTGGAACTAAGGGAACAACAGCAACAATTAAATAGGTATTGTTTTTCTTATATATGTATATGGACGCAGCACATTTAAAAGCTTCTGGAAAAAAGTGCAATTGAAACGTATTATAAAAGTGCAATTGAAACGTATCACTTTTCGGACAAAGTATCATAATTTCTAAAGGAGGAAATTGACACTTTGTTATGTAATTTTCAAAAAAAAAAACATTAATAAAATCAGTATATTTTAGTCTTACTTATAGAATATTATTACAGAAAAGCATATTTTTGCGGTTAAGCAACTGTTTAAAATTCACCGATCATGAAGAGTCCGGACACTTTTCAAACATTACTTTAAAAGATAATGACTGTGGTCGATGTATTTTAAACTAATGCAATAAAATATACTGATATTATAACAAAGTAAAGCTGTTATTAAAAGCAAGCCAGTTGTTAGGTAACAATCACAGAACTAATTATAGTGCATTTGAACAAGTATCGCCGATGACCAGAATCTACAACAGTAAGCTCTCCCCAATTGATTTTCATCGTAATAATAATTTAATATTTCAGGTATGATTTTACTAAATATTAAATGCTGTTATGAATGTACCTGTTGGTAAATAACTAAACTAAAGACTATGTATTATGTCGCCGACCAACACATACACTTACTTCCTTTTACACTTTAGTAAAATGTGTTTGTTGGTAATTTAAAGTTTGAATAATTTAAGTACTACTACCTTAAACATATTATATTTAATGCGGATAGATTGAATTTTACTAACACTTGGAATTTACATAATATCGTGCATGAAAAATTGTTAAACAAAGGTATCATCACGATTCACTGCAGTTCAATCAGACGTATAAGTTCCAATTTTAGAAATATATTATTACATCATGTCCAAAACAGACCGCATTATTACAAAATCCATTAATCTAACGCTGGCGACACCATAATAATTAATTTATGGTAAGCCCACAGAGTCCCTATGTCCCTATGTATTAATGTTCTTAAAATGTGGTGACACTTTGTGATAAGGGCAAAGGTATCTAAGTAATATGTAGGTATGTACATATGCACCGAAATATTCTGAGCAAGGACGTGATCTACATATTTAAAAGAAAACTAACAATTTATTTATCCAACCCTTTGCAAACCGGTCAGCATGATGTAAAAAGGTTGATATGGATAGTTTATTACTGGTTTTCTTTTTGCGAATTACTTTATTTATATTTTGGCAAATATGCAGAGCATATTTGAATACCCATGAAAGTTTGAAAGAAGGAGTTATTATAAGTAGCTTCTTATAGGCGTGAAAAAACTCTTATTTTCAGCATTTATCGTCAGTCTCAAAATATAAAATAGTAAGTATGGAATACTTAAATGCACTAGAGTTGTCTTAATTAACTTTTTCAATGCTGCAGTGATCAAAAAAAATCCCTGATTTTATATGAGTGTGCGACATAAAATAAGCGAATAGAATTAAATAATGATGCAAGTAATTAAATAAATTTTCCTTAATTATTATTAATCATAGATATTCTCGAACCGAATTTGTACCAGGATTGTAAGACAATGTTGGCAAAGTCAATTTCCATACGATATTTTATCAGAGAATAATTAAATGATGGAATGTTTTTGTGTGTCAATCCTTTGATTTGACCTTATTTGCAATAATAAAAACAATTCCAAATTTTGTTATCTTAACTCAATTGTACCAACCAACACGCTGAAGGAAATACATATTTCTTGAATATTTGGGCAAGTGAAGGCGTTATGGAAATTCCGTTTTTTCATGTGGAATTTTCTTTTAAGTCCCTTTCGACATAACTCACCAAAGAATTTTTATTGATTTAAGGATTGAAGGACTTTTCGTAGTTTATAATAAATTCAAAAACATTTCTATTATCATACAGAGGCAACATCTTTCATTTCAAATACAACTACGCTCATCCTTGGAGTAGTAGCAAAGCGGTAATCGTTATAGATATATCAAAAGCAGTACAGGCAATTTATCCAATTTTCCACAGCTTTGCGAAGAAAGAGTAAAAAAGGTTGGGATAATGCCATGCGAAGTAGATGGTGTTAGCTGCCACAACCAGCCAGCTGAAAAAGTACAAACTCCTTCCTGGACCTTAAAGTTTGTAGCAACTTTGATTGATTTCCCG
Source organism: Tolmerus cingulatus (assembly GCA_959613345.1). Taxonomy (NCBI): domain Eukaryota; kingdom Metazoa; phylum Arthropoda; class Insecta; order Diptera; family Asilidae; genus Tolmerus; species Tolmerus cingulatus. The sequence goes on along the minus strand of OY390711.1, from coordinate 6,226,583 downwards.
GGATTATATAATATTCCTAACACGGTCACCATTTATATCTGTCAGCGGCTTAATACGTCCTGATATCATGTCACTTACTTAATGACCTAATAAAGCCACCAGGAAGGCTAATGGTTCCATTAGCAAACAGTGCCGGACAAGAGATTCTGCAAACAAGACGAACGCGTGGAGCCAAATATCCATTTTAATAGAACTGATTTGGCGCAAGTTTGAGTGTGCAAAGTCGGACAGCATCTTCATGTTCGTCCAATAGAATTGTCGGCGTAATGTATCGATTCCCGGCATGTCCTGCTGGGGATTTGTAGAAAAAGAAGAAATCACTTTTGTTGACGCCACGCGAATGAATGTGTCTGGAATAGAAAACAAGAATTTTTTCTTTGGCTATCCTGGAGAAGCCTCAAAGACGTTGAGAACTGAGGAATAAAGCGATTATTGCGAAGTGATTTGTTGTCAAGGGCAAGAAAGTTGTTACTAAAATACCTATATACTTACATACATACATATATGCATATATTCACACATCTGGCAGAAGGCTTTGCAAAAACTAGTGACATAAGAAAAAGTTGTTCCGTTTTTATTTCATTAATGTAAATGTATACTTTCATAACTTTATCCTTCCTTTCATTTTATGCTCAAAATATAATAGCGAAAATGTTCCTATATGAAAAAACTACATATTATTATACTTGAAACCCAACACATTTACTATTTCTAAAAGAAAAAATTGACCCCCAAAAACATTATGTAAAATTTTAATATGTAGAATTTGTTCACACCACAAAATACCTCATGCATACGAGTATGTATAACAGAAAATACCCTTAGCTAATATTAATTTCAAAATCCTTTAGTAATATCTATTTAAAATTTTAAAAAAAGTGATAATATCTTGAAAATGACAACATTTTTACTAAGGTCTGCTTTAGTAATTCTAGTTATGAGAAGAAAGACAACATCAACATTGAAACATAATGTAGGTCAATGTTTTAAGAGATTCGAAGAAAATGCGATTAACAGTTTATTCCCGGTTAATGGTATGTAAAAATTACACCGTTGAAAAACGCGGATTATATTTCCCTTAAATTTTTCAGAAAGGCTGAGTTTAAATGCGGCTAAATTATGTTGAACCCTATTAATTTAAGCACTTAAATAATCTCCAAAAAAGGGCTAAACACTGATTCCATATGCTGATCCACTCTTATCTCAACGCCGCAGAGGCGGGAGGCCTTTATTTTGCTTTCATTCAACCGCACATAATAGTGCTGAAGTGATTATCCGCAACTTTGAGATTTACCCCAAACTTTTAGGAGGCACAAAAAACATGTTTACAATATTCATCCTTTCAACTGAATACTTTTAAAAATTCTCCTGATTATGACAGGGTGAAGGACACATCTTTAGCTTATTCGCAGCCCTGCTACATTAGAAGTATTTAGTTAATAATCTTTTGTTTCCAAGGTTGTGTATATATACCATCAAAAACGAACAAAGTGTAACCAGCTCTGTTGCATAAGCGGATGTTGACCTTATGGGGAGCATTTTTAATGACATTAACCTTTTAACCTGCACTTCATTTGAGTTGAGCTACTTTACATCTAAGAAGATACATATATGCATAGTTTGACAGAACGGCTGCTAAAAATTTATTAAATTCAATTATAGGTCATGCGACATAGAGATAAAAACAACCTTCAGTTCTAACGATGTTAAATGAAAAAGACCAATTCCCAAGTTATCTCAAGGTTTTCTCCTCGCCACCTTTTTCGTGATGTACTTTAATTCTACATTAAAACACATCCCACGATTTTTGTCGACCCGCAAAACAGGAGCCTTTTGTGAGCGTCCCTTTGTATTTATTTGGCTGACCTTTAAGCCTTTTGAAATTATGGTAAATTCTTATTAATTGCATAAATATCTAAATATATTCTCTTTTTCTTTTTTCCATCAATTAATCTGAGAAATCAAAACAACAATTAATTAAGAAAAACAAGTAATTTGTAACAGATACCTACAAAGAAATTATCATGGCAAGAACGTTCGAATCCTCAGTAATTAATTAATTAGGTTTTTTCGTCTGTGCTAATGTATATGTAGATACCAAAGTATAGGATAAGATAATTTGAATCTCTAATAGGTGAAATGCATATTTTCGAATAACACAAAATACCAAACAGTCATTTTGAATAAGCCCTTGTAAAAATTGAAGATTACGTATTCTAACAGACTTACAACGACAAAATGCATTCATATCGTCAATACTAAAATTTAATACATTAACTAATGGTATCAACTAATTGAAAAGTGCCTATAATTAACATTTGGATCCTTATAAGCGGAATATTAAAAGAAAATGTAACTTCTTGACAATGACGGTTTTAACAATATATATATATATACAAGCTAACTAAACTCCATCCTAACAATTACAATAATTTTATTTAATAATAATATCTTAATTAGTTGGTATGCAATCATAAAGATTGTTTCTCCAAACAAGTTTAAAATGTTCATTCGAATAACTCATGATAATTTATAATAAATAAAAATAATGTTCTGAAAATGTAACACAAAAAACACATGATTATCTACATTCTTATTTTCAAAAGCAAAAGGATAACGAAAATACTCCACAATATGTTAGAGTCACATTAATGTTAAAAGAATATAATTAGGGACCTTTCAAAAGCCTCATATCATTTTAATTTGTGCTCATAAATTACAGCCAGCATGAACAACTTTTCGCCACAAGTTTTTTATAAATCAATACTGCTATTTATTATTTAAAGACCATTCATCATAAAGCAAAATGCAGGATGCGGCCAAACAAACTATTAAAATTAAATAAATATAAAACTTAAATCATTTAAATATTCAGGTAACATTATTACGTTGGTGGAAAATGTTTAAATTATTAAAATGGATAACTCACCACAACTTATTGTATGAAAAAGTCTTTAAAAATGCCCGATTTAATAGTTATAATTACGAAATATATGTATAATGGCAATAGTGCTAGCTTTCAAAAATTGCTTTAAACATCTAAGAGAAAGGACAATACACTCTACTAAACTATACATATATGTAATTGCTTATCTGTGTGTACTTAATTAAGAGGGTACCTGGAGAAAATATTTGTAGATGAATGGCCAGTAACGTACATATTTCGAAGAACCTAAAACTTAAAAAAAATACTTTTTTAAATCATACATATTGGGTCACTTTAGCTTTAAAGAAAAATTACTAGAAATTATCATTTTAACTAAAACGAAGCCAAAAAGAATAGGTTTTTGGAAAATGTTGTATAATTTGCAGGAAATGACTATATGCTAAACATCAACATGTCATTAAGAACCATCAACTTAGCATTTATAATAAAAAAGAACGCCTCCACAAAAACACTTCTTTTAGCATGCCCGATACCTACAATAAAAGAAGCTTTAGGTCTTACATTAAGCAAACCATAGTTAAGTCTTTCAATCGCATATAGTGTAATTCGTCTACAAATGTAAAGATTACGATAAATCTGAAGAAATCCCAACCGGAATCTCTTCAATCCCTTAAAAACTTAAAAACGATCAAAGCACTTAATCAAGTCGTAAAACAAAATGTGTTTTGTTATTCTTAAGAAAATCTTGCAGTATTTACCAGTCCCCCTATGAGAACTGAAACATTGAATTTCTTCGAACATTTGATTGCCCCGATAACTGAAAATTCATAAAAATGAAGAGGCAAACAATAATATTTTTAGGTTTAATACGGGGCGAATTTTCAATTGTGTAATCTTCAATATTGATAAAATTTTCATATCACAGCCGGTGATGAAAAGAGACCTAGAATACCGCGGGGTACACACTTGAACACTCTTTGCCACTCAAGCAGAACTAAGACCATATTCAAATAGCGATAGAAGCTACTGCGATAAATATTTCAAGAATAAAACGCTGAGGCGGAGACACGGCAGCGTAAATGGTGCTGATAAATTTTTTACGAATGAAAATAGCACTGTCGTGTATGCATACATGAATTGTTCAATAAATTTATAATTTATGTTCACAGAAGTTACAACATGAAGGGAAATTTAATATGTCCTTAACTGTGGTATCTAAGTTGGTGGGAATTACTTCGAACTCTGCATCACATGGTTATTTTAAAAAGGGTCCTCTGAAGCCACGTCGACCGATACAAATCCTCCCGTTGAAACTACCCTCAACAACAAATCAAACAGTAACAACCGCCTGGTCAACTATCATAGGTCTAAAAGCACAAGCTCCTACAACACTAAACAAAAGTAACAATCGCCGCACAGGTTACACCTGAATGTTGGCAACATCAATGCACACTTAACATCAAAACAACTATCATTTTCCAAGAACATTTATCCAATTTTTAATTTGTTTTTCAAAATTAAATTGCATTACACTTTTTGGCAATGAGTTGGACTCCGGCTCAAAGAGGAACGAAAGTGCGCGCACACCTGAAACAAGTTCGAACGATGTTAGAACCACGATACGACTGAAGGATTCTATGCATTTCCTATAGAGCTTTTTTCGAAGGGAATTCGCCGCAATGTCGAATATCCTTATGGCGAAAAGGAGAAAACTTGGCAGGAGAACGTTCTTTATTTCCCCGCTATGCTATGGGGAAAAGAACTTAAATAGGAGCACGACTAGTATTCAATAAAGTTATCAAGTGGCACTTGAAGGATAGTCCCATAGCACCAGACATGTACTTTGCAGTGGAACTGCAAGTCAAGCGGCTCCTACAATACTTTTCATAAACTGCACCTGCGAATCGTTTCTGAAAAGGTATCATAAATAAAAATGACATACCTATATAGCATCTGATAATTTTTGTAAGGAGCGTCGTAAGCAGCACATACTTAGTAAACCCCAATGTAAGAAAATATATCCACTGTACTAGAGTTATGATAATTCAAAGTTTTAGCGATTTCCGGAAAGGAAAGTCTTTGAATTGCAACGTAACCCTTTGGTTGTATTTTTGATTTTAATAACTATTAACTCGATAGTCTACCTTTTTACGCTTAATTTAAATATCAAAAATAACTCAAAAAACAGAACACTCTTTTGATAAATTCTGCTTTAGAAACTGCTCAAAGTCAGTGAAATCAAGTTCGATTTGCAAAGGGTATAAATATAGTTGAAAAAGGAGGTTCTTTGAAATCTATTAAGAAAATAATAAAAATAAGTTACAAATTTAGTAGGTAATGCGATAAATTATTACATCATTTTATTGAAAGTAGTCAGTCATCAAACTAAATCCAGTCCAAAGAAACATTTTTATCTCGGTCCTTTAGCCAGCTTCACCCCCCAATAATAGCATTAATTTGATTGCTTCTATTAAATCTACTAAAAAAAGTGTTTCCAATCTTATCAGAACACAAAAACTCTAAATTTATGTGTTCCTTTCCATTGCTAGCTTATTTTTAATGTTCCATGCGGGAAATAAGAGCTTAAACAGAAAATTCCTTGGGTTTATTAATTATATTAGATGTACTAATATTCTTTAGGTGTATCTGTTTTGTAAAGCCTCAGCACCATTTATGTATTTAATTTCAACTTAAAGCCAACATCTAGGTCGGATGTTATGTTGATTACGTGCTTTACATTAACTAGGAAAAAAAATAAAACTGTATATCCTGGAATAGAAACTCCCAACAAAATTTAGCATATTTGTGAGATTTCCCCATGGTGCTTATTTTAAATTAGTTTGTGTAATTAACTAACTACCGAACTTTTACCAGAAGTCTTTTATATGACCAAGATATGTATTTTTCTTCTTTTATATTACCTTTTCAATTATCTTTAATAACTTTGCATTGTGTTGTTTTAGTAGCGGATGGTAGATAGTATACAGAATACAAAATAATTTAAATTAAATAAATTATTGTCTTTCACACAAGCGCACAATACCTATTTGAATTTTTTAAATGTAAAACTCTGTTTTATTTTATGGGAAGACAATTTTGAACAATACTGGAAAACAACAAATCGAAAAATGTTGTAATCTACTATTTAATGTATATAATTACATAACATGTTTAATTAAAAAAGTAATTGTATTTCCTTAAACATAAAAATATTATATTTAAACACTGGAACTTCCAATATTAGGTCTACCTCTATTTATTTGAGAAAGAACTCAATTTTTTAAATATTTTATTTTCACTTTTCACGGAAAGCTTATTTGCCATTTTCTTTCTTAAATATTTTTGGTTTCTCGCTCTTATATTTTCTCTTCTGCAAGAGTTCTTGGAGGAGAAAACGAACTTAAAACTTTCATTCAGTCTCTTAAAAGTTTTTAAAATACATGCATTATGTTTTCTCAGGGTAATTTGAAATTAACAAAATAAATATGCAGATTGGAAGTAAGGTAATATCTTAAACACCACCATGTTCGGTCAAATTTTATTTGAAATCATTGTTTTATGAAAACTGAAACAGAAAATTTATATCGACTACAAAATTATAGTGCTAATTTCAAATTTGGCACAGTATTTTCAAACGGTAAAGTTATTGTTAAAATGTATATATTTCGGTTATTGAAATTACTTATACCAAAATAAATGTCTAATTAGTTTTATGCTAATTTTTACTTTAAACTATGGAGACTATAGAATTGGCCAGCAAATAATGTTAAATATATTTAAATTTTAAGCATTTTAATCGACCATGACAAATACGGCTCAAATCTACAAAGAGAAAGTGCGTAATTTTACTAAATCAATTTGAATCCTACCACAGCTCTAACTAATGTTCTGAATACCTTCATTTCATATTCCTTTCCCAGTTGTGATGACAGATGACGGCAAATTAACCCGACCGTAAAAGACAAACCAATTGACCTGAAAAAGTCCTTCGTTAGACTAACGGACCTTATCTAAATTTCCTATTAAGGGCGTGAATCTAGATTGTGTTGTTCTGACTTTATTAATTTCGTCCTTGCACGAAAGTGGCTATAAACAAGAGCGCAAATTAATTCTATTGAATATTGAATAGATAGGAACAGATTATTTCAATGGGTAGATCATATTTCAATGAAAGCGAAATACATCAGAACTTCTGGAATATTGTTTACTTAAAACGACAATATTACAAATTACTTCCGCATGTGATAAACATGATCTAGACAACATCTATAATGTACATTAATTATTTCGATATTAATAGTTATTGAGATATTTTCAATGCTTAGAAGCTTTATAAAGCTCTACTTCCATTTTCCAACATCCAGGACAATTTAATGACTTAAATTATTTATGAAAACGAATTATGGTGCTGATTAACCGTCTTAAGGAGAAAGTTAGCTAATTCCTCTGTTGATTCGATGAAGAGTATATACTTAATTTTCAATTCTTATTTAATTTACTAATAAAGGGTAATAAAACCTAAAACATATTCCCGTTCTTTTATTTGATATGTGCATATTAACAACTAATATTAACCTTTACCCAAACTGAAATAATTAGATTTTATAAAGCCGATAACGAAAGCCCCTAGATTGGTTCCCACCATTTCAAAATCATTTTTCTTTGGCTGAATAAACTAAAAAAACTAAAATACACTAAGTTTAAAATAGTTGATAAGCTCTGAACTAAATGTAGTAGGTATTGAGGGGTTTTTTTAAATATAAGTAGGCGGCCACTTGCAGATAAATCAGAAAGTCAATTTAAAAACAAATGAAAGGAAAAGGTCTCACAAGATATAAAACCTTATCTCCTATAACAAACAACAATTTTAGATGAAGTAACTTTTAAATTCTGTAGTTGCGTAGAAGATTTGAATTGTGTTGGACAATATTTGAATTTTGGTAAATTAATTCTTCCAACATCCACAGCTTAAAATGAAGGAACTGTACAAACTTTATTCGAATCCTTGCTTAAAGGAAAAAATTAATACGGAGTCAAAAGAGAGTTTTGGTATTTTAGAGAAATATTTGGCAGTTAAGAACAATCTGCAGAAAATGCATGACCAAACAATGTCATTGCAATATTCACTAGATGAAAAACTAAACAAGGATACTGCAAACCAGGAAAGATGCGGGGACGCATTCACAATTACGTCGAAAAAAATAATTCAGGCACTTAAAGGATATTCACCTTCAGAATATACTAGCAACGAAAGAGATTTGAACTACCAGACTGACTCTTCACCAGCTGCAAGAGCCAACGAACCCAAAAACCTAGACCTGGAAAATTCAATGGATTTTATTGGCAAGACCTTTCGTAATGTTAAGAAGTCTATAGAAAAGCCCTTGATACCAAGAACTTCAACATTTATTGCAAATCAAATTAAGGAAGACGATAGTAATATTAGTGTCGATTTTCGTGAAGAAAAAATGGATGAAACGAAAGAAGATTGCCCGAGTCCGTTCCTAACACCAAGATCCACCAAAAAAGATGATGCTTTAGAAAGAATTATGAAAATGCTTGACATCGATTGCGATTCTACTGATGAATTAGATGGCAAAAATCTAATAGAACTAAAAAGCAGCGAGACGGACTTGCCTATCTTAAGAAGTCCCTTTGATATAGCCCATTGGGATGAACAATATCAAAAATACAATTACTACACCTTTTTTTTTCTTGTATGTACTTTGTTAGTATTGTCTCTTTTGCGTTCGACGAATTATGTGCTCAAGTCAATCAAAATGTACTTCGATAAAGCAATCCTGTTCTTTTGGAATTGGATTAAAACATCATCTACTAAGGCGCCGACTAGTGAAAACCATGTTGTCCTTTTTGTCTTACTGACGCCTTTTATCATATTACTTATAATCGCGTATTCTGGACTCAGTATATTATGCTTTCTTAATAGGATTCTTTTGCTTCGAGCACCAAAAGCCCTAGTGCATCAGCTTTCTACCAAAACCCCAATGGAGTCTTATTATACGGAAAGCTAAATAAAATGGAAAGCAGGTTTGCAGAGAGTAATTGTTTGTAACTAACCCAAAAAAAATTAAAATAAAATAAAAAAATAAAAATCTATGGTTATTTTCATATTTTTTAAAATTTCCCTTTTATGAAATCAAACAAATTTGAAATTATACACGTTCAATATTCTTCAATTTAAATTATCACGGACATAACAGTCCACATTGATTATATTACAAAAAAACTTGCAAAGTTATTTATTACCTCAATATTTAATTTTATTGTATTAAATTCGAAAAGAAAGTTAAATGTCTGGGAAAAGCTAAGTAGAATTTTAAGGGAAATCGATTTTATCCAAACTTCAACACTTCGAAAGTTTTCATAAATTCCGCATGAGCGGCTCCTTGTACTTTACAGAACCCTTCGTAGCATAATATCCTCCGGAAAGTTCATAATTAAGACTGACGTGTTTGTCATCTTTTCACACCAGAATTAAACCTTAAGGAACATCATGTGGTAATCTCCGTTAAAAAAAAATGTAAAGTTTTTAGCAGAAATTTTAATATTTCATCCAACAAAATAAAATATTAAAAAAACCCTCCACCTGCTTTAAAGTCGCTTTAAACTTTTAAACCCATGGATCATTAATTGAAATAACACCTCGAGGCGACTGTGTAAATTTACGAGGAATATTTTAAGTGGCTTCTCATGTCGCACCATCAATTAAATCGGTGAGTATTGGATAACATTGGCTTACCGAAGGTTTAACAACTACCCTCAGCGACGCAATGGTTTACACAGATGGGAAATGTAACTTGCGATATATCCTGTCAGCTTCAGACTCCTAGAGGATGTCAATGCGGAGGAAATTATAGGTTGGTGAATTACAGAGAGCTTTAAAAGCCTTATTAAGTTTCACTTTGCACTAATTGAATCACGTCACTTTATCTACCACTAATGAAGCTGAATAGATGTAAAAACAGAATTTTGTTTTGCTAACAATGTAGGTAACTAACTACTAATTTCCTTGAAATGTTTGTATAGGATTTCGTAAAGAATATTACGAATTTATAACGTGATTTTTAATAATTTCACATTCAGAAGTCACCCCAATTCAAAAATTCCAAATCACAACGCCAATATAATAACAGAAATGTTTCAAATATTATCAACTGATATTAACGGAAACTGACAGCATTTTTATGAATCTAAAAAATCCTCATCCTCTTTGCTTGCAAGGTATGCAAATAAAATCTATATACCTCCATCACGATATCAGCTCCAATTTCCATTTGAGGTAAATTCAATTACCTTCAAAGTTGATAGTATCAAATCAAAAAGAAAAATTTCAATGAATAGATTTGACTATTGAAATCAGAATCAAACAAATTTCACACTTCATCTTTGGCATGATAAATTAATCAGGCTGGGAATCTACTTCTCAAGATATTCGGGAACTTTCACAATATTATCATTAATCAATTCGCTCAGAAATTGCGTCTTAAGTCGGGTTTTCATTCAAACGGAGTTTTCAAGAGGACAGACTACGTTTCGTCATTACGAAACCAGCCAACATTTCAGGATATTTAGGCCAAAATAATTTTATCTCAAGGCACTAACTTTTTTATATCGCCGCTAGATAAATAGAAAAGGACACAATCTCAGATACTGCTGAAGAATAATTGGAAATTGTTTTGGAGTGAACAAAAAGTTTGTTTGCATACTCTGCTGGCAATTAAATTTATTTATTATTTTTGGCAATTTTTTATATGATGTTTATATTTATAAAGTTAGTTCCCATACACAGTATCTGTGCTTTTAGATACTTTTAATCGAAAAACTTAGCATCTCTTTACAGAGATTACTTCTAATCAACTCCTTCAAGATCTAAAAACGAATCAGTTAAATCTTAATAACTGCTTTCTTCTTAATATCATCGCCACCTTTCGTGTTGATTCTAATATTTACCGGCGAAGTACCGACTATACTTATTCAAAAATCTTGCATTATCAAAAGCCTTTGTAAAGATTAAAGTAACATATCTATCAAATAATTTTAAGTTAGTCGTAATCAAATATTATATGGTTGTGCACACATATGTTGGTAATGGTACCTTTAGAGATATAAAAATATGCGATAAATAAAAACCCCACCACAAATTGGTTTCAGCAAGACATGCAATCACAAATATTTCGGCAAATTGAGGATATTTGTAATTTTCCTTACAGCTGCTTATCTCGTTTTACAGGCACCTAGAGAAAAGCAACGGACCGAAATAAATAAAGGAGTTACACCTGCTGCTAGAAAGATTTAACGCATCTACAAAGTGTTCTGATTTATTATATAGATTACATTAGACTTATTGGATTACAGCAACGATTTACTTATTTCAATTGATTAAGCATTGTGAGATTCAAGGACTTAATTTAAAGCCGAGAAAATATGAGCTTCAGATTTATTTCTATTCTACTTAATTCAATAAATATGGCTTTACTTTATAGAGAAACAAGTTATCTGTATTAAACCCTCTCCGACGAGGAATTTTTTAAAGTAGAAAAAATATTAAATTCTTTGCTTTTGTCGGCATGAATTCAGAAACCTAAAGAATCAATGAGTATATCAAAAAGTTAAGTGTTTTTCTATGTTGATAAATTATGTAGTAATAGCATTTTAACAGATGATTTTTTCGAAGTATAAAATGGTGTATGAATTGGCCAATTATAAAAATGGAATTTTTTTTTCAAATTCATAATTCCACTTTATTTTGTAAACTAATACTTAAAGCTATGAAATTTATTTTTCGGAATGTTATGTAGTATAAGTTAAGTACCCTTTATTCTCTAACGTTTTTTACATGATACTGGCCACACAATATAAAGCAGTTGCTTGTTTTATGTATTCACATATAGATATATTATATTGTTAATTTGGAGGTTATCCAGCTTTTACCTAAACCCTTACAACTAATTTTATTTTGAGTATTGAGAATTTAAAACTATTTTCTATATACGAGGCGTGGATTTGATGTTCACATCTTTAAGAGATCTAAACATTTAAAATTTTTTTTCTAAATCCAATATGCATATTTCAAACCTACCTAAAGCTGAAGCCAAAATTTGAGGAATATTTTATCGCATTCCTTGCGGGACCATCAAAACACTAATAACAACATGTAAAGCCACTAAAAGTTGCTATTTTTCTTGGGGTCATTAACTTTACTGATCTGCTTATCAAAAAAACTTTTAAACCCATCCACTCCAGGACCCCGCTTACGTCACATTCCTCAGCATGCATTTCACTGCAATGGACTTCTCAATTTGGAAGCATTTTCCTTCCCATTCAAATATTCACCCATGACCACCCTGTTGTCAATTGACACGTTCTGAAAACAGAAGGGAAAGAAGACCATGAATCAGAGCTAACTTCAGGTGACTTCAAATCTTGTGAACGGCCATTGTTGATTTGTGACAAGAAGTAAAGTTATCGAGGTACAGAGTTGACAACTAAACAATAATTCGCTAATAATTGCCTGCAATAAATGCAGTCAACGTGCAGTGAAGTCAAAATTGAATTAGTATAAAATCGGCTAGTTAATGAAAATATCAGGAATCATATATATCTATGGAATACTGGAAAAAATTGAATAATGTGCGACGTGTGCGCTGATTTTTTGCAACTTCTTGTATCTTGTAAGTTTTCCCCGCAAAAATGTTGTTTAATTGCCAAATTGCACAATTTAAACTGCAAACAAAAGAACGCGTTCAATATTGTGTGAGGAAATAGAAATCGGAAAACATATTTTAGTGAAGAGATTGTCGCAATCGTGAAGAGCTCTTTGTCTGCGCCCATCCTGCTTTCAGGGAAATGCCATCAAGGAAAATCTCACAGCAGTTTGAAATTTTCCTGAAAATGATAAAATTAGTAAAAGTGAAGAGATATTTACATATCTCAGGGGACTAACTGCATTTGGATTTCAGAAATCCTTCAATATTAAAATCAGCTGTTCGCTGGCCAGCAGCTAGGTCAAGATTTTTGGGAAACGATGATCGTTTCGTCTCGACTGAAAAAAATGCCTGCAGTTTATGTAGATGATTACATTTTTTTTATTTTTTTTTTTTCTGTTGATTAGTTTTAAAAGTGCAACTGATATTTTATTAGAATAAGATTTCTTTGTTCTACATCCTTGGTGTCCCACTGAATCACTGAATCAGCTTCGCCTTGCTACCCTAGTCATAATTCTTATTTTGATTTTTGGTTTGTACATAATTGCAAAAATTGCATTCTATTTCTTTAATTGTTAGCTTTGCTTTCATAAACTTAAAAATCACTTTAAAAAAGGAGTTCCTAACAAATCGCTTTACCTTTCACCCGAATTGTAGCGTTAATCATGGCAGCTGTTAAAATAATAAATAAAAGTATTCAAATTTTAAGAGATGCGATAACGAGTTAGGTCAATCCAACCGCATGTAAAACAAAGCCGTTAAATATATAATTACATATTCAAATAACGAGATCTCCAAACAAGGAGAATCAGAAGGTATAGAATATATTTTTCTTTCTTTTATTTGTTTTTTAAGAAAAGTAGCATATTCTTGAACTATATTAGACAAAACGAAAATATGATAATATCCAGGTCCTTCAAATTTAGAGATCAACTGAAATCATCACCAGATTTTTCCTTTTCTTCTCAATAACACTTATGCCCATACATATGTATATAGAATCTGTTGCAACTTTCCAAAAAACCGCTTATCGTTTAGACGATTTTTCCGACGTACCGTCTTTATGCCAATCAAAATGAAATATATACATATTCTAACTTTATCAAAAATATTATTTATGTTCCGAAATAAAATGAATAAATTATGCATGTACTGAATTTAAAAGGCGTCTCGATGGTGCGTACCTTACAGAATCCAGTGGAAAATGGAACTATTTAAAGATGCCATAGGAACAACAATAAAAATATGATCTTTTTACATTCACTAAAACGATAAAATAAAAAATATAACATATCACGAATTCTCCCTTTGAAATTAATTTGGAAACGTTTTGTGAACAGCTCAAAATAAGAAATTATTTAAATAAAAAAACGTGATGATAATAATAATAATAAAAAACTCACCTTGGATATTTTTCATTCAATGATGCCAATCATACGTTCGGAATTATATACGAATGATGCAATCGTTAATCACAAGGGGTAAAACTATTGTTTCGGTGACTTGTAAATAAAACTTCCATATTTGCAAAAACTTCCGTTTTATAAGCACTTCAGATATTCCAAAAAACTTGTATTCGAAAAATCATAAATTTAAAAAGGGTATCTTACAACTGGAATGCATTCTCAACGCGAGAGGGAACTCAGATTTGGTTGGAGATCTTGAGCAATTAGACCGATTTGAATTGTTTGAAATTATTTCTTGCAGATAACGAGGTAAAGTGTAATTATAAAAACACTCCATAAAGTTACCACTTATTGCTTATTAAATGATCAGTCCGGAATCAAAACTTGCTTATTTAATTTTGTTTTAATTTTTCGGAAACCAATAAAATTAGTTGTTTTCTTTCGGTTTGTACAAATCAAGCGGTCAATCCCCTAACATTACCGTTATTCAAAAAACAAAAGAAATTTAGTACTTCATCGACTTGATTTATGCAAGACGTCTCGTATTCCTCGGATTTAGAATTGAGAAGCTTTTGGAGCTGGTGAGAAATGAGTATTATTGCTGGTGCAACAACATCTAATTTTAAATTCAATTTTTATCATATGAATGAAATAAAAACAATAATAAATTCACAACGCAAATCATTATTTATGTCTCAGAAACCATCTTCTAACCTTGAACCCGACATGATGTAGAAAAAAGTTTGTAATTTTTTCCTTAATAAACTTAAATTTGTGGGATCCTTCTGATTCCATTTAGCATTCAATAATATGGCCTTCATTATGTTTTTCTTCATCATTTATGTATGTCCGAAAGGTTCTTATAGAGCAATACTACATGAAAACAAATATTAAATTTTACATACTTTTGGCAACTACGTAACTAAAGTACTCAAAACAACTTATGCGCTAGACTATTAATTCTCTTTGGCAAAATAGTAAGAAAATGTAAACTAATAAGAATATGAATGCTTTAAATAAAACAGTTTTGCGCCAGTACATTTAGGGAAATAGGACAGTTTTGTAACGGACATATTTAATTTGGTTAAATTTGAACAATTCTAATTGAATCTTGAAGAACAAACAACTGATTAGAATTGAGTGGGACATCTCTTCTATTGGTGTAGACTTGCTTTAAACATTCTGCAATTTCACACAAGATTTACCTGACCTACTGATTATTCTTGTTAGAGTCGTTGGAACTTTTAGAACATTCCATTTTAATTGTCATATTCATTAAATACTATTAATCCACTAATTCTCAAATATAATATAATATACATTTAGAATCTGAACAAGTATAACTTTAGTAAGCTGTGAAGTTGTTCATGATATTGTTCAAAATTTATTGCATGAAAGTAACACTTTTCTTTTGGAACATATTCAGTTTTAAATATATCTGAAATAGCTAAGTTAAAACAATATTTCCAGATGAATCAAGAGTAACCAACAATGAAATCAAATATCCTGCTTTACTTAAAAGCGAAATCGAAGTCGCGTTTGGTTACATTCAATCATGGCCGCAGAGGTACCCAATATATATCAATCCTGCAATCAAAATAAATAGCAAGTATATTTTTCTTTAGGCAATGTATGTGCTGCTACCGGGATACAAAGAACTATGAGCGTTTTAACTTAATTGTGCAGTCTATGATATGCTTGGTTATATGCAATTTAAAAAATATAAAAAAATTAATAGAAGAATCAAAAGCTGGAATCTCTGGTACAAACAATAATAATCAAAACGTAGTAGGAGATGGTAAAAATAAAAGCGAGCAGCCTGCGAAGGAGAAAAATGAAGAAACCCATACCATCCCAGAAGAAAAATGGTCTCTTCAGGAAGTTGAGAAGCTACTAATTCTCGTTTCGAAGGCATTTTTATTGAACTTTCCGCTGTATATTGCCTACAAGCACGGCGTTCATTCACGTTTAGATGAAATAAATGCAGAAGAAGCACAAAATTTAAGCATCGTTTGTGATCTTCATGATAATGAGATACCAGCGTTTTTATTGCGCAATGTAACACTTTTTTGCAACAGTGGAGGCTTTGCATCTATGACGTTATGTTTTGAACAGCCTAACTTACCTGTTGCCACTGCTCACGCTATCACAGCAACAATTTCGAACATAAAGCTCTGGCTTAATTACCGATGCATAATCCAATTGTTTGTACCTTTAAGATGTAAGGTCCTTCAGTACATGTGCAAGCTCTCCGATCAAGAACTAAGGTCACCAGGAACAAGATCCATGGCTGACTTTGTTTGGTCTGCAGTAAGGGATCCCCTAGACTCTTCAATCAATTTTGATGTGGAAGGTCTGGCGTTGGCGTTTAAATATTTTAATTCATCGACTCTTACAATGAGGCTCGCAGGTGCGTTTAGTCACATTATAAACTCAGAAGATATGTGATTTTCTGACATTAATTTTAGGAATGGCTCAAATTAATACTCACATAAATTTATTCAACGAAATATGTACAACAGAGACCGTTGGAGAGGTCGAAGTCGTTGGACAGAGGCTCGCAGATTGGCTTACGGAAAATCAAATTATTTCACATTTGTTTGGCCCAAATTTGCACGTTGAAGTAATCAAACAATCACACATTGTTTTGAATTTTTTAGCTGTTGAAAATCAAATAACCGAAGAGCACATTAACCTCATATGGCAAGCCGCACAACTTAAGCATTGCTCGAAGCCTGTTTATGATATTCTACCGTCGTTAGTGAAAAATTTAGCGCCGCGTCCCGCCATGCATTTGTATTCATTACTATGTCGATTAGATCCAAAGGAACATACTGAACAAGTAAGCTTTCAATTATCAATATAAAAAGGACGAATTGAACAAGTTTATCCTTTTAGAGCATTTATATTGCATCAGCACTTACAAAATTAATTTGGTCAAGAGATGGGACACGTCCACAGGTCGAATTGCCACCGGAGAATATTGTTCAAACTAATGTTGTTGCTACAAGCTCAGAAAATAGTGTCAGTATAGACGGCAGTAATACAGATGAAGAGCAGCCAGATGATGATAGTTCAACTAGCCAAAAAAGCCCCATTGATCTTGAGGGTGGGGGTTCAGATAGCGGGGCACCACCTTGCAAGCAAGCTCGACGAAAACAACAATGCTGCGATTCTGCTGATGGTTAGTATTTAATTATATAACTAATGACCTTTTTTTAATCATTTATTTGTTAGATATTGGCAAAGTTAAAGCAGAAATCACAGAAGATATAGAATGTATAAAATCAAAGGAAATACCAGCGTAAGTAGAAGTTAATAAAAACCGGCCACTTGCAAAATAAATGTAAATTAAATCCTTTAGGGTTTACATGAAAAATGCAAGAATACCTAATGTTGAAGAAGGTTCTACAAGTGAAGAGGAAGTCGTAATAACTGAGGGTTTGCGTAAGAAAATCAGAAAGCGTCGAAAAAATAATAATATTCCTTTAACGCGATTTGCTCATGAGCTTGTGGAGGCCATTTGGGGCGGAGAATCTCCAAGCGAAGGTGATGTCGGGATCAATGACAGCGACTGCAGTGAAACTCACATGCAAACTTCAGTTCTGAGTCATTTACACAGTGAAGCGCCCTTGCTTCGGCAATTAAATGAACTCCTTAGTGGAGGTGAAAATGATGGCAGTTATTCTTCACCTATGAGTAACAAATCTGAAAAGAATATGGCTGATTTTGATGACGATGAGTCCCCTTGCGAGGAAGAACTTGCTCAACTTGCCAGTAGAGCTCAATGTTTTACACAGTTCACACTATCAAGATCTCGCCCTGTAGCTGCTAGAGAAAATTCCCAAATAGATTCATCGACCGACAGCAAATTAGGAAGAGGCAAAAGTATGGAATCATCAACGGTTAAAGAAGATCTTCAAATGGTATTCAAAATTTCAGAAGTATGTCAACCAGGCAACACACTTTTGTGGGATTTACTCCAAGATGATACAATTGTAAGCTTGGTAGCCCAAAAAAGACAAAAAGTAATGCAATTTATTTCAGGGACAACTTGGAGAATCGCTAGCCATGGAAGCAGAAAAAGCTCTTGGGACGCTACTTTGTTTTAGTACCGATCGTCCTTTGCGAACAAAATTTATTGAAGGTTGCTTGCAAAATTTGGCCTCAAATAAAAGTGTTATAGTGAGTCTGAGACTACTACCGAAGTTATTCGCATCTTTCCAACAATTTCGTGCTTCTGACACCCATCAAGTTACTATGTGGGCAGAACGACAACACAAGATGATGTACCATTTTTTTAACAATTTAAAGTACTACACGAACCACGTCAAAAATAATCCTCATGGACAGATTTTAAATCAAAATGGCTCCGCTATGTATTCTCACATCAGTCAAGTGCAGGTTAGATTACAATTTCTGACATCAGTGTTCAGCACTCTTGGGTCACCCAAGTCATTTAGGTAAGTAATAAGACTAGCTTTTAGCTCACTGTAAACATCGTCTCCCTACTTAGATTAAGTTTAGAACAAGTGGATTCGCTTTGGGAATGGTTAGCTAATGATCCTGAATGTGCCGATTGTCTTTTTGCTTGGCTTCAAGTTCAAGCAAAAGGTGTGGATCAACATGCCTTAGGAATCGAGACTTTACAGCATTTGTATCTTAAAAAGTTACCTGAACTTAAACCAGAAGGGATTTCTATGGTCGCTTTAGGATTATTTCAGCAGTTGTGCAGCTTAGCTAGATTAGCTGTAGCTCACTATGAACGACAAACAGATTCCACGGCAAACATTGTAGGAATGAACCATTTATGGAAAATTGCACTAAGAGCTCACAACACGGAAGTTTCTCTGGCTGCAATCCAGTATATAAACTCCTACTACATGGGTCAGCAATTGAAACTTGAAAAGGAGTTTGTATCCCACTGCATGGACCACCTAATCCAAGCTGCTGAGGATCTAAAGTAATTTTGCATTGTTACAGTTTCTAAGACAGTGGTTAATTGTTAAAATAATATTATTTTTAAGAATCTCAGATAATCGGGAACATGCACTTATGTGCGTGCAAAGAGCGCTCATGTTGCTAAATACCCATCTCGAAACATTTAGACGACGATACGCTTTCCATTTGAGGCGCTGGGCTCTAGAAGGCAAAGGTATTGGTTCTCACAGCAATTTACGGAATGAAAGTTCTGGACCTCCGTTGCGCATAATACTTCAGCCCGCAGGATTATCAGATAAATCAGTTCTTCACTTACATTCCTGCGATCTTATTGCAGAACTTAAAGCCGAAATTTCGAAATGGTGAGGAAGTCATGTTTACCGATTGGAATCTATAAGATATTTCTAATAGGTGGGAAGCATTGCAAGGTGGAGCAAAAAATTCTGGGGTTGCAGCTCCTGTTCTTGGATTGCTCTTAAGCGAAGGTCCGTTAAGGATAATCACTCAAGGCCAAGAGCTCACTTCAGAATATGACGAAAGAAGCTTGGGGGACGTTGGATTTAAAGACAATCAGGTATGTTTCCCTCCTAGTTGTGGTTTTGATCGAACTAAATTTTTTTCTTTAGATTGTCTACGTATCCTTAGGCGGTCGTGGAGCTCGTCGTAAGGAACCTCAAGATCATCCCTCACTTCAGCCACCGCCACCGAAGGAATGCCTTCCAACCGTTTTACTTTTGCAACCGAAATATTTTGAAGAACTTTTTCGTGTAATGCAAACGTTAGGTGATATGAAAATGCGGGGAAAATGCGGAAACTGGCAACCTCACACAAAAGCACAACTGCTTTCCCGCCGCGTTTGGGATATTCTTGCAATGTTACCCACAAATTCAAACTTGTTAGACTGTTTCAAAAGTCTTAGTAAAGATCTCATTGGTTGTGATACTAATAGCGAACTAGAACAAAAAACTAAACGGGATCGAGCCAGACAAAAACTTGCTGAACTTCTTGATCCAAGTAATTTACAAAAATTCATGTATGCTCTACATATAGTAGAAAGCCTCGCCACTAGGAATAAACCAACGAGTTGTTGTAGTACTGAGCATAGCTTTAAACCTATACAATCAAGAACAAGTAGATTGGGTAGTTGCTCTTCTAAAAATAATTTGGTACAACCAAAAAAACCTTTTCCCAAAAAGGTATCTGAAGATGCACCTAACGAAGAAAAAATTACGGAAGACAATAAATCGTCCAAGGCAAGCGAAAGTCCAAAGGAAAAGGAACAAATAATCAACGACAGCAATGATGAAAAGGAAAATGTAAAAGTTAAGGAAGATAGGAGGGAATCATCTTCAGACGTCCAAAGTTCCAAGTGGACCGAAGTTTTTATCAGTACTGGTGGAATGCGACACTTATTCGAAATATTTATGTCTGGAATGCTGCAAAACAGCCATTATTCTTCGGACAGTTACAGCGAATGGAGACACGACTCCTTGGCCAGTTTGCTGCGTATTATGTGCTTACTTGGATTCGAAGAGCTAAGACCGGACGAAATGCTCAATGTCATCCCAAAACCATTTCCTTTTATGCTAGAAATGATGGATGTACAACCGACTCTTAAACGATTAGCCTCTATCATAAACGATGAAGCGCATCACCATAACTTAACACAATTACAATTCAGAACAGGATTCTGGGGTCGAGCACAAGTCGTTCAGTTTGTAATGAATATTTTAGTAAGTTTTGTTCACTCCAGTAAGGAAGCAAGAGAAATTTTATGGGTAAACCCAGAATATTCAGGGTGGCTCCAAAAGTTTATTCTTGAAGATCCAGAACCTGCAGTAAGGCGCGAGATATGTGCTGGATTGTACAGGATCTGCATGGGAAATGTGAAGTCTTACCAGGAACTTATGGCGCCATTGTTGCAAAAACTAGTTTCGTTCCTTCCAATTGCTGAAAAAATGTCTCATCAAATACAAAGTATGCATTTGGCCCCGGATGAAGGAAAGGAACCGTACGGCCCTGCTTGTAGGGATTATTTCTGGTTGTTATGTCGATTAGTTGATACACTTAATCCTGAAATTGTTAAGGACTATCTAGAAGATTCACAGTCTGCTCCTATAGATATCGAGAGGCTTTGTGTTTCTCTCTCAAAAAGTATTTTAGACCGAGAATTCTATGAAACTCGCCATGGATATCAGGACGACGGATTGGTTGGCTTAATAAATCTCATGTCAAATCTAGTGAAATATGATCCACCGTTTAAATTCAGCTTAGAGGCCCAAACTTTCATTGAAAAATTATTCGACTGCCTCTTTGATTTGCCATCACCTCAAAATCGGCAAAAACCCAAGTGCAAATCACAAACGGCTCGAGCTGCTGCCTATGACCTTCTTGTCGAATTATGCAAAAATTGTCCTCATAATTACTCTTTACTACATGCAAAATTACTTGAACAACACAGACCCGGTCCGCACGCTCCATATCCGTGGGATTATTGGCCAAGAGATGATGGTCGGTCTGAATGTGGTTACGTAGGATTAACAAATCTTGGAGCCACCTGTTATATGGCTTCATGCATTCAACATCTTTACATGATGCCTCAGGCACGGGAAGCAATTCTGAGTGTGCCTCCACAAGCCGCGCAGAAACACGCTACAACTCTACATGAACTTCAAAGGATGTTTGCATATTTATTGGTAAGTGCAAAATATTTCATTGTATGTTTTTTTCCCCTTAATAAGACCTTTTAAGGAGTCTGAAAGAAAATCATATAATCCACGCTCTTTCTGCCGTGTATATCAAATGGACCATCAACCACTTAATACTGGAGAACAAAAAGATATGGCTGAATTCTTTATTGACTTAGTTTCTAAACTGGAAGAAATGACCCCTGAGCTTAAAACTCTTGTAAAAAAATTATTCTGCGGCACTTTGAGCAATAACGTAGTCTCTCTGGACTGTGGTCATGTTAGCCGCACAGCAGAGGAATTTTATACAGTGCGTTGTCAAGTCGCTGATATGAGAAATTTACAAGAATCCCTCGATGAAGTCACTGTTAAAGACACTCTTGAAGGTGATAACATGTACACTTGCTCGCAGTGTGGAAAAAAGGTACGAGCTGAAAAAAGAGCTTGTTTCAAAAAGTTGCCACAAATTCTATGCTTTAACACAATGCGGTACACTTTCAATATGTTGACTATGTTGAAAGAAAAAGTCAACACGCATTTCTCATTTCCTATGAGACTGGATATGTCTGATTACGTGGAAAAGACATTGATGCCTCACCATTATTGGGGTAATTGTATTCCATAATTTGGATAGAATTGTGTTAAGTCTTTTTCTTTCTGTAGAAGAAAAGCAGAAGCGGGATCGAAAAAACAGCACCAGGAAATTGAGTGAATGCGAAGACGTTCAAGAAACAAAAACAGAAATTGAAAAATGTTCAAAGGAAGACGGAAAAGAACAACAAAATAAAGCATTCCTGGATGGGGATAATTCAGAGGACGATGAGTTTCAAGAGTGCTATGAGTAAGTACTTTAAAATAACATTGCAATATTTAATAAAAACTTCATTTTTCCTAAGCTACGATCTTGTTGGTGTCACAGTTCATACGGGCACCGCTGACGGTGGTCATTACTACAGTTTTATAAAGGAAAGAAATGAAAGCTACCAACAAGAAAGGTGGTTTTTATTCAACGACGCCGAAGTAAAACCCTTTGATCCATCACAAATAGCAGCAGAGTGTTTTGGTGGAGAAATGACGGTTTGTCTATTCAATTAGGTTGTCAGCCCATAACAGCTCTTACATTTTATTTTTAGAGCAAAACTTACGATTCAGTAACTGAGAAGTATTTAGACTTTAGTTTTGAAAAGACAAACTCCGCCTATATGTTGTTCTATGAACGTCGTACAAACCGCAATGATGCTAGCGCAAGCGATGGTTCTGGTGGTCCAAGCAACATCCAAAATTGCAAGAGATATCCTCAAACAACCTTAGAGGCTAAATTAATTCTGGACGCTTCAATGAACGAAGATGAAGAAACCAAACTACAAAAATTGCAAACAATCCAAAATGAGACTGATTCAATCAATAGTGATCTAGTAAAGAGTAATTTAGGAGGGATTAGTTCTAGTAGTACTTGTGATATAGATATTAAGGATAATACTTCGTTGAATGTGTCGCCATCGCCATCCAACGAAGCCTCATCTCACAATACACCGTTTACTATACCATCACTTAAGGCAGGACAGGAACAAAAGTGTTTGTTGAGCAAAGAACTGGAAGAGTGGATATGGCAAGATAATAGACATTTTCTGCAGGACAAAAATATATTTGAGCACACATACTTTAAGTAAGCAATTTTAAATCTTAAAAATTGTCAATTATTCTTCACCTCATCAACAGTTTTATGTGGCAAATTTGCGGACAAATACCCCAAACACTTCTTATGCAATCTTCAGACGTAACATGTATGGCCGCACAATTGTCAGTCTCGTTTTTTATTGAAACTTTCATTCATGCAAAAGAAAAGGTGCAATTTTGCTATCATATCACATAGTAAATAATTTTTAAAAAAAAATTCATAATTCTTGTAGCCCACAATGGTGCTTTGGGTAGAATTGCTAACGAAACAATTTAATGCTAGTCAAGAAGCCTGTGAATGGTTCTTAACGCATATGTCAACCGAGCCGTGGTGGCCTGTTCAAGTTTTAATTCAGTGTCCAAACCAAATGGTGCGGCAGATGTTTCAACGACTAGTTATACATGTTATACAACGTTTAAGGTATAAAATCGTAATAGATATAATTAAGAAAGCAAATATAAATTTATAATTGCAGGCAGTCCCACTACAATTTATATTTGAAAACAGAAGCTGGTGAAGATGGAAAAGACGTTATTGGAAATGCTTCATGTGTAACACGTTTCATTAAATCGTTGATTCTTTTAATGGAACACGGTGCTAAGGCGCATCTTAGGCATTTAACTGAATTTTTCGGTCTATTGTACGAATTCTCAAGAATGGGTGATGAAGAAACATTATTTCTGCTCCGAATCAGTGTTATTCGTAGCGTAGCCGATTTTTATCTGGGAAATAAAAATCAAGATTGCGTATAACTAATATGCATGCCTCCAAAATACTGCTAAACTTTTGCTTCCTTTTCAGGTGGACACAGGTTCCGACAATGATGACAATTCCTCGGACGAAGCATTATCCGTGGACAAGGCAAGACCTGCTTCTTTAGACAAGATGATCGCCTTGGTTGCATCTTTAGTAGAACGTTCACGAGGTCCGGATTTGCGGTTGCATTTATCACCAAAAGATTACAATGCAATTGCTGGAGGAAAAGTTTGTACTATAACATTTGTTTTTTTGTATTCAATTTACACGATTAATTTAGGGATTCCCATTTCTCTATCAACAAATCAAAGACAACATAAATCCTCATCAGACACGTCATCTAATTCATGCTCTCTGTCGATGGGATGAAAGACTGGCAAATCAAATTATTACTATGTTGTTTGCATCTGTGACAAAACACACCGAACTTTGTGGACCTTTCTTTAAGTTATTGACATTATTAACAGAAACCCAAGGAGGTCCGTCGGGTCTCCCTTGCTTTTCTCAGCTCGTTCTACAAAGAGTTTGGGATGCTGCTGAATATTGTCCACAATCTGCTCTAGATTGGTTAGCGGTCCAAGCACCAAGAAATAAAATCGCTCATGCTTGGATTCTACAATCGGCGGAAAATTGGGTTGAACAATTCTTGATGGCTCATAATAATTCTAGAGTTCGTAATGGTATGACAACTTAACTAATAATAAAATCTTAAAATTCAATAAAAAGAGAAACAAATATTTGTATTGCAGCTGCATCTTATCTTCTTGTGTCATTGGTGCCTTCACAATCGTTTCGAACAAACTACAGGGCACATTCGCTACATAAGTTACCAATAAATATTCCTCATAGGTTTGTACTTTACTTTACATTAAAACAAATATTTATAATGCTACTTAATTAATAGGGAATTAAGCACAGATGCGCAAATAATTTTACACACAATTCTGAATCTGCTCTTGAGACTACTTAGGCCTGCTCGGGCGTACACAGATATCGCTGTACACGGAACAGCAAAGTTAACTGCCTATTTTACTCTTTTGACTTATTGTATGGTTTCAAAGACTGAAAAGTTGATGGTAATATTTGTTTATAATTTATCGTGCGTTTTTTAAAAAAAAAAAAAAACTTCAAGTTGGGTCCGTATATGAGGGCTTTGTGGGATTTATTTCATCCTCGCTTGTCTGAGCCCAGTGTCCCTGCACACCACAACAAACACGCTCTTTTAGCATTTTGGCATCACGCTACTGCAGACTGTCCAGAAAACGCACTGTTGATCGCTAATTGTCCGGATATAACGCGGAACATTGCGTTCAATTATATTTTGTAAGTAAAGTTTGAGAGATATCTAACAAAGTTTATCAGTAACTATATAAATGTCAATGTAGAGCGGATCATGATGATTCAGAGATCGTAGCCTACAACCGTGCAATGTTGCCGGCATATTATGGACTTTTAAGGCTTTGCTGCCAACAGAGCCGAACACTTACGAGGCAGTTAGCAGCACACCAGAATCTACAGTGGGCGTTCAAAAATATAACACCTCATCCCACTCAATACTCTCAGGCTGTAGACGAGTTATTTCGACTAATGACTCTTTTCGCAACAAGACACCCAGACGCCTCTGAACAGGAACAGCGGGAGGTATCTACTTTTAGAAGGACCACGCTCTCTGCTTATTTAACTAGTTTGGATGCCAGAGTTTCTTGGGGGACTTTAATTGCAGCTCTTAGAATTTTAGGTAAATACTTATAGTGCATTCAATGTATTCTTTAAATTTATCTTACCTAAAATAGTTGATAACGAGGAGGATCGTCTATTTGTTGTGTACAATGGTGGAATAGAAATGTGCTTTGATGCTTTGCATACACTGCATTCCATGTACCATGAAGCAACAGCTTGCCATGTATCTGGAGATCTTCAAGAACTTTTGACTGAATTAGTGCTGCTTGTCGGTACATTACGACTAGCTGGTATTCGTCAGGACCAAAAGAAACGTCCTCAAACACCAGGAACTCCAATTAGTTCTCCTGCTATCAAGGGTTTTCCGGATGCTGTAAAACGACTAGCAACTCTTTTAAATACGTACAACCCACCTGAAATGAGAAGCCTGACACTGGATGTTCTCAAGGAAATGATTCGGAATCCTAACTTAGAAGTGACAAATATATTGGCTCCCCTGTTGACACACTGCCATCTATCATCACAAAACGCTCCTAACTCGCTTGGCCCTCTTGGCCCTTACTTTCCGAGACGCGGAACGAAAACACCGTGGCCCTCAGGATCAAAGAATACACCACGTCCACCGAGACCAATGGTACAAATGTCGATCCCACAGAGTCAAATAATCCAGAAAGGGATTGACAAAGAGTATGACGTCCACTTGGAAGCGTTCTATAGGCCATACCATGATTTTCTCGATGTTATGATGCGCATGGCTGTGAACACAAACCAATTGAATGAATCTTTAGTAAAGCTAAGCTGTTTAGCTGCTATCGAAGCAGCGCCGTTGCATTTTAACTTGTTCCCAAAATTTTGGGTGGGAATTTACAACAACAAAAACACCCACAAGTAAGTATACTTAGTATAGAAAACTTATAATGGTTTTATACATTTCCTTTTTTTTAACCAGATACGCGGAACTTCTCGTAAATAATCCCAATTTGGTTGAATATGTCGACATTTTATTGAGAGATGAAAGGATATCCTTAAATGATCCTGTAATAAGAAGTTTTTTAGAAATATATTATCCCAAGGTAACCTGCAGCGAAGTGTACCTACTTTTTTATTTTCTAACGTATTGCTTTCTTTCAGATAACTTCACGACTTGCTATATCGCGACTTATTTATTCTATTAGTTATACTCTGCATTCAAAAGAAGATCTGGATGAATTATGCGGCGATCTTCATGCAATTCGTGTCATAGCTCAATCAACAGGTGTACCACTTTCCGTCCGTGCGCAGCTAAAAGCTGCCCTTAAAGCCTCATTAACTAAATGTAGCAATGAAACAAATGATAAAGGTATTATTAAGTGTGTGCTAAGATTAAAGCCCTATTCATGTTTAAAATCGAGAGCTCCGATTAACGATCTTCATTTTATTAATTTTATTAGATGATATGCCACCAATAAAAAAAGCGAAAATAACACCTACAGACTCACCGGAAACGAGTAAGCAAAAATCAACATCTTCCAATCCTGAAGAGAGTGCAAAGGATTCATCGTCCGCTGTAAGTGAAGCTTCAGAGCAAGCGAAACCGATTGATAGTTCTGAAGCAAACAAGGAACATGAGGAAGATGATATGGATGTCGATAAAGATACACCTAAAAACGCTGCAGAAAAGAAGCTGGCGGAAGAGCGGGAAAAGCAACGATGCCTGTTAAAAACGGTGGAGAATTACATTCAAGCAATCCTAGAAATTATACAGGATGATGACGGTGGCGAGGAGGACCCAATTGATACAAATCTCAACAATTCCTCTAAACCGTCATGTTCTTCTCCACAGGCGAGTCCCTCAAAAATTGCAATGTCTCCTTTACAAACCGACGGTTGATCGGCTTCATACAAGTTCTGCAGTATTTTAGAATTTCATCGTTCGTAACACATCTTCAAATGGAAAGTGGAAACCCTAAGTTTTTTGTCGATTTTAGATAAGAGGTAAAGTTTACCGGGATTTGGTCAATCCGTTACATCTTTTATGAATGGATAGAATATAAATAATAACGTTATATATAATTTATTTTTTAATTAAAGGTATTTTATTTATGAGGACTTAATTTTTTGTTGATTTTCGCGCTATGCAACGTCGTGTTTTGATGATGAAATTTTTATATTTATACGCACTGCTCCCTGTTGTAGAAGAGAAAGAAGTTCAGCGAAATTATATACATATATTTATTTAAGCCAAATTATTCTTGTATGAAATTCTTACTTCCAATTATTCACCTTATTAATGGACATACACTTTTTCTAAAGTAGACGCACGCTCACAATTGATGTATAAAGTCTCACATGCATATGTTATGTAATTATTCAGTATATCTCCTCACACTTCCATTCATTCATCATATTCTTTTCAGATTATTCTCGTCATCCCCATTCAATGTATTTTTAATGTTAAATCGTGAAATATTCAAAAAACGAATTTAAATCTAAAAAAAAGTCTTGTAAGTTAGTTATGATAAAGTAAACAAATTTTTACTTCTTGGACAGACTAAGGTAATAGATGTTTTTATTCTGTAAATTATTAATACAATAAAAATCTCAATGTTAATTTGTATGTTTTCAAATTATTAACGGTGTTTTATTTCTTTCATAATGGTTTACATACATATATGGAAAAACTAAATGATAGAAAACTATACAATGAATGGATGTATTTTAATAAATAATTTATAATAAAAGTCTGTATAATATGATTAGTGCGCAACGCCAAGTTAGCTCAGAGAGATTTCTTGTCGTCTATATATTACATAACAAATCTTGGGGGTACACCCAACTGCATTCACAAGGCATTTTTTCAATTGCGTAAAATCAGCCTTCCTCTGTTCGGAGGTTAAAAAAGGTTAATAAATAAAGAAAGACTGAAGTGGAATGTTTTACTATTTATCGCTTTTTATTAAATATCTTACAATTTCCTGCAGTTAACCGTTAAAAACAAATAGTTTTTGTTACAGATATAATACAATATTACATATGTACATCATATAAATATCTCTAAGATACAAAGTAACACCTAATCTTTCTTCTTTTTGCTCTTATAGTACAAAAACATAAACAAGGCTTACATTTACTAGCTGCTCTTGTATGTTTTCAGCAATTTCTATGCATACGTACTGTTACTATTGTGAAAAATAAATTAAAATACAGAACAACTACTGTGGTCCAATAATACAGTGATTATATTCAATGCAGTTATTTGCAGCAAATAACCAAGCACGATAAATTTTTACTACAACTACTTGCTGCTATCCACACAAGCTAAACAAACACATAGAGTGCATACACATAATAATCTATGATGTTTCCGATTTTCCAAGAATTTTACGTCGAAAACAAATTAGTTACATAATGTTTCTGTGTTAGACATTAGATCCGTAAAACTATAAAATTTCTAATTTGATGAGGACTCATACAATAATCAAACAAAAATTTATTTTCATCATCTTATCATTCATTCTTTTTATACTAAATAAGTTGTTTCTTTAAGTTTATTCGTTATTATTATCATTTGACAATTTAAGTTAGAACTTCTTTTGTATGACCAAGCTAAATATTTATTGCATAAAAGTGATCTCTTTAATTTGTTGAGCAATTTAGTTTTAAGTACGGTAAATTAAAATTATGTCCGAAAATAACAACAATAAAAACGCAATTCACAGGGCAAATTAAAAAAAGGAGAAATATAATGAATCCTTACATAACTACATCATCAACGTGCTCCGCTTGGTCATACATTAGCAATCATTTTTTACTTATAGCAGATCTTGGTATATTAATCAAATTTCGTGGAGCGACGAATCCTAAGTCAGGAATCAGAGATATGCTTGGCGTTTGATTTAATTGACTTTTTACAGCGGTCTGATCTTGTTGGAGTTGATTTTGATACTGTGCAGAATTGTGAAAGATTTGTTCCTGTTGTTGTGGCAAAAAATGATTTGGACGATGATCAGCAATCACAGAGTTGCTATGTAGGAGATATTGGCTTATATTATTATTAACATTATTTCCTCGATAAAAATTAGTTGGCACGTTATTTTTATGTTGGAATTGCAAGTTTGGTTGCGACGACATGTGAGGAATCGAATTATTTTTTACTGTGGAATGATTCCATGCATTAAACTGAGGTCGCATTGAGGGATTATTCCATTGAACTGGGGCACTAGACACAAAATCGGACCACTCATCATCATTGGATTGAGTGGCCATAATTTTGGCACTAGACTTACTTCCTATTGGGGCCTGCATCTGCGCCAAATTGGTTTGACTTGCCGCAGGAACTGAAACAAAATCAGACCAGTCATCATCGTCATTTTTAGAAATTCCTGTAAGGTGTGACTGATTTTCAGGCATTGCATTTCTTTTTGGATTATTTTTTGATTGTGGAAAGAGTTCCTCGATTCTAGCCAATTCTTCAGGATTAATGCCAGGCTCTGGCCAATCTATTTTGGGCCCACTTTCAAATTTGATTGCTTGAGGGAGAAGAACGGAAGGACTAAGTATCATTTCATCGCTCAAGGTCGGTGTTGCGGTCCTACTTTTCGCTTTCTCTTCAGTTGTGGTCTTCAACATTTGATTGTTTACTTTAATAGGGTTTATAACAGGTGGTGGAACAGACTGAAAATCGGAGAAATCGTCATCTAGCCCACTATCATTTTTAAAAGTTATCTGCATAATGGGTTCGAAATTATCACCATTAGTTTCATGACGTTTCTGACCAGCTTCTTTGCTTTTAAGACTGAAATTACTTCTCGTTAAATTATACTGAAAGCTACTAAAGTCATCGGACAATTCCGTTTCTTTAATGTTTTTCAAATCGTCGTTATTCTCGTTTATAGATGGAAAACGACTACTCAAAATATCTGTAGAAGGTTCTAAAGTGCACATATTTTGGCCGTTAGAATTGATCATATATTTCTCTTCCAACGGCCCCAGGTTCCAATTAGTTGGATTATATTCCACATCTCTGTATTCCTTTTTTACAACTTTTTCATCTATAATAATCCCTGCTGCTGCAGTTTTGTAATCAAAATCAATCGGATCCTTGCCCTCAGTTTTAATGTGGCGAGGAACAGTATCTAACTTGCTCGGAGTATAAATATGAGTCTCCTTGAGCGGAAACACAAACGCTGTTGGTGTAGAAGACGAGTGAGTCTCATCGGAACCAGGCTTGTTTATTTGATGCATGATATGTTCTTCTCCGTTGGTGAAATTCTGCATCGTGAAGGACTCGTTTGTTAAATCATTGTTGATGTTTGGTAAATTTGCGGCCGCATTGCTTGAGTTGCTCTGAGTGTTGATTGCTTTTTCTGCTGCTTGCTGCTCGATGGATTCATTAATGCAATCAGGCTGCGACGGGTAAATCGCTTGAGCTTTTCTTTCGCATACGATTTCTTTGACACCTGAACGGAATAATAAGATATTTCCAAGAACAATCTCTACTTGAGCATTTTAAAGTTATATCTTTTTATTTTTAGACAAAAAAACAGCCAAGTACTTTCACATTATAAGCTTTTGAAAATGTAAAGAAAAATATGTGACATAAACTAGGCAATCAGATTAAAAAGTTTCTGAGCTTTACTTTAACTAATCATTTAAAAATCAATAAACAATTGTAGGATAACCTGGGCAAATATGATTCAAGGAGTTTCTACTATGTTAAGTTGAGAAACATAATTTTAATTTCTTGACACTTCCACAAATATAACTACTTTTACTAATAAAACATCGATTTCATAAGTTTATTGTCTGGAAAATAGTCCATCCTTATTTCGGTAGACAATATTCTCGAAGTTAATAATATTTTTACATTTGTACATTTTCGAAAATCCAGATCACTAAAGTCATGAAGTTCAAATAAGCTAATTTCAATTAGGACTAAGTTGTGTAGCCAAATTACCAAAATAGTGTACATAGACACACATAATATACGAATCAGTAGTGCATATAACATTAAAAGTAGTTGAACTGAAGATTGAACTTTTTTTTTGTTATTCTGGTCTACTTTATCTGCAAACTAAGCATTTTTTTTCTGGACTATTTTATATGCAAACATATTTGATTATTATTACATATGTACTTTTAAATGTAGTTCGTTTTAAACCCAACCAAGAAGAAACTCCCTTCAATTTAATTTCCTTTAAGTAAATTTTTAGTTAAACTTTAATAGTGAACTCAATTTCAATTTTTATTGATAATAAGCGTCTCAACACAGGCGCTACAAAACTTGGCTGTTTTCATAGTACAGCATGCAAAACAACAGAGGATGAAATATCATAGAAATGAATAGAGGCTACACTTACTAAATTCCAAACATCGGTCGCACAAGTCATTATGCAAATCATTATCAAATCCGTGATGAGAGTTAGTAGTGTAAGCAGTAGCGTTAGCGACAATCATGTTGACAGTATTGGCGATATTAGCAGAAGAGCAAATTTTACGATTAATACAAATAGGGCCATCACCAAACAAGACGTTGCCATCAAAGTAGTTAGCACCGGGCACAAGAATGTTGTTAGAGTCGTTAAGGCGCGTGCCGTTTGTATTGTTGTCCATCAAATTTTTATGTTTTCCCAACCATTCAGGGTTTGGAAAGCGTGTGTTTGATGGAACATTTGTTTTAGCAGAAGAATTAAGCGTAGATGTAGTTGCATTTATATAATCAAATGTTTCCAACGTGGCAGATGAACATGGAGAGGAGGAATCAAGTTTTATTTTATCTAGATTAGCCACCACCACTAGTTGATCTAGGTCCAATAGTAAAGTGTGTGCGTGTGATGCTGGATACAGTTAAATGAGAGATAGAAAAAAATATACGTTTAACCGAACTAAAAACTCAACGAAAGTAAATTAAGAAAGAAAATTGACGACAGTTATACGAAAGTAGAAACAGTGCCTTTGAACAAACAAAGGAAGACAAAATATGTATATATTTTGAGTTATAGAATTTTTTAATTTAGTTGCATTTTAGGGACAATTTTCATTCTGCAATGGAGGATTAAGTATTTTATGTATTCAGCTTTGACTCAAAAAGAAGCCTGGATATTGGGGAAGAAGTGCTGTATTTTATGAAATATATTTACTGTTCTTTCATGCACTTAAAATAACTTTTTGCTAGCTGAAGGCTGTAAGACTGAAGGCGAAGTTAACTTAAGGGTCAAAATTAACAAACTCAAATGTATAAAAGAAGTTCGCTGCGCCAATACATTAATAAAATGAATATAAAATTTCTCCCATATGTCTAATTCAAAAGTTTTTAGTATGTGTTACGTTGCGGTAGAAACAGAAATAAAATGTTCATTAACCAAGATTGGTCCAAACCTCGGATTCGTAAATTATTCCCTATACTCAAAACATTGTTCTTTAGGAGATCGCTCTGATTGGGCAAAAAACAAAATATTTAATTCACTCAAAATTTTAGCGCGGAATTTCCAATAAGTCATAATTTATGTAAAAGCATAGGAGCTTTCTTTACTTTATTAAAAAATTACATAGTATACGATAATATTTATCTCCGGCCTTTTCGTTTCTAAGTTAGAAATGTGCTCTAGGAAAAAACATAACCCGAAAAAGTTGCTGACTAACCATACAGCATCGTAAAACTTGCATGAAAATATGATGAACAATAACATTTGACTTGTTCGCTATCACATTTTTTTCAATTTCAATCAACTATCATCACGGGCCCGTCACACTCTCCTTCTGTTGGACTCAAACAAAATTTGACCCACCAAACAAATTACCGCTTTGAAACCATGATTTCTCTATATATTTGTACCATTATCCCGAGTAAAAACAATAAACCATTTTAATATATCAGTGAAAATCAAAAATATAACAAATAAATACATACAAACTAAAAACAGAAACCAGTTTGCATATAAAAAATATCAAAGCAAAGGGATGTTGTGTAACAGTGTAAACATTTTAATATTTGGGTTTGTATAATGAAGAAAATACAAGCAATTTTGTGAAAATATGAAGCAAAAAACTAAACCAAAAGCAACTATGTAACATGTAAAGCTTAAAAAACTAAATTAAAAATAAATCTACAAAAAAGAAAATCATACCATCCAAAGGGTTCACTAGACCCGAGCTGTTCCAATCAAATTCGACCTCAGGAACACTCCCCTTAGGAGGAACGGAGTTCTCAGCAAGTTTCGTCTCCTGATTAGCCGAAGAAGTTGATGAATGTCCGCCTATTTTAATGGGCCTCAAGGGTTCAAGTGGGTTGAATACTAAATTTGCTGCGAACCGAGGAACCGAACTATTCCACTTTTCCCCATAAAGCTTTTAAAGAAAATAAATATTCACAAAATATACTTATCATTTAGCTACCATTCTCTTACGATATTTCTTGAATCAATGCCAAGCGCCTTAATCAGTGATTGTTTAATATTAGAGTTAGCCCATTGGTATTCTAACGCTTTGGCCGTGTCAATTTCCTGCAAATTCGTAGTAAGATGACTGATGGAACTTTGGGAATTTTGCTGCGAATTGCCTTTTGAGTCACAAAATGCTTCAGGCTCTTCAGGGAACATGAGATCTAAGATTGGCTTCACTTTGCCATCAACGTTTCTTAACTTAAAACTGTCCCTTCTGTCTGAATTTGGATTAATGTTATCAAAATCACTAAACTCGCCAAAGTCATCATCGGAAGCAGATTCCACTTTGGTTGTCGTAAAATCTTGAAAATCTTCAAAATCATCATCCCCAGCAAATAAATCATTTTTAAAAGATGCTGTTAGGTTTGTGGGCGCATCACTCAGAAGTTTCTCAGGTTCGGCGCCCAATACAATTTTTTGATCATCTACTGATTCAAATTGACTAAAATCAGCTTCGAAGGTAAAGCCACTTAAATTATCTACAACATTGTCTTCAGTTAAGTTCAAATTGTCTGTTGCAATGTTTTCCACGTTACAAATTTCTGTCTTATTTTCTGCCTGAACGTCGTTGTCCAACGCAAAATCATTAAACTCGCAAAACTGAAAATCATCTACGACTGTGTGATCACCAGTTTCGTTTAAAATAATTTTTTCATTTATGATGGTGGGTGCAGCAACAGTGATACTTTCAACTGCCCCTTCCTTAATATTTGATTGCTGAAACTCAGTAAAAAGCTCTTTTGGTTTGTCCTGAGACACCTCAAAATTATCATTAATGTTTTCGGTTGCATTGGTCTCTTCTAGTTTATCTTCCAAGTTTGTTTGACTAGATATAAGTGATGGCAAGGCACTTAACGTAGAATCTTTATTTCGAAGAGTATCCACCTGTTCTTTGGATTCATTGGCTTTCTCATCAAAAACTGGTGTCGTACTTTTTGACACAATTATTGAATCAAATTTAAGGGACGGTAGACTGGTATTGTCATCATATTTTGCTTCGCCTGCAACTTGAAATTCAACAATGCTATCATCCTCGTCATCAGACAAATTAGCTGCACTCAAGTCCAGGGACTGTGGACTATCTTCTCGTGATAATTTTTCCAATCGCTCAGTCTTTAATTCGGACATATTTATTTCATCGCTAGTGATGATGATCTGCGTCTCAGTCAATTTGATTGCATTTAATTCGCTATCAATATCTCCGTCTGAACTGCATTTACCTTTCAAACTTTCTTCGTTTTGTTCTTCTAATATTACCTCCCCACTTTCAGTGCTTGGACTATTTGGAAGATCTTTGTAATCTGCTGATGTCGAAGGTGCAGCTTCAAAAACCGACGATGGATTTATAGGCGTATATAAAGAGTATTCAACATCATTCGGCAAAGGAGGTAACTCGAAGATTTCCTCCACGTTTTTAACTTCATGTCGCGGAGATGCAGAAAGTGATCCTTTAAAAAAATAATTTTATTTAGGCAACTCTAATCTAATTTTATTTTGCAATGAAGAGTGACGCAGAACAACAGAGATGTTCTTTGAAATTTAATTACTATACGTTTTACTAGAGATTGCTTTAAATGTACTAGAACCTTAACGACAGCAGCAATCGAAATAAGTAGCTGTACTATATAAATGCTTAGATATGTGCACATATTAGATTAATTTTTATCCATAGGAATTAAAAACTCCCAACGTCCATTTCTTATTTTAATGCAAGCCTTAATTCCAATGTTGAAAAATCCTAAATCATCATTATTATGGGTACTTGCTCAATCGCACTTTATGCTGTCGCTACCATCAGCACTGTTCATTTAAAAACCTATAAATTTAGAACCTTCTTGCTTGGCGAGTCATATGATAAAACACATTTAATACCAGCGAAGAAAACTAAGTACCTAGTTTGTGGAACTTAGTACACAATGAAAGAGGCAGTTTATGATGAGACATAAATCAGGTAGAGTTCGCACAAAAGATTTTATAGGTCGCGTTGTTTAAGGGGCGCATTCACGCCTAATAATAATAAGAGCAAATACGAAGTAGTAATTATGTCCGGTTATTTCAGATAGAAAGCGTATCGACTAATTTTGAAGGGGTCTGTTTATATCGTCGACCTTGATCAGCCCCAAATATTGACAACTGTCTTGATCAATTGTTAATGTAAAGATGAGCCCTGCAAGCACTCTGCTTCCTTTCGACTGTTATCTTCGCGATTTGCAGCCAGCGACACTTACCTTCGTAATCAGCTCTTGCGCCCTCAAAATCCCCGAAATCATCGTCGTTGCCGTCGTCAAAATCAATTGGTGGAGGTGTGTTGCACAGCAGCGGAGGAATGGGCTGAGCCATTGCAAGTGAAAAGTTGAAAGTTTCCGCCAACGAAATGCAGCAGGCTCAAGAGATTTCGTCAAGTGGGTGTCGTTCAACAAAGGGTTAGACCTTCGATCGTGGCGACAGCAGCAAAGGGCATTTTGGAAAATCACTCAATTCGTCCACTGAGGTGACTTCGAAGCACTTTTACACTGCGATATCGCTCCGCAAATCTGTAGAATAGAAAAAACATAATGTAGCACGATCGCGATTCAGCCCCAGGTAGAGCGCACCTGTCTGCAGCCACCAACTCGTCAGCTGGTCTCGTTGATGTTTTGATCAGAGGCACCACGAAACCCTTTCCGCCCAGGGATGCGTGTGACTCACTGAAACAAGCGAGAAACAAAAATAAGCTCCTTTGTACACTTGGCTGGCGTAAAATTGATGCAATCTTATTCTTCGCCAGCAGAAAGTTGACACCTGTGAAAATGGTAAATGACAAATCAGTGGAAGTTTTCTCTACCCTTTCCAGGCTGGGAAGGGTTGTGTATCGGCTGCGTTTAGGAGTGTGGATTCAGTCGGATTTATGCATTATTTAATTTGGGAAAGGAATAAAGAATATACGTACAAACGCGATTACTAATTAATTTTTTTAATACAATTCACGGATAAAAAGAAAGAAATCGTTAAAACCCCGTTGGATGGATTTAATGAAAATAGCTCAATTTCTGCGCAATTTCCATAATTTACTGAGATACGCAGTGCCGTTGTACGAAACAAAAATGGCAGCGCAGTAAACAAAGCGTCGCTTTGACAGTCCATAACTGTTTTTACAAAATAAGTGCCGGTTAATCGCGCAATTGTAAAATAATAATTACGAAAACAAAGTTAAGGCAGTGATTAACTCAATAAGCTTAGCGAATGTGATAAAATAAGTTTGTGATAAGCAGAAGGTCAATTAGGAATTTGTATAACCTCTAAGTAGTTCGTATGCGTTAGAAAAGATGAAGGATAGCAAACCGGAGGAAATCTTAAATTCACTGCTCAAGGGCACTTTCGATAGCATAAAAGAAGAATCTCTAGACATTGATTTATCCGCCTGTGCAACTATACCGTCGACCAGCAGCAATGGGTGCAGTCTAGCGTCAGACTTTTGGCTTGAGGAGCCCGGGGAGGCCGACTTCCTGGACATTGATGGGGACAAGAGAAAGAACAAAAGAAAGTCCACCCTGCCGAAGAAGAGCACGAGTGCTTCCGAAATTTGCAGCGATAAAAGCAGTGACGAACTCGAGACGGACTTCAAGTTCAAATGTAAGGTGTGCAATTTGGTGTTCGAGTCCGTCAAGGAGCTATCCGCACACGAGAGCACCCACGAAATGGCTTTCCAATGCAACGATTGTGATAAGGCCTTTAGCAACGAAGGCAGTCTAAAGAAACACGTAAAGTGCCACAAGAGTGGCACCAGGAGAGATTCTGTGATGGAGTGCCCGGATTGCGGGAAACTGTAAGTCCTGAGTGCCAAGTGCGTCACACCCCAGAGTCTAATGCGACATATTTTCAGGTTAAAGATAAGTAGTATGTGGATGCATAGGAAAATCCACACTGATAGTAAACGGTATTGCTGTGATATTTGTGGCCAAAAATTTGTTCAGAAAATCAATTTAACGCATCATACGAAGATCCATACTGGAGAGAGGCCATTCGAGTGCCCCCAATGCAAAAAGTCGTAAGTACAACTTTTACCTAACAAAATACTATTGAATTACAAATTAGTTACTGCATCAACCCCCGTTAAAAGAGTCACTGTTCTATCCAATAAACTAAAAATCTAACAGAACAGGTCGCCATAGTATGCAAAAACTCCTCTACTCCTGCTACTTGAAACGACTTAACACTTTCGACGTCCCCGCAGTTCCAAGCCGCAGTATAACAATTTAACTTGTGTAGAAAAATTCGTAATCTCTTTGCGTTACATGTACAGTTGCAAAATTTGAAGCACAATCAACGAACGGAAAGACACGACAAGCGCATACAAGAAATATAGTAATTCAATTATTTGTCATATAAAACATGAAACTAATGTCCCTAATTATTTATTATATTAATCTAGTACATATTTTTATGATAAGCTAAAAACATTCGTGCATATAATAATTTAATTTGCGTATGTTTACCGCAGCTTTCCGGAACGATCCCACTTGCTCAGACACCAGAGATATCATTCATCAAGTCGACCATTTAAATGTGAAAAATGTGGTAAAATGTACAAAACTGAACGTTGTCTGAAAGTACACAATCTGGTCCATCTAGAGCAAAGACCTTTTGTATGTAAAGTCTGCAACAAAAGCTTTATAAGCAGCTCAAAATTAAAACAGCACTCAAATATTCACACGGGTGAAAGGCCATATAAGTGCAACTATTGTTCTCGTGATTTCACTAATTTTCCGAATTGGCTTAAGCACACCCGGCGACGTCACAAAGTCGATCACAAAACAGGCGAACTGCTTGAAACTGTACCGAAATATAGCTCGAAACCAAAACGAACTCAAAAGACAGCGACTGCTGCAACGGCCTGTGCATCGAAAAGTTCTGTGGAAAAGACAAATAGCGAACAAATCATCACAAATGAGCATCGAACCAGCTCACTGACCAGCGCTGAAGATCTAATCATGGAGCAGGCTCTAGAGCTAGAAGAGTCTGGTTTCTTTGCAACAAACAGAAATGATAGAAGCGCCGCAGGTCAATTTAATTTATGTGATACTTTAGGTAAGAACGATTTTTTAGTGCCCGCATTATACTTACAAAATGTTTGCCTCCGCAGGTATAAAAAAGGAATTTTCCTCGTACGACTCTTCTCCATTCTCTTCACCAATGGGAGAGTCTGGAATGTATACGCCATCAAGCAATGTAAACGTACCTCCTGAGTTCACTTTTCAGGGTAATACAGGTAAGCCTTTTGCACTTTTACTTCTCTATTACTAGACTTACATACATTGTTTTACAAAACAGATGTAAAAGACGAAATTTGCTCGTACAATTCATCACCATTCTCTTCGCCAAACTACGATTTCAAGAACTACGCTCCTTTGCCACCAATTGCGACAATGACAGCTAACAATTATTTCCTAAAAACAAGCACGACACTTCCGTCCGTTGAAACGTTATTTGCCTTCAGTCATCAGAAAACCCAAACAGATTTTTAAGGTAAGCTGCTTGTGAGACCGTGCAGTAAAGGAGTATTTCTACAGAAATACTTGTGATTAAATAACTCTAGTTTAGGATACTTAGGATTAAGCTCAATGATTAATTTATAGTTTTTTATTGTCTATAACTTACCACTTTTAGACAACACACTATTCTTAGAAGTATTATTAGATTGTGCTACAATAAATATCATGTAGTGTCTCGCAATTGTAGTCCATCACAACATAAACATTAGTATGGTAAGTAAATTCCGCATAAGAACAATTTGTTTAGACATTGACGTAAATATAATATAAGTTCGTAAGCACCTACTCTTCTGATTTGCTGCGCGCGGTCAACAATATAAGTACATATATTCATAACACCATCGATATATGCATATTCAAGAAATCATTGTGAGCCATATTGCGAATAATATGAATCGCCCTATGTCGAAAACTATTTATTAAATAAAATTGGGCCTATATAACCTTTGATCAATCAGTGATTCTTAAAATATTAAAATCTCAGGTACATCTGTTATCATGGTATTAAAATTAAAATTTCAAATGTGACTGCAGACCAATCTCACACTTCGTAATTTTGGCAAGGGTCATATCAGGCAAACTTCCCGCCACAACTTTGCAAATACCTTTTGTAAGATGAAAAGACAAAGCCTGCGCTAAGCAAACACAAAAGAGAGGCCTTTACTACTTTTGCAAATTCTATGTTGCCCAAACTCCAGCGAACATGACGAAACAAATATTTACTTTCAAAACCCGGTGTTTGCAAGATGCTTTGATGGAAATCGGATCCTATACTCGATATGAAAATATCTGAATGTGAATAAAATGCAATTATATCAGATAACAAAGAACTTGATCTAAATCTGGTGGGAAGCGGATATGCTACGATTTCTATGACCTTCAGATTTCTTGACCTCTGTTACAACTAAAGAACAGAAAGAATCCTCTTCACCAATAGTTTTTATATCTATTCAAATTTCATTTTTTTTTTGTTTTCATTTACATAACGCCGTTATGTTGCAGGAATGGGGTTTCATTATTTTTATATGCATGCAGATAAATCAGGCCAAGCACCAATTGAAATCGAAAAGGCCACTAATAATTTTTGGTGTAATATACAATGCAGTAATTGGCAATCATGGATGCCGGACCACCTTAAAATATTAGAAGTGTCTTTTGCAGCTTTCATTTTTGGCATTTTAGAATAATATCATAAACTGTGTTTTTTCCGTAATAAATTATTTCGCTAGGTTTTGGTTGTTCACTTTGCATGAAAATAAGCTACAGATTTTATTCTTTCTTTAATTTAAGATTAACCAATTTCGAATATGTACAGTTATCACTGTGAAACATTTGTTTAAATAAGTCCTTAAATTTATTAAGAATGCTGTAAATCTAAAGCAGTAGGTTATTAACTTTGCAATGTAATTCAAGAGTTGTCCAAAAGTGGTATTATGAATTATCGTGCAGTTTTTCTGTTGTATTCTTGATATGTGATTCAATTCATAAAACAAAACTCCTCAACTAAATCACACAATACCTCTGGTTTTTGTAAGTTTTTTTAGAAAGTGTACATAAAATCTAAATATTTTGAAATATTGTGATCACTTTGAGTTAACTTTATTTTCCTAATTTAGCAAGACTGAAAAGTTCGTATTTTTATAAGAAAAATTTTATAAATAATTCTGGCATTTTTATTTATTTAATACTAAGTACTATTATTTATCCTAAAACAAGAACCCATTTGAATCGAACTTTGTTTTCAATGCAATGTCGTTTGGCTCTGATATCAGTCATTCATATAAATCTCAAGCATACTCGAATTTACAAAGGGAATCGAATTATGTGCCACTACTCTAAAAAAGTTTAAGTATTTGATCAATCGTTTTATTTAAAACCTCCTTTGCACTACTCTCCAGTCATAAACATGTGGGAAGTCTTCGCAGATTGGCAAATATTCTGCGCCCGTTCTGTGCCAATGATATTTG
Source organism: Tolmerus cingulatus (assembly GCA_959613345.1). Classification (NCBI taxonomy): domain Eukaryota; kingdom Metazoa; phylum Arthropoda; class Insecta; order Diptera; family Asilidae; genus Tolmerus; species Tolmerus cingulatus. Next base: position 6,184,905 of record OY390711.1, on the reverse strand, counting down.
ATAGGTGAAGTATATCATACTTGGTATAGAGGACGGTTACACTCATCAATGTTCCTAAACCATCTCTAGAGTTTTGATTCGCTTCATGCATCAAATTAAGCATCTCTGGATAGAAGTGAGGCCAGTTAGGCGGTTGGTACATGATCAAGTGCCGGATTCCCTTTATCCTAGTTCTTCTGAAGAAATGAGCTCTTTCCGAATAAAGCAGAAAATGTGCTCCACTGTGGAAAAACATATCACGGGCTCGAGCTATTTTTGCATCTTTTGTGTATTCACATATTTGAACAAAACTAACGCTTTCCGACTTAAAGTAATTTCGCAGTCGCACATAATCAAAGTAGCTGGGCATGTAAATCATGCAATGCGACATAGATGGACTTTTGAACTGCGGAAGGATTTCCTCAATGAAGTACTTGAAACGTGTATCGAATGATTTTTGCACTGATGAGACCTCTACTTTATGAAAAACCTGTAAATAAAAAGGTTGTACTATTAGGAAAAACGAATTTTTTAATATACTTACTTGTGGAATTTGAACTAAAACGTTTCGTATACTCCCAGCTACAATGGGATTTGCTTGCTTCACCTTCCCTCTGTAATTAAAGCACTTGTTGTTGAACAAACTTCGAAACTCGGGCAATTCATGAGACATTAAAAATATTGTCTGGCGATAGAATTTTGACAATCCATCGACACACCAAGTTCGCACTCGGGAAAAATCAGTGTTTCGAACTGATTGCGGCTGTAAGTGCATGTGGTCCAGCACATGTATGACATGCTCCCAATTTTGTGCAAAAAACAGCTCTACTTGATCAAGTACTAATATTTCAATCGAAGTTAAAAAATCGAAATCGCGTTCCGCGTCACCCGGTGCCCCAATTATCATTCGCAGCCCAAGCGGGGACGCTAGCAAAATATCTGAGGAATAAAACTCAGTATAAAGTTTCATAGACTTCTTAGTTAGCGAAATTCCAATCCTAAATGTGTCGTCCGTATTGCCTGCAAAGGTTTTTTCATAGTCGTCTGGTTTTGGATTCGTTTTAGGAAATCGAATTGTGTCTCCAGTGTATTCTTCCACAAAGCGATTATAATGTAGAACATGTTTTGACCTTGTTTTCTCTGTAAAAAAAAACCATTTAAACCAAATTGGACATAAAGCAGATTAATCATACCATCAGGACCGAACAGCAAAGACGCTAATATATTAACAACTTTACAAGCAGCAGCTTTAAAAGGTAGAATTATTAAAACCTTAGGCCTTACAAGACCTTGGTCACGGAAGACATCGGAAAGGATAGCTTGATCCTTTTTACTTTCAGCAGAAAGCCTAGCGTTATGATGAAGAATCCTTGACCGCGTTTTCAACATATGATTCAGGGAGTGCAGGCAATATACCTTTCGTATTTCATCAGCATTGTCTAAAGTTCTTTGAGAATAAAAGAAGTCCTGGTAATTGTTGATAATAGAAAATATTTCCGTTTGCAGCGGCGAGAGAATGGATCCTTTTGAGTTTTCAGATTGTTCGGAAACTTTTAAAATCAACTGCTGCTTAACGAAATTCTTTTTTAAGTCAAGATTTTTATGGTCAAGTAATGATGGAGGTACACCTTGACTAGCGAATTCAAGTGCATCGTCTAACAGAAGTTTCTTCTTTACTTCCCTACAATTTTCAGGATTGTTTGAAAGTTCTTTTTTTGGTATTTCCACAATTAGGTTGCCTAACTCGTTCCATGATAGATTAGTTTTCTCGATACTTGGTGATTTCGAGAGTAAATTATCAACGTGTAACTGTGCAAGACATTTTTCTAAGTGGATAGAAAATGGGTCTAAATCTGAACAAGTTTCTGTTGATTCAATTTCTTCGACCAACTCTTCCTCTTCAGTAAATTCAGGATCTTCTACTTGATTTCTCTTTTCTGCGCTATCACAGTCTAACTTTTGGGCTCCTTCGAATTCAGTGAACTCCTCTTCGCTGTATTCACTGTCTAACTCATCATTTTGGCCGTTATCAAGAGCCCCGCTTTCATCACTTCCTAAGTCTTCGTCTTCATCTTCTATTTCTTCGTCTTCATATTCCATTTTGTCGTCTTCATCTTCCAATTCTTCGTCACTTGGAACTTCTGAATCTACATTTTCCTCATCTGAAGAACTATCTATTATGTTGGGTTGACGGTCTGCAAATTAAAAGGGAATATATTTTCTGAATTAGTATGGTTCAATCCAAATTTAAAACTGAGAAGAGCGGTGGCTTTACAATAATTTTCTGTTTACCATTAGTTAGTATAATATGCAGCGGGATGCATACTTTTTACTTTCGATTCTTTTAATAATAATAAATTTCATTTGTGTTGCAACGCAGCCCAACGGTTTAAATACCTTAAAAACGAATGCCTATTGATCTTGCTTTTAACACGAAATCTTACCTGTGCCTGGCTTCAACCTGGACAAAAGCTGCTCAAAAGGATTTTCTTCTTCTGATTCACTTTCTGATGATAAATTATCCTTGCATCTAGCTTCCTCTTTATATTTATCTTCAATAATTTTCTGTCTCCTATGCAACTCCTCGGTCTCTTTACTTCTCTTCATAAACTTTATATTCTTCTTTTTTCTATCAAAATCTTGAGGATTGACTGCTTTTTTAAATTTTTTCTTTTGTCCATGATGATGAGAATAGTTCTTTCTCTTCAGGGGCATTTTTAACCAATTAATTGTTAGCAAAAATCCCAAAAAATGTCGTGTTTGAAACACAGGCGCAAATAATAACAAATCTCTGTCACTTTCTTCGCAGCACGTGCTCCAATCAAAATTTCAACTGAACTGCGTTCGTTTTGCTTAGCGGAGATATATTTTTTAAAAACTCAATAAATTATGATTGCATCTAGAGAATAAATAATTGACGAAAATATAATTAAAAATTAGCACATTTGCAATCTACTTTCCGTCTTTGTTTATTTATTCGAAAATAATTTGTGAGCCTAAAACATGAATATCGAATTCGAAAACCTTTTGACACGTTTAATCAGTACTGGCAACGTAATAAGTTTGCGGTGAATAAAATGGTTTTAGTTGATAATTCGTCGGTAATTTCTAAAATACCTACATTTCTAAAAATTGCTTATTATAAATGGAACGCCTTGTTGTTCTTCCTTCTTTCAGTTTATAATATCGCTAGAGAAATTAGCTACGAAAGCTAAATATGATTCCTCATTTACTGTGACATTTAAGAGGTGTAAGTGAGCCCCCAAAGGTTTCGAATAAAATTATTTAAAAGAGCAATACTTTCGCAGACGATGGGAACGAAAGGCCCAAGCCTAGAGAGGGTAAACCTCCACTCCCACAGCCAGAGGAGTATTTATGTTTAGTTAGAGCCCAATCGAAATCAAAAAAGGTAAGAAAGAACCATTCCCAGTCAACTCATTTTCCAGCTTGGCTCATGAATGCTTCCTTCATCTAGATTTCCACGATAGTCAAGCGGCAGGAAGTCCCGAAAATGATGTCTATGTACGCCCAATTTATGAAGAGTAACATGGACGGTTTGAAGCGTTTGAAAAAGACCAAAAGTAAAGCAAAAGCCGCAAAGGGATAATGAACAAAGCCCACCTGTGAAAACCAAGTTCCCGACAGACACCCATCCTTTTTAATTTAACGTTATTTTGTTTCCACCTGCACTTTCTTTTTGTACAACGTTAAATTTATTGTAATCACCTTTTCATTTTTGAAAAGAAAGAAGACGAGGAATATATTTGAGATAATTATTGAATAACTCTTCTTTTTTAGTTAGAATTAAGTAAAAATGTGATTTTCTTACATACGTGGCCCACCTTGCGTTGAAATATGTAGCAAAGTAAAAATCTGCTTTGAGAGATGATTTTTAGCTCATACTATTCGAAAAATCGTTTCAAAGTGAGATTAGTTCCTATTTACTAAGAAAAGTGTGGAAAACGTATGGATGAGAGGTTCTAAAATGGGAAAACATGTAATTAGAAAAAAATGTGAATTTATCTCAAAAAAATCTTTTACATTCTTAAGAATAGTGTAATGTAACGATACACTACGTAGAAGTAATTTTTAATTTTGGAATTGCAGCCCTATTTCAACGGCGAGTTACCATATAAGCCCTAAAATTCACTTTTATAATAATCTACGCGCAGACCTCTTTTACTGCTATCCCATATTTTGTAGAAGCCCCAACACGTAAGCCCCCAAGTCTTCATCCTGATTCGTCCAAGAAACAAGTATATTCTTGTTATTTTGTTCATCTTCGTCCTGTTCAATTTTTATTTCAACGGTCTCTATAGAAATGCAACAGTTCTCTTGGAAATTCACTGTCCAGCCTGTTAACTTCTCCTGCATGAGACTGTAGAGCTTCTCGCAGGTCCTCATCTTGGGGCCGGGGTCGTCCAGTTTTACTGTTGAGGTGAATCGAAGAATGTGCCTATTAATTCCAATTTCTTTGCATGCTTCTGAGAGTTCCATTAGCATGATCCTGTTTTCTTTCATAACCAAAACTCCATGTATTAAGCGCCTCCTTTTCGGATCAGGCGGCTGGGCGTTGTACTGCTTTGCTTCTGCCTTCAAAAGAGACAGAGATGCGTCAACAGGGATTTTCACTGGAGTTGTTATGGAGCAGGTTTCTCCGTTCGCAGGCATGTAGCATTCAACCTTAAATTCCTCCTTAATCTTCCCCCTCAGGAAATTCATCTTTTCGGCCTCCCCGTGGACCAAGAGGACATTTTTTGGCTCGCAATACTGGATTAGCTGCATTATACCCTTAGCGTCTGCGTGGGCACTGAAGCTCATGTACTCCACAGACATTTTAACGTCGAGGACCTGCCTGTTTTCAAATTCAATTTTCTTCGCTCCACCGAGAATTTTATGACCTACAGTACCCTGCACACAGTATCCAGGCATGATGACCATGTTGTTCTCGTGGGGGGCCCATTTTTTGAAGATTTGTAGGGATAGACCGGCATGGAGCATTCCAGGGGTCGCAAAAACTACCATAGCACCTGGATTATCGGTGTAGCCTTTGTCGAACGGTTTTATGTGCTTAAAATCAAACATGTTCCGCTGAACAAAAGTTTTTCGTATTTTCTGATTAGTCCATGTAATGAACATTTTGTAGTAAACGTTCGCTTTTTCCGTTAGCCCCACAGCAAAGTATATCGGATATTTTAGATTCATGCGCTCCCAGTAAGTCTCCAATAAAATGCAAAGCTCCTGAGCTCTTCCCAAGGCGAAAACTGGGATCAGGACCTTTCCTCCACTTGCAACGCATTCATGGACCTTTTTAAGAAAATCTCGCTCCCTACAACGTTTCGAATCTCTTATTGTGGTGGCGTAAGTGCTTTCAGATATAAGCAAATCTGGACGGCACTTATCGATCCAGGCCGCGCCGAGGTGCCGGTCAGGAGTCATGTTGTAATCACCTGTGTAGACGACAGACTGGGATCCTACCCTGATCCAGAACATTGCCGCCCCCAGGACATGGCCCGCGTAGTAAGCCTTAATCTCGAGCTCATTGTCCACCATGACGCTCTGGTGGAGGGTTACAGCGACCACCTTCTTCATGCAATCCTTGATCATCTGTGTGGTAAAAAAGTTAGATTCGCCCTTCCGCTCGACAGCGATCTTCCGCATGTCCTCGAGGAGAATCGGGGCGATTGCTTTGGTTGGATGTGTCATGTAAATTGGGCCGTTATACCCCACCATCTCGGACATGTAGGGCAATGCGCCGCAGTGGTCTGAAAATTGCGAAATTCTAGAGTCAGACGTCAGCAACAGCGAAAAAGTTAATAACCGGCATACCGAGGTGAAAATGTGAAATGATCACGCAATCGATGTGCGTGGTGATCGGGCCCTCGGGAACTATATAGGAGAAGTCCGGGAACCGTCGCTCGTCGTTATAACCCATATGCATCCCGCAGTCGAGCATTATATTCTTTCCGCCCATCGACAGGAGCAGGCAGCTCCTGCCCACATCCTGTCCAGCACCAAGTGGCGTAATTTTTATATCAGGCATATTCGCGCCTTACCAAATCCACTTTCATCAACTACCTATTTATTAAAAGGTGTGCGACTAAAAACGGTTAAACAATTAAAATAAGCCTCATCCCAGATACCGAACTCTAAAATGTCAAAGGACCAGTTGAATCTAGATCTTGTTCTTTTTTTAAATGTGTGATGTTCGTATGGTTATTGGTATTGTGCGAATGATTCCAAACAACAAAATATTTGGGCAATTCCTAGCAGAGCAGATAATAAAATATGCGTGGTAAAGTTAAATTGAACTCGGAGTTTTCCTATTTTGCCCACACTATCTATTTGAAAATATGAAAGAATATAAAGTCTGACTAGCTGTGTTAGCTGAAGTTTCATATCTTATTTAGAAAAGCGCAATAATCGAAACATTTACTTGGCGATATTTCGCAACTTCGCAGGATTTTTAATTAATATAAAACTAAAATTCGCAGACCTATGTGGAACGAGTTACTGCTCGTGTGAACCCTGCCGTTTGTTGAAGTTGAATCGTGGTGAACTTGGTTTTTCAACTTTTTCGATATCGAAAGAGCTGCCACACCGAAAGTGACCCTATGCATATCTCGCGGGGAAGTGCCAATTGTTATCACCCTGTCCTGGCATCATAAATACGTTCGGTACTTTTTTCAAACTGTCAGTGCGCGGTAGTTTTTGTTCCATTGTCCCATGTGTAAAGTGAATAATTTCGCAAAATTTAAGTTATTTATTCAACCAGGTAAAATCAATTTGCGAATTTTGAAAGTAACGAAAAACTAAAACAAAATTTTTGTTCGAGAAATTCGATTGGCCAGCGATGTTGTCATGAAGTTTTCTAATTATAGCAAGCGCGCACTCTCGCGTGCAACATCATCCTCTCCCTCTCTCGCTCTCTCAGCCAGAAGGGAGCCACTCATCCAGCGCGTTGTGCATTTCGACAGCACACAACCGCAGTTCTAAGTCACGAATACGTCCGCAGCCTCAGTGTGTTTATTCTGTTTTGAAAAAGAAGCAGTGAAAAAAAACTTTAGTACACTTCGATTCCGCCATTCATTCAATAAAAAGTACGCCAGATCCGAGATAATTTGCACTTTTTCGCGTTAAAGCAATTCAACAGGGACGCTGAGTCTTACTCATATCGGTAGTATATTGTGTTTATTTTGTAGAAAATTCGTAGTTAGATCGTCTGAGGTGTTCTGTGTGTGAATTCTTAAAAGTTCCGACGAAAAAATGGTGAACGGGCTGTGTGAAAAAGATAAACCTCGCCTGTGTGAGGTATTTTTTTTTCCCAAATATTTTGTAATAACCCGCACGTCGAGTCGATTAAGTCGAGATATGCAAATCTTTCAGCGTTATTCGCATAAATGTAAACATACAGACGGCAAGTCAGGGACTGTTCTACGACCGATTTTCCCCTCGTGATTTTTCAGAAATGAACCGCTAGGAATGGTCGCAAAACGAGATTTCATTTTTCCAATAAGTGCTAACTTTATTCCAATTTATATTCACCCTCGCTCGCAGGCAACTCGACGACCGCGTCCGGGGATAAAATAAGCAATCTAATTCTCTGCAAAAAGAAATAAAAAGTTTTGGGGTCATCCACAATCTACGTAACCTCTCAGCTCGGTAGAACGTCGCACTATGCGTTTAAACTTAAAATGAAGAAACCTTCAAATAAACTCCTTTTTAACCCTTTGAAATTATCCGATCATTCGCCTTAATTTGAAAGGACGATTGAATCGCGGTATAGCATTTTACTCTTATGTTGCAGTGTGGTTTATACTACCAAAATGTCGCCCGAGCTTAGGGAGAATCATGCGAGAAATCATCCAAGATAAAGTGCTTCAATCCGCTTGTATATATATTTAAAAAACTAGGTAGTTAGGTTGTCAAATCCATGTCAATAATTGAAAAAATAATACCCTTTCAACGATTTGGTCTAGTAAGTTTGGATTATTCTAAATAAACATTTCATTAGAGTAGTATCATTAACTCATTTCGGAGATAATTTAATTTCTTCCAGATTAAAATCGCAGGATGCTGAAGCGGATGTCGGCTTTTACTGTGAGAGGAGAAATGTCTGTACAATAGTTGTAGAATGCATTAAGTGATGCCGCGTAGGTCTGCGGATCAATATTCTATTTAAAACTCAACAGGAAAGTGCACGTTACATCCTGTACGTCATATTAAAATATCTAAGGACTGAAATAGTTGCGAAGTCAGTACATTCTTCGCAGGTAGAATCTCACAGGATCGTGGCTAAAAAAGTTTTCTAAGAATTTAACTTTGTTCTAACATAGCTTGTATAATATAATACTGTAAACGCTTATACTCTCTGATGTACATAATTTCTTACTTTAACTAAACACAGGAAGTAGGTGGTTTACTTTTAAAAAAGGACCTGAAATATCACCAGGAAATTGAGTAGATTTTTAGTATAGAAATTATCTATGCTCTTCTTTTATTTATTCTGTTTTAACATGTATACATTTGTTGTTGCCTAAGATTTTCGTCTGTGTAGCTACAATTAAATTGATAGATGTTCCCTTCTCAAATGACTTTCAAATTAATTGCAATGGTAATGCTATTAAGTGCATCTGAAACATGAACTTTTAAAATGTTTTTCCTTTTATTCTCCATGTTTACCTTTACTGCAAAACTGCAAAAATTTCGCCTATCAGTTTTCGTATAGTGACTTGTGATAATAATGCATAGTTTTTAATATTTCAGTAGCGTTCCTTTCATATCTGATTTGGTCCTAGATTTTGTTGGAAATTTTACATTGGTTTCACACATTTTCTATTCTGCGAAAATAAAATCAAATTACCCAAATTTATACCCATTATGCATTAAAAACTTAAAGCGAAAATTGATCTGATTCAACGTTTGATGTTTCGATGGAAAAATATGGCAATTTGATGCACTTTTCTTAAAATTGAAAATCTTAATGCAAAGAATACAGCTCTTTTTTAGGTGAATTTTTTAATATGACATTTCGGAGATAATTGAGTTCCTTCCAAATTAAAAGCGCAGGATGTTGAAGCGGATGTTGGCTCTTACTGTGAGAGGGGCAATGTCTGTACAATAGTTGTAGAATGCATTAAGTGATGCCGCGTAGGTCTGCGGATCAATATTCTATTTAAAACTCAACAGGAAGGTGCACATTACATCTTGTACGTCATATTAAAATATCTAAGGACTGAAATAGTTGCGAAGTCAGTACATTCTTCGCAGGTAAAATCACGCAGGATTGTGGCTAAAAAAGGAATTCTAGGAATTTAACTTTGTCCTAACATAACTTGTATAATATAATATTGTAAACGCTTATACTCTCTGATGTAATTTCCTGCTTCAACGAAAAGCAGGAAGTAGGTGGTTTGCTTGTTAAAAAAGTTCTTGAAATATCACCAGGAAATTGAGTAGATTTTTAGTATAGAAATTATCTATGCTCTTTTATTTATTCTGTACACACTTGTTGCCTAAGATTCTCGTCTGTGTAGTTACAATAAAATTGATAGATGTTCCTCTCTAAAATGACTTTAAAATTAATTGCAATGGTTATGTTATTCATTGTATCTGAATCATGGAATTTCAAAAAGTTTTTCCTCTTACTGGCGATTTGGACCTTTACTGCAAAATTTCATACAATTTCGCCTATCAGTTATCGCATAAGAACTTTTGATAATAATGCATATTTTTTAATATTTCTGTAGCGTCTTAGATTTGTCGGAAATTTTACATTGGTTTCAATTATTTTCTATTCCGCGGAAATAAAATCAAATTACCCAAATTTATACCCACTTTGCATCAAAAACTTAAAACGATAATTCATCGGATTCAATGTTGTGTCGATGGAAATATAGGGCAATTTGATACACTTTTCTTAACATTTAAAATCTCAAAGTAAAAAATATAGCTCTCTTTTTCATATGACTTTGGGTAATTCACTATCCTTCCAAATTTCAACTTAATACCTCCAACCATTCAGAAGCGAAGTGGTAGAGGAACGGAAGTTGATACAAGTGAAATTATTAGTTTTCCTTTTTCTGAGGTATGGAATCTAATAAAACGATTCCATATTTATGGTATTTTACCTCTACTCCAGGGAGGAATTCTAAAAATGAGATGGGATTAACTTGTGAATAGTTGTTTACATCGACTTTTTAGTTGTAAGTAAAAATTATCTTTCATCAGAGGTTAAGAGAAAAAGCTTATAAAAGATACCTTAATTTATACTTTCCAATTACTGAGGTACTTGAATATAAACTTATTTATGAAAGTGCCTAGGAAATTTGAAATATTCATAACTTTTTATATGAATGGAATATGTTCAGTTAATAAGTTCATTTATATGATTAACATTGTAAGATTCGCAGGTTTATAATTGTGAATCTGCTGTTTGTCTTTCGATTAGTTTAAAAATTCAGATTAATAGGTAAGGATCATATCTTGAGGTTTTATTATATTTGATGTTTGGAGGAGTATATATTAATAATGTTTAATTTCAAAAGTGGCTGCAATAATAAGACACTACAGAATAGAGGTTTAAAGGTGGCAAAGGCAATCACTAAGTATTATTAATAAATAATTGCGTATATCAACAAGAATTACTTTGATTCTACTGTAAAATACAAAATTATTAATTGCGTATGATCAAAGTAAGAGTAATTTGTTATCATTAATAATTAGCAATTGTAGATAATTTTTGTAAATACCACGAAATGTTTTTTTCGGTTTAAAGGTAGTCATCATCTTTAAATTAAGAATAAAATGCGCTCATGTCCACGGAATGAGTTCGAGTTGCAAGCAAATAGATAATTAATATTGTGGGTTTAGTTTCTGTCTGACTTTCCGATTTTGAATGTGTTTATTGATGAAGAATACTTTATAACGGAGAGAATTTGTTAATAATTATATACTTGTGGGCAATACTTCCGTATTTTCTACATACTCCGTTTTTTTTCTTTTTTGATGGGATGATAAAAATTAAAATGATGGGTTAAGTGAAACTGAGTTCAAATTTTTGATTAAAGTGTATATAGTGTGTGATCTATAAATACGGAGAACTTAAACCTTGAATCTTAGGGAGCAACGAAATTTATCATTTTATCATATTTAATACATATGCACATACATATATGTCAGCATAAATTGACTTTGAGTGCCATGACTGTATAAAAATTTCCTAATTTCTATGCAACATAATCCATGCTCTGACACCAGGGTTAATTTTAATTGGAATGTGTTGTAAATTATGGATATGATATAATTTGGCAAACATGTCTTGAGAAAAGAAGTCCCCCAGCCAAAAGATGCACTTATATCACAGCAGGTGTCCTGTGACTCATTGCGTTCTCTGATAAATAATACAAATGTGCTATTGCTCACCTTTTAGCTAAACATAAACGCGGGCCACTAAACCTCGACCTGCGTTTCTTGTACTTACTTATGGACTGATTGAACTGCTTTATTCTGGTCTCACGAGAACCTATAATTAGAAATTTCTTGTTATCCTATTCTTTCTCTTTATTTACCCTCCGTCTGTGGCGAATAGAATTTCTTTTGCTTCATTGCTGTAACTTTAAATGCATTCATAGTGTAGGAACTTCATGGACTATATTTTACAGATCCAAACAAGAGAAATTTAGAAGTGCAAGTTCTAATTCGGATAGTAATTATAAAAGTTTATTAGCTCTAAATGAATTTAATCGTAATACAAATTTATTTTCGCTTTCCATATATTTTCTAATTAACCTCATTAATTTTTAGCAGTCAATTTTAAGTGTAAGTACAAGTGAAATTTAATATTTACAATTCGAATATTAAACTACTTTTGTTAATTGCAACAGACTGCATGGCGCCGATTGTAATATTCTTCAAGAGTACCTTAGACTAATTCTTTCTTGGTGACTCGCATTTATGCACACAGAACACTATTACTTGCGCAGCTTGAATTTGTAATGGAAAGAAAGTTTTTGATTTTCGTGGTAATAAAATTTAATGAAATGTACTTAGAACTAAATACCCATATCCACTAAAAATATTGTAGAGCTGCAAGGGATAGTGAACCTGCAACTTATAAGACATTTAACTACCGTACATATAAATGTTGGTAAATTTCGGGGAAAAATAATAAAGGCCCCGATTGTGTAATCCATTCGAATAGAATTAAGAGAAGCTTATAAAAGCTCCTTTTAAATAACAATGCCTAATACCAGCGACACCAACTGAAATTTCGAATTTTGAGTATTCTCAATTTCAGAAATATGTAGATCATATCGCCTTTGAATTTCTTAAAAAAATTCAAACGAATATTTTATTTAAAAGACATTTTGATATAAATGTAATTTAAATATCAAACCAGTAAAATAATATTGTGAAATTGAATTCGCTGGGAGTTCTAAATTTTGGTTGATGTATCGGTAGTATAACAAAGTTTATAAAATTCTCAAAAATATATTCTAGTTACTTTTGATATCAGAAAGTAATTCGATTGAATTTTTCAAGTTATGTTAACAAATTTGACTGAAAAAATTATTTGAAGTCAAAGGTTACTGAAAAGATTTTTTCAAAATTTTAATAACTTTGGTGTATTTACTCTACGAAGTGTTTTTATTTAAATAGCAAATTTATACTCATTGCAATGAAGAGTGAGCACCTTGTAAGATTCCGATTAGACGTTTAAATGACTTACTTGATTACTTTTTTAGATTTTCGGTTTGAACGATAAATACGTAAAAATCGCGGTAGCGGAAAAATATAACAAGGGTTTCAATTCAAAAAACTTCAGGCTTTGCCAATTGCTAATTTTTACATCCAATAGAATATGTGTTACATGCACTGTTGTTGGATGTTGTTATATTTGCTATGATACATGGGAAAATACAGCAAAAAGTGAATATCCCTCTGCTCAGGAATTTTTATGCACAAAAACAGCTGTCATGTTAAATTGTTTTAGTAGTAGTGGCTGAATTGCCAATAATATGTTTTTTATAGCAATCAAAGCACCGAATTCAGCTATAAGAGCTTAAATATTTTCCATTTTGTGGGTCATGTCGTTTTTAGGTTAGCTGATAATAACCAAATCGGAAAATCTGATAAAAAAGGTTTAGCCATTTGGTGATCTATAAGTAGGGTGTTACGAAAACTTAGATTGGAACCTGAGTGGTAAGAAATGAATAATTTAAACAAGTTTAATTTTTTTTTTGCAGATCCGTTAAAACAGCAAGTGAAATTTCAATGATAAATCCGCTTGTGTGACTTCAGTATGAAAGATAAAAATGGGAGGTTTTCTGGATAAGCCAAAAACTGTTAAGCACAATGAACATGGTGAAGGCAATGGGCTCCGCTACGCAGTTGCCTCTATGCAAGGATGGCGTTGTGAAATGGAAGATGCTCACTATGCTCGCACAGGACTTGGTGAAAGTTTAGATGAGTGGAGCTTTTTTGCCGTCTTTGATGGACACGCTGGTTGCAAAGTATCAGAACATTGTGCTAAACACTTACTTGAATGTATAATAGAAACGGAAGAATTTAAACGTGGGGATTATGATAAAGGAATACGAACAGGATTTTTGCGACTAGACGAGGCTATGCGCCAGTTACCAGAATTTACAGCCGATGAAGAGAAATGTGGCGGAACTACGGCCGTTTGCGCTTTTGTATCGCGTAAACATATTTATATAGCCAATTGTGGAGATTCCCGTGCTGTTTTGTGCAGAAACGGAGAGCCTGTTTTCGCTACACAAGATCACAAGCCGGTTCTACCAGAAGAGACGGAGAGGATCCACAAAGCTGGTGGAAGTGTTATGATACAAAGGGTCAACGGAAGTTTAGCTGTGTCTCGAGCTCTTGGTGATTATGATTTCAAAAATGTAAAAGAAAAGGGACAATGCGAACAATTGGTTTCCCCGGAGCCAGAAATCTTTTGCCAGGAACGTAAAGACACTGATGAATTTTTAGTTCTTGCTTGTGATGGTATATGGGATGTTATGACTAATAAGGATGTATGCAGTTTCATTGAATCGAGGCTAAAAATTTCTAGTGATTTGGAGCATGTGTCGAACCAAGTCATTGATACTTGTCTAAATAAGGTAAGTTTAACACTAAAACCGTGCCAGATATTGTTCAAAATATTCTTTCTTTCCTTTAACAGGGTAGTCGTGATAACATGAGCATTATAATAATAGTATTTCCTGGAGCACCAAGTCCTACACCTGAGGCCATCGAAGCAGAAAAACGTTTGGAGCAGCAAATCGAGAACATTATTAGAGGTTGTTTCAGACGCATTATTTGTTTTTAATATCATATATGTGAAAGTCAAGTCAAACACAAACATAGTAGCATATTTCACACTCGCTAAAATTGAATTAATTTCCAATACTAAAATTTTTGTTGTATTAAGTACTAAAAAAATTTTCGGGACTAACATTTGTATGTAAAAAATTGGGATATGCATGATCATAATATTTACTAATGAATTTCTCGGTATTTTTTCTATTTTAATTTTTATTTTTATTAATAACTGCTCCTTTCAAAGATGTGGGTAGAAGATAATTTGTGTTTAATATGTTTGGACTGAAATGTAGCAATTATTAATAACAAATGAAAATCGGTGTTATAAAAATACCATCGTTATGATGGTGGAGTGAACAGTTAATAGTATTAAATTTGCCATTCCTTGTTAGGGTCATCTAATTTTATTTCATATAATTTTTAAATAATCACAAAAGATATTTAAACAAGTTTTGAGTTAACCATAAAGTTCGAAACTATTACTACTACGATTATTTCCAGTATTAAAAAGTTATGGCTTGTTTTATAATTCTAGTTTTTAACGAAGCCAGGTTGTAGTAATGCGGTGCTATAAAGTCGACATACCTACTTAAAATAAAAGTGTCTAATCAAGATAAAAATATAGTGAAGTGCAATAAATAAATTAATCATAAAAATATGCTTGGCCTTAAAACTGCTATTGCCAGTGTACAGTAGGATTTCGGAAAATACTCACAAGGGCTTATAGCGTAATCTGCTTCGGAATGGATATCGGCATACGTACGATGCAAAATTCTTTACAAAGGAAAAAACTACTGATTATTATAGTTTATGCATTTTCTCATTACCGATCTTAAAACAAAGTCATTAAGAGATACAAATAAGTAAGATACATATGTAGGTAGAGTCGATCTTGTTCTACTCATTTTTCGCAAAATATACCTTAGGAATTACATGAACCAAGAGTAATTATTACTAGTAAAACTTTTCAAGCACTTTCTTATTTTGATATTTTCAAGAAAGTAATGTGATAAATACAAACAAGTCGTATGTATAAGTCTGAATGGTTTAGCTATTAACGTAACTTTTTCTATACTTGGAACCTTGCTCTGTTTTAACTGAGTTGGGTATAAATTTCAATGAAATATCGTATACAATTCAGCTGTACCCCAGGTGGCACAATGTTAGTCTTCCAGAGTAGAATTTCTGATGAGCAAAAGGCTAGTCAATGAATATTATATTCTAACATTAAACTAACTTATGAAAACAATTGACCTTTACTACGCAATACTAAAACCGTCTTGCTAGTTTAAACCTTTATTAGTATTTAGTATTTTTAAGATGTAGAAATAATAAAACGTATTTGGGTACAAAATATTTATTTTTAAATAATGTTTTTGTCATCGCACTTAATCTGCAATTAGAGTATATAAAATGAAATGAAAAGTGACTTCTAGAAAACTCGTTTTGATTGTAAGTGAATGTAGTACATATGATTCCTATAGGAATTAGATATATACGTAATCCAGTTATTTAAGGACTTTTCGATTAATTCGAAAAGAATTGCATCATTGCCCTTGAATTTCAGAAATTGGGAAGGTTGTCAGTAATAAAGTGTTGTACATGTATATGAATTAAAATTGGACGGATTTTGATCTGGCATTGAGGGAGTCATAGTGTCAACAGCCGGTGAATTAGTTTGTTGAATCTCTTAGCATTGATTGTATAAAACAAAAGAAATCATAGCAAATTAAAGTTGATAACTCCTTAAATGTACTAGTTTCATGTGTATGTTGATATTTAAAATTTGAAATGTTGCCAAATATTTAAAAAAATTGATCCTAACAAAATCGCATGCTATTTGAATATTGACTTACTACATACTTCCCGATCAGATACCAACGTCTAGTTTGTTCATTTCGTAATACCAACAGTATTAATCATTCAAACCAAAACTTGAGTAGGTGAAAGTCTATATTTTTATTAAAACTTTTGTTTTAATTTTAGTTTACCAACACAGAGCCAACTTCATCCCTAAATAAAAATTTAGAAAAATGTATTTGAAGTGAATATTTTTATGGCAATGTTTTAGTGACGTAAATATTTTTAAAACAATAATGGCCATGTTATTATACACTTCTGAATAAGTACCTAATTGAAAGTGTCTTATATTAAAAGTGCAATCAGAGGCAATGACTTCATAGTCAATTAGGATATAGAATTTGTTTGGTTATGAAGTTAATTAATGAGTTAGCATTAGAAGAAATTAGTCTAGTTAGAATAAAGAAAACCCATGAACAGAACATTGTTGAGTTAGACAACCTTATGCTCACGTTATGTAAATTTAAAAGAAGTTCTAATAAAGTTTTAAAGTTGAAAATTCTTGTTATGTTGTAAATATGTAAGAAAGCATTGTAAAATGGAAATTTTAATGTATTTGTTCCCATTTAATTGTTGTTGTAAATAAAATGTAGAAGTATTAAATATCAGTATTCTTCCTTCTATTAAGCTCTGATTTTTCTGTTTCCTATATTATTATTCATTGAAGGATTCATACTAATTTTCCTTTTCTTTAACGTAAACAATGACGGTGAGCATAAGGTATGTTGCCACATTAAAACATTTTCTTAATTTTAGATTCAATCAAGTTTTTAGTTTCGTTAATGTCCTGCTTGAAAAGCATGATTTTTTTCTATTATAATAAGAGTGCTTCTGCCTATCGAGTACATTTGAATATTTTTAAGAATCTCGCACTATTTCATATAAATGATAAACAGCACACATAATTCATGTTTAAATGCAAATCATTTAAGTGTTAATAAAATTTATAATGCCAATGCATAAACATAACTTTACAACTAACTAGTTAAAATAAGAAAAATTGTGTTCCCCTTGTTTGATTTTACTGTTTTTCGAGATTATGCTATAAAAGTTGTAGTTTCTTTTTTCTACCATTACTGCTTTTAATAAAAAAAAAAATTTTTTTTTTTTCAGAAGTTCATATGTGCAATGAAATTAATGAATACGTTGACTTACTTGAAGCACTTAATATGAAAGAAATCGAGGGATTACCTCCTGGCGGTGGACTAGAAGCAAAGTATGTATTTGATTTTAATTAATGAGCCTTTACATTGCAAACAAATTCACCGAAAGATGTGAAATTTAAAATTAAAATAATGGTGTGCAATGGGTTTTGTAATATTGTAATGTGACTCTATTTAATTGTTCTTTTTTTTGTTGGATTTTCAGGTATGAAGTTATTGAAAGGACATTCAAGGAACTATGGCCCCACCTGGAAGAACAATGTGAAGTAGGAAACGTGTTTTATACTTTTAGATAACTTGGTAGTTTAACATTAGAATCATTTTCGCAAGCAGAGCTTATCCTCCCTTGACCTTTTATAAATTATAATCGATTAATGATCATTTTTTCATTGGTTTTTTTACGGGAATAAGAATATTTTTCTTTGCTTTGAGCGTGATCTTGCTACCTAATAATAATGTGCTCCTCTATAATTACACACCTTGGATTTTATTGCAAATTATAATGTTTTTAAAATATAAATTAAGTATATATATTTGTTATAAAAAATTATACAACAAATGTTAACTTCTGCAATGCGAAATGCCTGGTCAAATATTTATCTTTATTTACATCTCGTTCATATCAAAGTAATGGATAATTTTATATAACAACGGAATTCCTTTACTTAAAATCTAGGAAGTTTAATTTGATAATTATGCTATGCCATATTTAATATATCAAGATGATAATTAAGATTGAGATTGACTTAGGCAAATCATAACTTAGTGCGCACTATCCTAACAAATAAACTGGAAATTGAGACGTACCAGAAGTATACACGTGTATTAGCTTTTGCTTGATTTAATTTTTTAATGCTATGGTTTTGTCACACTTTTCAATAATGTTTGATTTTAGTAAATATCTAAAGAAGATATTGCGAGATATACGCTACTTATTAAACAATTGGTACTACTCTGCATGAAAGTATTGTTTGAAAAATTTTGAAGTTTTTAAAATTTATTGCTTAATAAATTTAGTTTAAATACTCTGCGTATTTATAATCTGATATTTTGAACTCAATTAGAAAATTGTGTATTTCTCGCAATTATTCACCTTTATAAATTGCTATGTTAATAGAAGAGCTGCAATATAATTAAATTAAATTGAAATAACAGATCTTGATAGTTTGTTCTTTTTTAAGATTATTTAATTGAGTGAAGTAGAAATGAGTTAATATTTTTTAAAGTAGAAACAAGTATACTTTTTTGCAGAACATTTATGTTGTAGACTTTAAGTGTAGTGCTTCAAACAATTAATACAAGCTGAGTTAGAGTACCATTCAGTATAAGTTTTGTTTAGTTTTCATTTTATTTGGAGAAGAAAAAATGAAAGTTTCCTCAAAATATGAGTGAAATTAATTTAATTGGAAATTGCATGAAAGCAAATTAAACACACACTAGAATTAAATTTATATTAGTAATGGCACTTGCATGTTTTGCATAAATTCATAAGATTTATGTAGTATGTAAAGTTAGTACTTAAAACATCTAGACGTATCGACTAACAATTTTTGTACATTTTTCACATTTTCAGAGTCCAACCCATTGATCTCCGGCGAACGATTAAATTCATTTCTCCCTGGTAAAATTAGTTTAAATTACGTTAATGTCACGTCATTAAACAGAAAAAAGGAAATTTTTACAAAAACAAAAAATAAAAAAAAACAAATAAAAATAAAATATAAACAACAACGTCAACAAAAATACTAAATTTAAGTGAATCGTTCCATCAGTAAATAAATTTTGGAAACAGTTTTATTTTGAGGCCGGATAAATGTGTTGAATTTAAATTTTGTTTCTTATTCTTAGTTGTAGCTTTCTTTTCTTTCGTTTTCCAGGTAAACACGTGAATTTTAAATGCAAAGAATATTCCATTGTACAACTAGTTTGTTAAACATTTTAGTCTTGTTTGTTTTACTGTTTTATTATTATTGTATTTTGCCTTATTTATAAATCGTTTGTAGCTTTATTTTATTGAGAAACAAGTAATAACTTCGTTAAGAGAAAATTTTCACAGAAAGATGTGTATTATGTACTTGATATTAATATAATTTTCACTTTTTTGAAAAAAGGTATATTCAGGAACTTATACGTCTCAATGTACCAATGTTATTTGTTGAGTCCTAGTGCAGTTTGCTCACGTTCAAAAAAACATGCTAACCCACTTTTTTCTTCATGTAACTAATATTTGGGGTCTTTTGTAGCGTCGTACACAATACCAGAAAGCAGTTAAGTCATGTTATAGTAACGTACATCTTTATATTTAATTGTGGCTATTATAGATAATAAAGCAATGTAATTTTCGGCCGTATTCATCCTTGTTTTTTACTAAAAGCATTAAAGTAAAACCTCTTAGAATTCTTGGATTGTCGCTTTAACTACCTTTCTTAAAAACAAAGTCATGGCAAATAAACCAGTAGTTGCAGGCATAAATATCGCAAAAAATATAACAATTGTATGCAAATATTGTTAGCTTTTCGAATTAAACAGAACAATGGTAGTTAGTAAAATCTATAGTAAAATTATTTTTATTCTACGCAGATATATCCTGGAAGATCGAGGTTTCCTATATCTATTTTGAGTAATTACGGAGTCTACGAAACAACATGTGAAGACGAGAATTCTAGCGGTTAAGTTCAAATTATTACACGAACAGCAAGAGAACAGCGATTATTTTTAAAGCCATCACAAACACGTCGGCCACCTGAAATTGGATTTCCTATTAAATAATTTTTATTGATTTCCCAGCATCTTCTATTTTGATTTATTAAAGGTTAGCACAAAAGTAATTCTCCATTTTTAAATTGTGTAAGAGATTTAAACGATATTTGATCAGAGAACCTCCTAAAATATCTTTTTGGGCATTGGAGAATATAATATCTGTTTTTGGTTAGAGTAAAGTTAAAAAAGTTGCCCTTACATTTAGCCGTGCATAAACAATTGTAGCGGTGCTTTGTGTCTACAATTTAGTATCCAAAATCATATCAGAAAGTATACGTTTAGCAAAACTGGCTGACGATCTGAGTTGTATTCCTATAGTCGACTTACTATTATGGGCTAAACTTGTGAATCCCGAAAGGGTTCAATGCAACTATTAGGGCAAACTTACGTCTTTATAGGGTATAAGAATATAAAAAATAAATATTAAACGGGGAAAATTGTGTTCCTCACAAAATTGATAAAATTAAATTTTAGCAAACATCTTGTTCGGTTGAGCGTAAGTAGACCGAAAATAAAGTAGGGGTTTGTTTCACTTCTCGCAAAATTAATGTGAAAAGGGATTCTGATAGAGATGTTTAGATAAAGCTTTTATTTTTATGATTATTGTATTTCGATTTTCGGAATATATAAAATTCTATGCTATTTTTATTATTTTAACTTTTGCGGATTTCATAAGTCTTTCTAAGCTAAGGATGTAGAATATATTAAGCTTTATTTTTATACACGCATTTAATGGATTAAAATAGTATCAGTTCATATTATCTATCTTTTCTCATTAATCTGGAAGTTTCAAGGATTAATTATATCGCAAAGAAGAGTTATTTTTGCTAGTTTTTTTTCTCCAATAATAATTCAGGATACCAAACGAAATAAATTTAAACACTCTATTTTTCAAATTTGTGACAATAGTTAGATGGAGATGAATTAATGTATTTAAGTATTGTGATGCATTTCATACAGTAATTTTTCAAAAACTTTTTTTAATTAAATGAGGATTTTGGGAATTTTTACAAATTAAGACATGCAAACTTCTGTTGAATGTATCCAGAAACTAAAGTTTTCGTTTAATTTTAGTATAGTCTGTAATATAATGGAATAAAAGAAATATGGGCCAGAACAGAGAGGTCATCGATATACGTTTCATTGTTGAAAGTTCTTCCATGTACGCATTACGAGCAATCGTTTCGAAAATTTGGCAAACTGCTTATTGAACAAGAAACTATAGAAAGTTTCCCTTCTATGCATTGCGTGTGTGGGCTCAACAAAACGTAACATAATATATTGAGCGTATAACTAATAAGGATAATAATTTAAGCCTCTTGCCAGAATAAGCCTTTTTTTTTATCATTGCTATCGATGAATGTACAAAATGTCCAATGTCAACTAAAGAGAGAAAGAGAAAAAAATATGTAAATGCTTTTTGCCATTGAGAAACATTAAACCAAAAAGAAAACATTCAAAAAGAATAAAAAAACAATATATTTAAAAAAATAATAAAAAGAAGCAAGTGAAATCAGCAATGTAAGTATGTATGTAGTTACTTAATGTGTTATTGTAGTTACTTATAAAAAAGTCGTGTCTCAATAATAATAATTTTACGTCTTATAACTCTTCATTCTTTTTGTTCATTTTTGACTAAGTGGTAAATGGGTCATTCCGTAAATAAAGCAAACTGTTCACCAAAGTACATTTATATTGGGCACACTTAACTCGTTCACTCTGTTTTTTTTTTTTTTTTTTTTTTTTTACTACTTTCTGAGTAATTTTGTACTAACCGTTTTTATAATTGGCTGTTTCATTTCTATATTTGTACTACCGCGGATTGCGTTTATAACTTAAGTAGACAGGTGCAGGAAGAAATCAATTATCTGTTTTGAGTTCGATGTGTGGCCCATAAATCAGATTTTTATAAATAATAATAAAGAAAAAAAAATAAACGTAATTTTTATAGACTGCTGATCAAATAAATTTTGTCCTAATTTTTAAAGGAAATTTAACTTAAATATATATATATTTTTTGTTTGAATGATAATTTATAGTGAATAAATAAATCTAGTAAAGTTCTGTTTTAAGATCGAACTTTATTGTGGTGTTTTTTATTTCAACTATTGTCTAATTTATCTTAAACATAGAATGGACCTGGATAATGTGAGTGAAACAGGTATGTTCTAAACAAATTTACCATTTATTATTTGGATGACTGTCAGTAAGTTACAGTAAGTCGACATTTAATAAGGGAAATCACTTTTGTAATACATTTAATTTTTCTGAAGCAAAAATTAAATGTAGTTGTTAATTTCTTTTAAGGTGATACTCTACTGTTAAATTAAGTAAAACATGACGAAACTGTCCTTTGATCATAATCTCCTAATTTTTCATTGCTTAGAATATTTTTAACTTTGTAGACAATAAACGAACAAATTTTGTTTAAATATAATGAACTAATACAAAACATACGATTTTCGTTGGTAGCTCTTTAATTCAATATGTAAACCCTCAGCAGTAGAATATACCCGTAAAATCTCAGTTTTTTAAACTAAAAGATGTAATTAAATCAAATGGAAGAAATCTTTTTTGCTCTAAATGTTATTGTAATTATAATGAATGTTGGACTTAAAATCTGGGGGCAGACATACTTATAAATCATGGAAGCAAATAAAAATTCGTTTCAGTTTATTCACAAGAAACCTCTTTATTTCGCAATATCAAAATATGCCTATATGTTGTAATTTACTATTTAAATGTACACAAGTACTTCGATAGAATATTTTACGCATTTTCACAATTCCTTATTAATATACATATATTGCTTTTTTTCCCTTCAAAGCAAATAATTTCAATCTAATTAAATTAATAATTACAATTTCGTGAAATATTCGTATCGCACAGTGTGCAATTAATTCGGTTGTAAAATTTGGATAAATTAAATTTATTTTTGCTTTAAACTTTAGTTTGCGAACATTTTACATAGAATATGTTTATTGTGTTTTCAAAATACAATTTAACTTGAACCAATGTCCCATTAGAAATCCATTGCTCATGTAGAAAACGTTTATCTCCTTTATATTAAATTTAATTCGCTCGATTCGTTGTAATATATAAATAAATTTATTGATGGCAAGAAAAAGGGGGAATGTTTATTTATTAAATAACATATAATGACACTATTAGGGTTTTCTTCTTATCTTTCCATCATCTGCTAGTAGGAAATTAGAAAAGAATTTGACGAAATAAAAAAATATAACAGCTTGATTGATTAGCTAATCTTCTTTATCGTTGTGTAAACCTTCAAATTTAAAAAGTTATTTTTAAAATAGTCCGATTCTAAATTTTAGTTTTAATTGTGCTATTGTGGAATCACTGTTTCATAGCATAAATTTAATTTTTAAATGAGGTTCATACCTTTGAAATTAGGTATAATATAATAATTTTAGGAATATTTTTATAAATTCGACTTTGTACTTGTTCACCTTAGAAACGCACCTACGGATTTTAATAGAAGATACCTCGAGCTTTCCATTGAGTGGTAAATTTGAAAAACTGGATGTCTGCTGGAGTTCATTTTGTCAAGAAACATAACTATTAAGATGCCATTTTGATTGATGCTTTAGAATATTTAGGCTTACAATTCTTGAAATAACGTGTTTTAAAATCAGTTTAATTAATTTAATTTTGAACGATAATGTGGCGTGCAAATTTAAATAAGAACGTGTACAGAAATTCTAAGATTTGTTGATTCTTTAATTAAGCCGAAATTGGGTGGAGCGAAAATAAATTACTATGTGGGTTAAATGAAATGTATTCCTTTGTGGGTTCTATGACATTAATAATAACGGTATTTTGATAGCGGTTCAGTTCTAGATAAAAAAAAATCGTTATTTTGAAGGTAAGTCCCCAAATTCCTACTATTCAAATTTTTAAGCTTAATTCGTTGTTCGTATAAGATTATTACCAATACTTTTGAGTATATTTTAAGTGTTTTCATATATCAAAATACTAATTACATACTACATGAATTATAGCCAAATGAAATGAGCACGATAAGTATTCCTTGCAGTTCATATTTAATCTAACTTTCTTTTGCGTTTTTCTCAAACTATATACGTACTTCAAACTATTGTAAAAGATATCTTAAGATCTATTTAACCGGGTTTGGTAAAACTTAAAACACATATTCTTTAAAACATTATTTAAGATGCAGCATACACAACATTTTTTTTTGTGGAAATGAAACAGCTGCTGCAAAAAAAAGCTTCTAATTATCGAAATTTAAAGTTAAAATGTATAGAAAATTAATGCTCTCATCCAATAAAAAAATCATATGCTGTGTACATCTTAGATAACATTGTAAAGAATATGTGGTTCAAGTTTTATCAAAACTGGTTAAATAGATTCTGCGATATCTTGTACACCTGTTGGAAGAAGGTAGTTTTGAGAAAAATCCAAAAGAAAAATGGTTAAACATGAAATACAAGGAATATTCGCCGCCGTGATCATTTCAATTGGTTGTAATTCAGGTAATAATAAGAATTTTTAGATGTGGAAACGGTTAAAATATTCTTAAAAGTATTAATAATAAATCTAGGCAAACAAACAATTCTCTTTTTTTAAATCTTAAGGAGTGTACCCTTTAACGCTTTTCAAGGTGGAGGCAAATTCGTACAAGTAATTAGTAGAAAATCCCGAGTTTGTTTTTACAAAAAGTTTCAAAAAAGGTTTTTAAGGTGAATAATAGTAATGAAGTAACAGTGTTATTTATACATTTATATAGAAAGATGTTAATTTAAGTTTATTTCGAACACTGAATATCAGATTAAAACAGATGTAGGGTAACATAAGGGATTTTATGATATGAGCAAATTCATCTTAGCTGGGATGTCCAGTAATTTCACCAGTTGTTCGTAGCCAAAAATTATGAACCGTAGGTTGAATTCATATACATATATGTATTGCACATAATAATATATTCCTGATATTTGAAAGTTTGGAATTCTGTGCACAACGATACTTGCTTTTAATCTCTGTAAATCAATGAAATCTGGATTTCTTTTCCTAATTTAAAAAATGTGTGAACTACAGGAATTACAATGATGCACACTAACTCGTTTAGGATAGATATTACAAAGTAAGTAGAGGCATTCATTTTATTTTAAGAAATTACATACAGTTGAAATTTAAATATTTTTTTTTTTTTTGCATATTTTACTAGTATGAACTTTTAAGATTACTTTAGTGCAAGTTCAATACAAACATTTGCAGAATTAGTTACACTATCTATAAATATTCGACTAAATGCAGATCATTCCTGAGCGCGCCAGGACCAGCAACTTCAAACGTTTTTTTGAAATTACTTTTTCAAAGATTGTAAAGTCGACAACCTTTCAATCCATTGAATTCAAATTATGCAAATAATTTCTTAATAATATTCTAAATCATGTTCGGGAGCTGATCCGGAATATTATTAAGAAATTCTTGTTGAATGGTCGCGACCATCGTCTTCGAAAGAGTAACTTTAAGAAAACATTCAAACTTTGTTCTCGGTGCCTTCAGGTGTGATCTTCGTTCATTCAAACATTAATAGAGCAATCAATTTTGGAAATTTGCATGTAACTTGTACCAATGTACTCTTAAACGTTTTTATCTATTAGAGTATGCAACAACAACAAAAAATTTTTTTTTTGTAATTACAATTTTATGTAATTTGTTAAATGACAATTTATCAATATTTGAAATAAATTTAAACTGCCTTTCCTTTCGAAGGACCAGAGTTTAAAATAAAAATCAATTGTGTTCGAAGAGTACAAAGTAGATTATAAATTACAACAAAATTCTAAAAATTCATTCTGCAGGGCTCATTATGCAGCAACTATTAACAACTTTTATACATTTTCTTATAAAACGTCTTCAATTACAAAACTTTAATAAAAACCCAAAATGCATTATATAGTATATAGGTATATATGTATATAAGCGCAAATATGCAATAATTCTTTACATTTTTAATCAGTCCCTTAATCTATGAAATTCCTTAAATTTCTCGCTAATAATAAAAGACAATCCAATTTATTTTTAAATATGATTAAATATTCAAAAATGGGTAGTTGTCTTAATGTGACAATTTTTATCATTTTATTTTTGAAAGATATTTTGGAAATAACTGGGTATTCACGCCATCCAACAAATGAAAGCTCCTTATACATGGTTTCATTTTGAGAACATTTTTTTTTAGCTTTTTAAAGAAACTTATTCCAAAAGAAAATTTCTTTAACGTGTTCAATACCACAAAAACCTATAAGGTTCACAAATATCAACAAATTTTGGAAAATCGTTCTTATTTATTAAACTTAAAAATAATGCAAAACCTGCATAAGGGCGATTAATGTGAAACGACTCAAACTCAAAACTTACGTAAAGAGCTGAATACAATTCGGAGAAGGCCGGGCAGTTGTATTTAAGTTGTTGAAGACGTTAATTGAAATTAAATCTTCGTATACTGTCCACTGGATTCCAAAATATCCATGTCCGTATAGTCTTCGTCATCTTCTCGGATTTTTGAAAAAGTTTGAATGATATGATTTACTGGTTTTTGATATGTTGGGACGTGGGTCGTTGTTGCTGCATGTTTTGTCATTTTTGGAACGGATTTTGAAGTTTCTTCATTTTGAATTGTTTTCTTTCTCCAACGTTGCTTATGTTTTAGCTGGTAATGCACAAGAATGTTTTTGTAAAATTGCTCCACTGATATTTCTGTTGAATTTATTAAACGGATTGCTATCTGCTCCGGTATGATGAATTTATCTGGAAATAATTGAAATTTTAGAAATTTTTATTTATGTTATATTATACAGATTTTATAGAGTGTATCCTTTATTTGTTGTTTTTACTATGTTATATCAATCATAATTTTTTTATTCCATAAATACAATGTCTCATTTCATTTCTGGAAGAGTAATTTCGACATAGTGAGAATCGTGTACTGCCTCTATTGTAATTATCGTTTTTAATATTTCAGTAAAATAGGTGATGGTCAAACATTTTATGAAAAAGGTCCGCCTTGGGGAAGTGTAAAAAGTTAGGGCAAATATAAACTGTAATGTAGTCTTACCGCAGTTAGTCAACGATTTGCCAGGAATAAAAGTCTTAATAGTTGGATCCCAAATGAATATGTAATAGAGTGAAAGCATAATTGCCGCTAATGAGACGCATAGCACGTAAACAGCAACTGTGAGAATTCTAATTGCTTTTCGGTTACCTTGCGGCTGATAAAAGCGACTTATCGTCTCTGTGACAGGCAGTTTCACCTTATCCTCGAAAGAGTTAACTTTAGATCCCATTTTCCCCCACTTAACTTCAAATTTGTTCACGGCACAGTTTCCTTAATTCCTTCCGCACTGAGACAGGCGTGTTCATAATTTTCAATCATCACAGAGAAATGCACCACTGCACTAAACAATTCCTGTCCAGGATTCGATGTTAACTGCGAAAAAAACCTAGCGAAATACACAAAAGCAAATCCTTTCCCTCTTACAAATCGATATGCCTTTAAAGGTATCGCCGGGTAAATAAACTCAATCGGGGTCAGTAGGTCACGATTGGGGTTCCTTCACCATGCTCTCACGAGCCTTTTTTGCTAGCGACTCGAGTTCAATCGGTTTTCAACGCTGTCTATTTTTCTAGGACATGCAACTACCAGCTATTAATTGAGTTTCAATTGTTAGTATTTTTCGATTTTTGGTCTGCACAGTGTTTGTAAATAAAAACTCGAAGTTGAAGAATGGGAAATGTGGAGATTGCGTGGGAGAAGTCTAATTTGGCTGAAAGTCTTGATTTGAACTGGAGGAAGTAAAAATCTATGCAATTATTATAATTTATGATGATGAAGGAAGAATCGTACAAAATATTATAAAATCTAGGAAGTGAGATTATACATATGCATGTAGGTACCCAAGTACGTAGAGCGTCTCGAAAATATACATAATTTGTTTAGTTGAATTGAACATCGTGCTTGATAGTTCTCCATCTATAAAATTAAACCCAGTTATTTTTCTATAAAAATGGATAAACACAATCTTTCAAAAACAATGAAACTAATTTTAACATAATATCAGCATTTTCCCTATGATTGCTAAACGAATAGGAAATTAAGAAATCCCTACATTTTATTTTTCATGTTAAAAAAGCGCATTTGAAAAAATAACATAAAATTGCAAGCGGATTTAAATAATGATGTAAACAGGTAAAATGGTTGCATTCGTACTCTGCATTTATAAGGCATCTTCAGTTAGAATAGTCCTTCATGAAACTTATTTCAATGTTAAACTAATTGGATTTAAAACACGTTTCCGCATAAAATCGATTCCGATACCATTGGAATTTTGCAACGATAACGAGGTATGAAACACAGTCTTGAATTGTAAAAAACAAATTATAATGCGAAACTAATGAGTAAATTCTACAATAATTTGTTTGCCCATATTTAGGTGTTTAAAACGCCATTTATTAAAGTTTAAGAAAACTTGAGAAAGTATTTGTAAGGATCTTCCATTTCTTTAATTAAAGAAATAAAAAAATGTTATTGAAAAATTTAATCCTCTTGTTTCATATTTCAAGGCGATTATTATCTAAGGAGTCTGATTTATTTCAAATATATTTTATTTTGTAAATTATGTATGTATTTAAATACATACATTTTAATTCCTGGTATTTCCAAAGGCTACGAGCAGATTTTGTACAAACTTTGTTTACTTTTGTATTTCATTGTAATCTACTGAAAAACAATTTGTGCTATTATCTGTGTTTTTGGAAATTGATATTTTTGTTAATTTTCAAGAAAATTGCTAGTTGATTTTGCAAGCTTAGCTTTATTCCTATGTTCTTCAAATAAAAGAGATTGAATTAAATGAAAAATTAAGATTATTTGAAAACAATAAACAAAAGTATTTTAACTGCTAATTATGGAAGTAATGATCCCTTTGTTGTATTGTATTAATAAAAAACTATGTTTTAATTTATTATAATGAAATTATCACCTTCTATTTAGTGAAAGTTTTTGCTGTTTAATAACTTTAAACAAAAACTCAACTACAAGAGACCGTTTCGTGTATTCAAAAGCACTATCGGATGCACCGATTGATGGAACTCAATCGTCCTTAGAACTTTTTGAATGTCTTGTAAATTTCGGGCATGCGGGAGTCCCAAAAGAATAAATAGTAAAGAGCTAGCGTAAATCCTGTTCCAGACACGCCACAAATGTAAACACCCACGACAATTAGTTTAATAATTTTGTCCTTAAGGGTCTCCTCGGGAATTGGTATTTGGTTCTTGTCCCGAGACTTATCCTGCGGTTTATCCTGGTTCTCCTCTGAGGCTTGGGCTTGATTTTCCTCTCCCATTTTTTACGATTGTTGTACACAACTCACTGACTTCTTTCTACTGATTATCTTCACCTTGCGAATGTTCATGACAAACTAAATTGAATCAAAACTTCGATCGAATAATTACTCGTGTCATTTAAATGTGAGCACTTGCTACAAACCCGGGAACGTGCTTAAAAATAGGATGGGTGTATATTCCACATGGAACACCTCGAGTTCGTTTCAAGTTCCAAGTACGAGACATACGTGTCGCAAAGTGCGTGACGGTTAATCCAGTTAAGCGGAGACAACATTTTTATTCGTTATGTTATCTAAATGATTCAGTGTTCATAGTGTGCATAAATAGGTTTAATAAAATTCTGTTGTTCAAAATAATATATGTCTAAAATTTAAGGGTTTATTTACATATTTATTTTATTTATGCTTATTTTTGAGTCATATGTTTTGGATCTGCAAAATTTAAAATAGAAGACAGTCAAAATATTATTCAGGTCAGGTTGATTTTCAAAAATCTTCATGATGGAATAAGCATTACCGAAATTGGTATGGTTGAACTGCAAAAATACCTCTTCCGTTTTTCAATCGATTTCGACCGTTTATTTTCAGATCAGTATCGAATTCAAGTTTAAGTGTAAAAGGGGATTGCTCAACAGGGAGTGTTTATTTCTTTTCTTTCCGCTTATTATTTTTAAGTACTATCGATTTACTCAACAATCTTATGCTTAAATAGTTTAATTTTCTAAATGCAAAAATTGCATAGTGGAAAAAGCAGACTACTCAAAAACCATTTTTTCGGGTTTAGAAATTTTAACATATATGTATGTATTATATAACCGTGTATATAACTACTTTTAATTTGTTGGTAGTTTTGCAATACCTATTACAGAGACTGAAATTGGGAGCAATTATAGTAGAGGTAGGTGAACTTCAAAAGTTGAATTTTCACTTTAACGACTAAATAAAGAGTATGAATAATAAGTAGTATAAAGATTTCGAAAATGCGTCCATATTTGCAAACAAAAATGTTATACGTTTAGTATTAATTGTTTTAATAAAGTTACGCAATAATCTTTGGGAAGTGATAGTATTTTGCATAAGAATATAGGATGGTAAGCTAGTAGGGGAGCTATGAAGAAGCTATTCGATAAGATGCACCGTATACGTCCTCATTTTCGTTCGTTTCGCGTACTTTCCACCATTCAAAGGAGCACTTTTTATTCATTCGTTGTGAGACATATGTACGTGCAATATCTATGTATATTAATAATACAAAAAGTTATTTACTTATATGTTATCAAACGCACGTTAATAATAAAAGTATATACGCATCAAAAATCTCAATTACAACTTAGAATAAAAATTAAAAGTTATGAACAAAATGTTGACATTATTCATTGAACAAACAATATGTCTTCTTTTCGACTACAATTATTATAAAATAAAGTTTTTTACTTGATAATAATTCTGTATTGATATATGCATAAAAGGTGGTGTCAAATTAAATGAAACATATTTTGCTTATGCAGTTGTGTGACCATAAGCAATTTTAACACTAGAACTACCAAGACCGGTCAAATTATTCATTATTATTATTTATAATTGTTTAATGTTATAGGTTGAGATTTATGCTAACATTTATTAAAATCCATAAGTACGACATATTTAGAAATCGTTTTCAATTGATGTATGACTGAAATTATACGTTTCAGTGTTTTTACTGTTAAATGTTATAGCGCCTCTATTTATCTTGTTTATGCAATCGTTTTATGTTAACACTGACATATTAATTTTTCAAATAAAATTTCTGCGATACACTCATTTTAGGCTTATTTTTTTTATTTTTGTTAAAGTTTAAAACCCTTCCATTTCATTAATATTATCCTTCTGTAAATAAAAACATCGAATTGTTGTTAAAAAAATTCAGTGAATTGATTTTTATAACTTGTCGTGAATTATTCCTTGCCGTATTCATAATACTGAAAACGGAACTGTTTTTGTTGATTTCAAATTCTAATAAGTTATTCAAGATTTTCCAAACCTATTAGATATTATGAAATATTATTGAAATATCAAAATTAAGTTTTCTTCAGGGCTTAGATATGTACTTACTGTATGGATACTCATCAATTGTTTAGTTTGTCTATCCCGCATGATTTATCACAATAGGAATATTTGGCATTTGTGAATCCCAGAAAAAAAGCAGATAGAATGAAATTGTCATTCCAAGTCCACTAACTCCTGCTAAATAAATGCCAACGGTTATAAGACGAAAGATTTTCGATTCGAAAAATTCAGGTTTTTTTTCAGTTGGTGGAGCATTCGGAT
The DNA here is from genome assembly GCA_959613345.1 of Tolmerus cingulatus. Lineage (NCBI taxonomy): Eukaryota > Metazoa > Arthropoda > Insecta > Diptera > Asilidae > Tolmerus > Tolmerus cingulatus. The sequence continues at coordinate 6,153,113 of OY390711.1, read as the reverse complement.
CTGTAGTCGCAGGATTATTTGTATTTTGGTTTTTAGCAGCCGATGCTGAATCTGCCATTTTGATTTATTTATACTTCTTTTGCGCCTAATTCACTCAAAAACCCGAATATGCAAGCAAAATCACCCACGCCCGTATGAAAAAATGTATTTTCCTGGTCGAAAGAACACTTCCAACTGAGACGAACTTAAAGAGCCCTTACAAGACGTTTGCCAATTTTGTCTTTTTGTTCCCGCCTTAATAAGTAGGGCGGTGGTTTTAAGCTTTTGTTTGTGTTTACCACATGTTTTTGTTACGTAAATGTAAAATGCATTCCACAAACAATGCGAGGCAGTGTGTGCAATGATTTTTCTTATCACTATTTGCCTCTTCAACCACTCGTATTAATATGTAGTTTTCAACTATTTAAGGGATTATCGCAGTGAAGATTTTCAGTTATTTTTTCTAAAAGATACGGTTTGCCTTTTAAGGGTAATGCATCTTTAAGTGGACTAAGTTTTATTTAATCTGATTTGGTTTCTAAAAAATTTTCAAGAGGGTAACATGTCATGTATGTAGGTATGTAGGAGATTTTTTGCTTTTTTCAGTCACATAAGCCACTAATTCTTCAGAAATTTTAGACTTCTGCATTAAACTTGTGAAGCAAACAAAGGTTTCCCATATACATATGTACACTTATAATTATTGTTATTATTTATTACCATACAAATTGATATTGGTAGATTTCCTTCAATCTACTGACTATTATGAATTTACTACTAAAGGCCATAGAATTTCAATAAAGCATTTGTTTAATACTGATATATTTATATTTTGAGAAATTTACTAGACTAATTTATAATTAATATGTATTTAGTTAAATATCACTAACACATGAGTAATTTGTATTTGTTCCAACTAAGAGTTATCATATTGCCTTGAATTTAATATCAAAATTTTTACTTTGCGGAAACTGCAAAAAGGTATTGAGAAATTCAAATTGTGCATTTCTTTAATAGTCTGTCTATACTCTGCATCATTGTTTGTCAAATTTTAATTATAATTAAATATGTATGTATATGCAAAGACTAAAACAATGCGGAAAATTGATAACAGCAAGAAGTGATATTACACGGATTAAAATACTTCCGAAATTGAATGTGGATTTATTTAGATATTGGAACGAACTTAGGACTTGATTACAATGAATTCTTATTTTGGTTAGATTTTGGTAAGATTTGGTTACCTATTCGCTAAGAAAGTAAGTGTAGACGATCAATTTGGTTGTTTTACCAGTGTTTATTCCTCATTGATATTTTCTAAAAGACTAAAGAACTAAAAACGACTGTCCGCAGGTACTAGACATCGTTCTCATTTTACCACAAAATGTCCTCCAGGCTGAGTTGAGGCTTTTCTTAAATATTATTTTAATTATCCCTTCAGTCTCCTAAGTGATGCCACGTCCTTTTCGTCCCGATTTTTTTCAAAGTTTTGTAAACTGTTGAGCAATAAGTTGATTATGTTACACGATTCAATTAAGAATTGAATATAAAATTGATTCGTCAGTAAAGAACCGCCTTTCAATTGACTATACCCAACCCTGCCCTACTCTTCATAATAAAATCAGCTGTTTCGCTGACAATCTCCAAGCGCCAGTCGATGTGAAATTTGTGGTCTCGGCGAAAGTAGGTGGCTTGATAATGTTTAGAAAAAACAGGCGTAATCTAATCTGCAAATACTAATCAATAGGTAACTCGAGGTCGAACCCAAAGGAACTGACAAAGATGACTAATTCTCTACCACGACAGGTGCTCGCCTGGAGATCGGCGATATCCCCCAGGAACTACAATTTCATAGGGAGAGCCCTAAGTACCGAAGCCCGAGGCGATGAGTGCAAAAAACATGCCAAAACCTACGACATCATCATCGCTGGAGGAGGTCTAGTGGGAACAACTCTAGCGTGCTCCATTGGTACATTAGTTAACAATTTCGCAAGAAACTTTTCGATTAATATCCTCTTCTTTTAGGGAAAAACAAAACACTTGCTGACAAAAGCGTCCTTCTCCTGGAGGGCAGGCAAAAATTTAAGGGATTTCAATGCGACACCTACAGCAACAGAGTTTCTGCTATAAACCATGCCACGGTCAAGTTGATGAGGAACATTGGCGCATGGGAGGGCATCGAGTCCGTTCGATGTAAGGCTGTAAAACAGATCCAAGTAAGGAAAATATTACAATAATAAGGTCCTTAAATTAAAATACAATCTTATTCGAGGTGTGGGACGCAAGCTCAGACGCACTCATCACATTTAACCACGATAACTTCGCTGATGATGTTGCTTATATTGTTGAAAACGATCTTATTCTGGATGCTGTTTACAAACAACTTGAAAATTGTTCTAATGTTGAAGTTAGGAACTTATCCAAAGTTGAACGCGTAATGCTACCTAAACACGGTGTTGAAAAGAGCGCTGTTTCTCTAAAAGACGGTTCAGAGTTTAAGTGCGAATTATTGGTAAGTTCTTATTTATATATATATATATATATATTTTAGGGTTTCCTTTTATCGTCCATTTCGTTAATTGGACTGGGCTAAAATTAAGATGTTTTTCTGACCTATCTAATTTTCCATTTTAACCTAGAACTTCTTTTTTAAATTTATGTTCGGTTTGTTTCCTTACCTTTCTGTCTGAATTCATTTTATTTTTTATAGATTCTCTGAAAAATATTAACAGATATCTCCATTGGATGTAGAGAATTTGCTAAGGTAATTCTATTTTCGGGTTCATAAAACGGTGGTCGAAAACTTCAATGATACGCATATGAGAAAAGTACCCTAATGTTGTTAGACTTGTGTTTGTGTTCAATCTCTACTCACTCTTGAGGGGCTATAAGTAGTTAGAATAGCCAACAACTAAAAGAGACTGTTAAGTGAACAGCATTTTTATTAAATAAATAATATTTAAGAGGATCTCATTTATAAAAATTCCAAATATATATGTACTTAAAATTTTGTAACATTTAATACTGTTAGAAAATTGTTCTCCTGTCCAATTGCATTTTAATTCTAGACAATTCCTCTGTAGTTATGTGAAGCTTCTTCAACACACATTCATTTGCCTTATCAAATTTGCGTGAGAGTTCAGCTATTTGTTCTTTTAAACTAGAAATATCTGGACAATCTCCAGAATTGTGTGCCTTTACATTTTTGAAACTTCCTACATTCTGAGGGACTCCCGAAATTACCTTACTCCTAACCGTTGAAAGCGATTTAGGCCTCAATTGGACATCGCCATCTATTGTGTGTTGTTTTTCCAAACTCCTTTTAAAAAAACTTAAGTTTTCCTCACGTTTCTTTCGTTTAATGCTTTGGTTGCGGTCCCGTCGCTCTGCGACGAGTTTGTAAATATTCATTTTTATTTCTTCAGGAAGTTGCGTGTCTCTAGGATCGTTAGGTCGCGTAATAAATTTAAGTTGGTATCGAGACGTCCTTAAAAGAGCACTCCTTTGGCAAAGAGCTTTTAATTTTGGTGGAGCCTTATGCAAAACTTTTGAGAAAAATAAACTTTCTAAACGAGCGACTAATTCAGCCTGACGAATTAATCTATCTAAACCAGCAGAAACTTGTAGACCCTGCAAATATTTTCTAAGTTTTAAATTATTTTAACAAAAATGGTCGTACTTACTTGAATATCACTTACTGCTAAACCTACTAGTAAATTCGTAAGGATGACTGTAACCAAAATTACAAAGGTTAAAAATATAATATGCGATGTACCGGCATATTGAATTGGATGGTCATTGTCGTAAAATATATCTTCAAACTCCAGCTCACCGGACATCATAATTACAGTTTTTAACAGACCCCTGAAGAAGTTTTAGGATTATTTAAAGTTCTTAAAAAATAGTGTTTGTTATACCATGGAATACTTTCAAAGGAAGGATAATTACTGAAGAGAACACAAAAACTTAGTCCAAATGCAATTAGGAGGCAACAGTAAGCCAATACAAATTTAGAAAAATTAACAGCAACTGAAATATGAATAAGTTGTAACGCAAATGTGATTCAATAATAACGAGCAACCTTTTGTAAACATTTGCACATAAAGTCCAAAAATTGGGAATCTTCCCACCAACATCATGAGCTCTAGCCAAACTAAGAATACTATTAAAGCAGCCACGTGATGTTGCCAATCCGGGACTGTAAGTAAGTCGCTGGATGTAAGAGTTTCGGGGGTCTAGAGAAAATGTTCTATTTGAATATAAGTAGTGTTAAATGGCTGTACCTTACCACGCAGAGAAATACGCCAAAAATAATAGACCATTGCAGCCAGTTTTCCCAGTATTTCGCGTAACCATATAGGCCGTGACTCATCTATAGATAGATTAAAATAGACAAAATAGTTTATGTAGAGGAAATAGAAGATTCTTTGAATAAAATATATTAACCTGAAATATCTCTTTCACCAATAGAGCCAAATTTAAAAATACCACGATGTATCCAATAGGAGATGCATAATTCGAAGCTTTACAAGGCTTATCATTTACACAGTGCTTTATGTACACTCCAGTTACATATAGAGTAAACATCAGTACGTAGACAGCGTGATAAAATAAACTCATTAAGAAGAATTTCCTTATGCGTTTCCATTTTAAAAACAAAAATGTTTCACAAAGAGGATGGCTTAGTATTCGTTTTTGTCCAACTTCTATAAAAGATAGAAGCAATTCAGTCTCCCCCTTGTCCATGTTCGGCACCAACAACCGGAAGTCCAATTTTATCTCGCAGTCAACATCGCCTATTTCGTGATCATTCACTTTTATTGAAGAGTCCAGTTTGGCTATCAATTTAGGAATGATCTCGGGGGTCCTTCGAACTATGAAGCTAAGAGCTGAAATTCCGCCATTAGTCCGAGCTGTTATATCCGCTCCATTCTCTAGAAGTAGGAAACAAGCAGTGTTTTTTATAAAGCGTTCTTTCAGCTTAATTTTTACCTATTAAGAAATAAGCACAGGAACTATATTCGTTCAGAGCAGCCATGTGGAGAGGAGTGTACCCGTATATGTCGGACTGATTAACTAGTGCTCCAGCACTTAGCAAGAGACTGACACACTCGAGGCATCTAGACTGCTTCACGATGGCTGCATGCAGAGCTGTTCTACCATCTCTATATGTAGCATTAACGTTGGCACCGCATTTAATTAATAATTCCGCGGTTTCTGTGCACTGCGCGAAACATGCAAGGTGGAGCGCCGTTTGGTTGTCTGCATTTCTTGAATCGACCTCTGCTCCGTGATCCAGTAGTAATTGGACACAATCCACGTAATCGTCCTCAGCGGCTGTGATAAAATGATTATTTATATTTTTTTTAATAGGCAAATTCCATAAGGTAATACAAAGGAGATAATTGTGTTTGCGATAAACAGCGGTGATCACTCAATAATTAATTTTTTAATTTAAAGAATACAATTCTATAGAAATCCTCTTAGTTTTTACGTTAGAGTTTCTGTTTGATGGTTTGAATCGATGAGGATCAGCTAACGATTTTAATCTACATAAAGAAATAAATATGGCAACTTTTGCATTTATTCAGCAATTACTTTAAATCAATTTATTTCCCAAGTAAAATTAGTTTAATTTAAAATTTCCGAAGCAAAATATTAGATATAAATATAATTGAAAATGAATAAATTTTTGAAATTTTGAGTGAGTGTCCTTTCATATTTAGAAAATTGTTTTTGGATGGATGATAGTGATAATCACTTATCACATAACAAAGGCACATGTCGTATTTACCCAAGTGCAGTGCCGTCAATCTTCTTTTCCCAAATTGCGACCGGAGATCAGCTCCATAGGAGAGTAATATTTGAACGCATTCTTTGTGACCTAAGGCGCATGCCGTGTGAAGAGGTGTTTCTGTGAAAACCTTGTTTTGAATGAGTCTATAAATTTTTCATTTTGTAGATGATATTGTTATACTTGTGGTGTATTTGGATCAGCACCATATTTCAGAAGAACTTCAACACAGTCAATAGCGTTTTTCTCAATTGCAAAATGCAGAGCTGTCCTTTTTTCAATTCCAACGTTTATATGGGCTTTCCTTTTTAATAAAAGTAAAATACATTCAACACTTCCAGCACTAAAAGTAAAATAATTAAGGAAATAACGTAACGTTACATAAGCATTGCAGTGTTTCAAATAATTGAAATGTGAAGTTTTAACTAGAGTATATTACGCAAAATAAGAATCTTACTACCTACCTGGCGGCACAATGAAGCGGAGTTGCTTTGTTCTCTTTATCCCAACGATTTGGATCTGCTCCGCGATCAAGTAAAATTTTAGCTATTTGGGCTTCTCCAATGCAACAGGCAAAATGGAGTGGTGTACGACCTCTTGCATCTGTGCAATTTGGATTGGCTAAATGGTTTTCTAAAAGGCTGTAAACATTGTCAGAGCATCCATAGAACGAGGATAGTAAAAGAGCTAGATTTACATCGTTCGACCCAGATATTAGGTCTACAGAAGATTTCTTTAAAAACATTTTATTTTTTTATATTAACAATTGACTTTACCGTCAAAGTGGCCGGTTTCAACTTCTTTCATAATTTTTTCGGTATTTGGTGAACTCTTGAGTGAGTTTTCGATTTCTTCATGATCCCAAACAGCTTGGAAATTTTGATTTCTATGGAAGATTGTGTGTGTATCCTCACTAAGAATAGCATCGCCACTGCTTTCACTGGAAATACTTCGGTTGTCGTCCAGAAAATTGGAATCTGATTGCGAACTCCACTTCAGGTCATTTTCCTGTTGAAAATAATTTTATAAAGTGCAAGTAACACTTTCTGTGGGGTTTGGGTTTGAATTTCTACGAGTGCGAGTGTTTTTTTTTAGACGAAAAGATAACCGAAAGAGTTCAACATTTTGGAATTCCCAATGCATCACTTTTTATTGACTTTTGGTATATTTAAAAAATTGCAAAGTGCAACTAAATTAAATTATTTTATTCTTCTTATTTATTGCACAGACCGCTTACTAGCCATTAACAAACCATTATAAATTATATTTAGAAAATGCCCATTTGTGGAAATTTTTCCTTAAATTATACTTACGATAATACTGAATCGGACATTATCCATTGTTGCTGTTGTACAAGCTCCAGGGAAATCATTAATAAATGGCCTTCCAGTCAGCTTATTCAATTACCATCGAAATAAATCAAGAATTTATTTCATTAAGACAAAATCTTCCCAGTTGTTATATACATATGTATATTAAAACTCACTAATTAGTTCACATCCACTTCCAATTATCGCGAAATTTTTTAGGAAGCGTTGTAAGACTGGCACACTTTATTGAACTAAATTGAATTTTCGTATGGTTTCTTCAGACATTCATTCCACAATACAAAATTTGCTCTTTTTTTCAATATTCTGCTAGAAGTAAACATTTTCTATTTTTAAATGCACCACGAAATTCTTTACCACGAATAATGCGCTGATCATCACCATTAAACAAAAGAGCGATCTTTACAACTGGAATTGTATTATTTAATGGAAAGCTCCTAATGGATGAAATTTTGCACCTGAATATTAATCATAAACACGAACTAATCGCAAATGCTAACGATGCGTTCTTCTTTGCCAATATAATTTTTACATGTACATACATATAATAATTTTGATTATTCATTATCAAATGATTTATCTATGCTTTAATGCTGAAGTAATAAATTACAAAAGAATGCAATGCATAAACGAAGATATCTTTTGGTATGCAATGAAATTTTATCAAGGGGCTAGTGTGCTTTATTTATGATCATTTCCTGATTGCAGCGACCACTGAATGAATTAGTGAAAGTTTATTTCTTATTAATTTAGCCGTAGTTAGGCTCTAAACCACGATGTAATAAATTAAAAATTGAAATTTATTTGTATATACAACTACATATAATTAATTTCTTGGGGCGCATTCTGAAATCAATAAAAATATTATTCGGGAATTTATAATCACATATTTAGATTAGCAGCTAATGATTTGTATTTTATAGATGTTTTAAATTTATGGATCAAGTGAGTGCATCGCATCATTTTGAGACAAATTGGATTAAAAGTAACACTTATTTTAACTTCTTTTTTTGGGCGTGGTCCATTTTCATCAACTATATATTAGAAAAAATTAATGTAATTAATGATACTTTTTGTAAGAGATTTAAGTTCTCCATTAGAGCTCTTAATTAAATTTTACATGATATATTTTAATGCTTTACTTGGACTTTTCAAAAACACTATAATACGAGAAATTTTCCATACCGATTCGAGTTTAAAATCCCGCGGAATTGCACAATTTGTGAAATAGACCCTTTTCCATTATCAAGAAAATTCAGCAATTGTAACAAAGATAGCATTTTTTGCGGGAGATTAACTTGCATTTATATTTTGATAGAACGAAGTCGCGTAAATAATGTTACAATTAGATATATGTACATACTATTGATAGGTAAACATGAATTTCATAAAATTAGATTTAATACCGAGTCAACTGCTTTTATCGTTTTTCTACCCTATATTACAAGTATCGTATATGTCAATTTTTTAAAATTTTAAGTACATGTTCTTAACTCCTTCTATTATGTTATTTTCATAAATAGTGAATGAATTTAACTAAATACGAATAAGGTTTAAAGATTTATTCACCAATTTGCAAGTTAAGTATTCTTAAAAGTCGATTAACTGTTAAAATTTCAGAACAAAAATTTAATAAAACTTTTTTATTATTAATCACAACACTCCCTGAAATCGATCTAGCGAACTTTTTGAATAGTGCGTTACAACTGAACATTAGAAGAACGTAAAAAAAATACAAACAATTAAGCAATCCTAAGTATACGACTACTCCAAATATTTTGTTAAGATATTTGCGTAACAACCGCAAAATCGATTAAACAAAAATATATAGTTCGTTTGTGTGTTGGTCCTATTAATCATTATTTGAACACTCCTCCCAAGCGGCGATTGAGGTTCCACATATCAAAATCACTTCACCGAGTAGCTGAACTGAACCGAATGCCTATAAATTAGGAAAGTTCGTTTCTTTAACCCCAACGGAGCGGCGGAATCCGCGGAACCACCGAACATGTGTAGCCTAAGGCCGCCGGCTGAAATCCAAAATAACGAGCACCGCCCGCAAGTCGCGAGGGGTGGTGCGCCTCTTCGGCCAATTAAAGTGCTTAAGAGATTTCTCGCGCAATCTTATCTCCTATTTAAATATGATCGAGATTTAATCGATGAAAAACAAGAATAAATAGTCGCCGCGGCAGCTGTTACACTGGTTTTGGGAATCGGTCGACTATGCTCTTTTCTAGGGCAAGCGCCAGTGAATCATGTTGAGAATTAAAAATAGAGTTTTTCTTTTGATTTGTATTTTATTTGGTCATTCATTTTCGTAGATGCAGTTTAGTGGGCAGATTAAAGGATGTGCACGATAAAATTTACCATAATTTATTTTATACACTATGAGCTTGTCTTGGGAAAAGATTAAGTAGAAACTATTTTTGGTTTTTAAAAAACTTAATTCTATAAATTTTCTCGACATAGACATAGAGGACGAACTCTTTTTTGTATAAATCACAAAATTACAAAGCATTTAAATTCAATTAGATTTTCATAAAATAAACTAACAATCTTTAAGGATGATGCATTCATCCACTGCTTTTATAATAATTATACGAAATATCCACTATTAAGCATTATTGAATGTGTTTTGATAAGCTGCTTACCTTTTCATTTAAGGTATCACTAAAAACGTTTGAATAAAATTTGACCAGTGTCGATCTGTATTAGTTTTGCATTGTTGAAAGAAGTTAAGATATTGAAGTATATTTCTACAAATATTTTAGTATTTTAAATGGATTAGTACTATACATAAATTCGATCAATAAATAATAAACTCTTGGTCTACATACCTATTATTTTGACTCTATATTATATTTTATAGAAATTATCCTATACTTTGATATGAAACCAATCCAGTAATTTAAACGATTATTCGAAGTTTAATTTCCTTCAAAATTTGGAACCTTGTTATCTCGAAATTTGGTAGTGCGTAAAATGTTAATGTTAACCATTTTTGTAGAGAAATTTCTCATACACAATTTTTGTAATGACTAAAATTTGCGTAGAACAATAAAAAGTAAGATACTCTGAAGTGTCTTTTCCTACTCTTGAAAAGCATTAAATTGATTTTTCACACTTTGTTTATAGTTAAGTAAAATCCCTAAGTGTCTGGATCAAGCTTCGTTACCTAAAATAATTTCAGGTCGGCGCTGATGGCTTCAACTCTGCAGTTCGTAAACAAATGGATATAAACACATACACCACAAACTACAACCAATTTGGACTTGTAGCGAACCTTGAACTGAGCGACGTAAGTTCTATTTAAAAACAAATTCATTTTTAAAATTAAAATGGTACGCTTAAGGCTGGTGACAACTCCGTAGCCTGGCAAAGGTTCACACCCAGTGGTCCTGTTGCTCTGCTGCCTCTAAATGACACTATGAGTTCACTCGTCTGGTCTACCACCCCCGCCCACGCGAAAGAGTTGCAGTTGATGAAACCAGAAGAATTTGTGGATGCCCTCAACGAAGCGTTTGTAATACTTTAAGGTGCTCTAATAAACACCCTCGTGATTAAAAGGTAAATTTTCCATCAGCTTAAGGTTTATCCTAGGGACAACATGGTCACAAACGCTCTGAATATGATTGACTCTTTCACGGGCGGTTCGACGAGATCCATCAGGCAGTATCCTCCACGGGTTAAGCACGTTCTCAAAGGGTCCAGGGCAACCTTTCCTCTGGGATTTTTGCACGCATCTTCTTACATCGATGAAGGTGTTGCTCTCATTGGGTAGGGCGAGTAATAAGGTTCTATTTGCATGCGTTACTAACTGCTCTTTCAGGGATGCTGCGCACAGGATTCATCCCCTCGCTGGTCAAGGAGTAAATTTAGGGTATGGTGATGTATCCTGCCTAACCGAACTTTTAGCGGAATTAGTTTACGCGGGATTTAAATTAGGTAAATAATAATACCCTAAGTGGCAAACATCATAAGCGAGAAACATTAAGTGGTTTTAATTAATACATTTCAACACTAACGCATGTTTCTTTTAAAACAAGTTTAAATGTTATAAAATAGATCTCAATAGATAAGCTAATACAATTCCTTTTTCTCATTTTTCTCGGAATGTGTTCCTACAACGTTCTAGATTTTTTGGTGAAATATGTGTAATATCGTAATTTGTCGATTACTATAAAAACATAATTTCATGATGTTTTGCGATTTAGAGTTTAACAATAATAACTTCGCATTTTTAAGTTAAAAACAAATCATAGTATTAGTAAGGTAGACTTTAAAAATGTATTTGTTATTGCATTACGTTTTAGGTGACAAGAACAACCTGGCTAAATACGAAATGGAGCGCTTGGTGAAGAATGTTCCACTGATGGTAGGTGTTCATGGCTTACATAATTTGTACAGTACTACCTTTAGCCCAGTTGTTCTATTGAGAAGTTTAGGGCTTCAAATCACACAAAATATATCTCCGCTCAAGGTAGGCTTAATTTTAAATTAAAAAAAGTATCTAATATTTAAAATTTGATTTTTAGAAAATGTTCATGGAACGTGCTATGGGATAAAGAATATCGTAATTCTTGTTTTTTTAATTTTGTAAAGTGATTTTACAATACACTTTTTTTAAATTGAAATTGTTTGATTTTGTTCTTTATTTCTTCACAGTGTTAATTTTTCACCAAATCGTTGAAAGTTGAAGCTCCAGCGTTGTTCTTTTCAAGGTGGGAGGAGTTTTGTCATTATTAGAAAACAATCTAAATTATGCAGTTGCTATATGTACTTATTTTTCATCATTTGTTAGTCTATTTATAATCGCCTATTTTGCATTTTAATTTTTTTTAAAGGAACCCTAGATCAAGAAGTTTCAAACAAAATATGTTTTGTTTATATAATTGTTAATACAATAAATACTTAAGTGTTTTGCTTGGATGGGGTAGTAGAAAAACTTTAAAAGTGATTATCTCGAAATGTTTTTTTTTTTAAACAAACTTTTTTTTCATAATCTTAAAAGATGTATTAACTACCCCTAAAAATGTTAGTTAATTTCAAAAAAGCTGATCGGCTAAACTGAAAAGGAATTAGATCTTTTCCTTGACTTTATGTTCCTTTTAAAACGTTTTACTTTGGTTTTATTCTTTGTTAAAAGGTTATTAACCGACATTTAATAAGAAATCACATTACTAAATTATTATTATTATTTAGCTTTTGCAGTAAAGATAACGCAATCAAGGTGTACTTATTGAATAGTGCTTTATTTTTAACAAAAGATGTGTAAGACCAGTTTAAGATAATTACAATTAAGATTTTGTTCATCTATGTTTTTTTAATCGTCCCTCTTTTATAGGTTCTGGTCATGTGGTAAAATAACATTATAAAGTAATGTAACATAAAAAATCGTATTACTAACATTTTAAATTGGAAAAAAATCAGGAAAAGTTAATAGTAGTTTCCGTAGCCACTCCACTGCCCGTAGCCGCCGTAGCCTGAGCCATACTGCCAATGATTGTACCCATAGCTGTCGTACGGCTGATACGACTGGTTATTTCCGTAGTAGCCGGTTCCGGACCCGTAACCGTAGCCACTGTTGTTGTATGTAGACGAAGAAGTCCCACTACTAGCGTTAGGTGTTGAGTCTTTCGCTGATTTCTTATTTGGACTAGATTCACTGCGAAAAACAATAAATGATAGTTAGGAAACTTGGTAAAAAACTAACAGAAAAATTCAACTAACCTTTTCTTTTTAGCTTCGTTCGCCTTACTTAAGGCTATTTGGAGGGCCCTTTGTGCATCTTGGAGTCCTTTAGCAGTACTGCCAAAATCTTCAAGGAATTCCACTTTTCTCTGGGCAAAGAGAACTTTTTGTTCCGGATCCATACCATCACGAGAGGTGAACTTGTCCATAATTGAAACAATTTCTGTTTCATCAACTTGCTCCCTCTGTAGTGCGATGTCTATCATTTGAAGGGCGATCCGCGTGTTGGCTGGATCTTTCTCCAAGGACTGCTTTAAGACATTTAATGCCTTTTCAAGGTCCCCCAAGATTTTATGACAAAATCGAGCAAACTTAATAGACAGACTACCAGCAATATTCTTGTTTTTGGCGGTGGAAATGTAATGCTCGTAAAACTCCTGGCACCTTTGGAAATCTCCTCTGCGCCTTTCAAGATTTATTCTTCTATAAGCTACTTGAAGTAAATTTGGGCAAGTTTTTTCGAGGTTGGTTAATACTTCGGCAGCTTTTGCAAAATTATTGTGACACTCTTCAAACGCTGACCACATTAAATGTAAGCTGGGTTTGTCTGGATGGTGTATATTGCAAGCACGCTCGAATGTGTCACGCGTTACGGGAATGAGTTCTGGGTCATTCTGAGACTCCAAGTATCTTATTAACTTAAGCCAAAATTCATCGTATAAAGCACACGCAATTAGACATCTTTCAAACAGTATGAGTATTCTCTTTCGATCCCCCTTTTCAATTTCAAAATCCAGATATTCTTTCCAATTTTTTAACTGGCAACGTTCGAGTGGTTTAACGTGGAAATAAGGTCTTTTTATTCCTTCCTCGAAAGTCCATCGAGATGTGACGGCGTTGATAGTAGCCTTGTGGATTTTCCTCCTAGAAGCGATGATCTTTTCCTTAATAGCGGTCATTTCCTCTTCATTTTGAACATGCGTATCGGCCTCCTCAGCGTCAGCGGCTTGCTCGGACTCCGCAGACTTGTCGCCCTCACGAACTTCGGCACGGAGCTTTTTGAATTCTTCAATTCCAACGGTCGCATACGCTGGATGATTATTTATTAAATCTTGAAAACTAGTAAACCAATTAAAAAATGTTCAAATTATTTTAAGATCACTCTCAAAAAAATAATTTACCTATCGAAATGACCATTATACCCCTGTGTTGGTATGGCGAGCAGTCTGTCGTAGATTTTGACTACATGGAAATACCTTTTGCTTTCAATTTCCCATTTGATGAACGCCTCCCATAATTTATCGGATCTAAATTCCAAACCACACGCAGCTAAAGCCCGTTCGAATTGGGATCGCACGAATTCTTCGTTATCAGAGTAAGTTGTCTTAACGTGGGTTAAATAATGAATCCACAAATCAACGGACAACGGAATGGCTTTAAGTCCACGCTCAAATACCTTTCGTGTTTAGTGGGGAGAAAAGAAATGAAAATATGCGGTATTTAGTTAAAACTTATATTTTGGAAATAATTATGTGATGTTCTGTATATGCCTGCAAAGGATGATGGAATCCCATGTTAGCTATAACTACCTAAAAAAATAATTTTTACAACTATTCTTAGATTTGAATAACGCCGAAATCACAAAATCTTCTTGTGATGTTGTCTGTAAAGAATTGGTTTTGTTCTAATTTCTACATATTATTTCGATAAGCGTGTATCCTTCGACATAAGGAAAGCAATTCATACTATGTGTTGTCCGCGTTCCCACTACTTTCGAAGCTGGTTATAAACAAAATAAAAAAATAAATTCTGCATGGATTAATGGCCTATATATAAAAAACAACATATGATTCAATTTTCGTACTGCGGTCTATTAATATTTCTGGATTTAAATTTTAAGAAAATTAGATAACTTCAAAAGAAACAATGAATTTTGAAATACATTAGTTGAAATGATTTGACACCAATTTTCAATTACCAATCCGCCAATGCTACTAATTGCCAATTGACAGTGATTGTGTAATGAAAATTACAGTAAGTGGCATATCACACTTAAGCCATACATGTTTTATTCTTTTATTTAAAAAAATTGTTTTCAATTTGTAAAAAAATAATACAAAATTACGATCCTTTTGTTCGTGAGGTCCACCTGTTTTAAAAATTAGATAAATTGTTTATTCAAGATGGAGAAATGAGCTTCTTACGAACTTAATTGAATTTGGATTTCCAAATTTTAATTGCTGTATTCATATGTATAGTTATCATAACCTTAGTTCTGAATTAATATGCTAACTAAGAAAGTGTTTAAATTAAAAACAAAAACTGTTCGCATTTGCATCGCTTAGATAGGAAATTTGTTAATTTTACCGTTGCATATCCATGTTTTTATTTTCGCCTTTTTAGGCGAGATTTAAGAATCGTTCCACTTCACTATTTTTCGATTTATTTACTTTTTCTGTTTTCAAGCTAGCCAACTATAAGTCTCTTCAGAACTGCATAACAAACAAAAACACATAAAGTAAATTTGTTTGAAAATGTATAGCGAAGTAAACTTTAAATTGGTTGTAAAAACATTTTTAAAAGTATGTGAAATGTTTAACAGCCTTAAAAAAAGTCTGCTACATACACAATACGAAACAAAGGAAATTTTAAAATAGATATATTTAATATTATATACACACATAAGATAACGTCTTAAGACACCATGTACTAGTTAAGAAAAACAAATTTTTTTTGATTAGTATATTGTTCATAAGGACAAAAACATGTTAGCATTTTTACCAGAGTGCAAAGGGTAAAAATGTCCTTGTTGGGGAGGTGAATATACTTCTTTTTACCATACCGCTGCCGAAAGTTCAAATTTTCTCCCTGTTTTAAGCGAGTAAAATAGCATTTTTTTATGTTAAGACAACAAAATAGAATATTTTTACCCGGTTGCCGAGGTTCCCATAAATTATGAACTTTCGGTGACGGTATGGTTAAAAAAAATAAATTTAACATTTTTTAATACAGTATTCATTCAACACCCACACGCAATTTTACAAAACATAAGCATGCACTTCTTGAAACACGAAAATAATACGGATTAGGGCAAATTCTAAATGGCGCAGGAAACTGTATTCTGCTAAAAAATAATAAGACCAAGTGAAAATTACAGAGCTTAGAAGACACCACGCTAAATAAAAATTATCCAACATGCAGATAGGAACTAAGTGAATATGATTGGTGAAATCAAAAAATCATTAAACACATGTGGTAAAGGAATGCACCTCTTGAGAAAATATTTATCTAATTTTAATAATGATCCTATTCCTACACAGATATGCAACCTGTAAAAGAGACAAAGAAATGTTGGCACAAATCTTTGATTTCCAGTAAGTGCGCTTAAATGCTGTAACATTATTTTTAGCATGCCAAGGCACTGTAACTAAATATTTCAAAGATAATATAAAAAAATTGCCTGCAAGGGACATTGATTTTCAACAGCGTTTGTAATGACTAGTGAGTTACAATTGAGCCGGTTTGAAAATACAAAAACAAATTTTAGTGAGCAAATAACGTATCAAAAGAATTTTTTTTAAAAATGTGGTTCTGTTTGAAATTGATAGCCAAGAGCAGTTACTTAAACTAAACTAGGTCTTTGTGGATGTAATTATAAGATGAGCGTCATAATTATTGAATCAGTTTCGCTTATCATGTTGCGGTATAATATTTAAATGCTATATTTTTTCTTAATCCAGAAATAAAACTTAATTGAATATAGAATTAATGTGTGTCGAAGTTAGAAATGCATCTTGATTTGATATTTGAGGTTTAACAGGGACTTTAAATATTTAGATATAGTATTTTAAAGGGTATTCATAAGATGTTGCGAAGTAGCCTATCGCCATATATCGTCCCGCTAGCTGAGAAGCTGAAAGGAAATTTTCGAATTATTGCAGAAAAGAGTGCGTAAATAACTCATTGAATTTCATTGAAAGATATTGTACGTACTTACTCCTCGCCACTTAATTTCATATTTCGCACACATCTTTTACGTATTCAAAAACTATCTAGTGAAAATTTAGAAATCAAATACCGGCGTTTTAGAATTTAAATTTTTACAATATCAGAGACATTTATAGCGTATTATTTAAGGCATTTTAAATTGACAATCTACTGATGATGCTCGATAAACATTAAGAAATTTTACGAATTCTTTGAATTACCGCTTAAAACACAGGGTGCTGGTTGAAGGGATGGAATTACATTTATTAAATGACATTTTGTATTTAATTTAAATATCACAATACGTTCATTTATATTTCATTTTTGCAAAACTAATGTTGATGCAATGAAAATTCGTATATAGGCTTTCAAATCCGCGATGTTATAGAAAAATTTCTAAGATAAATTGATTAAACTAGGTTCAGTCAGATATATTATCCAATACCAACTGGAAAAATACTGGTTAAATGAGAAATAAGACGAGTTTTAAAAGCATCAACACTTGCTTGCTTGTTATATAACAACACATTTATAACAATGGCATATAAAAATATACAACAAATTTCATAGATTGCAACCCGCTTTTTGTATACTTTGTCTAGGAGCTCGAGTGCAGATATACAGCAAACAGTGCCCCTGAGCGTAAGCTGTAGGAAATTATAGTGATAGGCATGACAATCGTTCTTTGCTTAGACATCAAGTATCAATGCAAAATTGTTTATAGAGATGTATATCGGTTTACAAAAAATATGAACTTAAATAAAAGATTGTAAACTGCTTCATTTTTACTTACCTCTTCGCATTTCTTTTTGTTTCCTTTCCTCTTCTCATAATCTGCGTATTTTCGCCAATATCCATAGCAGTACGGATAGTGCGCTAAGAAGGCATCATAGGCTTCTCTTGCAGCATCAATATCATTCTAAGAAAGCAAAATTGTTAGTCTTCTTTTTTCGAAGCATTCATGAGTGAATGTTCTTTACCTCTTGATCTACGTATTGTAGTAAATAAGTCCAGCCTGTAAAGTCAGCTGGATCGTCATTTACGGCTTTCCAATACTTGTCGAGCTCAGGTAGCTTCTTTTTTTCTTTCTCCTTTTTTTTTTCTTTATCTTTCCCATCTTCCTTCCCTAGAATTATAATGCTTAATAAAATAATTATTCTATTTAGTATTATTTCTAGCACTTACCTTCTTCAAGCTTGGCTCGTTTCTCTGGTATGTCTGTAGTTTCCTCTGTGGGGCTGTTGGGATTGTATTCTTCGCTAGCTTTTCTCTTTACAGAATCTTTCTTAGAGGAGGGAAGTTCATCTTCAGACACAACTTCTGTATCAGCTGGCAATTCAGCTCTTTTTGGTGCAGGTAATTCATCGTCCGACACTTCTTCTGCATCTGTTACTTTTGGTTTTGTAAGTGTTGGGAGCTCATCTTCAGAAATGACTTCTGCGTCTATGTCGGCGTTAGTTTTATCACTAGTAGTTTCTCCGTTCTGAAGGTCTTCCACGATTGCTGGTGCTGAGACTGAGTCATCTTCATTACTAGATATAACAATTTTTTGGCTTTCAATAATTTGGACTGGGCCGGCTTCTTCAAAGTTTTCTTTTGATTGACTTTCTTCTCCAACAGAAGGAAGGCTGTTTGCATTATCTCCAACCAAGCTGGCAAGTAAAGAACTATCTACGCACTCCGCGATATTGGGTGCAAGGTTCTCTTCCATTTTTCCATCTGAATTTTCTGATGGTTGAGGATCACCAAACGGGAAAGAAGAGCTTTTCTCATCTTCCTGCGTAGTGAGAGCGTTATCTTCGGTGTCTTGCATTTGTGTAATCATGTCGTCAATTTTAAAATCAGACTCAGATACTTCCGCTTCTGGTATTATTATTTCATCTTCCCGAGTTGCAACGTCGGCCTCTTGAGTAAGTAAATCGGTTTCTTGGCTTACTAGTTCGACTTCTGGATTTATTACATCGGAATCTTGCATTACCAGACCAGTTCCTTGCATTATAAGATTGACTTCTTGCATTACCACATCATCGACGATCTCTTCCTTCTCCTCCCGGAAGCTCTTAGTGTCCAAAAGGACTCCCTGAGCCGCCTCAGCGAGCATCTCTTTAATTATATCCGACTGGGTGTCTACCATTGTTTTTTCCTCCGGCACTGATTCTATCACCTCAACCTTGAAAATATTTGCTAGTTATTACTTGGGAAAAGCTAAATATTCTAATTTTTCTAAGTTCGCACGCGCGTCAGTTGGCCCTTGCGTGTAATCACGGAATCATCTGCAGACCGAGCAAGCGCCCGCGTCCACATTAGCATTATTTTTCATCACAGCTATTTCTAGGTTAATAATAATCAGAACTTTGGGCTACCTGTTCATTTACTTGTTTTCTCGATGAGCGCCTCGTACTTCTAGTCACTGGGGCTGCAGTTGCCACTTTTCTCCCTGATCGAGTCCTTCTTCCTGCGGGATGATGCAAGTGAAAATTTTTAGGGTTGGTACAACATTCGGGAGCACAAGGGGTAAATGGAAATTTCATGGCGCACTCATTCAAACAATAGTTAACTTTACGACAACCCGAAAAATAAAATGCGGGAAATTATTCTTACCAGTTTCTTCTTGCAGAATATTTTCATCCTCGTTTACAGAGGCCATCTTGTTTTATTTTCGATAACGTAATAGATCTGACGGATCGAATGTAAATATGAGGGAGTCGTCAAAGACTACGTTGATATGAAGTCTAAATTTAAAATTCATCTCATACAGGGGACATTTGCGGTACAAGTGATAATTAGAAAAATTATAAATAACCAAAACATACATAATGTTAATTTACATCCATATAATGCAAAAGTAATAACTATTTGTGGAATGCAAATTGCAAATGAAATAACTAATTTAGGGGAAATGATTAATGTCCGAAAAGTATTAATTTGATACTTTTCAAAACAGTCAAAAAATTGCCAATTAACCGTAGAGGAAAATTATCGTATTAATAACCCACTAATCAAATCAATAGATTGTTGTATTTATTCCTTTATTATTCTCGCAGACTGCTTATGTTGGGCATAAGACGGACAAAATAATTTTATAGAAATCCTTGTTGCTTAAAATTTCAATAATCGTACACAAGGGGCGGAAAGCTATATCTCCTTCATAAAAATGTTCTTATTGCAAGAAGCTACAAGAAAAACGGCAGGTTACAAACATTTAAATTTTTATTCGAAATCAATAAATTTATGAAATCCAGAATTGAAATGGGAAACAGCTGATAACGTCCGAGAATTCATGTTGAAATTAAATATTTGCAAATATGTAGGTATATTATATTTCTTTGTAATAACGATATCCCAAACTCATAATTTGCCTCTCTAATGTGGTTTCCTCTTATGCATAAAAATTTGCAGTCATTTTGAAGTTTTTAAATACATAGTATAACTTGCCTCTCAAGGTTTTGAACTGTGCGATATAAAAAATATGTACTTTCTTTTTAAACATCAGTTAGCAGTTCAGTTCGTCCTTATGAACTAATAGAATATGTGCTAAAATGTAATCGCAGCCATATAATTTCTCAGAAAATGGTAAAATCATATTACAAATTTGAATTTATAAAAAAAATTAGTTAATACAAATGCATTTTTATCTAATTCAAGATATGTTTTTTTCTTGTAGGGTCTGATTCTAGGTTTTACAGGAAATTTTGCAATGAATTGAAATTATAAAATCTGTTACGTATATAAAAGCATCAAATTGTCATATGCACTTATCTATACCTTAAACCTTGAACCACATAAATTTTTGTATCATGTATTTGACGCAATATGGGTATCAAATCAAGGAACTTGATTGTAATGTACCACCATAAAAAATGTTTGATATATATATAGCCACTCATAAATTTCGATTCAATGAAAAATTTCCTGCCAAACCTAGAATTGGATTCGTTATGGCAAAAAGGACAGCTATTATTACATATTATTATAGACAAAAATATAAATCCTCTCCTAATGCTCATCTACCAAAATAACTTAACTAATTCAGTTAAAATCGCAATTAAAAAAAAGTAAACATGTCCGTTGTAAAAAAGTATTACGATGTCATTCTTATGGCAGTAATTTAATTACCTCCTCTATGGTAAGAGAGTAGGAGTCACCAACTTTTTCAACATTTTTCGGTGTAAGCACAGCATCAGTGTAAACAACACTTTTAATGCTTTCGAGTAGTTCTTCAGACATGGCTTGAGGTAGACCTGGATAGACAAGAAGTTTTTAAATATACTCAAAACGCTTTACTAACCAATCATTTACCCTCAATTATACAACTATTGGCATTTGTTGGATACAGAAAATCCTTGGTTATTTTTCTTAAATCCTTTTTTGTTTTTAAAGTTGTGTTTCCATAATCCAGGAAAAGAATTAAAAATTCATCATCGCTGTACTTGTTCAGGCAAACTGCACGATACCACTGGTTGTCCTCCTCATATATTGAAAAACAAACTTCCATATCCCTTTAACAAAAAATAAGCTTAAAAATATAGAAACTTATTTACTTAATTATTAATTACTTTGGCGAATATTCTTGCGGAATAGAAGGATCCATGCAGTACTTCATAATATTATTAGCATATTCAGTCTCGAACTTTATCAGCATCTCTGGGATAAAATCACAGCCAGTAATCATTCCATCTGCAATCATACTATCATCCAACACAAGTATTTGCGCCGATTGTCCCGTACGAATAGGAATTAATTCGATATCGTCTACATAGAAAATCTTTTTAGATTGAACATCCTTTTGTACTTCTTGCGTGACACCATTATTTACTTTTTCTTTAATAGCATTTTGATCTTCTTGGACCTTTTCTTTTTTAATATTAATTTCTTCAGTTGTAATTTTTTCAAAGAAAAATGGAATAAGTTGTTTATTGTATGAAGTATTTGCATCAATAAGTAGATCGATTGCATTTTCTACAAATGAAATTGTAAATTTCTTTTTTTCTGAAATAGAACTTTGTAATAAAGCGACAGCCATATTCCACCTGCTTGTATTTATTTTGTTCAAGTATAAAAGGGGAGCTTTAATTACAAACACCGGGGCGTATCTAGCAAAGTTGTCTGCTTCTTTTATTTCCCGGTCTTTAGCTGTAAATGATTCGCCTGAATCAAGATCTAATAGACGAACTTCATTAGGAAGCTTATCAAGAATTATACAACGAACAAATCTGCTTTTGTTGAAAGCCAAAACAATTTTATCTTTTACAGCGTCAGTTTTTATTGCTTCCCGACCTTTTTGGTCAAATATTTCAGAGTAGATTTCTCCCTTGCCATATTTACAGACAGAAACTTCGGAGGGACCGTGAATATGAGTTATTTGAACTTCATCATTTTGTTGTGGACCAGCCAACCAATACTTGATAGAAATATCCGTAAAATTTCCGTTCCAATTTGTTGATACTGTGACATTGGCTGCTAATTTGCTTGCATTGCAATACAGTTCGTAATTAGTTGTGCCATCTGTTTTAATAGATTTTAGCTCAAGTTTACTCCCATCGTCGGAGTATTTCTCTAAGTTGACTCCTTTTTCAGTAGTGATAAGTAATGCTAGCCGCGGAATATTTTTAAACTCTTTGGGGACAGATTTTACCTCCCTCACGAGTTCTATTTGTCCAATATCAATGCAGTACATAATAAAGTAAGATTCATAAGAACTTAGGAGAAATCCACGCTCCCACTGTGCAGAAGTTTTGCCTACGATAAAAGAACCTTCCACAGGAGGTAATGCCAACATAAATTTATTAGCAGTATCTCCGGCAAGGACTTCTCTCATTTTAGAAAGCTGGTTCAGTGCTTCCTTTTGCTCGACGATCACAATTCCGTAAATTTGCTTAAAGACGTTCACTACGTTTATTTGGATGAATAGTTCCTCTTTTTCTTCAACTTTCTCCTCTATTTTATATACGTCGTCATATTCTTTACGGATTATTTTTATTTTTAGAACATTACCAATGTTGACAGCTTTACCATTATATTTAATGCAAAAGGCAAACGAGTTCAAATTCTTCATCGACGGGATTGGTGGTTTCAGTTGATTTATATTGACGTAAAAATCATTGCCATAATCTGAAAGACGCACGCGGACTTTGTTTAAGGAATTCTTTTCTTCAAGAATTATAGCCCGATAATAAAACCCAAAGAAAGGCGCAGCCACAACATTACCAACGTATATCATTTCCGCCGAACATGCGTCTGTTTCTGGTTTGATGTTCTTATTTATTTCTCTAAATAGTGAATTACACGCTTCTACGTGTGAAGCATCAGTAACCCAAACAAGTTTGGAATCTTTTTCCGAAACATATTGGACTACCACTTCAAAAAAATTATTGTTCTCAAATGGAAAATGATTCTTCCAAGCTTTCTGGGATTTATTGTTCTTGTCAGATTTATTGAAAGAGAGGGCATTATCTAGGCTATTAGTAATGTGGTCAACACTTTTTGAAATAGGTTCATCTTTGCAAATTCGGTCCTCCACTCTAAAAAATAAGTCAACTGAATTGTCGTTATAAGTATTAGGACTTCCGTTTTTATTAGTCGAGTCCTTCTTACTTTCTTCACTGTAATTCATGTACTTATTGGTGTCTTGCTTAGCCATCCTGGGCATGTCGTTTTGGTCGTTCTGCGTTCGTCTCAAATTATTTGCTGGTGGGATGGGTTCACTAAAGCGACCTGAGTCCTCTTTTGATGGGGGCAGGTGAATATTCTTTTTTATAATTTCTAAGTTAGTGGCATTTGCGCTTTCGAAATGATTACCACTTTGGCTATACCGCCGCGGTATTCTTAAGGGGTAATGATGTGTCATTTGTTTCCGATCTTCCATTGAGTTATTTAGAAAATTTGAACGGTCGAGTCTGGCGTTAACTGAAACCTTTTTAAGTTTTATTTGTTGCAATGGTACGAGTGTTCTACAAATAAATTGTTTGGGAGAGGTTAATTTATGAATTTTATTTGGACTTGCACTGTTTACATGCGACTTAAATAAGCTCTTATGATTGAGTTAATACGCAGGAGTCTTAAAATTTATTCAAGTTATAAAAAGGAAATCTAGACTGAAAATAATCACAATTTTTCAAATTCCGTACAAAATACCGAAAACCTGAACCGTATAGCAAAACTTTGCTGCTATAAAAGACTATTTAATCTATATGGCATACATTTTCAAAGCTGTTTGTACTGATAATCATTGAGCTCATTTAACGCGCAATTTCATCTGGCATTTCATTGGTCTCTTAGAATATTCCTTAAAAAGAGTTATTTAATGCACATTTCTTATCGGTTGCACAAGGACAGCAATTTTGTTACCTTGCAAAACATAGTAATAATTCTTAATAATTTGATTTCTTAATTCACTCGTTGTGTTGAGATCAAGTGAATTATTGGCAAAACAACTTTCTGGAACTTACAGAAACGCAATGCATTAAATAACAACAATGTCATATATAAGGAAAAATTTTGAATTGTAAATAGCCAGTGTATGAAAAAAGAGTACAGGACTAAATAACTCACGGTAAAGGAATGCAAATCAGTTTGTGTTTCGCCCAATCCTCTATCTGGCATTTAACGGAACAGTAACATTCGTAACAACGCTGGCACATCAACGTGGCTTGCAGTCCGCACAAAACACAGATCCCAACTTTTTCCGACATCTTCAATTCTGCAAGCGCACAAGGTAAAGAATTTCTTAATTTTCATTTTATGTCGAGATTACCTAAACAGCAACGTATAACAATTGAAGCGCTTCCTTTCAAACCCAGTTCACATTTTTACTTATGGCGTGCACCTCACTAAAACGGTTAATTTTTTTTTAATTAAGTTGGCAGCAGTTGGTAATGAGGTTAAATCAAAGAATATGGAATCTGGTAGAAAAGAAGAAGACGCACTGTCCTCTTTTCCGAAAAATAATGTCCCATTAGAAAAAAAGAATTTATTCTCATTTGAAATTAGAATTCTTATTGAAAGTGCCTAATAAACAAAATAAGGACGAAAACAGTGAGAAATATCACAAGCGCAATGAAACAAAAGTTCCCCTATTTTCAGGCGCTTCAGCTCAGCGACACAAAAGTTTCGACAATTCAAAACCGCAGGGGCTTTTATTTCATATGAGACAGAAATATTGTTGCATTTTTGGGGAAATGCAGTAATTTTGCATTCGTTCGGCTCGGTTAGGTGCCAATTCTTTTTTTCCACCACTATTTCGTTATTGGTCCAGGCTCGGGTACTCTGTTAAATTTGATATTGATTTCAAAAATTTTATAACGTTATATTCTTTGATCGAAGGAAGTAAGAAGAGAACACAAGTTTGCAAATTTCAGAACAGTCTGTTTTATTAATACAAATAGAAATGCATTTAAATTACTTTTTACTATATAGTAAAAACATTTTTTAAGAGGCAAATCTTAATTCAAAAAATAGTCGGTCTGACCTTTGTTCTTGGTGTATATGGAACGAAAAAGTAGTAATATTTTTGTTATCGAAGACAATGGAAATAGAGTTTAGGCTGCGTGCGAATAGTAACTAAAATGACGACTACTAAATTTTTAGCATTTATTGTCGATAATATATTATTAGGCTGCTGGACAGGGTTAGTAAATTTTTGACAGTTGATGAAATTTTAGGCAATGAAGAGTAAACATAGAATACTGAAAATATTGAATTATTTTAAATCGGGGAATAGGTGTCAAAATTAAAGGCCTAATATTCCCGAGCACCGCAAAATTAATTATTAATAATCACTCCGTTTTAGAATGAATGGAAGGTATCTTCAAAATTTTATTCAAATCGGATGACAGACACCGGTGGTAAAACTGCCCCTAACTCGGATTTAAAGTACTATTTTTAGCGACAAAAATATGTCATGAAATATTTCAATTCATTCGTATAACAGTCCACTCCACGGACCAGATAATGTCAACAATCAAATTATCAAATCAATAGGTGTCAATAGTCAATATTATGAGTTAAACTATGCTCGCCTAAATGTATGCATTTTGCTGTCAAACTCATTTTGGGAAATTATCTTTGTGCCTTTGGAACTACACAGGTCAAAATTTCTTACATTCTTTTATGTAGCAGAATGCGTAATATATTATTCAACTTTAATAGTATTTTGTCTGTAAACAATGCGAACATTTTCTAGATTTGTTTCTTAGGCAGGTACGGAGTTATGTTATTATTTATAACACTCGTTATATGAAATTATGTGGCTCAAGAAATTCTTGAACCTTAAACCAAAAATAATACTAATAATAATAACTGTATATATGTATATATTACTTGTACTTTAACTATTTCCATAAATTACTAAAAAAGAAAACATCTGAAACTTCGATGGAATCCGATCCTGAGCTGCTCTTCGAGGACTGCCGATCAAAAATTTGGGCAAAGAAAATTGTGAATAAGGATTTATGGCTTTACTTTGCATAGTACCCACAATTCAAATTTCCATTTATATGTTTAAAATC
The DNA here is from genome assembly GCA_959613345.1 of Tolmerus cingulatus. Taxonomy (NCBI): domain Eukaryota; kingdom Metazoa; phylum Arthropoda; class Insecta; order Diptera; family Asilidae; genus Tolmerus; species Tolmerus cingulatus. The sequence goes on along the minus strand of OY390711.1, from coordinate 6,126,828 downwards.
TTGTAATTGTTTTAATAAAATTCAGGTGGAAAATTTTAAATTTACATAGTAAGTTTATAGAATAAGTTTATAGTATCAGTTGTTGAAAATGCGAAATTTGCGTAAAATACAACCAATGAAATTGAGATGAAATCAAATTTCGAAAAACTGACCATATAAAATAAATAGGATGTTTTATAATCGAAAGTACGTAATTATTTAAGCGAGTTTTTAAATATCTGAGTAGTTACATTGGGCAGTTAATAATTCATAAGTTACAAAAGTAATAGAACTAGAAAATCCTATATTTCTAGCGAGTTGATTCTTATTTAGAATCAGCTCAGGCATTTGTATATTCATTCGATATTCTAATGCATATTGCTGCCAATTTAAATCATATATCATATGATCGATTATTTTATTATATATGAGGAAGAATTTTGAGCGAACAATTTGAACTATCTTAGTATATAATTTCATTTTATATTTTGTTGGCCCACAAATTTCGCAAAAAAGGGATTATTTTGCTAAAAATAAAATAGTATCCATTGTCTTAAAAAATCACCAAACGCACGTTTTTCAGACACAGATAAATAAAAAAGAAATGTTTTATTCAAAAAAATCCTTTAATCATTTCCATACGCTCGTGTTAAATGCTTTGTCATAAGTTACTGTTATAAAACAAGTCTATATTTATTTTGTTAAATTACATTTGTGTCTGCCTTAAGTAAAATATAATTAAACCTTAGAAAATAAATGTAATGAAATTTAACACATGCATAAAACTGAAATCGGTGGACTAACAAAATCACAGATTAAGATCACCGCAAGTGAAATTTTTTAGTGCGGTGGATATAATGCATAAGGTCCCGTGGTAGACAATAAAATAATTATAATTAATTGTATCTGAATAATTATGGTTAGCTAATTTACATTGGAAAAATAAAAAAAATAAAAAATAGAAATAAAAAGGAAACAAATTTTTTTTTCCGGGCTTTTGCTTCGTTTACTTTACACACTTTCAAAGCACTCTGCGTTCAGACTATGGCTTGCTTTAAGTCAGATAATTTCTTCTAGTAGTACTAAATACATTAAATGAATCAAATTCATACTCTTTACAAAATAAAAGTGTTAAAAGAATTTAACAAAAACGAAAAATGCTTTAAGCGTCCTCGGTTCCGACTTACACACAAAAATACATATTATAAATTTTGATTTGTTTTGTTTTTCAAAATGTTGCCGAACGCAAGTATATTTTATTTTGTTCCCGAGTGACGCCCCATTTACCTAAAAGTTTTGTATTTGTCTAACTACATAATGCACAAAGGTGGAATTTGACTAATTTCCATAAACTTTTGGTAGTTTTTGTCTAATTTTGTTTTCGTCTAGAGAGACTTAAGTGTCTAATGGCTTTTCTTTTTACATATTTACAGAACCAAGCGGGACCTTGATTTCATGAGGCGGTTCATACCGCCTGACGCCTTTATGTCTCCGTTCCAACTTTTCGATTTGGCGCGAAATTGTTTATAAGCAGCACCAAATTTTGGATCCAACATTGGCCGGTAGGCCACTGGGTCGCACAGATTGGCGTAACTTTCGAAAAATTCCTTGTAGCCACCATGCAGGAGATAGATTTCCGGATAGTTGAGGGTGGGATACTTGTGTGAATTCCGCAATCTATCGCGGTTGCGCAAGAAGCGTGATCTGGAAGGAGAAAAAGAACGTATTTGTTTAGTTGTTTTTTGTCGAGACGTTAGACATTTTCGAAAAGGACAGAGGAAATGAATTAATGAGTAACTTACAATTTAGGTCCACGCTCTGAGGAGAATTCACAGTGGAATACGAGTATGTGTCTCTTTGGTCCGTCTTGTACTGCTTCCGGTGCTATTTCAGTCTTAGTGTTCACGAGCTCCTCCAGGATTTGCTCGTGGGTGTACAAGTTCTGGGCGCCGCGTATGTGGCCCCCTTCGTACTCGTACGGGTATCTGCAGTCGATTATTTTGAACGACGCCACAGTCTCATTAAAATCTCCACGAATCAATTGAGCCAATGTCGCGGAGGATATCGATTTCAGATCGCTGTGGCGACCCTCCATCAAAGGTAGACAGAAGGGTTTGCTGAAATCGCCGATCAGGTCAGGCTCAGAGGATGATCTTGCCAAGGCGCTCATGATATGAGTTTCATTTAGTGATATTGATTTTCTTAATATGGGGCGCGCTACTGCGACTTTTTCTACAATTTCAATTTCCTTGTTCTCCTTTTCGTCAATTTTGTACCTTTTGTTTTGCACTGGACTTAAACTGGGTGGTTCTGGGCGTTTAAAGCATCGCTCCAAATTTTTTGATGAAAATGGTGTGGTATTGTCTTGCACTGGTTTTAACAATTCTGGTGTCTTTGGTTCGAATAACGCATTTCGGGCTTGCTGCATGCTATTATTTTCAGTCATACTTAAGCACCGGCGAACTTTTGGCCTTTTCATTTCTGGCGTTTTGACTATATGTCCACTGATGAGCGAGTTCAGATTGCTGGGCAGACGTACCTCGTCTTCAAATTGGTCCATATCATACAGCTCCATGTAGTCATCCTCCATAGATTCTGTTGAGCCAGAGCTTAAACTGTGGAAAATTCGGAAATTTTTCGGCGATGTCTTTTCCTCCCTGCGGCGCTGGGTCCCCTGCAGTAATAGTAAACTTTGTGGCTTGCATGGTGACGGTTCTGGTCTTTTCGGCAGTGGTGGCTCAGTGAATTTGAACGACGACATTCCATAGCCGGAGACGACTGAGCAGCCATCGAATTCATCTACCGATCGCCTTTTATCGACTATAGTCACGGTATCCTTAACGACTGTAAATCGCTTCGGACTACCTTCTGGCGACAGTAGGCCAATATTCATCAGGGGACTCGACGGACATACTCTCGGACCTGGCTGAGGGCTTTGGCTGCTATAAAATGAAATTTCATCGACAGCCATTCTGTTTCCCTCGTCCGGTGATATTTCATGTAGATCAGCGTCCTCCTCGAAGGCCAGCGCCAGGGGCGCTATGTTAAGACGCCGCTGGGCCCCGCGAGCATGAGACACACCTCGCTGTGTCTCCGCATTCCGTCCACCATAATTTAGGGTGAAATTGTTGGAAATGAGGCTGCAAAGAAGCCGAGAAATATCACATTACAATTTTAGCACAATTATTTCTAATATCAATAAAATTCGTATAATTACAGAAGCGCAACTCTCCTACTTGGCTCCTCGATAAGAAGCAAATAACTATTATTTTTGGACATTTGAAGACGCTAAACACCCACGATCGACTGAAGCACTACCGCGCACGCCAGGTTCATTCAACCTACTCGGCGCGCTGCGACTCCGCCAGCCTGTAGGAGCCCCTAGCCACCGGCGCGCTCCTTCGGGACCGGGATGCGCGTTTTTACCCTCTTCCTAGCGATGCACGCATGGCTTCATTTCGGTGCCACTCGACGAAAGGTGCTCACAATTTCTGGCGAGGGGACATATGCAGCCTAAAAATCGATAAGGGGAAGCAGCCTGCCTTCGGCTCGAAACAGGCGCAAGTCCCCAGCGAGAATTTTGAAAAACAAAACAAAAACCAAATGTTCCCTTTGGACATCGACGTCCTTCCCTCTCTCCTGCTAGGGTACTTCGGTGTCTAGTTGAAGTCTGGATCGATCTCGGGCTCGTTTTCGGCCTGGATGGATCAAGGAAGGCTGTCTACAGATGGGCGCGGGATGCCGAGCGCAGTGACGTGCACAGGAAATATAAGAGGGGGAAATAGTGCAAAATTATGTAAAAGTATCTCAACATAGTTGCAAAATTAATCCATTTTAGCAGGTTGATCAGTGATCTACCCAGCATAAGGCAGGTTTTTGAATATTTCTCCAGTTTAAAGGTGTAAAACACATCATCCCAAAAAGTTAGTAGAAGCTGATTTAAAAAATTGCAGATTGACTGAAAAACATATTCTTTTCTTTTGAATTCAAAACATAATCCTAGAATGCGCTCTAGTCAAGAAAGTCCTCTTGTGTAAAATGTTAATATACCTTTTGATTTTCGACAATTATAGATTTTAATTAACACGATTTTCTGAAACAAGAAACAAAAGAAAACAAAACTATTGATGTGGCGCACGCCAATGCTTTTCTAATCCAACATATGCGCTGTAACAACAGCATTTTGGTACAAGGTCTTAATATGCTTGTCCTACACATTCACAGCATCTTACATTCCTTATAAGAAAACTGAGATGAAGCATCTAAGAAGAATCTCTTGTTCCTTTTCCTTAGAAAATTATAATACAGGCAGGTAAAAAGAAACCGGATTAGGGATAGGATTTTCAATAAATTTATGAACACCGGCTAATTATCGGTTTAAATCATCCCGGAAATATTAAGTCAAACTTACAAAACTTATCAACTCTACTGTGTATTGTGGTGCAAGTCTAAATTGTTTTTAACAGGGTGGTACAAAACCTGCAACCCGACCTATGCTAAGTCTGTGGAATTTCCTCTTGCATTTAAACGGCGTCTTTCTTCCCTTTCCGTTGCTTTCGTCGCCCTTTTTCTTTTATTCGAAGAATTTTTTTGACTCCTTCATTTAAATTCACGAAGAAATTTATGTGTACGCGAAGGCACGGACCATGAAGGCGTGTATTTTTTTCATTTTTGTATTTTTTCGTTTTTGGATTTTTTTTACTTTTGCCTTAATTAATCGAGGGATATGGCTAAGGTTTTCGGAACTACATTTTTCGGAAAGGAAGGAAGTTCAGCTGCTCTAAATATAGCACTTGGCCTTGCAGTTGCTTAATGGGGTTGGAGTTTATCAGAATGTTTTTAGGGTGATATTTTGGTGTAGATCAATTATCTTGCTTTAAGATTTATTGTAGGTAAAGTAATTTATTTAGAGGTGTTTAATTTCTTCTATTACTGATTATATATACATATGTATATTTATATGTATTTATAACAACGTAATCGTTAAGAATTAAAATTAGAAATTTGAAGCGATCTTCACCTTGTAATCAAAAAAAAGGTCTCTTTTATGACGTGATCAGCCAAAAACAAGGCTCATATTTGTCTAGTCTACTTAAGCAAAAAAAATCGCAGGTATGTTACCTTGCACTGTCAGTAAGATGGTAACGTTTTTCAAAGAGCGAGACAATTTTCATAAGAAAACGAAAGACGTGAAGTGATCTTCCTTTTACACGGGCTGTGGAGAAGCCGGCCGGCATGATCAAATTTTCACTTTTTATGAATCAAAGTTCCGCCGTGTCTGCGAATCATTCGAAAAGGCAAACGAAGCACGAAGATGCCAGCAGAAGACGCAGTGGTCAAGAAGAGACTGGAGGCCGTGAAAAGAATTTTAGTGGTAAGACCCGTTCTCGTTCCTTAAGAATTTTTAGTTTGCGGCACCACAGAAGAAATGCTAAAAGGCAAAGTAATAAAAAATAAAACAAAAAAGGGATATTCTGCTCAGCAAAAATTCTGTTCCCATATGCTTTGAATCTTCTTCCAACAACTCGCACTCGCTATGAATGAAAATGAAAATAAAAGTGAAATTAAAAAGTGAATTAATGCTAATTCGGCGTGTAGATCGGCTCGCGTGAGTTATGCTCCCTGCGCTAATTATTCAATGGGCTTCTAGCGGGAGTCGTTGATTAATGAAGAATTTTATGAAGAAAATATTTGGACCGCGCCGTCATGCTCTGTTAAGTCATTCACCTTTGATTCATTTTCGCTTTCAGTCATAATATTTTGACCCACATTGCGGCCACGTTCGCACATTTGATAAAGTGGCTCCAGAGCTGAAGCAATTTCGGATGATCAAAGTTCTTCAACTGATAGTCCAATTTGCGTGTTGAAATATGTTTTGTTATTAGAGAAGATCACTGACTCTAATAATAATTCTTTAACTTAGTGTTTGTTCCCATATTCATCTTGGTTTCGTTTGGTTCCGTCGAATTGCTTTAGATCAGTTGTAGTCGTTCACAATTTGAATATGATTTGCATAGTTGTGCTATTCGCAATTTAAGGAAAATAAAGTGATTTTAACTTAATAGAATCAAATGCAAATATTCACAAAAACTATAATGAAATAATCATTTCGCCACGTAAGAAAAGAATTCAACTAATCTTTATTGCTTTAAAAATTTTATTTTATATGCATACAACACCTCAATAACTGAGAAATTGTATGTATTAGTAAATATTTTTATTAATAATCTATTGCAAATTTTTAAAACATAACATCGAAGAAAAAAATAAAACGGAAAAGATAATCGATCATTACCTTGTGCATTCGATAACATCGCAGGATTCTTCAGGTATACTACTTTCCCACAACATATTTGTATGCTACCGAGATTTCGATATATTTGTTACGATCAATTCTGAACTTCAACAAGATCCCCACGACGATTAACGAATCAACACCGCTCAAACCGTTTCAAATATTTAAGGAAAGCCTCAAAATAGTCCAAGATCACTCGATGAACATTGGCGATGGTGCAATAAACAGTTGATGCTGATTAGTAAACATCATCACATCAAACAATTGTCTAAACATCACTATTTAATTAAATTGTTCAACATATCCATTTTTGCACCTTTAGTTCTTAAGAATTTCATTAAGTACACACAAAAAAAACCACCCACCGACGGAAAATCGCTCAAATCAAAATCACTGAACCGGTCGCCCGTTTTGATTTAAACAATTACTTTAAGAGGAGTGATCTTCCGATTAAAGAACTCTTTATCATCTCATCCCGCTGATTCTGCTTCAATCGCTATCCGGAAACTGAACAGCGCATACACCCAAGATCAACGACTTGACTCAAATGACTGAAGAAAATCAGCCGCGCAGGCTTTTTATCAACAAGAGTTACTTTAGGTGTATTGGTGTTTCACACATGTTGCACAAGGCATTCACTGTATCCCCACACAGTCGCTGCATTCATGTATTTCCTTTCCCAATCCCTGCGGAGTATGTGAATGAATAGCTCCGACTAGCACACTACAACAAGGGGTGAGAACCCTCGAGGATTTACGCGGGGGTTTAGAAAAGCATGCAGGGGAAGTGGAACCCTTTTCGATGCACCAGCTCAATTTCCCTCTCAATTTGGCGACCCACCGCTGCCTCCAGTGGGATAGCTACTATAGGAGCATCAACTTGGGTCAACACATAGACGGTTTCAAATTCAAGATCCCCAACTGAGATTGGTAGGGACGGTGATCGAGATCGAGTAGGTGCCCTATATACTTTGGGCCGCACAAATAAGTGCAACAGGTACAGGGAGGCGGGATTCAAGGATACTCCTTCGCTGTTCAAATGCCTCCTTGATTGCATATACCTAATTCAATTATATTTCAAAGAAAAGATGATATCATATGATCGTGACTTATTGAATCTCTAATCTTCCTGGTTCTTGCACCAATTTCCCTGCCACGATCACTGGCAGCTTCAGCTAGACTAACGCCCAAACATTTGATGCTGCTCCACCGCGATCTTGTTGACGCCAGGGGTTACTGATCGGCTAAGAGATCTATTTGCATGTGGCGATACAGCGTTTAGTTATTAATTTCAGGGAGATCGCTGGTAAAACCAGTTCGGACCTCCATCACGTGATAGACGTACAAAGCTCTAAAGAATTTTTCTCATAAGCTTAATCGTTGGGTTTACACGTTAATTTATTTACACCATAAAATGTTGGTGGGGACTTTGGCTGAATACCTGGAGCATTTTATTATCAATCAATCATTTTGTTGAGGAGAACGATTTTTATCAGGTCTGGCAGCGGCTTATTCGTTGATCTTCTTTGAAATATACTGAATTGAAAAAGTTACGTTGATCGTGATTAAATTTAGATCGGTTAGCGATATGATCATTGTGTCTAAAAAGTCTAGAGAGCGAATGAAAGCCCTTTTTGTTCATGAAAAGGGTGCCAATAATTATTGTTGGCCTTATATTATAACACCTACAGCTTTTCAGTATCTTTTTAGTAAAGGATAATAATTTATATGTAAAAAATTCGACCATTAGACTACTAAATTCTAAATGCAATAAATCATTTTCTGCGGTCTTACTATAATTTAATTAGTCCACTAAAAGTATTCTAGAAACTTCAATTTATTCTTTGGAAATAAATCTACTGGTCGCAGTATGAAGAAATTATTGGAAAATTTTATCAAAATAACTTTACGTATAAAGAAAGTATTAGAACATCTAAGTCTTTAAGAAGAAGGCAGGATATTGCTTCATTAAAACTAAATTGAGCCTTATATAGTGATGTACACATTGTAGAACTACAAATAAAGTTTTACTCACATTATTTTTTATTTTACGTTGATTATTTAGCTTGAAAAGTTAGTTTTAAAAGATAAATGAAATAAACACTTAGTCAGAACTTAGGTACTCAATTTGTAACCGTAATGGAAAAACTCTTGGGTTATTCTTTGAAGTATTTTAAGAGCATATAAAGGTTTTCCAGATTATTGTTTTTATTATGTTGCCTCGCAGATATGACTAATATTCAGCAGGAGTTCTAGGAACACACATAGTTGTACTTCTTTCCTCCCGCAATAAGTCACTCGTTAATGCAGTAGGTCAATTTGCATTTCTTTTTACTGAATTTAATGTACTCCATGAAGACATTAAATAATGACCTACGTGAAAGAATAGAAGGCTTATAAAAGTATTATGGCAGAAGAGGTTTCCATTGTTTCGTATTCTCGAAGGTCACAAACTGGTAATATTCATTTGGGTACAAGGATCAACGCGAAAAATTGCCATCTATAAATACTTTAGTACCTTCGTATCAATTCCTAACGTTTATTTTTAAACAAAAATATATTATAGCCTAAGCTCAGTTTTATATTGTATGATAATAACATATTATATGTATGTATATAATTTTCATAGAAATGCAGTAAGAATTGCGAAATGTGTTTTTGTTATCGTTACAATTTGTCCAACTCTTTTTTTACTATTTGTTTTTATCCTTTTTAACTACCTACTTCTAAAAGGAACTATTTATTATTCAATTTAATGTTTGTGAGAAAATTCAAGTAAGCAAACATGGTATATTAAGTGGCATCAACTTCACATAACCTTTCTTCTTCTACTACTACTTAATTAGGAATTTCATGTAATTTTGATGCAAATTCAATCATTATAACATAAAGGAGATACTGCATGTCTCCAAACGCCTTTAAGGAGGCATATCCCGCATCAAGAGTTCATAAAGCATTTATCCGTGGTTTGCCGCCAAAACAACATTCCAAATTGTTGCCGTCTCCCATGGGAGCGAAGCAAAAAAAAGGTTTACCATCTTACAAGAGGCCGATCGCATGGGAGCCCTCCGGTAGGGTACACAAGTGCACGATCGGCTCTATATACCTTCCTGAGTCTCCTTGGAGAGCGCGCAGAGACTGCACATCACGATTATCCGATCCGTGATTTCGTCGTTTCGCAAGCCCTACATACACGCGCTGGAGTCGATGGAAACCCGTCTTTCATTTACCATTTTACCTATGTGTGCTCGTCGCAGCACTATCAGGGCCCTGGTCATCGAAGCAATAACAAAAGTCAGCTGAGCGAAAGAAGCAGCAGCAAGACGATCGGCCGGTCCATCCAGCATCCAGCTAGGCAGACAAGATCAAGTTGAACGCTCCTACCGAATAGGATTCTGGTCGGCGACGGCGAACTGGCGCGCGATCGGCCCTACCACGGTACGGTCAAGAGGGAGAAGGAACGGCCGAGTAAGGGTCAACAAATTCCATTTTTTGTTGCCTCCTTTATGTATGGCTCGTTCCTTCTTAAGATGTGGTTGTAGTCTCAAGGAGTCTACAGGACCAACAAGAAAACTCAGGAAAAAGGGGAAAACTCAAATTTACAGGGGCTTGATAACAAACATTTAACACATTCAGTTCTCAGGAGATGTGAATTTCTGAAGTGGTGTGCGTTCGAGCTGAGCAAAAAGTGCTTATAACAGCTCAAGTCATATGAGCGCCTTAAGGCGGAAGGTTTTGTGACCTTGCCAAAACAGCTGATTGCAATTGTGTGCTTGTCGGAGTGGTAAATTCTCCCTTAAGAGAGGGGTAAATTTTCTTCGGAGATCGGCGTATGTCTCATTCGTGTGCTCGGCATGTGTGAGAGAGGGCGGTTTTCGCGCCAAATTTTTCAGTTTTCGATTTTTTGATCTTCGTTATTCTTCTTTTTTGGTGATTAGGACATTTTCGATTGGCTTGGATATAAGATGTATTCCAAGAAAAAGACTCTTCGACAAGTGCAATATGTGGTATGTTTTAAAGTGATTCGAGAATGTGGAAATTTGAACAATACGTTTGTAGGAAATGATTTCCTGTTTATTTTCATTTGAGCAGAAGATAAGGAGATATTCCTTTTTTTTATATCTCTTAGAACTACATCAAAACGGGAAAATTAGATTAAGTGGCTACAGACACAACCTTAATTGCTCAATATTTTAGATATTCTTATGTAAAGAATTAAAATATACAAAAAAATAAGTTTGCATGCAAACGAGTTTTATAAGAAATCATATTGTTTAATTGATTTGTGTGAAATATTAATATTGATGTCCTATTTTTGTATTATCTTAAAAGCATACATTTACACTCTTTTAAGCAAGATGAAAAACAAACTCCTTCCCAACCATTTAAGGGACTACCTCACACTGTATTATGGTTTTTTGGGCTCCTGTAAGGGGAGTTATCTTAAGCAAACAGTTGAAAAGTGAAATTTATTCCCTCCCCGAAGAGCTTCTCTATAATTAGAATCTAAATCATATTTCATAATGGTTACTACAGGTCTTTGACATTTTTTCAGACCTTACAGCTCAATTTACAAAAAAGGATATTTATAGTGAAATGAATATTTTTAAGCATTACGTAAATAGTGATTTACAGGCGTTCATTCAATAAATAAAGTGAAACTCAATATTCTCGCAATTTTTTCCGTTTTTCCACTTTTAGTATAAAATCTCAAAAAGAAAGAAATCGAATTAATATAAATCTTAACAAACGTTGTACTGTATGCGATGAAAGTTTTATAGCAATCACGTTTATAATTCCGGGTGTAAAGAACAACGATTTAATAAATTGCTCCTTGATTACTTTATTTCTGAATTAAAAGGTTTTCTTTAACACCCCCTTATCTTTTTGTCCAATTCCTTGAGTACCCAGCCCTGTAATTGCCCTACATCAGCATATAAAGTCGGCCATTTAGGGTCGCACAAACCCCCAGATTTAAGACCAATCAGAATATCTTCCTTAACATTATCTGGATTATGACGAATGATTGGACCTCCTGAGTCCCCACTGCAAGTCGTCTGAACATTCTGAGGATCAACAACACAAATCATCGTATCCGGCACCGACCATTGGTACAGAATTTTCCTACACTCCGTTAGGTCTAAAGCAGTAAGTTGGGCTTTTTTCAGAGTGGTGGTCCTCGAGTATTTCTTATCACTGCCCCATCCAATAACAGTCAATTTTTCACCGACATAATCTGCTCCAGTCATAATCGACATGTTGACTTTGTTAACGTACTGATTGAATTTGAATTTTCCTTTCAGCCACAAAATAGCAATATCGTTCAAATTGTCACTAGGTCTAAAGTATGGATGGGAAGTGATAGCTTCAACGTCCAGAATCTGTTCTGTATTTGCCTGGTCTCGGTAAATACTCAAAGAGCCTGCCCGGACTTGGAGAATGCTTGGATCTACGCCGTGGACGCAGTGGTCAGCAGTTAGAACCATGTCTTCGCCAATTATGACGCCACCGCAAACATGAAAACCATTTTCGTCAAGAGAGGCCATGTAGGGGAATTCTCCGGTATTTTTTATAATTTCTTGTCCATTTGGATCAGAACCAGCAGCTCCTACACTTTCACCGTTCACGATTTGCGGCTGAATATCGACCTCTTCACCGGCTATAGTGAAGATTAGCCCTAATAATATAAAAGCGTGCAAAATAACTTTAGACATTTTGCTGTACAGATTCAAATAAAGATTGTTCTGATACTGAATTTCACTGCACCTGTTGGGCTTTTATAAGTATCAGAGAGATGGCTGAAATAACTACTTCAGTTTATTCAGATGGTTACTAGTACTTTTTTTTTAATATTATAGTTCTCTTCATGAATCATTTATAGATGAAAACCAGTCGTTTTAAGTAAATAATGACAATTGTATATAAGTAATGTAGTTTGAAAAATCAAACATTACAGAGAATAAAGATTGCAGATTTTTAATAAAGTCTGGCCGAAGAGATCATTTTACCGAGTGGAACCTTGAAGTAAGCTTCAACTTAATTTTAAATAGTTATACTGCTATATCAAATTAGTTTGTTTTGGTCTAATTTAGATTATAAAATAAAGCAAGCCAACTACCTTAAGAATTAATTACAACAACTTCTGTACTAATGCATCCTTTTGGGGTCATTGGCCCGTTGAAATTGCATCCATACATCACACCCTTCATTCCTAGTGCCCACATTACGCGCACTTTTGTGTAAACTAAATATCCTGCACCGTTAGAAAGATTGATCGCTAGAGGGCACCTGCCAGCTTAGTTTCATCCACGCGCACATCTGGAGAATCCCAGTACCATTTCTCCCCTTTTCCTATGAGTCCTAGAAGCCACCACCCTCGGCCAGCAGTGCCGACCCACTTGTTATAATTTCTAGCTGCAACTGCTGAATTTCACAAATATGACTAGCTGGTTTGCTCGATAGATAGGGGCAGAACAAAGGGCGCAGCCCTGCAGATTGAATATATTACGCCGCCAAGAGTGAGAGTCCTTTTTGCGAATAAACGAATTTCGACGTTATCGCTGAGTCGATAAGGCACATATACGGTTCCACTCTAGAAAGGAGCACGTGCCGCGTTAGGTTAGTCACAAGCAGTTCCGAGCCATTCATAATCACCCCATATGAAATTCGTCTAAATGTAGTGCTATTGTTGTCCGCCATTGCGCTATGTGATCAACTGCAGATGCGCGTTGGTTTTAGCAGGGATGGCCATATAATTTTATAGAAGGACCTTACTTTTGGCGCAATATGTCCATTAGCACAGCCCTGCCGTTTGTACAAAACTCTAACATATGGCGTAAAAACGCTCTACCAGCATAGATTTTTGTGGTCCGGCGCTGCCGTTGAGGGTGAATTTCATCCTTTGTAATGAAAAAAATGTCGTTCGTACTTTTAGCGAATAACTATTTGTTGTTTTTCTTTTGTAAGAAATAATTTTAATAAAAAGCATCCTAGGATGGTATTTAAAAGTATCTTTTCGTGCAAAACCTGATTTTTGAAGTTACTTACTTCCGATCTTCGTAGATAATAATTAGAATCTTTTATTCAAATTAAAATAAGTAATCTACCTGGCGATATCTCCTTTTTCCAGGTAGCAAATTCAGTTGGTATCTGCGCATCAAATTCAGCCGACATATTTAGAGTACCCAAGAAATTTATTGGGATGAGTTTTGAAGCCCTGCTTGCTTCACATTTTGCCTTATACCTCTGTTGAGAAAGTAAAATGATATATGTCAAATACAGCGAAATTGAAGACAACATTGCCCATGAAAAAGGGCCCAAAACTAAGTCCCTAAGGGTCAACGAACGTCCCGATTGCGTCGAAGGGATCTCAAGGGATTATTCGATCTGCTACAGATACCGTGGGATAAATAGAAACGTGAACTCCCAAAAGATCCTATCCTCGGTTGGACTTCCTTGATGCCAAGAAAAAACATTTTTCACATGGAAGGCACTAATTAATGGCATGCTTTCATCTCACAAGCATTTTACTGGCGCCGTGCCTACTTACGGACATCTTACACAGGCGATGAAGAAAGGGTTAAGGCGATTACAAACCTCAGGTCAATCATAATTTTATTGATATCTCACCGTTTTTGCGCTGTAGGTTATTTGTAATTCAAGAGAAGTGGACATAGGTCAGTCGCGTGCTTGACCACACCACCTTGTTTACGCAAAGGGTTAACTGCGATTAAATTATGATGGTCAAGATGGTTTGCGGTTATATGCTCATTATATTTGCTTGTACTCTTGTCCAGCTTTAATTTAGAAAATGTTAAGGGTTAAGAAATTATGGAGGTATTTTAGACCCGAATATTTTTGTGCATTTTAACACGTTTTTGGGTGTCGAGAAATATCAATTGTGATCTTTAATTTCAATCGATCACCTGCGCAGGGAAGTATTATTTAAAATATTTCAGGTACTGTGCAAGGAAATTATTTGAAAAAAATGTACCCTATGCAAAACTGAATGTAAAGAGATCGGGACCCGGCGTGACAATGGAGGAAAAGAACATTTCTTTATCATATTAATTTGACAAATAATGATATTTCCTTAGAAGGAAAAAATATTGAATTATTTTTCTTTTACAACAACCTGCAATATAGTGCATAAATAAATCGATGTCATAGAATACGTATAAAACAGAAAAACTTAGATATAGAGTTAAGCCGTTTTTCCATTTTTGATACGGAACTCCAAAAAAATTAATTATAAAGTTTAAAGAGCATTTGGTTATCCCATTTGGTAGAATAGAATCACAAGGCAAAAATAACGAAGTGTCTAAAAATAAGCGTAGAGACCAGTTTTTTTAATACATTTAGTAATTTGATACAAAACAAAATAAAATTTTGACAGGATCATTCTTCTCTTCAGGGATTATTAGTTTTCTTTACCTTCGATTAACGAAAATCTCCGAACAAAGAAGTCTAACCCTTCTGTCTGGAGTAACCTCAGTCAACAGACCTCCAAGATACCCTCCGTTATGTTGCCAATCGCAACAGGACACAAAAAGTTCCAGAAACCAAATAACTAATTCTTGCGATTGGAAAATCAAATAAGGGATTCGACAGGCAAAAAATCCTTTTCCCCCGTTCGCCTTGAGTGCGCATTTCTCCTGCTGTTGCAGGACCCTTTTGGGACGTTCCTTACCTGGCCGGCTGCTTGCAGCACAGGTGAAAGTAACGGTTCGGCCTTTGGTTTAGCACGTACCACAAATCAATACCGGTGTAATTCGCAAGGGACTAGCGATTCCTGGATCCTTCCACTTTTTTGCATTTCCCGACAGGAATTATGAGAGCTTCCTCAGTCGAAGTATCTCACATTAATATTGCTTCCTGTTTCTCGTTTCGTGAGGAAGTTCTGCAAACATTTTTAGATGGACATGGTGGGAAGAAGGGTCGCTTGGCAAAATCTAGCCTAACGATCAGAGTTTGCCGCTGATTATTTATCTCGGTTAGTTGGCTTCTTTGTCCGCCGAGATGCCCATTGAGCAAATATAATATTCATCGAGACGGTAATGTGCCGGATCCCTTTACCGGAGGACACTAAACACAATAGAAATAATCAAATGTCCTTCACAATCCTTGGCAGATGCTACTTCCTCCTTGGACAACTTCTTCCCTAAGGATACACTGCCAGCTCCTTGCGGAAACACTGAAGGGGCGCTAGCGCGCATTTCTTAAGCCTCATAAGGACACCCGGCCTAAGATTTACGCTATTTACGCGTGCATTTTCCTTCTGATCGGTAAAATAAAAAAACTCTTGATCATACAGCTGCTCCTCACTCTCCCGAGAATCCTTGTTAATGGAAATTCATCATCTTCATACCGCTTGAAACATGCAAAAAATTCAGGATACGGAAGCAAAAGTGCAATGAACTTTTACCGGAGGTAATTTATACCTAAAAAGCGAAAATGGGTCAAAATCGTTGGACCACTTTGGTCCACTAAACTGGGCGATCGACTTCACTTTCATAAGAACATTTCGTGACTTTTGCATTTTAATTGAAAACAATTAATGCCAGAGAAAACAGCTCTACCGAGATGGCAAGGACCAATAAACTGCGAAGAAAATGAAGAAATTATGGGCATCTTGCCTGAAGAAAGACGTTCATATCCTTGCAGCCGCAAGAAATGTTATTTTTGCCAATTGATTTCTTCCACCGGTGGGTAATAAGAAGGCGGCAGATGTTGACAAGCGCCAGCGACAGCACGAGCCAAGAAGCCTTCACCTGGATGGAGGATGAAACTGGGGCGTCTATTTCAAACCACTGATCCGAAAAGTCAGCTGAAAAAAATGCTTTCTTCATGTTTCATTGTGAGATTTTCGCAACTTCCTAAATTTGAACATTGTTTAGGGAGTTTCAATTTTTTGATTTATGTTGCATGTGCACCCGATGTACATTTTGAATTTTAAAGGATTCTTTGGTGCAATTTGCTCCAGTTCGTGACTGATGTTTTGTACAATTTCCGGCTAAGAAGTTAAATAGTTTTCTATTATAACGGTCTTTGACAATAAGAAAAAGTAGGTATATATTTTTAAATAACCAAAAATAGAAGTTTTGAAAAACTCGTATTTGAGAAGTCTATTTGGAGCTGTTAATATGAAAAACTTCTAGCCTGTTACACTTTCTACGATGGTTTTCGTATCTTGAATCATTTAGAAGAAGATCTAAGTATCTCACAAGAAGAAAAATTAGTTCAAATTTGCAAAGATGATCTAGAAATTTTTCTTGGGTATGAATTGGTGTTGGTTGTATAGCTTGATGCCTTCAAAAGTGCGGAAATCGGTCATTTTGTAAAATGATACTTATTCAAAATAACCTACGCACAATAATGAGGTAAGAATGTCAAGCATTTCCGTCCTTGTTTGGCATAAAAAATGATTAACTTCGAGAATAGGATTTAAAAAAAGCTTCTGATTTTGCCTCGAAAATATTACCTAAAAGTGTCTTTCTCTTAAATACATATAGACGCTTTTTAATTGTTCCCACGAGAACTAATAAAGATTAAAAAACCTATGTATTACGGAAATTTGTTTTTTTTAATAATATAAATTTAAAATATCCATCTGTCTGTCCATCAAGATTTTCTTTTCTTAAGAATGAATAAAGGTCTTGCAATTAGTATCAAAATATTTAAACTCTATAATTTTGCAGTTTTGTAAAATTCGGGTCTGGAATTCCATATCTTAAAAAGACACGGCCTCTCAAAGGGTATTTTCAAATGAATACACTAACTGAATTAAAAATAAAATTCTGTATTGTATTTTTGGTTGATCTATAGAATTTTGAAATTTGGCGCGAAGGATAAGAATAAGGATAAGCTAAGCAGAGGGAAAGTCAAAATGATTACTATTACGGGGCAAGCTTAATTTTTTTGTATTAGTTTGAAAGATTAATTTGTTAAGAGATATGAAACTCCATTGCGCTGGGTCCTGACGTTTCAGAGCTCGGCTTTGGTAATAAGACAATAAAGATATAGAATAATAATGAAATTGGATTTTTGTTGCCAATGATTGAAAATTCAAATTGAAAGTGCAGTGAAATTTGAACTTATACTAATTTTATAGTACACAGTATATAGTAGAAATACCATCCAAATCTGATTCATATTCAGATTTTAGATGAAAAATAGCTAGTGGCACCTCACTAAGTACTGCTAACGCCTTCATCTTTGGGGCATTAGGATCGCTCCATTTACGCGGCCAGGTCGCGCTGCAGCTGAGTGGCTTGACCCATTGTCCAGAACGAGGAAGACATTCCTTGGGGAAAGCAGAAAAAGTGCACCGGAGACCGCGGCTTGTCGCTTTCACATTCCTCCAAGTGGCAGTGGACCTGCAGACCTTAAAGTGTCCCTTTTTATCGGCCTAATGTATAACAATTACTTGTTAAATTGAATCAAGCGCGCTGCTAGCGGAAGTGGTGGGCTTGTTTAATTACGAAAAAAACTATAAAAGAGGCGGAGAGGCAAAAACGAACGATAATGACGCGCTGCGACTGCGCGGCTTCATGGAGTCGAGGGCCAGCATCTTTGCGCGCCTGCGTTTTTATCCCACAACGCGGATGGATGCTGCGTGATGCGCTGCCATGAAGCCGCGCGCGCAGCCACACACAAGAGACGCGCATACATTTAACGTAATGGGGATTAATTGGAGCCAATTGGATTCTTGAATAAAACAAAAGTGTCCACTGAGAGGATGCGAATCACTGAGTGCCGCTGTCGCACCGAGGCAACCGCTAGAATTCACTGACCTTACGCACTTCGGACCCGCGAGGAGGAGCGCATATGTATGTTTTATGCTTTATGATACCGTTTAACTCGATGTGAGATGTTTTACGGGATTTTCGCTTTTACGAGTCAAGTTGGGACAGTGACACTTTTCGTTTACTAAATTATAATCTTTAAAATGCAATTTTTGGTCCGAAAGGGATGCTCGAAATACTTTGTAAACGACGATCTTAACGAGAATTCCATGTAGATCGCTCCTAATTTGTGGAGCTACCCACTTTGGGAGCTGGTTAAAAAGCGAAATGCCGAAAAATTGAGCGGTGGTTCGTGCTCCACTCAAAATCCATTTTCGGGAACCACAAACTGTTGCCACATTGTGATCGTGGCAATTCGCGCTAATTATTGCGGACACCGCCTTTCCATATCAGTTGATTACCAGAATTCGCGCCGCCTTTATTATTATTATTCGCTGGAAGACCGCCAAACCAAAAGGGCCACAGCATTGCGGTCCAGAGCTGCTGTCGCCAGAAATTACTTTCGCAAATCCGTGGCGGAGCTTCATGTAGCAGACTTCCTTTGATTTTGGTGCGGCGTCACCCACACGAAAGACGTCCATAATTCCCAGAGCCTCTTCTTTGAAATTCTGTACCTCGACGGTTATTATGCTCGCGCGGAGGCTGCGACCCCGTCTGATATATGTGGAGTGGTTCAGTCCCAACATCGCGGTGCGGTGCAGAGCATAACGAAGTAGGAGACGAAGCGCGCTGTTCTTGGGAGCAGCATATATTTTTATGCTGCCAAGATGTATAAATAAACAAAACAATCCCCCGCCCGGTGCTCTGAAACTCTCCCAGGGAGACCAAAGGAGGAAATCCACTTTGTATCAAAGATTTTTGTAACGGACAAAACGAACAAGACAACCGTCGTCAGAGGAATGAAAATAAAAGAAGAGCTCCATATGCGGAGGAAAACAAGCCAAAGCCCAGACAACTCCCCATTTAAAGTCTTCTTTCCTGTGGTTATTCATGCCGCGACGGAGCCGGCCGCGCGGGGTCGGAATTGGAGGATTATTGCCGCGATGGGGCGATGTTATGCTTTTTGATCATGCAAATATCGTTACTATGTTGGGGTATGCTTCTTCGGCCGACATTGCACTTTTCTAAGACTTTTCACTCTATTTTTCGATTTAAAAAATCACATATGCCAAGTGGTATATTATCGCATTTGCACTGATAATGCACCGATTAGGGGTCTGCGAGAATGTAAATGCATTTCCGACGTCGCGGTGATTGTCGGTCTTTTGAAAATTTTGATAAATCTTCCTAAGAATGCATGTTGACTTATAAACGAAATCAGAAAATTCAATATCTCACCGCTGTAATAAAATTTCGAGCCGGAAGTATGGAATTATTTTAATGATAAGACAGTCAAAAATTTGTAAAAATAATCTACTGATGTATAGGACCTGAAATTATCTTAACAGATCTTGTTTACAAAATGAGTAACAAAGTATACACTTTGTACATAAAATATGTTGGCTTTAGACAATTTTAAGGAAATCAAACAGTAAGGTCAAAATGTGGTAAATATTTTACTATGGTACAAAGAAAATAATAAGAAGTAAAAAGCAGAAAAAAGAGTAAGCAGTTGAAGTAACTACAATTTTCTAATTAATAAACAATTTTAGTGTCATACGCTCAGGTTGAATATATTTACTTGAAATGCTAAACTCTATGTATTAGTCAATTTTAAAGTGGTAAATCTTTGCGTTTAATTATGTCGGAAGTTCACAACATTTTCCATATTAGGTATGACACTCCTAACAGCAATCTCACTTTTAAATTTCCGTTAAACTAACGTGAGTACCTTCCCCACCTTAAGATCGCCGCAGTTTAATTAGATACGTGGTGGAAAGCGAGCAGATGCACTACAAAATGAAATTGCTTTCCAAAAATAGTTCAAATCATAAGGAATTTAAGAGGATTCCATCTAGGGGGAATTCCTCCTCGTCTGACCCCATAGCGCTTTATTAAAACAACACTCCTCCCCCGCATCCTTAAAAAACGTCGAGCAGACGCATACGCGTTTCCGTCGCGTGCCTTCCCGTTGTTAGTCCCAGAAAATTAAGAAGATAAATGCCTGCAGTCCTGTCATCTGCTTTTTGACTCCTCCAAAAAGATAATTTTCCGCCTGCACATATTCCGACTGTCGATCCTTCCGAGCAAGGACTTAAGGCACACCTTGTTCCGAAGAATTCGACGCCGTAGACGGAGCTGTCTGTCCTACTAAAATATGCAATTACCGTGTGAATTCTCGTCGGCTGCTTTCACTTTTACGCGATAAAAATGTAAATAAGCTGGAGGAGCCGCACCGAGAGTTCCGGATTTGTGTTTGCGCAAGGATACCCAGGGGCACGCCGAAGAGCGACAAACAGCGGATGCATTTTGTTCGTGTGAATATCAACAGAAATCCGCCGAGGATGAACCCTTATGACCTCGCCGAAGAGCAAAGGGAATAGTAACTAAAATGCAACTGGGGAAGGAGGATATGTTCACCATAATTAGGAGGCATTATGCTCGTGATTTTTTATATTGCATATTCTATGGGAAAATTTTCTTGCAAATATGGCACCACTGTGCCAAAAACGATGCTATCTAAAACACCCGACAAACACAATAATTTGAGATCGGAGAAATCGAAATCGTTATAATGTAAATCATCAGTTACTATTTATTTTAGTTATTATACACAATGGTTTGATTTAATTATTATAAAATAATATATGTTAATGTACAACTCAATGTGAAAACAAAAATAATAAAATAAATTAAGCAACATAATTATGCTGAATTATAAATAATAATATTTTATATATTTTATCTAACGTGAGTTCGAGTTATCATTATAATTATTAAATTAAAAAACTGGAAAAACCACTAACATTCTATTTTTCTAACGACTATTATAATAAACAGGCCATTAAAACAAAATCAAGTAAATGAAATAATATACTTTTGACGATTTTGCGTTAATAACATTTAACTGTTTTACATGCACCGAGGTTTCGTTAAACCAATTTTCTTTCTTTTGTTAATATTTGCAGAAAAATTCTCATTTAATTATGACTTCGCGAAAACATTTGCGAAGTTTATAGGAAGTGAATGCACACGAGAGGCTTAAAAGTCATAGGCCACACTTAAAAATAGAATTAGGACAAGGCTCAATAAAATTCATCACCGCCGTAGTTTTTATAAGTAATCTTATTCCCATCACAGCTCCAGCAGATCGTAAATCAGGGAATTTCCGTGCTCAGCATTAGTACCAGACGCCTCTTAAGTCTTGAGCCGCAGCTTGAGCCTGAAGATGTCCCCTAAGAAATAACAAGTGTCTGTTTTGGGGCCGGCAAAATCTATTTGAGCCGCGAGATTAAGCCAAGTGGCTGCGTGTAATGGGCCCGACACCAAGAGGTCGAAATTAATCAAAAGCAGCAGCAGCACAGCCGCCAACTAATCAGTTTGCGCATGTGCCTCGCCTATGCGTCGAATGAATTCTAGCAGTGCGCACTTAAAAAAACAAAAGGCCCTGAGGGGGATGAACAGGGTGAGCTCATCGTAACCCAATAGTTTTCTGGGGCAGGACCACCCTCGTAAGTCAGTCGGGTGGGAATTAGTGCAGTTGTGCGTGGTTTGGCAGAGTGCCACGCGTTCGACCGATCGATATTTCGGTTACGTCGAACGGCCGTTATTTTATTAATCGATAGGAGCGCCGCGTCCGAGGAAGGGTGATCGCCTGCTACGCGTGCTCTATGCGTGCAATTTGTAAGGGTGCATTTTTGGGGTGCACGTTATCCCTATCTAAACAAGAACGTTTGCTTGGTTACTTGCAATTAGCTTTGTTTCAGAAATAGAATCATTTAATCCAAATCAGCGTGATTCTAACGGCTAAAAGTTAACTTAACAATATTTATTCCATACCGAATCATAAAATTTGCTTTAATTATTTAATTTGTTCTTATGACACAACGATTAATTTAGTCGTATAATATAAAAATTTAATTCCATTGGACCTCCTTATAAATACGTACATATGTATGTTCCTAGATGTAAATTTCAATAATGTCAATAAATTTGAAAAGTTTGAGTTAAGCTGTGTAAATGAATAGCCTCAGTTTTAAGGAGTCTTTTTCCACACTAAGCAAATTTTACAACAATCGAAAAAATAATACAGATCTCCTACATACAAGTATTTCTGAACTAAAATAGTATACTTTCTACATTATATTTAGAATAAAAATAAGGCAAACATTTCTAAACGTAAAGATATACGTATGATTTCAGGTGAGTCTATGAATTAGTAAAAGATATAGAAGATATGTTTCAATCTGATTTCATGAAAAATGTTCTATAGGAAAATTACCAATTCCGAGACTCCAGTTATATCGAATTATGGAGAAATATCGCAAACTTTTAAAAGTTTTTTTATATATATATATTGGCGATAATGCTTTCTCGTATTATGTAGAATTTAATTCATAAGTTGTTGGAAAAATGTAGAATAAAATTGTAAAGGAGTCGAGTCTGCATTTGAAATATTTTTTGTTAGTGCCTTTGCCATCATACAAAAACTACGCCATGGATTTTACCGAAACTTACAATAGTACATATCTCAGAAAGCATTTATATAAAAATAGAAGATAAAAATAAAGTAAGTTAAAAATGATATTTAGTTATTAAGTTCATATTGGCCTAAGTTCATTGCCCTCATAAATTGACTACAGTCACCAGCACCCTAAAATAAATTTTAAAGGATCAGTTTAAACCGCAAGAGTTTTTTATTATCAATTCGATACAAATATCAACTATTTTAGATAGACTTTCACCCTAGCTCAAGATGCATTCATACCTACGATAGAGATACATGAGTTGCAGAGTTTCGTCGATTTCCCATGCGAATAATCTGCAAACATGACCCACCCTGCAGGGAAAGTACGACATCCCTATCTCAACGTTAGCCATGCCCATATTTTATTACATTAGAAAGCCCTTGATCCCTTCAGGGAGGATTTTGTTCCTAACAAAAGATTTAATTTAAGGCAAGATCGTAAAATACTTTGAAAATTGTCAGCCAGACTCGAAAACATTATATAAAACCTAAGGAACTTTTAAGTTGGGTTCGATGAGAAATTTCAAATCGATGGGTTGCTTTCTGATGCTAATAATTGGAAATTGATTTAACATCCTCAATGGAATTTAAGTACTTGGAAAATTTTGTTATAATGTAAATTTAAATTTGCATGGCAAAAATAATGTAATTATTCTGCTTGATACGATGAAAAATTATATTTACCTATGTATGTTTATTTTATATTGTGTTTTAGTGACAGTATTACATTTTACTACATTCTACAACAGTATTTTGGTTTTCATACAGATTTTGTTTTAAAAAAATTGAATGATGCGTATTCTCAAAATTAAAAACAAAAATTGATGTGCTATAAAAACTTAAATATGACGCCGTCACAGGTTTGAAAAGAAAATTAATCAGAACGTTTTGTTATTCCCCGAAAGTATTTTTTTTTTGCGCTTTCATATCAGTTACAACAAAAAAGTATTACCTGCAATTATACTATAAATAATGTAACTGCATTTAGGGGAGAAAATATCCTCCGGAGAACTTCCTACTTAATGGTGTGAAAAAAAGCAAACCTCAGTCACACTTTGAACAAAACTTCTAAAATTTTTTAGATTTCTTCCGCTGCCCGAAACCAGTTAAGACTAAAAAAAGTGGCTGAATACCGCGCGTAAATGCGTACACCACGAGATATATGGTGCACATTATTTGAGACTGCGACTTATAGAAAAAATGCAATTACCACCCTTTGAGCCCTTGAAGAAAAGTGGTATACGTCTATTTGTGACAGAGGAGGATTCCTAGGGAGAGAGTAGCGCCCAATTTTTTCCCTCTTCAGGGTGTCATTTTTTATGCTTTCTTAAAGGGTTGGATCTTGTAATGGGTTCGTTTCTTAAGGTGATTTTTTGTATGATTACCGTCATGTACCCAGAAGGTTTGGATTCATTCAGGTAAAAAAATTGGAAGTTCATGATGAGATGCATTTGGAGCTATTCACTTTTCAAATGTTGTTATTTTAGAAGATTTAATTTATGACAGTTAACGAATTCGGCACCGAGACATATTTTGATTGCTTGCATGATATGCAAAGCATTTGAATTAAAACATTCACTGCACATTTTTTCCAAAAATTTTGCTACATATATAATATATTAAAAGATGCTTTGATACATAATGGAGGATGAAAAAACTGAATAATAAAGTTGTGTAAACTTTTACAAATCTAGAAAATATGACATTGTGTTGAATCGCAAAGGTTCCCTAAGTTGTTCCAAATAGCAATTATTGGAAATGTTATTATATGTATGTATGTCAACCATTCTACTATTTGGATGAATTTGTTATTTATTAGCAAAATTTTAGAGTTCTTCGTAAAATAAAACCAAAGGATTTTGAATTTCGTACACTAAAATAGACACGCGATCTACAATTTAGTTGATAGCGACTAAAGGAATACTACAAAGATATACTGTCATCACAAGAAAACTGAATTAGAATCAGTTCAATCGTTTGGATTCTTCGACGACTTCTATATACATACATAAATATGTGGACATAGGGATCGGTATATTTCAAAAAATAATATAGGGTATCTACTTCAAGTTAGCCCCTTAAACTCTCCAAACCTAAATACCCAATTTGTGTCAGAGATCATATCAGCAGGAGTGCCTATCAATTAATAAAAGAAATTGCGAAGAGAAATGAAGGTAGATGGAATATTACTGCGTTACTGCTTCACTTTTATTCGCTATTCCGCCACGATCATCGGGAAGTTTGAGAAGAAGCAGTCTTCGATGAAATTAGCGGCCGCAAGGAGTGATCTGTCTTTCTTCCTTCATTTCCTTTCTGGTTTTTCTTCCCCCTTTCCCCGGATGGCTGGAATGTAGTCAAGTGAGTCCTATTGATTTTCTTACTATCTCTTAAAACCCTTCCGCCTCCCTCCCTCAAACCCTTTCGGGACACAAGATCATCTCAGCTGGATCTTGAGGAGAGTGAGAAAATACGGTAAGAAAAACTTGTATACAATAGAAGTTCGCTTAACTGCTCCACCGCAGCCCCGGTGGTTGTGATTCTGCACCTTTCCTTGAATCGTTCCACTGCGACATTGTATCTTGGCTGTGGTTGTCCATAGTTCGCTGGGTGTTAATTTCTTATCAGCGCGGCCCAGGAATGCGGTGTTAAGTTGAAAAATCGCGGTGTGCTGGCGAGTAAACAGCTTTAGTCTTCATTTCCTCCTATTTTAATGGCACAAGTTAATCCAAACAAACATCTCGAGATGCTGGTGCAATGGATTCGGAGTGTATTTTCATTACATAACGTATATAAGTCTTGTGTATAGCTGCCGGTTGCCGCTGAGCCAGCGGTTGTAGTTGCCATTGGTGGGCTCTGGTCTCCACCGTCCTCATCCTCCTCCTCGTCCTCCCCTTTTCTGTAGTTTTATTTGTAAATTTCTCAGAAGCACTGATCTGAAGATCTCTGTGCGGACAAAAAGGGTTCTAAGCGGTCTTTGTTCTTTGGATTCTTAAGACCGACTTAAAGTGCACTGTTGTGCTTATTATTTTGAGTCTATATAGACGACAACAAGAGTACAATGTGCCTCGAGAGGACCCTGTGAATAAGGAGTTATTGGAAAAAACAAAAAGACTGTTTATGGGAAGGTACACAAACCGATGGAAGCGAAATAATGGCGAGAATCGACCAATCATCATAACATGGAGTTCGTTTAACGTTCGACTGTAGCTCAAAATATGCTCAATTTTGTAAACACTTTCAACTATTGAAATAGCTGCAGTTTAAATTATAACTATTCACCGTATTTGCTGTGATGATTTCAAGTGTTTAATGCGGTATTGGCTTTTAGTACAGATTTTATGCTTGTTTAAGAATGCAAAACATGTTTGTTGTTAGGTATCATGGCTATGAAGTAGCATGACTCATAATCAATACAAATTTTAGTGTGTTTCTTCTGTAGAAATTGTTTATCTGTACATATACGATTTAAAGCAATAATCTGCACATGGCAGAAATGTAAAAAAAAATTTCTTTAAAAATGGCTAATTTTTAATATATAATATTATGCTTCTAAAATGTGTGTTTATGAGCTTAGAGAACCCGTAGAGTATACAAGTTGAGTTTAAGGAGTTTAGTTTTTTAGAATCACACATCACATCTTTTTCGATTTAATGAAAGAATATCAAGAATATTCTCAGAATGATTTTGTTTTAAAATTTTAAGCAAATGCTTAGTCAGTATTTAATAAGAAAACTTGAAGAAAACTACCAAAAGCTTTAATCGGATAAGTTTTCCAGTCACAACAGTATTTGTCGTAAAAACTGGGTCAAAATGTTAACGCTCAATGCACCTGGAAATAGAATGTATGAACACAGCGCATATTTCGAAAAAAAAGAAACTATGAATGAAAGTGGCGCCAAAGGCACCCCAAATCTTCAAGACACAGTTCTTATTGTATACTTAAAGATAAGAATGCACTATCTTGGAAATGTGAACTTTTAGTAAACAAATGAGAAGTGCTTCGAAGAACTATGTACAAGAGTTCTGCTCAAAGAGTTTCAATATTAAAATAGGGAGCAATTTTGTAACGCTTTCGCATATTGACCTTAATTCTTATGAGTTATATGTTAAGATTAGCACTAGCAACCACCGTAACGAACTTTTGATATCAGAAAAAACAGTATTTGCAATGGACGATAAGTTTTGGAAAAAATATTCAAATTATTGGTTTGCTTCTCCCTATTAAGTTTAAAGGCTTGCTCAGAAGTTGTACGAAAAAAAAAAACAAATATGATTTCAGATTAATCCATATGTCACTACACCCACCCATTTAATAACATTCAAAATGAAAAATGTTCTCACGCATATGTCGAGTGGGCGTTAGACCACTAGGTGGTTTGGTCTTAAATTTTTTAACCAAGTTATGTGTTGGTTAGAAATGGTACATCTAAAATTTAAATGTAAATAAACACGAGTGCCTCACGCAACGAATGATTGTTGATTGGGGAGACTTTAAATTTATGTGAAGGACCGTGGCGTAACACTCATACTTCAAAACAAATAAAATACCTAAATAGTCAGCAAGCCTATTTTATGATAATTTAGCACATAATGTATTCTAGGGGTAAAGACTTCTAAGTTCAGAGGCAGATCTTTTCCTGTTGTCTATTTCTAGAGGGACTTGCAATTTATTTAGCGGTGCTGTGCGAATTTTAAAAGGCGGCGAACAGGTTTTATTGGTTGATAATAATTCAACGGAATACTTTAAGACGCCGTCAATTTTGATGCCATTCATGAGAATGCCGGCAGAATTTTTAATTATGCATAATTCGCACTTTTTAATCGGAAATTGCTGTATTGGATTTTCAAAATTTTGATTTTTTCCGAAACCAGGATTTATATATATTAGGTTTTGAAACAAACATATATTCGTACTTCTATAACAATAGGAACTAATACTCACATTTCTTTTATTAATTAAAACAACATCCTTAACGCCAGTCTTGTATCGCTAAGAAAAAAGAGCCCATTCGAAGTGATTTCATTTCATCACGCATATGTCATAATTACCTTTGCTTATGATCTTAATTTGCATCATAAACGCCGTAACTTTTGACTTAGTGCAGATTAAAGGAAATGCGAACGTTGTGACGGTAGCGAATCAGAAAAATGCCATAGAATTAAAACACAGGCCGGTCACAGCGATCGTTTCAAGGAGACGACGAAGTGAAGATCGCAAGCGAGATCGCTTAAAAGGAGCAAATTCTTGTAGCCTTGGAATGCCGTAGACACTTTGGTCTGGGCGGCTCAAGGGACACAAACGGGGGATGAGTGGGAAAAAATCAGCCGGTCTCGGGTTCCACCTCGGGACTCTCCTCTTGAATGAAACTTGCTCAGACGGGGTTTTGATTATTTTCTTATTTTATTCCAGATGATCCTCAGTGCTACGTTGATCGCTTTTGGAGCCTCTGTGTGGTATGTGCCTCTGGCTATCCGCAAAAATAAAACAATGCCGAAAACAAAAAGGCGTAAGGACTGCAGAAATACCAGTTAGACAAGTTTATGAAATGCGAAATTGGTCCATTTTGGCGCCAAAATTTCTACATGTTTTGGGGTGTTTCCGCTTTTGTTATATAACCTCCAAACATCGATTATGGCAAATGTATTCATGGAATTTGGTAAGGGCGACTTCCTGTCGTAAATGAGCAGAGAAATGCACGTGTTTCTTAAAAAGAATTTGGTTAAGCGATTATATATCATTGAACTTTAAGCACACATGGTTAAAAAAAAATATACATGCTGGATTTGCTGGACTTAATTCTGGAAGTTTTTCAACCCAATTACAACTATTATTTAGAACTGGATTGAAAAATTTATTTTTTTATATATTAGATTGGATTTAATAACTCAGATCACAACGATTTTTCCTTATGAACAGCCATCATATTAAACTATACGCGTTGAAATTGTTATCTTCCTATATTTAATAAAAAAAGAAATAATTGAAGGAAGAAAGGAGTGTATCTCAAATGACTTAAAGAATCAAGCTTGAATAAAATTAATTTTAAATTGACCAATTTTAATGCAACAAGAAAACTTGAAATGTGTATGATCCACAAAATAAAATTCTTCTCTCACTTTTGAAGAAAATTTGAAACGTAAACAAGTTTAAGAAGGTTAGCATACAAATATCTTTTCAACTGATGGTGGGTACCTGGAATTTTTGCGAAGGTTTTCTCCATCATACAAGTCCCCACTCCAAACTATTTGTTGTCGACCATTACAAAGCTCAATGCTTCGCATTTTTAAATACTTGAGGCCAAAACAGGAAATTAAATATAAACAGCCAGGCTAAGCTAAAAGTGTTGATTCTGAAGGTGTCAGAAGACGCACGAACTGTAATGGTATTTCTTGTGTCAATATTTAAGACCTCACCGATAATTTTTGTGGAATAATCCGGACCAAGGGAACCGCGGTAAGCTCTCGTTTCTAGTAAAAATAGTAGAAGTCAGTTGGAACCATTCAATAGCTGCCAACAAATGCATCCATTCATTGATAAAGAGATAATCTACGATAAATGTTCGGTACGGGCAGTCGTTTTTTGGAAGCAAAAGCAAGCAATCAACTTCAGTGATAAATTAAGTAACGACTTTTCGTGGATTTCGACTTATTTTCTCTCTTTTTCTGTTGGATAAGAGAATACGGTTCTGCACGAGTATGATGAAGGAGTTGAGTCCGTTTTCGTTCATTTTATTTATGTTCTTATTGTAAGTTCTCAGTCCCAATTTTTCCTATAGAATCAATTTGAATTTGTGCTCGGTACAACTGCGAACGAGGACATTGTGTAAACTTCAAAACTATATTTTTTAACTCTATAAAGTCAAAGTGTACCAATCGCAAAAACAACAACTATCATTTAAGCATAATTTTCTCACGTACCTATTCCTACATTCTCAAAATTTAAGCAAATCATAAAAAATTGGAATGTTAAGGTAGCATAAAAATCCATTTGCAAAGCATTGGAAGAAACTAACTTCATCGTGAATCTTTTGTTATCCCATCAATTTCAACCTGACTACCTGAGGTGAAGTTGTGAACAGAAAAATGTTTCTGTAAACTTAAATTAATATTAACATATTCCTTTATTCGAACATTTCACGTGTTTTTTCCGCTTAAACTGTTGAGATGTGCATCGAGTGTCTTGCATAATAATCGATATAAAACGGCCAAAATGACGCCATTGCAATTCTTATGTATGACACGTATGTTAATCGATGGTTGGAATAGTCAATTCCCGACTGTCGCGTGTGTGTCGATAACTTTTGCTTTCCTTGTAAATTGTAATGAATTTTAGTAGAGTGCAATGATCGTTTTTTAATCTAGATTGGTTTTTCTTTTTTCATAGATAGTTAGACCTTGGTTTGGTTTAGATTTTCAAAAGTTACTGTCATCCTTTCTCTGATGCTATTATAAAATGCATTAGTATACCATGAGCTATCTCCATCTTTCTAAATCGGCTATGGTGTGAAGTCATATACTACATTACATATATTGATGGAATTTGAATCGTGCGAATTTTTGTTTTGTTTTTTAATTTACATCTTACGTACTTTTGATAACTGATATAAAATTAAAATTCAAAGTTCATTGATATTTCGAATTACATCAGGAATTTCAATCGGTAACACGGGCTATTTTACATATTATGTAACGTTGTAACTCTTTACGTAGTCTAGGCAGAACCTCAACGAAAGGGAAAACTATTTCGGGAATGGCCCTTTATAACTGCTAGTGTTGTTCTCGTACGTTTTAGTTCACAACGGAAATAAAGCAGTAAAAGAAATATCATTTATACAAAGTTCACGTATTCTAGTTCACGATTTTAACCTTAGTAGTTGAGTGAGAAAAGAAAGCAATACATTTCTTTAAAATTAATGTTTTGTGAATTATTGATATAATAAAATAGTGTCTAATTTTTATAATAATGAATTACAATCTTACCTATTTCCGAAAGAAGAGTCATCTACCTCTGTCTTCTCATTATTTTTGGTATCATCGTCATCTAATATTAATCTGAAAATTGAAAATTAAATAAAAAATTAATAATAAGAGCATTGTTCTCAAACAAAAGGCAAATTAGTAAAAAAAGACATTACACGGTTTGTTATCATATCGACATTTTTAGGCCACCAGCTAAGATGATAAATTGAGACATTGAGCCTGCCTGAACCCACGCATCATGCCAAATTATCTGCAATTTTCTTCGGACAAACTTTTTCTTTTAATTTTTTTTTCTGGACAAATGCTGCCAGTTTCATACGGAACCACTTTCGTGTTTATTTCCTTAAGAGATCCATTTCAAAAATCATGCGTATCTCCTCCTGCACCTACCGGTCGGTTAACAAGAATTTTCGCCTGAACGTCTTCAAGAAGTTATAAAAAGGTGAAAAGAAGCATAAGACAAAATTGATTCGTTTGGTAGGTAGCTGTTGAATTTTTGTGAAATTTTCCCAGACGCCCTTTAAATATTTTATTTATATTAGCAAGATGTAAAAAAAATATGTATTTTGGAAAGTACATATATAACAAAACAATTAATTCAAAGAATACAAGCATTCTATTACACTGGTCAAAATTAATGTTTGAACCGCCAGCATATTTCTACGCAGCATAATCAATAAGAGTCTAATTCATAGCTTCTAACGATTAGAAGTTTCCCTCCAAATTTCTATTGACTATTTCGATAGACCCACTGATTTCTTAGAGATCTTCGTTCAAGTATTCACTTCACCACTCCCGCACCATCATCCAGCGATGCTCAAATTTGTATATTAGAAGGCGCCCGCCTGTAGTCGGCCTCTCTTCAACTTTTTGTCTGCTTTTAAATGTTTTCTTTCAATACCTCCACCACCACTTTGGGGTATATTCCTTTAAAAAAACTGGTTGAACTGGCTTTTTGGCGCGAAAATGTTCTACTGACTTAGTGGACGATGATAAGGTGGCAACCTATGTTTTTATAAACTGTATACATGCCCGGCTTGAATAATTCACAGAATGGGCTACATGGCGAGATTAAATCGATCGCTGATCGTGGCTCGGCTTTTTAGCTGCGGAAGTGGCGGTGGTCCTGAGATGAATGCTAAAACTCTGAAAACAAATTCCAAGGCGGGATTTTGTAGATTTTTCTTTTACTTTTTAGGCGTTCACCTGAGAAATTCACGGCTATAACCACCAAAGCGATTATTGGCTGACTTAAGAGCTACTCAATCTGCAATATTTACAAATAACGTTAAGATCCCCCAGAGTAGTGAAATATAAATGTACAAGTGTTATATGAATTTAATAAATATTTTTATGTTTATGTCGATACGTATACTTAAATAAGACATGAAACGTTTTACATTTTAGTAAATACTTATATAGACTCTGTATGTATACCATAAAACAATATTTTTCTCATTTTCATTACTTTATTCCCATCGTTTATGATAAATGGGAGATTCTTAAAATCCATTTCAATCCGATAGTGCTGCCTCCCACGCGTTTCCTGACACGACAATCAGAGAAATCTTTATTGGCCATCAAGGTGTATGAAAGGAATTCGAATGATCGGGGATTAAACAGAACCAAGACATTAATCAGCTGATTTTTCGGACCGATTTGATAGGGGCACTTTGTGGATATGCTATTCGAATAGAAAAAACAGAAACAAATTTTACGGTTGTGTCCCTAGGTGAACTAAGTAAGAAAAGAAGAAAATATGTTCACCCTCAAGAAAAAACCCCACTAAATAAAATTTCTACCTGACCGCCCAATCAGCTGACTTCTTTGCTTGACCTTAAGGAATCTCACCTTCCTTTTTTTTATATTGGTATCGAGTGACTTTGTCCATTTCCAGATTTGGAGGTTTGTTTTATTTTCTCACGGTCTCTCTGATCACACGTCAATGCGGCTCGGCAAACCATCAGAACTTGTTCTGTAACTTCTGTAAAAGGTATCTTCTCCGAAGATGGTGTGGTTTTTATTTAGTTTCCGCACTCAAGAAAGGCATCCGCGAATATTGTCGCCTAGTTAGCGACAGATTTCATCTGTTGGGATTTTTTCGTAAGGGACCCCCTGTATGGGGGTTTCTCGCTTTGCCGGTGTTTCGTGGCAGTCCGATTTTTCGGATGGCATGAGGCAAGGAGCATTGAACGAACAGGAAGTTTTAACAGGGTGCTAAGCCTGTTAGACAGGAACTAGTCCTTATTTCCTGGTTCGCAGGTGACTGTCTTAAGGGGGACTATTTCAATTTGCTAGTATAACTGTTCCAAACCGTTTATTTCGTGGTATGAATATAAAAAAATTCTTTTGTACTCGAAATTATGTGAGAATACGTTTAAATATTTAATTAAGTAGAACCGTTTATTACTAACCTTTTTTAATTTACTTATATATTTAAGTTAAAGGTGTACATATGTATATTCACACCTAAATCGCTATAGTGGTTTTGCACCCTTATTTATACGAAATTATATTGAAATTTGTTGAGTCGTATAACACCACTAAATGAGATTATTATAAATCATACTAATCGCACGCTGTAGTGATTAGAATTTAGCAGTGGATTCGTTAATATTCTGAAAAGGTTCGAACGGGCATAAATATGTATGCGTTCAGCAACATTTTAATAAATTAATAACAATAACATTTCTACCGCGATACTAAATGGAGTCTGGTGAGTTTTCCGATCATCGACTATGGTATCAAATTACATTTACTATGTCGGTAACAGAGAGTTAGGCATATAGTCGTATTTATTTTTCTGCACGCGCTTCAATTTCATGTTTGCACAATGTAGTGCCCACAAAACGGCCAAACTGATTTTCAGACATCAAATAAATTTAGAAACGTTTAATCGCATACAAAGAAAACAAAAACGGCTCCTCAAAAAATTCTCACCCGATAAGCAAAACTTCTTATCGTGTAGAGCAAAAAACTCTTTTTCCGGCGTTCTTTTATTAGCCTTGAAATCAAAAGAAGTAAGCAAGAGGACAAATCAGCTGTTCAATCAGTTTCTTCGCGGGCATAACCGCCATTCCCTTCAAGAAGCTCTCAATGGATTTTTACCGATTGCAAATAGAATAGGCCGATAAGGGTGGCCGCGGCGAGGGGCCCCAATCGTTCCGCGGGCTCCCAAGAGGCAGCCAGTTCTGTTCTTATCACCGAAGGAGTGGTGCCTCAGTCCAAAGTGGACTTCTCCTCGGCGTCTTGATAACAACATAATCTAATGTGGGTGGTTCGTGCCATGGTCAGCAAATATTATTTGCGGTTTGCGAAAAGTGCAGTCGCGTGCTATTTACATACGGACTGGCCGCCGCACTTTTTGTTATATATAATCAATTCGACGCTATTTTCAGAATTATGAGGTAATTTTGCAGCGGAAACGCCGATTGTGGCGAATTGAGGGGAAATACTTTATAATTGGATTTGGTTTATTGTAGCAATATGTCTACCTCAACTGAGAGATTAAAGCCTTAATTATAGCTACTATAATCAATTATTTGTTATATTTCTTTACTAAAAGTTACAAGTGCGTACATATCATACACATAAAGTCTTTGAAATCATAACAGAATTCCACAACACTTCACCAAAATTTTTAGCGTGCAACCTACTTATTATGCGTTGTAAAAGTAGCTGATTGGCTAAAAATAAAAAATCCACACATTTTATAAGTTTGACTTTGCAACAATGTAGAAATTAATGTAGCCAATCGGCTAAACAAAAGTCATGTATTAAAAATTAGTTCAAAATATTCAATGCTCTATATAAAAATAAACTAAAGTTTAACGTGTCTTACTTTTGAATGCTGTAAAGCACGAGAGCTTAAGGTATAACCACAAATTGAGGCTTTGTTTTCCATATTTTTATTACGTATTAAATTTGTTGTCCCTGATATTAATGTTCTGATTGATTAAGATGTTAATACTAAATGCGTTTTCACTGTGTTAATAAACTTAACTTTAAAATTTGGAATTTTTCATGTTTATCCAATTTAAAACTAGGTACTTTTGCAACGGATCATAGTAGTTGAAGTTTCCTCGTTTTAGACAATATTAATTAAGAAAAAATATTCGACAATATGTAGTTCCATGATTGAGGATTTACGTATAAGTACCATGTAAGTAAGTAGGTGGTAGAAAATTAAGAATAATAATTTCCATCAGTTAATAAAAATTCCCATAAGTTTTCCGAAACCTTCTGTTTTTATAAAGACAACTTGATCACATCCGCCCCCTACTACGAGTAGAATGGAACAATCATTCAAAACAACGTTCGCATGCTAAAGATGTCTTCAAAATAATCAAAGCAATTTCTAAGAATTCGATTCATCTCAGATGGTCCGAGATGGTATCCTCCTTAATTGTAAGTACGGACACGATTAGGCGGCGCGGCGATACGGCATAATAATAATCATGATGCTGTTGATATGGCTCTTGTCGGATATATGTATGTTTGTGCGGTCCATGCAATTCATTCTCTCATCCATTAAAAAATTCAAAATTTCGCGGAACTGCGGTGGCGCACACATAAATCTCAACTAGGCGTAAAACGTTTTGCTCACATTCCAGTCGGTGTTTTTTATGTTTAGTACTACAGAAATGTTTGGGACTGGAGCCTTTATATACTTCTTTTGAATGAAAACGCCTTTTGTAGAAGGATCTTCCTACAAACTTCAATTCATAGCGGAAATTTGGTGAGGATGAGATGATAATCCATGGGAATTTCGGGAATCTTGATTTGATCACGAATTCGTTACGCTTTCGAACATATTTTTCGGTTGGTTGGCTGTTGTGCCATACATACATATGTTGGATATCTGATCTGATGGAAAATTGAAATGATATTCTGTTTAATATATCATGTTAGCTTATTATGAAGGTCACTTTATATTAATTGAAGACAGGAATACATAACAATATACATATCTCTTTATATGTTGTTATGGTATTTTTGTTAAAATCGTGATGGCATAGACCATTTGCGTTCAAAACCTACGAAAAAAATATACTGAAATAAACTTGTTGACCTGATTATGTAGTTACAATTCTTGGTGCTAACTTGAAAAATGGAATATTGTTGGACTGTCAAAAAATATATTTTAATATATGAGAAATAAATTAAATATTACAAAATAATATATGAGGAATATGTTTTTTATTTATAATATAATGTGCTAAGATTCCAATACACCTGTTTTTCACTCACTCAAGAGTAAATAGCTTCCTTTACTACATATTTCCTTTAAGAAAATATGTATCTCTCATTTCTGTGAACTTATAAAGGTCTTAGGTACTTGACACTACCTTAGGAAGGCAGAGAAGAAATTTTCCGGAGTCCAACTAGTCAGCTGATCCTTTCAATTTACTGGAAAGGAAAAGGGCACGCAAAAAACAAAATTCAGACATGCGGCACATGAAATATGTTCGAGGCAAGTGCAAAACAAAGTGAAATTCTTATTTATCGTGGGAATCACTAAGAAGGTCCTTTCTGACATCGATGGGAGTCTCTTTAATCGTTGTTCGGTCGTCTTGCATGAACAACATATCTGCTGCTGGTGGTGCTGCTGTCACGGTAAAACAGGTCATATATACTTCTTCACATCTTGGGTTCGCCTGAAAGGGCCTCTTGAGATAAAGAATGGCAAAAACCATATGACCGACGGACTAAAAGTTCATAAAGAATGGACCCAGGAAATCTCTTTTGCCGCATCTTCAGTGATCAGGGAAAAAATCAGAAAGGTTTAAGTAAAAAATCAACTGCTTGAAGACCGCCCGACGAGGCAAGAAATTCTATCCGTTAATGACCCTGTTGAGGTCTAAATCGAGCGCAATATCCCATTAAAGATCACTAATTACGCAACGAATCAGCGAACTGGCCCGGAGGACCTCTTTTGTTAGTTCGTAATTTCGACCATAATACTCTCTGACTACATTCTTCACGGTGCTTAGCAAGCACTTTTCGCAAGATCGTTACATCGTAACCTTAACTCTTGAGGTTTCTTCGCTTTAACTGAGAAAATTTTTATTTCAAACTTGTTAACTCGGTTGTAGTCGAAGTTCAAGCAATCCCAGGATAAGACGGCGACATGCCAAAGCGTAAAATGTGTTTCGTCCTTTTTCCCTCATGGCTTTTCGAGACACGCATACTAATCAGATCGACGATCAATTAGATTAACCATGATCGCTTAGCAGATTACCTGTAGTATATGAATTGGTTTGAGTAAAAAATTGTTTCGTTATTGATAAAAATCATTAATAAGTATAGAAGATCAAATAAATAACTTCTGTTTGACTGAAGTCATGAGGAGCTTTTAAATTACCGAGAAAATTCTTATATACCTGAATTTCTTGGAACACAACTACCTAGGAGCCGCCATATACAAAATCGAATAGAACTTGAAATATTTTCCCTCAACTCGTTCTGTCTTCAACTTCTGGAATATAAGAACGTTATCAAGCATTTCCCTGGCTCTCTCTTCACGACCTGATCATATGGGTGTAACTCTTTCGAAGTGGTTGGGAACACAAAAATTCCCCACAACCTGTTTTGAGTAGACGGGGAACCTTTCTGGACACTATGGAGCTTCCAGTTTTTAACGGACATGCCGTTTTATTTAAAAATTGTCCGTTGGAGATCATCTCTCTCACACAAGAGGAAAGTTTATTGGGAGGAAAAAATATCATTAAAATTCACTTCAAGTAGATGATATTGCAATAAAAAATAAACATTTAAATGAATTGTTATGTTACATAAAGGGGTATTTTAAGTAGAAATTCAACGCGTGGGGCAGTATTTATTTCGACGACGAACAAATTTGAAATCAATATACAAAATTGATGCAAATGAATTTTTAACTCCAATATCTAATTTTAAAGAAGAAAATAGGCATTTTATAACTGAAAACCCTTTTAATGGACCAAAAAGATTTAAGATCTTAAAAATATCATCATATCGCATTTCAGTATCTCAAAATTTCAAAATTGATGTGAGCTTTCATTTATTTTTATAAAAATAGACGCGGGTGTTTCTTAACAAAGTATCAAATTTATCACACATTCCACAAATATATAATTTGTATATGTATGTTTTTAATATTTTTCACATTTAAACTAGCAAATGGAGCAAGACCCCAAATTACAAATATGGTTTAAAATCGTGATTTTCCATGTTTTCTCTTTTTTCTAAAAGATAGGTACTTTTAACATAGTCGGAATTTAGTCTTTGAACTCCCTTTTCATGGTTCATTATTAAAATCTATTGACTTCAATTTTGAAATTTAAGAATACAAGTCCTTTAAGTAGAAATAGTCAAGGAATATAATTTCTTAACATATTTACCTGTCATTTCTTTGGGGATACACTTGGATTTCAACCGTTCAAGCATTTCACACCTCAAAGACAAAGACCGACATTTCCTACACCTACTTATACGGAAAAATTTTTGGCTTATCATTTCCGTCTTATCACTAAAAAATAAATGAGAATGCCGCGCGCCTTATTTTCATTAAAATTATCTAACTGTTTACATGCTCATCCTTTTTTTGTTGAATTCTTGTTCATCTTTTTTATACCACCCAGTTCATTCAGCTTTGGCGCCTACAAAATTTTCCCGCCTTTTTTGAATGAACTGGCTGACCCGGATACCCACCTCACTACCTCTGGCGCTGATACGCCGGCGAATTCTGATTCATTTGAGACATTCGCGCACGCGCAGAGCAAAAGAGCGCGTTTTGTGGCGGACGACGTCTTGATGGTTGCTTAAGGTTCGTTTTTTACCCTCTATTTACTCGTCGAATTAGCAATAAAAAGCTGTAGAGTTGTCACTTAATTCTACGGATCGCCTCGCACTGTGGCTGGAATAAATTTAGGTTTTTTTTGGCTAGACAGCATACCGAGACATACACAGAAAATCATAAAAACGTTGGGGGCTGTCGGTCCAGACCCCATAGAGTGAAATACTTTTTCATTCTTAATTTCGCCCGACGTCTTCGGTGTGGTGTTGGTTCACTTTCCCGCCCGATTCGGTTCTTTAGTTTACTTTGCAACACCGAGGGCGTCGCTGGGTTTAATCAGCAATCAAATTCTTTTACTGACAGAGATGTAAAGTTGAGATATGACGGCAAGATCGTTTCTCTGGCTCCTCGTGCATTATTCGTAATTCGCACCATATAGCTCGTTATCACCCGTTGTAAGCTCCTTAAGAATCTATAGAATAAAAAGATTTATATTATATAAATCTTCTGTGTCAGTGGCCTAATCCATCTCGGGCGGTCTTCGGTTTTGGCTGCTTTTAGGCCCTCAACGACGGCGGTAACCGCCAAATTCTTGTTTATCGTTATTCTGAGCACGAGATCACTTCACACATGATCAAATCCTGGCGGATATATACACGGAATACCCACAGGCATCGATCACCAACTTCATCATATGTTTTTTCCCTGGTGTGTTGGTCGGGGACGGGACCTGTTGAGAGAGCGGCTTCACCAGGCTACTTAGGTTTTCTTGGAATCCGCCTCACTTGTGGCCGGCCGGTTAAGTCGTTAAACAGACTTTCCCGCCCAAAATTCCTCCGCGCATTTGAAATGCTAAGTTTGTCGTCGTGTTTTCGCCCCTGTTATCTGAGGAGCCGGCATTCCGCTAAGAAACATATGATCGCCGGTCCTAAACTGATAACTCCCAGCACAAATCTGGGGGTTAAGGAATAATTGACCTTATACTTTTTGGCGCTAAGGTTTTTGCAAGTAGACCGGCCACATGCTAATTTATGTGGATTCGTTCCACTTAGTGAAAGACCTTTTCTGAGGTGCTCAACCCGTGACCTGTCGCTTGAGGGAGGAGGTCGTGCACAAGATCAATTTATCGACAATGATCTTTTTGGCCATTGTCATGTTCATTTTGTTGCTTTCTCCTTAAAGTGCACTCAGAGGAGTCTCCCAGCGAGCAGTCCGGGGTTGGATCTGGTTTCTTTTATGTGTTGCACATCTTCAGACTTGAATTTTGCGCCATTCCTCCTTCTCTGCCATCAGCAGCACGTCGGCAATCTTCATTTGTTAACTTGATATGGTAAAACAAAATCTCCTGGCCGACTATTTTCCCATGGTCCTTCCTCGGCTGTAGCATAGCGCAGCTCAACACTGGTCGCTCTGTTGTCCCTCTTACCACCGGCTCATAATCTTTTATGCCTTCTCAAGATGCTGGACAAAGAGTTTACGTAGAGTTTTTTATACTTTTTGGTTAGCGCTGTAAATTCAGAGACTTGGAGTTTATGCGATGAGTATGAGGAATGCCGGTGTGGACCTTTGTTCCATTACAGGATATTTATCTCGACTAATGATTCGCTCGATGCAGTCAGTGGCTGTGGATGGATGCTGGAGAATGGGTTTTACATATTAGAAGTGGATAATTTACCGTGACTTCACGTGCATTCAGGTGTGCATACTCTGTCGGAATGATCTTTTGTTGGTCAACTAATTGCTCAGAGTGAAGTTCAACGCGTGATAAATTTTTAAATAAAAACGCAGCCAGACGATATACTTAAGGATGGTTAAAGCGAACGCAATTTATTTCGCTTTAAGACCTATAAGTTCACTGTTTGTACGGGGTATAAATCGCATAATAATAAACGAGTGTATATTATTCAGTTTTGATGTATGTATACGAAATAAAAACGTTTATGTGGTACGAATATGGTACAAAAACTCATACCCATTTGTATGAAAATGTTTTTAATACCAATACAAAAATACAAGTTACATAGTAATATTAGTTTAATTACTTCCTCAGAAAAAAAAAACGAAGTAGAGGCAAAATCATACACCTAATTAATTATTAATCTAGCATTGAGAATCTTCCTTTTTGACTGTTACTTTGCACTTTTCCTCCCGACAAATCGACCAGGCCTATTTCGAAACAGGACATGTAACAAAACCCGTTCGTAATTTCTGGTTTAATTACATACCAGACCATTTCTCATTCCATTACCCGAACCGGGCATGTGTGCAACTCCAACATATGTATTTCTAATAACCTTTCTGATCATGTTGTATGACCCAAAAAAGGGTTCATCTACCTCAGCTAACTTAAAATTCGTCCTGAACCCACTCTAGAAGCTACACCAACCAGTTCGCATGTATCCACCATGACAGCAACGTTCCCAGACAGGACACCTTTTCGGTGATTCCTTCTGGGGCAGTATGGGCATGCAAAAAAGGAAAGTGAAACAAAATAAGATTCCTTCCGAGTGTTTACAGTGCGGTAGCACATATAATTTGCATAAATTAGACAACGACGAAGAAAAATTCCGTTTCGGGACGGTTGTCACCTTGGG
The DNA here is from genome assembly GCA_959613345.1 of Tolmerus cingulatus. Classification (NCBI taxonomy): domain Eukaryota; kingdom Metazoa; phylum Arthropoda; class Insecta; order Diptera; family Asilidae; genus Tolmerus; species Tolmerus cingulatus. The sequence continues at coordinate 6,085,773 of OY390711.1, read as the reverse complement.
AATCAAAAGGGATCTTAAGACAGAGGTATGACGAGATTTCGTGCAAAACTCCTGCGACATGTGTTACACATTAAGTTATACATACTTTATGCGGCACCATTTTAAATGGGCTTAAATGATACCTATTATTTTTATTGAGAAAACGTATTAGCGGAGCACCCAAGAACTCTTATCAATTTGCTTCAGCTAAACATAACATAAAGTGATGCTATTCGCGGAAGAAATAAGAGAATCGCGCCAAGGTTAAACGACTCGCGACTGGCGTTTGCAAAGCAGCGAAGATCTAAAGATGCTCTTGTCGCGTCTCGTCCACATCAGTTGCTGTGCGTTGCCCGCATTCGAAGTCGAGACTCTCAAGACGAGGTCACAATCAGCTGACGACAGCAATTGTCCTAATTTGGGAACTAAATTTAGGTTGTAACGGATTTTTACCCCGCCTCTTTTCGGGTTCAAGATTCACATAAAATTGAAAATGATTTGGAATAGAAATTAGTTTGATTTTTAATAGCTGCATGTTAGTTGGAGTAATATGTCAGATTATTCATTTGATTAATTGCATAGAAAACTACGGACAAGTGCGAGTACCACCTGCGCTTTAAAGATATTTACCATTATATTAAGTTTATAATAAAATATAATTATCTATTAATTTCAAAATTCCACATATGCTTAGAAATTAATGATTTTCTCTTTACCCTACAGGCCAATTTTTAAGATTCCAGCGATGAAAGTACCCTTAGAGTATTAGAATGATTTAGTCTATCAGTATTTTGAAAATACACTTTGAAAGGTCATATCAGTTTTATCAATTAAGTTTGCTCGAAAAATTTCTCAAAATGTATTATCGATATCGAAATGGAAACATAGCCGCATTTTGCGCAAAGGCTTAGTATTATATTAAATTAATTAATTTCAACTTAATTCCTCTAATTATTCTTCAGAAAACAGATTGTGAGATAGCCAAATACTTTAGTAGGGTTTTTTTGAAATGCATTACTTATTAAATTTGCTTTGTGGTTTCCTTTTAAATAATTTTTAAAATTACTATATTATTATAAAAAACAAAAACATTATTTTTAAAACTTTTAAATGTGGCCATTCGACCACAGGGCCTTGACGGAAAACAAAGGATAAGGATTCCCAGAACCTATTGTGGTTTACAATCAATGAATAGCATTATTTATTCATTTAGGTAATTATTTCTATCAGTTTATAAGTAGAAACCATATCCTTAACCAAACAAAAATTATAATTTATTACGCAAGAAAGTGCTCCTTTCTTCAACATTTATCCTACTGTTAACTAACGTTGTCCGCAAATGTACCGGTATTCATTCACGCATTATTTCCTAAACATTGTAAAGATTTCTCGGAAGTTCTTGACCGAAGTCAACAAATGTGATCTTAACAGAATCTAAACATACCGAAAGAAAACAGTAAAAAGGACATATGATCCCAACGTCCTTTTTAGCGACCGAAACAAAATCCGAAGCAGGAAATTGGTCAGTGTGGTTTTATTTGCGATCCACTTGTCTATTACCGCCTTTCGTCCGCCGGTTTGTAACGGACGAATCAGTTATACATATAAACAGAATACCGACTTTATTGAATTAACGGTTTAATATTTACGGAATGCGAAATTAAACTTTTTATATTGGAAGTTTTTAATCCGTATAATACGCGTATAAAATTAAAAATGATAGGGAGTATAAAATTATTTACCGACAAAAATTATACATAAGTGTGTGAGGTATCACAATAAGTATAGTTTTAACTTAATTATTTATCTCCTCACTTTTCTTACATAAGAAATAATATTAATTAATAACATTAAGATGTTCATTCGAAAAACAATCATTCAATTTGATGACACTCAAATATTGAAATTTTAAACCTTCTTTGGGGAACAAATATATTGAAAGCATAATGGTACCGATACGATTTTGGGTTCAAAAAAAGTTCTTTGGTATTTATTTTGTTTTATTATCAGATCTCCCTGGAGCATACACACGCTCTCCATTACAATTCCCATTCATTAAGACATACATACAACGTGCATCATTATAAATGAATGTCCGGTCACATTTTTAGGTTTTTTCATTCCATGAGTAATGGCAGGAACGTGGAATGTAACTTGAATGGTTTTAAAAACTATTCTCTGAATGTAGGTATGTATGTATATAAAAATATACAAATAAATATAATCTCTCAAGAACAAAACACAAAAATGAACATCTTAAAAGTTTACATATTTAATTTTTAAAATAAGTAGCATTGTAATGCGTTTTTCGTAATAAGCCATCTTGATTAAATGTCTTATATAGTTTTGTACGTGCGAGATGTTAAATGATTTTCCCGTGAATTGTTTTGTTGATTCTTACTACTACCATAATTGTTCCAGGTATAGAATTTTGAAATCAAAATATGCGTGACCATCCGTGGGGTAGTATTTATAACCCATAATAACACTCTTACGTAAATTTGCCTTTTAACAACTTTTTGTGTTATTTTTCTTTTCTCACATTCTTAAAAATAGATTTGGTCAGCGTTGAGGGTAATAACCGGTAAATGACAAGGTTTAAGTAAAAGATATGATCTTTTTATGTGTGATAATTCATTAAAATCTTGGAGTATGCAAATAAAATCTTAATAGAACATATAAACTATTTTCACATTTAAAGCACATTTAAAGCACATGTAAAGCTATGTAGAAATATGATAGGCGGATGTCAGAAAAAAGTATTTGATATATCACTTTTATCCGCTTTTCAATATAATCCACTTTCGTATAATATCAAAAGGGATAACTAAACAAATAAATATATGTTTGAAAATAATTCCTCTTCTTTGTTTTGCAATAAATATTTTATGTGATTTCCAAATAGAAGAATAAGTCCGGAATACCTGACTCAGAGTTTAAACGTAATCCACCGAAACGAGGTTCACACGAAACCATACAAATCATCTTTATTGATACTTACCAACCTATTTCCTAATTGCTTTGTCGTCCTTACCCTGTTAGCTTCACAGAGCCCGAATTGGGAGAATAAAGGCAAAAAAGGAATCAAACCTCTTAAGAGCCCGCCAAACAAACGACTTTCAGAGCAAAAAGGGAAAGTAAAGAAAAATTCGTTCACATGGACCTTCTCAAGAAACCCACAGTTATAAATTCCAAAAGTGCAAGATGAACGTCTTCCCGAGGTCCTTTTAAAGGTGCTCCCTAACGACGACCGCCGAGTTTGCCTCAACAGTCCTAATACACCCCCGAAATTTAATAGCACCTAAATTGTGCGGCATGATCATTTATCTACTTCGAAAAGTTGCTGTCATCCTGATTGAATCCTTTATGTGGACTCGCCATAATAGCGCCAAAATAAGGCAATGGCCTCTAGAAATTTTCGCGCCTTTTTCCTGACCTGGGAATCAATTGAGGATTCCAGGGATCTCCTGTTAATCATTTGATCAACGTCGTCGTTAGTCGTTACCTTTGCGCATTTTATCCTCGAAACAGGTCAGGATTGAGATTCCCTCTAATAAGGAAAAAGAAGAGACCGGCAAAATTTCTGGAAGGAACATTTCTGGCGATCAGCTGAGTGCCCTTTGTTATCAAAGGTATTTTTAGGTTTTTTGTCCGGCTCTGAGTCAAATCGGTGCGGGCACTCAACGGATTCCCTTTTACACCTACAACGCGTACCTGCAGAGGAATATAATCGAACTCGGTAAATTCGAATTGTGTGCGCACACTCCAGAAACGTGTCGCACTTGTGACTGGACTCAGCCATGGGAAGAGCAAATATCTGGCCAGTTTGCCCTTTTACACAAATAGAAAGGGCGGCAAGCATACATATATCACTTGTTGCGCGGTAGGGCACTGAAAAAGTCCCGCCAAAACATAGTAAGAACTGCTTCTTAAGGATGGTAGGCATTTCAAATTCTTTAAATAAAAAAAGGGATCCATCAAAACATTCAGAAAAATCAAATATCATTGCCTCACGGAAAGTAGTTATACAACCAAATTGTCTTTTTTTTATACTATTCTCGGGCATTCCTTGACCTTTCCATCTTAAAAGTTCCTTCGCAGGTTCCTCTCTTCGTTTCAGGTTCTTTATTGTTGGTGATCAAATGATTCTCAGAACGACATGAAAATAAATCTTGTAATTAATGTACTCCTTGACTATATCTGATTAAGGCTGCGTCGCTGATGAGGACGAATGGATTAGACGGCCGAGATTGTATGGCTATGTCTAGTCTATGATTATGATGATTTCGGCTTTTTCCTCCGTCTCAAAAAAGAAAAGTATTTTTCAGTTCTAATGCTGGTGTTCCTTCTTTGTGATTTATAAGTCTAATTCGGTGTGAAAGAGGATTTTCGAAGATTGATGGGTTAGACAAGTTTATTTTTTTCTTTCAGAGAAAGCACTTGTCTTCACACAAACCGGACGTAGGGGTTAATAGTATCAAAAATTGACTTTCGTAATACAACAAATTTAGATCCTCAACTGCTAGATGAAAACTGTATGGAGATTGGTATCTTCTAGTAATCTCTCCCATTAAAAATAGCTTCTGAAAACATACGACACAGTCAACTAACAATAGTAAACTACCTTTACACTAAATAATAAATACCTACATTAGCTGGAGATGTTGTAAGATAAGTTTTCATATTTAGTTCTTCATTTTAAATTTTCAAAATTTAGTATGTAAATACACAGAGCAAAATATTTCCCCATTTCGAAATTTCCAAACAAGCGAAAACAGAAAATAATTTAAAACTTTTTAATACTTGCATGATTTTTACGTTCAAAACAAATATAACGACGTTTTAACATTGGATACTTTGCTTTTAAGATGAAGACTCTATTTAACTTATAAATATATTTAAAAGATTTTTTTCCGTAGTTTTCAAATGTATTGGCTTTTATTCACAATAAAATCTTTCTTGTTATTTCAGCAACGATAATAGGATCATTTTTTGTCTAAAAGTATTGTTTAATTCAAAAATACCCATTTTGAGATCACCTTAAAATGGGCGAAAAATATGCGGTTACCTTTTATCATTGCAAATTGTGCAAAATTGCAAACTACTTGTCACCTTATTCAAAAACTACTTGAAAAAGGTCAAATTGTAAAGGATGAGTTTTTGTGTAACTTTAAATTTTTTTAATTTGAATACAACAAGGATACTTTTTCTTCGAAAAAATCTTTTTAAATGGGTTCACTTGAAGAGACGTTATACAATGAATCAAGAATAGTTTCTATAGACTAGACCGGCAATATGGTGCGATTTTTTTTTCAGTATTTGCAAGTTATACATGTCCCTGTTTTGGGTTAATAAAGTGATTAAAATTTGTCTAACTTATGTTGCTGACTCTAAGAGATTAATAAGAAAAATTGTATAACAGAAATACTCGAAATTTTAAATTATCCGTTATTTTTTAAAGGGTAATGAAAAGAAAATATTAAGTAATCGTTGTGCTCAGAATATATTTGCCTCACTTAGTTTTAGTCTAATAAATTACTGAAGTCCTAATGCATTCAAGGACGATGCAGTGGTAGATATTTTCGAAATTATCACGTTATTGTTCAGTACCAGTTTCAAGGGTTAAAATTTACAATACAAATAAACTGCCCTTGGTCCAGGCGGCACCAAAGTCAAACACCCTGTTAGCGTTTATAAAACTGCCAGATTCTATAAATTCTAGAGCAATTCCCTTGAAACTTCGCACTTGTAACGACAGAAAATAATAATAAATAATAAAATTCTAGGCAAAAAATTGTTAAGAAAACAGAAAATCGGGTACAAACCGGATGCACGAATCTGTTTAGGATCAATCAGGGAATAATTGTTATATTGCGGAGTATCCCAGGGCATTCAGAGATTTCTGATGGACCGACAGTTTTGACCATGTGCAAGTCATTTTTCGGTATGGGAACAATTTCAAACAACTGAAAAGCACTGTGGCAATTTATTGCACTATCCTTGGCTGCCAGGCAACTCTTGAAATTCATTCATAAAATTCTTGCGTCTTGCAGAGTTTTAGTAAATTTTTTCGAGTGGCCAGACTTTCTTCAAGTGGTGCATTTTGTCTTTCTTTGAGTCTTCGCAATGAGCGCATCTCTCAATGTGAATTATTAGACATCCTTTAGAAATTCTGAATGGGTTAAAGTCAGTTAAGCAATCGATGAATGAATGGAAACCTCTCATTGAGGAAAATACAAAACTATGTTCATAGCCACAATACTCAGAAAGGGTCTACCAATCAAAGCAGTTTTGCGGAGTTACGCACAAAATGTACAGTGCCAATTGTTTCTGGTGAGTTTTATAATAGAACTTTTACTACATTAGTGATATGCTGCCCTGGTGCCCAGCGTAAGGCACGTACCTTTTTCTCTGAAGATAAATAGAAGAAGCTATAAAACACTTTCCCGCCTATTCAAGTAGAATAAACGAAATTTTCGGCGCCACACGTTTTCACATAAACCATCCGACCCATTTTCAAGGAAGGGCATGTACCTTAGAGCTGGCGTGGAATTCTTTTAATGTTTAATCCACCGAATGTCCTGTTTTTACTGCACTGCACCTACATTAATCTCTGAATGAAGATGCCAAAAACTAGGATTCGTATAAAAAGTTGTAAAACTATCCATCCCTTCGTATCCCCTGGAATTTTTCTAAATATCGCTAAATTGTGGTCGTTTCAATAGGAATCATGGGAATTTTTAAGGATCAATTTTCTTGTAGAATTTCCAAAAAAGGAAGACGTGAACTGTTTCGCAGTTCACCTGGCGGATGGACAAAGGGCATCTCTAGACGTGACTGCGTGTATAGTGCCTTGCTAGGCCAGTGCACCTTTTTACCTACATTTGTTCGACGAAGTGTATGTGGATTTTTTCATTCATAACAACAAGTTGGAACGATCTGCCGCCAAAGAGATTATCCTTCCATCCAAAGGGCAAATACCAGACACGTTGGAGGTCCTTGGGAGGCGAAATAGAAATGCATTAAAGTCATGTATTCGAATTGTTGCAAAATAACAAACGTACAAATTATTGCTTGAATAGAGTCTTATCGTTTGTTCTCGTTAGCACGTGAGAAAATAAATAGCACTCCAAGACAGAATTTGCGTGCTGAAGTGAATGAATGAAGTCGTTGGGTAGTTTGCAACAAAAATGTTATTAATTGTAGGTGTTAGGAAAAGAATGTATGTTTGGAATTCTGGTAGTTTCAGTTATTTTTCGAAATCGGTGATCTTCTAAATCTTGTTTAGTTTATCCTGCCTAAAAAGTAAAAAATATGAGTACAAATAAAATAAACTATTATACTAAAAACCAAGTAGGTTGAATGCTAAGTGCTCATTAGAGAAGACAAACTAAGATTATAAACAACAATATATTAAAGTTTTTCCAGTCCTAAATGCAACCGCTCCATAATAGTAATTAATAAAATAAATTTTATCACTATGCGGCAGATCAGATGTCTCTATATTTGTATTTTAAAATTCATTATAATCATAACTGACGCAAATATTCGTTAAACAAGACATTTCTGGCATACTTTTCAAAAAGCTGTGACCTATGTTTGTTTATTTTATAGATTGAATTTCGGCTCAATGTTTAGCAAACTTCAAAAGATAGATAAAGCTTTAAAAGTGAATCAAAAATTTCCCAAAAACTGAAGAAAGAATATTATTTGATTAGCCTTGATTGAAATGTTTATGTCATGTCATCTATTATTTAATTAATTTAAACGAAGAATTCATATCTATTATAATTGTTTCTACGACTTTTTTGTGTATCTGAGAAGAACATTTTTGAATACAGAGTCCAAATAATGTCTGACAAAATATTCTAACTTTCAATGAAAATCGCGATTGGCCCTAAAAAATGATTAGACAAACAGTAGTGGGGTTTCGAAAAATTAATTATTTTTTCGTTAAATAAATTATAAAAAGATTATTTAGTGTCCTTAACAATCAGCAACTTTCGACTTTCTCTGAGTCAAATATTACCAAATAAGAAGATTTCAACCTATTCCTGCATGGGACTCAGCCAAAGCATCTTCCAATCAGTTGAACAAGAAAAAACAAAAAATGAAGCTCTTTCTTTGTACACTGGCTTCGAAGCGAGACGCCCTTTCGTTCACAAGCCCCAGGAAACCCTTTAGCATAGTCAGCTATCTCGAACGTGAAGAACAAAAATTATGTTTCATCATTAAGGGAGTGGTTTTGACGCGAGAAGAAGCTGGAAAACCAGCTCCATTTATGATTCCAGCATCCTGCCATCTTCCCAGAGATGAGTAGTTCTTGTCTAGGTTGGAGCCACAAAAAAACCTCCGGCCAGCTCAAATCGAACCCCAGTCCAAGTAATTATGTAATCAGAAGGTGCAACGCCGATGCGGCGGTTGCATAACGTGTTTCCCTGCACGTTTTTCTTTAGCATCGTCGCCGTCTTCCCGGTGATCTTGGGCGGCTTTCGATCGGCGATCGTGCTCCTCTGATCGGGCGGCTGTCTCGGTCCAGTGCGTATCGAAGTAAACAGAACTAACCATCCTTTTTTCAAAGTCATTAACCCCTCGAGGGGCAATTTTCGTTCTGATCTCGGGGAATGGAAACGAATAGAGCGGGCCGGCTGAGGGCTTCTCACCGGAGCCTCCGGAGCCCCATTCATGGGGGGCTATTGAAATTCCTCTGGTAAGACTGCGCGCTAAGTTTAACGTCGATCAGCGGAAAGGATTCTGCGGCTGTGCGCTCACAAAAGCGCCGTATTCGATGTTCGCAATGTTGCACGTAATTATTGGAAGGTCTCCGGCCGAACGTACCTGGATGTAATTTTCTGGAACCAAAGGGCTCGCTGCCTTGATTAGTTTTTCAGCATAAGTGGCGATCGTAATCAGATTTATCACAGTCGGAAGAAAAGAGGCACCGACTCATCACTTTGCACTCTTCGCTGAAACTAATTTTTCTTAGGGGTATTTACAGTCATCACAAGATGTAGTATGTCTAATTACACGCCTGACCTCACACAATGCGCCATCACACCTTTACGCTTCATGCTCCAGGAGGACCCTTTGCTGGACCAGGCCCATAAATGCCAGTTTGATTTGTGTGGGCACACACACAGCATAAAGCGAATTACTTCCCGGACAGGGATAACAGGTCGAAAACATTTTTATCTCCGACAATCTCGCCTAGAGCAATAAAGCAGTTTCTCCAACAACCTCAAAAGAATCCCGGGCCGAATTCTTAGTACTGGGACAGGCAAATGAAGGCAGACCCATTCGTCTGTAAATAGTCAACATCCGGTGAGTCAGATGATTTCTACAAAGTAATAGTAGGTGGCCAGAGCAGAAAAAGGACATCCCGAGCTGGCAGTTTACTAGGAAGCCCTGGGAGGTAGGACTCATCTCATATTACATAATTCTACCACTTGGCCGCCAATCGATCGTACCGATCATATGTTTGCGGCTACTCTGGTCAGCGCTGGTTCGAATAGGATAAAATTTGTTTTTATTGCACACTTGCACATGCGCGCAATAAAAACAACGAGTGCTAGAAGAAACGAAGCGCTACTTTGGAGCTGTTAGGTCGCGCACACCCATGGCGATCTCGCCTCAAGAACCAGAACCGTGTCCACGACGATCGCGATCGTATCTTGCATAAGCAGTGGACACCGCCCAAGAAAATTCCATGGGCAAGTCGTTAAGGCGGCTTCGTTTCTTGTTGCCTTCATTTTGAGATCTAACGGAGTAAAAACGGCCATTTCTCCTTTGTTTGAGGTCTGAATTTGTTTGTTAGGTTTTATGGAAATTTTAGCTAAGTTCAGAACCCACAGATCCATATTTTCTTTTGTTCGATCTGCTACTCCAAATTTAATTGTGAAAATTCAAATCGGCGGAATATTTCTGACGAATCAAAATAAAGATTATTAAATTCCAAAATCAATTTTTTCATCCTCCACATAATATAAGGTATAACTCGTATATATTGAATGCCAAAATATAAATTTAGAAATCCTAAGATACGATTTCAGAGATTAAATTGCAACTAGAAACAGACAATAGCTGGTAGTCCACTAGTAACGTATATTGCAGCAAATCCACAAGAGGATTTCCTAAAGGTCTAATTTGACATTACCTTTGCAGGCAAACTTACAATACGCACACATTAATAATTACAATAATATTTAATTAAAAAACAAAAGAATTATTGCAATTGCAGCAAATTGCCTTACAATCAAGCTTATGTACATAAATTAAAGCGTTTGAGAACTTTACTACTTTAAAATCTTTAAGAAGAAATACACAATTCCTATTATCCCTCATTGTATATAACAAAAACAATAGATGAAAATGTTGTTGTAAAGCATTGTTTAAAAACCACACATTATTTTTCAAACAAAGTTCGTGACGTTAACTGCTATACGAATTCAATATTTTCATACCATTATTTTATCAGTGGAACGCATTTATAATATGAAAAGAACGTTCAATACAAGTTATTCATTATTCTTTTAAACCTCGTGCCGCACAAAACATCTTTTAATTTACGTCAAACGAAACCAAATGAGCAAATAATATAACAAACATATGTTTCCGAATAAACCATTTACTATAAGTATCAGAATTTGACACTCTTTTGCGCAGTTGAAATAATGTTAAAAAAGATTAATATATTCTTTTACTTTGTAGTGTGGTCCACTATAATTTTAATAACTGTAAGCGGAACCTACACAGTGTCTTTAAAATCTAAAATAATTAATGGAAGACACGTGGCCGACGCAAAACTAGAAGGAAACGATATAGTAGCAAACAACACGGGCGAATTTCCATATGTTGTTTCTATTAGAAAAAATAACTACCTACACTGTGGTGGTATTATTATAAAAAGCAATGCAGTGATAACCGCAGCTCATTGCGTTATAAATGGAACACCAAACAACTTTGAAGTTATGGCAGGATCCATGTTTCACGATCCAGCATTATCAGGATATAAGCAAGTAAGAAATGTTGAAGACATTTTTAGACATGCAGATTACAATGAGTCTGAAAACCATGACTATGATATCGCTATTCTAACTCTTACATATGACCTAGACTTTAATGGAAAGACCGTGGCGCCAATAAACCTCAATCTCACCAGGTCTTATCAAACTTTTATAGGGGAAACTGTAGTCACTGTTGGTTGGGGTAAAATATGGAACAAAGGCCCTAATTCTTTGACACTAAAAGCAGCAGATCTATTAGTTTTAAATCCAAAAATATGCCGTCGAAAAACAAAATTGTTTAAAAAAAAAGGAATGATTTGTGCCATCGATCCACATCATAGTTCCACAGATTGTACAGGAGATTCTGGAGGTCCACTAGTAAAGCATAATTGTACAAATCCACTAGAGGATGTCCTTGTCGGAATTATATCTTGGGGTTTATCAAGAAATTGTAAAGCTTCAGTGCCATCGGCGTACACAGATGTAAAAGCAATGCTTCCTTGGATTGACAGGTGGCTTGATATGAACGCAGCGCATAACTCAGATGAATAAAATGAAATGTGTAAAAGTGTGGAACCAACAGTATAATTATAAAAATATTATTTTTTAAATTAATTTTGTTTAACTCATGCTTGGCATTCTAGAAAATTATTTTCTAATATATATTTCTTTATTTTATAGACTTAAAGCACTTTCAAGATAAATGAAAATTGGTAAATTTTTAATCCTTGAACAATTTACAAACCCTTGTTGAAATTGTTTGTTTTTCTATTTTGCAATTACAAAAATCGCGTGTGTCATATGTGCATTACCAATATTTTATAGATTAAGAGTGATTTTTATAATGAATAAACGTAAAAGATAGAGAAGATTTCAGCTAAATTTCCTTGAAGTACAATATAAAAAAGGGTTAACGTACGACCAGGTATTTGCTTAGTAAACATCTAAGCCGACAAAGTCTTGAAGACGTTGGTTACTTTCTTCGTTTCTTTTTTCGGAAAGAAGTAGGAAGTCGTTGGATTCAACCAAAGGAAATGTGATGCAAATGCGGCTGGAATGAATAAATTTATGAATTGAACAGCAGCGCACACATGAATGGGGTATGCCACTGCACTAGGAAGCGCATTGCAAGCGTTTTTTTTTTCGATATTATTAATTTGCATTGCATCCCTTACTATCTAACTGGCTTTTGACTAGTTGGATTTCTTTTCAGCGGTGTTCAATTATTCATAGCATTCTCGGAATGTGTGCACTCGATGGTTGGGGCTCTGGTAATGGCTAGAATATCGAAAAGGGCTGCTCCCTGCAGATGATTGCCTATAAAGTCAATTCGGTGAGGTGATTTGACTACGAGGAGGGCAATCCCACGTGCTGCACATATTGATCCAGTGCCAGCGTGACATTTGTATGCACAAAGACTGCATTCATATGGTAATTATAGGAGCAATCAGACGTGCCTGTATCCGTCCACGTCTTTGATCAGGAGGAGGGCGAGGTGCTGCGTCCCAGCGCGGTACCAAACAGAACCACTTCGGCGGGACGGGAATGCCGCGTCACGCCGCGCCCGTTCTGTTTCAGTACGACAAGTTTTCTTCGGATGGGATGGATGCGGCGGTCTTCTACTCCAATAATATGGTGGGCAGAAGGGTTTTTCTCCTTCTCTCCTCAGAGGTGAGTGAACCTCTTTTCTAACGTCTTAGCTGGGATGCATTTTCATCCGCGGCTAAATAACACAAACACCAGCGACAACAACCTACAGTCGGAGATTTACGATTAAAGATGAACCCTTGGAGTGGGGCCAGAAAAAATTTTATTTTTAATTCAGTAAAGGATTGATAGAAGAACCACTGCGAGATTGCTTCGAGGAATATATTCAGACCTCGCAGACCCGTAGAGTTGATGGCGAGCACATTCATCTTATCGAGCCTTGAGTTCCTCACGGACCGAATTCAAATCTCAACGGATGTCGCGTTTGAATGTCGGTTGGATCCAAACCGACACTCACCTCCATTGGAATACCTTTTTGTGGCTAAGAACTTTTAACGGTCGTCGCAAACAGGTTTCTTTACATTTAAAAGTTTTATTAGCCGTCTTCCATATGACTTCTATTGCTAGAGTATTGTGGCTAGGTACACTTGCCTGAAAGGTAAAACCTCGCCGGACTCGGGTTTCACATGGACGTCGAGTTAGGTGGAAATATGTTAGGATTAATGTTCGTGGCGGAGGTTATCTGCCTTCGCCTTCCGACCACCGTTGTGTCAGTCTGTAGATTTATTCTATCTTAGCTTCGTGGCGGCACGACCAATTACGCGGGAAGAATTCGGTTTGATTAAGATGTCAATCACTTGCTTATTAAAATCCAAAGGGACAGCAATTCAGAATTTCAATTTATCTGGGACATGCAGGCGTTTTGAATCAATGGACCACAGCAAGTGCGACTGATTTATGCGAAGAGGGCTTAAGAAATTTTTACTATGCTGGCATTGAATCTGGGGGAAGTTCTTCGTTTCTTAAGTTACACAGATATTTATACGTAAATTATTTGAACCCTCCCAATAATTACGGAAAATTAGTAGTTATCTATATATGGTTTTTATAATAATAATATAGCTACACACACATACACATATGTTTGCTATTTATCATTTAGAGCAGAAATTAAATATTTATTTGGACGACATATTTTCAAATTTAAATTTTAAAATTCAACAAAGCTCACCAAATCATACAATAAGAATTAATCCACGGGTTATCGTAAAATAAATAATTACTATCATGACAATGCTATTTAGGATATTCGCATACATAATACATACATATGTATATATATTAACTAATGATTGCAATTCTATACACAATAATAGTAACAGGATAAACAAAACATATTACTGAAAAATTAGTAAAACTATGGTATATTATTATGTATATTGGCTTGCAAGGACATTTTGTGAAATGAAACTGGCTTCCTGACTGATTTTAAAGTCTTTTTAAGCACTTAAAGAAGAAAAACCACTAACCTTCGATATAGCATAATTAGTTATTATACATAGATTTAGATTAAGTATATAAAGTAGACAGAATTGCTACCATTAAATTTGTTAACATTTTGAAGCACTGAACCATTTGAAATACAATAAACGCTAAAGTCTAATATATTTTGTTTACCTTACTGACCTCTGACTTCCTTCTTTTGTATAAAACCAAATTTCCCTTGTCTCTAATTAAGTCTAATCTTCCTTCTTAAGACGATTGCCACTAAGTGTCATCTGCATCTTATGACTAGCAGAGTATCCCAAGAATTTTTGGCAAACTCTCAACAAGTTGACAAGCTGACCACCACGCTATCACCGGCATCAGCACAATCTCGGGATGCAGGTAGGGTCCAATATTTCACTTGAGTAGCCACAGGAGATTCGGCTGTCTTTCACCGGCGGCAAGGTGGACATGCGAATTGATGGGATCATATTGCTTGTCCTTTCGGTCGGCTGATTTGCGTTTGAGGGAAAAAGGACGAAAATACTCATAAAAAAAAGAACAGACGGGCACAGGTCAAAAACACTTTTTTTAGGGTAGAAAACCCGCCTTTTGGCCGTTACTTGTCAACTCTTTACCGGCTTTGAGGCGGTGTGCGCGTGATTGAATAGACGGATTATGTTCTTTGTTGTGGGTGGCACGGTTTTTTTTTTATTTTGAATTCAATTTATTTGGGTAGCACACTCTATTGTCCGCTTGTTTTTTTTTTGTTTAAGTAAATTCCACGTGTTAAAAAATACATATTCTGCTTTTGGCGCCAACTATTGAATAAGCCGTTTGCAGAGATATTTAATCACATGTGCAAATGATTACACATGCGATTAACATTTCTAACAAACATTTTTTTCCGAAAGTGTACGTAAAAGAAAACCCGTAAATGTATTATATTAGGTACATCAATAAAGAAAAGAAATCAAATCATTACGTGCTGATATGAAGTTGGGGCTAATAATATAATCTATATGAAATTACAGTAAAATAAATACTTTGGACTTAATATATTAAAAACGAAAAATATAATCTTTTCTTAAATTTCTCGGCCGCAACGACTTCTCATGTAAAATAAAAAACGAAACAAAATTATGTTGAACCATTCATTTTTGCGGAAAGAAATTATCTATGGTCATCCGATGTCTGGAAAATTATCAGTCCGTTGAAACCCCACAGGACTTGAGCGGTATCTTTGCGGCTTAGCTTAAGAAATTTTAGATATCCCAACAGGATATTAATGATCCTTCGAAGAATCTTTAAAATAGACAATTAATGGTCAGACCAAAGAAAAGGATGTTTAGATTGAAAGTAATTTGCACGGTCTAATGATTTTGCAGAATTTAAGGATGCCTCGTTTTCAGTTCTATCTCGTTTTTCTCTGGCTCGCAACTGCAACATTTTTTCTTTCTCGGAACAATTGCACTAATCGAAAGATCCCGACCAGCACTAACTCTGAAATTGTGCAGTCCCCTTAAAATCACTGGTATGTTTATGTGACTCAAGTGCTATCGGGTTTTTTCTAATAGACAAGTCCGTGGGTACGCCCCTCGAATAAATCTGATAATCTTGCATCTGCCGTTTGATGTCACTAAATTATCACGACCAGTTCTGTAATTTAGGGAAAACGCGGGGACGATATGGATAGTCGTCTCGTCGCAAGGGGGCTTCAATTTTAAATGGACGAGTCTTCGACTATGACATAGATCCGACCTGCTAGGAAAGTTGATCAACCAGATTTGAGAAAGTAATAACTCACTTGCCCATGTGCATATGTACACGTGCGCAGGGCGCCTTTTAAGGGTTCATCTAATTAACGCATACTCCTAAACTCAATTGTTTTTAAGCCTAAGAACTTTTCAACGAATTTCATTGAAATCCAAAAAAAAGTAATACTTTGACTAATAGAAGATTTCTTTTGAAATTGGATAAAAACCAGTGTCGGATGTTTACCAGATGTAGCGTACACTGCAGCATGTTGAAACGTAGACGAATTCCTCCACGTTTTATAACTGAAACTCTCAAGAATATTGTCTTACCACCACTCACCATAGAGAAGGTGTTTTAAATGTTTATTTAACCCTCTTGCTTTATCTGGCGGACAACACTTAAGTCGAGCCGGCTGGAATTCCGCCAAGAATATGCATCCAGATAAAAATTAACTTACCAGCTGAGAAGATGGCTTGTATTACACACATTACCAGGAAATATTGGTGGCTCGGTGTAAATGGTACACCACGCATGGGAACTTCCCAGGTTACTATCAGCACTTCAGAGAGCTTAAAGTAAGAAATTCTTCGAAATAACCCGTGATAACAGGGCGCCGTAAAGTTCCACATTATTCTACAATTTACGTAGGGATATAAGAACGTTTTTGTATTCTATCCCCTTTGGTTTCAAATTATAGATGCCTTAAATGATTTTGTTAAGAATATTTATATTTCATTTTTAAAAGCGTTCCATGTGTATTGTCACGTTTTATTCTTTTTCAAACTAATTGTTTTTCGAAACACAACATTCAAAAATAAAAATGTTAACTTCTGACTAGAGTCCACGCTACTTTCACAGTCACAGTGATAGCTCAAAACTTTTACTCCCTTAGTTTAAACTAAAATTGAGCAAGCAATATCTTTAAGTTAAGTTTAATATATCTTGAAGTAAAAAGCAATAGTTAACATTTTATAAACGTATTGAAAAATAAACGCTAGGGCAGTAGCTGGTATTATATATATTTTTTATTTAAAACTAGATTTTTTTCGACCATCTTCTCCATGTCATATAGCAAAACGTTCACGTGTTGAAGGATTAAAACCAAATTGAAGAAAAACTAACTTTTTAGGTTTACAATGCCACCGTATGAGGTCTATCTTATAGCTAGGATTAAGACATTTCAGTTTGAGAAAGAAATTTTCCTTAAGGAATTGGTTTTCTTCATCCGCCTCCTTAGGAATATTCAAAAAAGCCATGAATCCTGGGGAATCCAATTCTTCATTTTATGAGAAAACTAAACAATGCTATAGCGGCGAGCCGCTTCTTCCTATTTCCCTTTCAATTTTTTAAAACACAACAATTTATGGCGGCAACTGTCAGCTTAACATTTTTTTATTAGGTTTTGTTCGACTAACCAGATTTGAGCTTAGAAAGGATTTCAGGCAAATGATAAGAAACCTTAAGATGCTCCTTCGTTTATCCTAAAACCTCTTGCAAGGACAATTGAGCAGAGAAATGGAAGGATGCCCTGATAGTAAATGAAATGCTTTTTGTCACTTGAAATTGGCCGACGTGATTCTGTCTAGTCTTATGCAAGGATTGTTAAACATTTTGTTGCAGATATTTAAATTTGAATAGAAAATGTGCGAAAAGACTACTGCAGCTTCTCGGATCATCCACGTTTTGTTATTTTGGCAATGTGTTGTAGGACGTTTTTGCGATCGATTGAACTTCATAAATTCCAAGAAAAACCTAAATTGGCCGGTTTCTGTTTTTTAGATACGCAGCAAAATCTTCGTTTTGCTTGAAGAAAAGAAATTTTACGGAATCGGAAGAACAAGATTTTATTATCGAAAAAGATGAAAAGAATCGATATCGTCTAAAAAGTGCATTATACAGGCCATTAAACTAACTAGAAATTTAACAGTTTCTCAAAACACTGAAACTCATGCGAGGGTTAGCCACTTCCCCTTTTTATTTTTATGGAATACAGCCCCAAAAGCAACAATGGTCGACTTGCAAGCTTCATTGCATTTTATTATTTTCTTGTTGATTTTATTGCCCGATTTCAAGAGATTCCACAATCTGCGAAATCTATAAAAGGGGCGTAAATTTTGACAAGCACAATATCGAAAATGAACCGTTATAAAACGTCTTAAAGAAATGAAACAGAAAAAATCTGAAAAAATATAAGACGCAGCTGATGAAGCCAGATTTATGGCGGCGCTTGGAAAATAAATTTGCTCGAAGGGACACCACGTTCACGTTGCTCCTCAACCTGCATTTGGCTAGATAAAACTGCGAAAAACAAAGGAAGCGAAACCTGTAACATTGTGTAAAGCTGCAAAGAATAAGACAGTGAAAAAAATCCTCCAAGGAAGAAGCAATTTCTACAAGTCGTTATGAAGCTGTGGGAAATCTTTCTTAGCATTGTGCACCTCGGTGCACATTTGTCTTCTTCAAGACTTCAAAAGGATTTGAAGCCCCAGAATACAATTTCACAGTGTCGCTCACCATGGAGGACAGCGGCTAGGTGATTTGCTTTTGTGCGCAAAAGCAGGTGACTTGAATTGATTTTCTGTTTTAATTGGAAAGAATTGCTGGCGCCAGGCGGATGAACTTAAAGATTTAGTTTTTACTTACTTTCTGGTTTTTCTCCAAAAGCGTTTTTCTCCTACAGGTGTTTCACTGCTTTCTGTTGTCACAGTTGCTTCTAATTTGGTTACACCTAAAAATATAAACATACATTTATTTGGTATATTATAAATTAAACGGTAATGTTCTAAAAAGTTCTTACTAATAGTAATGCTCATACAGTTCTATTATTAGTTTTAATTAATAAAGGTTAAATCAGAAAACAATTTGCATATCCGTACATATTATGATCTTTAAAAATGTTATCAATTTGATATAATTTTTACAAAAATTATGTATACGTATCTCTTTGCCTATCAACATGCATACTTAACCCTTGGGTCTTACAAGATAGTGCGAGCACAAAAATTAAAATATCGCAAATAAACCGGCCGAATTAATTGGGTCAAGTCAGCACTTGTTCTGCACATTTTTGTAGAACCTCTGAATTTAATCGCACGCGCAGACTCACGCAATATCTGAAGCATTTGTCCGGCAAGACAACCCCTTCGCATACTTTTTTGCTAAATATCAATCACCAAAAGAAAACAATTTCATATCACTTGGACCAGAACTTCCTGACCTACATAACTTCATTTTGTGAGAACCATATAAACACATATGCATGCACTGCTGAGTAAGTGCTGAATGAAGAATTATGAACAGAATTCAGACAGAGTCTATATAAAATAATTCATTTAGTTCTGGATCTGTTGAATAATTTTATCTTTTTGATTACATTCTTTCATTTCAGTATGAAAATAGTTTTACTACTAGCGGAATTTCCGTTAACCGGCGAATTGATTAGACAGTTGGTAACCTTCTTCCTAATGTTGATAAATGTTGCACTCCACACCCAGCAGCAACTCGTTCGTTAGTCATTAACGGAAACCTAAGAAAGATAATACCAGCATCGGCCCGCACATTCAGAAAACAGCTGCGGATAAGAAAATCAAAAGAAAAAATCGGATATTGAAGCAAATCAAGTGCACAGATTTATTCAGTCAAAATAATTTGTTCCCTCAGATTCTTCTCAAAATATTATTTACATGAAATTCTATCCCGGCGACTATCATCCTGAACAAGTGCTGTACTACGCTTCAACGGGCAGAGCAGGCGGACAACTTCCTCAGATTGAATTCAGAATCGCGGTTGCGGCGTCAAAAGGGTTATAAGGGCCGGTAAAAAAAAAAGAAAAGAAAAAAGGTGAAGAAAATATAACAGTCAGCCTGGGAATTGGATCACGAACATTTCCTTCGAGAAGCATAAATGTGGATGGAGGTGAAAAGCAATTGGCTGATCGAACACGTTAGATTTCATGAACCGTAGAGCAATTAATTTATCAGCAAAGATCCTGTAAAATTAGTTTCCCACATATACTCGTACATAACTTGCAATCTTCACATAAATTTTCCGACTCAGTCCAATCCAACATTTACCAGCTCATAAAATTCACCCATAATGCCTTTGGGCTCCGCACATTTCCTTTTGAAAGTGAAAGACGAAAATTACATATCTCGTAAATCAAAATCTTTAAGCGAATCAAGGGTCCAAAGAGCTCATGAAAGATTTTGCAATTATGCTGGCTTCAAGGTGCAAATTAGGAAGTGAACGTACACAAATTAAATTCATTCACCGCATTGTGAGCACATTCAGAGCATAATTATTACAGAATTTGGCAAATAAGGAGGTTTTACCGCAGGGAAGTGAACCCACCATTAAGATTATTTTCTTAGGGACATAGGCTAAATTTTTTGGAGCCGACGGAACAAATAAGAAAAACGGCTGATTCTTCTAAAAATAAAAGGACCTCGCATAACATCTTGAGAATGTAATAACGCGACAATTATTATGAACGAGCACAACTGCAACTCGTGTGGGTCGTAGAATTTATTTATTTTTAGCAGATTTAGTGCTGAGGACAAAATGCACCATTGAGCAAGGAGTTAAACGTTTCTAATGATTAAATTTAGACTCGAAGGAAACGCAATTTATGTAATGTAATTTTCTTCGAGGGGATCGACTTCTTAGCAAGGGGCTGAGCTAATTTCATGCCCTTCAATGGAAATTGTGAGTTTTGCGCTCAACCGTGTACTGATTTAAACGAGATTTTGCCGTTTACATTTGTTTCCAAAAATAACTTCTTTACGTTAATCCTAGTAAATAGTTTCTATTTTTATTTAGATTAATAAAGTTTCTATCCTTTTTTTATATTAATAAACTTTTCAAATCAATGTAGTGTTTTATATTTATAACTGAAAAATATAATACAGTGATAGAAATAGCATTGATTCATCACTGCAGTAGGTATATACAGGAAGTAGGAAAATATTGATGAATGAACTCATTATTATATCTTTAATTCAAACATACATACGATTTTAATTAAAAATTGACTTTAGTATTTCGGCTATCAAAATTCTAACAACAAAAATAAAACATATACATATTTTTAATATGGGTATGGTTTTAAAAGGTCCTGATATATTTTAAAAATTTTTTGAAATGAATTCTAGTCAGGCTAATGTACACAGTACACTGAAGTTGTAGTTAGGTACTCCGATGACTCTCTCAAATTATAAAATAACGCT
The DNA here is from genome assembly GCA_959613345.1 of Tolmerus cingulatus. Lineage (NCBI taxonomy): Eukaryota > Metazoa > Arthropoda > Insecta > Diptera > Asilidae > Tolmerus > Tolmerus cingulatus. The sequence goes on along the minus strand of OY390711.1, from coordinate 6,064,835 downwards.
TACATAATAATTGCTTGGTTGTAATGGCTGCAATGGTTGTAACCTATCTTATCCTAGTTATAGAAGTCCCATCTGCGAATTAATGTAGTGTAACAGCACTCGTCCAACTGCCCTAAAGAGTTCATGAACCCCTAGACGCGGCCTCCTAGTTCGAACGATAGCACGAGCCAAAGGAATAAACACATATGGTCAATTACGTCTCACCTTGGTGCATAAAATAATCGAACGCGCAAGTCCCGAACTATTTGACATACGTGAGCACCGTAGCGCAACAAAAATATTCCGCTGCGTCTAGCATATCTTGGCCCAAATCAGTCTACTGACCTCTGGCTATGCTCCTGCCTCCCTGTAATTACCTTCCGTGCATTTGAAAGACAAAAAACTCAAAATTAAAATAAGTAAAAAATGCTCAGACGAACTGTCGGCCGTGAAGAGATGTTAAGATCAATTCGACTTGAAAATTTCCTTAGATTTGCATACGTGTCCTGGGGTTCCATTGTGCGCCCCACTTCCTTGAATATCTTTTGAAATGCTTTTTGGCTCGTGCTGTTCTGGAGTGAAGTTCCCAGTGCGGTCTCTTCATGGGTCCTTTTTAATCAGGTTATTGTTTTAAGAAGCGCGGGAACTCGCCATATGCTCCCTGACTTCCCGATCATATGAAAAGCGAAAACGAAATAATTCACCCCTATGTTCAGGGCAAACACTTATGGTGTTTCTGGAGCCGAACACTTTGTTTTTGGCTATTGCAGCCAATTCTCATTCCCATCGCACTTCCCAATTCAAACATATTTTACGGAAAATTGAGAAAAAAAGATACTAAGCGCGGTTTTGCAAAATTTGTCACCCAGCTGGGCACCTCTCAATTTTACGCCATCTTCGAAGATTCAAAAAAATATACTTAATACACTTTTGGCGCCTTCGCAGCTAAGGGCAACTTTGTGACATAGGGGTGTCACGGTATATATATTTTGTTTTGTTTTTGTCCTGAAGGGTAGTAACCCACGGAAAAGGGATCAAGCACCTGGCTACCATCGAAAAATTCTGAATCGTACATATTCCGTCTGGTTGCCTTCGGTGAATATGGCGCGCACGTATGGAAAATTTCTCGCACGCAAAATCATATGAGCAAACTTTTTATTCTATAGGTGGATATTGTTCATTTTGGTTTTGTCTTATTGCGGTTGAGTGAACTCGTAATCAAGTAGTTTTATTTTTAATATAAAACTTTAACCCCCGAATATTTATTTCACATCTAACTCTACACGGTACAATCGTTGAAAAATTTGAGGGATGGATCCTGGAGTTCCTAATAGAAACACTCATTTAGGCTTCACCGTGGCTGTGATCAAAAACCTCAATCTCATTCTACATTTTTTCTCAAATATACAATGGTAATGGATAGGCAATTGTTTTTATAACATGGTAAGCGTAATAAGTTCTATAAGAATATTTTACAAAATTTATCATTTTATTGTTTTATAATTTCAAAAAATTAAAATAAAATAAAGTTAAATAAAATTATCTTCTAATTAACTCGGCTATAGTAAATATGCTAGAGTGAAGCACAGGAAAAATAGCATTTGTAAAATCATAGAATGATCATCTGTTTTTGCTTCAAATTCATTAGTTTTATCAATTCTTATTCATTTATTTAATATAAAATTTATATGGTATCCTCACATATGTACAACAGGTTTTGATGCTTAAGTACCTGAAACTAATTCATTCACTGATAACATTATTAATTAGTAAGTACTGAAATTATATTTTTTCGTGATATACTCTTCGAGAATTTTTTTTTCAAAACCCAAAGACGTTTTATAAATTTGGCGCCCCTAATTCGAGTTTTTGAAAATCACTGACTTTATTGATTTTATGATATACACATACATGTATTTTTTTCTGCGATATTTAGAAATTATTCCGGCAATTAATATAAAAACATGTTTTAATGAAAGTTAGGCACAACAGCTCAGTTGGTAATGCGAGCGAATGTTTTCTGATAATTCGTTAGAAATTTTTAAATTAACATCAGATTTTATGGGATTTAATCTTTAGTAGCTTTCATAGTCTCATACGAAGAACTTTGTGTAAGATAGTTCATAAAGATACTGCGGACTAAATGTTTATGAAAACAACAGGGTTACTAAATGTTTACTGGAACTTATAGCTTTGAGAAAAAAGAAAAGTAAAGGGCTATTTCGAAAGGAAAAATGGTGGGTATTTGTAATTCAAAACAACAAACGAAATAATCCGTTTTGTGCACAAAGCGAGGAAAAGCAACAAACAAACTGCGTTACTGCCCTTAAGTTCAGTCGACCGTCCACCTCCACCACAGTCGAGTAACGACCCCTGATATCAACCTGCCGCGTTTGCCCCGTTAAAATAGGAAGTTCTTTCAACCTGTCGCATTTCTCCAGGGCAAACTGCGTCCTTTGGCGAGCCGAAATCAATGAACTCTGAAGTTCTGGAGTTTTTGTTCTAATTACAGGCACGTTCCTCCCGCGGCCGTTCGGCTCCTACCAAGAATCAGGCGTAACGCCGAAGTTCACAGTGCAACGTTCCTCAGCCCTCACGGGCCGTTGCAGTTGGTGACGGAATCGAACGCACTCGAGTGAGACTATATGCTAAAAAACGAAGGCTCCTGCGGCCGGGCAGCCCGCACTTTGCGCCACTCCCGCCGCGGTTGTAATTTCAAGTCTAATCATTTCCATATCAAGCCACTGCGCAGGTTGTTCCTAGTTCAGAAGTGGTCTATTTGGCGAGGTCAACGTGCGTGCGCACGCTGAGTCGAAAAGGGCGCTATTCTAATTTCAAGAAACGCGTATTTCCGTTTGCCGCCTTTTATCCTTCTTTAAGGTTCGGCTTCCTTCTGGACGACGGCGGTGCGCCATTCAGATTGTCTTCCGACTGGAAGTGAGCACAACTTTTCTTCCTGCTTTAGTAATTTGCTCCTTTTGAGCGGACCCGAAGAAAAAAATTTGCATCACAACTCTTGAGCCCTTTAAGAACCAGAAGCACGGGAAGTGCACATACCTTCGACGTGAATGTAAACTGGCGGCTCTTGTTACACGTCTTGTGTCACGCACGTGTTTATTCATGTAAAAGATAAAAAGTAGGTGGACTTCCGTCTGATTTGATGCGCAAAAAAAGTATTCCCTCAGGAAATTACATGTACGATCATTGCAAGTATGTTCTGAGAGGAAAGAGAGAAGAAGCAGAGGAATACTCGGCACCCATTGTAATAAGATTCACCTTACTGATTTGCATTAAACGAAAATGTTAAGGTTGGTTGATGCTTTGAGGCTCGTGCCATTATGTAACAATATCCAATATCTTTTATGTGAAAGCATAGGTATTGAACTCACGAACTATCCAATACAGATAACTGATGTTAGTTTGGTAAGTTAACATAAAATTGGTCGGACTGAAAAAGGTTCCAGTCTGCGAAAAATTAACTCTAAAAATGTAATATGCAAACTTTAATTAATTTCAACTTTGTAGTTCAATAGCGTAAAAGTTAAAAGTGGAGTAAGCTTCTACTTTCGAAGGGTCAGAGCACCATATTTTGGCCATTTTTCAAAAATCATTAAAAAATAAAGGTTCATCGTAGTTAGTAGCTTAAATGAAAGCCTGTTTCATTATCGAGGAACACTTCTCTATAGCCCTTTTTCACGTCTGGGTGAACATCTTTTTCGAAATTTCTTTTCAAGATTATTTCCAACAAATAATCCCAAAACCACGAAACAGTGAAACGTATTCCCTTTTTTACTCTTTCTCTCATTTTTAACCCAAGAATGATTAATCAGATTAAAAATTTTCATTTCATTCAAGATAAAAAATATTGTAAATATTTAAATATGGCTACTTTGGTTCTTTTATAAAGGTTTATCGGCGAATAAAAAATATAAGTTGCTTCAAGACTTTTATGGATACTTAGAAAGGGTAAATTCAAAAGGGGAACTGGAGCAACAATATATGCATTTATGTTAGCATAAATCTCAAATTGTATTTGGTCTTAAAAATGCAAACAATAAAATCTGAAATTCCCCTACGAACGCCATTCTTTGAAGTGTTAGATTATTTTAAATGCCTTACACTGATTTAAGGCCTTCAACACCAAATTAACAGCTCCTATGAATGCATATCAACCATAAATGCATCACAATGCCTTATAACAACAAAAAACCCTTTCTCGCTCACTGATTTTCCACCTTATAATCGTTTTAAAATTAATTACGTTAAATTCAAAAATTCTTCCCTATTAGAGCCACCCCTTAAATTCCTAATATAACCCTTTAAGCTGAAGTGTAACAAAATAGCAATAAAACACTCGCCCAAAACTGATTATTGCGATCGCGAACAAAAGCGCGGCCAAGGCGACTAATGGAAGTTTGTTGAATGAAAACAAACCCTTAGCAGTGACTTTATAGTATTTTTATGGACCGTCGGTTTCTACCTGAGCCTGACCAGGGCCTATCAATAAAACGGTCAGTTAAATCATTCAAATTACATCACAAATCATATATCAAAAGCGAAGGGATAGCAACCCTTCGCGCTGTTAAGACGGATTAGCTAAGATTGAAGTGCTCGCGAAGTGACCACCGGTCAAATTGCATTCGGGAAACAAAAGTGTGCGACCGCAACGTGTTTTCAAACGGGCCGAACAAATCGCGGTTCGCAGCAGGCCGACTCATCCAGAAAACGCCGCTCTTGACTCGAGGTGATACCGTCAACAATCAATTGATACCAGTGGTCCCGCGTAACCAACCCTAGAAACTACAAACATTTCGGATATGCCCTACAGAACCACGCCGAGATCCCTGCCTTTCGAGCGATCTTAAGAAAGGTGGACGAAAATCGAAGACATATCGGCTACAGCAATAACTAATAATCAAAGAGGTCTTTGAGGCCCGTGCTGGGACCCGAAGGAGCCCTGTACCGCGTTCGCGCGACTCCCTTATCTGCGACATATGCGATCGGTTTGCAACAAAATTATAGAGGGAGAGGGTGAAGGTAGGGCTCCGGGCACCTCAGAAACACTCAACCAAGTTTCTTACTATGATCTTGCTGGTAGCTAATAGTCGGTCTCAAAATGCCGAGAGGCAGATGCGAAAATGCGTTACTTACAGTGCGCGCGAAGTTAAGGTACAACACCCGGCGAAGGTGAATTAAGAAGTTTACCTTGCCTTAGACGGTGGTGCAGACACAAAGCAGAAACACCCTTCGACAATTTTCAATTAGAGGGGGTCTCTTAAGGCGTCTTTCTTGGGCGTAAAGTAAAATTTCCGATATTTGGTCGCTGCAGTTTGTACCGAATCTTGCTAGAAAGCATATGTCACATATGGCGCTTGCATGTTACTATGCAAACTGGGAGGGAGTAAAAGTGAAGGTGTCTGCGTTGAGGGCATTGTCCTATAATACTAACGATTTTTCTATTGTAATAATCGAACATAAAGGAGTTTTCTCTAAAACTATGGCTTCCCAGAATTTAGTTATATAAGTATGTTTATATTCACAATTTCAAACACGTACTAATCCTCAACCTTGATTCAATTCTGATTATAAGTTTGACTCCAGCTAGACTAAAGGTAAACCGACTTAAAACTGACTCGAGCTTGAACTAAGCCTGGATGATAAAGTCGATTAATATAACATACAGAAAAGCAACATTTTAATTCTTAGTAAGAATCACTACTTATCACTTTATATTGTCGCAAATTAAGACTTGCTTTGAGTTAGTATGCCGCCGTTATTAAGTATTTTAGTTAAATTCTTTGTTGACGGTGTATGAGGCACATGTTTTCACCGTTTATTTACATGAATATACAAACTGACCATTATTTTTCCAAAAGTAAAAATTATAGTACAATATTACATAATGTAAGAAAATTAACAAAAAATCGAATTTGTTAACTTAACTTGAATATAAAGAAATAGTTAAACTTTCAAAAGAATGCTCAAAGGATATGCAGCTTTAAATTTCGTAAAATAATCTTCTAAATGGGGCAATTAGTCAACAAAACTATCATTACTAATCACATTCATTAATCTTACTTTTCATTTTTTTGTTAAGTTAATAATTTGAGACATAATATTTTTAAATAAACTGCTTACGAAAATAAATGAACAAGAAGGACGACTTCGTGGTGGTAAGTCATGATTTTAAACAATCTACCTGGTTTTTTCCCTTGCACGTCATTTTTCCATCAACGTCTTAAGATCACAAGATGATTCCGGTCCCTATGCACCCAAGGAACTGGCATCGAAAGGGAAAATAAAATCGGATCGTCTTCCGTCCCGCGAACCATGATGATCATAATGGGGAAGAAACTCGGCTATGCTTTTTTGACCAGGATCTCTTGGTCCTGATTTCTTTTTGCAAACGGTAGGAAGGACCAGAAACCGTTATCGAACGGGCAAAAATGAGGGTAATTTGGCGGCAATAAATTTATCCATGAACTCAATTGATTTGTGCATTTGATATGCCCTAGGATGCGAAGGAAAATAAGAAGATAAGTTTACAAAGATGAATTACATTCTTTTTTTCCTGATAATTATGCATGCAATTTTCATGTAAATGCAGCTGTACATCGATACAAGATGTGATTTACCTGTTTCGATTAAAATGCAGCTGAATCATTCCTCTGCAATACTTTTCTTTGCCTTATTGCTCGTGTAATTTGATTTACCTGTTTTCTTCTTTCGGTTCTGAATTGTATCTGGTGAAATCGGTTTTTATTAAGGGAAGTAAGACATTGCTAGAATCTTTATATCAATTCAAGAAAGAGAGTTGTAAAGGCTTTTATAAGCCTCTACGAATCAACTACAGGAGGGCAAAACGATGATTAATATGTGTAAGAAACCAGGTGGTGTTCAACGATACCAGAAAGATAGTAGAACGAATCAGCCCTTTAATTAACTCTACGTTGAGAGCACGACTTTACTTTTAAAACTTGGCATTTCTCACTTTCATACCTTAGCCAGATTTATGAAAATTATTTGTGAGTTGAAGCCCAGCAACCTTGACTTTAAAACATATTGTCTGAGTAAGGCGATCTGTAGCAATTTACCACTAAGATTAAATTTTTTGATTTCTCTATAGTAAAAGCACAGATAAGGCAAAAGTTTACAAGAAGTAGAACGTACATTTCCAAATAAATTTTAATCCAAACTAAGTTTTGGACAATTTTAGCAAAAACTTCATTGTCCATTTCGACAGCAACAATTTTATAAACTTTAACTTTGACTTTGAAAGCTACAAGATGAATTCAAATAGCAATCTGCATAAAACTGCCGTTAAAAGTCCAATCATAGGTCAGTCAGCCCCTGGTCAGAAGCAACTTAAAAGTCATCAAGAAAACTGCACCGTACATACAGACCTTAAACTCTATTGTTCAACAGTCAGTCTTCCAAGGAGGTTTCGAAGGGATTGAACTGGTCTCCGGCTTGCGCGCGCAATCGAGCTCCAGAAAACCTCTACCCATATTCGTCCAAATGTCGACGTCATTAAGAAAAATCCGGTTGATTTATACCGGAACCCCAAAAACCAGGGGTGAGCAATCAACATGAAAACATGCAACCTTTGCCAGGCATTAAAAAACTGCATGAACGACATGGACAAGGATATGCGCGCGCACAGACCTCTCGAGGAGCAGGTAAATTCGTGCAAATTGCCACGGATCTGGTTGTTGATCAGACAGATCGGGATGCGTACGACATGAATAAATTACCGTATGCATGTTGCATGATTATGACGTGCCAGGGAACCGAATCTCAGTCTCCGCATACCGCGCGGAGACATGCTCAACCTCGCACTCAAGGATGTTTAGGAATGGTGGCGATGAAAAAACCCCGCCAGACGTCAATTTCGATTGCACAATTTTCAATAAATGTGGAAAGGTGTTGTCCATGTGCCAAAGAAGTAATACGAAATTGAATGACTTCAATCGGATGTGCAGCAGCCCTGAAACGAAGTCACACTGTGCAATTTTTTAGTGGTGCATTGTTCGCCCCTATAACACTTCTTTCACCGCACAGATATTTTCCTTTCCTGCACACCGCCGAAAACACAATAGGAGCTTGATCAATCTTTAACGTCTTGGGGCAGCGAACCTTGATTCCTTCGACGGAGTGACGCAAGATTGCTCGAGTCTGAGGAGACCAATTCTTTTGGGGACGTCAAAAGTTAATTAGAAGTCCCTTGAAATTAGTCGCAGCAGACCGAGCTATTCTCCATGCAAGAGTAGTCACCCTCAAGACTCCATTAAGCGACATACCAACGAATGTTTTACTTCCTTCAAGAGCGGGAAAATACGCATGCACGTAATTCCTATTTTCCGGCGCAGTTACAAAATTCACCCCAAACACTAGTTCCAGGGTGTAGTTCTGATGTGGCAACCAACAGCTTCATGTTTCGAAGAATGTGTATTTTTTGACTATTAGATTACCAAACAAGGCTAAGTAATATTCCAGCTCTAAATTATAGAGCAAATTGCGCTTTTATCCAAAACACTTACTTCAAACAGAATTTTTTTAAAGTCTTTTAAAGATTTCCTAATAATATGTTGCATAAGAGAAGAACTTTTAGAAAAGCAAAAATAGAAAAATTTAACTAAAGTTGGCACAGTTATTTCTTCTTAAAAAAATCTATGATAATTATTTTTAAATTTATTCTACCTTATTTTAATAAATAAAAAACTACTTAGTTAAGAAAACTAAGAAAATATATTTTTTTTTTAAAAAGTGCAATTTTGTAACGTGTAACGTTGTTTGTTCAATACTTTTTAGAGAGCTTTGAACTTTATTTAAAAATGTTATACGATAGATAAGGTCACGAATTGTAATTCAAATGTAACTATTCCTGGAAATAACAAAACACCTTTACTTTTAGTCGACTGCCTTTCACTTTTTGCCAATATCAAAGAAATTAACTCCGAAGTACATATGCTTACGAAAATTACATTCGTGTTTTCAAGTTTAATTATATTGTATTTCAAAAATCTTATTCCTATTAAATAATTTTTGATTTTAGAGTATAGAAGAGATCTATGGAGTTACGCCTAATCGAAATCACCTATTGTTAGAATTACATACATACTTTGTAATATTTATATTATAGTTTACGATTGTTCGAAAGCAATCTCTCTCTGAGTAGTGGCAATCGTTTTATAGTTTGATGAACAACCGCAAAACCAAAATCTTGAATTGATAGTTATTGCAATACTCATAATTACTAACGGTTATTTATCTTGTTTAATTACTAAAGGGTTTTCTCGCCACTTCAGTTACCCCTTTTACGCATTTCCGACTAGCAAGACACATGGTGAGCCCACTCGTGCCGCAGTTGCAGTCGACCCTGTAAAAAGGATGCATTTGAATACTTGAAAAATTAGTCCGTCGTCAGCTAATCCTCTGGCACTTCCTCAGCGCATTTCCCTGCATTTTCTTAAAATTCTGAGATTCATCAGGCGCTGGCTGCTTCACAAAGGGGTAATTTCGAAGGAAAACAATTAATCAAAAGTCCCATTCGCCCAGGGACTCCTTTCATCTCGTCGGGGGCATAAGTTAGAGAGCGCACCTTGACGAAATTTTTAGTTTTTCTTTGAGAGCCTGCATGCAGTGAATCAAGAAATCATTGAACAGTTGTTCAGCCGTCTTGAAATCGTGGTCACCCCTACAATGTCCGGGAATAGCATTCCTTGCGAGGCCGTTTCGAGGGAAGTCTTCTCAACTCGGCGACAACAAAAACGGTCGCTCCTTGAATTATTCAGCTTTTTGGCGCGTGCTATCCGTCGCACAAGCAAGGGGGTGTTCCGGTGACTTTTCACCCCAAAGGACTATTTTCGGAAGAAGTTTTTCTCGGCGGCACCACCAACGTCTGCTGCAGCGCCTGCACTCACAGGACCAAGGCGCGGTTCGCGCCTCCGCCCTGGGGCCCTCGAGGTGCGCCAAACAATGAGCCGCAGCGACTCGAAGCATGGCCTCAATGCAGGCGGCATATGCGCCCTTTGTTTCGGCCGCTTGCACGGATTTCAGGGATCCGTGCAGCATCCAGGTGCCGATGACTTGTGGCCGGACTTAATGAGCGTCTTGCGGCCCGTGTCCCGTGTCCCGCGTCCCGGATGCGACCGCGGCGGCTCCGCCACCCCCGGCTCACAGCTGAACCACAATTAGCCAGACAAAAGTACTTCTAAACTTGCGCGAGATCAGGGCCAGCCGCCGTTTCGGTTACTTGCTAATAAATCCGTGACTTTGGTGTCAACAGATTTTGGCGCCGAAGGTTTGTTAATATTACGTTAAGACAGATTTATTGCAAACTAAGCACTTATTTGGCTTAGTGGGAGCCTTATAATCGCGTTGGTCTTTGAAACTTTTCAAAAATGAAATTTTAATGTTGCATTTGACCCAGTTTGCGATCTCTTAATTATGTCCCGACTCAACATCTCGTTTCACAGACCAAGCTTCATAAAAACAAGAAAAACTTCAGGAATTTATAAGTATTTTGCATCAATTCCGAATATCACTCATCTCATATTTAAATTTACTACAAACTAATAAATAACTTGAATCAGTCAAATGCAAAAAAGATATGAATTACACTTTTTTTAAGAGATAGGGCAAAGTCCGTGATAAAATAAATAGTTTTCATTAAGTGTTTGATAACCACTATATAATGATTTTGTTTAAAATATTATTATATATTAATATTTATATAAATGCTGGATAATCGAATGTTATTTTACAAATATTGCTTGGGTGACCACCAAAACTTCTTATTGTCTTATCCAAAATCAAAAAAGCATAAGTCTTTTCTGCTTAAAATACGCGGTATGAATTTCATTTAGACTTGGCAAGTAAGTTTTAAAATAAAGTGGTCACCGTCTTTGAAAATGTAAGTTTGAGTAAATCATATATTAAGTTTTACTATGTGCAGTCAATACCAACAAAGCCGTACATTTAAATTCAGATATCTTCACAATAAATTTAAAAAAAGTTTCAGCTAATTTCCGTAAATTCAAAGCATGTATCTTAACACTGCGGGGCAGAAATTAATTATTAGTCTTACTTTCGTAACACTTTTAATAGCACTACAAGAATTTTTAAAATCTTTCGTAAATCTGCAAAATCAGACTCGTCCTATTTCTCTCAACTTTAATCCGAATAATCGAACAAAATTTGGCAGTATGAAATTATGATTTGTGGAATTAAAAACCACATACAAAAATCAACACCAATCAACAACTATTTTAGTGGGAGCTTCTCTGAAACATTTTTCAATATCCTCGATAAAACTGAAAAAAATTAATTTATTTGCAACAATCTTGAAAAAATTCCGCGACGAAGGGCGAGAAACAGGTAAATCACGTCTCCTGAGAGGAGGAATCGCTTGCTGAACACGCGCGCGAATTTTTTACCTGAAGCCACTTGGGTTGTCTCTTTTTCATATTTTTGTTTTGCATGCATGCATATCAGTCGTCAATTCAGAGCCGGGCCGAGCCCACCGATCCAGGGGGAAAAACAGGTCACACAGGGTTCAAAGACGCGCCAATTTCCATAGAGACCAACCGGGCCAGAGTCAATGACACCCAACGGCAGAAAAAGTGAAAGTGTGCCAGTTACACCCCAGAAAACAACCTCCCAAGGAGCATTTCTTAGCTGAACAAGAACTTTGGTGTGTGCACCAGGCGGGCTTAAGTTCTAAACTTGGTCACTGCGTAAGCCAGGCTTTCTTGAGGCTTCCTAAATTAAGCTCTATTTTGGGCTTACAGCTCAAAATAAGCACCAAATATTAAAACGCTAGCAGAAAACAATTACAAATATAGTTCTGGCTTTCCAAAACATTATAATTATCACAATTAACTGCGTCTGCAAGTAAGCTTCTATTATTTTTAATAGAGATAAAATATTCAAAATCAGACTCATTACAAAATTTAATATCATCAAATGTTAATACCAAAACCTTTATATAACTATAAAAATGTTGCACCCCAAAGAAATTCTACGGAAATGAACACTTTCAATAGGATTTAGCCCTACATCATATATGCAGCAAAATCGATGCAGTAGATTCCGCCGAGTTAAATGCAGCCAAATACCTGCTGCGGCAGCGCTGGCCCTGGGGTGGGTTTGTTAACTTGATTACTGTTCTGTGCAAGGGGTGGGCTTCAGGGACTTTCTTACCACGAAACGTGAAGTGATTGGATTTTTCTAGGAATCCTCTGAACTGCGTGCTATGCTCACTTCAAAATGAAATCGTCAGTTGATATAATTTGGTCTGGTGACATGTTAACATGTAATTCTTCAAAGCCGATAGCTCATTCGCAATTTGGTTTGACAATGAGTTTATCAGCAACTAGCGGGGTTTCACCCAGTGAACAAATATTTTGGAGGCCGTATTGAATCCGTCATTATGAACTTCCAACATTTTATAGTAAAATCGAAACTACCTTAAAATATCCAGTGCTCATTTTCATTTAAATTCGTTGAATTTCGAAAATCATTGTTCGAATTATTGAATCGGCCATCTGAGTATGATCGTTATCCAGCGTTTAGGCGTGATGGGCTACCTGCTTTCACCCGGTGTACAACACTTTTGGATGCCGATGCCGGCACATACAATATAATATAGTATAGTATAATATGATATAATATAGTACTTATAATATAATAAAGTATAATATAGTATAATATAATATAGTATACTATAATGTATAGTATAATATAACATTATATTAATATATTAAATTATATTATACTATACTATATTATACTATAATATAATATAGTATAATATAATATTGTATAATATAATATATAGTATAATATAATATAAAAATCCAATCCGACGTCCGATTGCCTCGGTCCAGGCTCTGTTGAACTGCTTCCCGTCGGGAGCCCAGCCAAACCAACCTTCTCCGACTGAGTCTCTAAAAAGAATGAGGGTAGAAGCTGGCTGCTCCTCTATTTATACACGGCCGCTCACAGAAAGGAAAGAGTCCCTGATCCAGGCTCGGCTGAACTGCTTCCCGTGGGAGTAAATTCAAATCTCCCGCGGCCTGGAGACGATCGGTTGCTGTACTGCCGTCCTGCTCCCAGCTGGATAGAGCTGCCCAGCACAGGATGAGGTGAGGAGAGGTCCCTCTGCCTTCAGTGTTCGAGACCGCCGGTCCCAGTCCCAATCCTAGTTTATTTAAATCGTACGCGCTGCCACGCGCTGGTTGTTTTTCACACTGATCCTGTTTATGAATTTAATTTTCCTAGTTCTTCTACAGCTAGCGCTTTTATTCTTATCAATATTTGTTTTCTTGGTAGCTTTTCTTGGTTTAAATTATTTAAAGTCGTTTATTAACTCAATCAGCTTTGTAAAAATACTATATATATTTTTAAAGTAATTTTATCATTCATGCAAAGCAAATGTGTATATAAATTTAATTTTAGTTTTTAATCCTTATATGTAGCTACATTCCTAAATTTCTCTAAAGGAAAATGTCGCTTTAATAAAGCGCATTCCTAGAAAAATCCAAACCCTTCACGTTTCATGATAAAAAAGTTTCAACCTATCCCTTGCGCAGAACAGCAACCAAGCCAACAAGTCCACCCCAGGGCCTGCGCTGCCGCAGGTATTTGGCCACATCTAACTATCCCAAATCCGCTGCGTCGCTCTTGCTTCACATAGGACGTAGCGCTACGTCCCATTGAAATTGTTCATGTCCACAGTCTTTGGCAATACACCATATATTATGGGTGACATAGATAAACAACCTATATTTAACTAGTTTCTTTGTATGGAGTTTTCTTATCAAGTTTTTACAGATCCAACTATGTGCATGTCATAATTTGGTCGACTATTAATCGTAAATCAGTAAAATCTACTGAGCTTACTTTTCAAATATTTCACACGTAAGTTTATTCGCGTTTTAACAATACGTATATGATAAATTCCAAAACAAATAAATAAGATTCCACTCACCTGTGCCAGTGGCCTCTTGATTGTTACATTTCGGCGTTCCAATGCTGGTGTCGCTTAAATTAATCGCAATTTCCGAAAGTGGTGATATAGTTAATTCAGTACAATCAGTTGAGAGATGCAAAAGTTGTTTAGATCGTAGACCAGATGCTTGACAATTTTCTTCCTTTTTTGTTTTCATTCGTTTTGCATCTCCATTATCAAACTGGTGGAACTCCTCTTTGCATCGCTTTACTAGTCCATCCTTTTCCATATTTTTTTTATATTCCATATATACTTATTTACAAAAAAAATTACTTAATATATTATGTTACGTTTTATTAGTGTAACACTAATGTCAATAGAAAAAGTAAGAAATATTCAAGTAGAAAAAAAATTCAAGTTTGGACAACACCTAGTCAATATATATGAAAAATATGATCAACGCGAAGTTCGTCACAAATCGTATAGAAAATTCATTGTAAAAATATGATTACAAAAAAAAAGGGCAGCGCTTAAGAAATAATTTACAAAGAATGTCGCGGGCAATTGCGACGGCACTTAGTAGCTGAAAAGGAAAAAATAAAAATAAATTAGACTTCCGAATCTTCCAATAAATTTAATTGAATAAAAGAATCACAAAAGCATAAAAACTGGACGAGTGCGAGTCAGAATCGCGGACTAACGTTTCCGTACTATGTTGTAAAAAATTCATTACAAAGTTCCATATTATTAAATATGTAGATTATATACACTAACATAGTAGTTGAGTGAACTAGAGCAGATGTATGTATATTATGTCTATGATTATATTCACTTTAACGTATTAAAAAATTATAAAAAAAAATAATAATAATGTTTCAATCCATAAAGTATGTCTTTCAAATAATATGTACATATATATAAGAAAGTTTCACATTTAAACTTTAACAAAAAAAAAAATTGTCTCAAATTCTTTCGCTGGAAATAATTATGGGTAAGTAGGTTCTACAAATTTGCCATATTTTAAGTCGATAGCTTTAGTCACTGAGAAAAACGACCAGTTTGTATGAAGCAGACAGAAATATCATATATACATTATGTACATATGTATAATTGAGGAAACTTTTGAATTATTTAGTAATATTGTTGAAACATTAAAACAATATTACTAAATAGAATACATGTGACTTTGTAGAGTAAACTGCAGATAGGTTGTTGGAAATTAAAAATTATTTGTATTTGTATGAATTGTCGTATACATATAACTTTAACAACAACTAACAATAGAGAAAAACCGCTTTACTTTTATTCTGACTTTTGGACTGATGCGGGCTTAGAAAAAGTTCCAGAAACATTTCAAACTTTCAATAAGGGGTTAGTTGTATTATGTTATAAATTCCAGAGTTTTGGAGCTTTTGCGTTTAAAACATTTTGTAATTGGCCACAAAAAATGAATTTACTCATTTCTTTAGGGCTTCTGAATTTTCAGGTCAGTTGGTTTTCCATTATCTTTAATATTAGCAATGGCATCCGGCCATTTTGGATGTACATTTTTTAAATGGGACATCCCATTTAAAAACAGAGATTTTTAGCGTTTCAAAAGTTGAATAATGAATCAAAAAATCACAGATAATTTTCATTACTATCTTTTCCGTTGTTTACTTCTCCCTGACTTTAGTAAAATAACTCTTCGACGCCACCTAAACCTCATCTTCTTTGAAATGCTTTAACTGCAAATTCTAGTTTCCCACGAACTTCAACTATATTAAATAAAATAAATAAAAGATATCGAAAACTCACCTTCTGATGCCGTCTAGGTTTGCTTAATTAAAGTGCGTAGAGGTCATGCCCATTTTCTGCAGGAGCGCGTTTAGCCAATACCTAAAAGACATAATCAAAAAATAGCAGCTTTAAAAAATCACATTAAATTATTTAACAAATAAATTAAGTAAGCCTCAGTGCGAACTTGGTTTTATTTGAGTCTACAACATGAAAAGCGAGTCCCGAAGAACTAATAATATAACAAAACTAAATTAACCATCATCGGAACGGTTTGTTTACTACGCCCACAATTTTTAAAGATTATTATTATAATTTGTAGTAAGTTTTTGGGGTTTAATGAGCAACTTTAAATATTTGCGAAAAATCGAGTTTTAATTTATTATACCTTTAACTAAATCGAAGACCCGCAAAATCACATTTCCACGAAAATTTTTTTGTTGACTGTTCACTTGTCAAGTAAAGGAAACCCACTCTCCTTTTCCGCGAAAAACTTAATTATATGTATGTATATGTATTTGGCGCCAAACAGGTGGTAAATATTTTTTAGAATAAACATCCTACTGCGTAACGGTGTCTAAAGCAAAACAAGGATTGTCGTTATACAAAATAAAAGCATTTAAACGTGTGGGCGGAATTTTTTTTACTAAAATTAAGCCTAGAGGCAAAATGGGAAATCACAGCAAACACTTTAATATTGTTGTCAAATGAAATATTTTGAAAATTGTATTAAAACCCCGCAAAACTAACAAAATGCAACATTTCCGACATTAACGTTCCATGCTTTCCGTTTTTTCAGCAATTTAACTGCCGCCCGGTTACACTTTAATCACTTTTTAGAATTGGCCACAGTTTCGCGTGCATACACAAGATTTTTAGTTTTACACAAAAATTAGATTACAAAATGCTCTGTAAAGGTGATACGACCCAAAAATTTTTTAAAAAACGAAAACTACGTACCAAAATAGCCGCTTAAATATAAGCAGGAAAACTCTTTTTGATCATATGTTTCATTTGTTCCGCTTGCGCTACGCGGCGAGACGTCCCGGCTGATAAATCAATGGAGGCCTGGACTGAGCGCGAAAAGCTACACTTTGAAAGTTCCCGAACTGGTACAGTTATTCGGTTATGCGAGAGCAATTAGTGAGCGCTGGGGGAGTCTGCTCGAAATTGTCAGCTGAGCTGCTCGCCGCGCGAATCAAAAGCTTCAGAACGGCGTTACCTCATTTGTCGCGTTTTGGGCGAATTGCATCGAGTTTGTAGCGCCGCCAATTTAAATTAAATTTTAACGGAGGCGAAAAGAGATAATTTGTGATTTTCGGTGGTAATGATTATTGAAATATTAAATCATTTCAATATTCGGTATTAGTGGCTAACGTGTTAATATTGAGGAGATATATTCCTTTTTAAAATTTTTTCGCAAAAACGGAATCCATAGAATTTTATATTTGGAATAAACAAAGGACAGCGATATTATACAGCTTAAATAAAACCAAATAGGTATATTTACGCTTAAGGTATTGATATCGCATATAAAAACTATTTGGAATTTCCCTATTCTTCGCTACCGATAATTTACGATAGGCTTTTTTGACCGAGCTTAGGTTACCTTTCACCTGCCAGATTGACTACAAATTAAAAGACGAGCCATTTTACTTTTGAAAAATTCTATATTTTCTGATTTTATCAAAAATTGTTATTAGCAAATATTCAGCTTTCCCGATTAGCTTCAACAATTTTCTTTCTAAAACGGTGTTCGAAATAAAAAGACAAATATAATATAAAAAAAAGGAAACATTAATATTCTTCAAATTTGTTACTTTCTCTCGCAAAATACAAATTATCTTCACCAACCCTCAATAATTGCATGAGGTAACACAAAGATATTTTATTTTTAATTTGAAAATAACAATTGTAAAAGAATAATTTTCTTGTTCAAACTCCTCTGACAGAGTTCATTGTATGGCTTAAAAAAGCAATTATTGGAAATACCAGAAATATTTTCTTATATGCTTTCATGTTTTTATTAAACTTCTATCACAATACAAAATATCTCATTTTCTAAAATATATCCACAGATACGATAAATAATCGTTAGAACACAGTTAAGAACTGGAACACAAGCTGAAACAAATGTTCTGTATCGATCGAATTGTGCAAGAAAGCAATCAATAAACAAACAAAAATGAAATATACATTTTAATTTGTTAGGTATTGTTTCTCATCTTGTGGAATAACTTTATTTACAACAATGTTCGACGGCTTTCTCTAGTCTGTTAAACAGTTAACATCTCAAAAAAATCTCATCCGAATGTCTAAAGGTGGTCACTAAAACTATGGCTAAATATAGTTAACAAAAAATATAGGACTTATCGATGTGTCTCTCATGATTCAAAGAGCACTGTCATTATGGCCATCAAAAGAATTCCGAAGATTAGTGACACAAACTGCTTGAGGGATTCCCAAGGGTCCTTTTCTTTGAGCAGGTCAGGCAGAACAGTTACCATGGCAATGTGAAGGAATCCTCCGGCTGTAAATGGCATTATCCAGGAAGTTCTCGCTTCTGCAAACGAATTCAGTTTTATATTAATTTTAAGATAAACTTTAGAAGAGTGAATTACCCAAAGCAGAGGTTACTCCAGAGCCGCCAATAGCAACAAGAGCTCCCATTAGACCAGCGCCTGCGGTAAGAAGTTGTGCTCGGGCGGCGTCCCATCTGCTAAATCCAGAACGCAACAGTATGGCAAAATCTCCAACCTCGTGTGGGATTTCATGTACTTAAAAAAAAAAATCAGAATGAAAATAATTGTTTCATTAAAAAACTTCAAAACTTACATAAAATAGCAAAAGTGGCTAAAATTCCATGTCTGAACGAAACTAGAAAAGAACCAGCGACAGCCAGCCCATGGGTAAAGTTATCAATTGAATTCGCCATCAAGTTCAAATAGCCAGCGACCTTTTTAGGCTGATCCTTGACCTTCTTCTCCCGTTCTCGAAGGTAGCATCCATTAGGAACGTCTTCAATATCACACGATCCATTTGCAGAGCATCCTGATGAATTCTGACCTTCGACCATTTTGCCACCAGTCTTCCGAAGCAGACAGTTGGCAATATTAACACATTTTGGCTGAGGATTATCCTCGTCTGCATTTACATATCCCGAAAAAATCTTCTCTACAATTGTGAAGATGAGCACTCCTGAAAGAACCCATAGGCCACTACGTAGTGATGGATGTCCGCTTGGAGCTGAGATTTAGTCAGAGGTGCATTTTGGCAAAAACTTACATTTAATTCATTGGGACCCACTTACTGGTATGTTCAAAATCACTACTCCACGCTTCTGGTAATAAGTGGAGAAATACGTCGCCCAGCAAACCTCCTACCGCAAAACTGAGTAATACTTTTAGCGATTTAGACTCAGCAGCTAAAACCAAAAATTCTTTTTTAATAATAATTCAAAAATGTTTTACAAGTACGCGTTCATAGCAACAAATAGAAGTCAGGAGTAGGGAATGCAACAAAACTACATTTTTAAAGTATTTTCTTCTTCCTTATCAATTTCGTGCAAAAATGAAATGATTTATTATTACTAGCAATGTACAAATTGCAATTCAATGCCTAACTTACTGATAAAAAGCAAAAACGATTGTGATAAAAGCCCAATTCCAAAGGCAAGAAAGATCACGATAACAAAAGTGATCGCTTTACAAAGAGAATTCAGAGAAAGTTTATACCACAATTAACAAAAATGGAACAACAACAATACACCTTCTAATGATAAATGTAAGACCCCGGAAAATATTAAATGTAAGTATTTTGACTTAATATAGGTCCAAAATCCTACATTTATGTCTTAAAATCTTGTGCAAAAAAATCAAATTTGTTTGTTTTGTTGTTTGATGCAATTCAGATAATCCTCTAGGATTTTTCAAATTTACGTCACAATAGTTTCCAACTTTCCAAAAATCATATCAAGGAAAGTGGTGGGATATATGTAAATTTTTTGCATCCATTTACCAGTCAAAACTTATAATCTGGACTAAAACAGACGAACCTATTGAAAAACCGGCCCTAAACTTTATAATTCCAGTCTTTGTACACGCAAAAACTTTGATCAAAATCCTATGTCTATTTGCCAATTCATACTTAACAAAATTCATATGTCTAGCAAATCTATCCTCAGATATGAAGTAAATCAAAGTACACATGTATCCTAAAAATAATAAAAATTTGCTCTATCACCGGACTCATCGTGTATATTTTATTATCTACAGGTTATCAGCTGATTTCGCACAAATCAGATCAAATTGGAATTCAATGTTTTTAAGAGAAGTGAATCAGTGTGTACGCAATCGAAAGTCAAGTGTAATCCATGCGTAACAACAGACAAATTAAAACCACAGCGGCTATTGTTTAAAATTACTGATAAATTATTTTTAAACTTGAAACTGAGAAAGCCACTCGTCAGTAAAGGTGAGTGCTTTAATTTCAATATTCTTGAGTTGCTCTAGTAAATTTTAATAACTGCACTGACGTGCTGTTCTAAAGAAGATATTGAAAGTTTAGAGTATAATGTAAAAATTTTAAATGTAGATAGTTAACAAAATCCATGTTTAAATAGTTGTCATCAAATTGTACTTACGATCCTTAAATCCCTTTTCTTTTGACTCCTCTTCGGTAGAAGGTATAATAGCCAGTGGTAAAATCCCACTCAAGCCAATGAGTGCGGAGCCCAGAAGTGAAAATATCCATGGAGTGTACTCAAACCCTTTAATAAAATCCGGGAGATAGTGCTGCACGGCTTCTTTATATATGAGCATCAGGGTCTCGTCGAAGAAGTGTTCACTAATATTCATCCTAATTTCGTAAAGGCCTTCCTCCGCAAAGAAACAACCAGCACCAGGAAACGATCACGAAGAAATAAGCCTCTATCAATTTTTAATTGACCGCACACTGAACTCAATTGTAGTCTAATTTCATAATTATTGAAATTTATTTTTCAATTTTTATCCGGAACCGAACCTCTAATTTTTGCGGCAAAAGATAAATAATTCGCACCGATTACAAAAAATTTTAAATAGTTAAACTCGGGTTCATCTCCGTCATTCCTACTAGAAATTTGTTGAGATTCGTTGCCGAACGATGAAGTATCGGTGAAAGCTAAAAAATAAAACAAAAAAGTGATCAATTTCAGTCAGCTGGAAGAAAATACGGTTTCGCACAAACTATTTTAAGTAAATTTAAGAGCCCTAACTAAGTGAACTGGACAGGCACAGTATCTTTAGACGACTGACGCTTTTGAGTGGAAGGCGAACACTGATTAACGATAATTTCCTATCAATCCATAGGAGATTATGTTTCTGCGAACGTGAGGTCTTCTGATCATTTGCACTTTTTGGAAAAAAAAGTTCCCTATCAGAAAACGGCCAGCCAGGGGTTTTAGAACACTTCAGCAGACCGGAATTAAATTTTTGTATTTTTGCTTTTTCTTTTAATTATTAAAACAAGACTGGGACTGGTAACTTAAATCTATCGATGGACTAAACATCGCCGTTTTTCCACGCTGCGTAAACAATTGATTTCAATCGCATAGTTGCAATCTGATCCATTGGATTGTTTCCACAGTCAATTACTTCAGCAGCTCTTGGTCAACTTCGACTGTACGTAATACCGGCCAGCGCGGCTCTACGTTTCCGCGACAGCGCTAAATCACACTCTGAATGGTTTCTTGCCGGCCTGATAAAATGTTGAGAAATGCGGAACGACTCCTTCCACACCTCTCGCATTTATCTCAGCGAAGTACTCAATCAGTCTCCACGATCTTAACCACGTACGAGGTGCCGATAAGATGCACTATCGAAGCATTTACGGGTTAATCTAAAAGCACTTATATGAGACAGTATTTATCCCTCGCTGTTTGTTTACATAAAAAAATTTTATTTGGAGTTCATTTGTGAAAAAGCCCCATCTAATAATATTTACGAACAATGATCACGAGACTTCCACGAATATTCCTTTTCTAAAAATACATTATTTCAATTTCAAAAGCATTCTATTCGGAATTTTATTACATAGCTTTTGAATACATACATTTATTCTACAATGTACTTTAACTATCTAATTAACTAACTTCTCGTTTAGAGCAGAAAGAAGTTCATAACTATAATCAATTTCGGTGTGATCTGAAAGAAAAAATAAATAAGAAACGTAGATCCGAAATGAGCTTATAGGTCATACGAATTTTTTTAAGGTCACTGCATGCATTATTTACATAGTCTTACAATGTATTATCACTTATAAAAATTCTTATTTTTTTTTCTCAAAAATACAACGCGTGATACATTTTTGTTATCGCACTAAACTGCAATACTAAACTTCATGAATCACACTAAAAATTTCTTCGGGGATTTCAATTATATTTGTGCTGATGGTTGCACTTATCATCTCTTAAACTGAAATTGAAGATTAATTTTGACTGACATTCCCTTGCAATGGCAAAGATCAGACTCTGACTCAAAGCACTGTCGCCGTAATTTTTAAGGGTAATTGTTTACTTTAGAGTCATGTTTTGCGGTATACATATATTCCCGCAATAATCACAATAGTCAGAAAACTTTAAATTTACTTTAAAATGATCTTTGATACAATTATTCATTATCTCAAATGGTAGCTCCTCAATCTATTAAATTTACTTTGTTGCCCTATTTTTCGTTATTACGCACATTGTACTTTATTTTCTCAGTCAGTTGAGGAACGCACTGTAAATTTATATTTTTTTCCCACATCAGCGTCGAAAGTTCATTTTTTTACCCTAATTTCAGGGAACAAAGTAGCGTTTTTTTGCCCTGAAAAATGGTTTACCACGGGAGTAAAAAAGGTACATTTTTACCCGGGTGTTTGCCAACCTCGCCTACGGCTCGGGTGGCAATTTTACACCCAGGTAAAAATGTACTTTTTACTCCCTTGGTAAATTTTTCAGGGCAAAAAAACGCTACTTTTTGTTCCCTAAAAGTTGGGTAAAAAAATGAACTTTCGACGGTGATGTGGTAAAAAAAAGTATGTTTACCACGGGAGTAAAGTAGTACATCTTTACCCGGGTGTTTGCCACCCTCGCCTACGGCTCGGGTGGCAATTTTACACCCGAGTAAAAATGTACTACTTTACTCCCTTGGTGAACAATGTACTATTATATTATTAAAATCCTCTAACTCTAAATTTAAAAAAAAAAAAAAAAAATAAATAACAAGACTCAAAGAACTATCGCTTTGTTTAAAAATGTTAATTTCCCAAGAGACATTTATAACTTTTTTAGCTAAATTTTTCAAGTAGGAACATGTTTGATAATTTATTTAACAATATTCTTCTGATTTCAGCATAAAATTATTCGAACACATTTTTCATAATTTAGACTTTGATTCTTAATAGGTAATGAACGATTCGCCTTTACCCTGTTGCTCCTGAGCATTAGTATTATTTTATTAAATCCTTTCAACTGATTACGTATTTATTTTGGTTTTATTCCGCTAATCTATATCGCATAATGGTCAATATTTATTCAATTTGTACATGATAACTTGAAAATGTATTTGCGGTTTTTATATAAAAAACCAGCTTTTTGCGACAGCCGGAAGATAACACTTTCGAATTGATAAGGCTTAAAAGAAACCTCCGCGGCCAAATAAGAAAGACCTTGCAAGGTTGGCTCGGCGGAAAATGGCAGTAAACTTCTGAAGTGGCTGTTGGGAACTTGAACTGCCCAGCCAAAGCGGTCGGCGACCGCTGAGCTGCCTTAGAAGTGGCTCTAATCAGCAGCGCAGAGGCTGCGCCCCAAAACGTCTGGCAGCGGTCCAAAAGAGCAGCCTCGCTAGATGTTGGCGAAGTCTGAAGTCTTATCACCCGCAGCCGCCTTTGTGAGAAATGATGACTGTGCGTCGCCCCGGGGAGCACCCCTTTCTTGCACCACTGCGCGCACAAGGGAAGCAGTCTTTTGGTTGTCTTGAATTTAATTATTCTTGATTGCTTAACATAAATGATGCCTGGTTAATTCTTGTGACATAAATCCGCCTAGGAAGCCAGTTAGCATTGACCGACAGGAAAACCGAAAACCAGTCCCAGCTACTCTCCAGCGAAAAACAAAGCGACGGCCAGATGTTGCGCACCGCCCTGCAGCTGTCCTGCGTTCATCGGGTGGCGGGGGTCGGGACTAAAATGTCAAAAACATATGACTGATAAGAGCACGGCGCCGTCCCACTGGCGAAATTAATTCAATGCAATTCGCAATGGAAACTATTTGCCAATCTCTTTCCGTGAAATTTGTGTAACGCAATTGCGCGGCGGCAATGAGAAAACAACACCCGGACCAGCTGGTTTTGCACTCTGCACTCGAAAAATCTGCAGCTCGCGACACAATGGCTGGCGGTCAGGAAAGCGGCCGATCTTGGAAAATGGCAGGCCGTTGCCCACGACACTACGCTTTGTTTACAAAGAAAACCGATGACTGGATGCAGTGGGAATTGCGTACAAGAGGAATTTTGCGATTTCTTATCACGTCAACGCATAAAAATCAGGTCCACAATTTATTAGGCTTTCTGCCGGATAATCAGCCCAGGGCAGACAGATTCGACAACTATGCACAAAGGCTACAAAGCAAAATCTTTAAGATATTAATGCTAGAGCGTACCCTTTTCAAATAAAGAGATTTCGCAGACCGCAGACCGAACTTTTCACGTTCAAAATACTGTAAACAACAATTAGCAACTGTGCCCGTCCCGTCGCCAGCACTTGATTTGGTCGTTTTCGAGATCCACATGCGATCCACAAGTATTGGAATTAAAATAAACATTTAGTGGGGACACATAAAAAGCCCCAGATATGGCCAATCGGTTCAAAATTTTTAAAATGCTTCAGAAAAAAAGTAATTAAGTAGTCTTAAAATTAAATTGATATCATTTATTTATGGAGAAAACTACGAGAGTCTTAACTGCTTTGCGTGTTTAATTGAGGATGAGGACACTACAAGATAAACTCAAAAATTAATACCAAAAAATGTAATTAGTTAAAGCAACTAAAAGAGTTAAAGGCCCCCTATTTGTTTTGAAAGCTTTAAAATGACGGGTTACAAAATCCGGTAAATGACACTGTCAAAAGAAACGTCAACATAATCGCCTGACAGCTGCAGGTGTTTTTGTAGTTTTTATTTACCCTATGGAATTATGTGCTAACTTTTCTGCCTAATTACTTGGAAAAATCATTATTTCGGGCGATATTGCCATTTCTTAAGTCCCGATTTCATAGAAAATACTCCAAAACCTTTGAAGAATCGTCGTCATGAGCACAGAGAAGAGTGTTAATTTAATGGTGCGAACTGAAAGTGAGGAGGACTCCGGTTTACTATCGAGTAGTTCGCAGTCTTTAACTTCCCTTAATAAATTGCGGGAGAATTTTAGACGATCGGAAAGTATTTCTTCTCAAGCAAGTGTCAATAGTTCTAGAAATGAGTCCCCGAAGAAGAAAAAGCCCGGTAAGTACAAGCCCTGTTTTACAAGTTCACGAGGAAACATTTTGCGGAAAAAAACTCCAAAGTGAGCATTGCGGGCTAAGCGTTTGTTAGCTCCTTATCTTGTGCAATCTCTGGAAAGGAGATGATAGAAGTTCCTGATTTATGGAACATCTAAATGCAAAACTATACTAAGAAATTAGAAGCTCCAAACTGCTGCTAGAGCTTGGAAATTTTTGAAGTTTGAATTACTGAAAACAACAACAAATATAATACTGCACCATTTTCATTTTTATTATTATTATTAGTAGGAGCAGATCGTACAGGCGTGGATCAACTTCTCAACCTCATATCAAAAACAAGATTGCCTCAAGCGAATATTGCTATTCCCCACAGAGATCGAGGATTTTTTTTAGAAGCCAGTGGTTTCTTGTGGAGTCTTCCTCGTTGCATCTAACAGGTGTTATTAGAGCTCCCAAAGTATAGCAGCCCTTTCCGATATAGGGTTAGGCATCTTTAGAGCATAAGATTCGGTTTTTCTTCCTGCTTAAAGCAGTATCGGATCATTAGCATAGAAACCTTTAGGAACGATTTAAATATTATGAGTTGAAATTCAATTCATGCATCACCTAAGTTTGGGTCAAACTTGAATTAAGCTTGAACTGGGTTTGAACTAATTACAATTAAGCTATGTACGTAAGACCTTGGCGCAAGCTTAGTACAAGCCGGCTTGTGATTATAGATTTCTTATGTTCGAGTCGGACCGAGTCCCTATCTACTTCATTATTAAACTGACAAGATTCTACTCAAAAGGTTCTAAAACCATTTTAAACACGAAAATTAATTAAAACTTATTTTACAAAAAATTTAATTTCGTATTATTTTAGCTCGCTACTTACAGTGAATATTATGCACATACAAGCGGGGTTACCCAGTTTCCAATTCCGTTGCCGACATCCAATGCCGCATCCGATTGCTCCTCTTTTTCTAAGCTGGCCGCTCACAGTCAGAAAAGAATCCCCGGTCCAGGCTCTGTTGAACTGCTTCCCATGGGGAGCCCAGCCAAGCCAACCTTCCCCGACTGAGTCTCTGAAAAGAATGAGGGCAGAAGCTGGCTGTTCCCCTATTTATAAGCGGCCGCTCACAGACAGGAAAGAGTCCCTGATCCAGGCTCGGCTGAACTGCTTCCCGTGGGAGCAAATTCAAATCTCCCGCGGCCTGGAGACGATCGGTTGCTGTACTGCCGCCCTGCTCCCAGCTGGGGAGAGCTGCCAGCACGGGATGAGGTGAGGAGAGGTCCCTCTGCCTTCAGTGTTCGAGAACGCCGGTCCCAGTCCCAATCCTAGTTTATTTAAATCGTACGCGCGGCCACTCGCTGGTTGTTTTTCACACTGATCCTGTTTATGAATTTATTTTTCCCCGGTTTTCTACACCTAGCGCCTTCGCATGTTCGATTTTTAATAACTTAATAGCTAATTTGCTTTTATTCTTATTAATGTTTTTATATTTTATCTTTACTAAAAATAGGTATACAAAGTAAAGCTATGAAATTTACTAATTTTGCAATTGATAGTGCATATATTTAAAAAATAAACGCTGTTCTAAATCAATACTTTTTTTTCATCGTAGCTTTTCGTGGTTAAATTATTTTAAGTCTATTAACTCAATCAACTTTGTACGACTCGGTTTATTCTTTAAGTTTTTAATAAAGTAATTATTTCATTCATGCAAAGAAAATGTGTATATACATTTAATTTTATTTTTTAATCCTTATAACTACATTGCTAAATTTCTTTAAATGAAAATGTCGCTTTAGTAAATTGCATTCCATAGAAAAAATGTGCGGGAAATAAATTTTATTTGCAATTAATTCTCTGAACCCAAAACCAAATGCAGCTGCAACTTGCAACTCAAACGCATCTTTCCATTTTCATTATTTTTATTCGATTATTGACTTTTCCGAGTGTTGTCTAAATGAAGTTAAAATAAAAAGCTTTCTTTTATTAAGCGAATTACATTTAAAATCATAGGCATGCTGCTGCTGCTGCTACTACTACCGTCATCTTGAATTCCAAATTTTGAACATATATAGATGCGCAATAAGGAAACCGAAAAACCCTCAAAATACCAATTTTCATGGGAATCCCTTGATATTTTCAATTTTTGGCCGCCATTTGGGGTCCGCCATTTGCAATTCGCGTATAAAAAGTAGCCTTTATGTTCGGCTGTTATATGTAGAACTTTTACCCAAAAAATAAAACTAATAAGATCCAGCGTTTAGGCTTTATGCATGATAGCAAAAATATTTATTATATATTGCTGCAAAATTTGCCTGCGCTGTAATTCAACTCAGAAACTTAATCGACTGGGCTTGATAAGGGAACTGGCGATTGGCCTGTATGTAAAAAAGGCATCACCACTAGAATATAAAATGAGATATCAATAATAACATAAAAGTCATAAGAAGTAGCATAAACTATCCTACAACAAGTTTTAAAATTTTTAAGATCGTATATAAAAAATAATTCTTAGTCACAATTTCATTTGACTACTTTTACAAACTTCGGAGTATTTTCGGTTGAACACATTCAATTGTTGAATTTTTCTAATTCAGTTTTAGAAAAAAAATGTTATTTGGAACAATGAGCACATGAATACAATTTGCAATTGACTTTTTTTTGTGAATTTTCAAAAATGTTATGTTAGTTTATGAGATTTTTTTCGTCTACATTATTTTCTTTCTAACTAGAATTATATTATTATATATTAATTAGGAAGAATTTCTAAACTTTTCAGGTTTGCTTAACACAACAATTTAGAGAATAAAGCTTTTACGAACTTTATCAGATCTTTCAGAATTCTTTAAGATACTTTTAAAAGGACTCGGTTATAAAAGAAAGGTCTATTTAAGGAAAATTGTCTGTACCTACAAAAGCTCTCCATGTGTACTTGCAGAAGGCTTGTGTTTGCAAGATACCCCTCGGGCAGAAAGGGTTTTAAAAACGACCCAACAGCCCCATAAATTCTGTTTCAATTTTCATTTGCGAAACGTGTGAGATATCGTCTCAGCCGTTACAATTTTATGTTCGAATCTGCAAGTATTCTTTATGGGCCTAGAATGTTAGGCACTACCCCGACTACCCCTGGTGAATAATTTTCTCCTGAACAAACCTTCAGTCCAGGGCAGGCCCGGTAGAACCAAAATATGAGGACAGTCTTTGGGGGGAAAAAATCGATAGTCTGCGATGACGCTGTACAGACTAAAGTCAGTGTTCACCGAAATGTGATGTGAATGAAACTAGTTAAGTTAGTCTTCCGTTGCAGAAGAGTAGAATAAGGCGAACCTGCAAGGCTAAATTGTTACAAGGTTAAAGATTGCTAATCGAGATAGTGGACTCTGTGCAAATCAAATAATTAGGTTTATTCCTCATTTTCTTTAGTTTCACCAAAATTCAGTTCTTTGTCAATTGGTCGGATATCGATTTTAAAAATTTAATCGTGAGTAAGACTTTCGGATAAAAACCCTTTTTGTTCCGTGCGACATTAAAAATTGATGCAGTGTTCACAAGACATGAGTCTTGCTAGAGGTACGATGTGCGAATTAAGTGAATTTTATTTAATTAAAATTTTTATATTATCGCTATTATTTTTTCGCCAGATATGTAATATCATGCGTACCCTTGAGGAAGCTTCAAAAGTTGGTGAAAAAAGCAACGGAGGCCTGACAATGATGCAAACCAACAATAATTCGAACACAATAGCGCTTCCAAAGCCTCAGCACGCGAATAACACGGAAGATATATCTGGGGGTGTGCAGGATACAATATATCTTTGCAATTTTCGCGTATCTGTTGACGGGGAATGGCTCTGCCTGAAAGAGCTCCAAGATTTGGATATTCAGGATGGTTCTGGAAAGAAGGCAGCTGTCGAAGAAAGTAATGAATCCGGCCAAGTGGCAAACTATGATATTGCGAATAGTCGCTTTGCTGGTGATGGCTTAAGTAAATGCGAACGTGATTGGGTTAACTATTATTGTAGGTGGCTTTTTATTCACAATTTTCTTAAATTTTTTTATTTGTAAAATGAATTGTGCGTTAACTAAGTAAGATATAAATCCACCATTGTGAGAGTCTTCTGTCCTCTTAGACATGTTTTGTTTGTCAAATGAATTTATTGATTGAGTTATTTTATTTGCGTATTGTCGGAGATGTTTGTACATATCGCGGTGGCACATCCAAAACTTGTCGCTTACATGTGCACGCGCTGACACGCATTTTACTCACCGTGTTTCTTCAACAAAACTTACGTGCTTACATGTTTCATAAATATACCTATATACACCGTGTGGGAAAGAAGCTCTGAATGATAGTCTACTTTCGTGCACGCAATTCGATCTTAACCAGTCATCTGTGAAAGGCTGCGAATTTGCTTATTGATTGCCCTAAGCTTTCTACACAGCGACACTGTTGCCTTTGTTAGTGGGTCAAGTTAAGGGAAATTTCCAGCATAAGACGTTTGGAAAAGATTTTCCATTAAAAGCGATTAAGGTTAGAAAGTAAGTGGATATACTTTTACCTATAGCAACCTTTTAGATTAAATTCAATAAGTTATTGGATTTTCTTTCTCATTTGGCAGTATATTAATTTTTAGACATACAATTTTGTCATTTTAAAGCAGGAAGGACATGCCTTTTCTCGCTTCGAATTTTATGCCTGTACTTTTAAAAACGGTGAAAATAGTCGACCCATAGATTATATTTTTTTGTACAAATTTGGTACTGAATCTTAAAAAACCCTAAATATTATGTTCCTACGAAAATATTGCTAGTATAATATATTTACTCACCTTTGTAGTTTCAAGTTATCAGAATTAACTATAAACTATAACTTGTATTTGAATAATGTAAAATACTCCCCGTAGTGAAAAGTTATATCCGAAGTTTGCCAAGTCTGATTGAATTTGGTTTGTCGTTTGCCACCTTAAATTCCAAGATTATATTTGCAATGAAATAAATAACCATCAAAATCTCTTAACCAATTTAAGGCTATCATGATAACATTATTCAAAGTTTCTTTCCCCAAATTTTATTATTTGCTATTACTCTAACACGACATTCAAATTATATAACAGTGCAATAATATCTTATAATAACTGTTGTGAGGCTTTTTGGTGCACGCTTAAAAACTCCGTCCAAAATAAAATGTACATCTATCTTATTCGATAGTTTCCCAGCTTGTAGATAATGCACCTTTATGCAGTTGCATCCCCTGCAGAAAAAAATGTTTAGATAAAATTTTTCCAATAATTACCATCTTTTTAAATACTATACTCCTCCAGAATCCAAGCTGTTGGATCTTTTTCTTATCTTTGGAGATGCAGTTGACGATTCGATAATCGGCTTATTCTTCTTAGAAATGCTGAATTTTTTTGATCTACCCTTCTCATCCACCAGATTTAATTTTAAACCCCCTTTGAAAAATTTTCTTGGGGAGGGACGAGAAGTTCTTGAAGATCTTGGCGGCGACGATGATAAGGACGATGTTGATGATTCACTGCCTCCTTCTTTTCGATCTGAGCTACTTGGACTTGCTTTTTTATGATCTGTGTGAGAAAGGCAAAAATTGAATAATAGTAAATTCGGATAGTTCTAATTATGTTTTCGGATCAAAGAAATTACAAAATATTGGTTTTTAATTTTGTAAAAAAGTAACTCACATAAATAGAGTAGAATTTGAATGTTTCTTAAATTGCTTGATCAAATAGTCTTGCAATTGTGTGGATATGAATAACTTATGTTAGAACAACTTTAGCTCGCTCCCTACTACGTGTACCAAAAACGGTACACAAATGGAAGCTCACTCTCAAAAATTCCAATTTTTACAGGTCTCTCATGAAAGCATTTTTGAAAATCCTGGCAGTAAACGTGTTAAGTCAGCTTTCAGTAAAAGCTAGAAATTGCTTGAACAAGTTGCAGCTAAGTTTAAGGCAAGTTTAAGCCAACCTTTAGATAGGTTTAACTAGGCTGGAGTGTCATAACTCCCCAACACATCATTGGTAAACGATGAAAAAGTGAATATAATATCTTATTTCTGCTATGTAGTAAACTAATTCAAAGAAACCAGTACTCACCTTTTTCATGTTTTTTCTCTTCTTTTTCGTGCTTCTTTTCCTCCTTTTCATGTTTCTTTTTCTCTTCTTCATGTTTTTTCTTCTCTTCTTTTTCATGCTTCTTTTCTTCTTCATGCTTCTTCTTTTCTTCCTTTTCATGCTTCTTTTCTTCTTCATGCTTTTTCTTTTCTTCTTTTTCATGCTTCTTTTCTTCTTCATGCTTCTTCTTTTCTTCTTTTTCATGTTTCTTTTCCTCTTCGTGCTTCTTCTTTTCTTCTTTTTCATGTTTTTTCTTTTCCTCTTTCTCATGTTTCTTTTCCTCTTTCTCATGTTTCTTTTCTTCTTTTACATGTTTCTTTTCCTCTTTATCATGTTTCTTTTTGTCTTCCTTTTCTTGTTTTTTATCTTTTTTCGACTTAGCTTCACTTCTTCCACTTGCGTCGCTATCGACGTCTTCCTTTTGTTTCTTCTTTTTACATTTAATGCCTTTATTGCTCATGTATTTGGTTAGAACGGCGACAGCCAAAATGAAAACAAGTAAGAACAGAGCAATCAGCACAGCAATTGTGATGTATCTTTTCCGTCTAGCGTTAAGGCTTGGACTGTCGTCCTCATCGAACATTACAACGTCCCCGGATATTGAAGAACCACGACCTAGAGGTCCGGTTAGAGCGGTTTGTTTACTTTGGTCAGACAACTTCTCTACTTTGGTCTTCAATCTCGCGTACTCCGCTGAATGAGTTTTGGTGAAGGGACAACTTTTACCTGAGCCAGATGCTCTCTCTGATTGCTGGTGTGGCATAAACGCGAATTTCTTCCGATTTTTTAAAGTTTCCATTATTCGCAGAACAGCACCCAAACCAGGGTAAAGTATCTCATCGTCTAAATGCATTTCGATGCACTCTTTGTACCACTCCTTAAATTTGTGATTGAATGTATCTTGACATATCCCTTGAAATTGGTAGCATCGCGTTACCAAAACGTAATAACGCAGTAGCACAAAAGCTGACGAATGTGACCTCAAATTGAAATGATGCTTCCTTTTAAAGGGCAACCAAATATTCGACAGAAGACCAAATTCTTCTCGTTCTAATTTTGGCAATGGTACTATCATTTCGTCATCTTCGGAGTCGTTTTCCGATAGAATCAAATTAGCACATGCTGACTGACAACCTTTTTCGTTTTGATTTTTACAAATCTTAATTGGTTCGATATCAAGGTTAAATTCGGAGAAATCAGAAATTGCTTCAATCCAGCCATTACCGTTTGTATTTAAGAAAACTTTGCACTGATTAAATAGTTGCATAATATTAACTACAGTCTTCAGTTTGACGAGACCAGAGTAAAACGAATATTTTGCTACTGGGATTAGGTAGTATTGGAGGTATCTGCAGTTTGATTTTTTTGTTAAGATGGACTGAAAGATTTGATAGACTTCTTACCCTCCAAGAGTGTCGTAGAAAGCTAGTTGTACTATTCGTTTTGACTTTCCTTTGGACATCTTGACTATCATTTGTTTGGCGCTATAAAAATATTTCATTAAGACTTCAACCAGGTGGTCGTCTAGAAGGCATTTAGGAAGGTTTTTGGGAAGAAGATTCTACGGATGAAAATATAATCGATGCCAGTTCTTAGATTTAACCACATTATTTACCTCAAAATCCTTTCTTGCCATGAGAAGTGCAACATCTGTCGAAGAAAAGCACCTGTTGGGGTCGGAATCGTCGCCAAATAAATTTGTCCCAACAAAGTCGTTGTCGCCACTTTCGTTTTCATCGTCATTGTCGTCATCATCGTCTTCATATTCATCGTCGTCTTGATCTCCAGAATCATCGTCGACACTTTTCTCAGTGGAATGGTTGGCGATTCCATAAGAAAAGACTAAAACTACAATTAAAAATAAAATGATTGATCGCCTCATATTTTTGGCTTATAATGAGACAATATCTGTCAGTAGGCCTCCTGGTTAATTTGATGTTTTTTCTATTCTAGCCCGGGATCCAGCAGCTATTGAGCGCAGTAATTTAGTGAATATTTGTAAGCTGGTCGTGAAAGAACTTTTGGAACAGTCGCTCCGGTTTGGGCGGATGCTTGATTCAGATCATCTGCCCTTGCAGCATTTCTTTATTGTACTTGAGCACGTTTTGCGACATGGTTTGCGGCCAAAAAAGGTGGAATCAGTAGTTGCTTTGAATTAGTAAGCGTATAATACAATTTCAAACTTAAACAGGGTCTGTTGGGACCGAAGAAGGAATTGTGGGACCTCTTACAGAGCGTTGAAAAATATTGCATAGAGGCCCAAGATGTTACAGCGAGTGTTCGCGATCTCCCAACTGTTCGAACGCATATGGGACGTGCCCGGGCGTGGCTTAGAATTGCGTTGATGCAGAAAAAATTGGCTGATTATTTGCAGGCGTTAATCGATCACAGAGAGGAGGCTTTGATTGAATATTATGAGCCGCACGCACTTATGATGAGCGATGAGGTGCATGCAGACGACTTACATTATTTTATACCCTACTGATCACAAGTTATCTTAGGTGGTAGTTATTATGGGGATTCTAATTGGGCTTAACGTGATAGACTGTAATCTCTGTGTTAAGGAAGAGGATTTAGACTCTCAGCAAGGTGTGATTGATTTTTCGCTTTATTTACGATCAAGCTCCCGAAATAGTCCTGAAGATGACGGGAATGCCTTAGATGGACCTGGTGGAAATATGACTGCCGTTTTAGATCAGAAAAATTATATCGAGGAACTGAACAGACATTTAAAGTACAACTACCATCAGTTTATTAATTTTCATTTATAATTTGAAATACATAAATTTTCAGTGCCACTGTTACAAATTTACAAGCCAAAGTTGAATCTCTCACAACCACGAATGCATTAATGAAGGAAGATTTAGCTATTGCCCGGAATAGTCTACTCGCACTCCAGGCAGAAAATTCAGCCCTTCGACAGAGCATAACTATCCGTAACAAAAATAAAATTATTCTAATTCGAAGTCTGATTATCGTACTCACAAAATTTTAGAAACAGGACAATTGAATCACACAAGTAATCAAGCAAACTCGAGTGATGTCTCTGATCATCGGGGTGATTCTGACTTAGATAAAGCTCTAGCCGAGGAACGTAAGAAGTCCCAGGAGCTAGAGAAGGAGCTTAAGTTGCAGGTTTCCTTAAAAGCAGAAACTGATATGGCTATGAAATTATTGGAAAAAGATATTCACGAGAAACAAGACACAATTATTTCACTAAGGCGGCAGTTGGAGGATATTAAGCAAATCAATTTAGAAATGTATAGAAAACTGCAGGTTTGTTTCAATACGCCAATAATACAGCTTTTTCACATTTACCTCTCGTGGACTCTATTTCTCTCTAATGATCAAAGTAAACAAAGTGTGCTGGTTGTATTCTCTTGAATTCACTTGTATGAGTAGGCTAATTCCTTTTAGCTCCTTCTGAAGTAGAAATTCTATCTCGCTTATCGGGGCTGTAGCGTTGATTATTTTCAAGTATTAATAATACTTTGGAAAAGATTTTCTTTAGAATACTAATCTTTAACATTTTTTCAATATCTATCCTACCTATATATTATGAAAAATCCTAACGCAATACAGTGCTCCATTTTAAAAGCAGGGTACAAAAAGGAGGATCTTGGCTTATCTTTTAAAAAAAAGTTAATTTATTATATGTTTTTGTGTGCATTCCTTAAAATTAGGTGTTATTCTTCCCTAATTATTGTACAGCTTAAATTGGCGTTCAAACTTTCGTAAACAAATACATAAACTATAGAGCTCTAATTTAAACTAAAAATAGTGGACTATTTTTTACGTTTACATTTGCAAAAACTGTAGACAACATAAGATCTTGCAATTTAGATAAGTTATTGTTTATTTGCTACAAAATACTTTTATATTTTGTGATTAGTTGCAACCATATATGAAAAAGTAATTTCGAGGGAAATTTATTACTAATACTTTTCTGGTAATAAGAGTAATTGTTATTAGAAGAGAAATAGAGGTCCATGGCTTGCATAACTAACATTTGCTTGATTCATAATAATCTTTGTTACTAACAATCACCTACAATAGGAATGTGAAGATGAATTGACACAAAAAGGTGAAATGGTATCACGTTTGCAAACGAAGGCATCTCAAATTGGACAAATTCTACAAACTCTCGAAAAGAAATACGATTCAAAATTTGATCAAAACGAGATTGTTAAAGATAATTTATCGACGTCGGAAAAGTCTGGATCTCGTCGCTTTCAAACAAGTTCGCATAGTAAAAAATTAAAGAATGATACAGGACCACCATCGAAAAAACTCCATCTAAAAGTTGATCCGATACCTCCGTTTAATGCAAATAAAATTCGTAAATCGCCAAGTACAACTGAGAACAGTTCATCCAAGGATGACAAGGACAATAAAGTGGATACGAAGGTTACTGAAGTTTCAAAAAAGACAGCTAATTTAGCTCAAAACTAAAGCAAAAAAAAAATACATATTTCGCTAAAATTGAAGAGAAAAACTATTTAACCCGTAGAATGTAGAAAACAAGTTAAGATGTCTTCTATATATATTTTTATTACCCAAAATATTTTGTGTGTTACATAAAGTCGCTTTTATTGAATGAAACTAAACTGCAACTGATAGCAAATCAAAATTGTTGTCGAATGTAATCAAGTCTGAATTAAAAACGTTCGTTATTATTCTAGGAATGCGAGGCATCGCTTAAGCACAAAACCGAATTACTCACGAAACTTGAAAAGCAAAAGGAAGATTTCGCCAGTACTATATCGTTGTTAGAGAAACAGTAAGCCTTTTATTTGTTAACTGCATTCATCCATTTTTGTATTACATGTTGCCATGAGTTGATCGCTTAGTTTTGGTGTAAGACATAATACTGCTGCTGATGTTAGTAAAATTGGCAAACCTTAAAGCAATGGAATTTCTTCCAGGGAAGATGCGGTAAATGCTAACGCAGGTCAATGTGCTGCTTTTTATGAAAATTATTGTTGCTACTTTATTAAAAGGACGTGGTCTTCCTAGGGTTAGGGTTTTGTATTTATAATTTTCAAAGTACAAATAATTATTGTTTTGAACATGTAAACGTTTTGCTATATTAGTTATCTTAAAAACTTTCATATTGAAGTAAGATTTCTTTGATAGTTTGTTTTTTCGGGTATTCAATTTATCTGTAAAAGTCAAAGTAATAGAAGCTGAATTTGGACTCTAATACTAAATAAAATGTTGCAAATAAATTTTCATTTTTACAAAAGTCAGAACAGGGTCCAAATTAAAATGTTTTGTTTCCTGGCGCTTGTATTTTGAGAGAATTGAATCAACCTTTTTGAGTTTTGAAATGTAAGAAATGTAAAACACCAATCATCGAAATATACCGACCGAAATTCATTCTTCTAAATGTAAGAATTAATTAAATTTGATCGAATTACATATACTTATTTACGCAATTTATCAATGAAAGATGCAATCAGTGCCCAGGAGGACACGTACCTTTTCACATCATGCCTGAGTAATCAAGCTATTAGAAGTAAAAATATTATATTCTCTTAAATAGCTGATTAAAAAGAATCTTAATATTGCTGAAAACAAATTATAGTTGTAACGAAAAAAAAGTATTTTAATGTATTACTGAATAATTCTTTGATATGTAATCCTATTTTCTCCTAATGATCCATACAGACATATATTTTGAAAAAAATAAATGATGTTTTCAATAAAATACAATATTTCTATTCAGCTGTAAATGCGTTTTAATTACTTTATTTTGTATTGAATTCTCCATGGATTGTTTTAGTGTTTGCCAATTTTATAAACCCTTTTCTCCTTGATCTGAAAGACATCATTGTAATAATTTTGGAAAATTTTTGAAATGTAAACTCCGAAGTTTTGGTTTGGAAATTTTTGCAACACATTTATATCCATTCTTTTGAACGTTTCTGTGTGTTTATGGTTTCCTTCTCATTGTAGTTCGTACAAATATTTTAAAGCTTTTATATTGAAGATGCTGCAATTTGACTTAATTGTTTTTTGTTTTTAAACCGTTCAAGTCTGATTTTTTATGGAATACAATTGTTTTGAAATATTAATCTGTTAAGGTCTTCGAAATAATTTAAAATCTTTCAGAAAATAGTTCTTGAATTTGACGCGTTCTTATTTTTCAATAAAATTTAAATTTGCATTGATCAAGTTTTGCACCGTTTGTCAATTCTTTCAATTTCGAAAAAGATTATTACATTATTATTTGGTGTTATTTTTGCAAAATAAAGAATAGCTGCACTGAATCTATTCATACATTTCTACTCAATGTAAGATTTATTCCTAAATCGATTCAATTCGATTGTGGAAAAAACGTAGTTTGTATCAAAAAAACAAAATATTTAAAGAACGGTCTATCAATGATAAATGGGTTATGAAATATAAATTCATGAATTTTTTCAAATTTCGGCAGTTTCAAATATAGGAGCATTTAAGATTTAACCTTGCAATTGTTGACTTTTTTCAAGAATTCAGTTCATGCAGGTGACTGCAAAATTCAACAATTGTCATTGTTACACTGAGCGTATTAACAATTGCAGAAACTGATTCTTTAAAGAAGATCGACTACTTAATTCAGCTTAAGAAAGGCAATCGCTGAATTAAGTCGTGAGGAACATTAATAATGCACACGAACTTAGCTTCTATAGTCCGCTTCGTAATTCAGCAATTGTCTGTTTTAAGCTGAGCTGCAGAACTCTTTTGATTTCGTTGTGTTCTTTTCATTCAAAAACATTTCTGAAATTAAATCAATTCTACAAAATTGTTTCTAAATTTTAGAGCATCCGACAAATCCACTACATCGAAGAATCTTTCCTTGCAAATTAGTTCCTGCGAAGAGCGTGCCGCCCGCGCCGAAACCGATGTCCGTCTGGAGCGGGAGTGGCGGGCATCGCTCCAAGAAAAGGAAATTAAACTGAAGGACCAGATCAGCAACCTGAAGGACTACGTCAAGCAACTGACCGAGGAGAACAAGAAGAACGAGCGGCTCAAGGCCGAGCTGGAGAAGCTGCGCAAGCAGTGGGCCGAGGCCCAGACGACGATGGAGGAGCTCGGCATCCAGCTGAGCATCAGCAAGCTCCGGCTGTCCGAGCTGAACGAGAGGGCCGCCGGGGCCGAGCCCGTCTGCCAGGGTGATGCCGGGGCCTGGACCCCCGACGACGCCGTGAGCAACTGCAAGGCGTGCAGCCGCGAATTCAAGATGAGCCGGCGGCGGCACCACTGCCGCAGCTGTGGGGACATATTTTGTCACAGTTGCTCCGACCACACCGCGATACTTCCCCACGACCAGCAGGCTAAGCCCGTCCGCGTTTGCGATGGTTGCTGGGAAACTTTAGCGGGAAGTAGAAATTAGATAGGGACTGGAGATTATTTGTACCACCATTACCTGCACTGAGGGATGACGCCGAAATATTTAAAGGTGTGCACAAGCACGCTTTTCTGCTTGTGTTACTTAATGCTACTAATGCGATCCTTTGGTGGATATATTTTTTATGGCTATTTTAAAAGAATTATTGTGTTACTATATTTGTATAATAATAATAAGTTGTAATATAGTTCATTTTAATACGCAAATCGCATTCTTCAACTTTTATGATAGATAGAGCCTCTAATTTTGTAACAATCGCACTCCGAAATCGTATTAAGAGTTATTTTAACGTTAAAAAACAATGAAATTTTTGCAGAGTGGGAGCGAGAGAGATTTCATAACTTGTATTGTGCAAATCAGACTGATTTTTTAGTATAATATGTTTACACAATCACAAGATTATTTAAATTCAAATTATAGAATACAAATTTAAATATCACTAGTTACAGTGGTAGTTAGTTCCGTTGATTTGAATTTATTAACCATCAAATTAGATTCACAAAAAATAAAATCAAGTCAATCAGGAAAATAGTTTAGAAAGTGATGAGAGTAATTAAACTTTTGTTGAATTTTGCTATTTCTTGAACTAAGGACTTTTCAATATCGATAATTTTTATGACGCTTTGAGGTATTGCAACAAGTCGCAATTAAACCATTGTAAGTATCGCATTACAAGCTGCATTTTTATTATAGACATTTTTGAAGCAGCCCAGCTTTTTAATAGT
Source organism: Tolmerus cingulatus (assembly GCA_959613345.1). Classification (NCBI taxonomy): domain Eukaryota; kingdom Metazoa; phylum Arthropoda; class Insecta; order Diptera; family Asilidae; genus Tolmerus; species Tolmerus cingulatus. The sequence continues at coordinate 6,025,365 of OY390711.1, read as the reverse complement.
TTTTTACGTTGAACTTGAATACATTCCCTTCGTTGTGGAAAGATTGCTATAATTAAACAATTTATTTATACAAATAATTGTAAATTGTTTATTTCGACGCAAAATTCAGTTTTAGTTTTTTTAATACTGAATAAAGTTGAATAGACTATAATTACCTAGTATATTCAAATATTGAATTATGCGCATTTTAACATGGTTTTCTATGGAACCTATCTTCAGCATAGTATAGATGAAATAATGAAACTGATTTAGCAAACCTCACTGGTAGAACTTATTGTAATTGTAGTCGTGTTCAATTTCGCTCCGAAGCGGTCGAATGCACGTTTCGTTGACGTGTTCCAATCCCAACAGCTGTCATTTAACGGATAATTTGACATTTCCCTCAGTTGGGGTAGATCAGTAGGGTGCTTCGTTGGCCTCGCGGCTGGTTCCGGGTTTCGTTTACTTTTAGTAGAGGCAAAAATCGCTTTGTGGAATGGCTTAGTCCCAAGCAACCTGCAAAACCCAGTTAACTATTAAACCACTTTAAATTTTCACAAGCGCCGAGAGTATCGAGGCGAGTGCACTCCTTGGAGGGGAAAAGTGAAAATGAGATTTTTCCTTTGACTTGTTGGAAATCGTTTTGTAGCTGATAATGTGAGAACCGCTGAATCTTTTGAAGTAATATGAACGACGGCAAACGAGACCACGTCGCCCTAATTTTACCCATTAGCGGGACGGATGGTCAGCAGCCATCAAGCAGAAAGAGCTTCCGACGGGTAATTGCGGTGGTCTTGTTTAATAAATAATGATCGGTTGCTAAGCGAAGCCGGGCGCGCTTTTCTCTCTTTGCAGTACTGGAACCAATTGCCCCGCTGCCAGAAGAACCTTATCATCCTCACACTAACCGCCGTCTGCGTCACGATCCTGTTCTTTCTCCCGGGGGACCAAGTCGTCTCCGAGGAGGCGAAGGACGTCAATCATATCAACATCGCTCCATTCAGAGAGGAGGTGAGCAGGCTTAATTACCTCTTATTTAATCAATTTAAACCACCCGCTCGACCGCGACTCAGTGGCACAGGTCACTTATGGCTATCTTCTAGCCTGTCGTCAATCATCGCTCCTTCAGACGGCGAGTAATTGGCTTCCTTGATAAATATCATTTGGGGGTTATCTCTTGTCGGCACACGTCGTCGATTCTATCCAGCACAATAGGATCCAAAGCTTTCTTCATTCGGATCTGGCAAGAGTAATAATTTGTTCGATAATTTAGAACATTGATTAAATATTAACATGTTTGATGACTCAACTGGTTTGTCCAAGGTTATTACTACGTTTCAACTCTGATCGGTTTTAGGAAATATTTCGTAGTTTCGTTTTGGGGATTCACACGAAACTGCAGGCCCCGAATCGCTTAAAGAAAAATACAATTGGCAACTAAATATGATCAAGTTAAATTTAGAGAATGTCTAAGCCGTTAACTGCTTTTAATTTTTTTTAAATCGCTGACGATGATTTTCTTTGGGTTACTATATTACTTTCGATTCGTCAGAGAATCTCTCAATTTAAAAAAAAAAAAATTACAATTTGGAGTATAGGTTAAATTTCCCTTTTCCTATGCCAGGACGAATAGTTTCGAAAAACTGAAATGCGAATACATATTACGTATTATGAAAAGTAGTAGTAACATGTTTTGTTTACAGTCTAAGTCGACGATTTGCCACATAAAAAGCTTTTTACGACATAAAAAAAATTGTTTGTTCTGTTTTCAAAATTGGTTAAGATGATTTTTAAACGAAAAATTTAAAAGCAATCAATTTGAAATTGTGAATTATTTTTACGAAACACAAAACTCGAATTGGATTATTATTTTTAATAATCAAGACCTTTTGGTTTTAGATATTACAGAAAAGAAAACTAGAAGATTCAAAAAAAATCTTTTGCAAACATTTATGAACCCAAACTCGCGCTTTTTTCATCTACATAACTACCACATTAACCAGACGTTTATAAAATTTGTATAATTTTAAAATCGTTACATTTATACTACAAAAAGCAGTAATATTTGAAATATTCATTTTCAACATAATTTTAAAACAAATAAAAAATTTCGTAGCACATAAATCCAAATCCACGTCCCAACGATGCTTACCCACAAAAACCAGCAAAACCTAAAACACACACAACAAGCGAAGCAGCCAAAATAAACATACAGATTGATCAGTCCGCAAATCATTTCGAGCCAGACGAAAACAATGTAGTGGACGAGCCAAAAATTAACTCAAACGAGCAGCTGCCGAGCGTAAGACAAATCGTTGGTCCAGGCGTCGACGACATAATCAACAGATTAGAAGAGAACACTGACACGACCCCCAAGGATTTCAAGGGACCTCAGAATGAGCGCCAGAAGGCTGTTGTGGATGCCTTCAAGCACTCCTGGAAGAACTACAAGGAATTCGCGTGGGGCCATGATAACCTCAAACCCATTTCTATGGGATCGCATGACTGGTTCGGACTTGGACTTACAATTGTAGACGCGTTAGATACACTGTATATAATGGATCTGCAAGAGGGCAAGTTTTTTATTTAAGTCTTGTAGAAACATTCCTAAATTAGTCTACTTTTACTTAAATGTACACAGAATTCGAAGAAGCGAGGAATTGGATAGAATCATACTTACATTTTGATATTAATCGCGAGGTGAACTTGTTCGAGGTCACAATTCGTGTACTAGGAGGCCTTCTCAGTGCATATCACTTAAGCGGCGACAAAATGTTTTTAAAAAAATCGGTGAGAATCTCTAAAATTCATAGTTGGTTCGTTAGTAATAATTTTATTACTTCCAGGTCGATTTAGGTAATCGACTATTGCCTTGCTTTAATTCGCCGTCCGGGATTCCCTACTCGGATGTTAACTTATCTTCGTTGTCTGCCCATGCGCCAAAGTGGTCCCCAGACAGCTCAACTAGCGAGGTAACAACTCTTCAGATTGAGTTTAGAGATCTGTCCAGAAGTACAGGGAACTCAGTGTACGAAGAGGTAAGTGTATCTTGAATTGATTTATTAACAATAATCTTTTGAACGGTGAAATTTTGTCAGGTTTAAATAATTTAACTGAACAACATTTCCAAACCGCTTACAATTTTTAAGAGTATTTTAAGAGAATATATGTACTTAAACAGCCAGAATAATCACTCCTAAAATAAGCATTTATAATTTAATTTACCAAAGAAGTACTTACATAAAATTTTGTAAATGCAGGTGGTGCAACGAGTGAATGAAAAAATCCACGCTTTGGAGAAAACGAATGGTCTGGTGCCAATTTTTATAAATGCCAACACAGGTGCCTTTAGGAATTTCGCAACTATATCCTTAGGCGCTCGTGGAGACTCTTATTATGAGTACCTCCTGAAACAGTGGATTCAAACAGGACACAAAGCAAATGATTTGTAAGACACATTCATCTTATATTAAGCAAACAATAAGCAGTAATATTAATTTACAGCTTAATTTTTGACTACATGAACGCGATAGAAGGTGTTATGACGCATTTAGTACGTAAAACGCCTAGGGAGCACCACACTTTTGTCGGAGAGCTGATAAACGGAAAGGACTTTAAGCCCAAAATGGACCACTTGACCTGCTACCTCCCCGGCACGCTGCTACTGGGCCACAAGTACGGAATGCCGGACTCTCATTTGCATCTCGCGAAGGAACTTCTAGAGACCTGCTACCAAACGTACATGAAGCAGCCCACAAGACTAGCTCCCGAGATCACCTACTTCAACATTCAAGAGGACGGCGAGCCAGACATTCAGGTCAAACCCAACGACTCGCACAATCTGCTACGACCAGAGTTCATAGAGAGCTTGTACTACTTTTACGCGATCACCGGCAACAGGACGTACCAGGACATGGGCTGGCACGTCTTCCAGGCCTTTGACAAACATACCAAAGTCAAGTACGGATACACGTCCATTGGCAACGTCAAGAACGTATTGAATACTCGTCCCCGTGATATGATGGAAAGCTTCTGGCTAGGAGAAACTCTCAAGTATTTTTACCTGCTGTTCAGCGACGACCGCAGCGAGATCGATCTCGAGAAATACGTCTTCAACACAGAAGCACATCCGTTACCAATTAGGTCTAACTAGTAAGCTATTTATTCTTAGTTAACTTTTACAGAGCGACCGCCGTTTCAAGGGTTCGGGCAAATCGACTTAGGGTGCGTGTGCGTGGTGGCACTAATAGGATTAAAAGCACCTGGGATAAAAGGACATTTAGCAGTTGCTTGTTACATATTAACTTATTGCTTACACTTTCGTCGGCTATTTTCATTGCTGGCCCATTCGTGATGGACTTTTTAGATGTTCTGTAGCCAAGCGCAAGTTGTAGTTTGTTTTCAGCTTTAAGCAATTTTTCAGAGATAGTAGCTCCCGGCGGAGGAGCAGCATAAACAGCCATATTTCTAATTTGTAAAAATATTAAGGGAAGTATTAATAAAGATTACAAGTAGCGCTCATTATATGCACTTTATACATAACATTTGACGAATTTTAGATCGTCTCATTTTTGTTTTATCCACATATTTCTGTACCTTCTCTCTAGTCCCTTTCAATAAACATTTTTAAGGAAATTTTAATTGTGTTTTATTCACTAACTAGTGGGGTTGCCCGGTTTCACCCGGTGTATAAACATTTTAAATGCCGATGCCGATCACAGTCAGGAAACATTCCCCGGTCCAGGCTCTGTTGAACTGCTTCCCGCGGGGAGCCCATCCAAGCCAACCTTCCCCGACTGAGTCTCTAAAAAGAATGAGGGTAGAAGCTGGCTGTTCCCCTATTTATAAGCGGCCGCTCACAGACAGGAACGAGTCCCTGATCCAGGCTCGGCTCAACTGCTTCCCGTGGGAGCAAATTCAAATCTCCCGCGGCCTGGAGACGATCGGTTGCTGTACTGCCGCCCTGCTCCCAGCTGGGGAGAGCTGCCCAGCACGGGATGAGGAGAGGAGAGGTCCCTCTGCCTGCCGTGTTCGAGACCGCCGGTCCCGGTCCCAGTCTCAATTTGTTTAAATCAAACGAGCGGTCCATTCGCCGGTTGTTTTTCACACTGATCCTGTTTATGGATTTAATTTTCCCCGTTTTTCTACACCTAGCGCCTTCGCATGTTCGATTTTTAATAACTTAATAGCTAATTTGTTTTTATTATTTTTAATTTTTTTATCTTTACTAAAAATAAGCTCATTCAACTCTGTAAAAATACGACTATGTTTATTTTTTTAGTTTTTAATAAAGTAACTATTTCATTCATCCAAAGAAAATGTGTATATAAATTTAATTTCATTTTTTAATCCTTGTAGCTACATTGCTAAATTTCTCTAACGGAAAATGTCGGTTCAGATCCAGCGTATAGGCGAGATTGAGCAACAAACAAACTTTTGATTTTATATAATATACATGATTGTTTTATGATTCAAAAAAATTCTTTAAATGAACGGTATCCATTCACTTTAAATTTTATTAAATAGTGTTAAATGTGCGATAAGACCTAAATAATAATTTTGCTTAAAAAATCATTGAATTTGCAATGCATTTTATCGCCGTATATGTACGTAATTCAGCTATTGCTCTTGTTCCGCTAAATAATTAAGGGAAATTTTTCTGAAATTAAAATTTATACATTTCGTACACTAATAATTTTTGCCGTTGTCATATTTGTTGTTTTATGTATAAAGTAAAATTGCTGAACTACACTAAAAATTTGTAATTTTAACTTACCTTTCATTTGTGCACAAGAAAGCGGATTTTTTAGAAAAAACCAGTGGAAATGCATAATTCAATATCTTTTCCGTCAACCCTCAGAGGGAATATGTAAAACGCCACTTAAAAAACGACATTTAATATCTTTATTTTATTTGAAATATTACAAAAAGAATTTCTCTTTATCTTACGATCGTTTTTGATATTTTTAATAAATAAAAATAAAACTAGAACCTTTCAAATCAACGCTTCTTTTATCTAGAAACATAAATTTTTTTCTAAATTTAACCTGAAAGATCTCGTCGTAATAATATACACAGGGTGGGTGTTATCGTCAACAAAAGGGACGAACAAAAATCACCAAAATGACTGTTTAATATACTTTTCGTGGAAAACAAAATAATAAAATTCCAAAGTAGTCGCTCGAGTCGTTCGCCCCGCATGCCAAACTATCACAAGATTGGACGAGCAGGAGAAATACGCGTGTGGTTAATCACTGTCTGTTCATAAATACAACAAGTTTCATTAATAAACATTAAACTGCACAAATTCAACAATTGCAAAGCCAAACTTATTTAAAACGCACCCAAAAGATCTACCGAAATTGGTTAACATCATCTCAATTTGTACACTTATTTATTGAAGCTGCTGATTATGCTGCGATTACCTCTAGTTTTCATATCGCTTCACTTTAAGCACAGATTATGCATTCTTACATATTTCAGAAACTCGTGTATCAGATAAGGCCTATTCACTTTACACCACAAAAAAACTAAAGATGACCTCAAATTTATGCTTTCATGCGTGTTAAGAACTATAAAAGTGTTTTTTTTAGAGAAAACTAAAAAGCATTACCAAATTTAGTTTCAGTGAGTTTTTCAAAGGAACAACTTGAAATATTTAATTTATTTTTTACTTCCCAATGTTTTCGTCGTAATAAAATACTGCGTCTTGAAATAATTTGCGAAAAAATTCTTTTAAATATACAACTATTATTTTCACAAAGAAGGGAAATATTCTAGATACTAATTCCTGCGATATTTAAAATTATTTATACTATTTTAAAGAATTTTACTATTTTATAAAGCATAAAATGCCACTTTTTGGCGAAGATTTAATTTGTTTACTCATATGGGGAAATTTCATGTTATTAAAAATTTTAAGATTTTAAAATTAATGCATTCTAAAAATCGATAAATAGCTTATTTGTTATAAATAATGCTACTATATAATACCATAGAATTATATGTAGTTCGCTCACTCCTGGACAATTTCGAGTATTTCTTTTCTTCTCGTAAAAACAAATAAACAAATTCACCTACTTCCAGACTTTGTTTCAAACAATTAAAAGTTGGGCCAGGTACTTACGCGATTCTAGGATTTTTATTCCTTTGAGTACATGTTGTCTGCGGAAAAAAACTGTTATTAATTTACATATAAAATTTATGTAAAAAACTCAACTGCCTAAAAAACAATCTCCGAATTGGGCTGTTGATTAAAAAAACTTGGTGTGTATATAGATATTCCGAAATTGAAAATAAATTCCCCGTTTATATTATAGTCTTTAATAGCACAATTCCTAATTAAGTAGGTGTAGAAGTAAATTTATACAATGCGTTTGAATGAAGGAACGAGGAAAAAGGGGATAAAAAATGTGAATAATTTCTTTAGAAAGAAACAAAAGAAAAAAACAGCGCATAATCTCAATAAATAAGTGTAATTTCGTAATTTTGCAATTTTATAACAAATTTTTTGTAGTGTTCCCCTCTTGAGAAAAGCGGAAAACAAAACGCCTACAAAACACCTTTTTTTTTAAGTAGTCGAGGTGAACACAGTAAAAATAAAAAAATTCGGCTAAACAAAATTGTCCCGACAGTAGTAATTAATATAGTGTTTTGTTTTACTTGTCTGATACTCGAATAATTTCGCTAAAATGAAAATATTTTTATTATATAAAACACTAGTCCGAAGGCGGCGACCAGAATCGCCGCCGTCCTATAGTAGTGAGCATGGGCTGGTTAAGTCGAAATTGAACGTCCGGCTGCCGCCACCTCGGATCGCTTACAACTAGATTTTGTTTTGTATCTCTTCTGCATAGTTTAACTTGAATTGATTTAAATTAATAGTTGCTTGTTTAATTTACTTATTATCCTGTTTATTATTTTACTGCTAGCTTAGTTATCAATAATTACAAATTGCATTATGCTAATATCTTTTACAAGGATGTTGTCGGCCGCACGCTCCTTATATCCTTCGTTTTTATCATTTGTATGTTTTTTTTTTCTTTTTTCTTTTTCGTTTGCTTTGTCTGTCTTTATCTCTAAAACTTACGCTAGAACAAGAATTGCCTATATACACGATTTGCTCTTATTTATAATCCTCCTCGTCTGCTAAGTCGATTCTTATGATAAAAACATTCCTTGCTTAGACTAATTAAAATGAGTCTCTTTTTGCCTACGCTAAGCTGGGATCCATTAGGGCTCCTATTTGCTTGATTCACAACGCTGCGGTATGAAACTCCATCCCAGAAATATGTCAAGAGGTCATGATTGATTTTACGGCGTCGTCCAGGCTCGCGACGCAGGTAAAGTCAGTGATTCCGCCGGTTGGGATGCTCCCGCCCCCGGGGGCGGCGTTCGATATGACCGAGGACGGCGAGTCCACCATCATGTTACTATTGTCGCCGCCACTTATGAGGCAGTCGCTGAGATCATCGATCCGCCCCTGCGCGCGCTGCTTCCCGCCCGACAGCACGCAGTGGGGCGTGGTCGAGGAAGGTGTCTGAATTATCGTCCCTCCCACGCTCGTATGCTGCTGTTCGTGAGGACTATCTGCAAGAAACGAGCCCATCGAATGGTCGAGGGAGAAATTCAGCGAATCACTTTCGCTATTCTGCAAATTCAGTATGCTATCTATTGCGTTCTGGACATGCCGGTTAATGTCCTCATCAAAGTTGGACGATATGCTTCCACTACTGGTTCCACTCAAGTTAGCATTACCTCCAGACGGATTAATGTTTGGCTCGAAGACGTTCCCGGCCGTAGGGCCCATTAGAGAATTCCCTGGCATCTGATGGTGCTGCTGCATTTGCTGGTGATGTTGAATTTGCTGGTGAATATTGGTCGCCTGCATATTCATCATAGCACTTACTTGCATATGCGGGTAGCCACCTCGATTCTCTGGCATGTGAACGCCCTCCATATTGCCCTCGTGCTGCATCGTGTGCCGCATAATTTCGTTAGTCATAGTGTCGGCTGGTGACGACGTATGCAGTCCGAGTAGGTCCTGGTCAAGATCTGGCTCTGGTTTGTTGTTGAAGCACATCTTCTTGCTAGCACCGTGGTCCATTGAATTAGTTATAATATCACCGTTCCATGACCTCTTCCTGATATCGTCGTGACTCCCTTGGTCACTGGTTGACTGTGTCATGAAATCGAATTGTTGGTCCATCCCCCACCGGGGGTGGTTCGAAGTTATGTGAGATTCCTCAACGTACTCATTCAGAAAAGACCTTTTCGTAAAACTCATCGGGGAGGATGAAGCATTTGGGGACATTAGATCGTTGCTATTGTTCCACGATCGCTTGTTGTTGGATGCCATCATCGGATAGTGTTGAACGTTATCCACCATTGGGTTTGAATGCACACAACTTGGGGCGGGCGGAGATTCTTGAAACAATTCCTCTAAGCGCGTCTCCATGTCCCCGCTGCTCTGCTTCTCAACAGGAGATTCACCGAACATAGCTTCCAATCGTGTCTCTACAGACTTGTTGCTAATCGAGTCGGGATTGAAGAGTTCTGGAAGATGAATGTTGTTGCTAACTAGCTGCGTAGTTTCTTTTGTGCTAGAATTTGATGTGGCTGAATTCGATGTAAAGAGCTCGGACAGCTGAATTTCAACGCCTTTTGAACTTGATCCGAATATTTCCGAAAGCTGCTTTTCAACAGATGTTTTATTTGTTGAATTATGTGGACTTTCCTCGCAATGGTTGTGATTTGTGATCATAGGTCCACTAGAGGTGTGCTTCTTTTCGGTCATCAGATTTAACTCTTTTTGAATGCACAGCCATTCATCGTAATGTTCACTGCTCTTATTCGCCAAGTGATCATCTTTTTTGCTCTTCATCATATCGAGATTGTCTGTAAATTGGAGATTGGTTTGAAATGTCGAAGACTGATTGGCAGACGTCGCACCTGAGAAGTAGTCAATCGAAAAGTCGTTGTTTCCTGTGTTTACATCAGTCACTGACGTCAAGTCTCCGGATGATGTGGGAACCCCTTTAGATTGCCCTGAGGTCGCCATCCCTCCGACCGAAGCTGAACTCTCCATCTTCTTCATAATGAAGCTAGGGGTGATTTCAGACTCAATATCAAAATTGTCCATTTCCTTTTTAACAGCACTGGTATCAAATTTGCCCATGCTATTGGGAGGCTGAGTAGGATAGCTTTGCGAGGAACTTGAATTCGTTATTATAACTATGTTTGAGAAATCGGTGTGGTTTGAGAAGATGTCCTTTTCGTCCTTTATTTCGCCACTCTGGAGTAGTTCATTACTGCTGCCCACTTCGTTGGTGTTGTGTGAATAGGGCACCGTCGCTTTAGCGCCTATTTCAGTTGAACTGCCGGAAACATTGGTACTTGAGGGTCCACCTTTAATGCTCTCGCATTTATCGAAAATAAGATCACATGGCTCAGATTTAATTTCGCTCTTCACTGGGTTGGTGTCAACTGGGGTTTTGCTGGTGCCACGAGTGTGCGAGATTTGAGCACTGCCGTTGCTGTTGTGATGGTAATGCTGTTGATGTTGCAAATTGTGTAAATGGTGATGTTGGAACTGATTATGCTCTTGCAGTGTATGCTGCTGTGATTGCTGATTATGCTGGCTATGCTGAATGCTATATTGTTGCTGGGTGAGGGGTGTTTGGCTCGACAAATCAGGGTCTTTTTTTATGTACCTGCAGTTATTATACGCAGTGCTTATTGAATTTGATATTGTGCTACTCTGATAAGTGTAATTGATTTCATTAGCTTCCATTCGCATTTCAATTAATTCTTTCTGCACGTCTTTTACGAGCAAGTCGTTTATGAGGCAGAGTTCTGATGTCCGATGAATTCGCTGCAAAAAAGACATATCTTTGTATTCGGCAGCGAAAAAGCCCATATAGAAAATTGGTGATTTTTTCTGAGAAACTAACCAAAGAAAATTGAGTAATTTCAAATGTTTTTAATAAGTTTAAGGAAACTATGTTTTTTTAAATATAACGACATAGTACATAAGGTAATATTCGGTACGTAATCGAAATAATTCCAATCGGCATTCAATTCATTTTCTATGCAATCCCTTTATTCCGATTGGTCAAATACACAGATCGAAAACTCAGCCCAATCTCCCAATGGGTCTTGTATACGTAGTAAAAATAAATTACTTAATTTCACTTTTCGATTTTATAAGCTTGTTGACTGTTTCGTTACAAATTTGTAGAAAATTAGAAAGAGACAAATAAATTTGAAATGAGATCATTTTTGAGTTCAACAGTGTGCTAATTATTCGCAACAAAATTGTATCAAATATTTCATCATAAAATACACATGTGATATTTCTAAATGATACAGCGATACAATAAAAAATTCAACAAATCAACAATAACCTTATGGTTTGGAATTTGCCGCTGTTGTGTTTTTAAATAACGAAAACGAACTATTTTACTAATTTTCTTCACATCTTACATATAATTTTTAAAATGGTTATAAAAAAATTACAGAAAACCTCATGAGTCGTATGTCGATACAATTAAAGAAATAGTGTGATCTAGATATTTGTAGACACAAAAGAATATATTTTTAAACTTGTTTGGAAATTTCTGTAACAAGAAAATTCTTTAAAATTAGTAATCTCTCCCTTGTGTACTAAGTTCAACTCCATGCTGAACATTTAGTTTCATAAATAAGAAATGATGCCTTTCTACAGGGTACCCCGATGAAAATCATATTGTCAAAATGTAAAAAGAAAAAGGATGTTCTGCATTTCAAGATTCCAAAAAATGTTTATTTTCAATTTCTCATTCGTTTTCAAATGTTTTTAACTAAAATAAATTGGACATTTGGAGCGTACAAAATATGTATGTTATTAAAAGTACCATTTAAAAGCAAAAAACTTAAAATTACCTTATTACCTTCACCTAAGGTTATGAGAAGTACTGAAGAACTTTTACTTTTTATTTAATGCTATTCAAATAAATTAGGCGAGGGAAGTACTTACTCAAAAAGGGGCACCCTGTACATAGAAAATTCTTTGCAATATGAGTTATAACTAATTAACCATGAAAGAAGAAATTCAAGAGCCACTTACCATCGATTCCTGCAGCAACAAATGCTGGTATTTCGCTGTTAAATACTTAAACTTTTCTTGAAAATTGAGTGCAACTTTCTCGAATTCATCCTCGTCATCGGAAGGTATCTCCTCATCTTTCTGGTACATGCAATGATACCTGCAATCAAGACCCAATTAGTTCCTCAATTCTATTATTCTTAATTAATTTTTCCAACGCACCTAATCAATCGCTTCACAGCCTCTTCTTTGCTCTGGAAGGGCGTAACGTAGTCGGGCTTCGTGCAGTTCTCCTGGTCAACTTCGAGTTGCCGCTCAAACCTGCAATGAAGGAAACGATAAAACCCTGTGCTCCTTCGAACCGTCTTACAAGTGCTGAATATCACACTCACAAAAAATGGCGTGGAATTTTTGGTTTCGGACTCGCTATTGGGGGTGGTGGTGGCGCCGATGGAGTCCTCCGCTGAGCCTCCAGACTATCGACGTTCTCAGTTTTTATGACAACCGTCTGCTCCTGGGAGGCAGTATCCATGGAAACCGCATTTTGTCCACTTGACGAAGCAACCGTCGGTGCTGCAGCCAGAGGAATCGTCTGGTGTGTTTGCTGCTGGTTTAGCTGAGACTGAGATTCTTTCGTTATTTTCGACGCAGACTGATTCTGATAATGCGATGGAATTGACTGTTGTAGATGCTGCTGAGTCTGTTGACTGGGTTGCTGATGAACCTGATGTTGTTGTTGTTGTATTTGTTGCTGATGTTGTTGTTGTTGCTGCTGTTGTTGTTGTTGTTGTTGTTGTTGCTGCTGTTGTTGTTGTTGTTGCTGTTGTTGTATTTTATGAGAAGGCTGATGCTGCATGGGATAAATATGAATACGATGGGCAGTAGAGCCTTGCGCATTTATGGTGTTATGATTATTTGGCTGAACAACATTTGAAGGTATCGCCTGGCCCTCACTTTTAGGTACGCTCGGCTGGACGAGAGTAGCTGCTGAAACTGGGACCGTTTTATTTCCAAAAGAATTTGAGCTATTTACGGACATGTTAATCTGCTCTTGTCCTCCTACAGATTGTGATTGGGACTGATTTTGCATCATGGGAGCAGAAAGGAAAGTATGCGTTCCCGGAGCAGGAATAGTAGGAATTATTTTGCCCGATGCCAGAATTTTCTGTTGCTCAATGAAAAGCCGTTGCAGCGCTGAAAATATGTCTGAGTCGTTCATATTTTGCATGTTGTTCAGAGAGGGCAGTGGCTTATTGTACATAGGATTATTAGGATCAAAATCTGGTGGAATATTAAGTGTGGCGAGTAAGCTCTTATTTTGCAGCTTCGCAGATAGCTGCTGTATTTGCATTTGAACCGTCTGCAAGAGTTGCTGCTGCTGTGGCGTCAATTGAATAGTTTGCACACGGGGAATCGCCTGGGCGGCACTGACGCTTATCAGAGGAGGTACTGCATTTCCACCATGTGACTGAGATCTTGGGATATTCGCTGGACTCTGAGTGGTCATCACCTGAGATGTGCTGGACGCTTGAGTCTGTTGAGGCATGGTCACGTTGTTGTTTGTGAATGTTGGAGCTGATGACTGGCAAACTGAAGAGCTAGCACTACTCACGACAGTGTTTGCAATGTTGCTACCACTGTTGCTGTTATTTGTACTAAGGTTGCTATTGCACTGATTACTGGCAGTGTTTCGATGCTGTGTGACCTGTTGCATTGGTGCAGTGACGCCGACTAGCTTCGTTCCCGTCTGGGACTGAAACGGATGAATGTTACTGGACATCGAAGTTGCAGCGCTTGAAGTGAACACATTTCCTTGACAAACTCGAATCATATTATGGTCCTTAGCAGTTGTTGGCTGCACTATTTGTACTGGATTTGTGTTGGCCTTAGAGACTGAATCAAACTTCTGCATCGGCTTTATTGCTTTACTGTTTTCATTACATACTTTTGGCTTTCGGGGCTTTGCCTTTCTGGGCTTTGGGTCCACCTTAGTCTTGCTGGTGTCTATAATTGGAGCCACATTAGCAACTTGTTTTGTTTGTTGAACTGGTTGCAGAGGTTGCACTGGATGGTGTTGCTGTGGATGTACAACTTGCTGCTGCACTCGAGGCGTTGGCTGAACTGCATTTTGAGCCTGAGGCGATTGTCCTATGTTGTCGAAATGAAGTTGACCTTGAGACAAACACTGCGATAATTGCTGGGCGTTAATTCCTGCTGAAACAATTAAGACTCGTTCCATAAGACCCAAAGCAACCATTGATTGACCAGGATTAATTTGGGTTATATGATTTGTGATTGTATTTAGCGAAAACAGCTGTTGGTTCGCGTCTATTTTTGGTAAGGTAATCAACCGTGTAGAGTTGGGACTCATTACAATGGTAGCAGGAGTTGGAGCTGTTTGCTGACTTTGCACGGAGGATGGCATCTCACTCTTTCTGTACTCAATGGCGGAATTCTTCTGAGGCATTATGGAACTATCATTAGCAGTTAATGTCGGCTGGACACTCGTAGGGTTAGAAGAGATAGTGGATGTTTGTGTGATGTTAGGCTGCGAAGTCGGTTGAACGCTTACTTGCATTTGAATAGTCGGTGAATTTGAATTAACTGCAGTTTTGTTACTACTCGAAATCTGTGGTAAACTCACTTTGCTGCTTACCGAAGCGTTGTTAGATGATGTTGCTGAGACATTATTGATCATATGTGAATTCCCTTTTTGAATTTTCGACTTATCTGAAGGATCAGTTATTATTGCAACGTTAGGCAGTGCCCCACTAAGTATTGCTTGTAAAATTATTTGAGAATTCGGATCCTGAGGTCCATTGGGGTCATGCTTCAGCAATAAGCGGCCACCGTCTTCTGCAAATGCTAAGCTCAGGCTTCCTGTTAAACATGGGAGGAGAGCAGCAGCCGAATTTGCCGCAGAAACAGGAAGCGTTACATTCCCAGCGATGCCTTGCTGCCCGGACGATATAGAGAAGTTCCTTTGTCCCAAATTGCTGGATTCGCTTTGGTTTTTACTGTGGGAAATTGGGTTCGTATCCACCGAACTGGCGGGCACATTTGCACTACCGCTCTGATTCGGGGAAATTTGGATAAAGCTGTTCTGAAAGGAGTTTTGATTGGCAGTTGTTTGCTGATGAATTTGCTGGGATGGTTGTAAATTATGGTGATGTTGCTGCTGCTGCTGAACCTGCGAGTGTTGCTGAATTTGCTGCTGTTGATGGGCTTGATTTTGAATGATCTGCGACTGATGCGTTTGTTGCTGTTGCTGTTGCTGAAGAATTTGCTGCTGTTGTTGCTGTAAATGCTGCTGTTGACTTAATAATAGCGGTTGCTGCTGACTAACTATAATTGGCTGTGATGCCTGCTGTTGCGATTGAGAATTATTAGGCCCATTGGCTTTGTTGTCCAATATCGGCATGATTTGTATTTTGTTTTCTACTACATTACTAATTGGCATATTCTGATTGGCTATTTTCGTTGCATCAATCTGCGAAATTTGGATATTCCCTATTTGGCTAGGAACATTTCCAACAGATGTAGGAATTGTGTCAACCTTCTTACCGTTCCGCTTAACAGCGGGTTTCCGACGTGGCTTGATTGCAGCCGTCGTTGTCGTCGTTGAGGTTGGCAAAGATACTACAGGTCCTGAATTTGAATAACTTTGCACTCCAGACGCGCTGGATACTACACCAATCAATTTATTTTGTGTTTCGTTGATTTGACTTTGTAGTGTTTGTGTGTTATGATTATTAACTGAATTGACGAAGCTAGTTACACATAGGGTGTTGGCGCTGGACGTAGTACTTGTCGGGTGGTAGGAATTCACCATATTTCCAACTGACTTCTGCATGTGCAGTTGTCCAGGTGACGGGGAAGGCTGATGCAAATTTTGAGAAATATTCGCACCTGCTTGGGGTGGATTGTGGTGGACTACATGCAACGCCGGTTGATTTAACTCCTCGTTTTGCACCCTTGGTATCGATATGGTGTAAGGCTGACCAGAGTCGGTTGGGTCAATCTTTATCACAATGTTCTGCGACTCGATGGCGGTATTACCCTTTATATCGGAATTATTAAATAGAGTAGGTTGACTGCCAGCCAGTGATGTAACGCTAGCCGAAGTGGCATTCACTTTGCTATCACATTGACTTGTTGGAATCGTAAAAGTGAAGGGTATATCACTACTCTGGTTGGGAATAGTTATCATAATATCACTAGAGTTTGGAGCACAAGTCGATGGTTGCTGCGCATGCACAGTTTGAGGTTCCTCTTGTTGCTCTGGTGGAGGATCGTCCGCATCCATGTAGTCATCATCTTCCATAATCCCGCAAAGTTTCATTACATTTGCTAAATCCAGCTTGCCTGTGCTGGTGACGCAAGGCTTCGTTGAAGATTGTGAAGCTGGTGCTGGCGTCACAGACGTACTTGCTGTTGAAGATGCAGCCGTCGTCGTTGTATTGACCGCGATATTCGTTGTAGCAGGCACTGGTTGAATTTTCTTTTTTCTACTTTTAGGCGGCTTTTTACCTTTAGGAGGAATTTCGCCTTCGTTCATTTTCATATTTCCAGCTTTAGTAGATGTATTCAGCGTCATGGGATTGTCTGGTTGAACAAGTACAGTCGTCGTCTGCTGAGGAGCAACGACATTTTGCAGGACCGGAGTTGGGTTTCGCACTGGTTCTGGAGTGACTGAAGGAATAATCTGCGGCTGAGGTGTAACTGCAGGCGATGCGATCCCTATTTGCTGGTTAACCGCATTTATTTGGTTATTATTGGTCGAAAATTGTATGTTCTGTGCTGGAACAACAGATGGCATTTGAATTTCACTAACCTGTGGGGGTGGCGGCGACTGAAATGCCGCCCCTGCTGCTGCAGCAGCAGCAATTTGTTGCAAATTTGTGCTGTTCAACTGATTTAAATTTAAGTTCGGATTAAGTTGATTGAACCCGGCCAAACTCTGCTGAAACTGAGTCGGAAGTTGCGATATTATCGGGGCGTTTAGACCGTTTGGCATTTGAATTTGAGCTAAGTTTCCGTTTAATTGTAGCTGGGCCATACTTTGGCCTATTAAGTGACTGTTTATGGCCGCGGCCAGTTGCTGTGATCTCGGCACTTGGAGGCCACTGAGCTGTGTTATGGGTGCTGTTTGCGTGTTTGCTTTTATAGTCTGTAAGTTTTGCTGAATTAGATTTGCTTGGGAGGACACTATGAAAGTAGGAGTTGCTGCAATTTGCATGGCACCATTCGTGTTCAAAATACGCAGGAGTTGCTGTGGCTGAGGCTGCTGGATCTGAGGCCGGCTGTTATGTATTACAAGTGACGGAGTCGCTATCTGCGGCGTTGGCGGCCTCAGGATGAACTGCACTCCTTGCGGAGTGTTCTGCTGGACCAAAACCGACATCTGGTTCAGAAGAAGCGGCTGAGTATTAAGATTCCCCGTAGGCAGGAGAATCTGCCCGCTTTGAGCCTGAGTTGCTGACGGTGCACCTACGTTTTGAGCCTGCGGCTGAGGTTGGGACTGGGGCTGGGCCTGATGCTGGGGTTGGGGAGATTGGGATATCTGACCGGATTGCTGTACAGTCATTGTTTTTGTCTGTGCTAAAATTGTTTTATCAGATGATGCTTGCATTCCACAGTTTTGTGGCTTCGGTAAGATTTGTTGGGGCCCTCTTGCCACTTTGCTACCAGCGATTGTCGGCGGTGTGTTTAAATTTTGAACTGTTGTTGCCCCGATCATTTGTTGTCTCTGTTGATTCGCAGCTGCAATTAGCTGAGGTCCCTGAATAAATTGTAAAAGTTGATTTCCTGCATTAACTACAGGGAGCTGCTGCAACATGGGCTGTGGTGTCGGAGGTTTTACAGATCCACTGCTATTTGGACTCGAAATTGGACTATCACCAGTTAATGGACTATTGTTAGAGTTAAGCATCGACGTTGGCATAACCGTTGCTTTTTTCGACGTCCCCTTTGGACTGCTAGCCACAGTCGACGCTGCCAACGTCGCGGAAGTAACAACTGAAGATGAATGTCCATATCCAGCGAAAGACTGCGAACGCTGCTTATTTCCACCCTTCTAGAATGATATCGAAATTTTAAACAATTACCAATTTAAACGCAAAGCAGTGCACTTACTTTATTTAGGGAAATGTTATTCGATCCAACGAGAGTGGTGTTGAACTCGTTCCCAGTGACACCAATGACTGTTGTTGCAGCCGCTGGAGACTGAGACGGGCTTGGCTGGAAAACCACAGTGCCTGCATTGGGACTTCCGCTTAAACCAATTCCAATTGACGGCCGTCTGCCAGGCGTTGCCGCCTTACGCTCCTGAATTTAGAAAAGCATCCATTTAAAACGTTTTCTTTCAAATGAAGTTAGCTTAAACTTACTTGCTCTTGAGTCGTGTTGGTAATTGTATTATTTGTTACCAGTAGTACATCTTGTGAAAATGGTGACTGCGATGGCGATGGTTGGAGCCTTGGGCTAGCAGAGATTGATGGGGAGGGACTGGGCGTTAAAAACGGACCCGGAGGAGATAATATTCCTAAGATGGAAACAATTGTATTAGTAATGTTTTTGTCAAAAATCTATCGATGTCGCAGAATATTTGGAAAGTTCTTTTAATACGTAGTTACGTCGAGGATTTATGGAGTTATAACGTTGAATAAATCCATAATTGGATTATATTATTTTTTACCATAAATAAGATAAGCGTATGAATCAAGGAAACTAAAAATAAAATAGTACAACACTATGAACCATGAGAACGTCGACATAAATCGTTTGCATATTTGGTCCTCAAAGAAAACGATCAATGCTCGGAATGGAAAAATTACTAAACGTAGTTTAAAAAATCAAGGAGGGTTTTAAAAGATCTAATTTTAGAAGAGAATTTCGAGAATTCTGCTAATTTCAGATTTAATAAGAGAAATAAGATACGATAAAGTTTAACTAGTTTAACCAATGAGCAAACAAATGATTTTATTTCATGTCGCATTATGATATTACTTCAATGATTACAGTAAGAGAACAGAAAATTGTTATTAAATGTGTTCAATAATAGCAATTAAAATTGAAGAAATTTCAGAGATGAAAAAATTCTTCTTTTCTCGCTACATTAACTAAAACTTTAAATTCATTTCGAATGAATAAATAAACTCTTATCGATATAAAATAATCGATTTTATCCATTATTTTAAATGTTAATACTTATTTCTCCTGTATACTAAAGACTTTGGGCAAATTCTAGATTAAGGAAAAAAGTCAAAACAGACTTTGCTTAGAAAACATTAAGTTTGTGATTAGATTCAAAGTTTTCAAATCTAAATAGGATTTTGTAAATTTGTCCGACGAAATAAAAACATCAATGTTTAAGGTTCTGTTTTGCATACGAAATGAATCAAAAAAAGCTTACGAAAGGCTTTTGTTAAAAAACAAGCATCCTTAAAAGGGATCCTAAAGTTCTCACTAATGCGTTTTATTTGCCTTTGATTTCCATTAGTTTTTCCGTATGTAACGACAAAATAATTCGATTGGATTTTTCCACAAATTGCTTTAACCACTTTGGATGAACAAATTAATTGAACTCACACAAAGGTAACAGGATCGTAAATCAGGTAAAAAAACCGTGCAGAGCTTGTGAGCATTTTGAACCTACAAAAAATGGCAGGATAATAGCAAATAATTAAATAAATGTTTTCAAAAGTTTTATCAAGAGCGTCCGTTCTACTGCTAAAGTGCTTTGTAATTGAATTGACATGATACCTCCAATATTTTTAAAATAGCCCTCCAAACTATATACACCTAAGGATAAGCCACGAAATGAAAAACACAATTATTGTCATAGGTTGAGAGAGGCTAAATCGCCGTTGTACTTAAAATAAAGTGACTATGAATCGTAACTAAAGTATGCACTTGGGAATTCCATTTTTATAGCTGAATACATTTGCATTTTATCATGCTGAATTAAGCAAGCTATGAATCAAAAGTATTAAACTTATAGCTTTAACTTTTGCGAAAAATTAAAACTACGACCAGAAATAGGAAAAAAAATTTAAGTTATTTTCAATGAGAACCGAAAGTAGACTATACAGCCGGAATCCTTATTAAATATTGGGAGTTTTCAGGTTAAACAGAATGCAACCGAAGAAGGTACTTTTCCCGGAAGTAGTTCGTTCCTCGAAATATTTTACAGGCAATTACCATAAGCTGTGAAACACCGACAATGGCGTAACATTTGTTTTACACCCAAGAGAAGAAATTTTGTATTCCAAACAATGAATTTTTGATTTTGTAATTTATGAACATTAATGATAAAAGCATGAGGTCCAGGATTATGGTATATCAATCAATAAGCAGAAAGGTAAAACCGCTTATTTCATTTTGTTCGAAAATTTGAAGGATTATTTTCGTTAAATATAAATTTAGGATACTTTTAATTTTACCTTTTCAACTCTTTGTCATACCGTCGTAATTTTAAACCCACATTTTGGCGCACTAATAACACTCACCTACTTCCCAGGACATCATAAATTTCCGGCAATTTTGTGAAAGGGAAACGCAAAACCCTGTTTGATATATTTCATATGTTGTGGTTGAAAAACGCCGGGGGCAGGAAATTCGTGACAAATTCAGGTGGAGGATGTTAAGGACGACGAAGTATTTTTACTTCCACATGGCACGAGAGTTGGTTCAAAAGCGTAAAAACAAAAAAAGGCCAAACAATTAACTGCATGCAAAATATCGCGTCAACTGAATGTGGAATCGAGATGAAAACACGGAAAATACGTTGGAAATTATTTACAGTGTCGTCGTCGCGCAAACAAATTTGAAATCATTTGAATTTTGAATTTAATAACATCAATAATTTGTCAAAGCTCTTAAACTTGATTATTTATTCAGCTCTACACTTTAAGATGTCTAGTTTTTTTTTTATAGTTTTAATTTAAACATTTAGATTTAGGCTGCTTAAAAACTTTAATGTAGTACGCCATATGGGCTCTGTACCCGAGTGCGTCTTTTAATTTATAAGTCTAGGTTAAGCCTTTTCTTATAAAATGAAATAAATAAAATAAATAAACTTAAACTTGATTTAGCGATACACAGCTAAATTGCTATATGCAAGAGGCATTGTAATTCCAGTGATGAATAATCAAATATTTAACCATATACTCGCAAATATGGATATATTAGTTCCTTTTAATATTCCACTGGCATCATATTAATAATTGAAACCCAGCGATAATTGAATGAATCAAACATAATTATGTTTTCAAAGGAAGCTGCGAAAACTTTACAAACAAACATTTTATTACAACTAGACGGAAAAAAATATTTTGTACATATTTATTTTGAAATTAAAGCATCTATAAAAGTAGAAAATTAAAATTTAACTGCTCTCCGAACAAGAAGCACGTCAGACTAAAAATCCAGAAGACCATGTTTAATTCCCTAAACTTAACAGAATATTCGAAACGCATAATTTCTTGCTAATCTGGGAAATTTCAAATATGTATGCACTTGCTAATAAAAACTTTTCAAGTTTGCAAGAAAGATAAAGCGATATCCTAGGCATTTATAGTTCTGGAGGAAATGCAATATGTACAAATATACTGTCTAAAATATAATTTGAAATTGACCGCACGGTCGATTAATTGTTTGAGAGAACAGATTAGTTTTTCAAAGTTACATCCGTAATTATGAACATTTCGTTTCTTAGTTTTTTTGTACGAACAATTCGGCGTATTATCCCGCTCGCATCGCTCGATTTCACTTGTCTATTTTATTGATTAAAAAAGTTTCTAAAGAGAGCAAAAATGAAAAAATTCTAAATATAAAACGTATATTTTAGTATTATTCCCTAGTTTCTGATTATGATTTGTCCCACTTTATATACCGATTGACGCTTCGTCATGGTTGCTAGGAGGAATTTGATTCAAAGGACCTGTAAGAAGATCCATTGGAAAAAGACTCGTCTCAACTTATTGTAGGCATACAATTAAATATAGAAATCGGTGTAGGTGTTTTTCGGCACAAAGGATAAAACCCACTGATGAAAAAAACTTGAATGGACCAATCCGAGTACAAGAAGATGGTAGAAATCGTCATGTTGTAGTATGGGAAGGAAGAGGAGGTTCCAAAAGGATGATTCAAAGTATAGCTTTAATAAAAAACTGAGTAATATGTGACAAAAATTGAGCCCATAAGTGGGCTTTAAAATGTTTTATAATAAAAGAATAATAAATAATATACAAGTACATTTTTACAATCTAAACTATAGTTTTTCCAAGCACAATGTAATTAATAATTGAGAATGCAAATATATACCTGGATAGTCAGTAATTTCTTTCAACAACACCAGCTCGTAATTGCTGGCAATTACGAATTTGTGTTTTAAATTAATAAATATTTTTAATTTAAGCACAATTGCGTAGAACCTATATTGGCCAGAGCAAACTAAATTTTCATAAAATCGAGTTTGTTTAGTAACATATGCATATAAAACAAAGGAGACAACTGTTCCGAACCGAATGCTGAATATACTGTGTTTTGTTGTTAATTAGTTGTGGATAATGAAAATGTATCACTGTTCGCACAGGGAGCAGAGCATATATGTATGCCCACATTTTTTTGTCTGTCGTGTATCAGCTTATTGCGTCGATCATGTAAATTAGATTTAAATATAACATATGTTCATCCTACTTGGAGTATTTTTAATATATTTTATTTCCAATTCTGCAAATATTTGAAAAAGTAAAGAATATATATATACAAAAATCTAAAAAATTTCTTTGTACGTAACTTTGATTACTTCTAACTAATTAAGTATACAAACATACATATTTATTCCGTTTAAATATTACTCGTGAAGAGCAATATAAAATTGTCCGTGTGAAAGGCATTGAGTGGTTAAATAAATTCCAGCAAATTTTGAAGTTTGGTTTTGTGCTTTATTATAGTCATTCCATACGATCATTTCATTGGAAATTGCAGTGGTTTGAATTGTAAAGGCAATTCTTGGTATAAAAACAGTTTCACCAGTTCCCCAGCCAGTTAATATGGTACATTCCATCAAAAAATCGTTTAAATTAACTATTTTGAGTCTTGCACCATTGCAGTTTAGGTGGGTTTAAATTTCTGAGTAACGTAATAAGGGAACTTACTTTTAATATTAATTTGCGCGGCGGAATTCCGGGAAGAGTCAAAGAATTAAAAAATTCAATTGGATAATGTACTGCCTTCTCCCTATCCATGACTGTGTCAACTGAGGAGTAGATTTGTCATGATGCTTCAAATTGTGAAAGAATGAAATCATATAGTTTATTAACTTGCTCATTAATGGTTAATAGTAAAAGTGCACTTTCCAGACCCATTGCTTTGCAAACTCCTTGAAATATTTCATAAGTTTTATCTTAAACAATACGTAGGCTTGAACCAGAAGAATATAAATATAGTATGTAGTCATTTCATTTTACCAATTTACGCAAATTAATGAACTATACACATAAACCTTCCTCTTGAATCTCTTCATTCATTCTTTGAAACCACACGAAGATCCGTTCGGTAGATTTTGAGTTTGTCACGTTCAGACAGACAGACGTGTCGGGGGGATTTTGTTTTATAATACAGAGTGATTAAAGGTTCAAGTGAAATTAATGCGACTATTTAGTCATACGCTGTGTACGTGAATTGTACATGTTTGTATTTATTTCCAATTTGAAACAATTTTTCAAGTTTCCCTCATTGCCACCCACTTTCAAGACTGGAATATACGGACTTTACTCAAATTTTTGTTTTCTTACAAACGTTTTTCTATTTGATTTAATTTCAAGTCAAAAATTTACATTTACCTACATGTATACTTTTGTGTGTATTTTTATTGCACAATAGTTGCCATCATTCTTCAACGGTCTTGGAAATTTCGGCGAAATAAACAGAGAAAGATAGTCCTTATCAAATACTGTGTTAATTGTAATATTATATTAGAAAATAAATAAAATACTCATTTCACATAGCAAAAACATAAAATCCATACTTGAACCCATAGCTCATAATCATTCAGCATCATATAATGAAGTCGCGATTATTGCGGAATAAAAAGAATTTTTACCTCTTCAATTTAAAAGAAAAACATTAGAACAGCTGATTTTGAATTAGATTAGATTTCTTCAAGAATTTTAAGCTATTTAAAAGAATGTAATTGCTATATCGATTTTGAAATGTCTAAAGTGAATAATAGTATTTGTCTAAATTAGGAACTAATATAATTTATGATACTACTCCTACACTTTACGTAACTTCTACTCTCTCCTACGAAACAAGCACAATTAATTATCGATTAATTCCAAATACTTGTCATCTCTACTTCTACCTGATGTTCTGAAGCCTTAATTAATTATTTTTATTATTTTTCTGAAATTCGTTGTTTGATATTGATTTATATATAAGTAAGTAATTATATAAGTAATACCAAGAACCGTAAATAATGATAACAACTTTAATTTAAAAAGAAACAAAAACCACTGCATATCAATGTAAAATCAATTATTTCATTTGTAGCCATGGAAGATTCAATATTTGGAAAAAAAAGGGTTTAATTTTTAAATTATAAATTGGATAATAACGATTGCGAAGTTATTTTCACATTTCGATCGCTCGATAACGATTACAAAGTAATTTTTATATTTTGATTGTTCGCTCCTATAAGGAGCTTAAAAGTAAAAAAAAATAAAATAAATACAATTCGGAATGAGAGCCCTTCCATTTTTTTAAGTTGGTTAAAAACCGTATCTTTTAATAATAATTCTGGGTTGCTATAAACCGATGAAAAGTATAAAAATTACTGAATTGTGAATCTTCTAGCAAGTTGGCTTATACTTTTAATCACGAACTGTTCGACTTAAGCTGGAACAACAGATATTTGATGTAAGGAGAGTATTTCAGCAAAAAGAACTGCTCATACTTATCGAAGAATAACAAATTAAACATTAAATTTACGCAATTAAAGGGATTAATTATATCTAATCCTGACGCCAAAGAAACATCTCCCCAGAAAAGGATCTACTTAAGCAGCAAGGCACTGTCTGTAGTTGGGCGACAAGACGACACTTCTTCAGTAGGTGCGCAAAAAACTTGTTCAAACAGCTATAAAGATATTTTACAAAATAAAGAAAACCCCAGAGTTCCCAGACAGCCCAAACTGCGAAAACAAACAGCCACCGGATCTGAATTACAACTTGAAGGAGTCCTTTTTTTCTATGAACGTCTCAACAAGTCGAGACTTTTTGAATCCTTCCATGCCAGCCAACTTTTATGGACTTCGTGCATTCAGGGCAGGAGGAATTCAATTTGCTGTTTGCAGGCGACAGGAAGATCTCCTCAGTATCCCAAACTCTGCTTGGAGCGTGGAGTCCGGGAAATAAACAAACATAATTTTAAGGGTCTTTAAAAACTTAACAATCCCAATAAATTTGGCCGTAAAAGTCCCAGAGTGAATGAAGGATCCGAGTCCAGAGCGGGGCGCAGCTAAGTAAAAGAAAAAAAAAAAATCACCAAGACTTGTTTCAGTTCATGCAAGGAATCGATTGTTCTCGGGATTAAGCAGTGTAAGTATATACACAAAAGGTGCTCCCGGAGCCCCGCAGAAAGGAGTAGAATTCCCCAAAAAAGCCCGTGACATTTGCGACCACCATATTATCATCTTATCGCATTCATCATCCATCTCAAGTGGGAGCCAATGGGCCACAGCCGGGAGAGGCGGAAAGAAGACAGCCGCGCGTCCTGGCCGAATCCCGGTCCCCGGCACTCAGAGCAGCACCCACGAAAAACATACGGAGGCGCCCCACATACAGCTAAACGGCTTCGGAACTGTCGAGAGGATTCAAGAAAAATCAATTTCTTATGCTCAGCGTGCCAGCGGCATCATCGCAGCATCCGAGCACCAGAGCCACCGGAATCTCATTCACGGCTCTCAGCGGCTTGCGAGGTAAAGTGAATATGTAAAATGTAAACAGGACGCGCGCGGTCACGTAAAATTTCGCGTCGATCATTTAAAACAAAGGACAATGGGGAGAACTTTCTATTCTTGCTCTCCGGCCTCCGTGCGGGGGGGCCCCGCTCCTTGCTTCTCGATAAGAAAAAATAATTCATCCCGATTTCCATCGTTTGCAGCCCTTTGATTTTCACTTAACTATTTGTATTTATCCATTTATTTTTTTTATCGATGACTTTTCTCACCTTTCGGACGTATCGTCCGACTAATCCATATCCGGAACTTATCCACTCGAGGGTGCGAATCTCCCCAAATGGTCGCTATTTAAGATTTAGCCATTCAAACCGGCTATTTACAAACAAACGCACCGCCGCGAAACAATTTGAGCGACAATTGCACAACGGCCGCGATCCGAGTCCACTCTGGCCGAGGCGGAAACGCAGCGGATTAGCAGCGGCCGATTGTGTAATCCGGGCTTAGGCTTTCTTCATGCATCGGACGCGACGAGTGACATGACACAGTCATCCGGGCTTCCGCCGCGAATCTTGCACTTTATCTCACGGGCACCGCTCCACTCCGGGGCAGAGGAAGCACCGCAGCACCTTGCCTCTTGCCGCCGTGCAAAAAAACTAAAATGAAATGAAAATAAACGAAAAAGAAATAAAATAATAAGGAAAGAAAACGGGGCCGAAACAAAATATAATAAAAAAATGAACCTCGACGCTTTATTAATTGATTAATTTATTGTGATGGCCCTCCGCGCCGCGGCACTCGCCCGTTTTTTTTGTTTTGCGCCCTGACGAAAATTATCTTGCACGGAAAATCACTTCAGTCGATAAAAAGTTTTGCGTGCACACCACACAGCGGCAGACTCTCGCCGTCCCGTCGTCCGTCGCTTCAAGTTATCCGTGTTCCGTGTGCCGTGTAGCTATAAACTTCAGTACACATCGTTAGCTGGGGCCGCGTGCTCACTCTCTCGCAGAATGTAAGTAAGTGCGCCGAAATACCGATAAAAATTTCTGCATCCATCTTCGTCTTGCGGCCGCCAGCCACCCGCCGCCGAGTGAAATGAAGCGCGAGCGCGGTGACAAATGGTAACGCTGTGTGCGCGCGCGAAGACACGGCACGGCCAGCAGGAACAAATCCACGAAAATTGGCCGCTTTGGGGAGCACCGCTCCGTCGCCGAAGGACAAATGTTGCCCGACTCCCCGTGTGTAGGTGCACGGCGATTTGGCGCACACATAAACACACACGTCGCGGCGCCCGCCACTCACACTCGGTCGGTGTGTACGTGGCACCACATCGACGCAGCGTCGTGAATGCAGTGCGAGTGCGAGAGATCATTTACCTACGGCGGACGGGAATGGACGGGATTAGGTTTGGCAGTGCCGGGAGAGCGCCCTGGATGCGGTGTGGCGGTCCTCCGGGTCGCTTCCTTCCTTCCTTCCCAGTTCCCAGTCGTAAGTTCAGCGGATGTTTCCAGTCCTCAGAATTCGGTGAAATGTTCCCGACTGGGCCTGAACGGAGTCCCTGATTGTTTCGGGATTCCTTATCTCCCATTCGCCGTGCAGAGCACAGCAGCACACATTTTCTGGAAGCGACAGAAACAAAGTGAAGAAAAACAACGGTCAAGACGGCCGGTGGAATAAATGTTGCTGAACGATTTAAGCACATCTTTTTTACGCCATTTCTTCCGATTTTAATCATCGCGCCAAAGAAGTTAAATTAGATCATTGCCAGATGGAAGTTTGCATACTGAAATCTGATATGTCGGAAGTATTTTTTATTCCATTTCCGACGAAATTTTAATTAGATCCAAATATCCGCAAGTAATGAATCTATTCTATTAAACGATTGAAATTGTTTATTTTCAAAATGTTAGCAGATTCAGCTCAGAGGAAAACGGAAATTGAATATCTTGACTATAAAACGGGGCTATGATTTTAATTTGACGTACAAATTAAAAGCGGCTGCAACGCGCATTTCCATTCATTTCAATTGGGTGGTTATCATGTATGTAATTCGAAACAGTCAGACAATTTTCGCATTAATGTGAGGAAAAAAACGGGTGATGGAATGAAGCTTAAAAGGATTACCTGATCTATTTTATGGGAAAACAACAATGGAGGAAACTGATTACTTGCCACGCAAATGCCAGAAATCAATTTTTAAAATTATGAAAAAATTTAATAGCAGGGTTAAATTCCAGAAGTTATCCTATTAAACACCTACCTGAATATAAATTAGCAATAAAATTATAACAAATGTACGACAACATAAATAAAACGGATATTTTGACAGACATGGCAGATAAAGAATTTGTAGCGGCATCATCCGTGGAAGAGGCACTTTGATTTTGACTACCTGCTTATTTTAGATTGAAGTAGGTGGAGTACGTATTTCGGAATAGGCGATGCAAAAAATAAACAATTATTATTATTGAGCTTCAGTTTTTGATTTTTAAATCTTATCATTGAGAAATAAATATAATTAATATAAATATGGAATTAAGCTGTTTTGAACCTCCATAAATTTAAGAACAAATGTAATAAAGATTTCGAAAACTCGAGGACTATATACAAACAACAACCAGCATAAAAGAGTGATATCTAATGGTGCTAATTGCTGCGAACCATCGAACCAAATTTTATCTATGAGCACAAGAAAATGTCATGCATGAGCACTACGACTGACCAAGAAGTTGCAATATGCGTTAAAATCCGCTGACAATCAAAATAACGATGAGTGCATTGATATGTTGAACCCCTTCGATAAACATTCAAGTATTTTGACAATCAACAGTTGTTTCAATACCCAGCTTATTTTATATTAAATAGCATGGCAGTTACTTTACTGAGGTCGAAGAGAGTTTTATTCGGCTAGCATCATTGACTAAAAAATTTGTCGAATCGTAGATACATGACTACCCTTTGAAGGCAATAGTACAAATTAAATAAAACATATTTACACACATCTCACTTTATTCTGCCGAATTGTGAAATAGAAGAAGGAACACGAAATACGAGTCTGACAACTTAATCTTGTATACAAAACAAAATAGCTTACTTCAAGTGATATTTGGTAAAAATGTGCTTTTCACGATTAAAAAAGATTTTACCTGTGTAATTTAATTATCTTTTTTTATCTACCATATTAAGGTATTTGTCGAGTGATTGAACTAGATCACGCCAATATCAATGCTCAATGCATACAATTAAGACAACTGCATAAAATTATCAGAGATATTGAACAATAGAACAATGATCTTTTATTTATTTATTGATTAATGACCATTTGATGGGCGATTCAGTTGTAGAAAATTGTTTATAAACGACTTGTAATATGGTTGAAATTACTAAACTTAATCGATATGTCTACAGATTGTTAGCAAAATAATTATTTGCACAATGAATCTATTAGAAATAAAATATTCTGTTAAAGCACACCGCTAATCGTAAGGTAAAGTAAAAATGAATGTAAAATATTTCAAGATCGGATAAACTTTGTAAAGAAATTCATTCACATAAAGAAAATCGCCCCCAGAAAAAAATGAATGCAGGTGAAAAAAAAAAACAAGTTTGCACCTGTTTCCACCTGGTAATTCCCCAGCACCCAAACATCAGGGGCAGCGGCAGTTTAGGCGCAACGACTGAATAAAGAATCTGCACGGCGCAAACGGAGGGGCACGGGTCGACCTTAGGCTACAGAAAAACTTTCGTGATGCAACTCCACTCAATCGCGGTGTGGAGCACGTCTTCGCGGGCATCATAACCGCCATAGATAAACGATAAATAAAAACAGACGCAAAAAGGACGCCCTTCCGCCGACCGTTGGCAGAATAAATATTCGTTCCCACAGGAAATGGCTCACCAATTTGATGCTTTCCAATTTCACTTCTATAGAAAGAAAACAGGCATTTTCTTGGCCGTGCTCCACATCGTCCCCCGCGCCCGCGGGCCCGCCGTCGACATGTGGTTCCCCTTTTTATCGAGTGCGAGCGCGTCCCGGTCATTGAGAACGAGGAGCGGAGGAGTCCGCCCGACAAAAGGTAAAAAATGACGCGATTAGCGATTTGACCGGCGACGGCGGCCGAGATGCGAGTTGGCGGCCCCGGTGAGTGATCCGTGACACGGCGCGGTGTGTGCGCACAGAACCGCAGCATCACAGCGTCACAGCGTCACAGCGCCGAAGACACCAAGGAACTTGGATACAGCGGGCACGGGGCATGTGTTCCGCCCACCCGCCCCTCGTTCTCGTCCTCATCCCGTGGGGCGGTATTTTTTCTCCATCAACTGCGACGAAGGTGTGCACAGGAGGCGCCGCGGAGGGATCGCCGGGACCGGGACGGATTTGAATATGGAAAAGATGTCAGCGATGAGCGGCTTCGTCGATTGTTTTAATCCTACTCCTGCGCCCCATTTGCAGATCGGGTCGCCTGCTGCGACCATTTTCCTGTTACCAGAAATTCAATTACTTAGCATCTATTAAGTACGTAATTACCAAGGAAAAACCACCCCATTCAACCAATTATACGATTTAGTTGCGGTTAATTTAATATTACAAACAATATTCTTTACAAAGTGGACAAAAAGGACGAAAAAGTAATGATATCATAACTATTATACCTGCTCGCATAGAAACCATATGTAATATACAAAATTTTAATTCTCTCAATAATGAAGTGTGTCGAAATCGATTTGTAGCATTTTATTGACGGATGAATGGGGGACGGACAAATTAGGAGGACGAATCTTGTAAAACGAAAACATTCATTTTCATAGTACTTGCAGTAACACACTGTACTAAAAATCTTTAAAAAAAATTTAAATTAAGTTATATCAAAAAATCGGACTGCGCAAAAAACGAACTAAAAAAATGGAAACTCGATATCAGAATGATGGTTTGAATTGGTGCATGTAAATATGGTTGGTTTGGTATAGTTCCCATTTTCTCTATGTTTTGATGAAAAACATGCAATTACGATTTGAAATTCAATTATTGTTGCTGCTTTAAGTTGATGAAGTAGAGTAGCAAAACTAATCACTAATGATTAATTGTTGCTCACCAAAAGATTGCATCCATACATAAATGTTGAAGACATAATCTCAACATGAATTCATTTAGTGACATAAATTGAAAAAAATTTTGTAGTAATAATTTCAACAATAAAAAATTCTCACTGTAGAAGCAAACAAAATCTATCACAGCTAAATTATAATAGACAGTTTGATAATGAAAATATTTGAGCACTTATTTTTCTCTGATGTTCCAAGTGCTACCACCGACATTTTAATTAATTTACCGAAGGTAGCACATTCGATGAAAGCGAAAAACTAAATGTAATTCGAATGGAAGCAGAGTTGCTCGCACCGAGCAGAATTCTGAAAAAATGTTGCTCTACTATGCAACAGTTCTGGTCCAGTGACCATCCTCCGAGCGAGATTGAATTAAAATTTATTATTTCGTGAGGGGGCGGGCGCTTATTGATTTTATTTGTGTCAAGTCGGCCGGCTGCACCAATATCCCTGACCCCCGGTCATAGATGTTTTATGAGATTTAATTTCGGTGATTAGTAACCACATGTTGCTACAGTGCTGATGAGACGATAGTGCGGATTTCCCCATTTTAAGAACCTGACACTTTAGGGAGCGGGATGATTGCTTTGATTTAGAATTTCCACGGACACTTCCCTTTGAACTGCAAAGGGCTAGTGATTGAAGTCAATAACTCTTCATTAGTTTTGGATTGCTAATTAACACAATTAGCACTTCCCTCTATAGTGTGGGAAGCAATGCGTAATGGCCTCATGGGTGGGATATATTTGCTGAATGTATCAGATGTTAAATTTACTTAGCTATTTGATTATGGTTTTATTAATTCAATTATGGGTTTAGTGCCAATAATGACATAATGTTGAAGTCAATTATGTAAACACTTTTAAATTAATTAAATAACAATGATTAAATTCGATAAATAAAAATAAAAAATACTAGTGTTTTTCATTCTGATGCGATCCTATTATTTGAATTAAATCCGATTTCACGACGTTTTGCTGCTCAACCAGGAATTGCATTTATTGTATGAACATTTACCATAATAAATTTGTGGACAATTACTGCATGATTTATAAGGACTACAAAATAATACATATAAATGTAGAATATATTTCTGTTTAAAATAATTTTATTTGCAATTGATTTTAAAATTATCATCTTTATTAAAAATATTTTCAATAAATTATGATCACTGAGTAGTAAAAGAATAAAACAGTATAGAGAAGTTTGAAATCATGAACATCAAGTCTTCCGTCCGTGAGTGCGA
The DNA here is from genome assembly GCA_959613345.1 of Tolmerus cingulatus. Classification (NCBI taxonomy): domain Eukaryota; kingdom Metazoa; phylum Arthropoda; class Insecta; order Diptera; family Asilidae; genus Tolmerus; species Tolmerus cingulatus. The sequence goes on along the minus strand of OY390711.1, from coordinate 5,992,989 downwards.
AAATTTTCTATGAATGATTTTTTAATTTAATTGGTTTAGTAAAGAATGGGAAGATTTTTTTTATCATAAATGACTTCCACCTTTTTCCTCCTTCCCTTAAACAAGATACATACTTGTTGTTGTTGAATATCGCAAAAAGTTCCCTAAATAATATCTCAGTTTTATATACCATATACATATGTAGGTACATAGTACATATATTCATCAAAAATGCCGAAACAAATCCACCTCACTTTATATTGCATTTTTGTTATATTTCTTCTAATATAGACTATTTTTGGAAACTCCGAAAAGTAGATTTACAGCAGTAGTTAAATACCTACCTACATAAATTTGTTTTTGGATCGTTCTGAGAATTTTTCCATATGTGCACTTAACTTAAACAAGGATTTTCTTTTAACATTTTGCTAAATTAACTGCAACTCAAAATAACGTCAACTTACTTAGTAGTTTTTATGAGTTTATCAGTTGAAAATTATTTAACTGGAATAATCTGCGAAACCTTTTTAAGAAGAATTTGCTTAGTACTGAATACACGACTATTATAAGTATAACTAAACATATGTTTTACTCATAGTTCATACGAAATAAGGTACTTGCGTATACTCTTCAATTTTGCACGAATAAAGGTAAAATAATGCTTTTCGCCATTAAATCAAATCATACATGAAAATTACTCACTGTATGTGCGAATTATGTGACGACGCTTTTAGTTTAGTAATTTCACGGTTCAAACCAGCCCCAAATTACTGGCTCTTCCGCTGAGTCTATTACCCCCGACTATTCAAAAACCGCCTTTGTTTTGACTGCCTCGAAAAATCGCTAAAATTTTTTCATCTCTGATCATAACTACGATAAACTTCGAGAAGCCGACGCATCTAATTTCCATGTAATTTCTCACAAAGAGACTTCAGCATGTCCACATGGAGCCCGAGAGCCCCACACCACGGAAAGAGCTCCCGAGATGAAAATCAAGTGTCGAGTTGAGCCACCTCTGCTTCCTCAGCACCGGGGGAGCACCCGATTCGAGTTGGGGCCGCCGCGGACACGGAGCAAATTGCGAGCAGCCGCCACTCTGCAGCCAGATGTATCTGTCCGTCGTCGGCCGCGCGATTCAGATTCAGATTCAGATTCCGATCTCGACGGGAAAACAGCGGGCCCTCGGCGGGCCCGGTTCGATTGTATCGGAGAATTCCTTCCTGGCGATTTCTCAGCGCCCCGTTTTTTCGCAGGGTTCCTGCCCGGGCACGGCGAGCGCGGACGCCCGTAGACAAAGGTAAACACGTCCCGCGATAATGGGACCAGCATGGAGGATAATAAGCCAATTATATTGATCTACGGAGCTACCTTTGTGTGGCGGCCGCTCGCCGATGTGTGGCGGGGCTCTCGGGCTCCCCGGGCAGGCCGAGGCACGGCGCTGCCGCGGCGCGTACCCCATCGGAGCGGGGCGCACTCTTAAGGTGGAGCGCGCGGAGCCCCCGCGCTGGGGGAAGGCGCCCAAGTCAGGCCGGGCCGGCCCAGACTGTTTGGCTTTGTATGTATTCCGAGGCATGCGAACGATGCGAGGACCGACCCGAACAAATATCGAAAATTAATCAGTGTTGACAACATTTGAGTGCTTACACATGAAATCAAGTATGTATGATCCGCCGCGATGAGAAAATGCAAATCGCGTGACGAAGATGAATTTTCCATGTGCGCGATAATCGCCCCGAGATGGGGCACTTCGGGCGTTCGCTTGTCTCTCGGTGTCGGCAAGATAAATAAATGCAACGTTCATATTTTCAACGACAGGTGCTTTGTTTGCATTGATTTTTTTCTCGGCATGCGAAAAATTCATGAGGCTCCCACCACCCGCACTCTTCGGGGGCATTTGGGGTGTGTATAACTGTAGCCGCTGGCGCGCTTCCGCCAATCAATAAAAATAACTTCCTTTTTCGGGGACTCTATTAGCCGCTGGCCGTCCAGCCCAGAGGCCCAAATCTAGGGCAAACTTGGCCAATTTGAACGGAATAATGAAGTTAGCGCTCTCTAATTGTCTCAACAGGTTACACGCAGAGAGGCGCTTACTGCGGGTGGAGCGCCAGTGAATAGACCGCCCACTTGAATCAATATTGGGGCCACTTCTGGGCTCCAAGTGTTCGAAAAGCTGCCTCGAGACTGTTTTGGGACGTCTTACCTTTTTGGCGTTTTCTTACACTTTGTGTTTTATTCAGCGTCTTGAGAAGGTTTCGTTTTGTTATATGCACAGATTATTGTTATCATGTTCCCTGGAAGTAGGGTGCCTTTATCACAATTTTTATGATCCCAGTTTTGAACGGAGCATTTTATTGCCGTATTGTTTAATTAACAAATGAATAGAGACTTTATTTATACGATCCTTTTTTATCGCACTTAATTAGATTTAAAGTACTAAATGTTTCATAATTCTTCAAAATAAAACTGTCTATTTCACACCTACTTCAATTTTGCGTACTTATTCAGGACAGTTAAACCTTGGGGATAAATTTGCAAATAGAGAAACCAAAGTAGTTGCGACATCTGTTTTGCTTTATTTGCTATTAAGTTTTCAGATTTTAGCTTCAACAGTTCACTTCGGATCCGGTTCTGGATTTTGCAGGAAATTTTGCATTGAATTAAAATTTTATAAACCTTCACGTATATTAAGGTTTTAAAATTTGTGAAAAATGCATCTATATTGCCATGGCATTTACCCATCCATACTTCAAATCTTGAATCAGATGAATTGTTGCTTTAAGGTTTTGACACAAAGTGGGTATAAAATATAAAATAATTTATTTCCTCGAAATAGAAATCCTTTACATCCATGACGGTTTATGAAATTTCAATTTGATATAAAATTTCCTGCTAAGGCCAGAATCGGATTCGATGTGAGCAGAACGCAATTAGTTAATAATTTAAATCCTGGGAATTTGGTGATTCTAGAGAAATAAACTAATTAAAATAATTGAACATCAAAAGCTCCGCTTAATTCTATGTATTATGCACTATACTGCTGGCCAATTAATGAAAGTAGGATGGAAAGGACGGTTTTGAATTCTACTCATAATTGCTTTCTGCAAATTTCTCGGAAATGCTTTTAGGTTTAATGTGTTATTTGGTTTGGATTTGTTATGAAACAGAACAATTTTTATAATTGTAATCAAATTCTAAATTTTCTACGAAATTTGCGAAATGAATTCCATGAAATTTTTGTACCATAAATTAATTAAATCATTTTCATAATTTGTTTAAAGGAAATTGTTATATAATGGGCTTTTAAAAGTAGAAATATTCTTGCCTTTTTTAAGTTAATTGTTTTGATTTATCTTGTCGGAATGATTTAATTTGTAAAATAATAAAACCATCAAAAAGTTTTTCTTTATCTCCCACCATCAATGATACTGAACCATTCGTTACCATGGTAACAAGATTCGGAAGCAAAAAATTTGATATTCCATAAATTGTGATTACATTTTTTTAACATCTGCTAAAAAAAATATTTAAAATATATATTAAAAGTGAAGTAGTATTTACAGATTTAATTTTCGAACTATACAAAGGTACAATTCGAAATTTTAACAATACAGGTATTCATAATTTACTTCAATTAGTAAATGTTGGAATATAATCATATTAGTTATATAATTTTTCCAATTTTCTACACGTTCTTCCCATACCTGAATCGTCCCCCTTAAAATATATGGTTTGAAATATGTGTATACAAACAAATATTAGAAGCGATATAAGAAGTTTATCAAAATATGTATATATAACATTAGATTTTGAAAAAGAAACAAGTGGGTTTTGTGTTCTAAACGAAAATAGTGATAACATGGCCATAAAACTAGTCCGGCTGGCAATAATAATTTGAGAAATTTGTCTTAGAACTCCCGTCCTCTCGTATTAAGTAACTATTATTGAAAGAAACGGGTTAATATATGAGAATTCGGAAAATGTTTCAATAGTTATTTTAAGCTTATAGTGTTTTAGAAAATTGTATCAAAGTGTAGCATGGAAATGAGTAATTTTATCAGCTTGGAAGAGTCCTTTTATCTCGAAATTAAGGATTACAAAATAAATAACATGCAGGGAATTTTTGTATTGTTTAATTTTCAATAAATTGCTATAAATTGGTTCCTAGAATTAAAGAGTAGAGTGTGCTATGTTCACTGGAAGCTTGCCTACACAAAAATCGAGGAATTAACAATTGTAGGTAGCGATAAACGGATTTAATGCCAATTCTTCTTTGGAGTGGGTCGCAGCCCGCGCAAGCGAGAGCCCCGCAGAGGCGGCTTAATCCCATTATTATTTTGGCTGGTGTGATTTTCACGTGCTGCGAGCGGCGTGCATACATCATGGGTATATTGCCTTGAAATTTCAAGTTCAAGCGCATAACTTCAATAAATTTAAACTTTTGTCTCTTCGCTGGTGATGGCAGCGAAGTGAGCTCATGAACTTGAACTCGCCACAGCCGCCCTGCCCTGGCAACGGAGCGCCAATAAAACTCCGTCTACCGCATAAACGCTATTTACAAACATTTTAATCTGGGTGCCTTTGTGGCCGCTACCCGAATTACGCGCACGGGGCCCGCCGCCGGATTTATTAGGGTCAGTGCTCCACCGCCGCTGTTCCGCGGAGGCAGATAGTGCAAAAATGTAAACACCAATTTGTACAACTTCAGCGGCACCTCCATTAGTTGCAAATGTTGCAGCACGTTGCCTCCGCGATCCGAGAAAAACTCGTTCCGGGGCTGTCCGCGGCTGATTCGCTCGCGCAAATTGCGGTCCCCGGGCGCCTTCTCGCAAGCGACAAAAATGCTAAAGCGTAAAAATTTTAAGGGTAGTTACTTGCTGCGTAAGGACCTGGGCTAGTGCAGGGTGGCTCCAGAAAATCCGTTTTCTAATTTTATGGTTTGTTTACATCCGTTGTGCACTCTAATCGGGCGAAAAATCGCTCTTGAGCTCACGTCCAAGAAGAAAACCCTGCCGATAATGGCGACACTTTCTAATAAAGGGTTGCCGACCCCAACCACTCCAGGCTGCCATTTTACTTTTCCACCTTCGAGCGCGCCGATCTGGGGCTGCAGCGGCCTCGGGGGCCCGGCGCTGTACTTCAACGGATGTTAAACATACGGTCGTAGATCATTCAGGGAAAATTTCGGCTGGAACAAACGAATTATGCGTAAACGGGCGAAAATTGCGAACTTTCATTTCACATCGGGTACTACATAATCAAAACCACACATGCATCCTGCTGCATGTATTAGTGAGAAAGAGCAACGCACGAAAATACTCGTTTTATTTTTAGCACAGTGCAAGATGAAACTTTTTTCCTCGGCCAGTTCCCTAATCTGACACTTTCCAAATATTCGTTTGATTCGATACCAAAAAACCACTTGCATATCGCGCGGCCCAAAATTTGGGGCCCCGCTTGCCGCCGCGGCGGCCCAACGCAACGCACCTGGCCGATCCAGCGACTGTCGACGACTCATTGGCGTTGAATTTTCGGCGCCCAACACTAAAATCCAGGGCGAACCGAATCACATTTCACACAACAAATACTGTCCGAACTGCTAGCATTATGCGACAATTTTTCCATCGATATCACATCACAACCGGGCACTTTTAGCACTCGATGCTCGGCCAAACTGTTGCGAGCTCATTGAGGCATCTTTAAGCACTTTTCGCAATCGTTTTCACTCGATATTTACTTATTTTTATTGCTCGTGATGTTGTGGCAGACTCTACCTGTCAATTTTTTTATTGTGTTTTCTCTTTCAGGATGGAGTGGATTAGATTTGATTTTTTATCGACAGATGTTGGTACACCTGGCCGTGGTTTTTTTTTTTAGAATAGATACGTTTTTTAGTACACACATTATTTTTTGCAGCTCATCAATTATGTACAGGTTTTTTTAGCTTAAGGATAGTAAACAATTCAGTTTTACAAGACATTCCTAATTAATGGAAATAAATATTAACATTTAAATTCTTTCGTATTTATGAAACGAAATTGAAATAAATGCAACTATATTTTGCGTTAAATATGGCAATACCTAAAGCAGTGCAACCAGCTGTTGGAACAAAAAACCGTACAATATCTGACAGCTTTCAGGCCTTCCTGACAGTTCTTTCATAATTCGGATTCGGACCTTTATTAATTTCGCTTAATTTCTACTCTACGATGGCCAGAAACCTCGTCGCAAAGCTTGGCAAATTGGATCCTAAAACAACTCTTTTCCTTCTTTGTGATATGCAGGAGAAATTCCGGCCAGCTATGAAGCATTTTGACGCAATGGTCACAAACGCCAACAAAGTGGTAACGTTTGCTGGTTTGCATTTAATTAATTGCAGATAAACTTCTGCTATCTAAAATGCCATCTGTTCTTATGCTTGTCTGGTTATGTGGGATTTCAGAACCAATGCAGTGCATGCCAAAGATCTGGGCACTTAGCAAGGGATTGTAAAAATAACAAAACAATTTGCTCTGATAAAACGCATGATAAATAAAGAGATGAACACACTGTCCTGCAAAGGTGAGGGCGGGGAAGAAGGAGGGAGCCGAATTTGTAAGGATGAAGGATATTTTACGTAAATAGATAAGTAAAAGGGTTAGGGTCGAGGGAGTTGAGGGTGGATTGGAAATTCTATAGAGGGAAAAATTGTTGTAGGATCCTTATAAAAGACACTGGTTAAGGTGTCTCAAGTTGTCGTAACCAAAACGCCCGTGACGTTATCGTGGCTTACCAAAGAACAACAATATGAACATGCTTATCAGCAGATAATTATGCTTATACAATTATTAGTGCTGTATTTAATTATCAGTTAAATAGCTGAAAAGAATTTAAACAAGTAAAGACAGAATCGTAAGAAAATTGCGCCTTCTGCACGATTAAGTACCAATTATATTGTTATATGATAAACAGTATTAATTTTTCTTGTCAAGTAAGAAGTTTTTATAGCTTCCTCATGAATCATTTTATATATTTCTTCCTCTCGTAACAATTTACTGAGATGCTTCATTCACGAGAATTTCCACCTACCTCTTTTTTTTCTAACAAATGATTCAAAAGCACTACGCACCCACCCAAAAAGGTAGACAAGTTAAAAGCTGCGTTTAGTATTCTCCAAAATAATTAAATTATCAATTTTAACTTAAAGCCCGCTTTATAAAATTATAAACTACCTTTTCATATCATATAAAGGCTGCATGAAAGATTTTGTAATTATAATTAAGAAAAATATTCTTTTGAGCATTAATTTTGCTCTGATAATGCTGTCGTTAAAATATTTTGTATATTAGTATGTTTAGTAAAAATTTTCGCAATAGCTTACATTTACCTTCAAATTGAAAGTATATGTATGTTACAGGCTTACACTAGTCATTTAAATATCGTTTAGGTTAAAGCCGGCAAAGTGCTCAACATTCCACTGATTGTAACGGAACATTATCCGGAAAAGTTAGGGAAAACTGTTAAGGAAATCGACATTTGTCACGCTGCTGCTGTTTGTTCCAAAACAAAATTCAGCATGGCCACAGACGAGGTGCTTTGCAAAATGGAAGAGATTTACGGAGATAAATTGGAAACTGTGGTCTTATTCGGAATTGAGGTAACTACGAGAGCGGCAAATCGAATTAACCTGGTTTAAAAATATTCGTTACAGTGCCATATCTGCGTCGAGCAAACGACGTTAGACTTACTTGAACGAGGACTGAACGTGCATCTCGTCGCCGACGGGTGCATGTCCCGACTCTTGCAGGACAGGGATTTGGCCCTAGAACGACTGCGGCAATTTGGGTGCGTTGTTACCACGAGTGAAAGCGTCATTTTTCAACTGCTGAAGGAGAAGAACCATCCAAAATTCGATGAATGTCGAAAATTAGTTGCTCAGCCATCTGCTGATGTTGGAATTAAGCCGATGTCCAAAATGTGATAATTGAAATTGTAAGGCCTAACCTATAAATATATTTTATCGTTTTTTGTATTATGGAAGGTTTTCAAAAGTCAAAAATTTCAATAAAGTGCCTGAAATATTTTCCAAGAATAATGACTACTTAATTTATAAAATTGAATCTCTTATGCATCTTAAACTATATAATGTTGTTAACATTTTCAAAACCACCATAGTATTTGGTAGATTTAATAAAAAATATGAGATTTAGCAAACAGGTTATATATTTCATGTTATACAATAATTTTCAAATACAATACTTTACGTGTAAATTATAAATAAGAAAAATTCCCTAAAAAGTAGCCAAAAAATTTTCTAAAAAAATTTCTTCGCCGAAAAATTTGCAGCCCTTTTCGCTGGGCTAAAAAGTGTTTAGAACGATTTTTTGTTTTAAATTCATATTTTCAAATAGCAAAACACATCAAACAAACGAACAAACAACATTTGCTCTCTTGTCAAAAACAGTGTACAAAAGACGACAATGTGGGAAAACTTAATCTTTCTTATTCATCTAAAAATGCACAAGATTTTGACTATAATTCGAAAATTTGTCACACAAAAACTTAGATAAAACTGTGAGATTTTTCTAAGATTATCCTTTGGCAGTAAATAATTAACGTAAGGAGATGATCGAAGGGGGACATCTACTATAAATGTATTTTATTTCGAGTAATCTATTTGAGATTTCCTTTAACTGCAAGAAATCGAATATTTATTTCGTAAAAGAAAGAGTTATGAGTGTTTCCGCCAGTGGTGTATATTTCTGCACTATCATACGTTGTGTGGGGTAAATTTGTTTTTCATGTTTTATGTTAGTTATTAGAAGGTCTGAGCATAAACGTTTCAATGCTAATAACATGCGCATATGGCTAGAGTGTTTTTAGCAACATGACAATCGGGGCCAAGAGAGGTATATTTTGTTAACTTTTTTATCTGGGTCTTGGTAGGTCTGACGGTTATTTTCTAATACTGAACTTATCTTAATAATACTGTTAAGTACACGACTATCATTATTTTGCGAAGATCTATTAATTGGAATGTTCGTTTTCTCAATGAATTAGCATGTCTAACATAGACTACATTGGGAATAAAAAATGTAAAATAGGGTTTTTCTTTCGTGCAATTATAATTTAAGACGGCATCAAAAGTATTTTTTCACCATAACCATTATATTTTTTTTCATTAGAGGTAACGCTATTTTTTTTACTTGTTGATAAACGAATTACTTTCAACATCATCAAAATATGAAGGTACTTTATAAAAACTTTATATTTATATCCGCAGCTTGGTGGTATTTTTATTTGCCTTTCTAATAAAAAAAAAATATATTTTTGGCAGTTCCATGTTCGCACTACATCAAAATAAACCATTGAGTATTGCAGTAGAGGGCTTCTATTGGCTTACACAAGTGGCGCTTTCGTTCTAGAATTTAGTTATTTTATATCTATTTTTAAAACCTTTCGAAATTGATTGTTTGCCAAACATTTCGTACTTATTGTTATGATAGTAAAAAATTATGTAATTCCTGATGGAAAAATTTAAATACTTCGAAAGCGTTTTGTTGATTGAATGATATTTTTCATTAGAACTATAAATTTTTCCCAAATTTTTATTTTTAAAAACGATTTGTTGTATAGTTGAATTTAATTTTTTTCCGAAAGAATGGTCGCATATGATTTGTATTTGTAGATACTTCTAGCAGTTTAAAAAAACGGCTTTTTCATAAAAATTTTTTGGTCAACTCTTATAGTTTTAAATCAGAGATCCAAAAATTCACTTTATTAATACTTTAAGTCTTAAAACGTGCTGATAAAGCGTTTCTAAACGCGGTGTTACTGATAGATTATTATTAATTTAATAGGCGAAATACGAAATTAATGACGTTTTCCAGAAAATTTAATGATCCTATTACAATTTCATTTTTGGTGGCTAAAAGCTGAATGGAAGCCGGTGGCTGCCCTCGAATTTCTCTCTAACATACACAAACCGTGTTAAACGACATTTTCTAAACATTTTTGTTTTCATATGTAAGACTTAGGTCTCACCAGCCAGGTGATGCTAAGAATAAGTAAAAGTGGAATGCGCAGTGCGTAAACAACGATCATAGCATTTTATAGATGCCATTTCGAGCTGTTCAGACAGTAAAACTATTCAAGGAAGTCCCATGACTTCATAATATGTTCTTTTTGCTGTCTTTCTATTAGAACTAGGTAACGACTATTTGCAAGAAGCCTTCGGCTAAAAATAAATTTATGCTGTATAGCTTTCTTCTAAATTTAAAATTGCTGTTATTTTTAAGTTTATCTTGACAAAGAATACTTTAGTGTTGTCTACTTGAAATTTAATTGCGAAGACAAAACAAAAAGGCATTCAGATACTGTTTTAGAACAGTAATAGTAAGGCAAAGTAGGTAGGTATGAAATGAACGCCAAAATAACGTATAACTGCGTTAGTCGAAAGGCAGTTACATAACTCTAATAAATTTATATATGTACTTTAATAATTTCTTTATCTTTTGGTCCTCTACAGAGACGTGGAGAAATATTTGCACAAGAATTCGTCCCAGCACTAGTTATAAATAAAATAAATCAAAGATGTTCGTACTATGGAGCATGGTTTTAAATAAATACCAAATATTAAACTCTTACCACTCTATCTGTAAAAATTATTACCAGATTGTTTTCGCTCATATTAGTGTACTTACAAAATCGAAAAAATAAAATCCAGACAGACTATTACACCCCAACTTGGCCATATCTATTGTCAAATAAAACAATTCTTAAGCTGTCTTATTTGACGTTGTCGGTGCATTTGCACTGCAATTTGTGGTACTGGAAGTACTACTTGAGCTATTACCTGACGCCTCAACTATGGTAGACAAAGGTCATAAATTCGTCGTTTGGACTAAGCTCTTTTCCAAATTGAAACACTCCAAAACTGCTGCTCCAACTGAGCTACGTCTCGTTACCATTGAACTTACGATAGTCCACTTATTCTGCTTCGGATCGTATTTTTCGACCGAATTGAGCGATGAGGAGCCATCATTACCTCCAAAAGCATATAAAAATCCATCAACTTCTACAACTTCGTGAGTTGATCTGTTCGAATAAAAATAAATAGGATTTTCAAAATGTCGATTTCTAGTTTAGCTATGAAATGTCTTACCTTCTGGAATGCATTGCCGAAATAGGCTCCCAAGCATTTCGACGTAAATTTAGTCGTTCCCCACTAGACATACACATGGTCCCATCGTTTCCCCCAATACAGTACAAATAGCCGTCCATGGGTGCCACGCCACAACTGCTCCTCCGGGCAGTCATATTAGGTACGGGGCTCCATCGTCCCACTCGAGGATCAAATCGTTCAACTGATGACTGATAGTTCGTTGAGTCAAAACCGCCAAGTGAGTAAATGCAGTTGTCTTAAAGGATTTAAGTTTGTGAAAGCATCTTAAAAGTAGTATTTTCAAAAAAAATTTACCGAGCACAGCAAGTCGGCAATATCTCCTCCGTGTATTCATCGCTGGACAAGAGGTCCAAACCCCGGTTAAAGGATCATATCGTTCCATGCTACTCAAGCACGAAGCACCGTCGTATCCACCACAAACGTATATGAGCCCATCAAACGCACAAATGCCAAGGCAAGATCTTTTCGTTCCCATCGGGGTGATGTTGGTCCACTTGTTCGTCAAAGGGTTGTAGTACTCGGCGGAGGAAAGGTCTGTGACGCCATCGTACCCACCGACCACATACAGCAGTTTTTGAAGCGACGTAACTCCAGATCGCGATCGTCTCCAGAGCATTGGAGTGATTGGAACCCATGTGTTCGTCCTCGGGTTGTAACATTCGCACTCACTGTGAATCGCAAATAGACTCCCACCACCCACTGCAAAAATGTAGGGCTTCATCCCTTCTGGTCGCCTTTCGTTGGTCCTTTTGCTGGTCATTAAGCTCCTTTGCTCCGGAAGGAGGTGGTACTTCATGGCTTCGAGCAACAGCTCCTTGCACTGGAAGTCCTCTCGAATAAGTGCTTCTGACTCCACGCAAGTCATTAGAAAATCACGAGTTACTAGCGGCAGTCGAACGTGCGTCATGAGTTCGGCAATGTATTTCTGCCGTTCTCCCAAGTCGTGCTTGATCCAGTTGAGAACTGCTAGAAATACTTTTTCCTCAGAGCATATGTTCAGCTGGTTGTTGGATATTAAGTCTCTGACCTAAGTAATAAAATGCGGCATAGGATGTTCCCATAAAAATAAATTATATAAGTATGCCACAATACCTCATCAAAGGGAAGCAGCAAAAATTCTTCAGTACTAACGACTTGTTGAAAATTTTGAAGAGCATACTTATGGGATCGAGTGTGAAGCTCTTTGCAAGAATGGGCATCTAAAACGAAGTTTTTGAGGGTGAATTTGATATATCTTCACAATTTACTAAATAATTTTCAACCAAAATTGCATGAGCATAACCATTTTTCACAAATAATAATAAAAAACATTTTCGCCAAAATATTTATTTTTCGAAAATCACTACGTCTTTAATTCAAACGAAGACGATTCAACATTTTTCGATGTTGTTGAAATTTAATTATATGTATTTAAATAGCAAGGTATAGAAACGGCTATCCAGATGAGATATTAAATTTCAAAAATATGGTTTAATTTCCAGATATCAAACATTTTTAGACACTATGCAAATTTATTGTAATCTATGTTTTCAAATTTGTCCAAAATTTGGTAGGAGTATTTTTGGTTTTTATAGATATTAGATGTTAACATATTATAAAAATATTGAAGATTAAAGTTGCATAGATTGAAAGATTTAAAATAAAGAAACTAAAAATGGCTTACCAGCGAAGCTTCGGATCCCAAGACAATTTGATGGATGAAGTTGTCTTAATAAAAATTTGCAGCAAGCCTCCCTCACGGATTGAATTTGTAAAAGACTTGAAGCTGGAAGGAGAACTTGAACGTTGTCCTCGGTGATAGTTATCTCACCGGTGTACGTATAATCGATCAACTGTCGAAGCGCGGTGGCATCAATATCGTGTAAAGTGACATTCATCAGGTTGCGCTCGAGCATGTCGTCTAATAAATTTATTTACATTCAATTATTTTTCATTATTTATAATTAAAAAGTTAATTAATTAATTATTGGATTCTTACTAGGATTACGGTAACTGCAGAAATTTAATCCGCTTGCTTCATTTAAATACAGTGACCGTGATTTAGTTTTACCTTTCATTTTTATTATATAATACAAAAAGATCAATAAACAGAAGCCGATCTTCTTGTGCTTACCATTAAACATCGCATAAAAGTATGGGCTCACTGAAGCTAAAACAACTTTGTGCGCGTGAATAGTTTCACCGCCAACTTCTAAGCAGACATCACAAAGCTGTAGAAACCAAAAAATACTATTGTAAAAGTTGCTCTTAATTATAAATTAAAATAAAAACATCACAATTTATATGCTTATAAATGCTAGCTCATAACTATTTTAACAATTCAAAATATTAAATATGTGCATTTATTAAGCAAAATAAAAAAAAATTAGTTATGAGCAAGAATGCGGAAACTGACTTTAACTTGTACATTATTTTTTTAAATAGGTACACAATTTTTTCTACTGATTGTTGCAACTATTTATTAAAGTTGAGGAGAAATTTGTGCATTTGCTGTTGCATTGGTGGGTCACCCTAAAAAAATCACTTTTCTGGTAAATTTTAACTTTATTAGTTCAAAACTTTTTTAAATACGTGAAGCGTTTAGAAAATAAGAGCAGCATGTGCATCGACTAGTTAAAGCAATTAAAAGATATATTCGAAAGTTAAGCAAAGGAGTTTAACCTCTTCATGGACGATGTTAGGTGGAATGAAAGGTTCCAAGTTTTATTTGATTACTTGCTTACGCATTTTTTACTAATAGCAGTAGGGAAGAAACAATTGGAAAAAAAATTATATATACTATATTATTAAATCCAATCTGAATTCATATATGTATATCTCTATGTATGTAGTTGACAGAAAAGTGAAATGAGTAAAAACGTAAAAAAATCAATTACTAAAACTTATGCAATTTTATACATTGGATAATTGAATTATCAAAGACTTACGATATATGTATATTTGCAAGAAATTAAAAAACAATATCTTGTGCCAATCAAACGCAACCTTGAAATCTTTTTAAAGCAGTTAATTTCAAATCCAATAAAATGCTATCCATGCTGCTATACTACAATTATTTTTGTTTTATTATTGACTAGCGGGGTTACCCGGTTTCACACGGTAAACAAAGATTTTGCCCGCCGTACTGGGGCCGTCATTATGAATTTCCAACATTTTATAGTAAATTCGAAACTATCTCAAAATATTCCTAGTACTAATTTTCATTTAAATTCGTTGAAGTTCGAAAATCATTTTATGCCATATTGAATACGAATTTTCATGCCAATCCCTTACCATTTTACATTTTTGACCACCATCTTGGGTTCGCCATTTTGAAATTTGCGGATAAAAAGTAGTCTATATGTTCGGCCAGAATATGTAGTATCATCACCCAAAAAATGAAAACGACCTTATCCAGCGTTTAGGCGTGGTGGGCTACCTGGTTTCACCCGGTGTACAAAAATTCTGGATGCAGCTCCGGCACCCAATTCGGTATCCGAAGCGGCACCAAATTCGGCATTCGATGCCGCTTGCTGCTGACGCTTGCAGCTGACGCTTGCAGCTGACGCTTGCAGCTGACGCTTGCAGCTGACGCTTGCAGCTGACGCTTGCAGGTGACGCTTGCAGCTGACGCTTGCAGGTGACGCTTGCAGCTGACGCTTGCCGCTGATGCTGGCTGCTGACGCTTGCTGCTGACGCTTGCCGCTGACGTCTACCACCTGTCGATGCCGACATCCAATCCGGCATCCGACTGCCTCGGTCCAGGCTCGGCTCAACTGTCACCCGTGGGGAGCCCAACCAAGCCAACCTTGCCCGACGGAGTCCCCGAAACGAATGAAGGCAAAAGCCGACTGCTCCTCTATTTATAAGCGGCCGCTCACAGAAAGGAAAGAGTCCCTGATCCAGGCTCGGCTCAACTGCTTCCCGTGGGGAGCCCAGTCAAACTAACCTTCCCCGACTGAGTCTCTGAAAAGAATGAGGGCAGAAGTTGGCTGTTCCCCTATTTATAAGCGGCCGCTCACAGACAGGAAAGAGTCCCTGATCCAGGCTCGGCTCAACTGCTTCCCGTGGGGAGCAAATTCAAATCTCCCGCGGCCTGGAGACGATCGGTTGCTGTACTGCCACCCTGCTCCCAGCTGGGGAGAGCTGCCAGCACGGGATGAGGAGAGGAGAGGTCCCTCTGCCTGCCGTGTTCGAGACCGCCGGTCCCGGTCCCAGTCTCAATTTGTTTAAATCTTACGCGCGGCCACTCGCTGGTTATTTTTCACACTGATCCTGTTTATGGATTTAATTTTCCCCGGTTTTCTACACCTAGCGCCTTCGCATGTTCGATTTTTAATAACTTAATAGCTAATTTGTTTTTATTCTTATTAATGTTTTTATCTTTTATCTTTACTAAAAATAGGTATGCAAATTAAAGCTGTGAAATTTACTAATTTTGCAATTGATAGTGGATATATTTCAAAAATAAAGATTGTTCAAAATCAATATTTTTCTTTCATCGTAGCTTTTCTTGGTTTAAATTACTTAAAGTCGTTTATCAACTCAATCAACTTTATTATATACTATATATTAATATTATTTATTATTAGTTAATTAAAAATGTGTATATAAATTTAATTTTATTTTTTAATCTTTATAGCTACATTGCTAAATTTCTCTAAAAGAAAATTTCGCTTTAGTAAAGTGCATTTCATAGAAAAAATTTGCGAGAAATTAATTTTATTTCCAATTAATTCTCTGATCCCAAAACCAAACGCAGCTGCAATTTGCAACTGGAATGCATCTTTTTATTTTTATTATTTTTGATCGATTACTAACTTTTCCGAGTGTTGACTAAATGAACTTAAAATGAACAGCTTTTTTCTACTAAGCAAATTGTATTTAAAATCATTGGCATCGGCATTGGATGCCAGCATCCGATGCCGATCCTGCTGCCGCTACTGCTACTACTACTATCGCCATCTGCATTTCCAAATTTCGAACGTAGATTCGCAATAATACCTCAAAATACCAACTTTCATATGAATCCATTGATATTTTCAATTTTTGGCCGTCATTTTGGGTCCATCATTTCCAAATTCGCGAATAAATAATAGCCTATACGTTGGGCCGTAGGAATATGTAGAACCTTCACCCAAAAAATGAAACTACGCAGAT
Organism: Tolmerus cingulatus; assembly: GCA_959613345.1. NCBI lineage: Eukaryota > Metazoa > Arthropoda > Insecta > Diptera > Asilidae > Tolmerus > Tolmerus cingulatus. Next base: position 5,976,710 of record OY390711.1, on the reverse strand, counting down.
TCAGCGTTTAGGCGTGATTGAGCAACAAACAAACAAGCACACCTTCGATTTCAATCTAATAAAAAGTGCTTTAACATTTTTTCCCAGTTAAAATAACATTAATTTTTAAAAACTAAATGTACACATATAAAACATACATATGTGCCAGTATCCCTGAAGAGGTTAACAAATTATAACTATACCGCCTTGTTATATGTAGTTAAAAAGTTTCTTTTGTATTCAAATATTTGAATATAGGCATGACCCCTTGAAGCCCATCAATTTAATTGAACTCGAGGTCGACATGAGAAATGACTTTCTATTTATAGGATGACCCAATTTCATATAGCCTTCACTGCTTTTGATCAAAGTGTTTCCTTCTTTAAGCACTACACGTAATAAAACTATGTTTACGGGCTTTTGTTGAAAAATCTCACCTGTGTGTTGCTCCTCATTCGATTAATTGCCGTAAAGGATGCAATACAGTGTCCTGGATTTTGGTGGTGGGCTTGAGGAAGAACTTCTTCGTAAGAACTCGGCGGGGTTAAGTCACTTGGTGTCTGTGTTGAGTTGTTGGTCGTGAGAACATTTTCGCTGCTACCTTCAGCGGTGCTGTAGAAATGCAATAAATTGTACTTATATGCATTTAATTTTAATTAAACATGTTTTTACTACATACCCACTAGGTTTTACAGGAAGAAACATCGCAAGTGAATTTGAAGGTTATGTTCAGTCTAAATTGATTTGAATTTCAGCAGTGTATTTGTTTCTCCTAAATTTTCTTAAAAAAGAAAAATTGTATGTATTCAAAAACAATCTTAGAGAAAGCCGGGTCATGTAACTTAAAAAATTTTAGAGATACAAGACTAATCGATAATGCTAAAAATTTGTTGTTCACACAATATTCTTTGAGACAAAAATGAAGAACATAGTGACAAAAAACAGATATTGCAGATTTTAAAAATTTGAAACAATCCAAAGTTACCGCCACACTGAGAGTTGTTTGATTATGATTAAATAAAACTAAAGATATGTATTAGTCTTGATATTTTTCTGAAGTTACTTCATATTATTTAACGTAATTGTTTTTGCATAGTAAGTGGAAAGTTTTACATATCGTTTACAGATGATTGATTATAGAACATTGATCACACAATCTTACCTAAGAAATCCAATCATCATTAATAAATATTAAATTCGTAACACATAAAAACTACGCGGGCAAACTCTCACATTTTGCAATGTGTTTCGATAAAATCATAGACTGTTATCAGCGTCTAAACTGCGATCATGTTTCAACCTTAAACAAATCTTGACTGAAGTGGCCTTCGCAGCATGTGATTAGTGTTTTCGGTTTTTACATAATAAGAAGTTTCTAACTTCAGAAGCGTTCGCAAACTGCTTAACAAATAAAAATGAAAATAATGAACAATTGGCTAAAAGTGTGCAAGTGTAAAATACCAGACGTCGAGTCATTGGTGACCCTGGAGCAAAAGTCTTACTAAGAGAATTACTCAGTAATTCGACAGCAGCATAGATTAATTGGCTAAAGAGAAAAAAAATTACAAAATCATTAAGTCATTTGGTCAGGGGCAGGTGGCGATTAAACGGTGGACGAAGCATTTAATTCTAATCAAGGACCAGCGTAGTAAATACAAGATTATCAAATAAAGACGTTCTTCCGGAATTACACTCACTCGAAGTGCGTAAAGAAGCGTGCGTTAATACATTTTAGCCAAGGGCAAAATAAGTAAATTGAATTTGGGCTTTTAGTCACTCGAGTAAGCTGTGCGACGTGCATTTCGGAATTCGACGTGGCAGAGGAGTTCTGCTCACTTTTGTCCACAAGGGGCAAAACCTTTAAATATTCATGCATTCGTAATTCTGCCTAGTGTATAATTTAAGAAGATGCAATTTGTATAATGTACCATAAGCTTCCTGACAAAATTGCCCGGCAACGATTCCAGGTGATACAACAGGGGCCTCGTAAAGGAAACTTATCCTTCATTCGCATGACGGTGAAATTTGTGGTAACAAAGCCAACCAGCAATTTTCTTTAGTCCCCGAGCTTGAAATAGAACCACAAAAGCCCCTGAGCATGTTCTTTTTGAGGATTTCTAATACACATTCAAGGTGTGGCGTACCACGTCTACTCTACCATAAATGAAAATGCAAAAAAGCTTTACAATATGTTATAAACATACACTTCCTTTCTTACAGCTCAGGCGAAGGAGCTAAGCTTGAAAAGAGTATGGCAGAATACAATAGGCCCAGGTACATTCAATGCTCAGAGGAACTATCTAGGAAATTGTTCGAGAAGGCAAGTAGTAATCAGGACTACAAAAGGAATAGAGGAGTCAAATGATCTTGAACATTAGGGAGTAAGTAGTTTGCTTTTCCTGTAATCAAAACAAAAGGACTTTAAAAAACTGCTTAAAAAGTATAATAGTGCTATTATAGTAAGAGTGAAGGCAATTAGACTCTTCGTTACGCAAATTATATTAAAATTAGACAATAATACATTTTAATTTTTGTAAATATTCAGACTTAGATCATCAGAGAAAAATATTTCAAACATTGTGTACATGCACTAGAAATGAAGGAGTTTCTAATTCTTATCTGTACTCTTAAATAATTGAATACAAACTCACAAAATGACTCCAGATTAATCTTATTACACTTGAATGTAACTTTTTGGACATGAGAAAATGAATCACGTGCCCCTTGCACCCCAAGGATCAAGTTTAGATACCAAATGAAAGGTTTTGCTAGTCCACACGCATGTTAACGCATTGGTCTTTATTTGTCGAAATTGTTTATGTATTTCTTAAATTAGATAGAAGATCATAAATATAAGTCTACCTATCCCAAGGAAATTCGACTATGAATCGTCGAAACCTTGTAATTTTTTTACGGAACCTTTAGGTGACGAAAAGTGGTTTCCCACACAATTGTCTGTTTGCTTGTAAAATTTTCTTTTATTCACGATAACTTTTGTAAATAAGTACGATTCTAATTTTTGTTTTTCTTAGTTCAACCAGGATTTTGCTAATGACGGGAACAATCGAAAGAAAACTATTGCTGGCGTTAGTCGTTCATGCAATGTAAGAATGAATAAATGAAGAAAAAGTAACATTTGCTCTTACATTTGTAAGGTAAGACAGTATTGCATGAAACATATGATGATTTGAAAGATATGTATGTTTTTCCTGCGAAAGTCGTTAACAATGTATCGTAAGTTCTCTTGCAATTTCTTAACTTTTTGACCCAGAAACTTGTAATTTTCCGGGCTATGGTGAGAACTTTCTATGAAAATTATTTCGGGTAACCTGTGCTAAAAATTTTTCGAGTTATGGAGGGAAAAATGTAATATACAAATTTTTTAGGATTTAACATCACTATCATATTAAATTTAACTTTTCATCCCATTATTCGGAAATTTTTTTCTTTTTGTTCAAGAATAAATCTACTTTCTATTTGCATAAGAGGCAAAAACAGCTCAAATGAAGGGGAGTGTAATTTGATATTAAACCACAGTAGGCTAAGTAATTACTCTATTTTTATTAGGAATTAAATAAGTTAAAATACACTTGGCAGGTTTTTAATTTCATGTAAAATTCGAGATTCAAGTGAGCGATTTTAATATTCATTGCATGCGCAATGAGGCCATTAATGTATTATAAATAGCCCTAAACGAACCTTTGCAAGTAGGGGGACGACGAGAAAACAAGGCCGATGCTCGGTCACACCTTTTGCCTGGGGATTAGCAGAACGGGTTATTCCCAAAAAACCAGTAAGATAGCAAAGCGGAAATTCCGAATGAATTTTTGCAGAGCCGATAGATCATCCCAAGTAGCGAAAAGAGCGTCACTTATCAACGTGCACCGCCCGAAGAGATTAGCATTTTCCAGCGTCAAGGTAATCCAGCTAATCCGCCCAGCCGAAGCAGACGACTGGCAGTCAGGTTCAAGAGGAGAAATGGAATCCGATTAATCATATTATTGGAGCGATTGTCGCCGCCGCCGAATCGCGAAAAATACGAGCGATCTTTTCGGCTGCGTGAAATAAATGATAGTAAAGAAAACGTTTAAACGCTTCGCTCGGGAGGGCGCGCGAAGCCCGAGCCCCGGACAAAGGCGGGGGCTCCGCTGTAGGCATGCGGCTAGACGTCAGAGAACAGCCGCGGGCACTTGTTATTATGCTCGAGTGTCAAAGTATAATGAACCCTGCTGCGCCCAGCGACAGAAGCCGTGGTAATTGCAAGACAAACACTGGCGAGGTTTCAGCGAAATGTAACGCAGCACTGCACCGCGGACGGACTCACCTGTCTCGGCCGAACGGGGTTTAGGTGCCGACAATCGACGTATGGTCGCCTACTTCATTGCAGAATCCTAACCACTTCGGATTGAGAATTTTGGTCACGCTGCTGCCAAAAAACCTTTTTCGCGGTCCCCCCTAAGGTGGTCGATTTTTTTTTCACGTGCCGCTGACGAAAAACGAACTGCACTATTTCACACCTGACCTATTGAATGCACTTTCACTTTTGGAGGGTTTTATTGTGGGAGAAGTGACTAAAAATGGAAAACTAACCAGAGGTAGCCAGAGGTAAAAAAACTAACTTGGTCACGTACTGTTTGGATCACCCACTCCCAGCGAGACACATGGAGATTTGAGCTTTTATGGTTCAATCTCGAAACGGAACATGCGCGGCTCGCAGAACTCGCGAACTTGTTTCCAACTCGCGACGGACGAAAGCTCGGAGCCCCACTCGGGGGGTGGTTCTTCGATGTGGTGTGGTTGTGGGCGCTAAAAGACGACGACAAACGCCTCGTGGGTCGATAACCCGCGGAAACCAATTAGCCAGTTGCTCGCTGAGGAGGAATCGGTTCAATTTAGTCAGAGCACCGTTTCTTGTCGATTTCTTAAAAATCTCCTTAGAGACCATTTGCACTAGTTAAAGGTTAAAAGCCGTCCCCGCTCCTCATACATATGCATAAAACATAAAACTTCGGCCAAAGTATCATTTATGCTTCAGTTAAAGTATCGAGCGTCACAAGTCTTAGTAGTATTTCAGCTCAATTCTCGGCAGAATGCTAATTACTACTTAACCTCCCCCAAGTGCTCCATTACATTAGCTAATCAATTCCGAAATTGAGGCTTTAATATTTGGCGGACACTTCTACAAAAAAATTGATCGTGCTCTACACAGAGAAGCAAAATAAGAATTACAAAAATGCCCAACCATTTCACAAATGTTTCATATTTCATAATTTAACTAATCTTGAAAATTAAATCACATACGCATGGAAAAAATAGTTAAGCAGAGGAGGCAGAAAATGACAATATTTAATATGCAAACTTACATCCATCTTTTACTTTTATATCTCAGTTGCTAAAAAAAGGTTCGAAATTTACCTAGATTTAATAGACATTTAATATATTGAATTGTATCATAATAATAAAATTTAAAATTATTGTAAAATAGTTACGAACATATAAAATAATTTTAATTTTAGGATATTGCTGCTACTAACAATTTATACTATTTAAAGTATAAGATGTTACTTAATGTTAGAAGTCGACGTAAAAACAGTTCGAACTCTTATGTTGACTATTTGTTTTTGATATTTTTGTTTTGTTCTATAGTCTGGAAAATAATATTGAATAGACTGAATATTGTTTTTTATCATCGGAATTTCGGATTTATATGACATAATCTTGCAATGACGTTCTACCGGGTTTAAAACAACTTAAGTTGGGATACTACAAATTAATAACTCTTAAGATTTTTCTGTAGGTAATTTAGTTCCCTGAACTTGATACTAGATTTTGCTGCTTACTTTGCCAATTGGTAAGCTATTGCTTTTCGAAAATGTTAGTAACTGGTCTGGAAGCAGTCCTATTCATATGCATAAGGCAGCGAGGAGTGGCTCCGGCTGGATGGCGTACCATTAGACCACATCTGATTAATGTTGTTAAAGTTCACTTATGGCGCATTAGCGGAGCACATCTCCTTATGCACTTCGCCAGGTAATTGCGTACTTGGTAAGCCCTTCAACTAATTGGGCGGCCTCCAGAGCGCCGTACCGCGATAATTAAAGTGGAGCAGCAATATAATTTATTTTAACTAATTGTCATCCGCTGTAAGATGCAGCTGGCGCTTGCACGCTCTTTATCTCTTTGTTGGTTCCCCGTGCGGTAATGACACTGGACGTTGGTCCATACCAGATACAATGATGCTCCTTTGTTACTCCGCGTCATTAAGCAACTTAGGACCTATAAAATCTCTTCAAATATTTACAGTCGGCGTTGTTGCTCAACTCGTGCTTTCTTAAGAATGAGAAGTCAATAACTGCCGACCATATCTTCACGTATAATATGGCGGGGTTCAAGAAGTTCCCCGGGGCAATCATTCGCCTAATTGTCTTCATGACTGTATAATTGCGTGCGAATTATTGCGAGTCGAAGTGGCTGGGCGGATGCGTAAGTGGAGCCTGCATGCTTTGCGCACTCATGCGTATGATCGAAGGAAGTTGGTGAGCTCTTATTTTTTTGTTTTTTGTCTTGGAGCGAATTTGTTGAAATTCCCATTCAACGGAGAAGATGGTGGAGGAGCATCAACGATTAGTGCTGGCCACTGACCAACTCCTCTGGTAGCGTATTATTAACAATGATCTATTGCAGCCGATGCACGATAGTGGCACCTGGATCGGTAATGCATATCATCACTTCCTTAATTTTATGATTTGTAGGTAATGCACCTATGTATAATGTTTAACAGAAAACAACAAAAATTGGCGCCCTTTAGGCCCACAGGATAGGTGGAGTTCCCTGGAATATTGCGAATTGCGCCTAACGGCTTTTGCAGGGTATTTGCATAAAATATAACATGCACGTTTATGCTCTAAGGCTGTTTCCCACTACAAAAGTTGCGGTAACTCTACCCTATCTAGGTTTTGAGAAATCATTTAATGGAGCGTAGACTTTTAAGACTTTAGAAGGTATAAATATGGGATGGTTACTTTTGTTTATAATAATAGATTTGATTAAAATAGTTACAGAAGTATTTAATTTCAAAATTAATTTAATAGTTTCACTAAATAAAACTATTATTAATAAGACTAAAAATGTAATCTTATTATGTTAACCTGTTACACGTCAAATCAAATCTCTATTACGATACGTTCAACGTGTACAGATACTCATTGTGAAAAATCTGAAATTGATATTAAATAAAAATTTAGTTCTTCTTCGTTCTTCATAAAATTTATAATAAGACCATTTTGCCCTTCGTTCGACGTGTATGCACGTTATTGCCTAGTTTTAATTCCGCACACTTTGGGGGTTCTTAATATTAAATTCACATTATGAGTATCAAAACTTATCTAAAGTTAATTGATACCTGCGAAGAAATCAATAAATAATAACAAATAAACAAAACCTAAAAGAGGATATATGAATCTTAGTATGTCTTCTATTTTATTGCATAGACAGATTTACGACGGTTGTACTAAGCACTTGCATTTGCTTTTCGTATGCAAATTATTGAATCCTTTTACGAATGCCGCCAAAACTGATGAAATTGGCGATTCACGCGAATCGCGTGCATTCAGTTCAGTAATTACGTCGAAAGGGTGATGATGGCTTATTTGAATTTTCCCCAATGTCCATGATCGCGCGCGATCGCCCGCTGCAGCACAATCGAATTTTAAGTGATGACTTGCAGCAGTCGCCGGACGACAGGGAATTTTAATTGAAACCAAATCCGCCGCTGATCTGGCTTAAGACCGAGAAACACCGAAGAAGACGTTTTCTTATAATTCGAAATACCGCTCTACAGGCCCTTGCGCAAAACCCTTCTTCTGCCCACGACCGCCCCGGTCCCGGCCGGGATAAATGAGTACGCGGCCGCATTTTGATTGGACGAAGGATATTATGTCGGCTCATGGGTTTTCCATGTTATCGCGAGCGCATGCTGCTCATTAGTTACCAAGATATAAACATTTGCTACCGTCGTGTATGTGGCTGCATTTCGCGGCTGATTGCGGTGAAGGATGCTGGCGCCGATTAAATTGCTTTCGCCACCATCGGGGCGGCGTGGTGCATTAAGACGATCGCGATCGGGTGGGATGAAGATGCTGTGTTACGTTGCAGATCAATTTAGCACCCTGCCCCGACAGAGTCGACAAAGACGTTCTCTGCTCGTTGGCTTCTTACACCTAATGAAGAAGTTCTGTTTCCATTAATTAAAACACGCTTTTTGTACTAACCCTCACACCCCACGATGGTCAAGTCAACTTTTGTTGGCAACCTACCTTTATATGGGACACTTAACACCTGGACCGCGCTGGTTCCCCTTGATAAAGTGTGCTGGGGAACCTGCCAACGTTTTTCTAGAGCCAGTTCTGGCACGATCGCGGGATTAAAATAGAGTCATCCCCTTTGCTACTAGACCAAGCGCAAGTTTCCGGCAGAAGATGCTGCGGCTGGGTTTCCTTAAATGCAAGATGATCAGACGAATGTGACTAGACTGCCCCACATGCCTGGCTAGAATATAAAAACGGAAACCTCCAATTAACTGATGACCAGATGACCATTTAAGAGGGCATCTTCTTACTATGAGTCGGCTGGGAACAGGTAGTTAGCCGGCTGACCAAACTTGGATGTGGGAAAAACATTTGACGCTTTTGCAGCATTTGCTCTAGGCCTCTGCGGAAAAGCGGAATAAATTTATTAATTAACAATTAGCCGTCATGATCTGACCATAAAGCAACCTGCTGCTGTCCATATGGCAGCCGCTTTTCCAGGTTACATAATCATTACGCGCTGCATGCACTGCAGAAAATGCAGTGATGGGACGTCATGCAACCAGATAACTGGCTGTGATATGTCTGTTAAGTTGAGTGCGTTGCGTTTGCGCGTAGTTCGGTCGGTTACTGGCGCATTCCATCGGAGAGGTGCTCGGCTGTGCATAACCTTGCAAGGTGCCTCGCCGACGTTCTTCAAGGGACTTTTTTTCGAGATTTTTCGAAAAGATCGATTCTTGAGAGGGATTAGGTAAAGGATTTCCCGGAATGCTTGTTAGACACTGAAAAACTCGCACCGCACCTTTCCTATCCACGATTCTATCGATGTTTTATGATTGGCTTAGTAGTTAGGCGGGAAAGCGAAATTGGTTGCGGTATGAATACCTAACTAGTATCTAACATATAGGTGCAATGAGAAATATTTCGTTTCAAAGCTTATGCATAAGCATTTTATAACTATTTAGATAGAAAATATTCCCTAAAATGCAGTATGTTATGAATTTCTCTAAGTAGGATGTAGATATGGATGTACCAAGACCCAGAATTTTATAATTTATATTCAACATAAACAAAGATCGAAAAAAAAAATATACATCTTTTGATGAAAATCCCTTTCCAAATAGTTTACTGATTTTTTACGACTTTTTGATAGTATTTGAAAAAGTTAGTTTGTTATGGATATGTACTGTATTTTTAAATAGATAAATTTTGGAAAAAATACTGTAGAACACTTCCTTAAAAAGGTAATAATATTTGATTTCTCGTAAGAAGACTTATAAGTTTAATAATAATTTAATTAGTGAGCTAAATAAGTGCGTTCTTCCTCGTGGTGATTTTAATGCGAAAATAAGGGCAAAAAAGCGGCAGAAATGAGGTTTCCAAACACATCAATCAGTAGAGGGCAGTTTTTTACTTCTATTAGGAGGATCGCATTTCCAACTTGGAAGACGTTGACAACTTCTGACCAGACCATCGAGTTCGGTTTCACTTTGGAACATTGGAAATAAATCAATCGGGCTTGAGGCTCTGTGCAAGGGCTGCCAGCCAGCCTGAGGTCCTGAAGAGGGCTGATTCTAATCTTAACTACTCCAGTTTTCCCCTCCCTTCTTCGATTGCTTTAAATGGGCATTATGCGCCGCGCTGACTTGTCGAAGAGCGCGTAATTATCATTTTTCATCCAGGAGGAGTACCCGGCTTGACCAGGGGTCCATACGGAGACTGTCAATCACCGGAGGAGCCCAAGAGCGCCCCTTTCCGGATCTTCTAATGATGGTTTTGCGGCCACCGCGCAGCCCGCTCGTACATGATCAAATCCATTCAAACTGGCCGTCGACGTCGTCGTCGGCGCGTCGGTGCGCATCGAAAGCAGCGAAATTTCGCTGCCGGGCGTGCTGTCGGCCGCGGCAGGTAAGATGCCTGTCTGAGACGCGACGACTAGCGCAGGTCGACGAGATGCAGGACTCCTCACGATTTTACAAATTAATGGGACACTCTCTATTTAGCCATCCGGCGAGATGAGTCGATCCATTTATCTGCCAATAATTTAACAGCAGGGAATTTTCGCCGCTGACAGTTATGCCCATTGCAATGCAGAAATTATCACGGGTGACACTTGAATGCGCTGCACCGATAATGGCGGAACGATATCACATCGGGGCCGACCCGCTCGTCCAGTCCGCGCGCCAGCACAGGTAACGAGCGCGAACCTCACACACGCGGCCTGCGCGGAAAATCAGCGCGCCCCAGTCGGGCTGATCGACTATCCACGCAGGTATTTATGCGCAGTCACGCATTAACTCATCTCATAATTTCACACTTGATAGTTCGATTATTTTATTATTCCGCCAAATTGGCGGACCACTGCCCGGATTTGCTCGACTCTGGTATTTTATTGGTCAAATTGCGGCACGCCGCAGCATTTCTGTGTCGTGATCGAAGAATTACACTTGGCCTGAGAGCGAGCTCATTTAACCCGACCAGCAAGCTCCTTGAGAAATATGTTCAAATTGAATAAAATTATTTGACTCCGCGAAACATACGTGTGCTCTGGGACGAATTTAAATTGCCGACAGCACCTGGGAGCGCTGTGCTACCTGTGCACGTTTGCTTGAAGGTAAGGTAGCCGCTTTTGATACGCAAATGACTCGACGTCATCGTTGGCGTCGCGACGTATATGTATGCAGATGAGCATAGGCTAGATTTAATCACTCCTCCTCAAGTGCAGGACTGACTGCAGGCGGCTTTAAGTAGATTGCTCTCAACCCTAATTGGAGGCATTAAGGACTCCTGTGAATGGTGACATTAGTCCCAGCAGAAGGAAATGGGGAGCCTCCAGCAAGATACATATGCGGTTATTTCAATAAGGGACGCGGGGTAGCTACAGCAGAATTATCTTGGGAGCAGCAGGTGGTGTAGGAAAAATCGTTAAAAACAGTCTGGAAGTCTAGACGGCGGTATATGACAATTTTGTCTCTTATTTTGACAACATGTAGTTCTAATAAACCTATACCGAACTCATAGACTGGACCATTTTATTTTCTGCGCCTTTTTGCATAGTAAATGTAAGTGGAATGCCTCACTTTTCATATGTAAGTCGGACTTTTAAAATATCTAGCAGGATTTTTATAATATGTAGCACTGTACATCCTAGCGGCCAGCAGCTAAGTAATTAGGGGCATCATTTTCTTAAGTACTATCCTAAAGCTAAGTCTAGGTCTAGCTTTTTCTTTTGTAAAAGTGGAAAAGTCAAATAAACAGAGGAAAAACACGAAGATGATTTTTAGTAATAGGATAGGTTCTAAAAGTACGCCAATCTATTATAAAATATGTTATTTGAAAATTTCTTACACAGCTCATCTTTCATATTCACAAGGTTGAAAAGTGCTGCTGGAACACGACAGACATCTCTGAAATAAGTTGGGGCACATATGCTCTACTTAGTCCTCGTAGTAACATCTCCAGATCCGCTAATTATAACCCTTTACCTGCCGTAAAGACCCTGGCTAACAAAAGGATTCCGCGGAAATGGTCGAGCCGATAGGTGGATAAGGTGCACCACATGTGTTTACCCCTATCTAATGCAATTATGCGGCGCAGATAGGCCGCGGCGGTGATGGCTCCTTTGTTCCCCAATCTTTTAATAACCAGAACCAGCGTCGAGCAAATATTTATCCGTCTACATTGTCGTATTAATTTGCGAATTCCTGCACAGGTAAGCACTCCCTCTTGTTTGACATTCCGCGGGGCTGGGGCTTGTACAGCGCGGGCTGGCAAATTAATCCAAACATGATGAGTGGACTACCCAGTGAAGCGTGCCAACAGCACCACAAGAGGGGCATTCCAATACCATTTGAATAAAATCGCCAACTGCAGCAATTCTGCAATAATATTACATAATGGCATCATTACGAGATGCATCTCATGGCGATCGGGCCAGAATGCACTAGCCCCTAACAGTTACCATGCGCAATTTACAGAACAAACAACGCTCAGAACTCGGGCTGCGCAACAATGAGACTGATAACCTGTTCAAACCTTGGCTTCACCTGTTATTACTTTTATTATTCGCAGTCGTCTAACTGTTAACCTGCGTACCGGCCATAGAGGCACGGGCAGCCACTTTTCATCTTTTCAGACGTCTCTTGCGATCCACGATCGCCCTGGCTCGCGGCTTTTCTCGCGTTACCTGGCCAGGAGACGTTCTGCGGATGTTGCGGCCGCGGTGGTGGACCGAAAATCGAAGCCAATTAAAGGAGGTGTTGGCCACCGAAGACGCTGTGTCGACCAGGTGACAACCTGACGGCGCGCACGAAAATCATATTTAGCCAACTTTAGCCGTTCGATGCCCTTTGATATCTTCGATCCTCGGGAGTATTTGAATGCTCAATTACCGTTATAATCGCTTCCTGGCCAAATCTCGCTCCGCCTTGCCTCGGCGAAGAGCTTGTGATCACCAGCGGAATCAAGAATTCCAATATTCAAGAATTCATCTGACAAAAAACGAGTTTGCCTTTGCTCCAGGTGATTCCCGACATTTCGTTAAGATTTTTGCTTTCAATGGATCTCCCGGAACATCACAATGTTCCTTGTGTCCCAAGGCCCCCAGGAAGACACTCTTCTTCTGGGCTGCGGAAACGATTCTAGAAACTCTGTCAGTGGAGAAAAATTGATTTATGGCCTACGGTTACTGAATTAACTTGTCGCTGTCTGAAGCCACTCTGCGTTTGTCATTCCGCGGAAAACCAGACCGCGACGTTTAACTCTTGAGGCTCAGGTGATCATGGCAGCTTCGCCCTGCTCGACGCCCGCCAGCCGCGAACAAGAGGTGTTAATTTTGACGTTAAATTAACACAGCGGCCACTCGAGTGCGCCGGATTTGTCACTTGTGGTGCTCCGAGTGGTTCATGCTGATCCACGCCAACCTCTTCGTACTTCACCTGCAGCTTCCCGGGCTCCAATTGCCCCCGGAGCCGCGTGCTCATTGTTGGCGGGCAAAAAGCTGGATCGGGATCAGAAGACTCTGCAACGCATGCCACAAACGGAGAATAAAGCACCTTGGGCTGCAGGAAGTACCTGGCTTTGGCTTTGATCTCAAGAACTCTGTCATACATAAGCATAAACATAAACATAAAAAAATCTTACACCATGCTGATACTTGGAACTTAATAAATAGCACCTAATTGAGGAAAAACTAATATATGACGTCATGCAAAATCAAAGGTTTTTAGGCCCCTTTTTCGCTCATGCCACAACTCGTCAAATTCAGATGACCTCCGCCCCTATGTGACACTACATAACTCTTCAGTCTACATGTATAATAAAATCACATGAAAAAATTAAGTTTGAAACTTAAAGTAAATATGAATTTAGTTTATGTTTACTTTGTACAATTTAAATATAAATAAGTTAATGTTTAGCATTTATATTCTGCGGTAATCCTATTTTTATTTTCATGTTCTAAGTTACTGTACGTTTTATGTTTTGTAGTATAATTTATAATTCGTTAATCTTTAAGGGGGGACCCAGAGGTCTAGCACTCTTAAATTTAAAGCATTTGTAAAATTTTTTTAAGGTAAAAATAATGAACGATATTTAAACTTTGTAGGTATATTACAATATTCAAGAGGTATACAAAAAGAGTTATAAAATTTTAAAAAAATAAGTTACTTACAAAATGGCGCTGAAGGTGAAAAATGGACCTGGGTGAAGTTTTAGCTCTGTCACTTATCTGAAATATAAAATATGAGGAAAATATTAATTTATATGACTGAAGCTATCGCCGAAACCAACAAAAAAGAACAAAACAATTATTTTGAGAAAAATTAGTTTTTTTACGTAAATTGCTGCATGCGTATTTTGCTGTTCAAATGTTAACCATTTTTTTCATTATTGAGAATTTATACATATTCCTGCGTTTGCTGTAAAATATCCATAAAAGAACTTCATGTTTAGGTAGGTTTGTTGGAAAATTGAACTAATATTAGGTAGATATATATTTTAATACGAGTATACATATCATTATTTTTCAAAACTATTTCTCATACGCCTACAATGTCGAAGCTGACTTATGGTTACAATTTTGGGGTAAAAATTAAAATCTCGAGTCAGACTCATGAATCTAATTGCGGGCTATATGTTACGTAATAGGTAGTTGACTAGTAGAGATAACGATTAAAATCTTAGCTAAATCGGCAGACGGGGAGTCAGACAGAGTTCTGTACCTAATTATTAGTCTATGTCAGGTTGTCACAGTTTTTATATGGTAGGTTGGGATACAAATTGTGAGTCATTATACGCAATTTGAGGAATTTACATATGTACCTATTTATACTAAGAAGAAGGGATTGAGATAAGGTGAAACTCTAATTTGTCACAGTCTTTTCAATTTAAAATCAGAATTATCCGCCTTCGAAGACATTTCTTCGGCAGCAAGTGCTGCACCGTGTGGCTTTTAACAAAATGAAAATAATTTGCACATTATTCTCCGAGCGTTACCCACAAGGCAGGCAGGTCCTCGTGGATCGTCTTGAGCGTCTTCGCATTCATCTCGGTGGTTGCTTCCAAGTGCAATCGAACGGCAAAGTGGCGTGGCCCTTCTTAACCCCATGTCATACCTCTCTTGTGTTGTCAAATCGAAATTCCGCGGCCTTGTTACCTGCGCGGGTCCTCAAGCCGCACCCATTGTTAGCGCCAGCTCGCAGGAAGAGTATCGTGTTTCCGATATCATTTCCATTGAATTGTCTACTTTAAATATGTTATTATAGGGCTGTCATGTTGCGCAGCAGGAGGAGTGCTTTCTGCAGCATCACCAGGACCCGCGATCCGCACGCAGAAAGCACCTTTCTTTATGATTGCATTGCATCTTCTAATGTTCTCTAAGGCTCCTTTTCGGTCTTGTTTATGAGTGCTCTTTAGCCATTTGTATTTTATGAGCCTGTCCGAGTTTATTGTGCGCCCGAATGGCAACAGCCTCGCGCACGGCTCCTTCTCCACTCATAGCGCTGCGTGTTGAGTTATTCTTATTTCGCCATGTCAAGGGAACAAATCCACCTGTCCGCACGCACTTGGGCCCCATCCGGGCTCCTTGCGGCCCTCGGCCGGAGACTGCGGCAAGCGCGCACGGTGCGTGTGCAATACAATAAATTCCATTCAGGTATCAGGGCTGCGAGATCGATAGAAAAATATCCAATTAAACTTTTTTGACATTGTTTTATTGCACCCTCTGACTTGCCGCGATGCCACTTTAATTTAGATGAAAATCTGGCCAGCGCGGGAGCCCCGGCGTAACGTGATCGGCGTTCATCAGCTGTCCGCGGAGCTGCTACCGGGGCGATTTCAAATTAATCGTAGCGCCGAGGATGCGCCTCCTGGATCGACTGGGAATTTCAAGATCATCGGGGAGATAACGTAAATTGAACAGAGGTTATTTCGATTTCGATCCCATAGACTTTGAATGAAACCTTCCACGTCCGACAAGAGTCTACAATTAACCTCGCGCAAAACCGTTGGGCAAAGATACTCTTAGTATCCACATCGTTTTTATTTTTATCTTAAATTATGCCTGTCAGTCTTGTGGGAAGCATTAACAAGCTGAATAATTTCCACTTAAGATTGTCAATCAAGAATATTTCCAATCCTCTCAAGGTCTGGCCTACGAATTGTATCAATATCGCTTTTGTAATTTTTTAGATTTAAATTCGATTTATATTAGTCGAATTGACTATTATATCTCCTATTGTATTGTTATATTGAAGTCTAAAGGATCCAATTATTTAAATTTTTTAAGTAGTAACATAAGCGAGTTATCAAACTGAATGCTTAATTTATCAAACACCTTTTACGTACATTAAAGAAAACAAATTGCCATTAGTAAGTTAAATTATACGTTGACATAAATTTTATAAATACAAAACGACAAAAATAAACATAAATTTTATACATAATTTAAAATATAAAAAATATCGTGACTTTAAATTTTTCTTTGAAAACTGCTTGAAAATAAGCTTTAAATGGTAAATTTTTGTACTACTGTGAATATTATTAAATAGATATTACAAAATTATAACGTACATATATCAAGAAAACATTCAAAACCAAGATTTAAAAAAAAGCCATATAAATGGCATAAAGAACTTCGCCATGTATAAAACAGAAGTATACAATACATATTTAAATACGAGTTGACCCGCTATTAGATTCAAGAAATTATACCATTAAAACGTATAATGGGATATGTTAAAATTTAAAACGGTTTACATGACGAACAGTTAGACGATAAATTCAATAAATTCCGAAACCAGAAGCTGAATAGAATGTTCCAACAGGAACCTTTCATATCATAAAAGCATTCATTTAATTTTATAATGCTTTAAAAAAAACCTTGCCTTTTACCATCTTACTTTCTAAAATTAATAAATGCGAATTGTAGAGTTTCGGTATCAATGGAAGTTATTTATTGATGTTGTAAAATCCAAACAAAGTCTTTAATAAGAATGACAAGACCACACGCCCATTAGCCTTCCGCGACAATAAGGTATTATGCTCTTCATAAAATTATACATTAACATCATCGAGAAATTACCTTTCCAAGAATCATAAAGGTTTATTGCACGAGATTAAATAAGTGCTCCATCTTCTGGAATTGCTATGTGCGATTATGAATGTGAAGTTGGGGTGAAATGTGCGAGTTAAAAAGTATCTTTTCAATAAGAAGGTTAATTTTTTGAAAAAGACTACCTACATTATTTCTTCGAAAATTAAGTACAATTTTGTACAAATGCGGTATTAATATTATCTTAAATTTGAGTAGACGTCGAATTATCGTAGTTTCGGCAGTTGGTTTAGCTAAATATTAAGCCAAGAGTTTAAATAAAAATTCCTGTTTTTATGCTGTAGATATATTTTCTTTCTCTCGCTCTCTAGCTAATACTAATTGGTAAAGTTACGTTAAAAACAACCCATGGGTCAATTACTGATTTCAGCTCATTTTCGAATTCCGGTATTTGTTTTTCAGTAATTTTAGAACTTATAGCAAATCGTTCAGATAAATGTTTCTGACAACTAGTTCAGTTGAAACACGAAACACGTTGATTAATGACAACGATCGGTTTCCCATAATTATTTGAAAATGTTAGAAATCTAATTACATAGCCAAACTGATAATTGTTTCGAGAAAACATTTTTTTCTATTTATTTCCCAGGGAAAACTGGGTCACTAATTTGGAAATTAGAAGTTATTTTCGTCGAGAAGTTCCAGGAGGCAATTATGAGCTATGTTCGGCCGGGGGCTATGTCTGAAAGACCATTAATTGAGTACATTTCGCGCTAGTGAGTATGCTTCTAAGAAAGTGATTGGTCCTCGTTTGGACTCGATGAAAAGATTTATAAACAAAATGAGCCAAACAAACAAACTGATGGCAGCAAAAAAGGCTGCCTGTAAAAATATTGAATTTAGGTGGAATTCCCTAGAGGTACAAGTTTGTTTCAACTTTAAATTCCTTTGGGTAGGAGTGATGCTGGGAAGTGCCCCTCAGGCGCGCTTTCTTCAAGTTGTTTTCTTAGAGCCGGCGAAAAAGTTCTGAAACACGGAAGCCACTTAGCCTCCTTCTTTCGTTGCGCAGAACAAGGCGTTTTCGCTGCTCCTTAGCCCAAACTCTGGTTTAGCTTGTTTTTTAACCCACCTGAGAGTTCACCTACTAGGAGGCGTCTGGTTGCTTTTCAGCCGCGCGTCGTCTTTGCAGCATCCAATTGAGGCTGATCCTCTCAAGGCTACACTATTTTCCGCTACGGGGGCTCTTGTCTTTGGGGCCCAGCCGATTTCGTGAGCCGGCGGATGTCGCGACGTCGCCGATGGCAGCCGCACTTGTAAAATCGCCTTGACCATTTAAGCGCATTCTTAGGAATTCCATTAGGGCAAGAAATTGTCCAGTTCCCCAGGTCCATCCTATCGGCCGTATGTAAAGTGGGTCATTAGATCTAACAGTTCATCAAGAATAGGCTACCGACTTTCCTTGGGTGCATTCAATGTCAGCGATTTCCACAATGAAAGCGGTGTTCCTCCATGTTCGTGTCGTCGTCGTTATCGCATCTAACAATCTTTCATCCTCCGGCCGCGAGGGTACTGAAAGATCGGTGGATGCTGGCGCGGCCTATGCTTGTATGTTCCGCGGGGATTAACTACGTTACGTCTGTACGGTTGACTAACTCCGCAAGACGCGCGCTGCGAAATGAAGAGTACATTCGCTGGTATGTGCCACAAAGCGCGGTCGATGTCAATTGTATTATAAAATATTCCCGAGATAGGCGGAATCGCTGATCGCGGTAGTGTGGCCGCGATATTAGGTAACCGCGGCCGTGCACCGGCCGCCGCTGTTCACGTGCTCGGTCCCTGGGAATTGGAACGCATTAATCAGACCTCTAGTCACCATTCATAGGCTTTCGCTGATTTATACTTTCGGACAGTCTACCGTTAAATTTTATAAGAGATTCGTCTGGGTGATGGAGGCTCCAGCATCCTTCTGCTGCGGCAGGTAACCACGTAAATTCCTCCACGTTGGGTAATTATTCTGCGTCTAGTGCGCCCCGCGTCGCGAAATGATACCAAATGACAAAACTTGAGACGGTGCGGCCAGGTGCCGACTCGCGGTCCGCTAATGAGTAGATCGCATGCTGCCGCGGTATTTACGAGGAAGTGGTCTATCATCCGAAACGTTGGAGCTCGCGACGAATTTATGCGATGACATGGCCGCAACATGTCTCGGCCGAATGTCTTAATTAAAAGCATTGTGCGAGTGGCCGACGGCGCTTTGCATAATAACAAATCGGAGGTGTGCGGCTTTCTAATCAATATTAATGGCGATTGTTGGCCACTCGTCCACTTCCTCTTGGGGTACCTGATGGCAGGTCACCGTTATTCCGCGGAGTCGGTCTCCTTTTGCGCGTCATCAGAACTATAATAAAATTGAGTTAAAGTGAATTTCCGAGCATCCGAGAGCCTTCACTTGCTGGTGTACACGTTTTAGTGCAAATTATGCAAAGTAATTCGACTTGTAAATCATGTGTTAAGCCATGGACCCAGCAAGCTCGGTGGATTTGCATAATTTCTTAGGTTCGCCCACAAATACGCCGGAGAAGCGGACACTCCTTTGTTTGAGATTTATTCGAAAATTGCAGGCTATTTCGCGGAATATAAGAGGGTTGGTAGCACTCAGAGACGATGGGTGTCTTAATTTACCCATTGGTTCCACACAGAAGTCTGGCGGGCGTCATTACTAGTGAAATTGAATACATAATGTTGACTTTCATTATGAAATTTAATAAAAGTTTGACTATATGGGGTTTTTCAGATCTCAGATTAAGCGTATTCAATAGAATCGTTAGTTTCCAATAAAATGGGAAATTTTTTGTGTATTTTCAACATTTTCAAACAAAACCCGTGTACAATTCCTTTACTTAAGCTTATTTACAAATATGAAAATATTGACCTAATACTGATAATCCTAACAATCGAGGTGGGACTATCATTAATGACCAACTCTACAAGGACTACCGGAGAGGCATTAAGAAGAAATACGCCAACAATAACAGTCAACCATAGGAATCACCCACACAGGCCTCAATCCCTCACCAACAACTGCTGTGCAGTGATGCAACGAGACACTATGGCTCTCTGGAACTTGACCCCAGTAGCAACTAACCCTAAGCTAAGCTTAGAAACCCTAGGCTAAGATTTGAAAAAATATGTACATTTTAGAACTATCATATAGTTGATCTATGTACACATTACCCCAATATTTAAAATAAAAAAATGAAAATGTTATTTACGAAAATTGAAGGAACATAAATGAAACTTTCTTATTTTTAAAAATATCTATAAAAATCTAATGATTAAATGATTTAACAATGTTTATGTTAGTTTTACTTTAACTATTTTCATAACAATTGAAATAAAATTTCCTTATATTTTTAATCTATGCATATGAAAGCAAAATATTTATAATCTTAATTTTAATAATGTATGTGTATGTTGTTCTTACAAGTAAAATGTTTTCTTTTATACATTTATTATACGCGAATTATCTGACAGCTCAAAGCAACCAACCACCTGACAGATCAAATCAAAATGCAACGCTTTGAGTTTATGTTTATACTATTTACGACTACCATACATATAGGAACTAATGATTGCTTCAACAACTTCCTTAAACCTGAGTGTGGTTAGATTTCTTGAAAATGCTTTTTTTTTTAAGAAGTCCAAGATTAACTTAATATATTTCTACAAAATCTCTCTTTTATGTTAAAGTTGTGTGCGAACCGCTTTATGTGGTGGTAATCTGGCTTCACTTGGTCGGCTTTTTCTTAGATGTTGCTTCGTGGAACGTGTTCTTTTGGCACATAACAACTTATTGCTTCTAATTTAGTTCTAGTAGATTTGCAATAGCGAATTAGCCGGTAAAAGTA
The DNA here is from genome assembly GCA_959613345.1 of Tolmerus cingulatus. Classification (NCBI taxonomy): domain Eukaryota; kingdom Metazoa; phylum Arthropoda; class Insecta; order Diptera; family Asilidae; genus Tolmerus; species Tolmerus cingulatus. Next base: position 5,955,966 of record OY390711.1, on the reverse strand, counting down.
AAGAAAGTTAATGGCACGGAAGTTGAAAGATAGCTTTGCTTTCTCGAGTGCCATGACGCTTGATGGAACATTTAAGGGAGCTCGAAATGAATTCCTTTTAGCTAACCTCCATTAAGACAATTTCCATTGTAGGCATTTAGTGTTTGTTTTCGACTTCTAAACGCGCCGCAGAAGATTAAGAAACAAGCGCGCCCCACTTGAAGTAATTTGTTCTTAACCTCCCGAGTGGCCAGTTCAGGCCCATCTTATGCAAATTCTAAGCAATAAATCTGAACAGCGCCAACTTCTTAATTCGATAAGCGGACGCAATTCGTCTCGGCAATAGCTGCGTGCATCTGACCGCTGATTTATAGCGCGTTACGAAAGCGAAGGCGGGCACAGCCCGTAGGACTCTTGACGTAATTACTTTCCTCAGCGCGGGCCGCCGGCCGTCCGTCGTCCAAATATTACTTTCAGCGATGAAATTTTACCTGCTAATTAGCGTCTCACCGAGGTGCGCCAACTCGCTGAAAAGCAATCGCTTTTCCCAAGGTGGTGTTGGTCTGCGCCTCGCGTTTTCATCTCCACCGCATGAAAATGTAAATAGGCTCCACCGGCGCGGTGCATTGGCCCCAAGGAGGCTGGACGGAGCCCCGGGAGTACGCAGTCTGGGTGGGTGCACTTTCTCTCCCTTTTTAATTGTGCCCGGCTACGATTGCGTAATTATTATTAATAAATATCCGCCGTGCAGAAGGCCAGCTGTGCACAGGTAGGAAACTTCACGCTTCTTCAGGTGGATACTTTGTTCGCGCGCTGCAGAGGGTATCTCACCGGTCAGCTAAGATTATGGAGGCATATTAAAACGGTTTCGCGTTACGCGCCATGAGGAAGAGAGCGCTTCATATTAAGTGTATTAATACACCGGCTTATTAATAACCGTCCCTCGATCTCATAAATATTTAAATTCAAACTTCCTCGGGAAATATTGCAGTTACTCCAGTTACGCCATGTTTAGTCAAATTATTTTAAAAAAATGGGACATTAGGTGAGTTACGTCATCACATATATTCATACATTGATATTTTTCATCTTTTGCAATTATTTTTTTCTGAATTTTGAAGATTAAACTCCCCCTTTGAGTATATTGTAAATAGTGTTGTTTAACCTTTTTTCAGTATTTATGCAGTCACTAGAGAATATTGTGCTCACAAATCGAGTAGACTTATAGCATTTACAGTCCATGTTTTGAAAAGGTGTTTTTTAAAATAATACACAGTCTTGCCATTACCACTTCCGTTTTTATAATCGCGTCGTATTAATCTACTCATATCGCGATTTAGCTATATAATATTATTTGTGAGTAGTAAGGAAACATTGAATATTATATACATATATACATATGTATTTTGAAAAGCTTTTTTACACCATTGTACTAAAGATACAAAATCCTCGAGATGAAGAAGCCATTATGCAAAAAGAGATACGAAATTAAGACAAAAGTTACATTTCAAATATTTTTATGCACTACCAATTATATGAGAGAGTCTTCTACTCAAAAACAGATAGCTAAAGATAGCTAAAGGATTCAATCTTTTATTTGGCCAACATTTCAATCTCTTATAAGAATTCGTCATTTAGTAACGAACTTTTAAAAATGTCGAAAATATGATTGTTTTATATACGTTTCAAATTTAGTTTTCTTGGAAACTTGACGTGATGGAACATTCGAACATTCGAATTCGTAATTTACGAAAAAAGTTCTATAGAAATGATGTATCACTTGTTCTGCGGCAAATTTGTGTTGGCAGTAAGTGAATCATTTTATGTTACCTACTTCAAACTTTCTTTCTTGTAGTCAAAGTCACGAAGAATTGATTCATTATGTTGTTATCACATATGTTCATTTTGGAATGGCAAAAGGGAAAATGTGCCTGCTGCATGTACCTACCGCAAATTCAGCAATTCACATTTCCCGCCAGAATTTGCATAAATTTGGTTTTACGAAGACGTCAACATTCCTCGACTCTTCTATGTTCGTATTAACTACTTACTATGCAGAGGTTCCCGTAGGCTCCGGGAGGGCGATCCTGGCAGCCGACGTCTTCATTAGATTCTGGCAAAAACTGTTCGGGTACCTACTAAGTCGCAACGTGCACTTTTCATAAATCCCGGCAGAACCCCCGGATGAGTCCGAAGCTGACTAGGGTTAAAAAGACTGTCAAAACCCAAATTACCGCTTCCGACAATGAGCAACGATTCGATGTCGATGTCGACGTCTTGAGGAGGCTGCGCTTATCTACGCTACGTAGTAAAATCCAGCCGCTAACAAGTTCAGCAAGCAAATCCCAGAAGCCGCGCGATAGTCCGCCGAGAGGAGATAAAACGGGCGGCCAAAAAGGATGCGACGACTGGTCCACAGGGTAATTATACTTATTTACTTTGGAGGTCCGCTGAAGCATGTCGGATTTACAATGATTTTCGCACTCGCCCCGGCCCCGGCCCTTCCCGGTGGCGTGGGCACTCGCGGGTTCGCGAGCTGATCAGAGCCGCCCGCCCTGCCCGGAGCATAGCTCCGTTGGGCGGCCGTTGCGGAGGAGGATGCTCGCTGGGTCTGAGATGTTAATTAAAAGCATCTATCCGAGCGGGCTGGCAGCTCGTAGTTAGAGATAGGACATCTCGCTTAATGGTGGTCGCTGCGAGCGCGGAATAATCCGCGACCGATTCGAGCCCGAGCCCACTGCGACGTTTTGCTATTCAAAAATGCTGCCACGGCCACCCATCGGCGACTGTGTCGCTCCGCGGATGCTGTCGATGGGGCCCCGGGGGGCGCGGAGCAGTCATGATCGGCGGTGTCCCATTTTATGGTCACACGGCGCGGCTCATCTCTCGATGAAGCCATCGAGCGATGTGCATAGATCCGGAAAATATTCTTTTAGTAAGCCACAGCGCCAATTTCGCTAATGGATTAAATTGATTCAATTGTACCTCGCCAGGTAACCCACTTCTGTGATAAGCGACATGTTCGCTCTTCGTGTTCCCACGATCTTCTATATATTTTTATCGCGGCCCGGCCTGGCCGCCGGGAAGCGTTTCCAGAATGTCAAATGTTAACTCCGGGACTCCACGGTATTTACCGCGTCGAGAAGAGGTTAATCAAGACTTCCAGCCTCCGGGCATGCAAATTTTCACATATGTGCGCGCTTGCACTTTTTACTGTTTTCCGCGCCGCCATCAGCGCGCGGCTTGGCGGAATATAGAGTGCAAACGAAAGAGAAAATCGCACCAAGGGAACCAGGAAAACCTGTAGAACGACTTGTAGTTTTTGCGACCCTTCAGGTGTAGAGCGTTTGACATTACCGCTCTACCGCGCCACTGCTTCCAGAGCCCGGTAACTTCAATTCCGCGGAACGCTCTTCTATCTCAATTACTTTCATTGACACCGCGTAAAGCGGTAAAACCAGTTCAAATTAACGCGACAAATCCAATCACACCGTTGTATTTTATTGATAAACGCCGAAAGTATGAATTACTTTAATTGAGCGCTCGGCGTAATTGTTCGACCGTAAATTTAATGGTCTTAGAGTGACCGACCGCCCCTTGGCCACCTCCCGATTGGTCCAGAGGTTAAGGAACGGGGCCTTCGAATTGTCGCCAGAACCGCAGGAATTTGTGCTCCATCCACCAGGAGGCTGCTCAACCTGTTTCGGTTCGGATAGCATATAAAATGATACTATTTTGGTGCTTCTGAATAGTGATCTGTGTCTTCTACACTATTTGATACCTGTTTGTACTCGCTGCTAAATGCCACAATGCGCTTATTTGTCTTCAGTCCGATAAATTCAATTCAACAAGAATTGGCTACTTTATCTGCTTCAGCTAGATACACGTTAAATTAATATGAAATCTAATAGACCTAACAGATACTCAATCTGCGTAGGTTTTTATCTCATGTGTAAGAACGTATACTCCTTCCATAAATTGTACACACAAGGCGTGTCTCTAACATTTGCGATTACTTTATGCCACTGAAATTAATGACACTCGTTCGCAATCAAAAATACTATTAATTCATAAATTGATAACATTGAAGTAGGCGTCTTTTTCCAGTCTCTTCGGCACCTCTCTTCAGTAATGTTTCCTGTTAGTTTTAGTCTACTCTTAAATTATAATCTAAAGAAGATTGTTGATCCAATGATAAAATTATAAGATAAGATACGATCCACAAAATATTGTGTAAAATTCTTTAACCCAATGAGCCCTCTACCTGACCTCTCTATTTCCCTTTCTTTTGTAATCCGAATTTTTAGATTACAGAAATTAGATAAAATGCTTTTTAGGTATTATTTTAATGTATTAGAAGTAAATTATCTGATAAGAGTTTTTGTCGGCCCACAAATTAAATTCTTAAAACGTTAATTAAATCTACCAAATATTTGCTTAAAATACATTTTCCCGAAACTTTCTATTGTTAAAATTCGAGTATGAAAGAGGATAAAAGAATCAAATTGACTTTTTTGTCATTTTCACTTTTAAAGCTTCAAATTAACAAGCTTCGAAGCTATCAAGAGAGATAATTCTTTCACATTCTGCGAAAAGGGAAAATTAATTATCATCCGAACAGGAAATAACAAAAGACTTCAGCGACAAACTTTCTTTTTTTCTCCAGCAAACTTCGCTGAAGTTATTTATCACAAGCGTTACAAGGGGTTCGAAAGCGCAGCCTCAAACCACAGCGTAAAACTAATATCAGTCAGTATAACAGATTCCCCTTCGAACCGGTTCGCTCGATTTCTCAGTTTAGGAAATACGCCGAGTAAGAGCAAATGTTAGTGTCTTAAGAAAATCGAAGAAGATCTCTTCCTTGGCGAGTCTCTTCCACCTGTGCTGTGCTGCGATCGAATCGGCTCGGCCGGACAGCGTGATTCGTTTCGGTTGCATAACGCACAAATAAAAGATCATTTTAAAAAACGCTACAGTGCAATTATAAAATGCTTCGTGGCTTTCGAGTTTCCTGGTCATTGCGTCTTGCATTTAAAATCATTTCGACGGTATAAACGACGAATTTTCTCTTCAGCTGCACCGGATCGCACTCCATAATTTGTGCAGCATTTTTCCATGTTTTCTTCAATTACTTCCATAACGGCTATTCGCGGTTTTTTAATATTTCACTGTTATAGCGTCTGATTCAGTGATGCCAAGTGACATGATATACGTTTGGATTTCAACACCCGTTTTTATTTTACGAATTTCATTTCGTGCCTGAACGACTTGTGATTGCCGAAGTAAGTAAATCGAATTGAAATGAAATCGAAATTCGGACATTTCTCCTATTTGCGGAGTAATTAGTCGTTCTAGTTTCGCTTCTAATTAAGATTTGTTTTGGGCTAAAACAGAGAAAATTTCGTTTTACAAATCGTAACGATCGACAGTAACGAATTGGTTCAATTCACTGTTGATTTACTGAATGTTTGCTCGAAGAAATTTCGTTCAGGTATTGAGACTTAGCTTAATAATGCTGAAGCCTTCCGTAATAAACTAAGTGGCATTGGAAAGTGTATCGAAATTAATTCGTTAAGCACAAGTTTAATTACAAGGGAATAAACAGATACGTTTCAAATTTTCCATTCTTTCTGATAAAATTGGCTTCGTTTACGATAGTTCATAATTATCATCAGGCAGTCCTTTAAAACATGTGCATATTTAATGTAACAAAGGTTTCTCACAAAATATTGAAATGATATAACTTTAATTTTATTTACTTAAACAATTTACACGATAGCAACAAAAGTGGCTTAGTGTTAACGCTAACATAATTTCATATACCAGTAATTCCTATACTCGATAACTTATTTCAAACCAGCTGTTATATTTAATGTTAATAATCTTGTTAATTAAATATTGATTACTAATATCAATATGCAGGAAAGGCCCCTTATTATTATCTTTATAGTTACAATCTTCTTTATTTCTTTCATAGGGTAGGTGCAACAAAATAATAAATTTATAAATTTAATTGGTCATTCAGTCTCTATAATTGGACAGCATATTTTCATAATGATTTTAACTTTGAAACAAGTAAAAATGAATGTTTTTTGTCAACTGTAACAACTCAACTGTCTTTATCTTTGTCAGAATCGCAGTTTAGGTAGCGACAAAATGAATCCTTTTCCTAGAACATTTGTCATGAGCCCAGAATTTACAAGCGGTTTACTATATCAAAATTTAATTTGATTTGTTGGTTAAAAACGCCTATTCTTTTTCTTCGTCGGTATCATTGGCCTTAGTTTTTTCGGTTTAAGATTCTTTTTGGAAGGTTTTTATGACTGGACCTTCTGCCTCATTTTTTTCTGAGAGCTGAGGGGTATCAGAATAATTAACATATTAAGTAAGACAGTAATATTAAGTTCTTAATAAATTCATTAAATGAACATCAATTTGAACACCAATTATAATTATGCTTTACACTTTTTTTAATTTTCTACTATTAAGTTCTTTGATTACTCATACTTTATTAGTTATATTTTCAATCTCATATAATACGAATACTTCTAAGTAAATGAATTTCATTAATTTCCCTCACTTGAAAACATTCTCCAAAACCGAGCTTGCCTTTGTTTACTGTCATGTACATTACTTTTATTATCTTTGCGTTGTAATTTTTTTCTTGTGTCCATTAGGGTAAATCAAAATAATTTCACCGACCTAATAAAATTCGAATCGCGCGTAAAATCTCAATAACTAATGCTTTGCAATTAAATCAAATATCAAAGTTAAAATGTATTAAACTGCTTTAATGGGCAATGCCCTTCCTTTAACTTAATTTCAACTACTTAGCCACTTTATTGGCTCTTTCTAGCTTCCTCGATCTCTGTTACATAATCGCCGAAGACCATTGCATGGCTCATTTCAAGGAATTTATGTGCCCGGAAATTCAAGAGGATTTTTATCTTGGAGCCATCCCACCTTAAAAAACCCACTATCATCAATAAACGCAGGATGCTCTTCAATAAATTCGCAGTAAATCTTAAATCGCAGCCCTGTCCAGATACGGCCCAATAAAGGGTCTCAATAAACCGAACTGAGGAGGCTTGGGGTCCGCAGAAAGTTGCACCAGATGCAGGCGAATTCCACCGTCTCATGATCGTTTTATGATAGAGTTAATTTTTTGATCTTCCGGTGCCACGAAATCCGATAGGCTATTCAAATTAGTGCGATCTTCGAATGAGCGGCGAAGACCCTCGGAGCGGACCTGATTGTTCGGGGCTGCCAGTGAGTGTTACATTGTTGCTTCGTTGTTAGCAGGCGGAAGACTGGAGAAGGAACAACTTTTCATTGTCTATTATAATCTTGAATCTATTGCATTGTTAGCGTGGATTGTTCATATTGTAAGCAGGCTAAGAACTTGCAACCAGCCCATTTTAGGCATGTGACGGTTGTTCGAGCTCTTGTTCTGCGGATAGCTAAATATCACGAATTTTCTCCATGTGGATAATTTATTGCATGCCCTCTGGAGTTGTCCATGGACCCACCACCACTGAGCTTACTCTAAATAGCTGCTAAAATCACATAACCTGACGTTTCTGACCACCGCAGAGAGATTATTTAATGTAATTCTATACTCCTTTTCCGTCACTAGCTCCTTATCTTCCTTCCCAGTTTAACCATCAATTGCATTTGCTGTCGTTTTGTCGTCTTCAAACGAATTGTAGTAAATAAATTTAATTTATTCAAAGTAATTGTTTAAAAACTCTTACTTAATAGTTGATTCGTTTTCTGTTTTAATATGAGCTAATTTTTTTAATTTGCTACATCGCATAAGACAGTTTCCTGACCTTTTAGGCATTTGAAATTTTCATTCTAATCTTGATAATAAACTACAGCAGCGGCTGAAAAACGACAGAGAGTGAGTAAGGAATTTCGTCGACTGTCTTTAAATGAGCAAGGTATTCATAATTAATTTTGAACAATATAGGAATTCTCTTGACTTGGCATAAAAAACTCCATCAGTTCAAAAATAATGAAAAGTAATGCAAAATCAATTTGAAGACAACAATAATTTTGGTCTAAACGTTTCTTCAGAGATATGCACGTATGTATATGTCTGCATAACATATAAATAAGATATGGATTTGATAGGCACTTACTAATAGAATTTGCTACCTGTTTGAGCACTCTCATAATTAGGAGCACACGTAAACTCAAGATGCTCTGACATAGCCTCGAGTAGTTTTAACGGGCTCCATCCAACTTAAAGATGGCTATCGTCGTCCTGGTGGAGCATAAGCTCATAATGGCGCACCAGTCCACGAACCTGGTCAGCCACGAATGCGCTGCATGATCGAAGCGCAACTGGGAATATCCGAAGTTGTGCTACAATTAGCATTATGCAAAGATCAATTACAGGAGATAAACGCAATAGACAAAGCGAAGGCAGACAGTTCATCTGGGCAATCTTGGCCCTGGGCCACGGCAGAGGAAACGCTAAATATTGTTGGATTACTCATTACGTGTCCCCAGGGCGAGTCGACGTTGACTCGGCCATTTATTTCTGTTCAATTACGGTTGCAGGTTGCCTGTGAGTTATCATAAATCGGAGTACGAATCCATTTTATTGCAATCCCTGGCTGCACCGCCGCTGCACCTGTGCAATTCATTTTAATACACACAAAAATTAGAACCGGAACGAATTGATTGAACGCGCTATTTATGACCGGAGATAGGCGACCGGCTAGTTATGCTGGTGCCGCTCTGGGGCCTCCCATATCCGCTCACCTGTTTCGCGGGAAACACTTATTACAAAAATTGCCGGGGAAGAAATTCAGCCGCATTTATTTGTTTAGTTTGAAACATAATAAAATCCTGGCTCACTACTATAGAAATAGATAAACTGCTAATTTTCTTAAATGGGTCTCATAATTTCAGAAAATAAAGCACAATGTTCACAGCCATCTTTTCATAAGTTGGCCTAATGGCACCAACTAATTCTATCGGTTTTTGTTAACAAAGACAAATCGCTCACCGGCGATACCTTGATAAAACCCGCATCCCCGGACCCTCAAGGAGTCTGTGGTACCCAAGGTGCATTCGAATACCGATCCAAGAACAAATTATGGTACTCGCGGGTCTCGGCCAGATAGAGGCACCTGTCGATGAGAAGTTGATACAGCTAATCGACGAAGATTGATATAGCAATTAACTGCAACACCATTCAAAAACCCAAGCAAGAACTTACCGGCTGAAGAAATTCTCTTTCTTGATTAGCCAGGAATGTTTTCTTGCTCCATTAGTAGATGGGAAAGAAGTTAGTAGCTAATTAAGGGCATAAAAAACTAGTTCTGCATGGGTGTTTTGCTATCAAAATAGTGTGCCACGCTCTGTGCTAATTGTGATTTACTTTTACAATAAAACCTAGAGAGGTGCGTGGTGCGAAATTAAGATGCTCGGACTTCTGTTGCAACTTAGGACACTAATTGAAATTAAGTGTTCTACCTTTACTCGCTTTCCTCCCAATAATTAATCTTTTTAGTGCCTGAAATAAAACTGGAAATCGGATGGACAAGTTCTTCTAGTCATTAATGAAAACTGGCATAATATTAATCATTGCGGAAAATCAATCATTTTTGCTCCTTGCATCATTAGAAGTTCAGCAGTGAGAAAATAAATGTGTTAGCTATTTTGAGCAAAACGTACACGTTAATTCTTAATGTAGTTTTGAATCATATTTAAAAATGTTTTTGTGAAAATAGAAATTTATTTATTTATTGACCACGATCTTTCTTTATATGGGTTATTATTTGGAACCCAAAATCTGTCATTGTGGTTTTTTTTTAACTGTTTAATGCTTATGCTAGGAGCATTTTGAATAAAGATAGTTACTAAAACTCTTAAAACAAAATTATAAAGTGTTCATGAAAAATGTGTGTTAGCGGACATAGACAATGTTAGGGTACATTTAGTGGGTTATTCAACGAACTTCTGATGAATGATTATTACTTAGGTCAATATTTTACTAGCTTCTGCTGAATGATTATTATTTGGATCAATATTTTATAAATGGGCAGAGTGTGTATCATCATAGTTTTTCGTAAAAATGCGTTTTTTAGTGTACATTAAGCTTGATGAAACATTGTATTTTTATTTCATAGCATACCTATTATTTTCATCGAAAAACTAACCTTTGAAGAGGTAATTCTTCTGGAATTCTTTAAATTTATGAAATTCCCCTGCATAAGCAATAATTAAAAAAAATGTTGGTTCAACACTAAACATTTTCTAAAAGACCAAGGATAAATTCTACTCTAATTTATTGTAAAGGTAAACTTTAAACCTTAAATCTGCTTTATGTAAATTCTAAAATATTAACTGGAAACTGTTTCAATTCAAGCTATCTGAAAAATCTTATCGATGATCAAATGCGATTACGCATATTTTCGTAAAAAGTTTTGTTCGACTGGACATATTACATTATTCAACTAACATCTACTAAAAAAGATTATGTTATACAAAATAGATCTTATTACAAATATAACCTTGAGATAAAGGTGAAAATTCACTCCCTTCCTGCAATTTTGAGCTAATTATTCTTGCTCGCCTGTGCACGCAGTCGCATTAAAGTCGCAGGTGGTTCAATTGCAGGGCATCACACTTAGGGTAATTTGCGTTAAAAAAATTGTGGGAAACCGGCGTAAGATATGTCCGCGTGCAGCCTCTTCTCAAGCATCGCGGGGAAATGCGAGTGCCTGCACCTTAATAGCCCCAATCATGCTGCGTTCAAGACACTTGTTGGCCATCTTACGCCGCTACACCGATGCTATTAGAAGCCAAACTTGGAAGATCTGTGCCAAGATACAACTGCGGCTGAGAATTGCTTAACTCACGGAACAATTCTAACGCAATGTGGACCGGAACGTCTTGATAATCGCCAGATACGAAATAAGTCCTCTTTGGAGGTGATGGAAACTTTTTCCACCATTAAAAATGGGAAAATGGCAAACAGCGCACGAGGTACCCCGACACTTTAGCGATGCCGACTGTGAACCTGCATCCGTTCGGGGTACCCAGAAACCCCCACGGTGCCCACCGTGCGCGTCTTTAACTTGTTAACAAACTGACATATGTGAAATGACACGAACAAAGAAGGGACTTCTTCCTAAAGATCATGTTTTAAGGAAGCGTTACCAAGATAATTGGATTTCCAACACTATTTTGATTAGCAGCGCATAAAGGCTGTGTGGGAGGAGTACCCTTCGTCAGGTAGGTGCTGCCGAGTGTCACTAGCCTGCATTCATATGATGGGAAATTTGTTCAGCAGCGAGGAGAATTCTCATGGAGCTCGCTTGGGAAACTCGTCGTGATGTTACTTAAGATGCTAATGAAAGAAAGCCGGGAGAAAAATGTTCTGCCAGTAGATAAATCTCTAGCGGTAAGCTTAATTAAATTACTTAATATCATCTTCCGGTGGGTGCTGGGACGTTTCTTTTGTTAGCCCAACGCTTAACCATGAGCGTGAACTTTTTCAGTCATTTGCCCTTTGGATGAGACTACTTAATTAATTTAATTTAGAGGCGCCACCGAGGTGTCCTATCACAGTCTTATAATAATGAAGGATAGAATATTTTCTTGTTTCGTATAAAATTTATAACATTTTCCTAATGAAACACTCTTAAACATTTTGCTCAATATAATCTCTAAACGAGAATGGGTATTGTTTGAACTCCAAAAAAGTCATGAAAACTAAGATTGGCTTATAGTACATAATTATTTGATAATGAAATTTTAATCTATAAGAAATTGTCGAAAGGAATGACAACTTCGTTCCATAATGGGATTCTTAAAGTATATACTCATTCAGGCTGGCCTTTAAAGAAATTTATTAAAACGAATTTCTGGAGAGTTATTCCCACATTATTTAACAGGATGAAGTATTGAAATAAAAAAATGTCCACCTCATTTGTTGTCGAAGGCACAGAAAGGTGCATTCGAACGGAGGATCTTCGCGGCTACAAAGGCGGCAGAACCTAATTGTCCCACCTCACATAACTTGAAATATTTTATGCATAAATGTCACTGATCCTGCCTTTACCATTTCTGTCCCCACGGAATCCCATTCGCCTTACTTTTACTTGATCATGTCCCCGGGAACAGCTCCTCAGGCCGGGTTTGATTTAGTGCACCCAGCGAACGCAGCCCAAAGACTACAAAAGCTGGAATATTCCAGCCGTCTGGTTGCACAAAGTGCAGAAAAGCGTCCAGGCGTCCAGGCGTCCGTCCGGCAATTTGGTGCATGCAAACGATAGTCGAACCAACAAAAGGGACTCGGGATTCCTTTGAATGCAATCTCCAGCTCTTATCGGTCTGTACAATTTCTTCTAACAAATTGGCTGAACCATTCGATTTTCTCTTCCGCTCGGGCTCGGGCTTTCGCTTTTATTTACAGAGACCCTTGGGCTCTTCTGTAGGATTCACGTAATGAGAAATTATTGTCCCTAGCGTGGAGTTAAAGACCTTTTGTTTCCACTATCAAAGAAAATCATCTCGCGATATATACGGGGCTCGACATCCGCAAGAATTATGGGCCCCGCAAAGCTCCCTCCAAGTGGTGGAGCGAGTGGTGCTGCCATTTCGGGTAAAATATCGGATGCTGGGCGGCGGATGACGCGGTGCGCGGCTAAACAAACAAAATCCGGCGCGCATACGCGAATAATATTTTAATTGTTTCCAGATTCGCGCGAGGTCGCCCCGGGGCCTGGATAGCACCGAGCGGATTTCCAAACAAATAAGTTAATTTGCTCCGGAGGAAATCAAAGTCGTGGATCCGCTCCGGCAGTGAAGGTGTTTCTCCGGATCTATCTGGGCATCGCTGGGGCACCATCCGGAGTCCACCAACAATGCAGCCGCCCGGGTAAGCCACGGAGGAATGGTCAAAGAGATCTCGGCGTGCCCGGCCACGGCCCGGCCTCGAATCGCAGATAAAGGACGCGTGCAGAAAATAATTAGATCCCCAATATGTAACATTTAATAAGGCAACTTGTAGCAATCTCCGGGCTCGTTATGCGGCCCAGCACAGGTTTTATTGGCTCTAGTTGCTGCTAAGTTATTTTAATTAGTCCCGCTGATTATCTCGATTTTTATATACCACCATAGTTCGAGCAGATGGTAGCCGGGTCGTTGTCGCCGTGAACTATGCCCAAGCTATTGTTCAGTTTTTGGTTCGCGACAGACAAAGGGTTCCCGGGGGAATTTTGAGGGGTTCCATCGAACGCTGCGGACAAGTAAAATTATTTTAAAATAAAATCAATCAGATTATGCTGGGGATAAAACGTCTTCCCGACTAACTTCCTTATTGAGCGATCGCCCGGACTGCTTCCCCTGCATAATCCGTGCACATGCATAAATTTGAAGAATTTTCCCTTGTCGAAATAAACGTGAACTCGACGAGTTTGTTCTGCTAATTAGAAGTTCGCGGCGAACAGCTGTGAGTCCATTAGAGCGGCCAAACGAGCCTGTTCCATTTCCGTTTGCAGCATAAACTATGCTTTACTTTGTAGAGATTCCACAATGTGCACAATTTCACTCAGGAGCAAATGACTGTTAAGGAATGGGTGCCTCCTTGAACTCGGCATTATCGAGTACAGGAGATGATTATAAAATCTTCACTTATCTGGACTCGACCAGGTGCTAGATATAAATCTCTAATCCTCTTGAAAAGTTGCGCCGCAGCGCCGGCTATTGTAAAGTGCCATAAAAAGCAAAATTAAGAGAGTCGTAAGTCAGCGCATAATTACGGCGGCTGTAATGCATGCCACACGCATGAAAAATATCTTTCTTCCTTTTTATCGGCTGTTATCGAGAATTCTCAGCGCATTGGGGTGGCTTATCCTTGAATAATAAAATAATAGTAAAACGGTTGTAAAAAGGTAATTGATCGACCCCGCGAAATAAGTAAAGAAAGGGCGGTGGCGGCGAATATGTATAGTATTCACAATCCCGATGTTATAAGCTCATTGAGCTCTAGGGTAATACATCAGCTTCAAGAATGAGATTTTGCCTTTTGCTTTTGTCGTGTTCAAATTCTGTAAATATGTACATAAATATTTATTTCCAAATTAATCCTTTTTCTGTCTGAGCGAAATGTTTAAACCATTCTTTTGAGGTTGCTTTTCGTACACATAATATAAAAATTAACGTGTCGAATATGTTTAGAAACAATTATTCTTTACCAATAACTATTTGGCTTGGAAAATCATTTATATTTTATGTGAAGATCTAGAAGAAACTAAGGTGATGCCCAAAACTCCAATATACTTGCAATTTTCAGAAATATTAGTAGCTCTTTAATGGTAGGACTATAGAGAGTTTAAAAGTTTAATTATTTTTCAGATTTTTTATACGTTTCCAATATTTTAAATAATTATTACATAGTAAATATTATACCTACAACTTCTAGGCCCTCAAACGGAGAACGATTTTACTCCATAGAAACGTTTATGAACCAAATATGAAAAAATCATCCATTGTAAAGATCCCGGCTTACATAGGTTGAAATAATCGACATTGAAATGACGAGCTACCGAATATGTAGTATTTAGAGGATTAAATAAAATGGGAAAAACCTGTATTGATTCCTCGCAATGTAATTGTCTTGAAATAAGCACACTTAAATTAATTTACACATATGAAACATTTTTATACTATACAATGTGTAATATATTGTATAATGTCAAATATTCAAAAATTGAAGAACAATTAAAAATAATAAGAACTGTAATCCTTTTTGGGATAATATTTAAAGAGATATGAATGAAATGATAAAAACGATTGAGAGCTATCAAAGGGTTGGATATGATATACATTTTGATATAAAAAGGAGGTGTACTTACATGTTTAAACGGGTATACCATTGCTACCTGAATTACTCGCAAGGAACCACCCAATCGAAGAATAATTGCCGAGACGAAAAAGCAATGTTCGAACAGCTCGGGGTATCGCCGCATTAAAAAACGATTATACACCGCAAAGCGGGCCGGATAAAGGGATTTTTATGTAAAAGGTTTGCTGGAGTCAATTTTAACCAATGCACTGGACGCGGCCGCAGCATCATCCATCATCGTCATCGAGTGCACAAACGCAGAAAGCGCGGAACGTGGTCAGAAGTTGCTGCGCGACGCTCATTTATCAATGCATCAGCGGCGCAAACATAACCAGCGAAGTTTTTCGCTTTTAATTTCAAATTTGCTTAGTCGCGCATCACCTGCGCCGTCACGCGGGCCCGGTAACGAGGAGGTAAATAAGACTAAGACGGACCCGGGTCGCCTTCAAGGCTTCGTCTTCAGGTGATCTGCGGCCGGAATCAGTGCGGTCGCGGAGTGATTTTGTGTTTTTTGTCAGCTGAGAATAGCCCGAGCGATGATAGGATCCTTGGCGGTAAAATGTTACCAACAATAGTCCAACGGGTGTGTGCTGGGGCAAAACGGAATTTTTTCAATTGTTGAACGCATGTATAGGAGTTTTAATTGCATGGGAGACATGTTGAAGTTGCTTCAAGGAATTCCTCGCGAGGACGGTCGGTGTCTGAGTTCAAGGACAAGGTTGCATGATGGACCTTTCGGTGTTGACGGCGAGATAAGAAATACTTCAAAAGATGGAATACTGTTTCCAAATGTCCAAATGCACAACTTATTTTTTTTTTATCAAAAACTATATCGGCTTCTTTAAAACTGACAAAGTATAAGATATACGATATTGTTGAGTATTCTAATATAAGCATGAATTTTAAAAACAAGCTTATCTTTCCAGTTAATAAAAACAGGGTATGCAATTTTAGTAGTATATGCATACGTTCCTTATATTTAAAGAATGTAAATTTGGAATTTTTGAATACGGAATTTCTTTATTAGTGGTTTATGCAATGACATTCTTTAGAAAAAAGTAAGTTTTTTGCTAGAGAAGGTAAAATTGTTTGTCTAAATGTTGCACACCTTATGATTCTAGAACTATTTTTCTCCAAAACTATGTATATGTACGTAAAATATATGAAAGAATGCTGTTAAAGCTCCTACCAGCTTTTATAGTAGTAAAGGGTGTTTTTGATACTTAATTTCGTATTTAACGAAGCTTTTACGTTTAACTAGGTTTTAAGTTAGTTTGGTAACCGATCTTACAACCTTGTTTTTAAAAAGCGTACATGTACCCCAAAAATTGGTAAGTGTTCCTATTCATTTGCTTTACTTTTGTTTGTTATTGTTCTTGCAGAAACTGCACGAAAAATTCAACGTGTTTTTCTCGATAATAGTCTTTTTTAAATTAATTACTCTGTTTTCTTTGTGACTAATCTTAATGCATTAATTGGTACATTAAGAGCACATCCGGTTATCATATCTTTACAGCGGATGACTTCTAAAGTTAAATTAAATCCACGACTTACAGGGAGCTAGTGAAGCGATGAAAAGAAAAAAGAATTCAAAGTGTTTTACTAAAATTGTGCTATCATTCTCTTCATTATTTTTGTAAGCAAAAAGGCGGAACTATCCACTTAATGTTATTGATCAAGGACATCTATTCCAGACGCTTGGTCTTTGAGCATAGCTTTCAAGATAACATGGATTCTGCATGGTTTATCTGCTTTTGCATCCATGTAATTTCCAATGGAATCTTCTTGGGAGCCCTTAGTGGAATTATCGGCGCAGTTTTGCGAAGTAGTTTTAGTCTAGTTAGCCAGACGAGGGTAAAAAGGACTTAGCCTTTGTCGGATGGCGAACTCAGCGCCTAGGTCCAGCAGCTGTGAATCGAATGGTAATAAAATTATAGCCTGAATCGCAGTTACATTCCGCGTTTCTCCAGTTCTAAATATAACCAGGTCCCTGTGATGACAGGAATCTTAATACCTTTTGACATACGCCTTATGCCGCGGCGGTATCACCGGTCGACGGTTTTCGCCCAGGTATCCAGGGTTTTTAGTTTCCAGCCGTAAAAATGTAACTCTTCTGTTTCGCCAGAGATCCCGGCCGGCAAGTGCAAGGGCATGCAAATGAGAGCACTTGCCCAGGCCTTTCGAGTCCAGGCTAATGACTACGCCTCGCGAAACCGCGATCTAGTGGGAATACCTGCTCAGGTGCCGAGATAGCGAAATTGAAATTTAGGTATTCCGCGCGGTCTGTCATTGCGATAATTGCCTCGGACGCCTTAAGAATAGCTTTCTCCGCGCTCTGGCTGGCGACTCGCCACCATTTCGCGTTATTCGCGGCATTTTCGACCGTCGCTCTCAAGTCGCGCTGGTTTTGCAAAGTTTCGCGGAAAACCCGAAGGAAAGCATCGGGCTGCCACATTCAATTTCATTTTTCACTTTTCCTCTTATCTGCGATTCATGGCACGCAAGATGCTATCAGTGCGCATCGCCGAGCAATTTTCCTTTTGTTCGCAGTTGAGACACCTGCGCCGGAATTCTCGTCCATTGTTCCGGCCGCGGATGCAACCCTTGCAGATTTTTCTCAGCCATCTTTAGCCCTATAAAAATGGGCGCATTAAGATGTTGCTCGCGATTGCACCAACGGTACATTCAAATTACGCGCTTCGAAAGAAGAGTTCTTGACTCGGCCTCTTCTGACGCCTGAATTTATTTAGATTCTAATCAAGGTGAGTGCAGTTAACCTTTTTGCTGCGATTGTTTCCTAATTTGAAGTTAAAATTTGTTAGTTATCATACAATCATACATAAACAGCTAAGTCGCTGTCTTTAAAAAGAATTATACTTATGAGTGTGAAACCTTATTAAATATTAAAATATTACAAATGGCTTTTCATAATTTGAAACCTTTTTCATAAATTAACGACTTTTCAAAAAAAACATTAATATATTTTCTGCTTTATTTCGTCATCCTAAAAATTAGATCCAGGACGAATACTGTGCAATGGATACCTTCTTAAGTAAAATTATATAGTTCTAAAATGAACCCGCAATAAACTCTTATTAAATACTTTTACTCGGCGACTAACTAAAATTTGTTTTCATTGAACACAACGAAAAACAAAATGAATATAAAATTGTGACGAACAGGACGCATTCAGGACATGCATAAATTGTAAATCATCGAAGTTAAAAAAGATTTCAGATTTTTAAAATATTTTATTTGTATTGTTTGTGTTTTAATATTCAGTCCTTTTTGACATGTATTTCAAAAGGAATTCGAATATTTAAAAATCATTTTCTCACTAATACGATTTTCGCAAAAATCAACAAAACTTGGTGCTATTTTTTATACATTTACTTTATATATTTGCTGTTAGGAACATAATTGTAATTTTCCGGCATATTAAATTTACTGATCATCAGTATTTTTGGGCACTAATTATATACTTAAATAAGAAAATTAAACTAATCAGAACGGCACGTTTTTGGGGAAAAAAAAGTTCCTTCTTAAGCACTGTTGAGCTCATTTTACAAATTTTAAATTAATTATATAACATGGTAATATGTATGTGTCTCAAATAAAATCTTTTAAAACTTGCAATTTTGTGCTGAGCTGGTATTAGAGAACTTCTGATTAAAAATATGCTTGAGTTTGATCTAGAATACTTCCCTTTCTTGAAAAAATTAGCGCAATGAAAAATCGCGAGGTATCAGTGTATTGGTATTATAAATTTCGAGGATTTTTGAATTAGAACATTTAAACTTGACGCCCTTTCTACAAAAATAAGGTTTTTTCTTGGTCATGGCCCTTTCAAGCACGTGTTTGTTAAGTTTATCAGTTTATCTGCCACTGCGTGCCGCGAGTGCTGTTGCTACAAATTACCTCAATTGTTCCCTGTTTTAGATAGAGATTTGGTGGGAGCCATTTGTCAAATGGCCCAGGAGGACCGAGCCGGAAGGTCCCTTGTGGGGTCCCAAAGTAAACAGCGTGCCCTCGCCGCTGAAGCGTGTCGCAGTACGGCGAAGTGCCAAAATGCCACTCACGAAATTCATGTTGTGGCGCTCACCCGTCGCGGGCATAATTAGTAACATTCCGAAATGATTGCGATACAAAAAATCAATTTAAGACCCGCGAACGGACCGTTCCCGAAGAAATGGAGGGAGTGCGAAATACCTTCTATTCCGATTACCGTTTAGAAAAAAAACATTCAAATTTTCGTAGACCGACAGTGGTCGCCGCGGTGTGGTTTGCGATCCAACCTCTGACTTCTAACGTGAATTTCGCGGCGCTAATTAGTTATTATTGCTGAAAAACAAGTTTAATCCCCGTGTCCCGCAGCACAGTTATACGCGGAAGGAAAGGTAATTAAAACGATGAAATACCGCTAAATACAATCAGCCAGCCCCAGCACGCGATCGAACCACTGAAAACAAGTTAATTTGGAAGGGAAGCGCTCCGCCGCGGCCGATTGTCTTCGAGTGGACAGATGACCGATGGGCGGGTCTGAATCGATGATTACACGGCTACTCCCGCGCTGCACCAAGGATGAGTCCATCAATCAATCGCGGCTGTCATAAATCAATCAGATTCAAATGAGCAGACTCTTTCCGGTAGGGCTAATTATTGTTATTCACGGTGATTAGTATTTTTGTAATAGAATCATTAGCATAAGAGACCGCGTATACGCACCGCGCCTCCGCGGCACCGGCCAAAGCGCGTTGTCATGTTGCGACCGCGCACTTTCCTCGGTGGGGCCCAACCGCCGCGCGCCGCCGGAGCGCCGCTGCAGTCCGTCCGCGCATCGCTCCGGCGGCCCGAGCTGCACTTGAATAAATTTTTGATCCGTGCGGCCGGAATGTCGAGGGTTTCCGTGCTTTGGGCGGTGTGGCCAGGTGACTTGTATCAATTAATTATAACCGTCGGAACTGCGGGCCCCGGAGATGAATGGAAGCACCGACCTTTCGGCTATTCGTCATGGACGTCTTGTGGTTATTATCGCGCATAAAACCACTGCGCTATTTTAATAATAGAACGTCCTTGTGCTTCCAAGGACATTTGAATATCTTCGACATAAAATAAATCCGCGATGTGTCTCCCATCAAACAGAACCGGCTTCGCATCCTGTATGGGCCAAAGGGCGTAATTATAAAACTGTCGTCTACAAGGTTTTCATAATTATTAGAAAAATATGCATTTTTCCCTGAAATATTTGAAGCCAATAGGCTTTTGGCCCTTGGCGTTTTTTAGTCAATTTGTTGTAAGTTTTAACCCGTGTAATTTTCAAGACGAATGCATATATTAATATATTAAAGTTTTTTATTTAAGTAGGCAATTAAATTATTTTAAACAAGATTGCGAACGCCTCCCTCCTCGTTAAGTGATAACATTTATCAGTTTTTACCTGTAAACTCATTGACTTATTATTGTATAAACTAAATTCGGTTCTGCAAAAAGTAAATTCAAACGCGTTGTAGTATTTAGACTTTTCTTTTTTTGTGTAATGGCTGATATTCGAAGTTTCATTTAGCGTAAAAGTCTCCTTCGCTTATCAAATTTAAAAAAATATAATTTATTTTATTTATTTTCTTAATAAAGGTGATGTGATAGAACATTTATAATTTTGGGTTTTTTTTTAGCACCTAAAAAATTATATAAAATAATTGTTACAATATTAGGAGTTTTGATTAGCCATATGTTGCAGGACTATTTTAGGTATTTTGAAAATGAGTTTTGTTAAATTATGTACATACTTAATTTTTTTTCTATATTGCGGTCTTAAAATGGAAAACAATTTTGAAAAAAATGTCTTAAAAGTCTTGGCGCAATGCCATGACCTGCTCAAAGTTAGAAGTCGAAAAATATTTATGTCATGCTTTATGGTTTTAAGGAGATATTTTTACAACGTTGTACGTATTTAATTTTTTTTCGCAGTGATTATAAATACTTTGCGAATGTTATTGAATTTTCCAAAAACTACAGTTCTTTCATTTTATGTTTAGCCCCATCGAGGGTAAATGTCTCTTTCTATATTTGTTAAGAAGTTCTCATATTCACTCTTACCACGTAATGCTTACAATATTTATATAACACATTATATAGTAAAGTGAGCTCCTAAAGGCCCTACTTCGTCATACTTGTTGCCCATTAAAAATAAGATAAAAACTTTCATAGTTTCTTGGAAGAAAATCAAGATGCTGTAGGTACGTCGTAAATCTACGAGTTCCTTCCTCTCTTCGGACAAAGGATCCTCCGATTTTACGCAATTAATTGAACTAATTCGATTTTTTCAATAGCCGGAAAGATCACGCGTCCCGCCGCCGAGCGTTAGAATAAATCTTCATGCAAATCCGCCGTGCGGATAATCATTTAAACCATAAACATGAAATCGCTTTCGACAGTGAAACTGCTCGGCCCGACTGAGTGGAGCAGAACGAATTTTTGAAGTGGATATGTTTTAAGGTCCCGACCACCCTTATAATTTATGAAAGAGAAAACCCAGGCCGTGTCCAGTGGTCACGTTCCACAGATTCTTTCTTGCGCCAATTCTTCCCGGTGGAGGCGTGCTGGACTAGTAGCCTCCAGGTGCTAACTGTATCCATGTGTATCTTTGAGATCAATTCCAGCATCCAAGTAACAAAACACAACATACGCCCGGCCCAGCCCTGTGATCTAGAGATGTTAATGAACTTGGGCGGTGCGGCGAACTCCAATTTCTGAGAAAACTCCTTTTAATTAGAAGACTGCCAGATCAGTCATTACGACACTTGGCGATCGGCGCACAGACTCAACAGCGAGATTAGGAATTTCTTCAAGAATCAGTTTACTACGGAGCTCAAAATGACCCTGCCAAGGTGTGAGCAGTGATGAGGTGTTTTTTCGGCAAATTTGGGGCGGACACCGACTAATCGTTTCTTTGGCGAAGGAGAGAGTAAGCCACCTCACCTGGCCATTACTCCCCAAACCGAAAGAAAATAGCGGTGAACAATGTAGTTACCATTTTACTCTCGGCACGCCACAGGTGAATCGTTAGCTACTATCCAATTTGATATACTTTTCCTAGTCATCCGCGGCTCCAAAGGAAGCGGTTGCGGTTTATTCATAACCTGTGCAAACGCCTCGCCGGGAACTAAAGGAGCGGCTTCTTAAAATTTTCGATCGCCGGGCATAAATTGATCGTAATTTTCTCACCTGGCCATTTCAAATCGTAACATTTGCAGAAATCAATCGGCCGCACAAAAGATGGCACGCACCAATGCGGAAGTGGTCCATCATCCAGAACCGGTGCTCTGGGTAACGACTTCGATCGCTCCCGGTCATAGAGGAATTTCTCGCTGAAATTCACTTTCGGACAGAACGGCGATTTTGCGAAATTCATGTTATATTGGATCGGTAGGATCGTGGAAATACGTATGTAGGTGCGGACAGTCTAACGGTTTCCTCTAATTAGGGCTGTAAACGGGCATTTTTAGCAATAATAGGTGTGCCCAATTTTGATTGTAAAATTTACAAATTAGAAACAATTTTTCTGATAGCATCATTGAACTCACTTAGCTATCTTCCCAAGTTCCTGTCCTACTTCGCGGACGCTTTAGCATCCGCCCTGTTCCTGCAAAAGATCCATCAGCCTCCAAATCAATTTGCTCTCAATTACACCTGCACCCGTTGGTGGTATTATTAGCCCTGATTAGAGCCTCTTCGGGATTCCATTTTTTATTCGGCTTCGATAATTGCGACAAAATTGGGTGAAGCTCCACATCCGATTAAAATACGCCGAAAATCACTTTAACTGACCACACTTTCTCCGTCTGGGCGCGGAATTTAGGTGGTCTCAAAATAACCTGTGATTAGCAGTTACGATGATGGGATAATTCCTCATATTTTATCCAACTTGATCCATGATTGAAGACCCAATGGCACGGATAAGTTTTTTCTTTATCTTCCCTGCGGTTTCTAATCAACCGCGCGCAACTATCTGGCTAAAGACGAAAGTTGTGCCGCAAATAATTTATGAATGCTATTCGCGAAATGATCGAAGGAAATATTTTATTTGCATGACACTCGATAAGAATATCAAAAATGAATTAAATGTCTTTGGCTTTGGCCAACGGAAAATTAAAGGTATATAATATTTAACTTCACACAAATTACTTTAGGAGATGGTCACTACAGGCGGCAAGCATCGACGACAGACTTGCACCAACTTTATTTTTAGAATTAATACGCTTGAGGAAATTGTTTGGTAAGTATTATTCGTAAAAAGGTAGGTACTTGTTTGTTGATCATTGTGAGTTTAAGTAATAATGTTATTGGATATACAATTTAGGAACATTAATTATATGAGTTTTTCGTATTTGAATGACGACTGTTCAAGTTATCTTAAATAGTGTGATGAAAATTTCATAAATGTATGACAAATAATATATAACCAATTTTAGTAGTGACAAAATAAATACCGGATCTAAGTGCAATTTTGTAATCATGAATAATAGATATTAGAGAAGTATTCGTTTAGCTATTTTTTACAAAATTTTGAAGTTTATAATGAGAAGAATTTATATCAAATTCATCCCTCCATTACTTTTATTTCAGAAATCTACTTTAACTAGATCACTCTGATGGTTTCCTAACACCGCGACCCGACTAAAAAATACTTGAATAAATGTAAGCTAGAAATCGAGTTCTTAGATACATGCAAGAGGCAATCAATAAAGCATATTCTAGAAAGTAGGAATTTGCTGCCTTACTTTGTAATGCAAAGTCTGCAGCATAATAGATCGACATTTTTCATAAACCAAACTCACCGGCAACTGCAACGCATCGTCCCATTTACATAAATTTTCTAACGTCTTCCACGAGAGGTCTTTCACTTTAATAAGCCTGAGAAAAATTGCTTATAAGTAAGGTCTCATTTGATATGCGAGTTCTTGCTCTCCAGGTCATCACTTTGGCGGACGCTTAGACAGGGAAGAGCTTGCTGTCGCGGTCTATATTTGGTCAAATCGAGAAAATTTTTCGCTGCATAAATTTTTCCCATTAGCCTGGCGGTGACAGCTGAAAGAGTCATCGAGGGGAGCAAGTGCAATTGTAAGATATGCGACGAGGCCGCGAGTACATAAACATGAGAACCGAAATAAATTCAGCGTTATCATGTTTCCTGCAAGCTCCCATATATCAAAGGCAATTTTCTGGCTCCTTTCTGGCCGGAGCGTGTCCGCGCAAATATCGCGGATGGCCAGGCTCCGGAGATGGCGAATTAAAATTCCTCCTGACTGGTGGCGCCATTAATAATGAAATTTATAACAGGTCGGTGGACTGATTGAGCCTTGCTGAGCGATGTAGGCGATAAGCACGTGGCCAGAGCCGCGGATTCTCACTCAGGAGTGGATCCCTTTCCGGACTAGAACTGCCGAAGAATGCGCGAGGCACACGAGGTTTCCAGGGATTTCAGCACCGACCATAGATTGATGCTACTTTATTATCATCTTGACGGCAAAATAGTGTAGAACGATGTCCGCGGCCGTGCTAGAAGCGTGGTCAAGATTGGCGATCGCGGCACAAACTTATTGTCATCGATTCGCTGAACGGACCCTCTGTCGCTAAACGGCTGGTTGAGATTTGTCGAAACTCTTGTCGTAGTTCTTCTTGTCCGGACTTCCTTAAGACATACATGCTATGCACCCCGACGCAATCAAATTCCATAAAATTTAAACTTTGTAACATTACATACCTACATAAAAAATATTACGATAACTTTTCCCGCGACTTCCCAGTACCATCTATTCAAGAAGGGTTAAATTGTTTTATATAGAAACTTGTACACTTCCCCGCACTCAATTGAGATTTAAATTTCGAAAATTGTGCTTTATTGTTATAAAAACCAATTGTCCTTAAATAATTCTAGATTTAGCGATTTGGGTTGGCTATTAATATGTAAGTCAGTTACAATCTAAAAACTGATTATAAGCTATTAGTTGTTGAGTAAGCTATAATTCATATTTCATTATTTAAAAATATGATATGGAAACGCATTTTTGTTTTTACTAAAACTTGATTTCAAATATTTCTACATGCCTTCCTTTATACTTACTTAAAGTATTGGTGTCAATATTCTTCTCGTAATTCATGGCTTTATTCGATTTG
Organism: Tolmerus cingulatus; assembly: GCA_959613345.1. NCBI lineage: Eukaryota > Metazoa > Arthropoda > Insecta > Diptera > Asilidae > Tolmerus > Tolmerus cingulatus. The sequence continues at coordinate 5,930,942 of OY390711.1, read as the reverse complement.
TGTTTCTGCGGGACATCTACGAAACTAAACAGATCGTGGTCTACTTTCGCGCAGAGGATTATACAAACCATCTATTTAAGTACGACACAATTCAGCCATTGTCGCAGATATTCCGACACACCGAGTACGTAGTTTTAATTTAAAAATAAATAGGCGTCCATTACCGGTCGTTACTGCAGCGCGGGGTACAAATCATCCCATCTACGGACAATTTATCTTGGGTGACCCACAAATGCCCAAATAGCACCTTTTGTGACAAAATTGCCGCGAAAGCGTTATCCAGACGCGATGGCATGAACTACTTATCCGAATCCCATTCGGCGGGATCACGTCAAGGAATGGGTGAAACGTGACGAAATAATCAAAAGTTTCGCAAAACTTTCACAGGCCCTCATAAATCATCGATTAAGGCAAAAAGTCAGCCGGAAAATGAGCGTGTGGTCAATAAACTCCCACGTATTCGCGGCCCATTTACCACGTTCCACGTTCTACCAGAAATGAGTGGACCGACTGGACACTGGAGGCATGCTTGCGCACCACAAACTGGTAAACTATGAGAAACCTTAATTGCGCAAATTTATAAATTGCATGACGCGATTGGTGCGTTACTGTGCCACGAGCGTGAAGAAATTTGGATTCTTTCAGAACTGTGCCTGTTGCAAGAGTTCCTGTCCTATTTCAAGCCGGATGGCATTTGCAAATGGCACGAAATCGCTTATTTACTGCGGCAATCGCGCTAATCCTGACACTGAAGAATTTAATTAGTGGACGACTTATGAGCACGTCAGGAGTAACTCGTCTCCACGCCATTAAATTATCCATTTTACTAGTTGAAATTGCAGCTCAAATCCAATTTAATCCGATTACCGTGAAGGCGAAGGTGTGTCACAATCTTGAGATAAATTGTAGCATAATTTGTAACATCTGCGCTGAATACGGGTTGTCTGCACGTTTCTCCAAAATGTTCTAGACCCAGATTGCGGTGCGAGAAGATGCGGCCAGTGATAGTATCCTGTGGGGTATGTTTGAAAGCGGTTCAGGTGGTCCGATCATTTGTCTAGATCGTATCCATGCTTATGAATAATGAGCGAGAATGAGTCTTGCTATTTTAGTTTTTTGACAAATATCAATAATTTCCGCTCAACATGCATTAGAACAGTGTTCGTTTTGGATAAATTTTCTTGCAACTAATTTATTATACCGAGATTTTAACGTCGGTATGAAAATCTAAGTAGAAAAATTCCACAATTATTTTTGATTTGAAACAGAAAATAAGAAAGAATGATTAGGTATTAAATGTTTGAAAATACGAATTCGAAATCGTAATGGTTTACCCGGGCATAAATAAATTTTCTTTAAAAAATTTTAGTATCTAATCAAATTTCGAAAATTAAATTTTAATCATCAAACAATTGGCGTTAGTTTCAAAATATTAAATTTAAAAATTTCAGTTTTAAGTCGACTTAAAAACGAATTCGCTTAGTCTGGAACGCCTGACTGGAATAGCTTAGATTCTGGCTGGTATAAAAAGCCTGGAACCGCTAAAATGTTTAGGAGCTTCTAAAATGTTTAATAATCGGAGTTTATTTAAAAGAATTTAAATTTAAATTAATAAATTACATAACTATGTGTATACCATAATTGTCAAAATTCGTATTCATAATAGCATTTTGGATGCACGATTTTTGAATGTGCTTAGGAAGGCAAGTTATTAATTTTTGTACGTTATTTAGAAATAGTACAAAAAATATAAAAACAGAAAGGATATACATTTAAAATCATTGATTATTTGAGAAATGTTTCAGTTTTGAGTTATATATGTATAAGCGCATAGTAGGTACCTCGGGTGAGTTTATTTAATCGAAGCTATAAAACAGCGTATATTTATTAGACGACGCCTACTTTAAGGAATTTCGCAAGGCTGCAAGAAAAGTGGGCATTCGCGTCTACTTCTTACTTCTCCGTTCGATAATCCGCCGATTTGATCATCATTTCGCAGCTCGCAGCAAAGTCATTAGCCGTGCAATAACATTGCCTCCCAAACGTGGGGCTAATTACTTTCTCGTTATTCGCGTGTTCGACTCCAATGGAACGCGCGCAAGGGGCCGCGGCGTCGCGGCGCACCGCGGGCGCAATTATTTCCCGTAATGAAATGTCACGCTGCATAATATTCTTTATTAACATATCAGGATCGGGGAGCCCGACAAATGCCGGGCTGAGGAAATCGTGACCGAGCGAAATTTATACCCATATCGCCCAAATGAGGCTCGCCTAATATGCGATTCGCTCGGAGCTGGTGCTTAGGCCCGGTGCACACGGGCAGGAGCAATTGACTCCGGAGCTGTGTCGGCGGTGTCGGCGGGCCGCGGCGGTCTGGGCGTGCAAGTGAGAAGCCCCAGACGGCAGTCGCGGAGGCTTCGAGCGGGCCTCGCTACACTAGTGGCACAATTTCCCTGCCGACCGGCCAGAGATGCACACTTCCGATAGGTGTATTTATGTGCACTGGCAATAAGGTCAAAGGGCATAGGTGATTTATTCGAGAGAATGTGCACCGGGGAATTTCCGATATAAAAACCGTCGTACAACTATATTCCAGATGAGACCGTAAAATATGGGACAATTGCAGGTTCCGTGGGAACGCTTTGTCTCCGGGGATGCCATCGCGCGCATAGACCCACTTTTCGGGTCCAGTTATAGTCGCTAATATCCTGCGACGGGGTCATCGTGGAAGTGGTCATTAGTCGGTGCAATCATCAACCGCGATTCGCTCAAGACGCGATTCGATTGCGCCGGTGGCTCTTTGTACACGCCGAGACCATGTTTTGCACCCATAATTCGCAGCCGTTAAAAGGTTATTAAACGATGTATGTCCCACCATAAGGTAGCATAAAGAGAACTCTAGAAGAATTTATTACAAACCAACTACATAACTACATATCTAAAGAAATCACCCTAAAATAATTTTCATATTTATGATATTATTCTCATGGCAATATATCGTGAATAAATTGAGCTAATTACACTAGAAAAACTTCGTACATTATAATGTTTGTTTTAATCATTGGTTTCCACTTAACCCGTATTACCTACAGTTGTAAAGTATTAGATACAAATTTTAGAACAATTTAAAACGATAGCTAGACTGGGACTTGTACTTCTAACTTTTCTGAATTGCGTCGATATGGTTGGGCCTTGCCTTTCGATTCAGAAGGTATATTAATATATGTATATTTTAGGAACTTGATCTTGAGTTATATTTTCTTCTCTAACTATTTATAATTTTCCATCTCAGATTCACATTTAAGAAGATATAAGAAAAGAAAGTTTAAAATATAATTTTAATTGTAAATAGAAAAAAATGAAGTGTACATGCATATTAGCAATATATTTCAATAGCTCAATATATGGTAGTCTCCTTAATTTGGTTTTATGTGAATATGAGATTTCGTATAAAATGTAAGTATAATTCCTTAAAATTCTGTTGTAATGCATAATGTAAACGAATTAATGTGTAATAGCGGGCGATAAATTTAGAACATTTGTAATATTTCTTGGACGAACGCCTATACAAAATATTCAAAAAATTCTAATTGTAATTTCCTGAGATTTTAAATTAAGTACTCCTAGTTTCAGAGGACATGACACTGAAGTGCCTTTGTGTGGCCAGCCCCCACCGTTGACTGATCGTTGGCTATCAAAATTTAGTAAAACAAGGTAGTTTACGCGTTCGAGTGAACATAACATCCCCGGACACGAAAATTACCTCTAAAGATGCAATCAAGGAACACACGTAAACCCAACGATCACCTTCGAAGAGTCGTAATCTATCGCGAAACGTTTGCATTACTAACATTCGTCCGGCAGTTATGGATTTTCTTGGAGTGCTGCAACTTAGGTCCGGTGCATTTTATTAGAAGATTTTACGATTCTGTTCCGCGAGCAAATGGCGCCCTAACAACGACCGCTTTTCCTTTGCGGAAAACTGTTAAATGTTCCGATTCCCGTTTGGTCTGAAGATGTCTTCGAGTTTTCTTCCAAACGGACTCGTCTCTTGGTATTCCTTAGGGAGAAATTAAGAACGTGCTCTGTGAACGCCAAGTGAATAATTGAATTTGTTTGTTTTATAGGCAAATAACAACAGCTCCGAAAGGCGACGGACAGGTGTGCCAGCAGAGAGCGAACATTTTAATTGCTCAAAGTAATGTGATAAAGCCGTAGTTAAATTGGTAACAGTTAAAGTATAATTGCGCGAAGGATGGATTGAATTACTTGTTAAATGCAAGTTCTTAGGCAGTAGTTTTTATGCCTTCCTTCTTCAAAGTCGAATGTTCATCCACTATTATATCGTTTTAAATTTTTATTTGCCAGCCTTTTCTCATTTTCCAGAATAGAAAATTACAAAGTAGTTGTATTTTCTAAAAAATGGTTTGAACAGATTTATATGCAAAGATCCAAATTAGATATTCTAAGTAGTTATCGTATTTGGAAGGAAGTAAGAATTTGAGGCGCAGTATATGAATCAAAGTAGAAGATAGTCAGTTTATTTTTTTCAAATCTATGTTTTTTAGTATAGTATTCACCTAAACTAAGGAATCGGCTTAAAATTTCTGGAGATATTTTAGCAACAAATTATTTTCCGCAAGCCGATAACTATTTATAATAACATTTTTAATTTTTGAGAATATTTTTCTTTTTATTTCAGATCAACCTTATCATATACACCAACCGATGCAGCGAAAAAGTGACATGAAACTTAAAGTGAAATATAGCTTGGAAAGTTATTAATACTTTTTAGAATTGTATACATATTTACAACCTTGATAATAAGTTGTGTCTCGGAACATAGGTTGGTTGATCCAATGGAACGACTATAAACCTCAATGAATTTTAATGGAAATAATCGCGCAGAGGTTTCGAGCAATACTGGATTAGTGTAGTAATATCTGCAGTAAGGCTAGATTCATTCATTCCTCCCGCAGCTATTTCACCAGTACAGTGACTCACCTAGCTCTCGCATTCGCATTTATGTTCTGAGGGTTTTGAGGTCGGCAGCATATTTCATAAAAGCACCGCAATATCTCGAAATCAACCGGGGATTAGAAGAAAATTAGGTGTGCAGCTTAGCGATTCATTGCTGCGTTCGTATCCATTACAAAGCAGCGACACGGCACTGACCGGCCGCGGTTCTCACGAATCGCATTCTGTTTTGCAACAATCAGGAAATGCAGCCGGGTCGGGCAGCGTTTAGCGGGCCAGCGATAACAGATTGTAATACAATCAGCTTCTGTGCAGTTAACCGTGAAATATCTCAAAATCGTGTCATAGAAACGTAATCTGCCAGCACCACCTCCGCCCGCCGCGGCTCCGACTCGCGCCACAAATGGGAAAATACCAGAATCGGTGGGCCCCATGGAGCGCCTTCTGAATGGGCTGCGCCACCCCGGCAAGATCAGGGCCTTGTCAGCGATAATTAATTGCCCGGGATCAGCCAAAAGTTTATCGCTTAACATTTATCTGAACAGAGAATGTGCGAATCATTCTCTGTTCGCGATTAGATAAAACATTGTTACCCTCCGCGGGCAGCGGCCGAAGGGTTCCGCGCTGCCGCTGTGGGGTCTTTCTTAATTGCATGACTCCAACGCTTTTGTTGACTCCTCATGAAATCCAAATCGCTTTGTGTGGCTCCCATATTTCACCAACGAGTGACACCTTCACTGTGGCCAGCAGTCCTGCTGAGCTGGATTTATTAAATTACAACCACAAAGCCAATATTTATCGGGTTTTGCCATTGTTGCAGAGGGCAATCTTAAGTGGGACATGAACCTTATGTTTACTTTTATTCACCTATCTCGGTCACTAGTTAGTCAGGATTAGTTTGTTTTATTCGAGGGCTATTACATATTCTTCGAGATTATGAGAACCCTTTTCCAATAAAGAATTAAATGTGTTTTTTAACTGAAAAACTCGAGATAAATTGAGAACGTAAAAAATTTGTTTATTAAATTTTAGAAAAATTTAAATTTGTTAACGAATAAATACATCCAAATTTCTAAAAGAGTTATTGTAATAAAATTTAAAGTTACTAATTTTTAAATGTTTTAAAAAAATCGTCACAAAAAAGCCCATTTATTACTTGATTATATTCTGAACCCAATTTTTTGAGTATTAATTTTGAATAGCCCGAAAACTCCTGTTAGGGTATTCGAGTACTTATTTATAAATAATAATTAATACCTACAGAATTAATATACTAGGAGGTAAGAATGTAAAATTATAGGAATCAATAAGAAAATAAAAACTTTTCAGCTTAAGTTAAAAATATGAGATAGATTTCGAACATCTTTTAGAAAGTCCTTTAAGAACCTCTTTCCGTTTACTAATCCTACAAAAGACTTATAGAAATTAGAAATAAATAATGTACTCATTACAAGATTCTTTTTCGAGTATTCCAGTACCTATTCAAAACTTTTTTGAATAAAGTTGGCCCAAGATTACAAGTACTTGAGTACCTACTATTATTTAAAGTGTTGAAATAATTCGGTTGCGTAAATCGTTATTCTTATGTGAAATCACTTTCATTCAAATCTTGCTAATTACAGAGCGTTGACTTGGTAGAGACGGCCTTCAAAAGTCCGACAGTGCATTTATCTGTAATTCAAATAAAGCTTCATTTACCCACGATATGAGGTATGCCGCGGAATCAATTCATCATCATTTCAAACCGTCAAATTAGCTAATGACCTGATAAAATAAAAACTAGCTTAGCGCAGCCACATATCCGCTGTAAGCGAGAAATTTGCGGAGCTAATTGAAGAGATCAGAAGACCACCTCCTGAACAATCCGCGCTATGCTAATGTTTGTTTTGCCAAAATCCCATTCAAGCGATTTTTTCGCAATTTGCCAGGATTACACAGCAAAATTGTTAAAAAGCCAAGCAAATGGCTTATGACTTGCGATTCGAAGCCTAACAAAGAGGTGAGAATTTCAAATTGTGTAATTGCGGTGCCCCCGAGACCGGTCTCCTTAAGGCGCGGACCCGGCGCAATAAACCCGCGGATCGATGCAAATGACTTCAATTATCGGGCAGACAGCAAAAGATTCAATTACCATTGATTGGCGGGCCGGGGGCAAACTTCGACTGGTGATCGCCCGCAAGTGACAAACGTGTTTTCCGCTGATCGCGCTTAATAATCGCGGCCTGATAAATCGCTTCAGCTGGACCGCCTCATCTCTGGAGGGCAGGAGGAAATAATCGCGTGGTTAGCGAGTTACTACCATATATTTGCGTATTTAGTTTCGTGGAGGAATGCTCAGCCAGGAGTATCATCGTCCAATAAATCACCGGGGCGTATTAAAACCCGCGAATTTGTGAAATGTTCGACCGTCATTAGACCCGGTGAGGTGCATCGTCAAGGTGCACTTCCTAGACACGCTTTAAATAAAACGAGTTTCCCAGCGATTGGCCCCGGCTTCAAGGAGCACACTGCCGGGAACTCTCCGCCGCTGCGTGGCCGCATAAATCAATGTTCACTCATTAGGATCCCCGGCGAAACTGTTGCCGGGAACTTTCTCCCGGTGCAATCATTTCGCTATCGCGGCAAATTATAGTAGCGTGTTTGGAACTGGGAACCGGGAACTGGGAAATTACAAAATCCCTGGTATATCTCAGCGGACAGGTTTCAGCCGCGGTGACTTACGCTTAAATTAAAACAGAGTTTCTGCATTTCGGAGGCGGAGTTTAGAGTCTGCTGATATGCCACTTTCAATTGCCCATGGAGAAAGATTTTCAATTAATTTTTCGATATCACTCATAATTCGTTTCACATGATCTTCTCGGTGGATCGAATCCATGCCGTCGTTAAACACAAAAGAAGCCGGTAAAGGTAGGTACATATATGTTAAAACATTTTGATTAGCGATATTTTTTTAGTTTATGAGCAAACGAACATTTAAACGGCAGTGCATATTTTTTATTTGAGATTATTGCACTCTGTGATGTTACGAGTATGATGAGCGCTAATTGGAATTTGTATTAAGTAGTGAAAGTGTTAGGATTTAAAATAAATTTAGCAAATAGAGTGTTTAAAACATTTGCAATTGTTGTTTGAGATGAAAATTTGTACAACTATACTTTGAACAAGTTAATTTTTCATATCACCAATATGTAGCAATTTTATTTGCGGTAGTTATCTGTCAAAACCAATCAGAAATATCTTCTATAGTTTGCGATATATATGTATAATCGACATTCAGATAAGGTGATCCAAGACCCGATTATTAAATTCCAAAGTTTTAATAGAGATCGTATTTAGAGGAGCGAAGACAAAAAAATTTAAAACTAATTGAAACTTTTAAAATTTTGTATTATTTCTGGTCCATTTCTTTCTTTGTTTTGCATAAATTATGTTAAAATATCTCAAAAGCGAAAAGAAATAACAAGATGAAAAAATTGTTAAAGTTTATATTTTAAAAAATTCTTAGGTTAACTTTACTGTTTACGTCTTTTGAACGCATTTATCTCGAGTTTACGTTTTCAAAATCTCCCGACAGTAGTCTCAAGTAATGTTTATCTAATTGAAACTTTAACTGCAGCATCTCAGGTATGAAACGTATTGAATTCATTCCGAAAATGCAAAAGAAGTAAAGCATAAAGTATGCTTATTTGTAAACAATTAATTCAAAAATATTTGAAAACAATTAAACATAGGTTTCGCTGCTTAAACGTTGATTTTAGATCGTAGAAAAACTACTTAACGCTTTTACAGAAATTGGGTTGTGCATATTTCCGCGGAGTACAAGGAACAGCTAGGGCAGGGCGTGATTTGAGCAAAAAATGCAAAAAACCCATCAGCATACTTCTTTCTGAATCTTCTGTTTTTGCGCGCCCAAGGAACATAAGTTCGCTGGGGTCTGCTGACGTGCGTGAAGTGGCCACAGATTGCACCCTTGACGCGGACACGCATGGGAGCTGCCTCTGGACCACTGGTCCTACGCGGACGCATTTGACCACTGGCAAGAAACTTATCATTTGGCAGAAATCGTGCGTAGCTGTCTTGGACGCACGCCTCATACATCTCAAGCACACGGACTCGGAGCCGAGCTGGCGTCTTAAGATCGGCGGGGACCGTTAGATCTAGCCGCTGTAATTGAGTCTGGGCCGATTCCTTCGGCGCTGCTCCAGTTTCAGAATTTCCGCACGTTTCGGCACCAGGTGAAATTTTAATTAGAAGGCAACCGTCTCTCGAATTGGGCACTGTGCAGCTTCCAAAAATTCCCCCAACGTGGGCAGCGGACGTGACCGCCGCGCTGTTGTTTTAGTGGGCCATCGCCGCTGATTGAGCGGGAAATCGATTTGGATCCGATCGATCCCGCCAGGTGATTGAGTTCTACTCGATCATGACCTACATGATGAGACGGTCCATCCAAAAGTCCGAATCAATCGCGTCGCGGAAAACAGCGCGGCTGGGCTGTGGCCGCGATTAATAGCTCCTAATAGTGCTCGTAGCTCGGCCCGGGGCACAGGTCCCTCGGCTCGCCCGGCCGCGCGTGATGGAATCTTATTAATTTCGGCATCGATCGCGCATCGGCCGGAGATGGAATTCGACAAGGATTGCGTGCGCGGTTCCGTGGAGTTACGCATTCAGGTCAGGCGGCAAGTGGTGCATTTGAAATTTATCATTTTTCGCTTTCTAGCAGTGCCCGCGTAGATCTCTGCGAAGACCTACGCCTGGCGAAATTGGAGTTGAAGAAATTCGTTACGACTTTTGACATCTATCTATTTTCAAGAAAGGTGCTAGTCGTGACGTAAGTTAACCTAAATATCTTATTCGAAGAAATACTATACAACTATCTAGTCAGTTGATATGAAATCATCATTCTGAATTGGACAAAATTTGATAGTTATATTCCTAAATTGAATCTTTTTTCAATTAAAACATCAAAGCCCATACTATCAATATTATTCACTTAAATTTGTTAAATACGATATATACACTAATGCTGAAGTTAACAATCTGTCTAAGCATTTTTATTTTTTTATAGTATACCTAAAATAATCTTTGGGATATAAGATTATATCTTTAACATCTAGTAAATGATTTCCTTTTTCCAGTCAATAAATTAATTTTCCCAAGAGAACAATTTTTTAAATACCTTTTTATGGTACCTACTTCTCTGCTTATTATGTACCTACACAAATTAAAAAAGTTTCGATCGTACAACAAAGTCCAAATGGATATTAGTACCCGATATTAGCATAAGAGAATTTTTATTCCATTTTTGAAACAAAATAAATAGTCTACATTTCATCTAAAATGTTGCTGTTTTTGATATTAATAATTTATGCTTTGTAAAAATCAAATTGACCTTAAAACCTAAAACGTGGTATGCTGGAGCCTTTTCATATTACATACCTACTTATTAACATTTTTCAATGTTTTTCTCTGGGTGTGTATGCATTTGAAGTCTCAACTTTATTAAAATTTAACTCAGAAGTTGTAATCACACTTCTTAAAAAGAAATTGGCTCAGTGCCGGCCTGCTTTTCCGCCTTCTTTGGAAACCTCAACAATAATTCAATTTTCGATACGTTTTCAACTGTTGGCATACATTTGGCATTGTTTGCGTGTCCGCGATGATCTTGTTTGCCATCTTCCAAGCGGCTGATTATGAATCAAACTCACCTGGGCCCGTCAATTTAAATCGCATCTGCCGACCGTGGTATGCGAGCCAGCGTCTTAAGGTGCATCTCGCACGGGCCCCATTCCTTTGAGCCGGGTAGAATGCAGCGGAGGGAATGTGTGTCATCTACCCTCAAAAGGCGATTATCGCATTCCGCCGCCGCTAATCTGTTTATAATCGCGGCATGCTTTTCCGGTCTGATTCACATCCTCAAATGTCGCCCTCGCGGGAGCACCCGGCCCCCTTAATAACTTCATTGTGGCGGAGGCCCAGTACTCCAGTGGGTCGCTGAAATGTTAACGCGTGTTGCGCCAGCGACGATAAAGTACGGGACCGTCGCTGGGGTCCCTTCCAGCGAGGTGTTTCCGCGTTGTCCTCAGATCCAATAACGGGCCAACAGCAGAATGGAAATGTTCAATTTGTTTTCTATTAACGCAACTAGAACGGAGGACTCCAAATGAATTCCTTCAGGTGGGCGTTCTTGATGTTTACCTTGCAAATGGCCAGCGCGGCCCAGCCTAACGACGGCAACTATGCAACTATGCAACCATGCACCAGCGCCGGCCATTTGCAGTCCCCGGCCCAGGTGAGTCGAGTGCATGCCCGATGCAGAACAAACTGAAATTATGTGAAAAACTGATAGTCTGGAAAATTGCAGCAGTTTGTTAGGGCCCGGCGCATATGTGCCCGCGGTCTAACGGTGGCGGCGCGCCAATTGTTACATTGTTTGTAGGTCATAAATTTTGCGTCACTTAACGAGCAGAATCACCAAAAGTCGGACTCTTGTGGTCACAGCATATGACCTGTGCCGGTAATGTTCCGGCGTTTAGTTTTGAGAGTGTCAACTCCCACGCCGGCACCCAAATGATACCGTTGACAACTTTATTTATAGGCGCGGCGATACGCCGCGGTGCCCCCGCGAAAGAGTGAATTAATTTTGCTCCAGCCGCAAATGGGAATAAATGTTGTCCTAAGGAATTTCCTCGGAAACCTCAGCCCAGTCGGGGAGTAATCTATGCATTACAAGTGGTGGACAAGGTGCTTTCTCAGAGGAGTTAATTAACACCTCTTTTTATCACATGTGTATGCTTTAATAGATCTTATCTCCGCGGTTCCCTGAGTTACCCACCATTAAGAAATGAAACCAACTTTGTAGGCATCGTAAATAAGGAAATATTTACTTAGATAGGTACCTATGTCACGCATCATTTTGAACAACATTTTAAGTATATTGCAAATACATAAAGAACAACCCAAAATCCTTTATTTCTACTTTTCTTCAGGGGTGTTTTAGGAAGTAATATCTGCTTAAAAAGACGAGACAATTCTACTGCTTCATCAATATATAAAGTTGATATGAAATATAAAAAAACTTTCTAAATTCTGGTTGGTTTTTATAGAAATCCATTTAATTTCACCAAAATTATATTCTTCGTATAAATGATGTATTTATACGTAATTATAACTTTTAATGAGCGCCTAGAATTTAATAAAACTAAAGTAGTATCGGTCTTTAAAATGAGAGTCCTACTTAAGAAATGGTTAATATTGAAAATCAGTTAATAAAGTGCTGATTATCGTAATAGATTATCACATTCTTGAATGCTCCACCGTATAATTATAAAGATTATTTCATTGTCTACGGTTCATAATACCTTGGAGAAAGTCCAATATGTCACGGACTATTTACATGATAATTATCGCAACAAGAAAACTCAAAATATTCGATTAATTTGAAATATGATCCAAACATTTGATAGCAGCTCTCGATTTGATCTAACCATTTCTTAGTAATGACATGCCATCATCCACCCATTCGAAAACAACGCTCGGATAGCGTACCAAAAATAGTAAGATGTTCGCAAACCTTTCACAACTTCATCGTGGGCATTCCTGTTAATCGATTCGTTATTAAATTGTAGAGCATTTAGCTCTTTGATTTCATAATAGTACTTAAGCCGCGATCCCATCCAGATAAAGCCCGTGCCGTGGCTTAAGTAAGGCTTCGAAACGCAGGGAAGTTAACATTTCACAATTTCAGCAAATATAGATGCGCTGGATAACCACGGAAACCTAATAGGCGCGTTGAAGATTAAAAAAACAGCAATTACAGCTTCACTTTCAATTAAGACAGGAATGAGAGGCCTTGGCGTGGTAGCGCGGTCATGTCTTCTAGTTATTAATAATAGTTGGAAGATATTAGCTGCAATTTTCAGCGGTTTGCCCTCCTTATCGGTGATCATAACTACTTAGCTCATAATTCATGCGATTTGTCGAGATCTAGGGAATGGCATGAGACCTCGTTGAGGAGGCCCCAAACATGCGCAATGGCAGCGCCGCGTCGGTGCATAATTCATGCCAAAGGTATGAAGAGTTTCCCCGTGAGGTCAGGGAAATATCCAATATCAATCAGGTATAAAATGGACGGGACCAATGCAATTAGCAATAGCAATTTTCCCGCAAATAGAGAGTTTCTGCTCAATTCCTCAATTCTTAAACAAAAACATAAATCCCCTCCGCTGATTTTCACTGCCTATCGCAAACATATCTCCGCAAGAACGGAAAGTATGCACCAGTCTCACTTAAGGACCGATGCATTTCGCATCACCTGAGACGTCCGCGTTTACTATGACGACCCTGAACCGCGGTAATGAGGCCTCACCTGGGCAGGATGGCACCGAATCGAGTCAACAGAGCATGTGTGTGCAATTATTGAACTAGAATTGCAGGTCGACATAGAAAATATTTAGCACCCGTGCCACAGTCCCAGGCATGTCCATCGATTTCCCCGTGGAAATTGCTTTCACGTAATGAAGCGCCTTAGCTTCCAAAAACTGCCCCTTGTGTTCATGACCGTAGCTGTGACCTCGGTCACGGTTATCGCATTCATCGCGCAGCATCCGGCAGTTATTGTCAGCGTTTTGATATATAACGAAAGTCCAATATTTATGGTCCATTGTGAGCGAAACGGATGCACTTGAGTCGCGGTTTCTTGTTCACTTCGAATAGTTGCTTCAATAGCCGAAACGACTGTCTCGGGCATGTCGTAACTGCTAGTCTTACTTGCTTGCGGCTAGTCTAGTCTAGTCTAGCTAGATAACATAACAATGTGACCTCGCCTTCTTTGGAGTATGCCGGCACGAAACGTGATCGGTTTTCGCTCGTGAAACAAAGACATCACCCAAATTACCCGAATAGGTATAGTAGACATCAGGGAATCACGCTGAAGACGTACCCATGGCGATCTTAACTTTGCTCCAAGTGTATGCTTCTTCCACTCAACTAAAATCGACCGAAACAAACTACTGGCACATTTTCTCAACTGGAAAGATCCCGCGATCCGATTTATTTATTTATGGGTTCGTTGCACCGGGTCAGAGTGCAAAGGCGATTTATGTACTCAGAGTGCAGCAGCTAGACTTTCGAACTGGGTTTAGTAGTTACCATGAATGAAACTACATTTTGAGATTATAAAATTAATTTCCAAGACAGTGCACATAGAGATTTTAAATTGTGTCAATATTAAAATACTAATTTACTTTAATTTTATGAGCGAAGTCTTCAAAGCAAAATTACCCAAACATTACAATTACAACAATATAACAAAATTGCTTCTCAAATAAAATTTTATTGTTAAAAATGAGTTTGCTTAGGTGACCAAATGAAATTTAATTAATTGTTTCACTATCTAAAAATACACTGAAATTAAATGGATTTCATTGCATTGTATTCTTCCAATCAACTTATGTGTTTTTCCATTCATTTTAATTAGATATGAATAGTAAGTTTTGACTTAAAAAAATAATGGATATCTTTATATTATACTAATACTTCTAATCATTAAGAGAATAACAATATACATTTTCTTCTACAGATCTGTTTTTTAAATTCGTAATCTCTCTGAAGATAAAGTTTCTCAGCCAGATTCCTCCTACATCATAATTCTAGTTACATTAATGGGCGTACTGAAGATTAAAATAATTAGAGTATCAAATTTTTTGAGCAGTTGAAACACTTTACCTATACAAAAAGGAAAACTCGTTCATTTAAAGGTAACCTATTTGATTTTTGGAAGGGAGGGAGTCGGTATTGGCCTATTTAATTATAGTGCCTCTGCCAATTTTTCGTATCCCGCTTTTAACACTTGAATGACTCTTGATTTTTGGAGGTTCACTTTCTTTGGCCTCTTAGAAGCTATCATTTGCAGTTGTCCGCCTCGATCGACTTTCCATCTCACGGCAGCGGTTATTAATATGAACAATGGGAATAGGATTCCATTAGCGAAGCTCTTATCCACTATAAAAATTCCCAATACTGTGTGAAAGTCAAAGTCATTGATGGTGTTCTTAAAAATCTGCCAAACTTTCGATTTTCCTACTTCCAATTCGAAAAGTCCGCGAAACAATACTCAGGTGAGTCGTTGTCCGCCAATTCAAGCTAATAATAGGAGGAGATCCATCAAACTTGTGCTAGAATTCGTCCAGTGTCGAAATTTCTTGGCCAACATATAACAGATAGACAGATCGAGACGTTCATTTCCGAGCGGGATCACTCCATTTTGAAGGTCACGGATGCGTGAAAGGTCTAATGGCTTAATTTGGCGCAAGTTTCTGCCGGGGAAATTATGCTCAGTAGCGGGGCGACCACAAAAAGCGAGAAAGTGCGAAACAATGACAAACTCTAGGCCGCACCGAAACCCATATGAAACAAGCGCCGGCCACGCTTTTGTGTCTTTGAACCGAACCTGTTTTGTCAACCGCGATCCGCCCGAGAACCCATTGTTCTAGTGATCGCATTACCGCGAATTAAATGGTGCTAAGGGGGCCGCATGGCCTGCTCACTTTCGCTGCCACTGTGGGAACGGCTTAAGAATTTTTGGGCAACATTTTGTCATTCTATCGATCGTACTTTTTGCAAATCACCATCTTATCGACGAAATCTAAACACCTGAGCGTCTCGAACGGCCGTCCACTTGGTTGACATGACTGGGGAGTGTCGTCCTCCGCAAACACCGAAATTGAGGTTTTCGAGAATCTTTAAGATAAGATCGCTCGCTGTGACAGGGAATTTTTCGCGTCGCCGGCACGCACTTGAGGTGCATCTTATTATCGTAAATCTTAACTGACTGCCTCATTGTCTGCTTCCCGAAAATATGAGGGTTCAGCGCACTTTATGTCACTTCTGCGCTTAATGGTCTCCAATTATTGCTGCGATTATGAATGGACGTGCCGCGGTCAGCGTGTCGGCTGCCGGGCATGGAGATTTCGGATAAAATGAATGGTGGACTGAGGCCAAATTATGACGACAGCTTGAGACCCTAAAACATTCTTGGACGTCCAATTGCGCCTTAAATTTATCTTCTTGGCCATGGTGGCTCTTTTGGTGCACTTGCCCTTGTAATTTCCGACAACAGTGCGAAGGTTTAACTTTAAGTCGTGATTTCTTACGGCTGAACACCTTGCATCATTAAATTGAAATTATTTCTGCCAAATTACACCCTTCGCGAGTATTGGCAAAGACGGTAATTTTCGTGCTTACATTTTTAAAACATGTACATTAGAATCATTACCAATGTTTTACGAAATGTCCTGTGAAATAAAAGACGGTATCTTCTATATTTTCACCATATCTTTAGAGCAGCCAATTTGCTGGTTAAAATGTTTTGCTAAATTAAATTAAACGTGGTAACCTTCATTACAACATTACCATAATTGGCATGAAAAAATTGAATCTTTTAAGGGATCGTTAAACCTTCCATTTTTCTTCAATATTTCTTTTTTTTTTTTTTTGTTAAAGAAGCAACTGCTGCACTTATGAGACATAAGACATAAAATTTCCATTTAACCGAGAACGGTAACCAATTCGCGAAAAATCCCAATTGCTTCTTACAAATCAGCAATGGCTATAAGCATTACCCCAAATTCAAAGGCCAAGTTCTTTATGATTCTGAATTGAAATCGATGGGGTCATTATCACGAAAATTCCCAAGAACTTACCTGTACCTCACGAGCATGGTAATTGCCAATTTGGACTGTTTGCTCAGAACTAACAAGTGACAAAACCCATTCGCATTCAGCTCAGTCCGAGAGCATTAAAATAATTCGTCTCAAGACAGAACTGCTCTGGTTACAACCTAATCAGCTGAATCAGAGAAATCCACAAAAATAAGAAATCGCCAAGAATAAAGTGCACAAACAGCATAATGCAGAAAAAATGCAAAGTGTTTTCGGTGAGAGCAGAGTGCATTTGACGGCCCCCGGGGAACATAAGAATCTCATTAAGCATTCAGAATACCTGGAGCATACCGTTGCTGCAGCATATCCGATGATGCAAATGAAGCGACTTGACAAAGCCGAGAAATGCCGGTCCGGTGTACTGCACTCGGACATCAGGTGAATCCGAGATCCGAGTCAACTGGGAAATGTTTTTAGGGGTAATAACCATTCTAGCAGAATATCGCAGTATATTCTGCTCCGAATTCCGCTGACTCGGCCAGAATTTATAAAAACTGACTTCTACAGCTATTTCGTATACTATATAATATTTTTCAGGTTAAAGCGGCAAAAATGGAACAGACGAAAAATTCACTAACGTGATCATGCCCAAATGATTATTCCATTTCATTTTTTGGTCAATTATTACTTGATGCACTGAAATCTTGCAAGATGCTAGGTGATTGATGAAGAAGGTTAAAAGTAAAGCCAACCGAGTTATGGTAGCCATTTTCGCCGTTTTCATGATCCCGTGTTCAAAGGCTAACCCCAATTCTTGTCATTTTATGTCCTTCGCATACTGGAGGTTATTTTGTTTTGTTTTTTATTGTGCAAAGAAGTGTTAATTTATTTAATTAACTTAATACTTTCAACTCAAAGAAAATGTAAGTAATAAGTTTCTCTAAAGTTGTTTATACATTTTGTAAAAGTTACGGATTTAAGTTTTATTACCTTTTTTCGGAATAAAACATAATACAAAGCAGATAAAATAAAGAAATGTTCAGTTTTCAAAGGCTGCTTAAAAATAAGAGTCGAAAAATCAGATTGGAACATGTAAGAGTCACTTTAGATTAGAGTAAAAACCACAATCAACTTATCCTATGCAGTATCGTGAATATTTCAATTAATTTAAAATTTAAATTGTCTTGAAGGAGAGAGTTAGAATTTTGTTTTTTGTTACTGAAAATAATACAAAACTTCTCATTCTTAAATTGTCTCTTTTGCCTTTCAACTTCAAGATAACAATTTTAAAAATTTGGTTTTGATCAAAAACTCTAGCGCTTCCTCAGATATCCAAATCGAATAATATGTATATAATATATAAATATAGGTATTTCAAATCAAAACGCTATGCTTTATTCTCTCAACGCTCTTTATCTTAAATACCAAAAAATTAAAATTGCACAAAAGTTCAAGTTATGCTTTTTTATAAAAATCTCAAAGAGTATACGGATATTATACTTTTGGGGAAAAACTAACAAAGGTAATGACCGCTCTACGGCTTAAAAAGAAACGTTACTGAGTTTTAGCCACCCTAAAGTCAACGACTGGTGCCCGGGAGCCGCGTCTAATTTTAACTGCCGAAAAGCAGGGGCAAAACTAATATTATGATTGATATTCGTCGATCCTAAAAAGTGGTTCGAATCGCGTGAAGCAACAAAGAAAGTCGCACTGGGCAAAAATCAGGGCTCCCATGATTAATTATCGAGTAAATCGGCTGCAGACCACCGCCACCGTCTTGAAGGCGAATAAATTAATATCTCACCCACAACATTCCGCTGGGCTCAATCACCGAAGATTTCCGATTCCGCCATACATGTGATGCTGCGGTACGGGACTATCGCGGGATCGCCCAGCGACTATCTGGACGGTTCGCTGCAGGTAAATGAAAATTGGGAGACGCTCGTTCCTCCTAAGGTGCAAATTTCCTTTTAAAGCCGATGCCTATCTGCGCCACGATTTGCTTGATCGGACCCGGCAGCACCAGCAGCGACTAGGCAAATGAATCAAGTTAACAAGATCGCGATATCTCCAGAAAGACATCGCCGTCACCGGTGCCAGGAGTCGACCGTCTTGGGAGAGTTTGGTGGTCGAACGGCGTGCCACTGCCGCTTAATTTATTTCCACAGTCTGAGAATTGGGTTAATTGGGTGCATTTTTGCTTACCTGGAGTCGTGTCAAAGGGTCAAATCCGCGAGAACCCGAGCTCCTGCAAAATGTTGACACCACGAATTTGTCTGCAGGATGAATGGAAGGTAACGAATCAATTAGTGATGCATTCAAGACGCGTATTGGGAGGTTCAAGGCTCGAGATTTTCAACTCTGGGAATTTCCAAAAGTGAACTGCACAGAGGTACGCTTTAATTGCGATTTAATGACGAAAGGGCCGCCAGGTTGCCTTTGGCAAAGGTTAGAAATTTGAAATTTTTCTTAAAATTACCGTCGTACGTGAGAGCTTAAGATGCTCCGCGTTGGGCCGCGAGAAGACTCCACGAATTCTAGAGGTAGTTGGGCAAGCCTGACGAGCACCATTCTCATGCTGTGATTACATGAGATGTGGGACGAAGGTCCATCGGCGGATAATTAATTACAAATTTTATTAATGCTCCCTTGTAGGTGGCACCTTCGGCCATAAAGGTCAGCTATAGGAAATAATTATTTTCGACCTACCGCTTTGCAGTCATACACCATTTGTGTGTTAATAAATCGCTCAAAGTTTCTGGAGATTCGAAATGCTATTTCCAAAGGTTATATGTATAATTTATGAGCCGATAAAATTTTAATGAGAGTCAATTAAACTGCTGTATTGTGTTGTAAGTGATTAAATCAAATCTTTATATATTTTTACACATAAATACATTTTACAGTCTTGAACTTTTTGAATGCCTGCTTTTTACTGTTCCTTCGGGCTAAAAAGGTGCATATACGCATTTAAGCGGAATAGCAGGGCTTAATCAAAACCATAACTACTTTGAAGCTCACCCTGGGGACAATTACGGAGTTTTAGTCACGGAGGGTAATTTCTTTCATTAACACGGCAGTTAGTTTGCCGGTAGGCAAAGAAATAATGAAAAAGGCATCCTTAGGCGCATTTTTTAGAATGTAATATCTATGTAATGGTATGAAGCAGCATTTTCCTTAAGGTTATTTTGAGAAGCATTTGGTAAAAGTAATCAAAGGGTTTCGTGGCGAAGGCATTGAACCTTGAACCATTTATAATTCTTTTGTGCAGAGAGATTAACGGCGATTAAACTGAAGAACTCATAAATATTAAAGATGTTGACTTTTCTACTAAAGCCAATACAAAGTCCTAGGCAAAGCATACAATTCTCGTAGGTAAATAAAACTGCCGAAAATATCTAAGATTATTCTATCAAGTTATAAAACAGAGAACTTTTAGCTTTAAAATGAGTCTAGAAAGGGTAAATCTCGTAAAACCGTACTGAAAATAAGATCGCAAAACGTTAGAAGAAGTTCGACTGTGTATCTAGTGTACCAATGATGATGAATACAGTGTTACTTAATTTGGGATTAAAATAATAGCATGTACATTTTATTAATATAATACCAGCGTTTTAGGTTTACCCTTCCCCTACTTGGAATAAGTAAGTCCTTGATTGCATCAAAATCATATTATTATTGCTCTTTTTTTCTCTGAGTATAGGGAGTGTCCTAAGAATAAATTTCGCGTTTGAATTTTACAAGGTGCGTATTAATCATCAACGCTCCTGCGTCTATTTGCTATCTGCATCTAGCCTGCACCAGTTAAGTTAGGACGGATTGATGGCCCTGAGCCGCGATCGGTATGCCACATGTCGCGGATCCGCGGTTCCATCACGGCAATTACACCGCGCAGTGGCACTTCCTCTCATTGAACATGTTCGACGCTTTTTTCTGGCTGCCGCTGCCATGTTAGATGGCTGATGTGTCTGATGCCCGAACAGCGGATAGGCGGAAGAGAGAACAGCTAACAAATTGCAAAAACACCGTATTTACATGTCAGAACTCTAATTGCTGAAAACTCCTGGCCCTGACAGTTTTTGCTGACAGTCATCTCTTCACCTGGTACAGGTGACATTTGAATTATATGCTGATAGCAGAACGTCGGACATGAGCAATTGGACAGGACGTGAGGGTTTCGGAAACTATCTCCGTCTAGCATTAATCATCGAAAGCGCGTTTTTGCGCGTATCATGTTTCCGCCGCGTGAATTTTCTAAATATTTAATAAACCCTTTATCCCTATACTTGTTCCTATCTACAAAAATCTATCAGGAGCAATCACATTTAATTGCAAGGAAATACTAACGTTATTCTCCAAAAAAAAGTCTATCGATTCAAGATTGAAAAAGGGCTGAAAATGGAAAAGAAGATTTAATTTTAGACAGAAGCATTGAAAACTGACTGAAAAATCACTTAAACTTTTGTATATTATATTATGTACATCCACAAAGTCACAAAGTTAAGAAGGAATTCAGGCTGAAATAAGGAGGAAATTATTATTTTTTCAATCGAACTTAAACCAGACTGCAAAATTTATATCGAAGAGAAAATTGAATCAAAATTTTAATGTTAGTTACCTTTGATTTGACTACCAGCAAGTTACTGAATGATTTAAGATTTTATGATTTAGAATTTAATTTGTTTTGCTAAAGCAGTTATCCATTTTTCAAGCATTGCACTTAAACAATTTTAAACCACTAGATTTGCATCAGTATTGTACTTACACAATTTTAAACCACTAGATTTTCATCAGTATAAAGAAACTAATTGGATTTAGGAGCAAAATATATTTCAGTTTACTTTTTTGTGTATTTTAGCCTATAATTATTAATAAATTGATATTGTTCTTTAATAGATTCATATGTTATACAGTGTAGAAGAAGACTTGGAAATAAAAACAAAAGAAACAAATTTTCAGTAATACCGATATCGAAGAAAAAAATTTGAGAAATTTAAGGGGTAGGTATGTAGGATGGTGTAGTAGTTTAATTTTGGTGGTTAGTTCAAAGTAATTAAATGACAATAAAAATTGTTATTAATCTTTCATAGTTTATGCAAGTCATTTGCAAAGAAAGCATGTACCATAAAGGATTAAAATAGTGAGTTTCATTTAGATAATTTTGGTGTCATTTCTGGTGATCCAGGGTTTATAGCGCAAGGAAGCGTGACGGTCCATTGGGGTTTGGTTTCTTCACCTCTATCCGACTCGAATTAGGTTAGATTCATCTTTTTAATGGTCAATCAGATTTCTTGAACTAACGGTGAAAGATGCACAGCGATACTAGCTGCAGTCAACATCGCGCCCATTTCGCGATGAATCTTGATTGCACAATTGTTGGGGATGTCCATCGGGAATATTAATTAAATTAGCATTGACACGGTAAGTTGGTTGCACTGTTTACATCTTCGCCGTGAAAATTCAGGTGCAACTCGGCGCGGTAATGGTAGAAAACATTGCGCGGCCAGGTCCGCGGAACGCCAAAGATGCAGAACCGGAAGACATTAGGTGTGCTATTAAAAGTGAAGATTCAATTTTATAACAGCCCTGATGAATGTACGGATCGTGTAGCTGCAGCGAGGGACAGGTGAATTCCTGGCTGAGGCACCTGTTTCTGGGCAAGGAGCGAGAAGCAGATCCTCCTTTGCGGGATTTCATTTCATTTCATTAGGTCCGCGCACTATTAATGGAGTTTGGACGCGGAAACTTGTTCTTGCGCCTATCGAATAATCGCGCCGCCAGCAGGGGAGAGCATGTAGGCAGGCCGAACGGGTGCGCAGCCTTTTGCAACGCATTAATCATAATCCGGCCTCGGGTCCATGGGATTCGTGTCGTATATCAAAAATGATAATAATGTGCGGAAATAGGTGCGTAAAAGTTAAGTCCTGTCCGAGCCCCGATTAATCAGGAGAAAGGCTGCTTGGTGAGTATGGTGCTTCTGGTCATGTTCACTCTGCATATGCGAAAGAATTGTTCGCATCGCCAGATAGAAAATAATAATTTATTGTAATAAATAATAAAGATTTAAATCTAAACATCCCTAGTTAAATTCCAATCAGTGTTAACATAAAATATATTGGCAGAACAATAGTCTGCACCGGTTTTATACCAATCTAAAGAGGTACACTTTCCGAAGAAATTCATAACTCTAACGGATATTTTCGAATAAACGTTAACATTTAAGTAAATATATTATATAAATGTCTGTGCCCTACTATAAACAGATCGATTTGGAGAGTTCAAGTTGAGCTTGCGAAATTGATTTAGGCAGATTATAATACGCTTATAATTCAATTAAAACTTTAAAGGCTATTCTCCAAATTATGAACTTGGGTCAAAAATGACTTCATGTATTGTGAGCTTATCTATTCAGGATGCAAGAATTTTAGGGTTATTATCAGCCGCCGTAGCAACAAAATAAATTAATTGATATTTCAAAATTAGTTTAATAATACTCCTACTTCACTATAAAAATTTGATTATTGTCATATAGTATTAAAGGTTCTCAACCTCTAAAAACAAAAAAAAACAAACTTTCTATAAGACCAAGGGAATTTAAATTTTTCGGAAAAAATGTTTGTTCACAAATAAAGTAGGTAGGTACATAATTCAATTAGTATACAATAAAATTAGTTAGGGTAGGTTAAGGTAGCTGTATGAAAGACAATTAGGCCAGACCTTAGTTAATGGTGATACTACTGAAACCCTAAGCCAAACCTGAGAATCATTTGAAGTCCTTGACGGTCTGTTCAAGGTCATTCGCGAAGAGGAGCACAAAAAGCGGATTCTGGTTCAAATAGTGCGTAACAGGTTTGAGATTAATGTGTGTAATTACAAATAATATGAAATAGGGATCTTCTAAGAAGAGCGTCCACCGGTCCGAGGAATTCAGGAGTTTGTACACCGACTTAGAAATGGAGAAATGGAGGTGTTTTCCTCATTTCCAGAATAAATGACATGTTTCACGCAGGGTGAAAGTCAAACAGTCAGGCCGGCTCGTGAGCAGGAAATCCCCGGCTTACATCACGCCCGCGGCGGTGTTCTGTCCTGAAACCGTTCCAACACATCACGCTCCGGGGCCTTTGAGGACGGCGGCTAATTGCTCATAAGACGGAAATGGCATCTTAAGGTTCTCATGGCCTCCGTCTCATATCAATTCAATTTCGAGATATCACCCACCGAGGAATCTCCCATTCTTCACGTATATGGAGACATCCATTTGCAGCGGCCCGAAATGCCCGACAACCGCCGGTCGGCGGCTGCTGCGGCTGCAACAAATGTTGAAATGTCAACAGGAGAGCACAAAAATTCGAGGTAAATGGACGCAGATACAATGGTTACCGTTTGTGTCGTGCAGCTACACGAGATGTTACAAGCGGCGCATCAACATGGAGCCCGAGCCCCATCCGGGGCTCCTGGTGCCGCGCGCTTGCCTATTTTAGAACGGCGGCGCAGCCCGAACCTCTAATTTACTGCCAGAATCTCGAAAAAATATCACAATCGTGTGCCTTTAACGGTCCGGAATCATATTCCAGGCAGGTAGGCAGGAGCGCCTCCACTCCGCTCCGGGAAGATGCTGCGATGCTGCGCCAGGTACCACCGCCGCCGAACCAGTGATAATATATTATGGTCGCGCATTGTTCCGCCGTCACCGGCTAATTTGCATATTAACTTCATATTAAAAATGCAGCAGCAGTCCGCTCTGGAAGCGGCCCATGCACACGCCCCCTACCTTCCGGGCGCTCCGCTAAAAGGGAAGCTGTGCCCCCAGGGCCCCGGCGGAGCCCGCCGTGCGCAACAGCATCTGAGACGTGCAAATTCCGCAAATATTTGCGTTGCCCGAAAGCCGGAAGAGCCGCCCGAATCGAGGGGCGCTGCGATTACGCTCTATCGCCGGTTAATTTACTGAAGATCGCTGCCAGGATTAATGGATCCACGCGAGAATTGTCCCGCATCGCGGCCGCCGCGCTCCCAGCCGGCCCTCCCTTTCGATTAACATACTCCCGAGATATTGTCAGAGTTATTTGCTAAATTGGAGGATAATTTTTACGGTTGCAGCGGGTCTCTGGAGTCGCTGTGCTCCGCCGAATCAGGACTACTTTTGATTAATCACGCGGAACATATCGCGGACTTAAAAGCATGCGATTTTTGCCATTTCACAACAAAGCACTCGTTGCGCGAAAAGTGCCGCTGGTGGTTTTTGGGGATTATGCTCAGGAAAATTATAGCTTTGGATTAAAATTATCGGACGCATTAATAACTTTGCTGTTTTCTTAAAAGGAAACTGAAATAACGATACAAATTTCAGATATTCACTTTAAAAAGTTATCGATGGGTTATTTTAACAAACTATTCGAAAATTTAGTTTTACTGTGCATTTAATAACGATTCTTTTTTACATTGAACCACACTTGATCCTTTGATGGTAAGATAATTAAGATGGTAAATATGTCTATTTTCCAAGGTTTTGGAATCTAACAATTGCATATAAACGATTGAGAATCATCATCATTTTACTGCAAATATGTGTAGTATCTTAACAGGGTGATGGGTAAGTGATATGATTTTAGTCAATCCTTGAAAATTTTTGAATTACGCCACTGTGGTTCTCAACGGTTCACATATCGGCCTGGAAAACGTGGTACGTATGTATGTAGGTACAGACAATTTTATTATTCTCAAAAATGTCTTAGCTCCAGTTAACAATAAGGAATGTGAAGAATCACATAAGTTTTATTCCAACTTATATGATTATGAATTAATATTTTACATGAATTAAATAAATTTATAGACTTGCTTATTCTTAAAAACTTTCCACGTGTTTATAAAAGAAAATCGGTTACATATACATATTACCACTACAAGGATTTAAAATTCCAAAAAAAGGTAATTGATTTCATCCATCCATCCATCCAATAAATTTTCTTTTGACACAGAGCAAAAAGCAAAAGGTTTTGGGATCTGTGGGTTTTGAATAAAACTAAATAATAATGTTGCTTCAATGCCATTTTGTCATCATTTGTATAGTTTATGATTTTCAAATAATTGCTTTGTAGTCGTAGTCATATTTAATAAGACATTTACTTGTTCGGCTTTAGCTATACAATCCTTGATCTCTAGGATGTCAATGGTGGAACCTCGTGACAATGCCCATAGGTTGAAGTGGTTACCTCTTGGGGCGTATTTACACTCATTGGGGTGACAACACCCTTAATATTATAAAAAGTAAGATTTGTTTAATAGAATATTTTGTTATTTTACAACGTATACTTTGTAAATTTTTGAACAGACATAGCCCCTTAAAATAAGAAATAATTAAGTAAGGAACGATAATGTGGGCAAATTATTTCAAATTACCAAAAAACAAAAGAATTCAAATTAAATTGTTGTTTATGAAACATGTAAGAAATATATATGTAGGTAGTTCTAAAAATTTGATTTTTTAAGGTTATGACTTGAATACGTATAAATGTCTGTTATGTTATATGTACAATGTACATAAATATGTAGCATTTGTAGACTATTCAACTAAGTTTTAAGGATTTTATTGTGGTTAAAAAAGTTTGTTGTCACTTGAACGAAAAAAAATCTTTTATTTCATTGCCAAGACGCTGTCATTCTCCCGCAGTTGTGGAACAAGACCGCGAAGAAAAATTCCACCGCAACGAGGTTTCGACGCAAATTTTCCGATCGTCTACATTGAGCAGTGGCGAAGTCGTGAGATACGTGTAGAGATATCTCAGAATTATACTAATATGAACCAGCACTAGTTCCAGAGGAAATTAGGAAAATAAGTTCGAAAAAAGTGTGGGTCTGGAACTGCACGCTCGGGCGGCGACTCGTTCCAGCCTCGCCGCATGGAGCAGAGGAACAGCCAACAAATGAGAACAAGTAAGTGGGCGAAGGTGGTTGGTTAGCCGCCCTATCGGCGATCTCTAATGAGGAAGTCCATTGGAAATTTAAATGTATTCCGCTACCAACGAATTGATCCAAATCTATCGACAAGAGCACACCTAGAACCGTACCGAGGACGACCGAAACAAGTCGCGGCCCCGCAGATCCGAGCCGCGCAATTCCGCCGAGTTAAGGATTGCGGCAATCAACGTGGACGACCCGATCCGGGTTGGGCCACGAAACGTAACGTAATACGTGCTGGCACCATCTGCCCTGCGTCCACTCAGTTCCCCCGCGGAATCCGCCAAGGTCCGTTCGGCGGGCAAACAATTCAATAGCACGCCGGACGTGTCACGGCCCTTTCAAAATTCGCGGGGCCCTTATCAGATGCTCCCACTGGCCATCCGCGGCGGCGGCGCTGCGTGTACCGAGTCCTGCTCGCGTGCAATAAAGTGCGAAATAAACTCCATAAATTTCGATTACGATCGATCTAATCGGAGATTTTCATCAGCAGGCGAGCAAATAGGGCAGGGCGAAAGCGATAGTCTGAGTGGGATTGGCCGGGACTCCTCCAGTCGATCCCGGCTGTCTCCTTAAATCATATTCGAACTCTTGGCGGCGGATTTATTGCTGCACGCGCCGCTGGGGAAGCGGCCTTAAACACCTTGCCGGAAATCCACCTTAAGTGAAACGTCTCGCAACAATAGATCAGTTCTGCCTGCGTGATATCGCGATTGTTTATTGCCGTCTAACAAATAGATTGCCCGCTCGGTGCCTTTCCCGCTAGACAGACAACACCTAAAACAGCGCCGATGCTAGAGGGCGAATGTGCGCAACATGTCTTAAATACTGTCTTCGTTCTTTAGATTTTACATAAATGCTTTCCAAAGAAACTTTTCAAAAAAACAAAACCTAACAACCATCAAATCCAAAATATGATTTCATTATAAATATAAAAATAAGACGTTTTAGAGGTATGTATGTACCTACATGAAAAACAATTCAAGAAACTCAAATTTTAGCGTTTAATTGGCGTGTCATTTCTGCAAAATTTTGTAGATTAGAATTTGTAAATGAAAATGCTCCACCAGTGCCGATTTTGGAGAAAAATAGATTAGAAAGACCAAAAAGCCATATTCTGAAAAATTATTAGAAAACAACAAATTGATCCAGAAGTTTAAATACTGTACAAATGATAGCTCAAAACTTAGGCTATTATATACCAATACGAAAGGATTTAAAACATTTCGAAATAAGCCGTGAATTTGACTATTTTTCCATAAACAGATTTTATTAAATGTAATAGAAATGTCGAATTAAAAATTTGCAAAAGCATATATACAGATAAGTGATATTTTATTAGGTTTTTAATTAATCTACACTACAAACTTTTACGTTCATTATTATTTTTTAATGGTTTTAAAAATGAATATAATTTTGTAACTTTTTTGTCGATAACTGGAAAAAAAAGGTTAAATATGTGGTGTATATGTAATACAAAATAAAAGTGGTTATGTATGTAAATAAAAAGCATAGCATACTGACAAACTTTGTTGACCACATTTAATGGGATTTGTTCAAGCCTACATTTCTTAAGCAGATAGGCTAAATATCAAGGAGATAATTTTTAAAGCTACATGCTTCAGGAAATATTTAAAAAATCATATCTTAATGTACATATACCATTCGATAGGTTCTAGGAATATAATCAACTCTGTATTTACATTACGCACATAACAGAAATATTTGATTTGCTTAAAAGTTAAAGCTACAACAATTTTGTGTATATAGTATACCGATATTGCGGGGGTTTTTCGTTAATTTATAATATAAAACGATGAAATTAAAAGGGCTACCTTGTACATAGTCCATGTTACCCTGCTAACATTACTACTACTTCCAAGGTTAAAAGAACGTTTATACTAGTGAATGATGAGATCAATTACAATGTTCTTCATTCTCGGTACTTCCTTCAATCTCACTCGAATTATTGCGTTTACCCAATGAAATAGGTTAGTTGTGCCACCGTTTGAATGCGAAAGTAATTAACTTTCCCCTTCGTCGGAATACACATACCTTATCGAGGTTAATTACAACTTTCCCACGTGTTCCTGAAAATCTCGCAATTTACAATTATAATTTCTCTAAAAATCCCATTGATGGACGGCCGCATTGACTGCGGTCATACGAACGTACCTTGGTTCTGTGCCACTCCAGAAGGGTGCCTATTTGCCGCATTCAGCCGCACTGCGACGCGGGCATGGGGCTATTCAGGTAATTACGCACCGTTGAGTGCCATCAAAAGAAATCCGTTCAGGGAAGAACAAACTCATTTTACGCGGCCTTCAAGAAGCTGCCAAGACGTGATCGATTAATGGACACGACTTGACAATCAAATGAGACTGCGCGGTTGGCTCAGCGCCGCCAACTGGCGCGCTTCCCACCGTCGAGGAAAGGTGTCGAACTCGGAGGCAATTTGAATTTTGGCCTCCGGCGAAATGACTTCATTGAGGGACTCTCTCCGGTCCAGCTAATTGGACACAGTGGCTAGGATTCTTTTGTCGCGGTGATTATAATGTGTCAAAACGAGCCAGTTAAGGGGTCTTAAAGAAGGTCAGCGCTCCTGACCTTGATTCTTATAAAAACTTCGGAACGTGAGGTCGAACCTGGCTGATGGTGTCGCAGGTTAAAAATGTCAGTAGGACAGAAAATTGATGAATGAACTTATCGCGTCGTGGGAGTTTGCTAATAACATACAACTGGTAGTACTTTTGTGTGCAAAATTAAAAGCGTTTTGTTCGACTTTTTGATACCTTTCTGCATGAATATTTCCGATAATGAGGATTGGAATTTTCAATTCATAATCAACATCTATTCGAACGGCATTACGTTCGCTTTATTCAGGCAAATTTTGGCAATGTAGGCCAACTGAATAGTAAGCGGTTGAAGTATTCAGACTATTATGAATCACATTGTCAGTTAATTTTTTTAAATAACAATTGAAAGCGGTATTATTAGTTGTTACAAAAATGGAATATGTTTTTCCATTCTGATTTTATAACATAATACTATTAGTATATCTGTGTACATACATATATGTACTGCATAAATATATTCTTTTTAATATTTACAATAATTTTTAAAATGCAATGTTAAATTAAATTTGAAGCGCTACTATCTTATATTAATTATTATTTTACCTATTACCGGAATATCGTGATCCACTTTCAAAAAGATTATCTGACTATCTTTTAGTATACGCATGATTTGTTCTCGTGTATCAACGCCAAATTAAAAAATGGAATTTCTGGAAAAAACAAAAAAATATCTACGTCTATTTTTCGAATTTCAACATACAAATTTTTTAACATCTAAAAGATATACTCATTTTCAAAACGTATAGTGATATTATTTTCTATGGACCTTCTAAAATAATCCTATAAACAATATATGAACAACTTAATAGAGTGGTTGTGTTTTCAGAGCTCCTACTTGGCAAAAAATTCAATATTAAATGCACAGATACAACTAAAACTATGGCATTCCTTTATTCACTCTCCTGCGCTCGATTGCATTCAATTCAG
This sequence comes from Tolmerus cingulatus, assembly GCA_959613345.1. Classification (NCBI taxonomy): domain Eukaryota; kingdom Metazoa; phylum Arthropoda; class Insecta; order Diptera; family Asilidae; genus Tolmerus; species Tolmerus cingulatus. The sequence continues at coordinate 5,900,791 of OY390711.1, read as the reverse complement.
CGCATTCATGTTCTCCCCGCACACAGTGCAAAGGAATATTTCTTAATTTCGCTCGCAAAGTGAATGCCGCGATTAGTATGCGAAGGACGCCGCGCTGCCCGTCCAAGGAATGGCTCAACACCCACATGCCTTATAGGTACAAGTGACTATCAGGGAATTCTCCTGGTTTGAATTTCCCTCACGGATAGTCACAACAAGAAGTCCAGTCATCATCGTGTTTTTATCCAATTAAGAAAAGCAGATAAAAGCGAAAGATTCTCCCACCTAACTCACGTTGGATTTTTGCGGGTTGTTTTGGCCGGCCGGCTCTTTTATTATTTTTAGCCAACTTTCGCCTATGTTCAGCCAGGAAGAATAGAATGGTCGACTTGTTCTGGACGGCAACCATAAGAAAAGAAAATGCGACGGAATAGATCTTCGGAGGCTGGGGGTTTTGAGGCCGAGACTTTTGCATAAGTTCGCTATCACGTAATTTTGCGACTGCAGAGTCACAGCTCGGCGACAAAGGTTCCATCCGAGCCTAGGCGGAGTGACACTAATGGAAAATTTGTGTTCTCTCAACGTGCAAAAGTCAGAAAGAATCTATTGCGCTTGTTACGCGCAATACGTGGGGTTCTCCCGGGCAGGTCCGGCGGCCGCAACATGATTTTTCATATCACATCATTACGGGAGCACTTCAGGAATTAATTTTACAATTACCGAGAAATTAATCAACATCACCTAGAAATACCGCGACATTGCGCTTCCCATAGCTCCGTTCCCTGATTCCCACAATTCTCCGCCCGGCCTGCACGAAGGAAGAAAACAGATTCCCGAGCCGCGATTGGGTCAAGCATCTGGAGAGCCGATTGCACCACATCGATTACGTCAGCGGGAGCATAATCAAACATGCAGTGAATCGCAACCGGTATGCAAACATTCTGACAAATATTCGACTTCCCGGTCATATCGAATCATCTTCCCGGCCGCAACATTGTTTTCTTAATTCCCGCTTATCAGCGTCGAATCACTCCGCCGGGATCTTAACCAGTGGTGATTACAGTGCAATTTGCGGAGACTGCGCACGCAAGCCCAACAATGAAACCATTATGTCCATTACCAAATCAAATAAATTTATCGTCTATCATTACTCGACTCCGACGAACGTTTGCATGCCACAGATCCAGAAATTCCCGACTGTTCCTACGGGCACCAGCCACGCTTTCAACAGCCATCGATACCACTTCCCTTCGGCGGGCTCCGGCCTCTCCGACTGCAATTAGAAAATATGGAATCTTACAAGTGCTCTGCAAAGCAATAAAATCTAACGGGCGAAATTAGATTCATTCTGAGAAACATATTCACGACACGAGCAGTACTCGTGTTCTTTTCAACGAATAAAAGGTCTGATATCTTTTTTACTCGAGTTCACAACATCGTATTAGCGCATAAATGCACTATAATTCCGTTGCATTAATTATTTTGCAATGTTTTTTACGATCTATAGTTAAATTTTGAAGAAGCACGTCCGCATTCCTGATTTTGTATAAAGTCATATAACAAACGAAAGCACATTAAGAGGAGATTCTCTTTTCTAACTGTCATCATACAACTTTATTACTTTATTAATTAAACTGAAAAGGAACTTGTGTAATTTTGTATTTCTGTTTCTTTAAAGGAATCCTTTGAAATTTCAGACATTCCTGATTGTAATATTTATTATTGCATTACCTACTTGAGTTTTAAAAATGATCGTAAAGCAACGACTTTTATTACATCAAAGAAGCTGCATGTAATAAAATCGTTATGAAAAAATGAAATACTCTACTCATGTTCGTAAATTTCTCTTTTAATTATTGTGAACATTTGAAATTTGTTAGCAACATATTGAACGAAAGTAAATAACAAAAGCTGCACTTGCGAATCTTTTTATAAATTGTCTTTAACCAAATTGGGGCATATAGTGGTCTTAAAAGTATATTAAGCACACATATGCAATTTTAATAGTTTTTTTTTTTTTTTATGAAATATGTATCAACGTAAAATGAGAAAAAATATGTATAAGTAATAAGGCAGCCTCTAATATATTTTACGATTGATAAACAATTACAATTTGCATGTAAATAAATAAAAACATGCTTGCAGTGCATTCTACAATCCTTTTTTTGTATGTTTGTAATAAATTCCCCAATCTCAAAAAGTCTCCTTGAGTCAATCAATTTTATGTTCAAGCAACTATCTATATATTACTTAATTATCTATTTCTATAAGAAATTACAATAATCTACTTTCCCTTTTATAGTAAAATTTTCTACCAACATTATCGATCATACCACAGTGAAAAAATAGTAGCAAGTAGTAGTATTTTAGAGGAGAAAAATTTATAATTTTTATAGTTCCTCTACAGTATGGTATATTTACTGAAGTTTATAAAACCCGATTTTTATAGTCGCTCCCAAAAAGAGAAAATAGCTGCCTTTGTACAAAAAAAAAAAAAACAAACGCAATCGCGATATGTTTCTTTGACCACATAGCGAAAACCATAGCAAATAAAACAAATATGAAAAAATGCAGCTGCAGAAAAGCGGCACAACATCAACATACCAATTAGTCGGTGCCGTTTTGGAGTGCCATAAATGGAAGTAATTAGATCCACTTCGAACAACCCATCCAACACTGTAAGTAGCAAAAAACGATCTTTCGAAGACCTCCTCCCAACAGCAATTAACCCCTTTCTGGGCTGTCGAGTCAATTAGAGAAAGTTGCCGGCGACACATTCCATCACATTGCACGAAAGTCAAGGTCTGGTTCGCGAATTTAATCGAAAAGCGAAATAATTGAAATTAGGCAAAGTAACCTGCGAAAAAAGAGAAAAAGACGAAACATCGGTCAATTCCTCAACAGGTGAAGGAGGGGGAGGGGGAGCATTGCATTCACCTGTGGGATACCGCGGGTATGCTGTCAGTTGAAAAATTCTAAATTCGCGGAAATATCAGCGACCGTCGAGATTCTCTTGCGGCTAAATGGCCTGTGATGGATCTGATCAGTGCAAAGCCAGTAACGGCCGAAAGCCACGCCATCAACTGCAGGTAAGCAGTTTGGGGCTCTACGGGTCCGCGGCGACGTCTCGCAGTCGCAGTCCAGGAAAATAAGCGAAATTGACAGGGCTTTGTTTGGCAGGGAGCTGAATGCCTTCTCCGAATCCGGCCGGACTCCCGAACGTGATCTCGTGCACGTAATGGGAGAGCAGGCATTTTGGTAATTAATCCTGGTCGAAGTCGCCATTTAACCGGGGAAGAGTACACTGGGATTATGATCCCCCATTTCGAGTATTATGTTCCCGAGTGCTGTAATTTTTGCCACTTAAGACACAGAGTCCGGAAGCTGTGGTCCATCGACGTCATGTTAATTACGTTTCGCTCGAATCAGGAAACATTTTCGATCGTTGCATGCCAACAAGTTGCTAACTGCTGAGAACGCAGCTCATGCGAACTAAGGTCTTGTTAGAATGCGACTCCTGATTTTCGGGCACTTTATTAGCTCCGTCTTATTCTTATATGAAGATCGCACGCAATCGATGCTAAATATAAAGATATTTGCGGTCGGATGTGGGCAGTGGCTGCTCCTTCTTTTGCTAGCGCAATTACTTTCGTTGTCTTGCGGCCTCAGTTATTACTCAATTTTTGGGAGTTTAGTGGCCATCAACAATATTGCTGGACCCGGGGGTATTTTTTGGAAAAACAATAATTGAACGTAACTTTACCTTTGGAAGTTAAACCATATATGTATACATATGTTTGTTGTTTCTTCCGGGTCTGGGATATGTGAAAACGATCGTTTTCGTGAGACTTTCTTGGAAGAAAGGGCAAGGGAAAAAAGTAAAAGTATCAAGGCATTTGTCGTGCAGATCTAAGATATAGAAACCGCTCAAATCTCAATTCATCGCCTGAGTTGAATCGCACCTTGAATTCTGTGTTCTGCAGAAGGTTCTACGTATCTTTCTCTTTTGGACACTCCTTAAAGAAATTGCTGGCAGTGGCGCTACATTCAAAGTGTAGCAAGTGTTCAATTAATGTTCAGTCACGTGTGCCCTCCTGGGTAAATTTGCGCGGCCGCTCGTGGACAGCGCGAGATCTTCGACCTTCCTCGAAAGCCAGTGCATGCCGCGAGTTGGTGCCCATCCGCGAGTCAGAGTCTAGGCCATTTTCTTCCCTGGACCAGAGTCTTAGAGTTCTAAGATGAGGAAGCTGCGCGCCGGGGACGGGATCGTGAATTATCATACGGCACCGCTCCGCAAGATGGAAATAAGCAACAAAGAGGATCCCACCTTATCTGATTAACGTTTCACAACGGTATTCTTCGTACTAAATTATTCATGTTGTGTTTGCGAAAATTTTACAAGCGATTACTCATGTTCTTAGCACTATCTCTTCCTTGTAGTCTTCACCCGTGCACTGCGCTCCAGCGCGACTCGCCGATCTTCGCGGGCCCATAGAGATTGGCGCTGTCGCCACATATCTGCACCAGGGAGGAAAGCGCGGGAGGAATTTCCCCGAAATGCGATACACTTCCCAGATACGGCTACTACAATTGAGAGGAGATATTTAATCGGGTGTCTGACACGTGAAGCTGCTGTCCTGGACCCGGATGAGATCGATAGGCCGCGACGCGTAAATAACTCACTAATTCCAATTTTGCCCATTTTTGGCGCCATTCGCCGTGAATTGTCCACCTAAAATTCCGACGGTTTCTTACGAGTTATCTTAGGATTCATTAGAGGAAAATTTGTAATTAAATTCTTACGCAAACTCAACCAGGACCTGGAAGATTGACTACTGTATATGGAAAAATACTGGAATGTAAGGGTTTTTTTAGTCATGCCTGTAAAGTTTTTGAAAAAATGTTTAAAAAATATTAGATATTATATAGCATTATACTAACTTTACAGGCGAAAAAGACTATAATAATTGAAATCTGCTAAATAATAATTTATAGTCATAAAGTATTAAATTTATTGAACAATCGAGGTACGAACAATTTACTCTAAAAGCAAATCTAATATAACTATGTTGCAAAATTCGTCATTCGTAACTATGGTATAGTAGTAGTATGCATAGACTATGTATATGTATCTTGGGCACGTAAATCATAATTACACAAAGTTTGTATATCTTTGAAAATTAGTTCAATTTCTTATTGACAGTTTTTTAAATTTAGTGGTCGGAGAAGAGCAATGGTGGGTGTACCCAAAATTTTAAAACACCTCTTCCCAACGAACATTAAAATAAAGTCAAAGGAAAAACCAAAATATCATTGGTTTAAAAATGTTAAGCAACTTACAAATGTATACACATAGAAACGCAATATTAGTATATTACATATAATACATCGTGCAAATCGGAAATTGAATGAAAATTTCAAATGCGGCATTTTAAATAATATGAATTATAATAAATTTCAGAGAATTATTTCTTCCAACTAATATTCAAAAAATTTTGTGTCAGTCCAAAAACGAAAATTAACGAAATCTACTAAGCTTGTTGTTTATGATATTATATTCGTTTAAAATAAAGTGAACAGAAATACATCCATAATTTCGTACTCGTTTAACAATAACACTAAAAATGTCTGAACAAATTATTTTGATAAATCTTACCGTTTTGAAAATAACTAATTATTACAATTACAAAATTATTATCCGGATCTAGAGAAGAGAAGTATCAATATGATCTGCTTGTATTTTTTATTTCCCTTTTTCTCCCAGAACTCGATGAATAGGCAAACTCAGATATTGATGCCTTCGAACTTAAGCAAAATTATCCATCGCGGCCCGCCCCCGTGATTTCCTCCGCCGTTCATAACGAGGAAGTCGATCGCCAATGTAAATATATTCAAGTGCTGAGGTGATCCAAATCTGAGCCTGTGGAGCCAGAGCAGCCTTCCCTGAGGTCGCAGAAAAGGGGTCCGCGGGGCTCCGCTAGAGACTCTGGATGACTGGAGTCTGCTGTTTGCTGACTCCGCGGAGGTACACATACTCGGGTCATCCAGCCGCGGTCCCGGAGCGCACTTCCACGCTCAATTTATACCACCAAAGATAGGCCTACAATGGCAGCACCGCGGAAATATGGGCTTATGGAGGCCGGGGTAGCTCCGCACGGCGCGGGCTGCCTCAAAAACTGAGCCCGGGAAATGGACCTTTTGCATATTTGAGCACAACTTTATGACATAAGTCTAATCTCCGGAATGTATCTGGTTGTTAAGGTGGATTTCCACCAGGAGTGCTCCAGAACGCGATCGCTTCCCAGTAATCGAAATTGCGCATTAGACCATAAGGGCAGACGAAATGTTATGTGGAGCGTTCCGGGCTTGGATTTAATTCCTTGTTTGGCGCGATTAGCACATTGTCTTCTCCCCCATCATAAGTTTTATTTTTTATATTTCAAGATACTTTTGCAACATATTCTTGATCTATATATGCAATTAAATATGTCATTTTTAATTATGCTAGCACTATTCTTTCCTACAAAACAAATGTTTATATAAAAACCATAGCAGTTTAAATAAAACGAGCTAACTTAAAAAAAAAAAAAAATTATACACAAATGTTTGATTAAATTAATAAAAATGCCTGATAAAGTATTTTATGTTATATGTTAATTAATACAAAAGCTTTCATAACTAAAGGATCGTGTTACAAAAATTACATTGATTCGCCTTAACATACCTACATTTTTCCCAGGGTCAACATTTTCAGTCTTAATTTGTGTCAAGGTCGAGTTCATTCCGTATCTAATTTCCTTCCTGGAACCCTATCTGGACATTTTTATTTATAAAAGGATTTTCTCATATACACTATTTAGTTACTAAAATCGATCTTGAAATGTGCTGGATTAAACCAACTGCACCTTTTTACGACATTTCCTTAATGCGTTTAAAAAACCACAACCGTTTAGCAAATGGATTCTTGATTAGAAATACTTTTGATTACTTTAAGCGTGATTATGGCCATTAGGCACAGCACTTGCGTTTCTATTTGAAAACGCCGAGGTTCCATTTCGCCCCAACGTAATAAAATAATTTTTCACTTTTAATTTCCGCAGTCGCTGCGAACCCAGACTCCGTCTGAGTGAAGTAACTCCGCAAACTTCAGCTCACGCGGAGTACGCGGGGTGGAGATCTAATCTCCATGGTCATGCGTAACTAATTGAGAATCTCAAACAGCGCAAACACTGATATGTATAAAATTGCAGCAAATCAGTGCGAGATTGGCGACGGAAGGTGTTCCTAAGTAGCGGTAAAGTCGCTGCAAACTCCCCTTTGTGGAAGACGACGGCATCTTCAGACGGGCTAATCTTATCCCAGCCGAGGATGTTTGCATGGATTAATGAGCTGGAGGAATGACTGCGCGTCTTTGACTTTATTACAGAGACCCGGCGAGGCAGAGGTGATTTAATTGAGTGGTTAATTGCCAAGGAGCGGCCGGTTGTCGTACTAATTTTCAAGATGCATCCCAACGCGTATCGCGTAATTATGCACTTTATGAATTACTTGATCTTCGATGTGCCTGCACGCCAAACTGAGCTGAAAAGTTCTGCTTTCGCTGATGCAATGGGTGGTGCGCACTATCGGGCGCATAGGGGCGCCATCGCCGTAGAACTGATCTACCACTTTTATGTGGTTAAATTAGAGTCTGAACATTAATCAATGTTGTAATTTGATGGGTAATTGTGGTTCGATTTTGTGCGCGGCCTCTACTTCAGTGCTTATCTAACATCGCCGCTGGCGAAAGGCTGTGCCACCGCGCACCAGACAGGACACATTTCAGTTGATTTCTATTACTTTATTGCCTCCGAGCCCGTGTATTTCCGATTTTATGAATACTAGATAGTCGAGCACAAAGAGCACTCCAAGATGCCATTTCAGCACTGATTTGCATGATAAGCAAGTTCAGATGTGCTCTATCATTAAACCACTGGCCTTTTGCGATCAAATCGAAAATTCGCTGCGGAAACCGCTTTTAGACATATCCAAGGTTTTGCTAAATTTGCCGGGAATGTTCATGTGTCCAGTTCAATGGCTTGAAAATGACTGTAAACTAGAGGTTACTAATGAATTATAACATGGTTACTGCTGTTAGTGGCTATAAACCCTCCTTAAATGATTTCATAAAATACCTATTACTATAAGCATTTGAAATAAAGATGAAAAGTGCTGCAATTATTTTCTTAGAAGAATTCCTCATTACAAAGAAACACTGTAAATTGTGAATTCTTAAATTTAGAACATTTCATCGAGGGAAACAATTATTAATTTGAACTATCCACATATTTATTTTCATTAGGTATTATAAAATTATAAAATCTACTTGATACGCACGCAAAGAATAGCAACTAGGAGTAGGAAACCGGCGTAATAAATTTAAATTATTATTATTATATTCATGTCTCATGTCTCATAAATGTCTCTTTCAATCCAACTACACATTCTTAACTGATTTATTGCTTTCGAATAAACAATGGGTATTCAGAGTAATAAATTAAATTATTTTATATGCACTTGTTTATTCTCCATTTCATTATTTTATTATATTATGTAACACTTAGTTTACGTATACGACCTGAATTACTTAATTTGCATCAAGTTTAGTTGGTTTACATCAACATTACTCCCGCACCTTTTTGCAGGATAAAATAATTACACATTAGCATAAATAAAAAACAATTTATAATAAAATGTAGGCATATTTTCTCAGCGGCCTATTTAAAATTCGGGTCTGAAGATTAGGCTGGCAGAAATTTGAAAGTATAAGTATGTATTATAGATAAAGGCAACTGTTTTCTTTTATATCAGTTACGTTTTAATAATGTGCAGAGACTTTTTAATACCAAAAGCTTTTCATATAAAAGTTTTTTCTAAATTTTGGATTACAAATAGCTAATAATACTGCAGAGGAAGTTCCCTGTGGCTTGAATTTTTCTTTTGCGGCGAGGCTTTTGCATAAAATCCTCAGAGGCCCATCAAGTGGACGTCCTGCGGTCTTCATCAGAAGGTAATTTCCATAGAAATGCTGGACATTGTAAGGCCGTGAATGGTCAGCCTCAATAAGTCATTAAGAAGTGCATTGATTGGCGAACCCGCACAAGGAAGCGTCCCGGGAGCCGCAACAGTCGCTGTCCCGCGGCCCATTGATCGGGACCGTTTTGAATAAATAATGTCAAAACATCGCGGCGGAAGCTCATCATCATTAGGGTCCTAAGAAGAGGTAATCGAAAGTGATTACGTAACGTCAGCGATCTTTGTTAGACCCTTCCGGCAGCGCGAGCAGGCGTCCCGGCCGCTGCATCTGCAGAGTAAACAGAGCCAGGTCGCGGCCAGGTGGCCGCGGAACTCGCGGTGTCTGTAATAACTATATTCATCAAGGCGTCAAAGGGTTCACCTGATTGACTTGTGACGGCATCGCGCTAATGCCCCCAGCCCGCTGGAGGTGTCTTCGCGTTTCCTGATATGGTTCCTGGGGCCGGGCTCCCCGCGGGGGGTATGGTAATCTTTCGGCGCCTATTGTCTTGAGTGGCGCGCGCGGGCACCACTTAGCGGATGACTTATGATGACAAACTGTTCTGCAGCTGGATCTGCAAATTGGCGCTCCTCGCTTTTGCAGCCGCGGAGATTTGCCAACCGCCACCGCTCACCTGTCGGCGGAACAAGGTGAGTTTTTCGACCCCACGCCTTAATAGCCTTGTTCTGCTTAAATGACTGTTGGCGTGTCTGCTCGTTTCTATACCGCGACTATTAATGCTTTAATTGCATTAACAAGCCTTTGCTCCGGATCGCATCACAGTCGCGGACATAATTCATGAGCTCGTGCGAATTATAGCAGTCGCATAATACAGTGAATTTCAAGAGAAATCGCAACACAGAGCAGATCTCCTTGGGGGAAATTTTGAACTAACTGAAACCCCATCAAGAAACATTTAAAGTTTAAAGTACTATTAAATTGTGTAGAATTGTTTTTGTCATGCAGTTCAGATACGAGTATGTCTTAAGGGGGTATTCTGATATAGAGGGCCAAATTTGAATGTTTGTTGCACTTGTGTTTAAAAAAAAAATATATATATATTTTTAGTATCGAATTTTTGCCCAATATTTATTTATAACATAACAAATTACAAAAAAAAAAAATTTAAACAAAAATGTCGACAATTTACAAAATTACAGGGTGGTGAAGTGAGGCGTTGAAACAAAATCGTGCGTCGTCCTGGTTGACACGATTTTGAGACTTCCAATTATCAGAAAAAAAAAACAAAAATGGATTTTGAGTCAGTGTAGGTGTTGTTATCGTCCCTATCTCGAAGAAAAAAAAATTAACAAAATTAAAAAAAATTGTTTTTTAACAAGCTTATATCAAGAAGGTGTGTACCGAATTTTAAGTCAATCGATTCATTAGAACTTGAGATATCCTGTCAATAGACTTGAAAAAAGTGGTTTCGAGGCAAACGCGTTTAAACAAATTCAGGGTATACCTAGTAGTTCCGTAAGGATCGGTATAGTTGCTGCGTCACTAAAGTAGGTTTAACTTCGCCATTTATTGGAATTTTAAATTTTCCTTTGGGCAGCATATTCTTTAAAATATAAACTATAAGAAAATATACAAAATCGTTTTTTTTTTTCAAAATTCTAGACCAGAATTCCCCCGCAGAATACGTCCCTGGCTCAGTGACTGCCGCACTTAATTGCGCGAGCAGTTGAGTTTTCCCAGGCTTTCGGTGGTCGTCCTCGCAACATTCAAAGGCTTCGATTTGAAAGACGCGCTAAGGAATTGAATCAACTCTTCGATTTGCTAACGACCTGTCAGGCGGTCGCTTTGATTCCCAATTCCCGATCGAGAGCCAGTCAGTATCCCGATGAAAGGCGATCTGGCTCTTCCCCAAATCGCGGATCGCCGCGATCAGGATTCCCGCGCATCCGGGCGAAATTGATGAAATGCCCAGACCCAGTTAAGTTCAGTGGGTCAACTGCTTTCTTCGCGGCTGCGATTTGCATTTGATTAGCGCAAATTACCTCCCTGCACTCTGCCATTGGGCAACTGGGACATGTCACAGCCGTGCTTTTGCAGCGTGTGGACCGCATTGTTTTGACTCGTCCGGCCGCACTCCCCAAACATTGTTTTCACTCGGACGGCCGTGGGCAGGTTCATTGTCACGGCACAATTGTCCGGCCGCTTTTAATTAGCGCTTTGTCCTGCGGATTTGCCTCTGCCTCCGCCGGCTGGAGCTCAGGTGGGCGGCCCGCGAGACGTTAATAATAAGTCGGGCTGGGCAGGTAAACTCCTCGGCGGTGAGCGCGCAGCTCGCCCGAAGACTCGCGTCCCACTGACCGACGCAGTTGCAGCGGCTGCGGAAAACGACAGAGCGCAGTGCAGCAGCAATGCAACTAATTGGGAAAGTTCCGATTTTGTGTAACGCTTTTCAGGTGCTTAACCCAATTGCAAACATTTCCGTAAATCGCATTTTCTGCAATTTGCCCGATGAATTGTTTCAAAGCCAGCATGAATGAATTCCAGTTGTAGATTGGCCTTTGTCATGCACATTTTCACCACTTATGTTTTTTACGAGTACGTGACCATTCCCAACTTAACTTCTAATAAATCCATGTTTATAGCTGTTCCATTTTTAGGTAGTAGCCAAAGGAAAATAAACTAAAATCAATTTGTAACATAACCCACTTAACAAATCGTTTTTAACTAATTTGCCTATTTTTAATTCGGTCAATCTTCTTTTTCTTTACAGTATTTTGATCTACGTCTTTACCAGTACCATTTTCAATAGTACCGAATTATTTAAAAAGTAATTAAAATACAGCGATTTAGACGTTTCAAATTATAGTTTAATGAACTTGTTGAAAGTTCAAATGAAAGAAAGGTGTAAAGACTGGTATTATAAAATTCATAAAACCTTAAATCGAATTTTTTTCCTTTTTTGAGTAAAAATATTAGATACTTTTTTAAAAATTTTTAGCTGTAGTAAATGTTAATTCAATTTTAACGATATTACTACCCTAGTCGTGATGCCCAAAGTAGGGTTCTCCGTACTGGAATTTGGGCACCATTGTTTTGCTTATTGTGTCTTATTAGGAAAACCATCTATAGAGAGGGGTGAAGAAAATCGAAAAAATGAATCGACTTATTTAAAATTTTAAGTTCAGTGCATTGTTTGGCCGTCACGCGTTCGTCTTTAATCACGTACACCTTTTCTAATTTTGAAGAGATCATAGAAACAGAATTTAAAAAATGCAGATTTTTTAATATTCCAAATGAGATTACTACCTTAATTTAATTTATAAAACTTTTTTAATGAACGTGCTAAATAATAGATATTATTATAATAAACATTCAATAGTGTTAAAATATATCAGGGTCTCACCTACTTTAAACCTTATAACAGGCAACGTAGTCAAGTGAAATTATCATATTTATTTTCTATCGATACCCAGACTATGCGACTATAGACTTATTTATTTAAATGAAAGTTTATTTATCATAAAAAATTCGCTAATTAGTGCTCGACAACTAAAGCATTTGCGGGTTAAGTTTTACTAATGATTTACTTATATGCTATAGTTTTTCGTACGAATAGATATTATTTGCAGCTATTTTAAATAAGTATTTTTCAGGAGTGTAACATTTTTATAGCACGTTTCAATAAATTTATGCAATATGCAGAAAAGTTAAATCATAATAAATGGGAATTAATTAATAAATAAATAAATTTGGTATTACGGGTTATAGTCTGTTACTTTTCTATGATGCATATAAGACAAGTATTGTGAATCTTTAATGATGCTTCTTTCTCGAGTTTTAGACGATAAATATGTACATATATGCAATAAACAATAAAATGTATTTACAATTTTAAACAACACATAAAAACTACAAGTAGCTTTGCAAGTACCTGCTATTCTTAAATATCCTGACTATCTGAGCTGGCGTAATAATTAATACATATACAATATATAGCGTTCACTGCGGTCATAATCTTCCCAGGAAATCAATTAATATAAATTCCTTCGTGCCTTCGACAGCTTTGGTCAAGCAGGGAGCGTGCTAAAATCATAAACTTTTCCTTGATAGAGACGTAGCCGCCGCGCGTAATGTGCACGGCGAAAAGTTATCCCGATCAGGTTTATGATTGGGGGTACCACGGTAATTAACAGGAAGGTTGCATGCTTGCGCGCCGCGCAAATATAAATATCGAGATGAGTCACGCGATTGTCTGGATGTTGGCCACAGCCCGGCTGCGGGTCCAGAAACGACCAGAAAATGAGACAAATATTCCTCAAAACGGTGTTCGCCTGATTTGCGACGGCAAGCGCGGCTCAGGTGTTGCGCAGCCGAGGAAGGTGTGATTAATTGGCCGCTCGCGATACGAGGCAGGTATTTGTGGGAGTTATGAGGTATCCGCTTAATTAATTGTGGACTACTGCCTTCCGTTAGGGGTCGGGGCTCCAGAGCCGTCTTGTCCAGTCTTCCGGAACAAATTGTGGGAGATCGGGACTGCTTTGGGCGGTTCTGCCGTGAACTCCTGACCACTGTTCAACAGTCAATACATGGGCTGCCGTTAAATTTGATGGAATGTTGAACGGATCATATATCAATGTTTCCAAACTGATTTCCCATAAAACTCAACGAGGTTGCGCCATTCCAGAGAAATTTAATTTATTACAACAAATTTCACCTATTTCTTTCTAGTCGCCACAAAAATAGAACGGAAGCTAATTTACGATGGACAGCAAGTTTTATTGCGAAATAGTATTAAAACGCAACAGCGCGCCTCTCAAGATAATCGATTTTGCATTTATTGGCTTCAGTTCCACACGTTTAATGCCTTGAGCATTGAATAATGGTAAGAAGACTAAAATATGGCAAGGACTTAAAATTGGAAGTCATAAATCGTTCGGCGTTTATATGTATTTTGCCTAATAGGCAATGAAGTGGCAATAGAAATGCGATCATCACTTTTCAATTAACTGGGGTTGGGCAACACAGGCTGAGCAAATGCTCGACGTACCTATTTGAATAGTTGCACAAGTAAGTATATTATATTAACATGATGTCCGTGGGAGATAAATTTATGATTCAAACTTGAGAATATTTATTATTCTATTCAAAATGCATTCTGGACAAATGTTTCCCAGTCAAACAACAATTTGATCCGAAACATAAGCACTGGTTATCTTAGTAAATTTAAACACTGTTATATATGTATATGTAATTCCAATTGTTATATGTCTATTTTGAAAATGGTCATTTAATTATTTGTTCGGTTTTTTGGAGAAAAACGCGGTCAGAATTTTTGGCTATCTGGAGGGACTGCTCCGACGGAATAAATGCGAATAGCAGTGGAAAAAATTCGAATTTCATTCTGAAATTTTACGAACTATTTTTCAGATGCTTTGCTGTAAAACAATCGATTTTCGATTTAAAAAGGTATTGGATAGAAGAAGTTCGATCTTACATTCATGAGCAGCTAAATAATAATAAAATAAATAGCCGATATTTTTTGAATCAGCCTTTGTCTGATATATTGGAAAAAATTAAACAAATTGCATTCTGAAGCAAAAATTGTTTTTTTTTCTAAACTAAAATAGATCCTAAAATCATGTATCGAAATACACCTACGCTACATTAAAGATACTATAAACTATAGCCTAAACTAAGTTTATTAAATATTTTCCACCGTTGTGAAGAAGTAATTTTAAGAAAATCGTAAGAGTGATAACTTAAGCATCACTTTTTCGTATTATAATAATGAACTAGAGGTTAGCTAACATAGTTGGAATTTTTGAATGAGGTAAAGCTGAAATTATTCTTTTAATTTTATGCTTTATAAGAAAGTAAAAGCTCAGGAACGACAAAGCTATAACATAAATTCATAAACTAATTTTCTATTAACTTTCCGGGGTACAAAGTACCTTACAATTGGTAAAACAGGTCGCTATTCGATTTATCGCCATCAATCGTAATCGCGTTTCTCAAAAAAGTCCCTCCGCGCCGGGAGCACTTTGATTTCTGTGATTACCCCGCGGACCAGGTAAATGCCCGCCTTACTTCCTTTTCCCAGAGCCCGGAGGATGCTGCTGACGTGTGGGTAAACATTTTAGCGCTGGGAGAGCTCATTGGCGGACTTAATTTATGACAAGAATGGAAGGAATCAATAAATCACTAATAGGAGACGAACGGGAGTGCAGCGCAGTGGCTGCTGCGGTGGCAATTTTGCCATAAATGGACAAGAGTCGCGGCTCGCGGGTTCGCGGGCTCGCGGCCTCGCTAATATTACAAAGTGCCTCCTTGGGAGTCACATCGGCTGCGGCGGCGGCGGCGGCACGGAGGCGAGTCGTCGAATATTTGCCGGCAGTGTGGCATAAAATTCAGTTTGAATCGTTTAAATTTTTCTCACAATTCCATCAGATAAGGCCGGGCTAAGAAGCCAGGTACAACAGGTATACAAAGGCTCACCTCGAGGGACACGTCCTCGGCCGCGCGGATGCCTCGCATGCATCTGATAGATATAAACAGCTCACGAGGACAATTAAAACAGGTGAGATCTGGTAGTGATCACAATTTGCGATTACGCAGATAATTTGTTACGTTCTTGTCCATTTTGCATTCGCCCGGTTACCTGCCGCTCGGTCCATGTAACGGTGGCTTTTGTTCTTGGATGAAGTGCTTAACACTTTCTTGATGGCTAACTAGCGCTGGCCGTGGTCAGTCCGGCGGATGCGTTGCTTTCCCGGAACGGACTGGTCCAGCATTCCGGGCACATAGTTCCCGATTGCTTCCAGTTTATTAATTTGAATTCAATTTGCAGTCATTTAAATACAATGGCGGACCACCGCGACGTCCAACGCAATCCTGACTGGCTCTGTTTAACATAATGAATCGGTTTTCGATTGGCTCGATTTGTTTATTCTGAGCTGCTTCAGTGCATTATTACTCAATTATAGGGAAAATATGTTCCACGACTCTGCCCAGCGGAACAGAGTACGCGCTGCGGTCGCGGCCATCCATGAAATCTGAAAAATTTTAAGTTACGCCGCTGATTTCAAAATCAAGTGGTCGTTAAAGTCGCATGAAACGCGACTTTTTTATCCAGCCAGATTTAATCGACCATGGCTAATTGGTTTTATCGGCAACCCAGGGTCAATGAAATTAAACATGTGCAAATGATTTTGCAAATTTTTCACTTGCTGGTAAAAATTCTGCAACTCCAGTTCAAATGTCGTCATAGTTCGAATTAATGATGAATTTAATTATATTATTTGTAAGTTTTACATATACCTATCTACATATGTATTAACACAAAATATTAAATTAAGCACCTTATTTTAAAATAAAATGAAACATTTCTTTTTAATACTAAAACTACCAGCACTCAAACATGTAATTTCACTCATTTTTCGCGCCTTTGACGTAATGTACCTTTAAAATTTGAATAATGACAAATTGAAAACGATTTCTAAACATGTCGCAGTGATGAATCTTAATAAATGTTGGCATAAATCTTAACCTATAACTTTAAAAATTATAACGCACTCAAGGAAGAAATTAAGTACCGGTTATTTAACCGGTTTTGGTAGGTTTAGTGTTAAAGCCACGACAGCTATTGTAAAAAATGAACCACAATTTCAATGTACAATTGTTAAAAACAAAAGAAATCCGAAGAAAGAATTCACAGCCATTAAAAAAACAAACATTGAATTAATGAAGACATCTAAACTAAATGAGTGCACATTTTGCCTCGAGACATGCACTAGCATTCACAGAATAAGAAATCGTATAATTACGAGCAATTATAGCTCTGCTTAAGGGCACATGCAATTTTTTCCAAAAGGTAGGGATTCAGGTTAATTACAAAATACTTAATAAATTGACGAAGCCAGGAGGAAGAAAGCAGTTCTAAAGATTATTCCGCTTTCTTCTGAGAAGGTCAGAAAAGCGTGGGTAGTTTTTGTGAAGATCATATAAAGAAAATATTTTGACGAAAAACACTCAATGAGAGATGTTTGATTAAGACGATAGGAAATTCATTTTCGCAAATTGGTCATAAACCAATCTAAATATGAATACTCATAGATTTTATTACAAGTTATACTACAATATTTATGTCGACGACTTTAAGGCTTCAGACATCCCGAATTAATTAATGCGTATATAATATTCATAAATATTATAATTAAAAATGTTGCACAAAAATATAGAAACTATGAAACTACTCCAGGTTTACATAGAATTTTATGTTGCTATTTTAACATTACAATATTTTGTTATGTTTTGTTACTCTTTATATAATTATTAACTATTTTTCTCCATAGTTAAGTAAAGTTTTCGATCGAAATAGGTTAACCCCTGATGGATGCAGGAGGCTAGTAGTATCTCGATGATCATCATCATTTGAATTCGATGTTTCTAGAAAAGAAATAACTTACATTTTTTTTAAGTACCGAAACAAAATATGCCGTTTATGTAACGCTTATATCGCACAGACATGGTGGTTTAAAGGATTTGTTTTACAGCTCAGATGTTTGTTGTAAAATGTCTGTGAGTATTTATCAGTTTTTGAGTCACTAATTTTGATTATACAGATTTAGGTGAAGGGCATCAGCGATATCTATCAACAGAAATAGGTCTAAAAGCCTTTAAGGACGGATTTACCTACTTCTCATGTATCATCCTAATCAAATCGAAATTTCAGCGGATTTTGCCATCAGGTAAACGAGCCACCTCAGTGAGCTTCTCCGCCCACGCGTTGTCCGGCCCGCAAATCATCGTAACACCGTGCAACCCGGAGGTTGGATTAGCTCCGCGCTGCACGTCGAGCCGGACCAGGCCCGTCAACAAGTAAAAGTTTCAAGATTTCCTCAAAAGTGCGCTTTCACTCCCCGCGGAGACAGGCCGGGTGTACGCGGAAATTGTTATTGTTGCAAATAATGACATTTCGGGTAATAGATGAAGTCCGCGACGGAATTTACGATCGAATAAATGGCCCGCGGCGGACGGCGAGCGAGCCTCATTTAGTTTGAAAAATCGTTGTGGTAACTGCTTTAGATAGAATAATACGATCTTTCTCCTTGGTCAACAGCGCCGGGGAGGAGCTGAGACGCTTTCATCCAGGAACGTCATAATCAAGCCTAATGGGATCAAATGGGGCATTCGGCGGAAGTATTGAAATGGACAAGCCGTGTTCCCCGGGATGATAAATTGAGTATTGACGGCTCGCCAGGTGGATATTCATTATTGCGAATTAAATGGCATTCCCATTGGTGTGCTCCTTAAAAATCCACACAGTAATTAATCCCGGGAAAAGCGCATAAATCAAACTGCAAATTTATGACAATTGCTGATTGCTGCAATTTATCGGGATGTGAGTTGCATTCAGGGTTTTATTAACGATGCCTGTTTGAACACGGCGGCCAAAGGTCGGTTCCTTTCAGTCGGCGACGCGGCCTCTTGCCAGAGACCTTTGATGGAACTGCCAATACAATTTAATGCCGGGTACTTTATAATAAAATTTCTATTTAATTTTTTGATAACTGCCATGAATCACATTTTACAACCCAATAATAAACAAGTTTTTTTCCAATTCGATTTGTAATTTGTTCGAAGATTCTACAACAAATGGAACAATAAGAAATTGCAGATTCTGTGGGAGCCCTATAACACAAAAAACTAACATTTTCCCATTTAATTTGCAGTAACTTATTTTCATCGGAACAAAGTATCAAGAGTACTCGGTTCTTTATACGAAAATCGTAATAATACTGAAATGATATATTTTTCTTTATCATATAATAGGTATTTATTTTGAGTCCTAAAATTCAAACATCCCAGTAGCAGAATTAAATTATTTATTCCCAAATTTATTAACCATAGAAACGATTTCCTTCTGGACAAGTACATATTTGAAAAATTCCCTCTCTTCTTTTAACTTCTGGTATCGCTACGATAAAAGGAAGTTTGCTTAAAAGAAAGTTAATTTCGCTTCTAAAATTAATCTAAAGGAAGATATATCAATCCTGACGGCATTTTGAATCAACATTTATTAGCACGTATTTTAGTAATATAATTATAATTCAATATTTACTTATGTATTATTTAATTATCGAAATTTGAAATGAAATTCTAAATCGAATCGAATAAAATTTAGTATATAAAGATAAAGCTGAATCTACAACCACTTACCATTAAAATAACGTGTTCTACAGATAACGTAAATAATAATTGTTGATTTATCCTGCCAACAGCTTCAACTCCTTATTGTAAATAGTATGCTTGAATTTCTGAAGAACCTATCTCTTGCAAATCTTGTAATAAAATAAAATAGTATTCAATTTCAAAAAATGTAGTGAAGGTGCCAAGTTAATAGTTGCAGAAGACCATAAACTGTACAAAATTGTTAAAACAGCCAGCAGCAAGTTGGAATGCGATGAGAGAGTTCAAAAATCAAAGACCTTGAAAAATCTCCTTGATTGAAATTTCCCGTGTACACGAATGCAGCTCACTTTCTTTGTGGCTTTCTAATTAGATACCTCTATAAAACTTGCTCGGGGCCGGTATTAAGCAACAATAATAAATCAAGAACTGCACGAAAGTAAATTCGCCCACAGGTGATGCACACTTGACCCGCGTGCATCATGTGACTTAAAGCAAATGTGATTTTATGTAAAGCGAATCAGTTAGCTAAGAGCACTATAAAATGCCCGCGACGACTATCCGCGAAGACGCACTGCCTGGATTAGAACTAATTTCATGCACAGTCACGCTATGAGCATAAATTTCGCAAGAAAAGCGAATGGAGGCGTTATCTAATGTCTCGTGGACAGGGAAGTTAGTAACCGTCAAGGTACACCGCGAAACACCTCGTCGTCGGTGTGCTAACCGTTTGGGTCCATTACTCAGCAAGAGTGGCTCTTGAGAACGATCTCTTTGAGTCGAGTCCTCGAACCGGCCGCGGTGAAGTGCTATCATCCGCCCTGGCTCGGAGGTTCTATAAATTTCAATTAGATGCGGCGATGACACGTTTAATTCCTCAAAGAGGTGAAAGTGCAAGCGAAAGAAAGCCCGTCCTCATGCTGGGAGCTGGCAGTGGATCAGCTGCCGGAGCTCACTCAGAATTTGCGCTGGATACGACGCATTCCCGTTTCATTCGACGACAATTAATTACAAATCTGAATTCCGCGAGATACGCTCTCATTTCCGCTTAATTCCATGTACCCCATCAGCGGAACACCGCATGAAGTTGTACGCGCACCCACTCCGCGAAATGTTCACCTGGAGACGGGGGAAAAGCGCGCGGATCGCCGCCTTGTCCATCTAATGCGATTAGCTTTCCCGAAGGCGCAAACTGGAGCATAATGTCAATAAGTTGCGCCTTCAGTTAACATACTAACAGGAACCGGGCGACTCGCAAATCGCCCGGCTGTCTGGACTGGCGGGCCGGTGGGCGCATTACACGGGATAAATCCAACTCCGAAATGTCTTCATCATCAGCGCACCGTCATTTTGTTGTCGACTGACCTTTTGCTAGTGATATGGACCCGCAGCGAATTTGCTCCCATTTTTGGTTTTTTTCATTAATTACTGATGAATTCGCCGGTTTTGGTCAAATTAGGTTACGGATATAAACGACTGTATTCAGTACGTTGCCAAAAAAAGCGAGTCCTATATTTCGTTATTGACTTCTATAGTGCGAATTATAAGTTCACTAGAAGCTTTTGCTGCGGAACGAAATTTGAGAATTTAGAATATCAAAGACAAATAAAGTTTTTCCTTCCCTACAAACTGGCAATAGGAAATTTGCTTTCTCAAATTTCCAATTACCATATGAATAAAAATTTGAATGCTTATCTAGTGCGTGCTAATGCTTGAATATGTTTTATTATTATGCAATACTTCAGTATTTATTAGCATTTCCCAGCATATGTAAAGTTTTTGTGCATCCTATAGTTTACACTATGTGATGAGCAAACCCTGTCTTGTCTTCCGTTTTGCAGTCTTGGAGAATCGGCTTACAAGGCTATGCGAGATTTAAACAAGAATAAGAGGAACTTCTAAAACCTCCAAGCTTATCAAAGTAATATTGTATACATTGAAAAATAAAAATACTAACATTTCCTTTCCCGCTTTTAGTACATAAACCGTCTTACATTTTAGTGAAATTATTTGTTAAGATAGAAATAATTAGAAATTAAAAAAATATATCCTATACTCAACATAAATTTTTGAATTTTAAAATTGCTTTAAATTATAGGATAAGATTTAAGAAAACCTATTTTAAAAAAAATTCAATATAACATGTTTTTTCTGTTTTTATTTTTTGATTTGAAAAAACATTAAACATTTCAAATTATATGATTATTGCATAGTAATATTTAGATATTAACATATTTCCGCATAAGTTAGAAGTATTAACTATAGCAACGCTTATTAAAATAAACTGACAAATTTATTAATACGGCTCTAAATAACCTATTTTTTTAGTTATATTTTTATATTTGCTAGGGAACGTTTATTTTCATTTTAATTTAATATCTAAAATTAACTTTTTTGTTTAAACTTATGGTTATTTCAGAAATGAATTATTCTTTCTTAATGAATTGTTATGGAGTTTAATATTTTTCTCATATTGTCGCAGGCTTTGTTTTTTGTTTAAAAAGGGGTACACAATCCATAACAAATTATTGTTAATGACCATGCTTGAAAATTTCAATTTGGTTTCAGAGTTAGTTAAGTTGAATTAAAAATAAAAACACTAACATTAACTCAGAAAGACAATTTATGTAGATGGGTATATTCACTCTTCCAACCTGCGAAATATTAACAAAAGAAGAGTATCTAAACTGGTTATATCATTTCCTTTAATTACCAGAAAATCTTGTGGAAAATAGAAAACGAAGACTAATCTCTATGTCTACATCTGAGTGTCCGTTTGGAACGGATAAGATCTAATAATCATCATAATTTTGATTAAAAATCTCCGACTCACGAGCCAATTATTGGCAAGTCCATTTCGCGGCCAGATCCCAATCTCTATGTCAGCACAGGTAACACGTCCCTAAAAGCCCCAAAATGTGGGAAATCTCCAGCTAATTACTTAATGAAAGTCAGTTAACGTCTTGCAAGAAGTTAAAAAAAAATTAAGAAAGTATTGGTCTGCTTTGGGCGGTCCCGGTATACATTCGTTTTCCGGCCGTTTCCTCGCATGTTGACATGACCCAAATCGGCGGCCGAGGTCCGCTCATGCACCGAGCCGCTGCAGCCTTTCAGCGGTTTCCGGTGCGATACTATCGCCAAATTGAAAAATGTCCCGGTAAGCTCAGGTGGGCTAATCTCAAAAGAACCGCTAGCGCGAGCTAATGAAGGTGTTCACCTGCGATTTTAGGACGACTTCAGTTAAGAGAAATTTGAAGGCGCTGACAAATCGCTGTCTGGGGCGATCCTCGCTCGGGGCTACTTTCTTGTGCCAATTCGCAGCGGCCCCCGACTCGGCTTAATTGGGTGACGTAAGTTCGCCTTGTCTTCGCCCAGACGCGGTCACGGGGCCCTCAATTGTGCGGCGACATATTTTGCACGGCGATCTCCGCCTCCGTCTGGACCATCGCAAATAATACAAAGAACATTGAACTGGACAAACACGCGGCTAACTGTTCTCGAGATCTCGTTCATTTGAGACTTAAGTGAATTTGAATTTTTGTGGCGTCGTCTTTTGACCAGAGCTGTCCACTTTGTTTGCCCAGGCCGTTCGGTAAAGTCACACCCCGCGAAATTACCATATGAGTCGGGGTGACGTGACGTGACCGGCCACTTGTGCGGAGTCTTCAACGACCTCTTCTGATGGTAATTTAATTGCGACGATGACACTTTGCGCCAGAATTACCAACAATGGTGGCGACTGACGGTCAGTTTTTCGGACCCTGCGCCTATTAGTCCGAAATAAACTTGATACCTAACATTGGTATTCATTTTTAAAAAAATTCTTTCCCACACCTGTTTCAGTCAATGTAATATGCGCATTACATATTATCTGATGAAAAGACAATTACCTGCATATTGAAAAACGTTCTTTTAAAACACAAAATAAGCAACAGCCTTTTAAAATGTGAAATTTCTACTTAAAATTTAGTAATTGGGTAGGTACATATAAAAAGATGTTTTCTTTTCAAAAATATCAAAATCCAAGAAGCTAAATTAAAAACTGTTTTCTTTTGATTGTGTGTCGATTTGTTCAAAATGGACTAGGTTATAAACGATCAGGATTCAAGCCTTACATAACCACCATACATTTTTCTTAGTTCCTGTGTCCAGTTTAACTCAAAATTAGAGCTTTTCTCACATGAAGCTTGTGTTTAACGAATCTAACTTGAAAAATAGTTATTGACATTCTGTTGGACCTCCAAGTACATACATAGGCATCTATTTTAGTATGTGCATGGCTAAATTGTTCCCAAACATTTTATTGCGCAATCATACCGTCCAAGCTAGGATGTGAAAATTTTAACTCATGTATGACGCATTAATCCTTCGTCAAGTCTCAGTGAATTTAAGATAATTGTATTTACATACGTACGTTGCACGTAAATTAATTTGTCGAACATTTTTTAAATAAACAAAATTTAAACTATCGAATTTCGATAGCCAAAAAAGAAGCTTAGCCGGATGTAACCCGACTGATTAAGTAACTGCTTTATAAAAAAAATAAGAAATTTTGATATTCCGGTTCAATTTAATTCCACCGTGCATAAGTAAGATTGTCTTGGCCTTGGCGACCCGCTTCGATTTGCACCGCGTATCTGTTTCGGTGCGAGGGGCAATTAAAAATTTGCTGTTGATGCTGTTGATGCTGTTCATCTTCGCGATCTAGGCCGGTCCGCGTTTAGGCCGTAGGAGCAACGGCCGAGTAACTGTGATGAATTAATAGCGACTATTATTTTACAGGCGATAACATTACCCCCCAATTATTCGCTGGGACTCCCCTGGAAGTCGGTGGAAATGCTTTCCGAGCATCGGGACAACAGTCATTAGAACAGCAGCGCTCAACTCGACAAAATCGCGGCGCAGCCTCGGCCTGGGTAACTGACCGCATAATCGGAGCCCCATTTATGACAATTTCCGGCTGAAGTAACTCCCGAAATTTATTCAAATTGCAGGTAAAATAATTGAAGTTCACTGATCTGATCCGCGCCGCCGTCTTCACCTGGTTAAGAAATCGACGGGCCACACCACGTGAACGCGACTGGGAATCTTCGGCGGTTAAGTGATTTGAAAACGAGCCTCTCGGCACCCTGGTCGGAGTGTTATTAATTATTATTTATGAAACAAGGCGCCTCTGCTGGAGCGCACTGGTTAGATTCGTCCCAGAGTGGGGTAGGTTCCGAAAAACAGTTACGCTACCAATTATGGGGGCTCGCAGCAACTGGCCTAGGAGCGCCAAAAGGTGAATGGGCTGCGGCGCAGATAAGCAATTTGGATAATTAGATCAGGTGACCTCCTGCGCGGGTTAACCGTGGAAAAGAAGTCTGACTGAAATCAGATATGGCGTGGGTTTGCGGATTATCATGCCGAAACGAATTTCGGTCTGTTTAGACAAAAAACACGCCGCTTAACCGATTTTCGTCTGTTGCTAACTGTAATAAAGCGATTGCTTTTGATAATTGCGTAAAAACATAACTAGGAAACAGAACTTCGTCTTGCTTGAAAATTTCTGACGATAGACGTAACATTTAAAGTAGGTGGACATTTCATTTTGGAAGATTTTCTCCATTATTTGTAGAACAAAAGAATCTTTAGTTAAATAGTAGTCTGAGCGCACTGAGCGTATCGTGACCGTGGACTTTTCATAAACGGTGTTCTATTAATTATATCTTCTACGTAATGTTAATTTGTGATGAGCAGAATTAACCAAGAATTGGTCATGCAGAAAGTCCAAGATCAAAACTAAAATCAAAAGTGGATTTGCTGGACTGAGACCCAGATCAAGGACTAAAGGGCCCTTTGAACTAGCTTTTGAGAACAATATGATATGCGTATCGAAAAATTCAAATACTTATAAAAGCATTTACACATTTAAGAAATATATTTTGAATTTAAATTAAATCACTTGTTTAGACGAATATAATATAATAAATAATATTTTTTTTCTACTTGAAAAATACATTTTAAAAACATGACATAACAATTTTTATGCAGGTAGTATCGAATTAAGCATATATGTACATAGGTATCAGTAAATTATTCTGAACAATCTTTTAATTATGTAAAGCATAATTTTAAAATCAAGAATCAAAGATCATAACCAACTTGCAAAAACTAAGCCTATTATTAAAACTGTATATACAAATTTCCGATTTTCATCGTAATTAATTCGTACTCATTTCTTTTTTACTATAAGGAAAGAAACTTGAATGTTATTCTTAGACCTCTTGGGGATCATATCAAAACAAAAAGTGGTAAGGAGTTGAATAAATCCCATACATATCTAATCTGCAATATTATATTTCGCAGTCGTTTGGAATATACTGAGCAATAATGGTCCCTGTTATGATTGCCATATTATTTATATACATACATATGTGAGTGTTGAGTGCACTTAAGGCTTCCATTATTTTCTCTAAAAGATACTCTTCCCCTATTTTGCCTATATCTTAATGAATTTAAGCATATTTTCGTTGACTCCTTGAAGATTAAATAAACTCTGAATTACAGATTGTTTTCAAAATTTCAGTGCCATTATTATTTAACAGAATTAATGTTTATTTTAATGACTTTACTCCTTTCATTTCCACCCACTAACCACTCAGACTTTGTGTTGACTCACAAATCCAAGTTAAAAAAATCCAAATTAAGTGAAAAGGTCACTGTCTCTTTTTTAATGCATTGCAGGAAGTCAAAGTTAAGATTTTGGGCAAATTCAATTTTGCAAAACCTTTTATTTAATTGACTACAATTGGTTTGGTATACCGTCTTTCGAAGTCCTTAAAATTGAGATCTGGCTCTGAGCGGAATTTTACTTGCTTACCCACCCTGTCATTTGTCGGAGCCGCATGAAAAGCCAAACAGCACTCGGGCAGGTAGCTCTGGAGTGCATAGTCATTAATCATGGCTTTCTTATAATTTCTTGCACTTCCTTGCAGTGCAGTCGCTTAATGTCATCACTTGTGAGTGCGTTTTTATTTATTGATGTGATTAACGAGGTCTCTCTGTTTTGTTCGCCGCTCCCAATACAAGCAAAGCTGTCTGGGGTATTTGGGTTAATTTGCAGAAATTAGCAGAACTTTTTTCCATTTTGGAAACACGATGATTTGTGGTCAGAAACGGTTTATACTTGTTAGCGTCTTCAGAATAATATTCTGAAAAGTTTTCATGATTCATTTGAGTTTCATTGTGCAGTGGCCTACATTTCAGCGTATTTGGCTTATTATAAAAACTGAATGTTACTAAAATTACCCATCTCGCTTGAATCTACATATGTAAATAACTTTGATTTTGTTTTAATGCTTTATTGATTTCACTATAATCAAAACCCATAATCCTTAATTAAAGCGGGGATGTATATGTAACTTCAATCTTCTCAGAAGATACAGCGTAATTTTTGTAGTCTTTTGACAACCAATAAACGGCTGAACGAAGGCTTTTGTATTATATACAAATTGCAAAGTTTCGGCATTTTATTAAATATAAAAAAGATTACTTTGGGTGGTGGACTGAGTAAAAGACATAATAAGAATAAGTAAACCTTAGTAAACATACTTTTTCTTAGCTTTATCATAAACTTTTCCGTTGACAGTTTAACTTATACATATTTTCGTTCTATTACAAGCAAATGTGCAATAAGTGGAAGGTTGTTCTTCGATTTGAAATTCATTGTTATTATTATTGATACTGTTTTAAATATATACCTAATTAAATATCTAAATTTGTCAGATTTGAAAAGAGTATTTTAAAAAAATACTAGTACAATATCAATTAAATGAAAAGTGTTAAAGTTAGAAAGCCCTGCATGATACCTATTCATTTAATTTATAAAGAAAATTTGGCATGTTCTCTATGAACTTTAAGCGGTTTTCTATTCGATCTCAGCCACAGCGGATGACTGGGCTGAACGCAAAATTCATCTCTCCTTGGTCCAGAGATTCCTCTAACTGTATTCAAAACCCGGCGTAACAGTACCCGACCCTATATTAATCATTGTGTCAAAAATAGTTCAAACACGATTCAGCCCTGGTTTTTATTCCTCCACAAAAGGAGGCAATCAAATCAATCACGATTAAGTTCTCACCTCGCAGCTCACGTTCCCTCAAAACAAATGGCCGAACTGTCGTCGGTGCTAATTTCCACGTGTTTCGCGATAATCCATCCCGGCAACGGATTCCGCCGCTTCGACATCTCACTGCGGCGCGTACATCCCGAACGCGGTGCGGGACTTGCAAATTCGCGGGCTCCTCGAGGCCCGCCCCCGCCGCAGTTCATAAATCACTGCCAAGGTATTTCGGCGTCTCACACTACCTGCGAATTGTTTCTGATTGTGATCGCCCGCGGAGTCGTAAAAAACGGCGCTCGCATTAGGCCACAAACTCAAATGAAAGAAGTCGAATTGAATTTTACGCGTACGCCAACGAAGATGTTCACATGCTGATTACGCGCCGCGCCGACTCATAATTCATCCCGGCGCGGAAACCGCGGTACTCGCGGCTGTCCTGCGGGATTGCGCCGCGCGGCTAATCTCGACGCAGGGATCAGCGCAGCAATTTGAAGAACTGCGCGCGGTTATCTGATCCGACAAATTGACGAAAAACCTTTCCTCGGCTAGGATCAAGCGCTTTCTAGTTTGACATCCAACTAGCGTTTTGATTGATGACCGCGAGCCCCGCGAGACTCTGCGACCGCGATTAGTCGCGAGGTGGTCCAATTGTTGTGTTTAGGGCCTATCAGATCGCCACTTATCACCCGCCTGGTGCCGGATCAGTCGGATGTCAACAGCGATCTGCCTCTAATGCGCGGATCGTGTACGTGATGTCGAAGTTATGAATTTAATAAAATAATAGCTGATGTAAGATCGAGAATCTGACAGGAATTCTCGTAAAAGAGAATTACTGTTGATGTAGGAGATTATGATTTATGTTTGTTAATTTGGACCAATTACATAAAATAGGGTTCGAACGATAATATCGAATATCACTACTTTGCGCTCGATGAACACTTGATACTCAGATTTAGCGTATTTTAATGCCAATAATTTGGGCTACGACATAAAATATTTTAATAAAATAACTATAATTTCATTTTATAAGCCCTGCCATATTATAGTAATAAACTAGTTATATAAAACAATTAAATATAAAATAGTACAGTTTTCGTTTACTCTTGCGACTTGTTCACACTATTAAGATCTTTTGGGCAGACAGCCAGCACTGGGTATTAATTGTTGAATGAAAAATTATTATTATTATTGTTTCGTATCTTAAGTCTTCTAATGCACTATGAGCATCAAACATATGTATGCCATAGAATATTTGCGTAAAAACCTAAAATGTGAGTTCCATGGAATCAATACCTATACATTTTTACGCTTTTAAACTTTTACGTTTTTCAAAATTCAAGGGTTTTTAAAAACTTCACTTTTTATATATTGGAATATTTGGTTAGTATGGGGATAAAGCTGAAAGTCTCGTATTTCATATAAATCATTTTGATTCAAACAAAAACCGAATCGATTTTTCTTTCTAGACTGTTTATGGATTTCATTTTTAATGTTTTGAGTAGACTGAAATATTGGATTTTATACCTACACCGATTTAGGATATTAACAAATTGGAGCCCTATCCTCAGCGGATTTTTAAATGTATCTAATTAGTGAAGCATTCGAGTAGAGGACCAAACAAGGTACTTTATACATCTTACCGGGATCTCAATTTCATATCTCCTGAGCTCATCTGACACCACAAAACCGCAGATCCCCGCGCAATTGCATCCAAAGACACCTCAATGACCGACAGCGGACGTGACTGGGACGGACAAGTGTTGACAGGCGGCGTGGCAGGTTTTTCATTAGGCGGATTATTTATTGGCAGGTAAACACACGGGCCCTGGAAACCGGTACTGCCTCCCAGCCACCCCAAAGACTTCAGCGCCCCTTGAAGGATGTCTCGAAAGCAGATTTATCTCCTTGCCGAGTCCAAGATCCTCAAGACGCTGCACGTGAAGTGAAGCTGGGCGACTTTTTGGTCCTTTTGCGCCTCCTCTCCAATATGACGCGATCGCAGGGGATTTTTATTGTGTGATTTCGCGGCCGCGGGGAAAAAATTATATGGTCTTGTTGGAAATTTACGACACAATTTCCTGCGTTCACGGGCGCCATTTCTTCTGCCCATGACTCATGAAGTTCATCTTCGCACGCTCGAGGTCCATTGTTGCTGTGTCCCCAAGCCGTCGAGTGATCGCGACATTTTCTCCGTAATTTTATTAATTTTATTGAGCTATAAATACGACGCGTTTGACACATTGACGTATTGCCGATCGAACAAATATTTCAGCAATTTTATTGTCAATTCCTGTGAGATTTTCTAGGATCGCCGCAATTTGCACTATGTGTGCTCTTTTTGTATTTTTAACAGAATGTTCGGCATATTGCAGGAATTTCAATACCTGAACATAAGCCCGAGGGCGAGACGAAGGTGGTAAGGAGCTGTAGATGATTTCTCGACAAATTGCAGCAGCTACATATAAGACATAAATTGTTTAATCCCTGCGGAGATTTCTAGAAATTGAACGCTAACATTATTTTACGTCCAAGAAAAACATTAGCAATTTTTATATTAAAGAGAGAAATTCTATAAAAACACAAAACAAACCTTGAACCAAAGAAATAATTAACTTGCTGGTGCCGAAAGCTTTGTAAATCAATTTTTGTGCCTTCCTTCTGATACTACCATTAATTAAACTCAACATTTACATAAAATTTACATATAAGTCCCGAGAAAAAAAGCACCTCAATATTAAGACATAAATTAAATAAATTTAAAAAATTGCTTCATGGCTGTTTTTGTCCAGTAATTGAAGGCAATAAATTTCCTTTTTGCCTCGGTTCTGTTTTTGTAAGTTATTTGTCCGGCCCATGAGTTGAAGACCGTGTTTTTAAGAGGCAATTTATTATGTCTCGATAAAATGTTCATTATTTTAATATGCCCAGTGTCTAGCTAATTGGAGAGGTGGGCCCGATAAAACAATTAATATTTGATTGAGTTTTGTTGAGCGAAACTGTAAGGGCATTTCTGAACCTATTATTATTCTAATTAAAGAGCGCGCTTTTGAATTCTGATAATTAAGATATCAACACGAAAGTTTGAATGGATTTAGTGTGATAACTATACACCATGTTATCTCTTTTGTACTTACGCTTTTTCGGTAATTAAAAGGTATTGTGAAACATTAAAAAACTATTATAGTTGATTTTGGGATTACGGACTTTAAGGCGTTAGATACATACATAACTATATACATATGCCCTGTGAGTAAAACAACTCAATTATGTTTTATAGTATTTTCTGTTGGTAAATCATCTCAAGACATATCTCTGTATATTTCATTCAGATCAAAGCAGAGTTAAAATTGTTAGGCATTTGCGCTATGTGAAATGATGAGCTAAATTACCATTAAAATTTTAAACTCGAATATCTCGATATTAACTTTTTTTAAAATAACAATTCCCGTGTGCATATAATAACTCAAAAGCTATTATAATGCGATCGGTTTCAAATGTTGTACAATTGTTTATTATAATAATAAAAAGAAGGGCGTGAACGAAATATTTTTAATTTTGCTTAAAAATTTACTTCAATGTATGCAAATGTATGTATATGTTGCAATTAAGGGAAACTTGTTATGCAAATCCAAAATTATTTGTTCGTTCTGCTGAATTCAGTATAATAAAAGAAGTACAAAATATTAATATCAAAACACAAAACACTCCGGAAATTATAAAATTTTCGAATATGATATTAAAGTGTTCGAATATATTCAAAAACTCTGTAAAATGAATCCATGAAATGAAAAATGTGTAACTTAAATATGTTGAACAAAACATCCAACATTGTACGTTTTTCGGTTTTCCTTGATCCCGCAACTATTAAATTTCTTTTAGAGATAGAAAATCCACACTTGAAAAAGTTTAAGCGGATAAAATCAGTTTCTCTTTAATTGGACTTTATTTGCTACATGTAAAACTTATCCCAATTTTAAAACTTAAACATTTATCCTTACCGCACATTTTAAGGAATTTTCAGAATTTGATTATATCGGTTGATTGTTTATTTCAGTCTATGAGGTTCAAATTACTTTACTCCTGAAAAAGTTAATTTTGTTCATAATCGATGGCACAGTCGATTTTAGGCCTTTTCCAAAACAAATCTTTCTAATTGGTCCCGGCTGCTTACAAATGGGAAAAATTATAATCATGGCTTGTCCCGAGAATATTTCCAAAATATATTTATTTCTGGTGATTTATTCCATTGTTATATTCATGATGCAATTTTAATCTTTTCTCCATTAAACCCTTAAATTATTTTCTTTTTCTTTTTTTTTCTCCACAGCACGCAATCGCCCGCGATCAGGACTGTGGGAGTTGGAATTTAACTTTGAATCGTATGCAAAAGCTTGGCCAGTAGCAACCCGCAGTGTAAATAAATAAGCCAAATTTAGAATTAAACGCAATCCGAATTAATTACCCCGAATTTATAAAAATGAATAAACGTTTAAATAAAACATCATTTTGTACTTACCGCCCATTACTTCTTCACTCCAAAGAATTTTCGGAAATAAGCTGCAACAACTGATCACATTTCACAACAAAGTTTTATCAACACTTTTAACAACACGGTGATTTTCTTAAATTCATCGCTGCTCAGCAAAAGTTGCCCGCTTTCCGCTGGTCGCTCCCGCCGATAAAAAGTTGGGCCGGCAAAGATCTCGAAACGTCAAAACGAACGCAGCTTTCCTGCCGAAGGTAGACTCAGCTCCTCCGCCACCCGCCAGGGGGCTTCCTTGGCCGCGGCACTGGCAAACCAGGAGTTGGGGCTCCGGAGTTGAGGGGCTCCGGCGTTGGGGCGCTCCGGAGTTGAGGGGCTCCGGATTTGGAATCCGGGAGTTGAAGTTCGGGAGTTGGGGTTCGGAAGTTGGGGCCCGGGAGTTAGGAGCACTGCGCCAGCTCCAAAGGAAGGCAAATGCGCCGCTGTTTTTCCAATTTTTCTGCGCTTCATTTGTTAAACTGAGAACGCCCGACGCGGAGAGGAAAATAACACGACAATCGAGTGCATTTCACTATTTCCAATTAGATTTTTACTTAAAGCGTTCCGCGCACGCGACAAAAACAAGCCCACATTCCTTTGTTTGGCGGTGAACTGAATTGCATCACAAATTTTACAAGATGGCGGTCTAAAATCGATTATCAAATAACGCGTGTGCTCCTCTCCATCAATCTGCCGAGGAGTTTCTTCAGCTACCTCAGAAACTCTTTTTTAGAACACTTCCCCTTATCATCGCCTGATTTTAGTACACCGGCGCTTCCACGCCATCTGGTGATTCGCCCAATTTATGACAGATAGCAAGAATTCGTCACTCACTTCTCTCAGTCCCCTTACTCTCTAACTGTAAAATTTGTATTTCCAGGAAAATTCCAGTGACGGCGACTATTGCGATCCTTTCTCCTCTGCCGATTTTTCGTAGTCTGTCTCAGTCGTGCGATCGTCTAATTATTCATTAATGAAAATATTTTGCTTTTCGATTGTCTGCTGCAATTTCTGGGCCCCGGTTGCTCTTATCGATTTTTGGAATCGCTGGGACGATGATGCAAAAGTCCGGGATGAGGGTAAAATTAGGTGAAATGTTAGCTGCTGCGACTTCTGGGCTCCTGTTCCAAAATTCTGAAAATTGAGAAGCGCTTTTCCCATTTCTTTAGGAGCACCATACAATTTAAAAAACAATTGAATCGTCTTGTATTTATGA
Organism: Tolmerus cingulatus; assembly: GCA_959613345.1. Lineage (NCBI taxonomy): Eukaryota > Metazoa > Arthropoda > Insecta > Diptera > Asilidae > Tolmerus > Tolmerus cingulatus. Next base: position 5,867,766 of record OY390711.1, on the reverse strand, counting down.
TATTTTAATAATAATTAATAATTTTCTAATATAGCTTTCTGTTTTTTTTCTTAAACAAAGGGCCAAAAGTTTCTTCCTCAAATAAATTATTCCAGGGTTCAATTTTAACTCCCACAGTCCTGATCCCGGGCGACTGCGTTCTATGGATAAAAATAAAGAAAAGGAATAATTTAGAGATTTTAATGGAGGAAAAATATTAAAATTGCAACAATGAAATAAATCTGCAGAAATCATAAATTAGAAATAAACAATCTGTTTCGGAAGAGCCCTAAAATTGACTGACTGTCCGTTCAATTTTGAAAAAAACCCATTTTTTATCAACCGATGAAAAGCACCAAATTGTAAAAATTCCAAGGGCCAAAAAGTGGGATAATGATAAATGTTGAAGCTTTAAAACTGGGAAAGGTATTTCGCATAATAAATAAAGTACCCCTTAATTAGAACATGCCACCAAAGTAAACTCTAAGGATTTATGATTTAAAGAAATGCCGAAGCCTGATTCCCAGCAGCGGTGAAAGGACCATAACTTTCAGAATTAATTTCTTAAGCAAAGAATTTGGCGAGTCATCCCAGGGGAACAGACGACCCTTAATCAAATTCCACCACGAGAATTTTTCACGGTTTGCGTGAGAACTCATTACGGCTACAAAGATGTTCCGGGTTTATGATTCCCAAAACTTCAATATCTTTACGATGGTCTTCCCCCAGTTCCATCTTAATTGATGCAATTGAGCTCGGAAGAATCGCAAGACCTCCTTACTCCGGGAGCGAGCACCTTTCCCGCGGTCGTATAACTTCTGCGAGCGAAAGAAGCCAATTAAGCACCTGTCCTAATTAAGCAAACATTAGCAGCTCCCAATTACCCCGAAAGGTCACCGCGTTTTTTAGCGGTCGGGTTCTACCGCCTTCTGGACACTTGGCACCTGCAGGAGCCAAATCTTTATTGGTCCATCCGCGGATGATGGGACGGTGCTGCGCTCCAGGAGGACGCCATCCGCCAATCTCTGAATTGCTTGTTACTCCCACAACGAATTCTTCCCGGATTTATTATGCAAAACCGTCCACTGCGGCGAGTTGCGTTCTACTTGCCGTGCCCTTAAGAATTCCCGAGGGACTTCTATTGTACTACGGATCTGTTCAATTCCATATAATAATTTGCATTTTATCGACTTTTCGGTGCAGTGATTTATAGCCGCCAACCAGATTGTGGGTGGCACCAACAGTTTTATTGCAGCACCGCCGATAGGATAACGTGGAGGCATTGCCGCAGCCATGTCTCCGCGCAATTTATATTAAGATAAATTGCTATTTTTGCTTCCGTTTCGCGATCAATCAGCTCAGCGGAGTTTATTAGTACATATAGTAGTAATAGTAGTAGTATAGATTACCGCAGCTTACCCAAGTACTACTTCAAAACTTACTCAGAAATTTTAAAAATACTTTGAACCCGATCTCCCCGGAAGAAGTAAAATCAGCCACAAATCGCAGGCTTGCATTTAAAAAATATATATCACTGATTTTTGTACAAAATATTCGAATCAATCAAAAAATATTATTTTAACATAAATATTTAAAATTAAAGTTATTGTAATATTGTATAAATGTTAAACATTTCTTTTGGTTTAGCAGTAAACGATTCATTCGACGTAAATAATGCTTTATTTATATTTAATTTTTAAATCTACTGTGCTATGTAACAACAAATTTGGCTCTGATTTATTAGATCAGAATTCGAGAAACCAAAATGTTGAACAAATTTATGCATGACGTTGCAAAAATCCAATATAATGTTAAAGGTTTACAACCCATAGTCCTTAATAACGAACAAACAAAAATACACAAATTTTGTAAGAGAAAGGTAATTTCATTTTTATTGGGGTGGAAATATATATTAAATATACTGATTTAGAGCAACGAGTACAAGATTGCTTCGAACGAAGTTAAAAAAGGGACTTAATTCAGAAGACACGGTTCTAAAAGTTAAAATTACTTTTAAAACTGTTCCTATTTACTTTATGATAAAGTAAATCTCCTTTTTTATTTTATGCACAGAATTTGTTGGTAGCTTAGTGAAATATTGCTGCGCTACGAGCAATCCAAGAAAAATTGTTTTAGCGTTACACACTCTTCTTTTGAAACAGTAAAAGCGCGACTTATTCGACGCGAAGAAAGCGAATTATAATTTTCCTTGTTCCAATTATACGCGAAATTCATGACGCGAAAGTAACATATATTAAATTCTGATTTTATTCGTATGCGACACGGAACGAATGTTGCATCTAGTTCACTAATTTTCGTTTTCGAAACGAATTTTGAGTCGCCTTGAATTTGATGTGGACACGAGTATTTTATTCGCAAGGCTCGCGATTCTTTCATTCATATTCATATTCAAAACTAAATTGATATTCGGTCGTTTCGCGGATTAAACGCAAATGAAAATGATTTTTGCGTTTGCGAACAGTGTTGCAGAAGACATTTCACTCGGGACACTTTAATTAATTTTTACTTAAATCAAATCTTTGCATGCCTGAACTAACCGCCCACAGCACCGACTGCAATCGCAGAAATATCAGTGGTTGAAAATGCCGCAAATTTATTGTCACAATTGCCATCCCCAACCGTGGTATGCACTAACAACGGCTTAAACCTAAGCCAAAGAGGACATTTTTTATATTGTGTAGCGAACGCAGGCTTGCAGCAAGGTGCAAACCTTCCGGGAAGAACCCACCCAGGTATGTTGTGGTTACATAATTGCTTGCATATCAAACTTAGATGCGTTTATCGCATAAAACCGCAATATGGAAGTACTTTTGCATCGTAGCATCCCAAACAATTAATTTGAGTCTGAAAAACGATTTTAATAGAGTCACGTCGCTCGAACGTCTAGACTCTATTTTATATAACATTATTAGTGCAATACTAAAAATATTCTTTAAAAGCATTAATAATATGAGACCGGAGACTGATAATATAATATTATACGTATGTATAAATCTTACTAAAAATATTGAAGAAAAGGACTAAAATTTACTGTTTCTGAAATTGAATACTAAAAAAGCTCATCACTTTATATTAAACTACACTCAATTATTTAATTTTTATAATAATTTAAATAAGGTTTTTTTTCGCTCATCTTTCGTTTAGTTTGCACTCTTATTTTTCATGACACAATATGTCAAACCAAAAAAATTTACAATAATAAATATTTCACTAGTTTTCACTGAGATTTTTGTTCCAATATTTATATATTTGTAATCGCGTTCTCAAAAAAGACTGACGATTTTGGTTAAATTTACATTATTTTATTTGGGGGCGAAAAATCGGTATAGTGAGATCTCATTTCTGAGAAAATTTGTTTTAACGCGTAAAAACAACAACTAATTTTTGAGTCAGTGGTAACTCGACAAGTTAATTTCAATTTGGTGTAGAAGCGCTAATTTAATGTGTATGAATAATTCCACTATAAGTATACTGATAGTAGTTAAAGAGAAATCGGTAGAAATAGAACTGAATGGTCGATCTTAAGACAATTTTTCCAACAAATCTGAAGATTTTAACTTGGATTATTAGCTAATACCTAAAATTGTAATAGCTTTGTAATAGCTAAAAGCAATTTGATGTAGTTGTAATACAAACAACGTTTCTATAACTAATTGAATTTTGCTCTTCGAATCATTTCCCAACAAAAGTCCGATTTTATTATGTTTTCTTTGCTGACATGTTTAATACATAAAAACCAAGTAGGTACCTCTTTGCCTCACTGCTTGAAAAGAGGTCTAATGATTTTGGTATTGGGATACGAACTAAGAAGAATAACTTTACAAAATAGATCCAGCTAGATGTTTTGCATCTGTTCTGAGTAGAGCTCGGTCGCTCAGATATTGCAACACCAAGCTACTATTTTAAATAAATAAATACCAATCACTGAGTAGTTAATAGACAAATATTATAAATTAACGCCCTGTCCGCACCCGGCAAAATCATAATCAGATAAAAGCCAATCAAACCAATCCAAGCAGACAGAAAGTGTCCAATAACTCTGCGCCGCGTCCTCTAAAATTCCAGCGTCAGATCTTTCTTATCCGGGATTTATTGTTGAGGTCAAGTCGCATTCGCCGGGAAACCGGACGGGCAGCAGTGGATTGCCTAGTTTCCCCGGGAAATGCCGGCCAAGTGGGACACATCAGAAGCCGCCGGATGATCGCACAATAACACAAAATGAACATTTTTCCCCGGCCGTCCGCCGATCGCCACAAGTGCACGACTGCACCTGACTTGTCGGGCAATTAAACTGCAAGTGCATCGCAGTCGGCGGCAGTGCGCCCTGGGTACGTTTGACCGGCCAAAGACAGGTGAAATAATTACAATGATTTGCCAGTTAAATGCAGCCATTTAAAACTATTTGTAATGGGCATTCGGGGGTTTTGTGTGGACTGTCGGAGCACCTCTGACGTGATTCTGTTTTAAGTAGGTGGCAAGTATGCGACTCTTATTCGTTTTAAAGCACTTCTAACCTGCGATACCGTGACTTGTTGGCTGATTTAGGATAAAATTGAAGTAATCCGTTTAAAACTAGGAAATGCGCATGCAGTTGAACTTGAAACATTGCAACTGCTTTTTTATGGACTACTAACGATAGAAAGCGAGGATTGAGGACAAGCCAGTCTACTTACTTAAAGTTGCAAAAATTAGGCTTTGTCAAATATATTTTGAAATTTACTGTACTTAAGAGAACAACTGGCAAGCTAGAAAATCAAGTTTTTCGAAAAATTATAGATACAAATTATATTGAGTGTAGTGAGATTTGAAGTTACCAAGTATTATGGGGAAGAAGAGTGTACAAGCCAAATGTAGTTTATTATATTGAGAAAGAAAATACAAAATCAACGTATGTATTATACTTTGGTTTATCTTTTGAAATCCCAAACTATATACTTTCACTTTTCTTTATGACGCATTGTGCAGCATCAAAATGGTTCAACCCAATTAAATTTTTAAAATATGTATATTTAAGCACGATCTTTTATTCTGACTTTATTAGTAAAATAGAATCGTTTATTAGTTTTTTAAATATATTATCAATTAGTTTTACAATAATAAACGATTTTCATTTGACATTAATGAAATATTATTTTGAAAAAAAACCTAAAGTGATAACTATTTCAGTTTAATCCGAGGCTGCTTTTAATCCGAATCTCATCTAATTAAATATAAAAAGCAAAGATCATATCAACACTTTGGCTAATGTTTATATCTTGTTTTGTAAACGAAATACGATTTTATCAAATTATCCTCTACTCACCACATAAGACAGTTTATTTCAATTGAATGTACCTATTTCTGTTGATCCAGATTAGAGAAAAGGGTTAAATGAAGCGCTCTTCTAACAGAAAGAGAACTAACGAATTGAGGACACCTCGAGGATAATTGCAAACTTTTAAGATCTTACAGAAAATCCCCCAGAGTGTCACCATTAATTACTGGCGCACCTGCTAACGACCAATCCAGCGACGTCGAGAGCATCCCTATCTATCACCATTGTGTGATAAACAAATTGGATTAAGTCTCACTTATTTCCAACGGAGAAGTGTAATTCAATGGTTTTTGCGTGCCGAGTAAGTTCCCAAGCAAATAATCACGAAGACGCGCGATTTGCATAAAAAGCAGCCGTTTCGATCCGCTTGCCCTACCTGGATCACCTGAGCCGCGAGACAACCGCGGGCCGACTAACAAGTCCTCCGAGCGGACTGTGTCAATAATTGGCACTAACGCTGACAACCAATAATGAGCTGCGAACATGTGTTTTTCGGTTTTTATAGGATCAGCACGAACTTTCTAGCCATCCGGGACGCCAGCATGCGGAAAGGAAGAATTTATTGATCAGCCGGTGACACCCGATCGGTTCTGGGACCTCGGTGCCAGCCTCCTCGTCCTCGAATCTCGAGATCTGCAAGCACGACAGCTGTGTACTACTGGAATTTCTAATGCTGGCAAAGTGGATCACAGGTAAGCCAGGTAACTCACTGCGGCATGGGGAATGGGGTCCATGGCACGGCCAGGGGAGCCTTTAATTGGCCACTCTTTCAATTCCACGGACAGTCTGCGAAAAGGCCGCGGACAGACGAGTTATTAGCGTATGAAATTTGTTAATATGTATTGAGATCTCGTCTCACTGATAACAAAATGCACCTGTGCAGCAAGACGCCGCACCAAGGGAAATCGACCTACTCGCGATGTACCTTCGCAATGGGCTTAATTATTCACACTTAAATTAATGACACTGTCTCAGAACAACCTGCGCTGGATTATCTCAAAATCCTAGACCAGATACCGATTCCAGTTCGCGAGAATATCGCGCTCGAATCTCTTCTGCGCCAGGGACAAAATCAATAACCTTCGCCGCCAATTGATAAAAACATCACGCACTTGGAGCATTAACTTATGTTAACAAGTGGACATGAATCATGCAGACCCGCGGAAACCAGTGCAATTAATAGTCTACACGCCCACAAATCTCATACAGGCCCGGCCACTTATCGCCGCTTCTGCAATATGTCGAACAGCCCGGCCCAGCATAATTTGAATTTCTAATTACTTACATCCGAGCTAACCATTGATATTTAAATAACCTGGCGAGCTGCTAATTTTCGTGCTGCACCCAGCTGCAGCCGGGTCCAGCGTCTTATGTCGCGGCCATGCGGACAAAGTTGCTCAAGACGATTTATGAGCTGGCCAGAAGTTGCAGGAGCTGCAGCCTCCTCAGGTGAGTCACGCAGGTGGAGGTCTGCTTAATTTGGACAATATTCCCATATTAGCGGGCGTCCCACTCCAGCAACTTTCCCGATAACCCAATTCAAGCTGAGATTACACGCGGCGATAATATCTGCGAATTCTTACTAAAATTCGTCTTGTTGGCATTCGTGAGTGAAAACTGATCAAGAGTTATGGCTTGGCGGTGTGGGATTAATAAAAGTGACGATAATTTTGAAGTCGCGAGAAAGTTGTTTATACTATCTTCTTATTTCAATTAAATTTGAATGGATTCCTCACATCTGGGAAAATAAGTGTGCTTGAATAAAATAATAAATAAAAAAAAAGTAGTATTATTAAACCACTAAAATCCACAATTCAAAGTATAATTACTTTTCTTAATGTTTTATAATAACTCTTATAATAAATAATAACGATAGTTTTCACATACAATCAAACATTATAATTAATTTTTTTTTTTTTGTAATTATCTTAGGATTTCATATCACTGTGAACAGCAATTCGCCGCTTCAAGCTCTGAATTAAAAAAAAAATAAATTGCAAGAATTTAACAGATAATTTAACACAGAAGAATCTTTTGGATGTAATACAAATTAAATTACAAGTAGAGTTATTTCAAAATATCTAAATTTTTGAAAACAGTGCCAATGTAAGTTATTTCATTATTTAAATTTACAATTAAGACTCAACAATTTTGAGTTTAGTTACAATTTGTACGACTACAGTGGCTAATGATCTAAAATTCTTGAAAAATTAATTCCAAGAAATACGAAACTAACTTGGTATTAACCATAAATTTGATATATATCCATTATAACATTTTATAGATAATGTCATCTGCTCGTAACATCTAACAATTGTTCGAAGATTGAGTAATTTGAAGCATTCCAGACCAAATTGAATCACTTGGCTGAGAAAATACTCTTGGACTTGAACACTTATTACGTCACACCCAAAATTATCTTTTTCCTCAATCAAAGTGTGATAATTTCGCAATAAAAATTTTTTAGTAGCACTTCGCATGAAGCCTCAAATTACCTCCAGGGCCATATCCTGTGATTGTCCATAGAGCCAGAGATGCAATTTGCTGAAGATTGAAGATTGCACTCTCGCCTAGGGAAGAAGAATAAAAAACTATTGATTGCAGAGCAACCTAGGCGGTAGTTTCCTTCTGACTACACAGCAATTACTGAACAATTTGAGCGTTTTAATTATTGACCTGGAGAGAAGATTTGATGTCTCAGGAATTCCACAAACCGCCATCCGAAGTTCTCTATAAACCCCACAGGATTGATGACTACCAGTCCAGAGGCGATTTTATTGACATACTGGGAATTAAGAGTCACGCAAATAAAAGATATTCGCTTTTGAAAAAAATAACGAATTTTAGATCTTCTTCTCCTTGTAGGTATTGTATAGGGGGAAATAATTCTAATTTATCGTTCTAACAGAGTTCTTTCAACAACTTAAAACTCTATTAACATCATAAAATATTCTCTTCCATCCTCACCTTATGCTTCAAATTTATGAGCTATTTAAAAGGTCCCTCGTCAGCATCACAGAGCCGCAGGAGAGAATTAATTAAGGGGGCCGAGCCCAGTGTTTGTAAATTAATTTTATCTTAATTATTCGGTAAACAAATTTTTACACCTTTGACCCTATTAGGAGTCCCTGGGTAATTGGTTTACAACAGTACAGAAAATTTCAATCGGCCGGTGCAGATCCAGCCAGTGCCTGCCGTTAATTAAATTTTGCTGAGATGATCTTGCCTTGGCGCAGCGGAACATCTTCTAGCGGCTGGCGTAAATTTTCTTGGACTCAGTAACCAATATCTCGAAGCCGGTGAATGTGAGCACCTTGATAAACATCGTGACCCTTATCTACGCAGTTTTTATTAGGCGAACGTTGTCTGATCCCGCGGAAGATAATCGAATCACGCATCGTATTACTGCGGAAGTCTGAGCAAATAATTACATCAGCGCTGCGGCCTGCTCTGCAGACTGGCGGTCCAGCGTTTCAGCCGAAGTGGGTTTTCATTTTGCTACTTTTTATATATTAATAAAAGTAAAAGCAATTCGCTGGTTTGTGTGAGGTACGCTTACAAGACTGCAAATTGTATTATTATTGTTGATATTTGACGATTATCGGAAATGGCCACTAATTTCCGATAAAATCTGACGAGCTTTAAATGTTAGCGCTAAATCGATAGAACACCGCTCCTGAAATGGGAAACGTGCTCACCTGGGTTACCGGGATACTTCGTAAATTGATTACGTTAGCAATTTACCGGTTTCATTATTTTTGACATCTTTTTAGAAATTCACCATCTTTGGTGGCATATGGGGCTTCGACTTTTGCAATTATACGCTTCATAGATTATCTTATCTATAAAAATGTAGGTTTAGGTTAGCAATTGAGGTTCAAAGATTCCATAAGGAAGTAAATTATAATATAGTTTGAGCATACGTAATTACATTGTATGTATGTACATATATACATATATGCATACAAATTGAATTTCGAAAATTCGTCTATTTCGAAAAAGGAGTCATGTCCTCTAGTTCACATTATTCAGGAAATTAAAAAAAATATAAGTCTCGTAGGCAATGACTCGCGTTCTTTTAATCCAGTTGATTTGGGTCAAAATTCACTCCATAACTTGATTATATTTTTATATCGTCGTTGAAATGAAACATTCATAAAAAAAAAGAGATTGAGTGCCAGTGCTTTTCTTTACAAAAAATTTACGAAATAATATATATTTGTGATAAATAACAATTTTTCATATTCGACTATTATATCATTTTTTTTTTGCAACTCTAAAACAGGGTATATATGGCACACATACAAACATAATGTATGTGTAAAATTAAAATTCCAAACGCAATAAAGGTCATTGTAAGGTTATAATAAAAAGTGAGTTAAGAGTTAATAATAAAAAAGTGGGTTAAGGGTTAAGTTCATTCCCGGACATAAGAGTTCCTGTCATTGTTGGGAGAAATGAATAGTTTCTGGATTTAGAAGCGTGAAGTGCGGTAACTCTATTATCAATTACAGTAGCAAAAGCGAAATTGTCAACATTGCTTGACTTGAAAATGTTACACAGATAAGACAGTACATACCTTGATAATCCGCCAGTGATGTAGTGCACGTTTGGAACGCAGTCGATGCCATCCTTACTAGTGATTGAATCCAATCCCCCGTCATTATGGTTATCAGTCCTAATTTAACTCTGTATCAACTTTGGTGTAACGAATTTCTGCTCTTGAGGTCTATTCAACCATCAAATCAATCCAAGTCAGGCTTGAGCGTCTAATTGGCGTATGTATGGAGCTAACATGATCTAAAAAAAAATTAAAATATTCTGTAAAAAATTATAAGAAACTGCTATAAGTAAAAAAGTTTATATAGAATTTATGTACAAAAGAACTCCTTGTTATCTGCGAATCAAATGGGAAAAGAAATTGCATCTCATGTTTAACGCATGTATGATTTTGAGGTGAGCAAGGAATTACCGCGAGTTGCACTGGGGAATTGGTCCCTGGAGAACTGGGTTAATTGGAGGTTTTCTCTCCTTGGCAGGCACCAGTCGCTTCGCTTACTGTTAGGCGGCAAAAGAAAATCGTTTTAATTAACAGCCGATTGCTCATCGCTTAGCCAATAGTTAACTCGTTAATTTTGTAACACGTTCTCTATGAAATATTTAGCGCAACTGCTAAAATTCTCATTTTTCTTACGCGAGTGCAATGGACAGGTTAACCTATTTCGAACCCACGAGCCACGAGGGCTCTTTGCGGCTCATTAGGCGATCGCGTTTAGCAAATAAAAACGCTTTAAAAGTAAAATCACGAACGACCGAAATGCGAAGGAGATATTGCACTAATTTGACTCCTGAAAATACCTCGTAAATCCGCTAAGTACCGCAAATAAATCAAAAGGAAATCTTGAGGTACCCACGACGAAATCACGGGCTATTTCCGACACCGACAAGATTAAAGGTGGCTCCCAGCCGCAGCAGCGCCCACCAGGTAGGGCACCGCTCAGGTGAGGGTGATAAATAAATGTCGTCCGCCGCGAGAACAAATTGAGCACTTCGCATGTAAATCCGATGCTCGCCATTCATTCGAATTAGCCGGCTGAGGTGAGATAATAATTACCGAGAAATAACTGAGATTGCCACTCACATTTTATTCCATTTCGCCACGGATCGTGACGCAATAATTATTCATGTTGATCGCGAATTTATTCGTTCTATTCGCGGAGCAATTAAGCCGCGGGTACCTACGCAAACGATGTACTTCTTGCTGCTCAGCGAATTGCAATCAAAACGAGCCACTTTCGAGCAAATTGAAATTAGCGAAATTGAAAATTTGCTCCCCTCCATTCTGTTGGCTCTAATAAATTTTTGCTCAAAATGAAATTATTTTATGGCTACTTTTATTGGCTTCCGGCGCAATCATGAAAGATTTTACTATCGACATGTATGACCAGTTTTATTGAAACACAGAATTTATTTAACCCGGAAAGGACCTCGCGGCGGTAGTAAACAGACGGATTATATTTTACAGATTTAAGTGCAGAGAATTATCCAGAAAAGTTTCCATGATATTAGCTGCAAAGGTAATGAAGTCACAAGTTTCAGAATATGCATAGTAAATCAATTTTTAGGCCATAAATTGCCTAATTTCTTTTATTACTTAAACTTGTTTTGCAACAAAAAAGGTTAGGAGCGCGTGCATAGAAGGAATATTAAATATTATTTTAGGGTTATATGATTCAAATATGTATAAAAATAATAATTTTTAGAATTTTCGGCTCTTTGAATTTTTGTTTTAGCATTACGTAAAAACAACTGAACAACCCAAAATGTAAATCTAAATTAGCACACCTAATAAAACGATTAATCAATTGAAAAATTCATGAGGTAAACAAGAATAATGGGATTGTGTTCATAATACACAAGCTTAAATTAATCGATTACGATCATAACAAAAATGTTACTGAAATGTTATCCTTAAAATTGTACAATACTTGCCTGATTTAATTTAAAAATGTTGCCAAAAAATTAATATGTTATATGGTTGGGATCTTTTGCCTAATCGTATCATAAGATAAATTGAAGTATTGTAATTATCATTTCTTTTAAATTTTTACCAAAATATATCACACTTTTCAAGTTCAATATCTCCGAAAAGAATGACCCAAAAACACATTCGTAATTTTTTTCACAACGATGAATGTTCACACAACTTTTAACTTTTAACATGGAGCTCAAAGTTTTATGACACATAAAAACTTTAATTACATTTTGCTAATGACAAATTTACCTGTCTTTCCCCATAAACTTTCTAATAGTGATTTGATGGATAGAATGTAAAATAGGATTATTTATACTAATTAATACATGAACATCTCGAATCTGGATAGATAATACAGTTTTAAAATATAAAATAAATCATTACCTTTTTTTTTGAATTATTGAGCAATAGCTTTCTGGAATAAACTTATAAAATTAAACAAGTATTATAAATAAAATTCTGGTATATCAATAATGCAGAAGACCGTCATCAAAATCTTAAATCTAGTCCCTTAACTGCAAGAAAAAACTAGAGAATTAATAAAGATACCTTAGGGCCCGTGTTGAGTTTTATTGCTAAATTCAAGCGTTGATTTACAATGACTATGGAGCTATGGGTTTCTCTAAAATAAATAAAGGCTCTTCATTGAACTAGAAGTCCCCGAGGACAAATTAAATTATCTGAAGGTTTAGTTATTTTTACTCAATTGTGGGTAGCAGTTTAAGACTGCAAATATCAATTTAATAGAATCGATACAAGTTTACGACAATTCTGCAACAAATATTGACTCTACAAAAGGCTCCAACTGAGATGCTACTTCGTCTCCATTAAGGATTAATTACAGAAAGGCAAACAAAAATTTTATGAGCTAGAAGAGAAAGAATTGCAGATCATCGTAAAAGTTTTTACAATTTTCTCCTTCATATTAATGATCGGTAATAGCTATACAATTAAAACTAATTAAAGGTTTTTATCGCTCTGTAAGGCACGGGGATCATTCTCGGTTCATAAATAAATAAAATCGATAAAAGTAAACATTTTTAAATCAGAAGGTGTACGTCTTTTGAAGCGGGAATGCAAATGTGCGTATCTGGTAAAATATTCCAACATTTTATTCATTTATTGAACTGAGTAATTATACAAGATTTGTAAAATAAAAAAATATATCGTAATGAAAAACTCGTAATAAGTAAACAGCGTTATCAATATCTCGAGGTCCTATGTACAGAGAAGAATATCACAACGTCTTATAACGAAAGCCTGGCGACAGTATAAAAAGGAAAAACAGCGAACTTAAGGAGACAACACAACAGCGGAACTAGAAGCACTTAGAGGCCTAGACAAACTTAAACTACGCGAAGGGTCACACAGGAGAGTTGAACCGAAAATGTGAGGATCGGCGGACTAGTTCTTCGCGATCGAGAGGGTCCATCTCCAGATGCGTCCAGGGTATCTTCGAGGCATCCAGGATGGTCCGCGCCGGAGAATTCATTGCAGGAAAAAACGTTGCCACTTCTTACCGTGTAAATAATTGCAGTTAACACCTGTAAAGAGAAGAAAACGAATTATTGCCTAATTGACACTGGCCGGCCTCATAGGTGGCGTGTGAGGCGTCCGCGACGGTAGGTGGTCCAATCACGCCCATCATTACCGATCGACGGCGGTCTTTCGATTTTAATTTTAGTAATAATGGGAAATTATCACTTACAGCGGTCGGCTAAAATTCAATTTGCGTGTTGTACCCGTCGATGCACTCACCTGTTAAATCTGTTGGCAGAAATAATCGAGACTAAAGTGAGCGCCCAGGAGCGGATCTGCGGCTTCAGAAGAATGCCGTACCTGAATTAATTCGAACCGCATTCGATAGGGTTAGCATTTTATGGGTTTTCCATAAAATTTTTTAGACCCTATGTCGATTTCAAGCGGATTGCTTATAAAGTGTGAAAAAAAATAATTTTTTCCTATAAAATCTTCTATGTTCAACGGTGGAGTGGGTGCAGTTTTCGACTGATTATTCTGCTAATGATTCGGAACATTGAATTCTGGCCTCTTTTCGAGCAGGGCGAGGCTTTTCTCAGGCTATATGTGAAATGGAAGTTTTCTGTCAAGTGTTGTTCTACTCGGTATTGATTTGAATTATTTATTGACAGTATTAAGGCGAATTAGGTGAATAAATTTCGCCTATAACATTGCCATCGCTTGTGGACGTTCTAATTTATGCCAAGCGGCCGCTCACTGAAGAATACTTTCGTGTAGGTTGTCGGAGAAAATTCTTTAGAACACTGAAATGATTGTATTCAGTTGCAAATTCGCGAATAAAAAGTTTAACGTGATTTTGAATCGTTTTCCAATTTAAGGGTGTAACTAAAGTTAAATAAAGCGATTTTTAGAATACGTAAGATGTCCAAACAGCTTTTTATTGGGGCTTAACTCCACACCTAGGTTATCGCACGAAATCATTTCATCAATTAACACCTCATTTTAGAAATGGCACCTTTCTCGAACAGTGGAAGTTTCAGTTAAAAAAATATATTGTTATATGTATGTTTATGATGCATGATTTAGAAAAGATACTTTGTAGTTGCGAACCCACCTACTAAATATATTTTTAAAATTCTGACATCACTGGGGTTCTGAGCTCTGTATTAAATAAGACTATCACCAAGACATTACATAACTAGCTTTTCCAGATATATAAATGAAAATGTCAGTTTTGGTTGGTTCATTTAAATATTAGTAAAATTATGTAAGTTGACTGTATTGGTTTTCATAACTATCTCAACATAAAAATTTGAACTTACCTCTCCACATCCCAATCGAAACATTCGAGAAATAATTAACGGCTACGCATCGATCCAAACAACGCAACGCTTGCCCTTATCGACGACTGCAATCGCTGAGCTGAACGGATGCCAGTTGACTGCGTTAACACTGAACCTGTGGAAAAAAGGATAGCCCGACCTTTTGGTCAAATTAGTAGAAAAAGACAATATATGCGACTAACAGCAGCTAAATAAAACATTATCCCAATTGTATAAGCCTCTCAAAAGCGTCTTCAAGAAACTACTTAAGAAAATTGTAAAAGGTACTTACGGTTTCTCGTGTTTAAGAGAAGTCTCATAACTTTGATCCAACACATTCCATATAAGAACACTGCCATCAGCCGCACCGGCTGCTACTTTAGTGGCGTCGTTGTTGAAGCCGACGCGAGACCAATCACAACCTACTTTAAAATCGTCATGCCTGAAACAGAAAATAACGATATATCTACTAATTAAGCTTAAAAACTAAAAAACCCTTTCTACCGCTATTACACAATTTATATGTAATATTAATTAAATAACAAGATGTCCGTCAAAATTTGAAGTTTAATTTTAAATGATGCATAAACTAGAATTTTTAGTGTCTATAAGTTATTGAACGTGAGTGCGTGCGTCCATAAAATAATTTAGTTGCAGCAATTGAATTTATTGTGAATATATCTGTTTACGAGTATATTTCACTGTTTGTCAATTTAATCAAAAGGTTTTATAGCATCAAAAACGCAAATTTATTTGACTATGCCAATCAATCTACCCTCAAATGAAAATGAGCATTTCATCAAACAGTTGAACTTCCATTTCAACTGAATTCGTTTTTTAGGTTGTTCGTAGCTAGCAATGGGGATTGGATGTAAGTATGTTACTTACTTTACATTTTAATTTAAATAATAACCACCATTCTATTCTGCGGAGACTATAGAGTATCCTTTAATTAATAATATCCAAATTTTGGGCGTTAAACGCATGAACTAAACTAAATTGAATTACCCCGAAAATGTTGATGCTCGTTAGTGAGTTAGTGAATGTCAATTAAATGTGTGTAATCTTAAAATTTAAAGTTGCAGGTTTATAAACATTCGGTATCGGTTCAAAATGGCTTTCAAGAAAAGGTTGTCTAAAATATTTTGCATTTATGTAGTAAATGTTACTGACTAAGAAGTATTACTGGCTTTTTCTCATGTAAAAATAAATAAAAATAACCTAGTTGGAAATACTTACGAAAATGTTCCAATGATCGAATTCATGCGAAGATCAATGAGTTTTATTGTGTCGTCGCGCACACAGCTCAGGAGGTATTTGCAGTCTTTTGATAAATCGAGTGATGTTATTCGTGCTGGCATTAAAATATCGTTGGCGGAGTGATCCGTTCTCGTGTCCCAAAAGCGAATCTTCTTGTCAAAGTGTCCGCTTATTATTGTCGATCCCAAACTATCTGTCGTCACAAGATCGTTACAGCTGGAGCCCGCGAATTTGGTTTCGGTGCACGCCCGGCTGCGCAAGTCCCAAATTTTTAGCGTCCTGTCATGGCTCCCTGTGACGACTTTAGAGGGTTCCTGGAGGAATTTCGCCGCCATCACTTTGCCGCTATGACCAGTCAACGTGTGCTAGAATCCGAATTAAAAAATTTCAAATTAATTCCGACACAAAATTGCGATTAGCAAATTATACAAGTCGTTAAATACAAAGATCCAGATTAGTAGCGAATCTAACGGATTAGGTAACTTAAGGTGGTCCGATGATCAATAGCATACACAAAAAAATTGTCGTGTGCTTGGAGCCGCCTCATCTGCATAAATTAAGCTCCTTAAGACGCCGCGGGAGAAAAGAAAAGGAAGGAAATTACACCGTCGAAAAATTCGGTGGCGGCGGCGATGCTGCTAGATAGCGAAAAACGACGCGCTTTATCTAAGTGACCCAAAGACCCCTCGACGACATTCCGCGCGTTACAAGAATATTTCCGTTTTTTGATTGACGCGGCCCTGAGTTGTCTTTCTTAATTCGAGATGTTCTGGCGTAGGCGGGAGTCATCTTGGCGGATGATGGCCAATAAAATTAGCGATACTTGGCACGTTTTTGCGGAAAATTTAAGACGCGCTGAATAAATTTGCAAGTTTGCCCGCGACAATTTATCGGTCTTGATGCCAATTAGGCCAACATTGGAGGGAAATTACGATATTTTTTGCTTTGATCGGAAGGTGCTTTCTGCCTTTTGTTTGCTCACTTTCAAACACGTCCGACACTTCTTTTGTTTGTTAGGAAATTTATTGGCGACTTGATTTTGTTTGGGATGCAAAGTGTTTTAGAAATTGAGAGAGCGCTCAATATCACTCAACGAAGGTAACAGTAGGTTTTTTGGGTTTTTATCTTTCCAACTATAATAATAGGTAATGAAAATTGAGAAGAACTACTCGATTGTTTGAGTTTAAATTATATGATCGTAAATAATTTACTAAGCGTATCGCTAACCTTAGCGTGCTAAAATTCTTGAGGTATGGTCGTAGATCTTAGATCCATCAGAACTTTGAATATAGTCAATTCCTAGACTATACTTTAAAGCAATGCCGAGACAAGGCGCACCCTAATCTAAATTTCTTTGCACAAAAATAGACTTTATGCTAAAAAAGGCCTACAACACAGTAGTGTTTTGTGCTTAAATATATTTTCTATTCACATAAACTTATCAAAATTTCCCAAATGAAAAATTTATATTAAGGTGGATATCTACAGATTACGCAAACATAAATGAATACGAAAGTGAAATTTTAATAGAATTTAAACTTTTATGATGACGGGCAAATTTACAATCATATTGAATAAAATAATAAATAAACATCTGTGTTTTAAAAATAACACAAGATCAAAAAATTACATTTGCTAAATTTTTGACCTACGCTGGCAAAACAACTTCAAAATTATGACATATGTATTTCCATAAAGCTACATAGTACATATTTTCGTTATCCTTATCACATATAAAAATCGGGTCGCTCAACAAGCTCTTGACGGGGCAAAAATTAAAAATCCGGGAACGTTACTGCCTTAATGAAGAAGTTTAACCTGCATAAAGTATCAGTGTCAATCGGGGCATGTTTCACAGTTGGAAGACCTTAACTTTTAGTCAGTATGATACCCGATGATACTGCACTTTTTCGGTGGGCCATAAATTGAGTTGTACTTGTTCAAGTGATCTCAGCGTGGCATAAGTCAACTCAAGCCATTCTTTCGCGGAGGGCGATAAAATCGCGAGTATTTTGTTTAGGATCAGTGTGATACCAGTTCCGCATACAAATGGATAATGTTTCGGACAAAAAGCACGTATTGGCTGATATAAATATTTCAAAACGATCCGATAAGAATTAAGACCCACTTGAATTTGTACGCAGCGGTCTGGCAACGACTCGACCGTTTAAGGTCAAGATATACATATGTAATATTTTTTATACTATTCTTTCACCAACTAAGTGGACCACAAAGAGTGCAGTAAACTGCTGCCGCCCGCATTTGATTGATGATCACTTAATGGAATTATTCAGCAAAATTTTTGATCTGTTTCGTTCACTTTAATGGCGAAAGCTGCTCCAGTCAAAGTGACCCACGGGTCCTACTACTGACCCGCGAACGGACCATATTTCAGTCGGACCGTATATGGCGTCGAACATGTTCAATGTTGAGACATGTAACTGTTTCCAAAGTGTTTAGTTTATATTGCGAAAAAAATTGCGACTGATATTATCTGAGGAATCCACAAAATTCACGATTTCGTGTTACATGCTGTAGAATGGAATAAATGTAGTATGTGGGATTCTGGCATGAGCATAAAACGATCAACGACCGCATTTACGCGAAGCATGCATCACCTCTCCGCCCAGCATAAATCGATCAACATTCGATAAGTGCTGATGAGTAATCGAATCTTGTGACACACTTTTCGTTAGGCCCCCCAAAAGAATTCTCGTTATTTCGTGTGAATGAATAGATTTTTGGGAGCCCGATGATTTCGCCGATTGTGGTTTTCTAATTTTGCAATCTTTGTAGGCAGCTGCTGACCACTTGGGATGATTATACCACCAGAATCCGAACTCTCAGACGCCTTTCAGTAACACTTTAATGGTAAGTGCTTCTTTTTACCTTTAATTGTATCGGGCAACTTTCTTTCTAAAGTGATACATTCCGCCTATTTATCATTGACAGAGAGCTGTTTCTTATGCAATTAGTGACGGAGGAAGCGATCTCTTCTATCGCCTTCAGTCACTGGAAATAGATGGAAATTTTCGGTGGAAACTCGGTTTCGAGGCCATGAGATGGATTTGCGCTCAGCGAAAATTAAGTAGTTTTGATTGACACTCGTAACATATATTTAAACGTGGAAAAAACGTTTTCACGGATAGACTGTACGGAAATTCCACGAGAACATTTCGCTAGTTCTGAGCAATAAAAGTTTGGGCTTTAATGTCGATTTACGGATATTTATTTTCAGTTGTTCTGGAAGTTAAATAGACGGGGAAAGGGTCATGCTACCAAGTTCATTTCGAATAATTGGGTAAAACTATGATGAACTTCTCTTAATATCCTTGTTCGACGACGCGGCGTCACTTTTGAATATGCCTTAACATTTTCCTCGAATTTTTTTAGTGTAAGAAAATCAAATTTGAAGACAATCGGATACTCAAGACAATTCCACAATTTTACATATACATAGGTACTTGAAATATTTAAGTTGCATTTAACATTTAAAGATTCTTGTAAACACTGAAATCTATTTGAAATTACGACAACAAATACATATATGTATGTATTGCGAAGCTTAACGAAGTAGCGGCTACATCATTACGAACAAATTTGTAGTTAATAAAGAAATATTACATACTTCGACATGAAGTATAGTATGTCTTTAAAATAATTATAGAAATGACCTAGAATTAACATCGCTACCGAAATTGTACGTATTATTGAGAATTTATGCATGCAGGTACATTTGTATGTACATATATAATCCAATAATATAAACTTGACTCAAAGTACAAGTTCAAAATTGTTCTAAATCAGTGACAAATTAATCTTTAAAAAATAAAATACACAAAATGACTCGTAAATGAATTCTTATTACCGCAAAGAATGTAGAAATTAAAAAATTCAGGCCACTAAGAAATAGCTGTACCACTTATTTATCATGTGTTTATTAGAATGCAACAAACTTCATCCATAAATTTCAACGAATTTTCTCGGAAATCTTGAGATTGCAATCGCCTAAGAATATCATAAAGCATCCTATAGAGGCCAGCTTAATTAGTCATAGTTAAATGATCCTATCAGTGTATCTCCGAAAATTCTTCCGTTTCCATCGACCTGAACGCGAAATAGTAATATATCACTCAAGTCCCAAAGAATCTTTTATTTGTAGTAAAGGCTAGAGAGATGTAGCAATTTGCAAATTTTTACGCAACTATAAACGCGAAATGGCCACATATAACTGTACCACGTTTACGCAGCCCTAAGATACCATCTCCCATGTGAATAGTGCTAATTAACCTTATCTCGAACACCTTTCAAATTATTCCGGTAGGTGCTTACCAGGTCGGTTCGTTAAAATCTGCGCCAATCGACTTTTGTTTAGTAGCGATATGACTATGAGGCGTTTAGAATTTCCCTAATTAAATTTCTTTCGAGTAAAAGGCTTATAGAGCATTAATGCTGCTGATGGAAGAGCGAAAGATCGTGTAGCGGAAGCAATCGTCGTAAGAAATAAAACACGGATTAATCGGTGATGGAATTAATTTCCTAGGGCTTTCGCTGAATTTAAATCAGTTCCTTCCTTCCAACAAAAATAAACTTCGCTGGTTATTTTGAGTTATTTGGGTTAAATGACTGTTTAGCAATGCCCAAAGTCGTAACGAAATATTTAATTCGGTCCCGAAAGAACGCGTCATCCGCATCTTACGCATTTCCCAAATCTTGCGTGAGTCATTTATCGGTGTTTCCCCCGAGGAATCTTGTCGTTGAATCAATGCCAATTTGCTCTGCAGTGAGTCATTTCACAGCGCAAGATCGGCTTTTTACGTGTCACCCACTTTCAGCCCGGGTTCAAGCCCGCGGCGGACAATAACAACAAATCTCAAGCAAAACCAACAGTCTACCGACGTCTTTAACCTTGATATCGAAAAGAAAATGGGCACAAATCGCCGGAGAGTATCCGCCGAACTGGAGAAATCCAAGGCAGGACGGAGCCTTAGTTTGAAAATCGGCGGGCATAGAACACCCGGCCAGCACCTTGGGCAGTTACGGAACAGTAATAAGCACCTATGATTCGCAAACCAAATATTGAATCACCTGAGAATCAGAAGAGCACCCCGCGAAGGGACAGTGCGCGTTTAAGACAAGGCAAAACGCTCGACTTCGACACAATAGATGAAATATCGTTGGGATACTTGGGATAGTTGCGGGCGTTGTGATCGTGACAATGGATGTTCGCGCGGTTCCGCGACCGCAGCTCGAAAGAGTGTCTCTTGGTGTTGCGGAGCACCTTGATTAATTCGCTGTCCATTAATACAACCTCAGCGCAGCATTCCACCTGGAGTTACCTGCGCAAGCATTTTGCTAGCGTGCAAACCTCCGATTTGCCGCGGTTAATGTGCTTATGACTTATGCTCGTGTTATGATGCAGGATCAATGCAACAGGTGTTTCTGGCGATACTCCTTCTCACCTGAGGTTGAACTTGTTTTATTCGAAAATAAATATTTAAATAGGAAGCGAAACATTGCACCGCTGATCGTCAAAATAAATTACGTAGATTACATCATACATATGTTAGTCAAGCTCTTTCGAGATCAGAGCATAGTCGAGCAGGATGGTTTTAAAATTTCGAACATATTTCTAGTACAATTTTTTATATAACACACATACATATATAATGCCCAAATTTTAGCAATAAATCATCCTTCCTGTTTTCATTCGTTAAGGACAGAATAACCCGTGAAATTTATGAAATCACAACGATATAATATAGAATTGTTTTGGAACATTTTGTTAAAAGAATGGTGGCATTCCGGCAGTTCTAGATGAAGCCATCCGATATTGTTATTCTATAGTTAACCTGAACATAAGTATATGTATAATGAAAATAATTCAAGATCTATTAAATAATTTTATTATATAGGCTAAAATATGTAAAGAAAAGTGCAAAGATTGTCATAATTATTAATTAAATTAAGACGCAATATATTGTGTTGATTTCAGAATTTATGTGGACGCAGTGTGAAAATATATAAAAATTCCACAACTGTTTATCCGCGTTCTAGCTTCTTTTTTCCCAACAAACAGATCCATTGTTTACAAAATAAAGAACTGCGAACGAATTTATTGGCGTTAATCAGAACATTTTCACTCTCATCTCATTTTGGGCGATGACCCAATTTCCCAGAGCCCGAATCGTCCGAATTTTCCAAATTAATCTGCGAAAGAATTATGCACACCTTCGGAAAGGTCAATCTACACAAATTTGACTGCGAAACGGCAACGGCTCTACCGCGGCAACTGAGAAGGCCCGTCCACCGCAAATAGGTCAGCAGCGGTGTTTCTGCCGAAAATTCGTGATAGCATCTTCTGCGGCATCTTAAGAGACTCGTGGGTGGGTGGCGCGGTTGGCAACGATGCCCAAAATCAGCACCAGGACTGGAGTTCTCTGATTCACCGCAGTTATTAGCGCATCCTCCTTCGAGCCGCGATGCTCATTTGGATACCGTTTGGCGGGGCGTCGAAAGCTATGTTAATTCGCGAGATAAATTAGAGGGCAAACAACGGCCCTGCCCGTGGAGGCCGCAATTAAAAACAAAGTTAATAACTCGTGGAAGCTCCGGCGTATCGGTGACAAGCATCTTAACGCCTCCGAAAAAAATAAAGTAAGAAATAAGAAATTGTGGCGACTTAGTGGTGCAGCGGCGTGCCGTGGAGAAAGGTGGCCGTGCGAATTAGTTTTGTATGCAAATTCTAACAGCAATGGCGCCGTGGGGTCATGACCTCCTCCCAAGAAGCAGTGAGGATTCAATCGAGGTGATGCATCGCGGCTCCAGAATCCGCGTCGGTTGCAGGGGGCTTGAGAAAAATCCCGAGCCCACCGCGCAGGGAAGGCTTAAGTTTATGCAAATCGAGCGCACCGAAGCTTAAGTGATGCACTCATGCGAAAGTGCAGTCGAGTGATCTTCTGGACTTGTTCCCTTCCGGAGTCATCTCCCGGCAGGAAGCCTACGGTTTCTGGCAGCGATTCTGGCGATTAATTTTTTGTTCGGTCCAAGGCAGGGCAGGGCAATCAGATTCCGAATCTTAATCTACATCTTTTTGTTCATCTCGATTCGGGCTGTGCTCCTCCTCGTCCTCCAGCCGCGGTGTGTGCATAGCACGCACCAAAATGAGATTGTCATTATGTTTCCCGGCGCATTTACCACCGCGGAATTGATTACACCGGGCGAATGTCTTCTTCGGCAGGAAGTGAAAGGAACAAATATTGACATGACCGCGGTCGGCTTGATCACTGGAATTTACGCAAGACAATTCAGTCGAATATCATCACGACTTGTCTTAATTTAGCAGTTCCAGTCCACGACCGGAGATCGCCATTTCTGGAATCGTCCGTCATCTTGCCCGGACCCGCCTCGGTTTGTCATTAGAAGATTAAATCAGGAACAGATGAGGTGCTCTTTTTCCCCAGCCGACTGTCCATCCAGTTCACGTCGCGACTCTCGGGGACTTGAAGACGTCTTCTAGGAGCTAAGTGGATGCGGCTTTACCGCTAATACCCACACTGGGTGCCGCCGGCCCCCGCGCGATAAGGAAAACATTTCTTGCAGCGTGTCTATGCTTCCGCGAAAACCGCGAGGCCCAGCCACCGTGTCCTCTTATCAGGAACTCTTTGTTTAATAAGTCGCTGTGGTCATTAATTAGCGCTAATACCTGCGCCGGCCACTCGTCCAGCCGCCAGGTACATTTGTAATTTTAATTTCATCTCCATCTGCACACGTCTTCAGTCCGCGTCGATGAATTATTTCAGCAAATTCAGCGAAATTGCAGTGTCTCTGCCGCGCGGAGGTCCGTTCTGGTCATTCGCCACGGCGGTGCAAGTTACGAAGATGCACATGCGTCCGGCAATGAGTTATGCTTTAATTTCCGCGGCATTGTTGCGAATATGCTAATAGGGTTCGACGTGCAATTATGTTTAATTTTTGATTCGCCACGGAATTTATGCTGTCTGATTAAATACTGTTAACTTAATTTCTTTTATTTGGGTGTCCAGCTTTAAATTAACACAGTAGATAACTTTTATTCGTTTCATACTGCCCGAAGTGCCTGTACGGTTTTGCTTGAAGAGGTTTTATTATTTATTTTCGAAAAGTCACCGGTTTTGAAAAGAAATTATTAAATAATTGTTAAAAATTGCGTAAATAATATTTACATATTCATAATATTAGTTTTATTATTCACTAGTTTAATCTAATTGATTTAAATCTGATAATTCTTAAGTATCACAATTAATATTTTAAGTGTTGAGTGTAATGAGTTTAAGTAAAAGATGACCAGTGTAGAAAAAATCTGTTCTTTTGTTCATTTAAAAACCCAACATTCTACTTTACAGTGATCGGTATTTTGAAATTCAATTTGAAATTTTAGTGTGATTGAATTTGTTGTATGATTAAATTAAATTTTAATTTTACGAATCCAAACTAATAATTTGTAGAAAACCCAGCTATTCAAGAGTGAAACCGCAATTTAAAATAATTCAGTGGTTTGGAAGAGGAGAGTAACAGCGCGAAAAATAATTTTCATTTTTATAAGTAATAGTGATTTAAATATTTTCAGTTCCTTATGATAATCGGATTAATTACGCTTTTTTTATATTAAAAGTATATGTTTCTAAAACTGAGAATGATCAATAACTAACGACATGGCAGTTTTTAGAAATTTCACAAGCGCGTTTGGTCTTGTTTCGTGAGTAAGTATTTAGTTTTGCATAATTCAGCGGAGGACATCTCTTAAATCAATTGGAATTTTACTACAACAAAAATACATCTAAACTGAAATATTTTCATAAAATGAGCCTTACATTTAGTGTAATGTCTAGATTGATTTTTAATTTATAGCAAAATTATACGTCTTTTCAAATTCATCTAGACATGAATCAAAAACCAATCCCCAAAATTATCTTTATCAAGCTACTGCGGGACCTTTACGTCGAAATACTCCTTCAATCAAGCAAAATTCAAATTAAAAGCGAAGGAGCATGAAAAAATCTCTTTGAACGTCTTTTGAGCCGCAACACCACTCATGACGAATGTGGTAAATTTTCATTAAAGATCATTGTCGATTGCCTTCTTCTCTTCTCACACGCAAACACTCGCGATCGGTGGGTTCGAGAAACGGAAAAGATATATTCAGCAATCTCTCGGATTTAGAAGAAGCTAATTTATTCTGGAGATATGCAAATTTGCGTGTTAACATGCGTAGGAGCGATAAATACTTTATTACGAATTAGACTCGAATCTTTTTCTAATTGTATCTTGTTAGCCGATACCCTTGACGGTATGCTTAGCGTTTTTTCCTTGGATCTTAACGTTTTTGCACGGTATGCTCGTTTGTTCGGATAATGAGAGGCGAAGAATTGATAGAATTGCATCTAATTTGCTTTTGACGTTCTGTGAAAGAAACTCAAGAAAATACTATGAAATGAGCTAATTGTTGTATTTTGAAACAGAACGTTTATTGTTGCTCATGTGTTTTTGATAGGTATCAGTTTTACCCCGAATGGTATACAAAAAGAATAAATTGCTACACTTTTTTGTAACTTTAATTTAAAAAAGACCTTTCAGCGGTATCCAGAAGAGGTTGTGGTAAAAATGGCTTTTACATAAGGCAGTTTAATACTGAATTCCTCACCCCCTAGACCGACTCACCCCATTTGCGAGCATATTGTCATGGAATATATGTTGGCTAAGTTTTATCAAAATCGATTAAAAGAATACGATTTACTATGTAAAGGATTATTTTTGAAATTTCGAGAACTTTTATTGTCAATTCTCGGATAAATAGCATTAAAATATTCGGGAGTTTATCAACACAGAATGTGGACGGAAATTTAAGGTTTTTATCATATGAGCAAACGGGTATCCTTTTAAACTGCATACATATATTGGGATGTTGAATGATTCCACACTTATAACGAAGATGTCAACTTCAATAAAGAAATAACTTTGATGAGCACACTCGGGCTGCCGAAGCCAACACGAAATATTCGAAAAAACATTAACAATTAAATTTACCAATTTTGTGTTCCGAGAAGTGCAATTACCGTGCGCCTTAATAATTGACACCGGTCCCAAGTGAATTCTTCCTGGCCGATCTGTGGATAATGGCAAAAACCGGGTACGGTATTTAAAAGGGTCGAATTAAATTATTATTTAAAAAATGCCGTCGAAGTGGGGAAAAAAGGCAAGCGCTATTTCTTACATAAGTATCAAGTATCCAATTACCGCTGCAGAGGAACAAATCTGACAACCAAAGAAATAAGTAGGCACGACCAGGGGTTCATTACGGCTGTCAGTTTTCGAAAGGTGCATTCCGGGCCCATGGCCAGGCCTGGACTTCCACCAAAGTTTGCTTGTCAGTTTTTTGTGCTTGATGCAAGCGTTCGTTTCGTCTTTTCGGTGCACTTGAAATAAGGGAAAAAACTTTTAATATGCAGCGGAATATTAAAACAATCGCATCCGAGGAAAAAATCTGAGGTATCCGTTAGATAATTCTGAAAAGATCTAATCCCACCTATGGGTGAGAATCAATCTTGTTGAGCTCAAGTTCTTGAGGTAATTGGTCTTCTTCCACTTTAAGAAAAATGAAATCGAACGCAAAAAAGTCCATTAGGTACGAATGACTTATCTGTTTGTTCCAGCCCGCGCTGATCATGTTATTAAATTTTTTTAAATCAACACAGCTTGATGCGAGCCCATCATTAGGTTCGATACCAGGCATATTTCAACCGGAGCACGCTTGATAAATGATAAATTCGTCACGTACTTTCCATGTGGTCAGTTGACTGCCCTTATGGAAATTAATAGTCACCTTTTTTATAGACAAACCTTTCCGTACTTTCTATATCTGTGCGGAGCTTTTTGAATTTTTTCCAACGAACTGATCTTCAAAATCATTCTCGATATACGTCAAAATCGGAATTCAAACCTGTCTTCATACATGAGAGAACACGCAAGATGGGAAGTTTTTCTAGTTTTTTAATTTATCTTTGTTCCGAAAAGGTCAAAATACCTTAGATACTTATTTTGATAAGAAACGTTTTGAGAAAATATTTTGACAGCTTTACGCACATAACTTTTATAAGATCTCTATTTTTGTAGCAATATAATAAAGCAAAATTTATTGAGTAGCGACTATATTTTCAACAAACTGATAATTGTACTTGTCAAGTAAACAAAATTATATATACAAAGTTATTTTTAAAAATAAGCTTTTATTTTAAAAGTACATCATGTAGATATCCGTGTGTTGTTGAAAAAAATTTTGAGTTTACAATTATGTACATTATATAATTCATCGTATTCTACCCGACAAAGTCCTTTATTTGACACCTTATAAGATTTTTGCAGTATGCTGCAGAACTAAAACATACCTGATATCATATCAAAATAATATTGAAATGTGAACAAGTATTTTTTTATATATATTCTTCCCTTCGCATATATAATAAATAAGTAAAGAATTTTGTTCTTATCAATAACAATGAAATACCACCAATTAAAAGATTAAATAAAATTTAATTTAATTTTTTGGTTAGAAGGTCTAAAGTCTGTAGGCAAAAAAACACTTTGCAAATATCATTATTTGAATTTTCTTGCCCTGCAAATACCTCGTTGTAACATCCAGTTAGTGAAAAACTTCCAAAATATATGCATATTCATTATTCATAGACAAAAACAATCAAAATCATACTTCCAACTGTGAAAAATGTTGCCTTAACTTTATAATGGAGTTACATCCGAAATTTATACAAAGAATTTTAGCTTTTTTGCATTACTAAACAGGACAATTATACTTCTACAAATAAGAAATAAAAATAGCGTAAAAAGTGCGCCGAACTACGGGCACAATGGTGAGTTCCCACTAATTACTGGTTTATTCACTCCGCCCAGCAGTCCCAAATTTGTCTGGCAACTTGTATAACTCCACAATAATTTGTGGGCTTTATTACTAACCGCCATATCTAAAAATGCGCAAAAAAATCATGGCAAAGACCCTACAAATTACAAAAAGAAATCTTTACGACAAAACGTTGGGTCCGGACAGTCTCGAAAATTGTTAGCTTCCACCTTTGACATCGTCTTCCACGTAATTCGAACATCAAAACTGACAGGTGACCAGACCATATCATGCCATTTGCTACCAGTAACACTTCCCTTCTTCAAGCATCACAAAATTTCGCATGACGCCGCAAACTTAATGATAAAGAATTCCGAAAAAGCAACTCTCATCCAGTTGCTGTTTATGTTTTCGGCAGGGGAGACAGGCACTCGAGGTCGTAGATCTCACCAAAAGTTTTTATGCTTCGCGGAATTTGAATACATCCCGGGCAGGCGGACGATCCAATAATTGTATTAACGCCCAGAGATGCAAATTCATGGGAAATTTATGAATATGAGCATATTAATTCTACCGGCCAGCAGAACAACTTAATATAGTTTTTGGCTTAAACCATAATTACATGCTCCCACTGCTTTGGGTGATAACGGACCCGCATCAAGAAGGGTGCTGCTATTCATGCAACATAATTAAAAGAGGTTAACGGTCGGCAGCAGCGGCATTTTTCGCGATCAGTAGATCATTTTACCGCCGAAGGTCTGTTCAGTTCCGACAAAGCTGCAATTATTGATCGTAAACTGAATTTACCTCAACATGGATCAAAGAAATGTGATCTATTTTAGGAACTATTCGGAAAAACATGCAAGGCTTAAGATAATTTCCCTGTTTAACAATCCCATAAACTCCGAAACGCGCATAACTATTCTGCTTTCTTTACAAATATCTATGGGCAATTAACAAGAAATTATTTTTGTGCATAAACTGGATTTATGTACTGCTAATTGTGCAAGGATTTCAACTTTCTGTAATTTTGCAAGCATTTTGCAGTAATAAATGCAAATTCATGCCTTCGGACTCTCAGACTGATATTTTTAATGTAAGGACATTATGCAAACAAAATTTATTAGTCTTTACCGATCTAGTCCCAAGCTAAGTATTGACAACGCGCAAAAGAAATGAAATGAGACCTTAAGAAACGACAATTTTAAAATGTTAAAAATAGATATTTTGTACTAAGAAATTAACTACCAAAATAAAATTTTTATTAAAAAAATCCGGATTTGTTTTTTAAAACTTTTAATAAAACCTTACGAAAAAAATCTCTATTAATAAATAAACTTTTAAAATTAAAATTGCTTGAGAAAGAATGCGAAATTGATTCAATGCTCCTAAAAATTCAAATAGGTATGTGAACAGCTAAATTATTCTTTGCAAAGTTTTACATTCCAAATACAATATTTCGCGGTATGCCTTTTTTTTATTTATTAAGATTTATTTACACGATTATATGTTTTTTGAATAATTTCAACTGAAGATTAAAATATTTTTCGACTACATCAGTTAATACTTATAAAACCCTACAATAGAGGCAGGGGTACTATCGATTGAAAACCCAATGACAAATATTCAGAATTAGATTTTGGGATCCTCGTCTAAGAGCATTCGAATGGATTTATACCAAAATGTAGCTTTCAAACAATTACTAATATGGTCTGAAAAAATACAACTTGTACATAGTAATTTTCATAGAAAAAATATATAACTTATTGTATACAATTTTCTCTATTATTGTAACTTTCGAAAGTTTTTCGTTCGGCTTATTTAGAATACGTATATTTTTAAATTAGTGTTTAGGTTTATATTTGTACCATTTCTTTTTTTTCTAAATTATATTGTACTTCAAAATTTGGAAAATGTGGAAAATAAATCATATATGCTTGTCAGTCCCAGAAATGATTTGAAGTAGGTATAATTGTTATATGTTAGCGAAAAATATTCCTTTTACATATATTTTTTCGAACTTGAATTCATATTTCTCCACCCCAAAAACATAAATAATAATATTATATTTTGTCCATAGGACTAAAATTATTGAAATTAGGTTGGTCTGATTATATATTTGCAATTACTTCATATAATTCTGAACTATCGAGCAAATAAAGATCGGTAAATTCTACAATGTAAAAAGGGCCGTGAAAATTAGTTCACTACAGTAATTTCGTCCGACGCTTTTATTATTTTACGCCTAACGAATCTCCGCTAATAGATAGTTACTTCCAACCTAGAAAAATAATCTCGATTGGATTCAAACTGTCTGCACGAGAGAGCATACATAATAATTTTTCACGCGTTATAAAAATTCAAAACTTGCCGGTTGCGAGCCGCAACGAACCATGCGTCGTCGTCAGCAGCGGCGGCGCAACGCTTCCTCCACCTTGACCTTCTGCCACTGAACTGCCGCGCAGCTCGCCTTCTGGTTTCGACCTTCAGAGTTAACTGGTCGCGCATTTCTCCGAAGAAAGAATTCCCATGTCCACTGCGCCTGCGCACCCAGCTCAGCATCTCACGCGGTCAAAGTCACGGACAATCTTGAGTCAACGGTCTTCGAAGAGCGCTAAGAAAAGTCTCTTAGATTCGAAGTTGCAAGATCGTAAGAGAATCGCAGTAAGAGGTGCGATCGAACCGATCTGGGAGGGGAAACCGATCGAGTGTTATACGAGGAAAACCCTCTTTAGAAGACGCGCCGTCTTCTAGATGGATTGCTGGACCAGCTGTCTTGAGAGGAGCTGACGACCCAATTAGAAGATTAATCTAGCTTCAAATTGGCATATAATGGGATTTTCGAAATTTGCATGAACCTGGTCAGATCACGTCCGCATGTTACACGACTATAAAAGTGACACCGCCCAGTGTCATCCGATCGAGGATGATAGTCCACTGCGGCAGCTCCAAAAACGCGTCGTGTGATTGATGGCCGGGCAAAAGCGAAACGAACGAAAATCGGAAATTGTGTCAAGATGTGCACATGGAAATCAGAAAAAATATTTAAAATGCAATCCAGGTAACGTGGACGTGATCGCTGTTAACCGTGTTACGTTTTGAACTTGCTCGGCCGTTCCGCACACCGCCGGACGCATTCGGCGAGCGTTCTTAGGAGCGACGGACAAGTAAAGTACCCGCCGGACAATCGGACGGCCGGACAGACGGAGGGCGACGGACCGCCGCGGCACGGGAACGCCACTGGGAAGACAACTTTCTTTTTTTGCGGAGGGAAACTGGGCAAAAAATTAATTTAATTTCTCGTCCCATTTTTATGCAAGTTCGCTGTTTTGCCCGATGCCTGGGAGGCTCCGCAAGTTTTTCACCTCCCCAAAAAACAAAAATTCGCTCACCACTGGCACTGGTGAGCGCGATAATTTTCAATTAAAATTTTCCGGTTGGATAAGACTTTCATTGATAATTTCGCGATACCAAATAAATGTCGCAGTGCATACACCGGTGCTGCCGGCTATTTTTAACCATGCTGCAATTTTCAGCAGTTAAATTCTTTTTCCGGAAGGTTTTTGCAGCCTGCAAACGACGTGATTTCAGCGAAATTATGGCCACTTGCGGTTGTTCCAATATAATTAAAACGGTCTGAAATTGTTCGCGTTTCTTGTAGGGACAGTTTAATGCGCGTGTAAGGTGAGATAAGATTCAATTGACGGGTCATAACGAGAAGATAGAGCATTTACCTGGCCCTGCAAGGGTGGTCCCACATAATTAAGAGTTTCTGACCGATAATCATCTCATTAGCGTTCGAGGAAAGGTAATTTACTATCACCGGGAGAATTGAAAACTTCCGTATTCTTTTCTCAATATGCTTCCTTTCAATAATCTTGGTAAATAATTTAGAAAGACAGGAGACGATTGTTCACACCGTTAACCCTTTCATGCATGGTAAGATATGAATGTTCATTCTATTTAGACTTTTACAATATTTAACAGCGAAAAAATGTCCATCTTTTAAAATATTCCTCGTTTATGAAACCCGTCCAAACTCTCTCAAAATGCCAACCACAAATTTTATGTCAGCATCTCAAAAAATCCCATACAAGAAAATTCACAGCATTTTTTATACTAGAATAAGAAAAGATCTCAACCAAGAATATTTTATATAAAATATAAGTTAAAATTTGTGGTTACACAAAAAGCATTATTTTGCAAATTTGTGTGAAGAAAATATGTACTATATTTTTTATGATTACAAATTTGCGACTAAAATTACTCAAACAACTTACATTTTCAATAAAAGTATTGTTGATAAACATTTTTTATATAAGAATAACAAAGTAAGTTTTAGTTACAACTTTATGTTATATATGAAACGATCCCATTTTTAACAATTCTTTGTATATTTGTTCTACACTGAAGACATCCAAAATATGTTTATTTTATGATTTTACCTAAGAAAAGGCAACACATGTTCAAATGAATGTTTTAAAACGATCGCTAATAATCTTATTTTTCTATCGATAATAATAAAAAACCAGTAGTCAATTACGGATTAATAGCAATTAGGGTGAAACAACTTTATCCGGAGGTTTCATAGTCTGGAGTTAAAAAAAAATTACAAAATCCAAGCTACGATAAAATACACACTAATTGGAACATCCATTTAAAATTGAACAATTATTAATTTTTTTTTAAATTTTCAACCTATAATTGGTAATTTTCTCAAGAATATTCCTGTTTTTCACTAATTCAAGGCGTAAGAGTTATGATTTAATCGACCTTTCCGACATAATTGGTTTATTGAAAAAAAGAGAAAAATGAATTACTTTAAACAAAACTTTAAAAATTACAGATATAATAATTGCAGAAAGTAATTCAATTTAGCTTTATTTTGCCATAATGTAGGTAAGTTTCCACTTATGTTTCTCCTCTCGAAAGCGTTGTTACAGAATATTTTTTATCTTTTGCAATTACTCAAACGACTAAACCCGCAGAATTTATGATCTTTTATACGACATTATGTAGTCATAAAACTTTCAATGTCCGAGCTCATTCGTCATTCAGGTGTAGATTTTGCTTGGTTATTTTTTATTTTACCAGCATTTTTAGGCTCCTTGTCGTCATGCTCCAAGAGTTAATTATTATTTTAGCACTTTCTGAGTAACAAGCATATGGCAGTAAATTTGTTTTTCTTATTTTACTCCTAATTTAGCAAAATGATCAAACCTTATTCTATTTGTGCACAAATTACTAAATTCCTTTATTCTATTCACAAACTCACCTACTTCGCGGAATTTAACTGGCAGAAATTGATTAAAAATTCCAAACGCGTGAAATTGAAAGAGATATTTGGTGAAATAAATTGGGAATCAAAATTCACGCTTGTGATAATGCCAAGTAGCTGACCACATTGCAAAATAGCAGCGATTGATCCATAAAAACCCTCATTATCTCGTCAAAGCTATTTATTCTTTTCATCCTGTTTTTCATTGTTAGGCGTCAAGTCGTAATGTATTTTTAGGTGATAATCGAATTTTAATTAAATTTTGCGGCTTTTTTGAAGGGACTTCCAATAGATTTGGAAAAATTACATAACATTATGGCTTTAAAATTATGGTGTAAAGCAATCAGGTGGTGTTTGTGGTTTCTGTTACGTTGTTAGTGAAATCTATTTAATTTAAAACTGCTACTTTTCGAATTTAAATATTTTATGATACATTAGGCGAGACCTCAAATTAAATGAAAAGAGCTAAAGCGTTCTATGTGGAATTAGTTTTGTTATTTTTGAAGTAATTTTAGCGAATTTTTTTTATAATAATGAAATACAAATCCTACTTTGTATTTTGTATTTTTTTTTAAAAAGGGCAAAATGGTAATTTTTTGGTTTTAAAATTTTACCACTTTGAGAAAATTATGAAGGTCTATAGAACTTACTTTAGATATGAAACTAAAATTTGCTAAGTAAGCATTACAACAATTTTCAAAATAATGCTGTTGAAATCAATTTTCTTTAAAACAAGATGCTTATTTTTCAGATTAATAGTGCAAGAAAAAGGTCGTTGTATGCATTCCATATATAAACTCGTTAATTAAGTTTTCCAGAAATGTTTCAAAGTATCGATTCATTATTATTTTAGTAATATTCTACCGTCACGGAACAAAGTATGGTTTTTAATGGCCCAATTCCAAAATAAAATATTTTAAATGTGTATGCAGAAGTATTGGTAGTATCTAGGTTATGCCATTACATGAATGTACCTAGTCTGTAATGAATATATTCTATAGACTAAATAGAAAGAAAACGTTAAATTTAGCAAAATGCTCAGAGATAAAGTTTTTGATAAAAGTTTTGTTTTCGAGAGTCTTCTACTGCCTTTAGCACAAAATGGCAATTATACGTAGAAATCTGTGAAAGATATGCTGCTCTCTTTGATGGCTGCTCAAAGGATTATGTGGACAAAATTAAAAAAATATTGTACAATAGCACCCAACCGTTAAAGTATACAACTGTATCTTTAGTCCCGATGTTCCCGCAATTTTTCTTGAAACGATCGGTTTATACCATTTACAGACGACCTCCTTTATGAACTGAACAAAAAGATGTTCATGTTGTTCGAACGATTAAAAATTCCTAAAAAAGTAAAACTTGCAAAATCACCTATTTAATTTGTAAGAAATCGCCAAGAACAAGTCATGACTCACAGTAGTCCCAGAATACGGAAATATTTCGCTGTCTCGGAATTGTTAATGAGTGAAACATGCGATGAACATGTAACTATGCGGCCGAAGTGAATTTATATTTCATTCACGAGGAAAGTTATTAATTAGTCCAGTGTTGTATGTACGATAAACACGATCTTGGGAATGCACAGCATCAGCATTCTCTTCTGCCAGAACAAGCAGGAAGAAAGTTTGAAGAGAATGCGGGAAAGAAGAAGGGCCTCGGCAGCTCTTCGATAGTCTCTTCACCAGTCCAGGTGTGTCGGGGCCAACAAAATTGCAGGCTAAATCTCATCCCAATCCAGACAAAATCTGAGCCACCGCCGAGGAGACGGATTGGCCGTTCAATGAACTCTTTCTCTCTTCCAATGCCAAATTGAAGAATTTTAGGAAAAAAGGCAATAAACATTTCCGTAAACCGCGAGACGGGAAAATGAGACAGGTGTACCTGTGCACAAGGTGAAGATCGAAGAACCGAAGAAGAATATACCTTTCGAGAGCATTTTCTCAATTTCTCCGCGGCTGCTGTTTATGCATTCATTCACGAGCCGTTTTTACAAGTTCTTCTTCGCGGACTCGGCGATAGAACCCTGCACAGGCTACATATTGTTCACAAATGGTGGTAATGAACTCAATGGCTGGACCTGGCCTCGCTGATGATGATGAGGATGACGATCGAGGCGATGGCATGGGTACGACGATGATGGAATAGGGAATGGAGAAAGAGAGTACGCGAAAGACCTTCTTCTACTGCTGAAGAAGTCTTCAAACTTATATAACAACTCATTACCTTCGAGTATACTTTAGTTCCACGGCGACCTTACGACGGTCAAGTTCGTTTCAGAGCCAGAAAAGTGTTCCCAAGAACAGCACAAGTGGAACGTATAAAGGAGGTTTTGAGGAGACTGACTAGTGCGTTTTGAAAAATTAAAATTATAATCCTTAAATACCGCGATAGTACTCCTCAGATACCGATTGCAACTCCCAGGATATTCACACTGCTGAAACATTATCCAGCAAGGATACTCGCGTGCATTCGCAAGAACCAGAGTGGTGCAAAAATAATATTAAATTTCAATGCTAAGAGTTTTTGTTCCCTGTTAGTTGCATTCAGTGAAAAGTTCTCGGTTATTCGACACTCGCATCCGAAAAGGATTAAGTTCAGTCGAAGAATACTGACACAGTTCAAGTGATCAAACAGTCTAGTTCCCTGTGCTCGGTGATCGTGCTCGCCAAATTGCTGTAAGTGATCCCAAACAATTTCCTTCTATTCTAGTTAAGACATAAAAACTTTAAAGCCAGTAAGGAATTAAAAAAGAACAAAATTAAGATGAGTTGTAAAGAGTCGTTACGTGTTAATTTTCGCGGGTGAGACAACCTGTCGACCGGTGAGAAATCCCGCTTAATTCTTTTCGCGATGTAAATCACTCAAGCATCTTGCGGCGATCTTAATTAAGCGAATCAAGGAAGAAGTGCTTGGGTTGGCTCGTAATGAGAATAACTGGGAAAATTGCCGGCTACGATGCCAATTACAGTTGGGTACTTGGATGCCAAGTTCAAGGTGCATACCTCCCAAACGGACGTGACACCTTGCAAGCCAAATTAGGCGGAGGGCACGGTAGGAACGAAAGACTCAGGCGGCAAACCTGTTTCTTTCGTTTCGTGCCTGCGTTTTGTGCCATTTTACTCGAATATTTTGACAATTTTTCAAAATCACCTCGAAGATAATTCTACCAAGATTGTCTTTTGAGACCCGGAGGCGTCAAATTATTTCGGTATTTCGAGACCTAGTGACGGGCATAAAGGTGAAAATACCTTTTCACTCCAATCTCAAGTTTCTGATTCGCTTCAATGAGCATAGGAAAGTTGAGACACGGCTGGCTATCGGGTGTATTTCGGTTTCGTTCAGATTTAAATCATTCAAGAAAATTCGGTTTAAAATTTTATTTATTACTCCCACTTTCAGTGAAGAAGCCCGTCAAAGGCGCCGCACGTCTTGAGACTCTGAGACCAGAGAAAATTTGCTTTCTTCCTGGGCATCTTATACTGTGCTGGAGACACTTTCCGCATTCGGTTTTTCTAGAGTGATTTGCAAAAATCATGAAAATTGTGCGAAGCGGTGCTTTTTCTAGGGTGAAATTCTCTTCTATACGATTGAAAATTGAATGAACTATCAGAAACTGGTGCCTCGAGCACGTTCACCCCGATTGGTTTTGGTGCTCGTTCGTGAATTACTTTAACTGATTTTGTTTTTCTTGAAATTAATCTGAAGCACTGAACTATGGTGTAGACGATTACAAAATTTACCTTAACGAAGAATTTTTGAGTAGGTACACAATAAATGTAATCAGTCTCTTAGAAGATTTGAGTTCAGAGTTAGTAAGTCGCTTTTATATTGTAAAGTTTCAAAAAATTTTTATTTAAAATTTCTTCACTTATGTATATGTTCTTAATTTAATGGTCGTGTCAGTGTCATGCTTAAGAATTTTTCAGATCTTTACCAGAAAAAGATATTATAAATTACAATTAAAAAGAAACATATTTTATCAAATAACGCACATTTATCAGTGAAATCACCAAGAAATTTTGAAGCCTTTTTTTGAATTTCCTAAACTTGAAACATTTTTCTGAATATTAGTCTCTGAATTTTATTAAATTTTTTTCAGTATGAAATTTGAGGCATATTTCAGACATAGCGACTATTTAAGCTCTAACTTTAAAAGCTATGTTTTTTCACTAAAATTGATTTATGAGAAAGTCCAACAGATGAAATTGAGAATATTCCGACAGTATGATTTTTTCGTACCACATACTTAAAAAAATACACTTTAATTCATTATATCCCAAGTCTTGAGCTTTCAAATAATACTAACTTCTTATAAATTCAAATAGCAAGGAAAATACCCAAACTAGAACTGAGCCAAATATTTCTTAAATTTCAGCTTTGTGCATCACAACTTTTCTTATAACTTCTTTAAATGAATTGAAGAAAAGTTAATTCATTTTATTAAAGAAAATTCAAAGAGCATTTAATTCAACTATATCGTATAATATATGTACCTACATATTCATAAATACTCTTTTAGGAGTCTAATAGTTATTTTACGGAGGCTAATATATGGTACATATATGTGATGGAATGGGTACTTTTAAAATAATTGTCGTTACATAGAATACTTATTGAATGATATTTTAAAATATGATTAAAAAAAATGCATATATGATTTCAACAGTATTTTTCGTCTTCAATCCAAATATTGTTTTCTGATTCAATGGGAAATTATTAGGAATCAGCAGATATCCAATTTTCTTTCTTTAATGCCCATTAGTATACAATTATTAATAAAAATTTAACTGTGGTCACTGTATTAATTTTTCAATTATATTCTGCAATTTAATAGTCGTTTAACATTTAAAGCCTAAAAGGAGCTTTTGTTATTAAGCAAACTCATTGGCTTTTGTGAATAGTTACAAAGGAAGAACAAGGCTTCTGATGGAAGTCAACATGTTGCTTGAGTTTCCGGGTTTAATGCAGGTAATAAACCTACCTACACTATTCATATTCTAAAAAAAAAAATAATAATAATAAAAAGCGCCTGGGTGACCCCCATGACAAAATCTCTTCATCAACGTTCATTAAAAATTTTTTTAAATAACTCCCGAGTTGCATTGATATGGCAACAAAAGAAATTCTGCACCTAGAGAATGTTGGCCACTTCGCGAAGGGCTCCGCCCCGCGGCGACCAAGATGATGATAGCGTTCAGTGTTCGCGAAACAATGACACGTGTACTGAAAAGCGCCGAGTCACCCAGGTGATATTATCCACCTGAATGAACAACAGTTGTTCGGCGAGAAGACAAAACAGCGAAAAAGGTCACATTACGTTGTCATTTTGCTATTAACTACCGGCAGAGCACGCACAACGCCTGGACCCATTAATTCAGAGCGGAGCCGCGAATACCAGTGCAAAAGGCAAATTCTCCACGCCCAAGCTTTTCAGCCGGGAAATGCAGCGTTTTTGTGCGCGCCGCGCCGCGCCGGACACTTGTCAGCCTCCTTTGAACTTTGGTAACACCTCGGCAAGCCGCGTAAAAGTTAATAATTCGCGAAACGAGCTCGCAAGTCCGCGTTTTAAATAATCTCCGGCAGGGTAATTACCGGGCAACTGCGGCGTTACACGCATGCGCCCACGACTAAGGAGTGCGCCGCAAACGGGTCACGTACCCGCATGTCGGGCACGGTGTCCGCGTATAATTTTGTTGCACCGTCGCCATGCCTGCGAGGTGACCTTTTTCCATTTCTACTAGGAAAAGGTAAAAGTTTATAGGTTTTATCAAAACTCCAATTCTTATATCAAAACTTACCCAACGAGAATAATAGATACAATAATCGGATCCAGTTCTACTTTTGCACAAAATTTTGTATTAAATTAAAGTTTTATAAATCGTCATTTATATAAAGATTTTATATTTCGTGAAAATAAAATCAAATTGCTTGGAATTATACCCACTTTGCGTCAAAAACTTAATCCAAAAATTTATCTGGTTTAAGATTTGGAGTTTGGATGGGTAAATATCATGGCAATTTGCAGCATTTTTCACAAAATTTAAAATCTTAATATATGTTGAGCGCTAAAAATTAAATTCAAAGCAAAATTTCGTGTAAAACTTGGAACCAGAACCGATGCGAAAGAAACATAGGTTTTATTATTGTAAAATCGTGTGCATTTGAAAGAAAATAATTACATAGTACTAGTAGGATAAGATGAAATAAAATTACATCCTTCGCGTTGCGTTGAATTTACTTGTAAACTATCTTTGATTAAACGCATCAACACCGCCTTTAATAGAATCGCAGTTCAAACTTGTAACAGACCTATTGTTATTAGAGAATGTTCTTTGAAAGCTCTTTTGTTTTTTGCTTAATTAGTATTTTAAATACTTTTAAGGGATTAGATTAGAGATTAGAGATTAATATCTTTAGTTCAAAGTTTTTCTCATTGATGAGTCATATTACAAACATTCAATTCGTTTGCAAAGCCAATTTCTACTAATTTACAGTAGTGATTCTCAAAATTGCTATCAATTTGTAACTTTTTTCAACTATCTGGAAATCACTAATATACGAATTTTTTTAATGAGTTAATAGGAACAAAACTCTCAAACTTGCATCCAACGAAATGCCAGTGTGATTTTTGGGCACTTGTAAGATGATTCAGTATACCGCATAACATATCTAGAAAGTTATACTTTAAGGACCTAAAGTTTTTGGGTAGGTTGACAATATTCCGCAGTAAAACGACAAAATGATAACATTATTGGTATGTAAAATACCATCATGTAAATCGAGTTAGTTTACCATTCGGATCTTTAACGTTTAGAAGGAAAGAAATCTGCACATGCATTAAAATGCTTCTGTTATTGTTGATTAAATTAGTACGGAACGGAGTTAAATGCGCACTTGACCGGTTCTTGTGACTTAATGCAATTCCACTAATTGTGGAAATGTTTGTGTCCGTCCAGGTGTGCGTCGGTGCGGCATAATTATGCTTGCTCACATGCGGAGAACGCACATCGCCTTCACTTTTCAAATTGGACACCTCCAGCTCCAGGTACGATGGCGCGAAACAGGTCCAATTCGAGTTGTATCGGCGCAATAACTTTGGGGGTTTTTCCTATTCTATTTGTAATTGCGGTTTATTTTATATAACCTGTGCCTATCTAATGCTTAATGCAGCAGGTTTTGACTATGCGCTCCTTCGCGTATTTTTTCTTATTTCTCCGTCTTAAGAAAATTCCTGCTGGGCAAGTACACGTATTTAAAGAAGTCTCGTACGGACGCAGACGACGGTCGAGAAGATGAGATATGCCTTTTTATGTATATCGGCCGTTCATTCACATCACAGACGTGCAGAAAGATCTAAACCCAACTCGCTTCATTTTTCCTTCGTTTTCTGCCTTTTTTTGGTTTTTCACTTATTTTTCCAGCTACTTGTCGCCAATGCGGTTGATTATAGTACCTAACCTACCTTGCGAGGGCCGGAGAAGTGCGTAACGTAATGCGCCCGATGTGCGCTAGTCTGCTCCTGAGTCCGCGGATTCTGCGCTATGCTACTGCTTCTTAAAGACGCTGTGCGCCGCCGCCGGTGCAGTGTGCAGTTTAGTGTGATTTGATTTGATTAGCTCCTTTCCTCTGTTGGCGGATTTAAATCTTCCGCGACTTCTTCTCTTTTTACGCGCGCTTCTGGGAGACGCGCTGTAGGTTTTATTATTATGGACTGATTCGCACTAAAAGGTGTTTTTTGTCCATGGCTACTTCGCCCTGATGTGTGAGACTACAGAGAAAACTTGGGAGAATCTTCAATCCTAATGAGGCCAGATGTAGGCAAATAGCCGGCTCGCTAAGCGATGGCAGTAGTCCTCTCGTAATTTAGGACGGGTTTTCCTAAGTGGTGCTTGATTTCGAGCAGATTTCAAGATACTTATAGAGCAATTATATAATTAGACATCCTTTAATCCTTTGATTGCGATGCATTAGAATATTGGCAATTTACTTAGGGTAATTTGTACGTTGAAAATATAATTTGTGACAACATATATGTATGTAAATATGTACCAGTTTTTACACAGTTTAACTCCACCTGTAATGTACCGGCATTTTGCACTAGTCTTTAAACGAAAACCTTGGGTGGTCTTAATATGGGCAACAAAAAACAGTTGCTTTCGATTAATCAAAAATGTTATGTTGGATTTATATGAAACTATACACACTATAAACATTGCAATTTTTCATTTTACATTATTTACTCTTTCTTAAAGCTGCATAAACGTATGGTGTAATTTACGAATCAAACTATCGTAATGAAATCAGCTTCACATTATTCTCATGCTACCATGCAATGACTCAAAGGGATTCAATGCTAATAACATTTGTAAAAAGTTACTGTCTTGTGTAAAATAATAAACACGATGCAGTAACAATTGATCAAACAGCATGAGGTACTTCGTGTGGATGAATTTAGCTTGAATCAAACAATTTAGGAGTTTTTCCCATCGGCATGTGTACGTAGAGCACGCTCCCATACTGCCGAGCAATACGAATTTGTACAGGATGGTTCATCCATTATTTACCCATAAATAAAGATTGTTTACCATACAATTCATGTCGTAAATTTCTCTCGTGATTTTTTTACCATAGTTAATTTTCATGCTGTTTGACAAATCGATTTATAGGAAGTTGGAAAAATACATGTTGGGAAAGAGTTAATGAGGAATTTTGTTTTCCACTGTATACCGTTAATTGATAGAAGTGTAAAATTTAATCCTTAACGTCCAACAAATTAACCCACTCAGCACGACAGTTACTTCAGATGTAAAGAATTTCGATAGATCAGATTTAGTGCTTTATGCTGAAGCTATTAAAAAACTGCGTATGCCAAATATACATATACAGTGTATAAAATATTTGCGAATTGTTTTGTCCTAGCTAATTCAAAATCTTTTAATTTTTCTTTACTGTCGAACAAAATCCATTAATCTCCAAATCATCCAATTCAAATATTGGTTAAAGACTACTATCGAGAACCAAATCGGTTCGGTGACTTATCCATGTATTCAATTCGATATATGTAGCCACATAGCACTTTGTAACACTTCCAGTTCCATAAATAGAAAATTTACATTTCAAGTCGGGGATCAATCATCTGTTGTTCTTGCGTCCATTCAGCCAGCACATATAGTTCCAGACACATATATAGTATTTCTGATTTATGTGCGTCGAGAATTTTACGAAAATAAATACGTTTTATTTTGTTTGAACATCGCACATATCTGAGTCGCCGGCAAATGGTATGTTTCTCCTTCGTGAAAAATGAACGACGTCTTTGTTCACCTGTCTCCTCCTTAAGTAGGAGAGCAACTCTAGGATAGGTGCTAAATTATTCTCCCATACAACTGAGGATTGAATATTGTTAAATAGGTTGTAAAATTGGATTTTTACGCCGCCCGTGGAGATGTAAATTTCTTTCAAGTACACATGTAGATGAGCGTTGTTTAAAAAAAACAAAACTCTATTTCGCAATTTTTCGTTCATTCGCTAGCATCAAAGGGAAAATATATCTAGAACACAAAAGTGTGTATACTTTCATTGTACTGTTGTTAGTATTGACATAGGCATAAATTAGAAATCCGCACACATGAGGAAAGAAAAAACATTACATCTAATTTGGAGAACAAAATCTGTTATAGTGAAGTTGTGAGCGCAGTTTCACATATTTAACTAAATAAAGTATAGACGATTTTATCATATTCTAGTCTAGGTTTTACTTCCATGATGATTCTCTATACTTCGGCGAATCCTTAGCTTAATGAATTAACGAAGGTTTGGGTTGACTTTGTGAAACGCAACGAGAAAAAGATGTATAATAGCATTTCTTGAGTAGTATCGAATTGTGTATTTTAATTTATCATGATAAATTTGAAGTAAACGGATTCGAAAAGTTTAGCACTCTCTTCTTTTGAATTACTATACTAGATCATCTCGTCTTCTAACGTTATACACTACCATAACAAGACGAAATCGAAGATTTGAATTCAGACAAGCCCTCAATAGACAGGAGCCTAATAAACACAAGTTTTATTAAATCGACGATCACGTTCTCATGCATCGGTAACTCCCTTTTCCATTACCACCTCGTACATTTCCCTGCAGAACTGGATATTGTGGTTAATCAAAAAGTATGCTCAATTTGTCATATAAAATCACTGCATACCAAACTGGAATTAGCATGCCTCCGAGCCTTTCATTTCTAACCCACTTCTGAAAAATCCTTTTCATCGCCGTCGCGAAGAGGACATTCCGATAACGACCGATAATGAACTGAATAAACGTCGGGGCACCACCTAACCGCCGCCACCGCCGCCAGTCAATGGCTGCATTCTCACGAACGCGACGCTTCAGGTAAAATTGAATATTTTATTCGTCCATTTGATTCATAAATTTGCCGCCAACGGGGCGAGTACCCGTCGCGCAACAGTATGAGGCATATAATAAAAAAGCTCAACCCTTTTTCGCACATTCAAAAATACTTTTTGGCGTGAATCAGCTGCGGATTCACTGGCCGGTGCTCAGCGATCCCCGGAATTGGGTCATCTCTGTACGGTACATTATTTTAAGATATTTATCATGACCGCCGCAGGACATGAGTCCGAGCTCGCGCAAACGAAATTAACAAGACATTGGAAATTGAC
This sequence comes from Tolmerus cingulatus, assembly GCA_959613345.1. Lineage (NCBI taxonomy): Eukaryota > Metazoa > Arthropoda > Insecta > Diptera > Asilidae > Tolmerus > Tolmerus cingulatus. The sequence continues at coordinate 5,824,003 of OY390711.1, read as the reverse complement.
TGCGCCGCTTCTCGGAGACCTGGACGCGGGTCTGCTGGCCACCGCGAAGGACCACTAATTTCCCATAGCTCCCCAGACAGAAAACCTAATTATTATTTTTTACTGCGCGACTGGTCCGGGCTATTTATGGTCCAGCAGCCGGAGAGAAATCGAAAGAATCGACCAAAGTGGGAAGAATTATTAGACCCCAGCAGCCGGCCGCGAACCTCCGGGGTCTGTAAACAAAGGCGCTCCGAATGAGATTGATTGAACAGGTTCTCGGGTCGAGCCCCACTGCGGCTTATAAATAATTTATTCAAGTTTCATTTTCACGCAAAACATTCTGCGTGCCGGCCCCATTCGGGGTGAACGTAAAGCGTGCTGCGTCTGCGTTTGCGTTCTGTGCCGTATGCTAATTTGGAGTAGTGAGAGCGGCACACAACTCCCAACTCGCATTCTGCTTTCCAATGCGGCCAAATTGCAGGGGTCCTAAATGGGTCACAGAACCGTAAAGTAGCATCAATCCACCAACGCATGCGCACATGCACCGCGCCACCAAACAATGCGAGAAACGCTGCAACCGCGGAAAAAGGCGCGCGCACATCGCATTTGCGGATGTTCGATAGGATCCGGATTGGCGACCGTAGGTATACCCGATGCCGGGGTACCTGGTACCTCGCGAAATAATGAGCCACTGCGCTGACTGAAAATAAATTAAGGAATTATTTAAATTCATTTAAAGCGCGGCATGTGCTGAAGCTGGCCATTCGAGTGCCAATCTTGCGCGGATTTCCAGTTTCGACTGTGTCCAGCGCGGCCGCACCAGCCCCGTCCAGGACTAGTTTTTCCGGGCGAAGGTACCCGGCATCTAATCTTATGTGCGCCTAGGCGCTTTCCGCGAGTTTTCAGGCATGTTGGTTTTATCTCGCTGACTTTGATGATGTAGGCACCAGGTATAGGTACCCCGTGTGTTGTTTATGCCAGGGCGTCTGTCGTGTTGCGATGAAAATTTGCATATAGAGAACAGTTAGCGGCTGATAGTCGCTGGATTTTTCCTCAATTTTCCATTCTTTTAAGATTGTCTTGTGTGATCGCACAGAATCTCTAAAGAGTGCCTATGACATGATTTTCGCCGGCTGAGACACAATCGGCAGCGCGACTGCAGTAGCATCCAGGTACCCAAGGTAGCTGAAATCCAAGTTAGCAGGTAACTCGGGTTCCCCTGGCAAGACACGGTAAGAGGAGGGGGTACCACCATGAACCAGGAAAAAATCGTTTCGTCTTCAAAACTGGGACGCGAGAAACAATCATCAGAGCTGCCGGTAAATTGTTGCACTTTGGGGCGATGGGATCATGGAAATAAAATGAAATTCTGCATGCAAGCGACTGCAACCTTGCCACCTTGTTGAAATTCTTGTGGTTTTATTTTATGGGAAACGAACAGTTGGAAGTGTCGGAAAAACATTTTTAGCGTCTCAGAGTAAAAAACAACAATTCGAACGCTCAATGTCGGATTTCGCCACGAAGTTATGCGCTATTTGCTTTCCCTGGTTGGTATTTAGAAGCGGCCAGAAGGAAATGGCGCCGACTATCATGGCAAATAATTAAAAATGCTAATTACTTATTGCACCTTAGGATATCTAACACTAGACTGACTTAATTGTTCTTAATGAAATTTTATTAGATTTACGGTAAAATTTATCTTCGGGGCATTTAAGAGTTTTCCAAGCAAATTCTTAATGATGATGGAAGTTTTTCAGATACTTTGAAAGTACGATTTCTATCGTAAAAAAGCATTTTCTTCATTAAATCTCAGTTTTCCTGAGGCTGCATTACTTACCCCGACTTGGTTCTACTATATATGTACATATTTCAGAACCTTAGTAATCATTGACAATTATTTTGCCATGAAAAAGCAGTATATTACATAGAAAATTGCAGTCCAGTCCACTGGCTTTATATCGCTGTTAAATTAAAATTACATTTCATAATGTCGATGACAATAAAAGATTTTAAACGTATGAAACAAATGTTACCATTATTTTCAACCACTTTTAATGTTAACATTCTTACCTAATTTTCTTTAAGCGTAAAACTATCTAAATAGAAAGTTTCTTTATGGGTTACAGCTGGAAATGTGTATAAAGCAACTATTATTAAAATAGTATATATTTGCCTGACCTAGAACTTTGGTAAGAGTGTGGGCAATAAACACCCTGAAGCTATAGTTAAATTTCAAATGACGTCATGATGAATCCAGCCGTGTTCGTACATAAAAACAAGCGATATAAATTACAGCAGTTTAAGAACGCGGCGGCTAGTAGAGCGGATGAATCTATTCACTCCGCGACGGGTAGAACATTCATCATTGCGCCGAGTTAGTAATTTTCCTTTCAAAGGGAATTCTTTTACACTAAAGTTCCCGGAGCCGTGCAGGTGGATCCAAATGATCATTAAATTATTCCCTGTTGCCTTATGGGACTTCTCTAAAAAGTAAATCTTAACTCAACAATGTTGGCCGCCGCGACCGGTGTCGGTGCAACATCTGCCCTTAGTCCAGAAAGTGACTACAGGGCCACGCGGCGGCAGTTGCACACCTTTAAGGAGTCTGCCCTAGAAGCCTGTCTAGTCTAACTAGCAATTTGCTAGAGACAAAAGTGAGGTAATTGAAAATTACTAGATAATTGCACCCCATTGCCCCGCTAAAACCGAAGACGCGGAATTAATGGCTGTGAAAACAGAGAGCGTTTAGCGGCAGGCCTGCGACGGAGGATAATCCAGGGGACATGAAGGGCCAAATTGAAATGTCTGATTAAATGTTTATCCACGTCAGGGCGCATTGTGCAGCACATATCTCGCAAATATTTTACTTGCCATGACATTGTCTTGCCGTACTCAATCACGACTCCCGCGGCTCGCTGTTCGTTTTTCACCTGAGCGGAGGACGGTTCCCACTAGACCCACTTGATAACTCACTTTAATGCCCCGCTTATTGGATATATAATTCAATGGGAGCTGGAGCACAAAAAGGCATCTCGAGATAGAAAAAAAGATATTTTTCCAGGTTAGTCCCATGTAGCCGGGACCTATCTTGTTCTCTGGATCCCTTCTGGTCCGTTTGTCGTGCTAGTTTGGTCGAAACAAATGTGAATCATGCTTCATGTCCGATTGTGGACTCTTAAAAAACGTGATCAACCAATGTCCTATTTCTCTAAGTTTTCAATTTAATGCGAGCCAAGGGCCGAGCGGTCTGAAGCTACCTCTCCATGGTGCTTTTCTACCGGCCCTCGTCCCATCTTCAGCCAATTTCAATCGAAGAAAGTCAGAGTGTTTCTGCACGTTTGAGGCCTTTTTTCCCAAGTTGACCAAGTCTCAAAGGAAAACATCTTCTACGATGGCAAAGTTCCCAAGACGTAATTTTCAGGTCGCTAGACTATTTTCTCTGCAGATCAGAAAAGAGTACTCGAAGGAGGACAAGGTTTGACTCAATTTTCTGTTTTTTTTCCTGTTCGCGGGGGCTCCAGCTCCACCAGCTTCATGCAAAAACCCCTGCCATAATTAGCTAACTTTGCTCGCTTGACGGGAAGTTGTAAATAAAAATAATTGCGAGGTCTCCTGCAACATGCGCTAAACGAAGATGGCATTTACGAGGTGTGTACGTACACACAGCACGATATATTGGGAATTAATGACGCAGTTACTGGAGGTAATATTGTTCCAGTTTCGTTGTATAGCAGTGAAACTTTTCAATTGCACCGTTTACGAGAACCCATTCTCCGTTTTTTCCCCACTGGTAAAACATTTCCTTGGCAAGCTGAAAAAGAGGTTTACTATGTTTTTCAAGATTTCCCCTTAAATCTGTTGTTCATAATACATAAAGAATAAAAGGATTGTTGTAAAAAAGCGAACAATTTCTAAGGTTTTCTTGTTAACGATCATAAAAATTAAAATACGTTGAACTGCGAAACGTCTTCAGCTTTCTGCTCGAAGGTATTTACGATCATAAAAATCGATAAAATTAGTCATGCTTAAAATACTACAGTAGACCTTAAGAGCACTCAACACATAAATATTATAATATATTCATTACCCGAACCATTTCTAGTTATATACATTTCTTTTTTAAGTAATTTACGATCAAACGAAACAAGGATATTTAAAAAATATATATTTTATCACCTAAAGAACCAGTTAAAACAAAATAGAAGGAAGTTTCTCTACATTATTAAAAACTCATATATTAACTTAAAGCAATTAAGAAAATTTGTTGCCTAATCACTTAGTTCGGCAATCCATATCAACTGTTTGGAGCTTTTTGCCGTATATCAGCAGTAGAGGACAGAAAGTTTTTATTGAATAGTTTTGTTATTATAAAGGACAAATAACAAAATCGAAATAAGTTCTTAGTTTTCAATGCAGCAATGAATTCCGCATGGAAAACAGAGAAATTCAGTAGTAGTTATTTTGTTTATTTCACGCCATCAAACAAATGAATGGTGCAAATTACGTCGTTTAAAAAATTTCCGATCACAAAAATAAAGAGGCAGAAGAGTAATTGGGGAAGTAAATCGGTTTTTCTAGTCGGACATAAAAACGGTCAAAATTACACAGAAATTAATGCGTGAAACTTTTCTATACGGTTTTTTTTTCAATTTTAAAACACACGTCAAATTATTCATAATTTCATAGACCCACTCGAATTCTGCCAAGCATCAGGTTTATTTAACACAATTTCACAGCATTTAGCGGAATCCATCAATTTCCATCCGGAATCAATTAGATTCACCTGCACGGAAAAGAACTGACAGCAGAAAGGCTCACAGCGCAGAGTGCACTAGTAAAATGAAAGCAAATCGAACAGCTAGAGACAACCAAAATAAATCGTTTTTGTTTTTTAGTTATTCTTTTACTGTTTTGTATTTTTCAATACCATTTTACTGAGATACCTGCAGAGGTAATTGCACTATAAATAATCGGCCAATTTAATTAATATGGATATAATGAGTTCACCAGTACTAGTACAATTTGGTATGTCAATGGTCTTTTCTTTTCGTCTCAATTGAGATCTTCTTTAGACGTTTGGAGGTTATACCATTCATATTATTAACAGCAAAAAATGTTACAATTGGTTTTCACGTACCCGTTTAACAAAAAAACCTTCATCGGATGATAACGTGTCAATTTAGAGGTAATTCATGGGGGAATTTTTTAAATTGACTTGATTACTTTATAGTTTTTATGCAGGATAGGAAATCTAATTAGTTAAGGTCAATTAACGCCTTTTTTAACTAAAATCTTTATGGCAAAAGTATGTAACAATCCCATTCTTATATTTATAAATAATCACAAAACTTGTTTTTGCACTTTCACATGAATTAACCTTTGTTTTTTATTTATTTTTAGAAATTTGACGAAAAGAAAGCTCTCGATAAGTTGGTAAGTAACTATTGCTAAGTAAAATTTTAATTGGAAATACTATACATGAGACATAAGCAACGTAACCGATTGTTTTCATACAGTTTTCATGTATAATAATTCTTGAATTTTCTTCAAATTTTCAATTAAGTACATATATAAAAATAAACAGACCTTTCCATGGCAAAAGCAAATAATAACAAAGTAGGGAGGAAAAAGCTTCTGTATTTATGTATGTATAATATATCAGAATTTGTTCAAATATGTTCTACATTTGTATGATAATTTTGCGATCGTATTAAATGCTCAAGTACTGAATGAATTTATTTTAGGATGATTGCGCAATCTAGAAAATGCAAATCCTTTGCCAGAACATATAGGTGCATTTCAATTCCTTCTCCATCTTTAAAATATGCCGAACCACAAGTAACCACGCCCGTTTACTTAGTAAGCCTTGGCCTCATGAATCACCACAATATTTCCATTCGTAGAATTGTACACGCCATATAAGATCTACATCCAATTTGAATTTCAACGTGAACTAATTACGATAACTGTCGAAATGCAATATGAAACAATGAGTGCAATGCAGGCTTACCATCATATCGCGAGTGCGCTGCATGTAAATTCAAATCATCATTAGTCTACAAGTGCCATTTTCTCAGGGTTACCCGGCTCACGAGAAAGATCAAGGAACCTGTTAACGTCTCAATCTTTCGCCGTGCACCAGCATCCAAGGCGGTAGAAGGTATGTACTCTTATAAGTACAGTCTTCTTTTCGCGCGGCTCCTCTTCCTCTTCCTCGCGCACTGGACGACTCGAAATGACGTTTTAATTTAAATTTCATGATTAGCCCAAAGACACGCATGATTTGCGCAAAAGCGGGTATTGTTTAAAAGAACAATCTTCATTATATCTGGGCGCTCATCCGTGTTAGATTTGCACTTGAAACCTTTTGCAGGAAAAGCCGGCAAGCGGGACACGGCGACGCTTGTTGGCCATTCAGAGCAATTTTTTTCATCAAATTGAAATTTTTCGCTTTTCCTTTTCCTATCGCAATTTAAAAGTGTGAGGCGCTTTTAATTAAAATATTTTAATCGCCTCTAATCAGAGTCATGTGCAGAGAAAATGCACCGATGGAATTATTTTAGAGTTAGTCCCAGGAATGCGGTTACACTGATGCCGGTTACCAGTTAATGTCGGTTTCATCACTTCCTCCTTGCCCCAAGTGCTAATGAGAAAACACTGAACTTGCTCCCAGTCTATCAGCGGCTAAATTCAGGTTAATCCGGCGAGACTAAGGTGTGTCCGTACTTTTACTTTATTTACCTTTTTGGGAGAAAACATTTGCTGGACTTTGTCTATATAATCGAAATGTTTAATTCGTTCTAGTTGAAAAGTGTCAACCAATTTGCTGCTTAGACTCGCTTACGTACCTTAGCCGAACACCAATTGAACATTTTCTTTCATTTAAATTAAGGTTTTTGTGCTTTTTAGTAATTAATTAATTCTTGGTGGCAAATTCTCAACTACGTGCTGCTTTAACAAGTGCTCGGATTGATCTCAAATTGTGTTTCTTTTACTAGCTTTTATCAATGACCATTTTCTGTTCCAGTCTAAAAATCAGGAATGTTTTGTAAAGAAATTCGGGAACATGAGAAAGATTTGGTGCATTTGAGCTTTAGAAAAAAAAGCTTTTATAAAGCAATTAAATTTCGCCTGCAGTAGTTGAAATAAATGTGATTTGTTTAAAACAAATATGACCAAAGAACATACAAAACAAAAAGTAAATTAATTTTCAAAAGTAATTGATGTATTCAATTTTACCGAATATTTATTATGAAATCAAATATTAAATAGAAGATATAAAAATTAAATCACATGTGATTTCCTGAAAAAACTCTTTCAAAAACGAGTTAAGCTAGATCACAGCTACATTGATACCACATATAATTATACATCGAAAAGCATATTTCTTAAAAGAAAACACAAAAAAACACAGTTAATTTCAGCTTAACCTATTTAAGGAAAATTAAAAGTGTTTTCTTTCCGACCTCAAACACTTTTACCTTGCAGACCTAGTTAAAAAGTAATTATATCTCGCGAAATACCAACACTCTACATCTGGTGGACTACGATCACCTTTGATCTTTCAATTAAAACTTGAAAATTATGACTGTGCTAAAAAGAATGAGAAAAACTCCTTCTGTTTGTACTACTCAAGCTGTCAGAGGATCCAATGTCAGTAAATTATTTCTCAGATTTGGCGGAACGATAAAAATCCTTCTCAGCAGCAACCAGTTGCAGAGAAAAGAAGATCTATAAATAAGAAAAGCAGCTTAGCGTTGAGCTAAAAGCGCTTATCCCCATCAATTTGGCCACCGATGATCGTCTTGCATTACTTCTGGGGTCTCGCGTGATAAGAGGTTATTTGATGCGACCTACTTGCCTAAAAAAGTCAAACAAACGGCTTAAGTGCTCCGCCACCACACCACCGCTACAGAAAAGAGAATCCCATCAGCAGTTGCAAGCCGCGGAAAAATGTGGTACAAATTCGTGTAATTTACGTTATGATGATATTACGAAATGATCATGATCAGCAACAATATTGGAAAAATTTCATCATCGGAGAAACAGCGATATTAGTGGTTTATATACGGATCATGCCTATCAGCAAAGATGCTGCGGAGGATCATCATCGTATCGCGATCGCAAGATCTTCAAAGAGGAACGAACCAGCCAGGACGGCAAGGGGATAGTTGAGCGCGATCTAGCCGATCTGGCTGATCCGATCTCGTAAGAGGAAGAGGCTGCCCAACTTGATTTTCTAACAGTTTCCACGCACATTTTTAGCAAAATAAACAATTTTCTTGCTCTATGATCTTGCGAGTGTTGTAAACATATCCGAGATGCGGCAGTGTATACCTGTGCCGGGAAGCAGCATACCCCCTCCCTCCACCTTTGGCCGACCGTTGCGCACCCCGCGTCTTCAAGACGTTTTGCGCGCGCAGCGGCAGCATTAAAAATCGATAACCGGTTCAATTATGTGATGTTCACTGAATGGTGTCTTCGAGCCCCTGGCCGCCCGTTTCCAGATTGAGGTGTACTGCTTTCAATTTATCCTAACTGTAATTTTAGCAAGTACAAGTTTTGAGCGCTGTTTTTTCTCTCCTGCCTCTGTCTTTGCGGCCGCTCTTCAGTTGCCGTAGAAACGTGTAACCAATTCTGATTGCTGCCCAATTTTGCGAACTCCAAAAATTCTGGAGCCGCAGCGCGCACCGCGGCGGCTTCAGACAATGGCGGAAGAACACGACGATGCCGCAATGTGGATCAAGCCATTGTTTAGCATGCGCGGCAGCACCGTAATTTGGAGGCTAAGGTGAGCCGTTCGAAGCGCCAACGGGCTCATTTCGAAGTCAAGAGGCAGGCACTTTCATGCGGGGTCATCTCGGAATTATTCACCTCACATAGGGCAAGGAGGAGGCAAAGGCTGAGCCCGCCCCCGCTAAACGCGATCACTTTGCGGTAATGAGCCTGACCCTCTACTTGAGGCTGACCGCCGCCGCCGTCCGCCTGATCGCAGGTGATACAGTTTGAGGTAATGGTCCTCGCGGTGTGACGCATTACTGCAGCGCTGAGCCTCTCATCTGCATCTTAATCTTGAAATGCACTTTTCGCCTTCCCGTTAGGAGAACTCTTGAGGCTGTTCGCACTCTTCGCGAGAAGTGTAATTTCCACATTTCTGGTAAGGTAACTTCTGCTCGCTGCACGAAGAATGCACTGCTGCCATATAAATCCAGCTGGTGCCGAGGTCAGGTTGCATGCGGAATAACTCAGGTGAGCATGCGTGTGCTATATAAGCCCCTGTGCAGCATCGCATGCAATCGCCACACATGCGTACTTTGGAACGAGTTTTCCACCTCTCGATAGTGCACTCATAAAACACTGACGCATTATCGGCCGATGAAATGATTCGAAATAGCCTACAATTTGAATTCTCCCCTAATTTCTTAACCCAGTCCGCAAATTATACTACTAAGAAGATAATTCCAAGCATCTTCAAGAAATTCATTCAGAAAGAGCTGTTTGCATTTCTCGATCAGCACTACCTACCTGATTGATTCTAACGCTCCATCCGCCGTTCGAATTGATCGTATACCATAAATATTCAGGACGTGAGAATATGGGTGTCACGATTTGACTGCCTTACCTGCGCAAATCCGGGGATCTGCCCTTCTCGCGATTTTCGGCAGGGCGGAATTTTAAGTGGGTTCACACACTGCAATAAATATACGCGCCACCACGCACTGTCTTATCGCACCTCAGTGAATTTCGAATGTGAGAAATGTTTCCGTCGAGGTGGACACAGGAATGCACAATGAGGAACATTCTGAGCGTGGGCATTTCCCGGGAATTTCTTGACGCTAATTTGCTAGTCCATCATCCCGACTTCCCAAGTGGCTGGGTTATTCAAATAATTCCCCAGCCGCTGCTGAATTTATAATTAAGCATGTTATAGCCAACAGGTTAAAGTGATGCGAATATCAGGTAAATAATTTTAAGTGCGCATCCCTGCTGCTGTTTTTGAATTGCTGGAATTTGCTTCTAGAGCTAGCAAAACAGACCACGGAGCACCTGAATTTAATCATGACATACAGGTAGCTAGGTTAATTTCATTGTTAGGGCACACAATATGCCAAGAATTTTCATTTAACTTCGATTATATTTGCAGTTCAATAGACAATACTTTTAACAATATTCGAATGAAGAAAGAAGATAAATTTAACTTTGTAGAAATATTTTAACCATTTGACAACCCGAAACTACCGAACAAAACAGTGCCTTTTTACTATTTTTTGGGGATATGCCTCTACTAATTGAATTTTACATATTTAACAAATTTGGACTTGGAATATTCAAACTATTTATAACTATAGTTCGAAAACATATCAAACATATCTACTTCAGAAGAAATTAGACTAACATTGTTAAATCAATCAACATAATGACCTTTTAATTACCTTTTCAGTAGGGAATGTTAAAACTATCATCCAAAATGTGAATTTCATACAATAAAACCGAAAGTTCCATTGACGTATGAAATTAGATTCAAAAAAAAGGGAAACAAGATATTGAACCATCAGATAACTTCTTTTAAATTTAATGTGGTAATCACACCTAACAAAAGTGTCGAGAGGAAGAGGAATTCATTGCACTTCGAAACTACTTAAATGAAATTTATACTCCCATTGTATGAACCTAACCCGACCTAACGACATCGCCATTATCATTGGATCATCTGAATAACAAAAGCCCTTGCACGGCTGACTGATCATAATTAATAGATGATCTCGGCTAGGACTCTTCATTATTCGCTGGTTCATCTGTTGTACAATCTTCAAGGGATCACTGAGCAAATTTTTCGCGGAACGTTTGTGCCGCAACGAAAGTGATTTATAAATTGTAGCTACCTGATATGTACCGCAAAACAATTTTTTAATCATTCATTACCTGAATGGGAGTATAATTACACAATAAAGCGAGCATTAGATGATATCATAGCGAAATTTATTGCGTGATCGTATCGCTCTGCTCGGTGCTTAGCTGAATTTTAAAACTGTCTGCATTGCTCTAATATGCACCTACCAAGCTGCCATATGAGGGTACCTGGTGCCTCAGATAGGTACCTACTTGCCGACGCTCTGCTAGACGGGTAAATATAGGTCTAATTCAGTGGCACGTTAACTTGTACCCAGTCTACTATCGCGCACTGGTATCAACCTAATTTCTTTTCCGCTTATTCCATATATCTCGGCACCACTTACAAGAATAGGTGGTCTTTAAACGGCGCAGCCGCTGCAGCAGCGGAGCAACATAGAGCAGCGGAAAAAAGTTGCGAAGACACTAAAATCGGTTGTTGAGTCGCCAGCGCTATGAGAAATGAAGTACCGTTTTTAAGAATAAATCAACAGTCATGGGAAAGTACCACATGAATAGGAAAAAGATCAAAATCTAGCCACACAGTAGAATAAATCGCGAAACCAAAGATGCCCAATGGCGATAAGTTCGTATTTAAAAGCTGCCGGATGAGCCGCGAAAGGCATTAAGAATTTGAAGGATTTGAACCTTTCCTCGCTTAACAAATAGCCATACAGCGGCTGTACCTGCTGGCGATGGAAGGTATTTTAATTGTTGTACATTTTCGCACCTTTTTCCGCTTAATGAGCACTGCCCTTTACTCGGATTCGCCACTGATCGCCGCCGATCGAATCAGTTTCCTTGGCAAGCGCGCACTCAACTCTATAATTTAGCAATGTTCCTGGTGCATTTTAACCTCTATTTAGTTTGTGCGCTTCATTTAGCGTTTATAATTATACCCTCCTCTTGGCGCTGACATCTTATTAAAATCAGAATTTATAAAGCGCTGACGCGGTTCTTTTATTATTATCCATCCGCCAACTAAATTGGGGACAACACTGTCACATATTTTTACAGTATATCGCGAAACATAATAAAGAAAAACTGACGCTAATTAAGCTGTTTGCTACTGTTATGATTTAATAGCCGTTGCGAAGTAATCTTAGTTCAAGGAAAAATATTTTCCATGTTATGCAGTGATGATGTAGAACAATTTATTATTAGTGCGCAAATTTAAAATTCGAAATAATCATGATAAGGGGCTCGATAGAACCGATTGATCAGAATAATTTAAGGGGCGAGGCATAATTATTAAGAAACTAAAAGTTAGTTAATTATGCCGTTGACGATCCGCATAGTCTCATTATTTTATAGACTTTCAGTAATTTACATAATATATGCCGTTGAAGCGTGGTAGTCCGTTAACAGATATCTGAGATCGTAAAATAATATTAAAGGCGGGGCGGACCTTGTCGATCGTTAATTAAAAACAATGCGATGGCAATCTTCATTACATATACCAAGGCAATCTTTAATATAATATATGAACATTGTGGAACTCTGAAAATAATTGCTGGATTATATTGTATGAATAATATATGTATATTATAGATAAACATTTAAACTGATCACTCTCTTCTAGGAGCTACTCAATAAATTTATTGTTATTTAAGATCTGCTTTGATGTGTTGGTTCTAAATTGTATATATTAGCTTTCACACAAATACTGGATTTTGCAATAAAAAAAAATCCCATCAAAGACCGTACAAAATGGCTTGACTATATTTTGCTTTAAGTACTAAGAAAAAAAACGGTAGACGTTTTCCTACACCTATCCAGATTGCCAATCAGTTTATGCACTATTTGCCACCAACTTCAACCATTCTTTCAGAATTAGCTTAACGCGTGCTGCGTCAAGTGTATCGCCCTGACTCTGGTCTCTGGTGCCGCATTTGTTCTAAATCTAATCGATTCGACTCAAAGTGCGGAAAAATTTCCCGGCATGATACGTTGGCTTTCACCTGTATCACCATTGCCTCTTTTAATTAAAAGAAGAAGAACAACAACTGCTGACCAAATTCCACATGATTTCGTACACATGCAATGTGGTAGTTGGACATTCTAAAATGAACTGCTAAAAACAATTGTAAAATTTTACCGATTTCACTGGCCAACAAGGATTTTATCACAATTCTTATAATAGGCTATTTTGAGAGAATTATTTACGTAATTCAGAATCTGAAAATACTCCATCCAAATAAATGGTATTAATCCGTATATGGTTTTGACTCATTTTTAACTTCTTTACAAAGTAAGAAAACGTCGTAGATATTTATAACGTGCTGTAAATGAACGCTTGAGCTACACAGACAATAACAAAGTAAATTAATCTATTAAAAACCTAATTCGTAATTTTCTTAAAAGAAATTTTTCATAGAAGACAGATCAGAATCAGAAAACTATTTTAGTTTCAAGTTCCATTTTCATTTTCTATAAAATAATACTGAACTCGCATCGGTCCTACAAAATACAATAAAAAACGAAAGTTCTACAAGAACCCAAATTTTTATTATAATGATCAGTATTGTAAATAAGAAATCTAACCTACTTTGCCACAACATTTTTATAGTTTGACTTCCAATTTTGATATTCAGGTCTGCCTGAAAACCCATTTAAGGAGCTCATTGTTAGTCCCATTCCTATTATGTTCTCAGAGAGAACTTTCCCAAAAATTTAGATATATCTACTAATTATGCCATAATCGTTTTTTATTATAGTTCTTTCCAAATTTGTTTTGAAAATCGGTTTTCTGCGAGATCGGCGAGAAAGAAATCAGTGAATGTCCGGTGTCTCTACCCACATTTCTTGCAAACTGATTTGAATCTGGAGACACTCTACCTAATTCCCCCAATTATCTGTCATTGAGACATTTCTTACGCTTATATACAATCACGAAACCGTTATATAAGAAGTAGACAACTTTGAATGCATTTTCTAAAAATAAAATAACCAATTTCTCTTTCTTTGCATTGTTTGCTGAGGCTAGTAAGTCCGAGTTGTCGCCAGAGAAAGTGCATTTTTTTATGAATGAAATCAAGTCACAATGTCAAATGGACGTTAACGAGATCGCCACACTTTTCCAGCGGAAAGCGGTTTATGTAGCACAACAACTATTTTACGTATAACAAAATAATTTGGGAGCGTGTCGTAAATAACTATTGTGGAGCGCCCCGCAATTGCAGCCCACCCCATCCCGACTAGAGTTGTAAGGCGCCGGAGTTAAATCCACAAGACCACGACTGCCTTCAGACACTTTTCCATGACTCTTTTATTAGCCCTGTGGATCGCATTTTTTACGTTTCTTCGCCTTCTTCTTTATTTTGATGATAACCACAGGACCGTTAAGGCCACACGTAATGATACCGTGAAATCATAAGTGGGATGCTTTTTTTTTTCTTTTAAGGTGCTGTCTCTTTAAGAGATATCACTGCACGATCTTAAGAATGTTCATTTTCGGAAATGGGTCATTCTGTCGATCCACTCCGGTGATGCTTTTGTGGACCGAGTATGGTCGGAAAATCGCAGATTATTGTGATTTTCTTCAAGACAATGCCAGAAAAAGTGTAATTAAATACAAAAGAGGAGAAAAAACAAGAATCGGATCAAGTTTTTAGATAGAGAAGAGATTATGCTACGACCATTGGATAATATTCCAAGAATGTCTTTTCGTTTACAGTGAAGTTTCTTGCTTTTGATGAATTAACTGATTTTTCTTGTGCTAATTTACTAATGGTTTACTTTTCTCTCATTTGTGATTTAAGATTAAAATGTTTTAAGATACCATTTTTGATAAAAGATATTTTTTACTACACACGAAAACATTTCTTTTTTACCCAGATTATCTTTCTGTTCCATTGTTCATTATAAACAACAATTTTGATCTCTATTAACTTGGATAGATAGAGTCCCACTTTTCTTGTGCCAAATTTAACATCGATCAGCTAAGAATTTCGATATTTAAATTTTTCAAATTATGTGCTTTTTAGGGTCTACCTAGATATCAGATTCCCCAAAAATCGGTTTATGAAGTCGACCTTAAGTTTATATTTTTGCAATACTTCAGTTGTAACTATTTTGCGCTGATTTGGACTCTTCCGATAATTAACGTTTAACTGTGAACATATTCTTATCCGAAACGTGACAAAATGCTATACCAGGCCCTTATACCATAATGCATTCTTTTGTCGGAAAATCTCCAGAATTATTTACAGATAATTGTAAGTAGATTTTGAAAGAAAGTTGGTAAGTCACATTCGATTCCACTGAAGCTCAGCAGTTAAGACCATTCCGCGCGACAGGAATATTCTGAACATATCGCCTCGGAAATCTTTCCACGAAAAATGCAGAATTTTCGCAATGAATAATAACCACAGCACTCATTCATATGCCAAGTAGAGCCAGGCACTCAGGTACTTCTTCCCTGGAAGGTTTGGACCTCCTCCAGGTTTACTTCGAGACCCTGCTTAAAATTCCCCCCCAGGCAGAATCAGCTGGCATTCGTATGGAAATACATATCTTATGCTCGTCGCCAAGGTGGAACTAAGATTAAGAACCGAGCACGTGCAACAGAGGAGCGGATTCTTTTAGTGTACTCGTACTTTTATTCCTTTTTTGAATAATCACTAATTTGTAAAAACATGCGTCCAGAGCGTCTCCAACGGCAGCACGTCCCTATTGATTAGTGGACCTCTCAGCATGCAAATCCTATTTTGTTTACCTGCCATTCCCTGCAAAAAGTTGTTTTGTATACTGACTACCATTCAAGATCTGCGTAAATAAGCGGATCGATTCCACTAAACCCCCGGCCAGAATATAAATTATTAGCAAGACCTAGTGGAGTGTGCGTCCTCTCCGTATCTTCCCTAATCGGAAGATGAATTTTGAATTCGTTGGAGTGGTCGCAACAATGGAATACCCAACAATTTTCCTTCGAATGCAAATTAAGTTTTATGGTAACATTGATTGACAATTTTCTTTTCGCCGAGAGAATTCACCTTCTCGTCACTATGCGCGAAGGAATCTCGAGAGGAATCTTGCGCAGCCTCTCGAGAGCATCGCCAGGCTTATTTATGAGTTTCGAGCCGCTCGAGTGGTTCGCATGCGTAGACGAATGTACCAGCTCGAGCCCTTTCATACCCACTCCATCCACTCACCCGACCCGATGATGGACGATAATTACATTTTTCCCTTTTATCTCAACTATTTACATATGTCCATTATAAATAATTAAATTGATACTTGCCGGAGAGTTATTACAACGAATATTTTTAGATCGTTCTGCATACAACTTAGGTCAGATCATGGACTCAGTACCGCGTGGTCATTATTTGCGGACTGTAGCATTTTTTATTTTTCCCATTTGAATTATTCCAGGTAAAAGGACTACAGCCAGAGTTTTATGGTTGTTAACTAGATCCAATCAGAGAAAAAACAAAACACTTTTTACATTCGTTAGTTTCCATCGGCCGGTACATAGGCCGGTATGTTGACCATTCCACAAGTATCACAAAGGTTCTCTGAATGGCAATTATCAAGGATTGATGGAGATTTTTGTTGAAATCCAAAAGCAATCGCGTTTGTCTTTTTTCTTTCTATAGTAGGGCGCAAGGTTGCTCTTCGCCCCATGCATGATTTTAAGGAGAATTGAAAATGTCCTAGCAATGTATACCTACTAATAGCAATTTTTTCTTTATTTCAGATTGCTGTCGTGAGACGGTGCATATAAATAGGTAAGCTAAAAACTATGCCTATAAATATAATTTTACGAACGTATGACTTTAAATGGGTTTTTCTATTTTTCCAGCAATATTTTTCTTTAAAATCAAAGTAATCAGAGAATTCGAAATTTTAATGTATGAATGCATATACAATACATACAATGAAATAAAACTATGCAAAAAAACTTACAAAACTATTACGCCGAATTTGGTTACAATGATTTTATTGCAATCATAATTGGTTCTCACTCTGATTTTTTTACTCACTGTAAAAATTACTAACATAAATAATATGAACAAGAGATTGTCAAAAAATACACGTTTTTCACCTTTCAAAATCGCATATAGTATACATTTTACATTAAATTCCTTTCTACAAGAATTGCATCCAACATTTAACTGGCCATTCACTCATTCGCATGCTGATTTAAGAATTCAGGTTTACGTTGTGAAAGTTGTTCGACACACTTATCAAAGATTCCATCATTTACTTAATTTTTGATAACTGCAATGTTGAATTTACGCAGGTGTTTATTTGTTAGCTACATAGTAACCCGGTAATAAATCAAATTATTTCGATCAGATTTTCTTTAGAAAGAAGTTAATTTTTCAGACAGGTCTGGTCTGCTTCAGATATTTTTTTACCCAGGCATTATCATCTGAAGATCTATCGAAGCAATGCAACGTGAAAGGCAAATAAAACCACTATCAAATGCGTAAATTGCAATTAAATCACCACCATACATAACCACAGTTCTCCAACCCTTGAATTAAAAGCAATTCATAATTCAAGGTTTGCAGCAACGCACAGTCATCAAAGTAAGGAAATCTACCTTGATATCAGTAAATGGCATGTTGAGAAAATACAACACTAATTAACTTCCATTTTCCAGATCGGTAAAAGAGTAGAAATTGAAGCTATGGAGCAATAAAGACAGAAATCCTTCAATCTACACATTCTCCTCGAGAGGCATAATTATTTTAAGCGATTTTCCACTTTATCCCACTGAATTTTGGAAAAAATGCTATAGATAAATAGGACAATTTTGTTATTTGGATTATTAATAATGATTTATTTAATAGTTATCAGAAGTTCTAAATTTAAAATTATTGCCAAATTTGTAAGTCCCATATAAACTTTTTAAGTTTTAGTGATAGATTAAAAAGGTATTTCCTTTTTTGAATGATTTCTCTGTAAGGTTAGGAAGAATAAAGTTATAAATCGCAATTTTGAAAGTCCAGCAATGAACAGCAGAGTAAGAATTTTGTTGTCACTTATTTGCAAGAAAATTAAAATCGATGCACTAAATAGCAAAAGGTCAAAACTATCGAATTAAAAAACAATATATGAATTACAAATTTTAAACCTATAATTCGAGAGATTTTCATACTAATTGACAAGTTTGTAGTAGTCTAGGACTCCAAGAATGTATCGGATAATTGAGTGTTTAAGAAAAAATTACGCGGAAACTTGAGTAAGAAGGAAATTGAGTACTGAAATAAGGACTATTTGAACATTCATTTTACACTAGAATTTGGAAATTCAAAAGCTCCTTATTTGAGTACTTATGTAAATACTGCTTACTTGATTTCCGGATGATGTTTTCCGAAATACTTGAGTACTCAAAACTCCTTTACTTAAAATCGGAACTTTGAACTCAAGTGCTTTATTATTCAACTAATTGACTTCAGAAATACTCGAATTCATATAAATAGAGTGAATTGCCGCGTCGAATTAAATATTCGAAGCACAATACCCAAAAAGAAGCGAATTGCCGGAAAAGGCTGGGAAGGTATGAAAATTTACACACGGGGTCTTGCTCTCTGCATTTTATCAGCTAAATGGGCCATTATTAGCCTGTGGCACCGCATCAAGTACTTACCTCCCACCGATTAACTTAACTCCCAATCACCTCAAAATTACATACGTAACTGAAATTAAAAGTTGCCCAGACACACCGTGGTCTGTTTTCCCAGTGCCGATCCGGCCGCGGATCAGGCCAGAACAGGTTGGTCTTGGGCCGGCAGCCGCGGAATCGGAGGAATCAGCACGGCGCTGCAAATCCTGCATGGTTCCGTAATTACAAGTTGCTGACACAAAATTGTTTGCACGCATTACAACCATTAAGAGAGAGAGAGCAGGTCCAGGATGAGAACGCGCCGACTGTTCTTGCCCTGTTTCTTTTAATCCTAGCAATGGCCCCGCGAAAGATCTTGATCGGCCGATCCAGAACCCGGCCTCATTCTGTGATCTTTTTTAAGCCACGCAAAATGAACTGCATAATGAACGGAAATTCTACTATAAGATATCGATCTGTGCGCGTATTCTTCACAAATCAACTGTCCATCGCGGCCGCCGCGCATCTCGCGACTCTCCTCCTTTGCTCCGCTCGTGGACCGCGACCATTCCGGCGGCCCCTGGCCCCGCCAGCATCGGCTCAGCTGGCCGCTGGATCTTATCCGCGAAGAATTGCGGAAGATGAAAATCGTTCGGTTAAGACTTTCTGCGAAGATATTTTGTGTGTACCGTTTAAATGCCAATGCATCGCTCTAACTTATGAAAACTACACAATTACTGTAATTTGAGATGGTTCTGGAGCCCGCTCCCTTGCCCAAGTTCCACGTTCCACAGCGTTTTGCATTTTATCTCTATTTACTTATCGATCATACCCGAATCGATTATAGTCCTCGACTTGACTCGGCGAAACGCCAAACAATTGTAATTAGGTGCAGAATTATCAGCCCAAATTATGGGAACATCTTTCTGTCCGCTCTCTTCCTAAAATAATGGCGAAAAATATAAAAACTGACCGCTTCAGTTTTTCCCGCCATTTTGTCACGTATTTCAATCAAAATTAAAGATGAGCAAGCCCCAGAAACGATATTCTTCGTATAACAACCTGAAAAGACGGTCGTGATAAAATGCGCTACTTCTTCTTTTTCATATTTAATTGCTTGGATTTTTTCCCAAGAGATAAAATCCAATACGCTTTTAAAGAGCAGGTGTAAACGATTTTATGCCTGATGCAATTTTTATAGCTCTCCGTCTCAATCACTGGAGTGATAAGGAACCGGATCGAGCACCTATGTCGGCCTAAAGTCGGCGGCATTCTGAGCCCATCATCGATTTGATCAAAATCTACGAGCCATAAAATTCACTCATAATGAGTGAAAATGTCCGAAGGCTTTTGAGTTATTTTAGCCTTTTGTTTTACAGACAAAGTAGTTTCAGTTTCGATTTTTAAAATATATAAAAAATAGATTAAAAATCAGTATTTTTGAATGATGTGGTTACCGTGAAAGAAGAGATTTGTGCCCACGACATACAAAACGAGTTAATGTCTAACAATGCTGCTAATAACTAGATAAAAAAAGAGAATTTTGGACCCTTGTGAAATAAGACGAAAATAGATAGAAGCGTTTAAAATTTACGCACCAGAAAGAAAATATATGTTTTTATACATATTTTACTTAGAAGGGAAATTAAAGAGTCTAGACACATTTACCTCGATTGCTAGTTAGCAATTATAAATAAACAAATCTTCAACTCTCTTCGTTTGAACATCGAAACATGTTTGGAACATAAAATGTAAAAAATAAAAACCTCAATAGGCAAATTGTTAGCTTAAACAACCGAATGCAAATTATTTTTATCTTACAAACTTAATACTTACTATCACAGCACAGTTGAAAAATAATTCATTGAATTATCAGAAAAATATACACTCTATTTGGATTATGCTAATAAAGACTCAAGCTCATACTTTTACATTTTGTGTGTAAAGCATAATTTGTATAACACCAGTTTAAACTTTGCAGTTTGGTCTTCATTATATTAAGAGTTTTTGTATTAATTTTGATCATTATATATGTGCGCAAAATTTCATACAAAAAAAGTTTAAAAATTAACTAATGAACTCAGAAACGAAAAATATTCAAATGTTAAAGGATAATGTCTCACTATCAAACACGATGTGAAGAATTTGTGTTTCTTGTTTACAAACATTGATTATGCAAAACGAATTCAAATACCTATAGTAATGTTTGTAAGTCTAAACGGCAAGAAATGTAAACGAAAAACGCCTACTGGCATATTCGCCACCGTGTTGCGAGATACTCGTAAAAAGACATCAAAGAAACTCGACCGATCGTCTGTCTACACAATAACTGCTAAAAGCTAAATAAACATGAAATCCCATTAGATTTACTTAATAAGCATAATGATATAATTTAACAATTTAACGCCTCTTTAACATAGTTAAACATGTAAACATCATTCCCACAATTAACAAGAATTGTCCGCATGAATGCTCCTCCTCTCAAGCGACGATTGACGGTATTTGCCCCATTAAAAAATAATTCTCAGAGAAGCGACAAGCGACAACGTCTTCGGACGACATAATGATTTGAGTCCATTCCACAAATTCCCATGAAATTGTCAATTCACAGTGTATCTTACCATTTAGCGTGTTCATCTTCCGGACTAACAGTGCCACAAATTCGAAACCAGACACCGGAGAACCGCGAATTCCCATAATTTTTAGCACCATCTAAATTATCGCGGTCCTAAGTTTGAATGGGATCCGCGGATTTCTTTTTCTTAAACAATTTTTTGTTAAGGTAAAAACCGCTCGAGTCGCGCTAGTTTGAGGTAGAGCAAGAAAAATATAACGAACTTTTAACAAGACGAAGATACAGCGACGCATCCATGTACCTCTGTAAACGGAAAACAAACGTGCCACTAAGAATCTGTAAACGTGTCTTCCGGACGAAAACTAGTCCAAGTGATGGGAGATAAGCCGCCAGCAATAACTGTAACTATTTGTAGTCGAGGACGGTAAGAAAGCTATTTGCTTCTGCGGCCATAATCGCGGATCGTATTTTGTCACCATTACGATTCCCGACGACCTTCTTCCTACGCTCCAGCAGTATGTCCCGGAGGCGAGCTCCGGGATCTGGGAGCGGGCCCTCCGGAGGACCCATTGTACCCGGATCATTAAAACATTCCGGACACACTATTCGTACAATTCCGCCGCTTGTACGGCCACAAATGGGTTATTAGAACCGCCGCGGTGTGGAAGGCCTTCCGTCATGGTGCTTGGCCAGTTGGTCTAACAGTCTAACAACCACTTCGAAAAAATAGACGAAAAAATAAATGTAATTGTGTTCACGTTAATCACCTGTTCGTAACTCTTTTTGCGGTTACCTTAAGACGAGGTGGCTAAGTGGCGGGTAAACGCGCCCAAGATGCGCACCAGGTGGACCAATATTTGCATCGGCTGACTCGCGTGTTTGATTGGTACACTTGAGTCAGTCTAAGACACTTT
Source organism: Tolmerus cingulatus (assembly GCA_959613345.1). NCBI lineage: Eukaryota > Metazoa > Arthropoda > Insecta > Diptera > Asilidae > Tolmerus > Tolmerus cingulatus. Next base: position 5,802,087 of record OY390711.1, on the reverse strand, counting down.
GCATGGGCTGCTGGTTGATTTATCGAATTCCTCCTGATAACCAGTCGGACCGCTAGGCAGAGGAGCCTTATGCGCCCGGTCAAGACATCAAAGCGCGGACTGGGCGAGGGAAGAATGTCCGTAGTCTTAGCGAGGTAACTTCTTCATTACCACCTTATTACGACGCCCAAGAAAGGTAATAACCGCTCGAGCAACAGAGCCGATCTCCGCGATCGCGACGTGCACGTTGTTTGCTCTTCGTATTCGAATTCCTCATATGCCTTAAAAGGCTCTGGGTTATGAATTTATTTAGGTAAATATTTGATGTCCGCGCTATTGAGGGTTTCATCTCTTTCGAGACATATTTCCGGTGCTGGCGGTTGCCCAGAGCAACATGTCTTTTTAACATAATGTATGTAAGAGTAGGAATTTGAGTCTAAGATGGGTACCCTAGGAACTCATGCCAATAACTTAAAGCACTTGATGCTCTAAAGACATTCAATTTGTATAAAACTTTGGATATCTGAATAACACAAATTTCGGGGATAAAAGGGAGAAAAATGGGATTTTTTCATTATAAGTTGAGAACTTTGTGGCATAAAAGGAAATGGATACTTGTTTTAAAATATACAGAAGAAGTTCTTGCATATGATTTAATATCCCCATTTTAAAATGTGGAAACCCGATTTCGGTCTCATTTAGAATGAAAATAAAAATATTTTTTTAAATTCCGTCATTTATAATTACAACTTATTGACCTAAAATTTCAAAGGATTCAAAGAAGTCATAGAAACTACAGAATTTGAAAAACTAAACTTTGAAATGGCATTTGCTTGAGAGTAAAGTTAAAAACCGCAACAGTAACATAATCCGCATAAAATCGGAAAATAGTTCGGTTACCTAAATAATATACGAACGCCTTTTCGTTAACGTGTTGTTAAAATTACCTCGTAATTCATGAAATTTCTACTCACTAATCTTAAGAAGCAAGGATAAAAGTGGCATATGCGAAACGCGGAATGAATTGGAAAAGTTTAACAGGCTTTCTCAGAGGAAGGGCTTGGCACGTTATATCTTGCACACATATCATAAACAAGTTCGAACTGAACGCAAGAAATTAGTTCAATTGCCTTAAACAGTTACAGCTGAGATTAAATAGCCATCGGCTTTACGCTATTGTTCGGTAATCCGAGCATAAATCGTGATCTCGTTTAATCTATACATAACTAGTTTAGCCTGGCCGGCGCGCGGTCGTGTACGATACACGAAATTATTTTCAGCGTTTTATTGACTCATTCAATGCAGTTTCGTCCGACTGCCTAACAGCCGGCGCGGCTATTAAGTGGATTTACAAAGTAATCAAGTACTTAGAGCAGTCACCGCGGACGGCTAAGACGAGCCGCGGAGACGACAACGACCACCGCCACTCCGCCAATTCGCGGTCATGTTGACGGAAGAGACCGCGCAAGTTCCAATGGTCATAACAAGGAACGTGCGGCAAACGCGGCCTTAATTAAAATTAACTCAGTTACAGGGATTGACGCGAGACTCCGCGATGCGCTGGACCAGCGGAAGTGCACTGCACTGACGTATCTCCGAGTCCAAGCTCTCAGTGAGTCATAAGACGGTGATTCCGACTATAAAAGATACTGGCTTTTATTCAGAAGTGACTGCTTTTGGAGGTTTCTCACGTGTTAGATAGGACAGCATTTCACTTTTATTGCTTATAACCTTAACTTTTTTATTGGTGATAATCTGGAATGTGTCCAGAATCTCGCTTTTAAGGGAATTTGACTCATTGATATCAAATAATCAGTCATGAATTGATCAGAAACATAAGTATAGTAGGCACTCATGTTTCTGAGTAGGTAGATAAGCGGCTTCTTGACCTATTTTTCGATTTTGATTTCGAACAAATCGGTTTACCATAATGCTCTAGTAAACAAGAGAATGATGGTTGGAGAAGATTGATCAAAAGATGGGATTAGAATTCAGACAATACTTTCTTAAAGGTTTTATTCGGAGATTATATTCCCAGCAAAAATAAAGTGCAAAACTAAATACAAAAATAACTTCAATATTTTTCTCAGCTAAGGACTCTACATTCTACCCTTGATTTTTAAAAATTAGGATCGAACTAGAAGCCCCTTTAATGTTAACGATAATCATTTTTAATTAAAAATGTCTACATATTTGATAAGTATTTAAATACACTGTATTTAGAATACCACTATTAAGAGGACGGTAGCACCTTCACAATTTAAAAAATATACCCTATAATGAGGAATGATGAAAGTGAAAAGAGTAAACAAATTTCACGATCAATATTCACAATTGCATGACTTAAAGTACCGATGATCAGATTTATCGACATATTCATTTTCTGATTTTAGCGGGTTAACATTTTCATTATGTTGAGGACATTTGATATAAATAGTAGATATAATTTAGTAAAACATCATTTTTGTTTCTAAATACGATCAGGATATCCCTAAGTAAGGACCAGATTTACATGAATTTGGCAAAAATTTGAATGCAGGTCAGCGCAATATTATTGCTAAATCAATTCTTACCCCTTAGCTCAACTACTATTAAAACCAACAAATATTAATTGTAGAAATATTAGAAAATAATTTATTTTTAATATCTCAGAGAATTCTATAACAAATTCTAGATTACCATTATTTCTGGTGAAGAACCCAGAAGTAGATGGAATGACCCTAGTACCCTTTTCCGTGATTGCTGACAATCACTCAAAGACAGAAATTCTTAAAAGCTCAATTAATTGTAAGAATTCTTCTTTTCTTGCAGACTCCCTGCGCTATTCCCCTTCAGGTGTGAAATTATCACATTAGGATTAATTTTCCGTTGTCTTGCGCAACTTTAACACGTGGGAAGTGCTTTAAATTAATTAGATCAGCCAGATAACAACTAGCTAGGTGGATTAATTAGAATTAATAAAAAAAAAAAACTGAAAAAGTAATGTAAATTTGCACTAATGAAGGTAAAAGCACTTTTGATATCGTCCCGCCTCAACAAAAGGGAATCGGTTCACAGCAAGTGTGTTGCACTTTCCGCATTTTCCCTGTTTTCTTCCTGTTCTTATTTGATGTTGGGTGATTGCAAGTTCAGAGCTCAAGAACCATTAGTCTGCACGGTCTTAAGGTCTTAAGGTGCGGCACAGCGGCAGGGGACGTCTTGAGAAAGTGAATTTGACGTACAACTTTCAAGATAATCAACGAGGTAAAAAATTAAGGTAATGCCCCGTCCGCATTAGGAGCAATGAATTTTCCCATCGCGATTAGTGGCAATCTTTGCTTTTCCTATATCCAGAACCGTAATCTAGTAACGCAGGCGGAACTGAGGCATGGCAAAAACATGAAATATCTCAAAATATGTTCGCGGCAGTGCCTCTCCACCTGAAGGTACCTGTACCCGAGCCGCGGAAATTAAGTAATCCGAGGCGGATGCTGAGAACACAAAGTGCTTACAACGGCCCTGGACGGGATCTTGGTACCCGTGGCACCCTAGACATCGGAATATGGGCGTTCGGGGGCACGCCAGCAACGAGATTTTGTTGAAAGGTCGAAAAACTCACTTTTCATGTAAAATGGGTGACATGGTCTTGTTACGCAATTTTCTGCGGAGCCCGTTCTGCCCAGCGTCGGACGCGATCGCCTCTTCACTTGCTCGCGATGGTCATGTAACCGCGCGGCTTTTGCTTTTATACCTCCGAGGTACGTACATACGCTTGTTGTCATCATAACTCATTCTGGACGTAAATTACAATCGGACGGTTTCGATTTTCCTGGACTGGACCAGAAACTGTGGCGGCCGCGGCCGTGCAGAACGCTTGCCGCTCTGTGCCGCGACGCGAACATATCTCGCGAAAAATTCTTACCTCATGATTGGTACCCAATGATGGAGGACGGAATCCGCGCGACATTCGCGGGCATACAAGGGAATAAGGACTGATCTATAAGTGATTGGAATGTTTTGATATCGATAAATTTATTGCGTGTAACTACAATTTCAAGAAAGTTGCTGGCATCTCTCGCATTTAGACATCTTCGGCTACCTTTGGCTACTTCAGATGCATCTCCATAATCGAGAGTAGCTTGACAGCTTCGTGCCGTGTCACTTGGGGTACTTCGATGGAAACGCGATAAATTTCTGAATTTGCCTGAATGAATTATTTAGATGCCAATTTCGATGATGTTTACGTCAATTTTACCGGTGTGTATACCGCACACTTTTGCCTTTCGCGAGCTAAATTCAGGTAGGTCAGGCTTGCTTTAATTATCTTAACAGATTCTACCTGAGTAGAGATTTAATCAGGTGGGCCTCAGACAACAAAGATTATAAATTTTGCACCTCTTAAACAGTGTCGTGGCAAGCGATAAATCTTCGTAATTTCTTGAAATGGTGACTGATACTACTGGTTGCCAATGGAAAAGAAATTAATTAATGGCCTTCAGAAATTTCATAGTTATCCTTATTTGTTTTATTTAGCAATGTATAGGTACATTATGAACGGAAATAAAGACTAAAGACTCCTTACTAAAACTAAGATATAACTTCTTTGATTTTTTTTTTAAATCCAGAAGATTGGACTTTAATTTCAAGTTAATGTGACAATCTTCTGATTCTGCGCGATTGATGTTCCACTACATATTTCGAATACAATTTATATTTAACCTTGAAAAACAAACCTGACGGGCAATTACAACTTAAACCGTTTATTTGTTATGTCATTAAACAATTATGTGTGAAATATTGAAATTATGAGCACTTTATCTAATCGTGCCAATATACATATCTACCTTAAACAAAAAAACCAAATTGTTCTCTTATTTTCTTTGCAAATTTTCCAAACAAATGAAACTCATTTGAACAATTTTCCACTTTCACAAAATAAGAAAAACCCTTTTGCATATAATACAAATGAAATTGAAAGTAGCAAAAACTTTCTGCGAGGGATCAGCAAAAGAATACCGCGACTAACAACATCAATGGATGGAAAAAACCTTAAGAAGGATGCAATTGTAATTGGTAAAAGTGTTGGCATTGGACTCTCTCTGATTAGATCTTAACCCATTAACGACCTCCATCTCAAAATGAGGACATCTATTTAATGCTTTCACTTCGGGCGCTAAAATAACAAAGAAATGACTCGAAAAACAGAATTTCCATACATTAGTCTAACCAGTTTAGTGACATGCAAAAACTTTTGGAATAAATCATTACATAAAAATAAAATTGTGAAATAACGCCGAATTAAGCCGAAATATTATTAAGGACCACGAACTACAACAAAGGACAAAAAATGAAAAAATGAATAATATATTATTAACAATTTAAAAAGTCTTATGCATTTTCCGCAGCACATCAAAAGAACAAGAAAAAATGCGTTAATTTATCTACGATATATGTATACATTCATATAAACCTGGTAAGGGCAGAGAGAACGAGAAAAAATTAAACTAAAATTTTAACAAAACGTAAAAAAAAATTGATTTTTTCTTTCAAACGATGGCATAGGTTATAATAAAAGTTCGTATTTCATAACTACACCATGGGTGGAAATCGCATTAACTAGCTCAATAAATCTCACATAATAATGTAATATACGAAAAGGTCGTAGGAGACAGAAAAAAAACACATATCAATAAGAAAGATTCGAACAACTAGAAACGAAATGAATTTATGCAAATGAAAAAACTACATTTCGTTGTTGATCCTAATCAATACTACTGACATAGAGAAATGCTCATTGGCAATATAGTCACAGTTTGAATTGTGACAGACAGTTTATCTTAATTTCTTAATGTGCCTCTAAGATTGAACCAGCCACTCAAGAAAACACACATTCATTTAGGCGAGGCAAAGCTAACTCGTAGCGTGCAGAAATAAATGGTATGAAATTGCAATCATAAGACGGCGATATTTGCACAGCTTAAGATATATCTGAGAACCGTTCAACAGTAGCACCGCGCAAATTTGTCCATTAATAAGCAGCGATCCGCGCCGGCCCCGACCAGTCAATTATGACGCAAAATCTTGTTAAGATCGACTCAAGTGATTTCCGTATTTACAATTAGGTAAATACGCCGCACTGCCGTATTTCTCATTCCAAACTCATATTAGAGAGGTATCTTCTTACGGCAGTTGTGCGAGATATCAATTCAATTAAACCACGCGGACGTTCAACCTGGCGATTAAGCATGCACACATCGAAATAGAGGAAAGTACGGTGGTTTTTCAATTAACCCACCTTTACGTATGCAAATGTACCTGAGTGCAACTAATGAAGTTCCTCATTTAATTTAATGCTCATCCACCCACTGAGATTGCGATGGATACCAAGAAACCATCCACCCGAACGCTCCAGCCAGCCAGAGATTTGGCTGATTTTTTTCCAGTATGCTCTGTCCCCGATGCCCGGCTGATAGACCTGTGCTAAAATCCCCCTCAAATGGAACAAATAATTCCTCCTGGATCCCTTCTGGAGCGCTATCCTGATCTCGACTTCCATGTGATCACCGACGTCATATTCCCACTCGGTCCCTGCAGCAATTGTTGTAATGTCTTCGTTTATTAGCATTTAACGAAACAAGAAATCACGAATATTCAATATTGTCAGGTTGGGGTCCATGTTGCATTTGTAGCCGGTCTCCTACGTACCAGGAATGCAATAGTTGGTCGAGATGTTTTGCACAAAATAACTCAAGATCGGCCCGATAGGGAGGACGATTGGAAGAGGTACGATCACTATTTCGACGGGGATCAGGCGGGCCGGTGGGTGCCTTTTTGGCCGGTCTCTCCTACCTTCCAAACTGAAATCAAGGTCTCGTGCAGCAGGTTGAATTTCTATCACTTCTCGAAGGAGGATGCTGCCATTCAGCATAAATTTTCCACACTTTTATGACTTGCACTCACGAATTTCGCAGCCACTTTTTCCCGACCTGACATTGCTTTCGCGGTCCCAACATCGCTTTTCCATGTTAAAGGATTTATTGAACTCGTTTGGTATCGACCGGAGAAGTCCCAACATTGTTTCACTTTTATCCAAACAGACCAAATGGCAAACTATTCCCCGATTTTTCTCACATAAAGGGGTTCATGCTGAGTGTTGACACCGTTTTAGATTTCGCACAGGTAAGACGGTGCCGCAGGTACACTATCGGCTCTGTGCATACTCGTCGGGGGATATTTTCATTTATGCATGATTATGGTTTGTGAACGCTTCACGCGAGGGCTCACCGTTTATTACCCGAGATTTATGGCAGCAGGAGTGAATATAACTCGGTGGGGTGTCGGAGTTATTTGTTGAGCGATCGGCTACCATGGAACGGCGATCGGGCTTAGTGTAAAGGTATCTGGGGGTTAAGTGGCGGGAGGTTCTCATTCCGATTAATTCTCGTTTCTTTTATTTATCGTTAATGCGAACGAATTTGTTTAAAAGTCATAAAAGTCTTACAACTTGACCACGCTGCGTCTTTTAAAAAATCACTTCTATCTTGTATATTGACTTTCCAAAACAAATACAAACAATTTCAATACTTTAAAGATAATGCAGATGTTCTGAGAAGAAATTACGTATGTAAAGTGCTAATCACTAAATTCATGCATAAAGCTGAATCATAAGATCTCATAATTTATACGATTTATATGTAATATATAAATAATTGCAATAACCTCTTCGATAATTTGTATGCATTAGTTGTCATGAGCAGAATCGGCTTGGATTTGTTTGTATTGATGATGTAGTGTTGAGTATAATTATAAAACACATACATACATACATATATTATTTCTTCGAAAGAATTACTGGTTAGAGAATAAATAGATTAATTTATAACATTGATCCATATACTAAATTTATTACTTTGGTGCAAGCAATACCTCTGTTTTTTGAAAGTCATCTTTCATGGGCCCTAGTGACCACACAATTATCCAGTAGGATAAAAGAGTACTTCTTTTGTTTTATTAATAATAAATTATTACGTATTTTGTTCAAACGATTTTTGTCGGTCACTTTCACGATCACGATTTTTTGCACATATTTAAACGCAGTAAAGTAAAAACTTGTTTAGAACTCAGTTATAGATTTCAAAATTATTTACGGAAACCAGATAGAATCATCTCTAATTTAAGACTTTTCAAAAATATTTGCAAAAATATTGTAAAAATATAGAAAAATTGTGGAGTATGTCATCGTCCTTGCTCACTATTAAAAATTTTAAGGAAAAAGCAATTCTAGAAATAATGGTTTTAGATGTCGCGCCACAAATTCTAATCAATTGCTTTCTTTTAAATTGCAGCTATTGGTACTACAGTAGCGATTGAAGACCAGTTACTATCCAACAATGATTTCGCGAAAGCCCGCACACACGTTCCTCCTTTGCATCCTGCTTGGATCAGTAAACCTCTCGGTGCACGCCCGCAGATCGCGGATAGACGTTCCCATAGCGAATTCGGCAGATGTGCTAATTAATAACGATAACATCGCGACTGCCGCCGGATTAGATCCGCAATCGAAAGCGCCGGTATCGCCGGAGCTGCCAGCGCCGCTATCAGCGAGTCCATCAGCCGCGGAATCAGCGGCTCCATCAGCGTCCACGGCCGCGGCCGCACCGCCGTCCGCCCCGCCGGGAGCGGTGACTTACGGCAGCACCGCCAACGAGGACAATGACACGCCAAACGCCAGTGGACAGGCCGAGGAAGAATGTGATCCTGACATGATTGGGTTCGAGATCGTTACCGGGTAAGTTGCCATTTGTGGCGCGGAGCAGTAAATACGATATATTATATAATTATTTTTACGTAATGCAATCGAAAGTGGATTATAAAAGGAGGCACGATCGGTCCCTGCGCGCGCAATATAATTTCCCCTCCCCGACGGATGGGGGGAGGCGACCGGGAATTCCTTTCAATTCCTTATTATTCCGAATGAAATCAATTATCAGTAATTGCACGCTGCGATGATTGCAATAAAGACACGAAGGTAGGCTCGATCGTTCCCTGAAAATCTGTTATTAGTTTCTTATTACACTCACCGTCAAAGCTGCCCAGGGAATGGATAGTAATGGATTACACCTCAAAGTGCATCTCGCTTCCCATTATCGCGGGGCGCACGCGCGCAATGAGTAGTTCGTGAAGTAAGATGTCACGATAATTATCATGTACTTACCTAAAAAATAGACAAAATTAAGTGTTTTAGCCATCATTAGCTTTTCGTTTGGAATTAACAAATTTTTATTATTCCCGCATCCTTGCAGGTACGTGTTCTCGGCACCGGGAAAACTTCTGGACTCATTACCCGGCACCCTGATGCTAACAGACTGCCTGGAAGCATGCCAGAGCAATGAGAGCTGCAGTGCGGTTAATTACGAAACAGGACTTTGTGTGCTCTTCTCATCGAACGCCGATAAATTGCCAGGTAAATTTTGATAAGACACGGCACGATGATGCCTCTGATTGGGAATGCGGTAGTGCTAAACTGGCACGTTTTGAGTATTTTTTTCTTGCCTTCTTCACTTCTAAGAAGCAACGCGATATGAATAATTAACTGAAGAAATTTACCATGTTAACTAGTTTTGCCGCGAAAGCTAAACCTAAACTGTCGAAAGTAACTACAATTTAACAATTTTCTTTAACCTACAGAAAGACATGAAATTCTTAAGTTTGACACGGAAAATACCGATAATCTACAAATTCTCCAACGTCTGTTAGCTCTTTACGGATTTTAACAGAAATCTTAACACTGAATTTTTCTCACGCTTGCGAAAGTTTTATATTCTTTCAATCTTCCAAGTACCTAAATGCGTAGGCCTTGCTTGCTCAAGGTTAATTACAGTCAGTAAAACTCGTTAATAGAAAATCCCACGCATTTTTAGATAGATACCAAGTGACAAAACAACATGGCGCAGACAAACAGAAAAATGTGTTCAAAAGGTGTAAATTCTTAAATTACCCAAATGGGGTCTTTCACTAATTTACCATTATCACCGAATGTAAAATATTTAAATTTTCGTTATTATTTACATGGAAACCAAATTTTTTACAACGAACTTTATCTGTTTTTCTGGGCGTGCTTTACCCGAAAACCACTGAGCAAATTTTGATAATATCATTTTATATATGTATATGTATATATAATTTTATGAAAACTACGCAATTCCTAGTTTATTAATTCAATTGCATTATTCTGCGTGATAATATTTAAAAATATGAATTTTAAACACTATAGAACATTATTGAATATTTGACACTATCTATCGTTTTATATGCATTTTGTAGATCGTTGAAAACATTAATAGCTTTAATATATGTAGCTATTTATGCTACTTATAGTATTACACTTTCTCGGTATAATAACATTTTTATTTCTAGAATTAATGAATTCATCTTTTCACATATTATTTTGTAATAGGTACATAGTTCTGAAGATATTCAAGAAACACATTCGACAGCAATTATTTCTATGCAACGCATCTAAATAATTTTACCCTCAATAGTTAAACTCTTTTATTTAAATCGATTTCCATTCCGTTTCATTCATTAAACGTCTGGAAAGTAATAAAACCAGAATTAAAAGAAAATCTCAGTTGCTGTCAATCAAAACCACATCAACTCCCTGATTTAAACCCCACTTTGACCCACTTGGCCCTGAACTTGTTCCACGTTAAGAGCGGCTGCTGCCTCCAGCAACATGTTAGCGCTTGCAAGATTCACATTAATTCGCTTAAACAAAAACAGCAAGTAAAAACGTTCATAAAAATTGAAAATAATTTAATACGCTGCCAATTAAAATCAGACTCGAGGTTAAATAACGTGCGAGTAATTTACGTTAAAAGCATGAACAAGGAGAAGTAAAAGGATAAAGAGGCTAACGAAAATGTTTAGTAATAAAAAATCCTTTTTTCGATATCCATACTTATCGTTTTATCAGCGATACATACATATTTTAACTATGGTGCAATTATGCAACTTCTAAATAGACATACAGTTAAGAAAAGTACATGCTTTTACTTTTACTATAATTATATTTATGATATTATTTCGCTAATATTTTTGAAAAATATTTAAGTTGTCTTACATTTTGTTTTTACAAAATGAGCTATTATAGGATTTTATTTTAGTATACCAAACCACTGCACACGATAATAACAAAATCTACGAAGTAGAAAATTGGCCCACAGTTATAATTTCCCCTCAAATTTCGCGCCTGTTAAATTACAACTAATTTAGAGATCATTGAACTACACAAGAATACATGAGTTCGCTTAAGCGAATCCCAAACGTAAAACAAAATTGACTTACGAGTATGTTATAAATTCAAATTAAAGTTATGTGAAGACAAAATCAATATAAATTGAATGACACGTTAATTTTAGGGAAAAGATATGCTGATTTCCTTACACCTTTTACGCTTCACAACAATTCTATTGATTTTTCTTCTTAAGAAGTGTCCAAGTCTGACAATTAAAATTGCTATCGATTCTCAACTTCAAAGAAATATGGCACTTATAAGAACCTCAAAGAGAAATAAGAAATAACCACCCAATTCAAAATACTGGAAGCTGTATCTTCACTTCATCAAAAGCACCCATAAAAATTTCTCATTAGGCGTCATCGTTCCCGAAGCAGCTATAATTATCTCGTTATATCGCAATAAAAATTTGGTTCTGACAAATTTATATAGATATAAAAAATCAATGCCTTGCGATGGAGGAAGAAAAAATTGATATCTCAATTAAATTCAAGGAACCCCCAGGTAGATAATGTAGATCCCCTGAAAGATTCGCAAAGCGATCCAAAGATCGGGATGTCGACAAAGGTAAAAGAATATTTTTTCGATCAACCGAACTCATGTGGAGGAATCGCGATAGTGATGTTAACGAACAGACAGGGTACACTGCCTCACACTCAAAAATATGTGCCTTTTCAAAGTAATGCTGCCGCTGCTTCCCCATTTGCGTTTCGACGGCTAAACATGATTAGCTAAATGTGGAAAATTTGCTAAATCACACGCAGTCTCTCCAACATGAATAATGTTTTTTCGATTTACCTCAGAATAGCAGCAGCAGTGGAGTGGTACAAAAAGTTAATTGGTCCCAAAACGTTTTAATTAAAATTCAAGAGATGTTAGGCGACGCGACTTTTCGCAGCACAATTGTAAATACGCGGAAAATTAGTTAATTACAAAGGTTTGTACATTTCATCGATCGGTAACGATCGACGAGATCACTGATCAGGACAAACAGATTATCCAATTAGGAGAAGCAGTTGGGTTAAAAATAGAACAGCCATTAAGATAAGAACAAGTTCTATCCGAGTTAAAATATATCTAAACTGATCAAGTAATTTACACCGATCATAAAAATCAGAGTTTTCAATAAATTATGTTTTTTAATTGAACTCTTATGTACATGGGTCGGTTAATGTTTCATTTTACTCTTTTCAGGCGCCTTAACCAAGTCTCAGTTCCCTGTTTTCACAATTTATGCCCAAAAATCATGTTTGGGAGTACGACCATGTGCGAGGGCCTGGTGCATCGATAGGGTTCAAGGTTACAAATTGAATGGACATGTTAAGAGAAATGTGAGCGCTAACTCCAGACGTGACTGCCTTGAACTTTGCTTGGGAGAAACCGAATTTACTTGCAGGTGAGTACTTTATAAAATTTGATTTTTTGTTACCATACATTTGAATCTGATAAATGAAATCAGAACATCATGTTATTTCTGTAAGTGAGACCAGTTTTTGCAATATCTCGTCTTCGTACTGTATTATTATTATATATAGCGTTTTACATTCAATCGTAGTCTAAATTCTTCTAGTTCATTCCAATTTTGTATTCATTTGACCCGATCTGCAAACTCTTCCTTTGCAAAATAGGTTATCGATCCTACAACTCTTAGAAAAATTTTAATAGCAAACCCCATGACATTAATTACACCATTCCTCAAATCAATGAGGTCGCTGTCTTGCTTATGCTAATCGAGTTCCATTGATCGACAATGATCCTCAATTTTAAAAATAGGGTAGCTCTGGAGAAGTCATTCTTTGAAATTTATTCCAACTCATTCCCTTATTAATTGGGTTGAGGTCATTGCTACTTTTCTTTTATCCACATTTTTATGTTGTTTCCATAATGAATATCCCTATGCGGCTACCAAGTCAGGCATCTTCATCAGCATTAAAAAAATTAAGATTGATGTAGCTAGGTCCTTAATAGATATGTAGCTGTAAATCCTTAAGTACTTTATGCCTTGGATCGATTATTCATTCATAATTAAAAGAGCCAGAGTCATTTTAGAGTAAAGAAGTATTGTTTCTCTTTTTTGCCATTTTATTAATTTTGGTGATAGTTTTTGCAGTTAAGCCACGGTACCTGGCCCATAAACTTAAATAATAATATATCATATTTATTTAGTAGAATAATTGAAAAATTCATTAACAAAACGTGACGCTAACTGCTCCAGATATAATTTATGTATGTACTATATATGTGTCCACCTAATTAAATCGCATGCACAAGCACATTACAAGTATTCAAATAAACTCTAATAAAATCTCCTAATTGGTGACCCAAGTTTGAAACTCCTCGCGAAGCGATTTGATTTATTGCAGCCATAACACCGAGAAATGTAGGTAACAACATTCGCAGTCATTAGCATACTTCTTCGCAACATGTAATAAATTCTTGAACAAGGGGTAAACTTAAGCTATTTTGGCCGTTTAGAAGGTGTTGAGGCTCAGTTTGAGACTTTTGAAAGACCATTTCACTTATAACATAAAATATGTTAAGAAAAGCAACATAAAAAAAATGAAGATGAAAAGTTTGCACTTCTTATCATTCAAATCTGTTTTGAAAGAAACGTCTTTTCTTAATGATTTACTCAAGCATAACGTGATTTCTGTGTTGTCACTGTCTTTTTTATAGAAGACAAATCTGTGCATTTCTTTTAAACGATTCTTTTTGAAGAAACACCAAGAGGACAGTAACCCTTTGAACCATCTTTAGACATAGTAATCTTTCGAAGAAAGCTAATTCAAAGGTGTTTATTACTTCCTCTTTGAGAAGTGAGGGAATATAAACAAAGTTAACAAAAGTGAATATTTGTGTGGCTGCAAGATAGATTGCACTTTATCGAACATTTCAGGGGTCAATAATCACTAGCAGACCTTAAATTGCACGAGTTATAGGAAATGGCAAGCAAACGGCACACTCGCCAGCATAGCATTAAATCTCTTGCAGAGTTAGCAAGAATGTAAAAGATTTATTTATAGCTCATGCACGACGGGAGTTAGGAAGAAGATAGTTGTAAAACATAAAATTGCTAAGGTACTTGACTTATTATGGCACCGAATCTAGAAGTAACTAGTTTTTGATAGCCTTGAAATTACTTTTGATTTTAAGAAGTTCGATTTCATGGCATCCATTGCTCAATCGAAGTTGACCGCAACAATATTTTATGTTCCGAGTCAGAGGTGCGAAATCGCAATTGAGAAGAATCAGTCAAAAAAAAACAATTGAATAATGAGACTAGATGGAATGGTAGTAATGTGCTTCAATTTTTTGATTATGCTTTAGTTTTTATGGAAATTAGAATTCATTTCGATTGTTAGTTGAACTTATCGTAAACGATTTTTTTATGATCTTTGAATGTTTATTTTAGATCATTTTTCGCTTATACTACCCAATATAATTTAGTCCAGTTGGAAAATCTATATAAAATAGGTTTAAGTGACTAAATCTTTAAATAACTTTAAGAGCTTTTAAAAAATGTACAAACAAGAAAATATAATGATATTCAAAGGAAAACCAAACAAAATTAGTTGTTCAAATTAGTAGACGAGAAAGAAAAGACTATGAAAAGTGTTTTTCGAAGCTGATTTTAGCTTTCTAAACCGAAGAGAAATTATCGTTATAGGTCAAACAATAACCATATTTCTAAAAGTCTACATAAACCGAAAGCATTCCAGAAATTCTGTAAACACATAAATAACCAAATCGAAGAATCACACGAATCAATGATTCTTTTACTTGCAACCTTCATAAATCGCAACCGTCATTCGTTTGCTCATACAATGACAAATCGCTAACCAATCAAGAAAATTACTAATATACCACGGGACTACATCACACTTTGTTGCGATCGGAAGTAGGTCATAGCAATAGCCCATAAATGCTTAACTGACCACATTTATGAAATATTGAACTTGTGCGAAAAAGCAAAGAGGAGAACATTTTTGAAATCACCAAAACGCATGAACGCATCCATACAAATCGCACTCGCGTCCACACAATTTATCACTCTAAGCTAAGCCTCAAAGATCTGTCAATCACCATACCTCGGTAGGCCGGTGATTTATATTCCACCGACAATTCTGCAATAGAATACAATTTTAACGAGTTCTCTCCACTGACCTGCCAGTATTAACAGTTTTGCAAATATCGCGAATAGGCTCCACATGTGGTATCCATCTACTTCGGTTTACGATGGGTGTTTAGGACGGTCATTAGGCACTCAACGGCGCTCTCGGCTGACACAGTTCCTTAGCAAAGGATTCTAAGAAACGAATTACCGTCTTTTATTGCTTCTAAAGATGCACTGTTGTTGGCTCATTACCACTCGGCCCTAAACGAACTTGCCTTTACAGATTTTTAAAATAGCAAGACTTGGAAATCAATTAGCGTGATCATTTAGGTAACCACCCATTAAGAATTCTTAAACGATTATAATCATTGATCATTTAAAATTTTCTATTCGACTTCTCTATTCAATGACTAATACTACCTCTGAACTAAGTATAAGACAATCTGTTCGAAAGTCCGCGTGATTCTTAAACTTCACTGTTGTTTTTTGAATAATCTTATAAAATACAATCGTCCCTTAAAAGAACGTAACAGTGGCAGGAAGTATTTAAAAAACTGATTTCCTTCGTTTCTTGCTTTTCTGCCAATGAGATTCCTCACGTATTCCTCGATGAATTTCTAGGAAGTATGTAGCCAACTTCAAAACGTTAAGTTCAATGGAAAATTGATGTTAGCAAGAGGTAAAACGCGAAAGTGTTAGAAGAAATACGAACATGGAAAATGCCATAAATTACTACTGATCGTGATCAATTTTTAGCAAAAATTATTAACCTCAGTGATAGAATTTTTGAGCTCAACTCTGTTTAATCAAAACTCTCTTGTATGTTTAATACATACAGAATTTTCCTTCTGTGGAGTGTATTTGTAAATATATGGTATACAAACTCCGGCGGCGCCACTAGATCTTTCCAAGATAAGCGTATTAAGAACAGAAGAAGAAAAACAATTATCCATCAAGATGGGCGATAGAAGAATTAGAAGATGCGATCATGCTCCACGCTCTACGCAGAAAACAATTACATTTTCCTCTTTAAGCAAGTTAACTTAGTTATGCCGCTTGGTAGTGCAATGCAACTTGGCCAGAGAAAATAAAAAATAAAAACATTCTACCACTCGGGAATGGTAACAACAGTCTACCACACCTCTTTCTTGTAATTTAATCACTTCGGTGAATTATTCTACGGCGGCTAATTAAGCCTCGTCATGAATGAACTCGACCAGATTCTTTTCATTCTCGCTAGGCAAGAAGATCATTAAAATTATAAATTAAAAATATAGTGCAGAGAGCTTGCTTGAAAATTCGGAGTTGTTAATTATCCAGCGTAAATATCGTTGAGAACTAGATTATGAGATGTGTGTCATGATCTTTCGTACCAACGTGCCAAGAAATACTTCAACAATTTTGAATAGATAAAGAATGATATAAATCATGCAAATTAATTTTAGTCAGACATAAAGCTTATTATTGAATTGTTGCTAGACGAAAATAGAATTAGTATTTATTAGTTACAACAATAGTTGAGAACAAGCAGGAAGAGAGAACTACCGCGAAAAAGTTACATATATATTAAAAATCTTGGCAAACCTCTTAAATTAATATCATCAAATTCAGTTTACATTCTGTGAAAAAATGAAAGTTTTTCACAGTATAGTCAAGCTGTTCTCCAGGTCAAAGTGAACCAGTTCAAAATCTAGTAATTACCAACATAATGATTTTCACATAATTTTTAAACCAGAATTAAACATCACATGCTACATGAAACATATCGTAGTGGTCTTTATAATATCCAGAACGTGTCATCATTAATTTTGAAATGAGCTCACTTAACTTTCTCTGCTGCTGCGATAATCTCGCCAGATTCTTAGCGAACACAATGGACATTCCAGCGAGATACCTAAATAAAAATGCTGATGTCAGTGGTGTCAAGCCAGATGAACAGCAGAACGGTGACAGTGGGTTAATGGTTACTTGTTTACGTATCAATAATAGTACCTAATTGTTGGCGCGGCACAATAACAGAAAATCGAATCATTTAATTGCAAGTTGTCCAGCGAAAGTTCTGCATTACCTTCTTATAAAATCCTACATGAACTGCAACAATTAATTTTGTATCGTTGAGAAAATCGTTCAGGTACAGTGAGCCGCAACATTCAATTGCATACCGGCCGGCCCTAGATTTTCTGATATCTCCATTTGTTTCAATTCATATATTCTTTATATCTTTTTAACAAAAAGCGCAAAAACAAAGAATCGTTTATTTTTTCTTCCCAAGGGTTTCATTCATTCCTCCTGCTAGCAAGTGTATCATTAAAACAAGTGCAGCATCTTTATCTTTTCAATTCCATAACCATTTCGAGTTCAAAACTACCGAAGCCAAGGGGGAGGCAGTGGTATTATTAATAAAAACAAAATTAAAAACAATAACAGACTTGGGGATAAGCCTAAATGCCCAACTTCATGCCGAGGCTCTGTCCACGGCCCCATGGATAAATAAAGTTCTTCTTTTTCTTAAATTTCTCAATGCTCGATGAGAATGGTAATTCGAGGTTGGCTCATAGACCGAACCTCTTAAACGAATGAAAATCAGCCGGCAATAATAATAATAAATAAATTTATGAATATCCCATTGAATTGGCTTCCTTTTTCCTCGCTGGCTGCTCGCACATGCGCAAGGAGGACACAGTGCACAATAACGATATGGAAAATTTCAAGATGCCGGAATATCAGTTTCTATAAAGGAGCTTCTCCGATCATTACCCAGGCAGAGATCTACAGAGACCTTTGGTCTGAAGGCCATACAAAAACTCAAAACTTGTTAAGGTACACTGGTTACTTCTTTGTGGCTTCATTCCGTCTATAGCGTTTTTCTCTTCTTATTGCAATTTCCATCTCAATGCAAATTTGGTGCTTCTGGAGATGCTCCATGTTAGCATGCGGCTCAATACAGACCAATTCTCATTGAAATATGATTGCAATAAAAGCATCATGACAGACAGACAAAATTTGCTACTTTATTAAAGCAGGAAGAATACAATTATTATGTTGATTAGAAGGCGGTTGTCTTTTACGAAGAGAAAGAAACTAGCCAATAACATTGCGACAATGAAGATATTCTTTTATAATAATTAGGCAAATCTACTACCATAACCATGACCTAACTATGGTAATGAATGTCGCAAGTAATAGGATCTACATAAAGAACCTCAAAATTAAACAAAATAGAGCACCATAAGGAATAATTTGTGCAACGATTGTTTACATTTCAAACATATTTATTCCCGGACTTTTACAAAAGCACTTGTAACCAGTTGCACCTTAAATAATTTTTCTACCATCTACTGTAGTCCCAGATAAAGCCTATTAATCCAGATTTACAAGCATCCTACTCGAGCACCATAACTTTCCTCAAGAAGTTGAAATAAATTTATCTCGGAGCATAGCTACTTGTTTCTAGAAGCTAGAGTTATAAATTAAGAACAAACACAGCAGTTAATTCTCAGCATAGTTTTCTCGAATCGCCTTCAATTGGATATTAATTAAGATCAAAGGTGAGATACATCTGAATAAATCTGCAATCTTTCAGCATTAAAATGAATGGAGCGCATAGACCCTCTTCGAGACCGTTTGTAGAAATTAATACCATCCGACAGGTAAATGTGTAGCCCATTTAAAGTGTGCTCCACTCTAAGGATATTTGATGTGGAAGATCAGTTGTACCTGATTTGGTCCGATGATCAGCAGAGTTACAGTTAAATGTAAACAATTTCGCACCTGTCCAATGGTACTTCCAACAGATTTCTAGCCACAGGTAGAGATTTTAATGGAAAATAATTAAACGAAGGGAACAACGTTAATGTTTTGAGGAAGTTTCTGAATTATGCTGTCTCGTTAAAGACGATGGGGAAACGAGTACTCGTCTCCGATCGCGGATGTTTAGGTGTAGAATTAATATATTCCGGTGCCGGTGACGATAACCCTTAACTTGGTCTGGTTATCTAATTTCGTTTGTTGTTAATTATACAACTACGATCGTTGTATGCTGATGTGTTAAGTATACCATTCTTTGGGCGGCAATCACTGCAGCTTTAATAGCTCAAGGAGATGTTCAGGAAATTAAGAGGCACATAAATCGCCTACTGATGGGTTTTGAATTTCCTCAGATATTCGACAAATTCGCATCAAAGGTAGAATTAATTACCTTAATAGGAAGTGCATTAGCAATTGCAGTGTTCTTTAGATGACTATAAGTTTGTTTAATAAGATGATACTTTCGATGACCTAAGAACCCAGAAATAAATCTAAACTAGTTATCGTTATTCGTATCGCATCGTAGGCATTACTTGGTTGGTTTCCAATAAATATGTATTGTATGTTTCAGATGTAATGATAAATTATTCCTAAAAACACAAAGACAACACAATAAAGAAGAAACAAAATACAACAGTAGTTAAGTTTCTCTTGCCCCAATTAAACCAAATTACGTAAGTACATAGGGGTGCTTCGTGTAGCCAATTATTACGAATATTTTTGCACAAAATGAAGACAAACTCAAAAATCATGATGATCTTCAAGAACTCACATAATACATCAAATTTGCAATTTCCCAGAGATCAAGATGAGTTTAAATTCATGAAATCTTCATTAATAAATTAATTACAGTACTTTTCAACAAGAAATGATACGCGAAGAAGATTACAAGAAGAAACCCCCCATTTCCAAGAGTTTGACATTAAAATCGTGATAAAAATCATTTCGCTGAACAAATTTTTTGTATTATTTAAAAAAACTCAAAAAGAATGTTCAGGTACGGCATGGTAAACATTAGAAAAGCAGCAAGAAAAGTCCAGCAAAGAGAAAGAATCTCAGTATCAAAATCTCAAGATTTCCATCTTCTCTCGTCTATTCCAGCTGAAATTAACGGAGAAAAGTCAGAAATGTTAACCCCCCATTTATTGCGGCATCTTCTTCATCTTCGTCGAAGATATGTTACGCTAGACAATCTCAAGAATTGGCCAAGCAAAACTGCGATTCATCCAAACGTAAAGCACACAAAAATGAAGGAACAATTTCACGATCACCTAGACAAAAATTGGACAACAGTTACATAGGCGGATTGCGCGTAAAACTTTAATGATCAAGAAAACCAATTATTGGTGTTTGCTGGATTAATTTTCGGTTATACCGTCCAAACTCTTTCTTCTTTCCGTCTAATAAAGAATATTTGGCGGAAATCATAATAAGCGCCCACTGTGTAATAGATTTTTGTTTTACAATCACATGGATATTTTTTACTGATTAAAATTTTGGCAGTGTTTTTATATCATTAATTGCTAAAGAGGTTATTGTTAGTAACATTACTATTCACGCGAATTAATTAGGGCTCACATTAGGACGGCTCTGTGAGATGATACAAAAAATTCAGATTACCTTCTTGCCGTTAATTATGTATTTGGAAAATGAATTCATAAAAAATTTATCGTACAGAGCATAAAAACCAGCAGAATATTAATTGATCTCCTGCTGGTTTCCGAACCACAAAACCGCAGTCTGATCATGTTAAAAATAAATCGTAAGAAATATCACAAAAATGCTCGTGCCAAGAAGCAAATGAAAGCGATCTTTGAAACTAACACGACGAATGAATATAAGAAAAATGAAGATCCTGACCCGACATTAAGTTGACACTATATTCTCGTTCAAGTGCTGAATTAGCCATGAGTTGCATGGTCATGTATAACATACGTCACATATTCAGTATATCTGCACCAATCGCGTACTTTTATCATCATTTCCCAACAATAGACGTAAGGTGGAGTACACTGTTTTCCATTTTCCAAGTCGTGTACACGATAAATTTAGAACGTGCTTTGAATAAACAACTTACACCGACACTTTTGGACCATTATTATTAGGAAGGACCAGCCGAGACCATAAACAGGATGATCAGACAGCACATACTATACATACCCTGACCACGTCACGCGCATTCCTACTGCGGTAAGATTACACCGGCAATTTATGCGAGAATAGTGCGCACTATGTTAGAGATCGCGTACGGATAAGTGTTTACAGGTCCCATATAATCCTATTGGACGTACAAGTGCCAATTCATCATGTCGGCTATTATCATTGGTTATCTCGTAGCGCACGCCATCACTACTAGTCTGAACGAGATTATGGTTATGGTTGCATAAGCCAGGCCAGTTAGGAACTCCGCGTTAACAATATCTTATACCCCCGCAATGTTCCAGCAGACTTGGCTTTCTTTCGGTGCATCGTGTTTAATTTAAATTTAATTATAATTCATTATTCTCGTCCTGCCTCTTCGAGTTTAAACTTTATTTTTATTGCAAATTTTGAGCCATATAGAATCTATCTTGCGAATATCGTGCTGAAGACACTGTTGCTTCTGCCTCATTTTATATGCCATTACTTTTCGTGATTATTGAGCACAGTTGCATAGTCTTCATTCGTCCCACTTTTTGACTGGTAAAAGGTCAACTTTATTATTGTTGTTACTTCTTGACTTCAAATATATTGAATTTGTATTCACAGTTGAAATTTTGTCCTAAGAGGAATTGCATTAACATATAAATGCATTCAATTCTTAGATACGATCTTAAATGGACTGAGTTTTCAGTTAATGTTATCGATATTTGGAATTGTTTTCGAATTTTCCGTACTTTATTGTTTAAATTTAATTGAGTGAAAGAAACGAGAAGGTAGAAGTAAAACAATGGAAGTGTTAGTGGTCACGACTATTTCTAAGTAAGCTACAATTTAAAGCATGTTAAGAACAGTAAATCAATTACTGAACCTCTTCAAGCAATTTCCGTAAAGTCGTTCATCATTCATCCGGTAGTTAGATATAGACAGTAAACATACATCGCTAATTCGAATGAATTAATATCAGAAATTAAAATAGCATAATTTATACAGTATGCCACCATTCCATCAGAATCATTTGATAGATTCGTTACCTTGAGTAATTAAACTACTAAGCCCACCTATATGAGGGCCTCATACAACCAGCGAAGATCGTAACCTTTAATGTTTTTGTACATATTTTTTTATTTACTTTCCAAATTATCTACAGAAAGACTCCTAAGAACCACAGCCATGATCTATTAGCGATCGTCACTTTTTCTACTTGCCCTAGAATAGCTGATCAAAATCGGGTTAAAGCAAAAACTACGGCACCACGAGAAGTCAAAATCCTGACTATTTTCTAGACGCGATAGTTTTTACCCAGTGATCCATGTCCAATTGGTGAATTTACCACGCAACTGGAAGGTATTGTTTTTGTCGAGGTCGTGTTCACTACTTTTTTATCAAACGCTTCAGTATGCCGCGGAACCGATCATCTGTCCAACTGACGTAAGTTTATTTTTCGGATCACAATCAAGCGCTATCTATAAATAGTTGTCGATTATTGTCCCATGTTTTGTTCACTTTATTCACCTAGCATCATAAAAAACGCCCTGAGCATAAACGAACTGACGTTTTGCTAATTTGAATCACCGCAAAACTCATATAATGGACCTGAGTTATAAACTCATCTGATCACAATCTGATCTCGTAAAACTTTCACGTTGGCCAGGTGAGAAACGTGCTAATTGTTGTTACCGTTATTATAAATGAAATTTCACTGAAATTGCTATTAACGACACACCTCCAAAATGCGCCAATAGGGCGGGTCATTTTTACTATGGCAAAACATCATACATTTTTGAAATGATTATTAATGGCACACAGCCGCCGTTGGTCAATTATAATTTTACCTTGGCGCTGGCGCTCATTCAAAATTGTGTGATGAATTCTTCAGTAGGCCAGTGATCTTTGGCGCGGTTAATGTTTACGTTTTTTTTCTTATGAGTCTCAAAAAATACCACTTATTTTTTAACAACCTTCAGAAGCCTACCAAAAGTGACATAGTGACTTCAATAAGTTTTCAACAAGATCATAAAAGATCATTAAATTAATTTGGTATGCCCCGGATACGTATAGTTGGAAGTGGGCAATTTTTATCCTAGATCAGTTCAAGGTGAGGTAAAACTGGTTCATTAACATACCTTTTGCAAAAACCTACTTAATTTACGATTTGGACGACTCATTACCCACTTTACATATAATCATGATCTGATCTCAATTTAAGAGTCAGAACCCCCAGAAAATTATAAACCCTGAGATATTTCGATAATTGGCCTACACATAAAAACAATCTAACTGAAACCAGCTACCGTTCGGGTGGGTTGAGTCTAGATGGGCTAGAACACTTCTTGTCGGCTCGTTACATTTCTTTGCGAGCAGATCTGGCGTAGGCTAAGATGGTAAAGAATGAGAGTAACCTTAAGGTGTGTACTTTTCGTCGCCGTATGGGTTCTGATCAGTTCATGTAATAGCGCCGAGTACAATGGCCGGCGATAGGTGCGATGTTAAAAAAAGGAAAAATGTTCATCATGAAAAGAAATGCACGATAAGGTAATAAATTGAGGAAGCACTGCTTACTTGCGGTTTTTCCAATAACGACTTTTTCGCACTTCTTTGCCTTTGAGAGTTAATGTTGTGCGTAGAGGAATTTATCTATTAAGGAAAATTGTGGCGATTCAAAAAAGTTGTGCTAATATTTATTTTTAAATGATTTATTTGAGTTTGCCAGAGGGGCCATCAATCAATTCTCAACTTTTTTCTTTACCAGATTATAAGCAAATCAATAATATTTTCGTTCTTACTTCATTCGTCTTTACTGAGTTTTTAATTCATAATCACAAAAACATTTCATCTGCACTGTTCCGTACAACATTTAAAGAGAAAATAAACCACAAAATGGAAAAACATGGGTCCAAAACCCAAAGAATAAGTATGTATTCATGTATCGATATGCAATTTAATGGTAAATTTGGCTGGTTAAAAATTACAAAATTTTTTTGTTCCACACTAAAATATAGTATCTATCTTGTTAATATTCAAATATAGGACTTTTCATCTTAGAGACAGATTCAGGCTACTTCTAAAGTATATGTTATCAAGGAAGGATGCATTTTTCTTAAGTTATTCAAATTTATGTAAAACATAAAATTAATATATGGATGTACATGAAATTTGGAAACACAAACAGGAAATATTATGAAACACGCTATTTCGTTCTCTAGAAGCATTTTGAAAAAGAGACTTCATATCAATAAACTGACAATCCTACAATTAAGAGTAACACGAATCTCTAACTTAGCTGACATGTTGGAAAATTCTAGCGAACATTATTTCGTTACATAACTGGTATTAAAAATATCCGGACAGCGCCCTAGGGAGCAGATTTAAGATTTCTACCAGCTAGAAAGCTAAGCCGGGACTAACAAAGGGTCCAATTACACTCATTAGTACCTAAGCACGCTACACACGATACCTATCCAGTTCGGTTCAGAGACCACCAAGTTAATACTAAATGCCAGTTCACATCATGTGTGTTTGCATGGCATGCACTTAACGATATGCTTCCCAGCAACGAGATAACAATTCCAAACAAGGCAAAAAATGAACACCACAATTTTCCTTCAACTCATTCGGGCAACCTGTCCAGCAAGAATGTTGTGAAAAATGGTATTAAGACAAATTTTCGATTTATTTTTTCATCCTAGTTTTTTGAGAACATTTCTCTTTCTTATTTAGCGTGTTGACACGTCCACCTAGCGAACAGTCAGATTCACAGAGTCGATGATTAAATATTTACTGAACTAATAATCATCACCTGCAGCCAGTTCTGCAGAGTAACTAAACATTTATGTATGTATGTATTTCTCTCGTTTTTGTTGGGTGCTTTGCATGTGTGTCTTTATGGCTCGTCCGCAGACACAAGACCGAAAAAGGAGCACTGCAGAGAATTTAGTTTTAATGACAAATATTTATTCGATGGATTTTGTTTAAAATTCCTGACAGCTTGTTGTTCTGTTTTATGTTTTAACTATTCATAGAAGGATATTTTGTTTAAAGTAATGATCGCATTGCGAATACAAATATCGATTTTTAAATATCAGAAGTTTGGCTCTGAAGAGTTTTGTAAAACAATAGTTTCAGTACGCATAATACTATAGAAAATGTTTATGTATTGATCAATATACCCTACTTCTGCCAACCAGCATCAAACAAGGAAATCGTTACTGAAAACTTTTGCAGTTCAACGAATTGCACTTTTTGTATTTTATCGATCCTCAAAGAGACTAATGAAAAAAGAAGCTGAATTTCGATATTAACAAAGTCACTGCTTTATTAAACTACACACGTACATAGTTAAACCTTAAAGTCTGTAGTTTAGTGAAGCTCTATCTTAAACATTAAATCATAAAAAAGTAAAGCCAAAAACCTCACAATCTGTGGGGGCTATTAAGAAACAGACTAAACAACCACAAAATGTACCTCGTGTCCACTCAGGCATCAGATAAAAAGGCCTGGACGAGACCCAACAGATATTTTGCATTTATAAGCCCTCGACCAGGGGAGAAACGATACTTTTAATGTGATATAATTGACGGTTTATATTACCCACAACAATAATCGCAGTGACAAAGGCCTGGTATTGTGCCAGTCGAGTTGGCGAGGGTCCAGCCGCACCAGGCCAATGGGTTTTGTCTACAATGGTTAAAAGCAAGGTGTACAAGGTTTTAATGGCGTCCACATGCAGAAACATTCATAACGAGCAAACGAGACGCCGTCTAGCCCCGCTCGTGATATGAGCCCACTTGGAGCGTTTATTATAAAACCAAACTTCATAACTGGGTGATGGCTAGTTACTCATACCACCGGCTGTTTTTCTTATTATTTCCAGATCAGCTAACTATTATCGATCGACCGGCGCATGCGAATTGTCTGAAATGGATCGTATTACATTAGCCGGGTCCAGCGCATTCCAGCCTAATGATGGTGTCGACTACCTGGAGAACAACTGCGCCGAGGAGCCTAATAAATTGTGCGAATTCAAGCGTTTGTCCGGCAGGATTCTGAAGACGGTCGACTCTGTCTACCAGGACATCGCCAGCATTGATGAGTGCCGCGACTTGTGCTTGAACTCGCCGTACAGGTATATATAAAATTACTATCCGATTACGGCGTGCGTCTCACAGAGGTCTTCCGTTGATAGATGCCACTCATATGACTACGGTGACACTGGCGATATGGTGTGCCGTCTCAGTCACCACAGCCGTGCCACACTCTCCGATGTCCAGGACCCCTACCTGGACGTCCCAGAAGCAGCTACTTATGAGCTCTCATCGTGCTACAACGTCACAATCGAGTGTCGAGCTGGTGACATGGTTGCACGAATTCGTACCTCAAAACTGTTCGACGGCAAGGTCTATGCTAAAGGGTCTCCGAAATCATGCTCTGTCGATGTAAAGAGCTCCCTTGACTTTGAGCTCCGCATGGGCTACCAGGATTTGGAATGCAATGTTCGCCAGAGCGGGTCGGGACGGTACATGAACGACGTAGTCATCCAGCATCATGACACGATTGTTACATCGTCCGATTTGGGTCTCGCTGTCACCTGTCAGTACGATCTGACGAACAAAACTGTATCGAACGAGGTTGATCTTGGGGTGACAGGGGACATCGAGCCGGCACTCTCAGAAGAGGTGATCGTCGACTCACCTAATGTCGTCATGAAGATCACCTCTCGCGATGGAAGTGATATTATGCGATCGGCCGAAGTTGGTGATCCCCTCGCCCTACGTTTCGAGATCCTCGACGAGCAGAGCCCCTACGAAATCTTTGTCCGCGAACTGGTTGCTATGGATGGCGGCGATAATGCTGAGATCACACTGATCGATTCAGACGGCTGCCCAACAGACCACTTCATCATGGGGCCAATTTACAAGAGCACGATCACGGGCAAGGTGCTGCTTTCGCACTTTGATGCGTTTAAGTTCCCGTCCTCGGAGGTAGTGCAGTTCCGCGCCTTGGTTACACCTTGCATGCCGACCTGTGAGCCAGTTAAATGCGACCAGGAGGATGTAAGTGGCGAACTTAAGTCGCTCATCTCATTTGGACGCAAGAGGCGTTCCCTTAACGCCACAGGTAATTTTTTATTGATTCCCTGGTCCGGCCGACTATTAAATGTGATACAATTTCGCACAGAGTCGCTGCACCGCCTGCGCAGGGAAACCACTAATAAACCCAATCACGAGGATATGCTCCTCGTCCAGTCCATCCAGATCACAGACAAGTTCGGCTTCGAGAAGCAGCAGGCGTCGAAACCAAACGGAGGGGTCAACAATGGCGAAACAGTCTTCATGTCGGCCGACGTCCAAGGATTCTGCGTCAACGCAATTGGTAAGTAATGGACATGGACACCTCAAGAGTCTGTCGGCGGTGCAATGGTCACTAATTTGTGTCTATTTTTTCAATTTTCGCCCGAATAGGTCTCATCGTTGCTGGAACAGTTTTCTTATTAGCACAATTGGCCGTAATTGCGATTTGGACATATCTCTATCAACGCCGCAGGAAAGAGCGCGCCTGTGGTGGCGAAGTTAGTTCATCATTCGCCTCATCCGCAGTACCAACACCAACATTAACCGGAAGCAGGGCGGATTCATTATGTAAATTGTACGATAGTGGATTCGCCGGCAGACACGGCCGTCAATTTTAGAACTTATAATTATATATAAAATTTGCATTGCGCTTTGTAGTTAAATAGTTTATATCGTAACTTCTCTGACAACTTTTTCACATTTACGAAAATGGGTTTACTGGAAACACTCCAACACCGGACATAAGTCAAAATGCGCGCATGCGAAAACAGAAAACAATAAACATTATAAAGAAAATCATTTTCATAAAATGATTTATATCGCACGCAAAGCAATACCAGAAAATTTACAATATTTCATTTCCGTAGCATCTTTAATTCAAAAGCATTTATTAGTGGATAAGTTAGCTGATAAACTACCATGTTGGTACAGAAACTTGCGAGTCCTTGAAACTGAATATTAATTGAAGGATAAAGCTGCAATGTTTAGATGCTTGGACAGGTTCGGTGTGAAAATCTTTCTTTCATAATATTGACACAAAATTATCAAAATCACTGAGCGTGTCCGAACAAAATTATTAAGACTCGAAAAATTCCCAGCCTTTGAAAGTTTAAAATATTAATTTTTAAATATTTTATTTATTTATTTATAACTGTGTTTAATATTTTTAAAAGGAAATATGTTTAGAAAACAAATGTTTGCCAGAAATAGGCGTAAGACGAACAAAAGTATCAGTAAATGCCGGAGGCATCAAAACATTAAATGCATCAAAGCATTAAATGTGTATTCAAAATTCCACATCACAATTTAGGGCCCGATAAGTTAAGTAGCATTCCGATTACCCCGTTGCAAATCATCGCTATAATCCATATGTGATAAGATATTTTATCTGAACATAACAATACAATATCCCGATGCAGTAGAGCGTGTAGCAGTTACTTAATTTTTACAATTAGTGTTTTCCACTTCTGAATAAATCCAGGCCTCTTAGTTGTGCAATTATTTTATAATATTTTTTCCCAACTTTCTCAAAGAAAATTGGGAATATAATATTTTTTTGTTTCTCGGGAACAAAATCCCGCTTTATTTTCCTTCTTCGCCTTCGCTTTCCTTCTTACTGTCATTATTTTTACAGTAAATAAAGTTTTAGTCAGACAATAAATTAGAAAAAAGGACGACTGATTACCGTGTAACGTAAAGCAACATTAGCATTCACTTGAAACTTTTCTTTTATTTATAAAAGTAAAATAATATCAAGTGAATATTAATGTTTTACTATGTAATTTAATTTTTTAGAAGTTTAAGTCTACGAAATAAGTCCAATTAACCATATCAGAAACTAAATGTTAACTTAGTTAAGTAAAACATTAGCTGTTTAGTTCTTGTTTATTATTTCAAGTTTATCGTAACTCCTATTTCTCTTTTTTTAATTATAGAAGCAGTACGTTTTCCCACAAAAACATAAGTCCAATTTAATTTTTTTTAATAATTCCTTTTACGTTTTGTTTAATTTATATAGTTTCATTTTGAAGGATATGGTCGGAATATTATGATATTTATTTATATTTAAAATAAGTTTTTTTATTTTTATTTAGGAAATACATTATAAAACAAGAAATTGTTAGAGAAATCATTCGAGTCATTTGTCCTTTTTTCTAAGCTGAACGTGACTTTAACTAGAAGAATGCTATTTTAGAATAACAAATAAATTCAAAATTGTATATGTTGAAATTTGTAACATCTACAACTGAACACAAAATAGTATAGAAAAACTTTCCTTCCTAATTATTCCGAAAAGTAAACTTCATTTAATGTACTGCTTTTTGTAATAAAATAATCAAAAGGAAAATAAATAATTCAAATAATATCATGCTTTTGCTTTGAATTCAATATTCTGATTTTGCCTTTACAGTATTCATCTGTGAAAAACTGATTTTTTTAATTTCAGATATTAATGCCAAACATTCGTCGAAATTACGAAAGCGAAATTTAGCACAAATATTAAATTATATTCAAAATATTCCTTTGGGTCTAATATTAAAACGCAACCGTTTTTGACGCGTTCACATTATGAGAACAAAAAAACTTTAAAGCCCTTAAAAAATGTTTCTAGTTACTGCAGCTCTCAAATGTCTGACCGCAGACCCGCAAGGACCTCAAAGGATCAATAAATTAAATGTATAAAGACGAAAGCATTTATTCAAAAATATGAATACGAAGGATCAGGACTCACCCTAAGTCGTTGATCTGCTACAGTCCAGACACGCGTTGCAAAGTCGTTTGATGTACCTAAAACCATGGTACCGGTGGAATCAAAGTCAACTGAGTTCACGCCAGCATTGCTTCCGACCAGAACACCGCGCGACTCTCCGTCACCTGGAAAAATTAAGAAATGTTGTTTTCAGAAAATGCTTAAAATCGATCCATTTAGTTATTATATTGTTAGTTCGAATTTGAATCAAACCATTCAACCAAATTAAAAATTCGAATTACACTTAAACTAGACTTCTGTTTTCCTTAATTCATTCATTCGAATTCGAACTAATAGTGCCATAAAGTTAAGTTTTAGGCTTACCTTTTCCAACATCCCATAACTTAACTTTCCTATCTGCACCTCCAGTTGCGACTATCCGCTCAACTGGACTCCAGCGCACAGCATTTACGTCGCCGTCATGAGCATTCTTCATTCCAAAAAGAAAAGCGGACATAGTACAATTTTTAAAGGAGAATGGACTGTAAGGCAACTTACAATCGTACAATGCACTTTATTTGGAATCGATTGACTATAGAAGCCCGTCATCTTGGTAGGAGCTCCAGAAATATCACTTAAATTTTCAGGGTCATTGCGATCTGGTGGCAAGTATATAGGACTAATTGAGCGCCTATTCTCCCGCGCAGCCTCCTCTAAATCACGGCGAACCTTGTCGGATCGTTTTCTGTGGAAGAACGACGGAAGTCTTTTTCTCAAATTTAGTGAATGTACATACAATAAAATATTGGTAAGGTAGAGCCGTTAGTATACGTATGAGGCGATTTTAGATATTCTTTCAGTTTTGCATGCAGTCGCCCTTCATATCCGTATATTGCTGCCAAAAATAATAATTTCCTGTGCAAAACAATTACGCAATTTGTACCACGTTATATGCTTCTTAAAAACATGTAGATGGGAAATTTCCGGTGGAATTAATTGCCAGTGGACACAAGGAATAGAGTACACAAATGTTGACGCAACAATCGCCTTTATTCACGTGCAGGATTTTTTTGTTGTTGCTTGAATGCTTAATGGTATGAATATATTACATATGTATGTATGTTGTTATAAGAATTCTAAGACACGTCACAATGCGACTATGTTTACGAAAGTCACGCGTGCAAACATCACTTCATTAGAAGAGTACAAACCTTAAAACACAAAAAACTCAGCACAAAACAAAAAAGCACTAAGCAGTTCATATCCAATTAAAAATGACTCAATGAATCAAGCAATTCTGCGGTAAAACTGATACTTACTTTAAGAAGCTCTCATTCTCCTCGTTGAGTTTATCAGCATCCTTCGCTTTATATTTTATTATCCGTTCCACTAGCGTTCTATTCTCGTCCTGGAAGAAAAATTAATTTTTTTTTTCAGAAATGAAGTAGTTGCAGAACTTGAGCACAACTCCAAAAGAAACCTCTCAAGAAGTCATTAGAAACATAATTTTTATTATATACACACAATAATATTGTTTTATATATCGGTTTACCTTATTTTTAAAATATAGATAGTTTCAAAATCGATATGTTCAAAATAAAACTAGTCATAACTCTTTGGATTTAGCGGACAATTGTACCTAACAATTTTTGAAAATTCAAGAATTATAAAAATTACCAAGAACACAACAAAAATGATCTTTTACCGTCATTCTTTTAATATCGAACTTAGTTAGCGATCGCAAAATGAATGCTAAATTACTAACCTATGCACAGAGCAACCATCAATGCAAAGTTATTTTACTTACTTGAAATTAACCATAAAACTAAGCCAGTTATGTCCCTTTATTTAATATTCTAGCTTAACCGCAACATCGTTCGGCCTGATTTAACTTTTGAATATCAGAAAATGAAATGAAATCAAATGGTTTTGTTTAATCTACGAGTTTCAAGACAACTTATATGGTAGTTCAGTTGCTATTGACTGAAATTAATGAAAGCAAGTATAGCAAATATCTATTGTCAATAAGGATGTAAATTAATTTTTACGATTATATAAATTTATTGCTTAGTCGAGCGCTGAACAAAAGATGGCTCACCCTTCTAATTTATTTCAACAATATCTATATCCTTACAAATTTCAGGATCTACTGATTTTCAAGGTCATCTATGGTTACACCATCGTTTAATCTGTACATACATTTAATAGTCGATCTCACAACTCTTACATACGCGATATTTCAACTAAAATCACCCACGCACTATTTTTCCAAACCGCACGGTAATAATAATCCTTATTTCGTCATTGTTTCATTTAAACTGATAAATGTTGTCATAGTTTATAGATAAAGATAAGGATGAAAAAAAACTACCTACTTAAACCAAACACCTAGACATTGGTCTTAGCAAAAAATTCATCATATGTATTCTGGAATGTACTACGCGTTCTGGAAATATTTTTATTAAAAATTATGCGGAATAAATACTCCAATCAAAAATAGCTTTCCAAAACAACAACCATAAAATTCTGTACACTGTTCATAAAAGCGCTCATATTTCACCAGAAATGCAAGCCAATAATTTAGATATGATTTATGCAACATGCTTACAACAGATGACCGTCTGAGTCCCACATCCTTAAGCTTCTTAAACATTTTTTATTGAATCTTCTTCACTATTTTTTCACCTCCTACCGTAGTAACACAAAAAATTAATCAAAGCGTGCCCGGTGATATAACAAGACCGACTGAATCTCGAGTAATCCCACCAGGGAAATCTTTGATCGCGACAATAATTTTGAAAATCTGTGTATTTAATGCGCATGAATATTCGCGTCGTAAAGTGCTCTGGAGTAATTGTAATGAGCAGCATTTCACGTTAAGTGCCTATGTTTTCACGCAGTACAAAACCATCCAAAGCAATGATAAATAAGATGAAGGAAAAATAGGAAAATTGGAGGAGTACTGATCGAATTGGTGAGGTCATTGTGAAGTAACCCAAGGTGCTGTAGGCCAGATCCGAAAAGCGAGAAGAGTTTCACTTTGCGCGCGGATGCAAAATTGCAATTAATTCCAAATTTATTTGGCTCGGTGCCAAGGATTCATTCATAAAGTATAGGACAGCTTGAAATTGTTTGAATTTAAAATATTACTCACATTAAGCACGCGATTTTCTTTAAATTGCCAAAATTTATAACAGAGGCTTTTAGAGCGGCTACATTCTTATAAGTTCCCATAAATTGTAAAAAGATTTCGATCATTAGTGTTTTCCCCAAGAAAACAAATATCTTAGGGCCAAAAACAAATAATATCTCTAACTTATTTAGTGACGAAAATGTTCTTTTGTCTGATTTATGTATACTAACCTATTTAAAGCTTAAACGGTCTCCATCCAAGTTAGCAATATTTTAGTTCAGAAATCCTATCGGTACGTTTCATTCATAATCTATTTCAAATTCTCTTATTGCGAGCTTATATTTATTATTTGTATCTGCTTCTAAACGTATTTATTACTTGTTTAAACATTGATCACATCAAATTAATTCTTCCAGCTAAATGCTTAGACACGTTTCAGTAGAATGAGTTTTTCAGTTGAATACCGCGCTGAAGACGACTTTTCTCTGGTTGAAGCTAGATCAAGCAGGTAATTTTCAAGTTTTTTTTATATTGAGCCTTACACACACGTAAAATTGTTGTGTCTGTCTGTTATTTTGAAATTAGCGGATTAAGTTCAGTTTTATTTCCTTTTTAAATATTCAAGCAAAATTCTTCATTCTGTCCTATTTATCTGGTCATATTTTCTAATCAATATCACTGATTTTGCTGTTTTGTCAAAACAGTTAGTATTTTGATAAGATACTTTTGTATTCATTATTGATATCGATTGAGCAATTTAGAAATCCTGACGTTTTGTTTCTTAATTAATTGCAATAAGTATTGACAAACTGATTAAACAATTCCACAATTAGATATTATCTAATTATATTTATAATTATTAATTTAAAGCAACTAAAATTAGTTTTAATTAGCCTTTGCGATTGTTTCGCCGGCATCGAATTCTAAACAAGACACTTTTTAGGTATCCTGGTTTGGAGTTTCTGATTTTATACTCTTTCACCCAATTTGAAATTTAGGCGAAAATGTTGATGTTGCGAAAATATTCGGTAATCATTAAAAACTACAGTATTTGATTTTTTTTTCTGTAATTTACTTTACCCCTGAGTGCCGCGGAACATCTTGATTTTTACTGCCTGCATAAATTGCGTTATTAATTTTAGAGAAAACAACAAATATATGAAGACAAATTAATGCGAAAATAAGCTTTCAGCTGTAAACTAAACTGAAGTCAAGTATGAGTTAATTTCAAGTACATAGCATTGAATTTGGGAATCAATTTTTAAGTAGCACTTTTTACCATATTTATTCCCGTGATACGATTTCGATAAAATGTTCTTCAAAGAATTTTAATCTTATCAGAAATCGTCGATAGACAACATCAGACAAATAAATTAGAAAATGATTACAGCAACTTGAGCATGCTGTTATCTGTGAATACTTATTACGGATTAGAAGCAAGTGGCTATTAAAACATAATAATAATTTTGTTTAAAGGTGGAGCCAAGCATCGTAAGACAAATGACATCAGCATTTATGCTTGTCCCACAGTTAATAGAATTAGATAACATAGGAAAATAAGCAATCTAGGAAAGTTATATTGGGGTAATTGCTTTATCACTACTTGTAAATGCCTTCGTTCTTTTTTACGAAAAAAATCCTACAAAATTATTGCAGTTGCTTGAAAATAATAAAAATACCCAGGGTAGCTACACAAAATGTTAGAAACTATAAATCCTCAATATGTAAGGACTGCATCTTGATTTAAGCATTGACTAGAACTCCGGAAAAGGGCATAGTTTGAAATCCACAGCCTTGGTGCTCCATATTCTTCTTGCACGGACGTTTGCTAGATTGTCGCTATTACTACTATAATCTGCAGTTGATTTAGAATTTCAAACGTGGAAATCTAAGACATAATTCGAGCACAAAGAGTGTAAAATCCCGCAATTCATTAGATAAAATTTCAAGTAAAGCTAAAATCATAGAACGACGAAGTTAATTGTGAACTTCCCCGATATTTTCTAGTCAAGATGTAAATCCATAATGGTTATTACCTGCTTAAATATTTAAATCCATCCGGTTCTCAATGCAATACATTTAAGCCAAAACGAGCGTGACGTTTTTCTTATAATAGACACAATTTTTTGTTCGTGGATTTTTGCTAGTTATAATTTAAAACAAGAATACCTCAACCACACAACACAACCACCATTCACTGAAGACTACTTTTAGGCTCGGAAATTTCTTTTTATCCTAGATCAGAGCTGTAGGACGCAGGGAGTTAATTTTAAAATTCTCTTTTCAAGAAGACCTGTCACAGATCACCGCCGTCTTTGTGAGAAAACAAGAAGGAACAGCTGGAACTTTTGACGAATAAGGAAAGAGTTTAAAAGAAACTTACCATGACTTTCCTGTGCTTATCCTCCAGCGAAGCAAAGGCAAGTTGCAAGGCAGTGTGCTCATCCCGGAGTATTGTGTTAAGCCCCTTCAGCTCCTCCAGACTGCTTTTAAACATCTGAATCTCCGCCCTCAGGCTTGTGTCAATTTGAATTTGTTCGGCGAGACTGCAAAGTGAAAAGACAACTTTCACTTTCGCTGCACATGCAGACGCACCGCTCCCTCTGTTTACCTGTGCTCCTTCTCGGCAATGACCTTCTTCTGCTTCTCCACCTTCAGGTTCAAGTCGACGATCATCTGGGCGTTCTCCCCCTTGCGTTTGTGCAGCTCCGTCAGGTCCTCCTGCTGCGCCAGCAACTTCTTCTCCAGGGCTGCGATGGCCATATTGGCCATGGAGGGGTCCTTGCTGCCGTTCGCGATCGCCGTCCGCAGCTGCTCGTTCTCCACAGACACCCGGAGGTTGTCCGCCTTCATCTGGGAGATAATGTCTAGAAGCCGGTTGTCTGAAATGGAATTGAAGACGCAAGAAATTCAGGGCCATGGCTAGAGCGGCGATGGTATGAGGAACTACTTTGACTAATTAAATCCTGGTAATTCCCGCATTCCCGTTTGTTTCTGTCCCGCAGCCGGACCACTAGGGCCTGACGCCAGTCTGGTTCGTCCCCGGACATAATTTTTCCCCACGCGCTCAAACAGCACAACAACAACGTTGAAGCGAATCCCTTTCCAGCTCAGGAAACTGAAACACCCAACTTATCAATCGCTTGACGGATTTACGATTTGAACAGTGTGACAGCTGACAGCTGTGGCTGTGACGTTTCGCGGTGTGCCGCAATTGAGTGGTTTAGTTGTCAGAAAAATCTTGCAAATGTTTGTTTTTATCCGGAATGTCCGGAATCTGAAATATTTTCGTTGTTAACCGTTTTTTTTTTTTGTACTTGAATCTTTCTCTGTTACAGTAACGTTGTAATTTCGGGCGAAGACACCTTTAGAAAATTAATTTTGTGTAGCAAAGTAACATTCCTGACTTACTTAAATTCACTGTAAAATTAGGTTATTGTATTTCTTGGGACACGTTGATTGACTCTTTTTAATTTTTAGCCAAATGCTATTCATTTGGCGAAATGGGTTTAATTCTTCGAAAAAGGAATTACTGTCACAACCCGTTATTTTCAATTATTTAATTAAAAGTAAGTGGAAAAAATCGTCTAACTATAAACCAGTGCATGTGAATCGAGCCTAAACAGCGTTCTCCAGTAACTCGATTCCAGCCGCGAGAGGCGCTGCCATCTCGAAGGATAGCTGTCTGTTTTGTCACTTTTCGGCTTCGCTTTTTCACTAGCAAAAGTACATCGAGTTCCCTTCTTGGTCGTTTCGGAGTTTTTGTTAAATTAAAGTCGTTCCGGCCAGTACTGAATTAAGCTTAAATTACAAACAGTGTTCCGTGGTTGTCCGGAAAATGAAATTCAAAATCGTCTGGCTTTAGGATACGAGCGACGGAAAAGTGAGAAAGTTTTTTTTGGAAGTGTCAAAAAGGTGCTTTGTGTCATTGTCCCCCACAGGGAGTCTCGTTTTTAGGCATTTGCGACGGAATTCAAATATCAATAATTTTTGTGTTCGTCGTGGCAATTTGCGAGTAAAGGGCTAATTGTGAATAATCCATGTAACCCGATAAAAATTTTGCTGGAATTAAATAGAAATATTCGCCGTTGAGTTTGTATGAAGTTGCGTATCCCCCCAGCCGCAGCTGCCTTTCGTTTCGATTTTTTTTTGGAAAATTCAAAACTCGTCTAAGCTGGATTACATTAAAACAGAAGACATAGGATCTCTCCAGGAAAACAATCCCTCGGCCAACAATAAAATGGTCAAGCGGTGAGTAGTACACTTTACGAAAATTTCAAATTCCTTTCGATCCGACGGCGGACCGAGAAGACCACTTTTGGTGGTGGTGCGATTCACAAGGATGTGGCTTCGGTGTCCTTCAAGGGTTTTGTTTACATCCTTGGACTCCCTGAGATGATGGGCGCATGGAAACAGTTGCAGCGGAACGGCAAGTGAAAAGGGGAAGAAGCGCGATGATGGGTTGGCGGGCGACTGCAAAATCGATTTCCAATGTTTTTCCTTCGTTTTTCCCCATTCCTTTCACAACACAGCTGTAAGGGTCCTGTCGCAACTCGGGGGCTGCTGCAAGCCACCCGTTCGACTTGAATTGCGCGTAATTAAGTTTGGTCTAGCTGCGGACTGGAGGACACGGTGCCGTCTCCTCTGACCCACATTCGCTGAAATTGTTATCAGCCCGACTTGTCTTGTTTGGGTCCCCCGACGCTTCTGAACTAAGTGCGCGTTTGTTTTGCAGCTGGCTGCGGGCTGCCCCTTTCGCATTTAGTGGACAGAGGCGCCCCACGAACTTGTTTGAATGCAGCGACGAGACGGCCTCAGATTGTTTACCGCCGCGCGGACGTCGGGGCTATCAGCGACGACCTTATCTTCGCTCCCCGGGTGATTCAGCGCTTACTGGCTTTGTCCTAGCCCGAGCAAGATTTTCTTCCCCGAATCCTTCGGGAGACGGGTTCTCTTGAGTCCCATTCCGCCCCCTTGCCCACTGAGTTTTCCCTCCCCGCGTCGGGCTCGACTCAGGAAGTGCTCGCTGGATGGGGCTCCAGGTTCCTGCCGCCGCATTATGCATTCAGCTGAATTGGATGTGTGTCTTATCTATTCGGTTTTCGTTTCCTTTGTTAAGCGCCTTCGGCGGGGAGTCCAACGTCCGGGCTGAATGCATCCCGCAATTTCTGCTGGTCGAGCTTCTTTCCATTATATTAAATTTCTATGCATCTTTGCGATACTGTGTTAAGTTGATTGGCCCCGTTTTCTCTGTACAATAGGGCAAAGATCATATTTCATTGTTCAATAAATCTGCGGTGTCCTATTCCGAATTTGCACCGCATGTTTCCGGCGCTCAGTTAAGAGTGGTTAGCCAATTAATAATTTCCTCACTTATATACCTATGTCCTGAGAGAATTAAAAAAAACATAATGGGGTATCCAGTATTTAACATATTAAGTTAATTGTGGGTCGAAAGCGGTTCATGATTAGTTATAAGAAAAAATAAATATATGTGTATCTAATACATATAATATAAATATAAGTAAACGCTGTTTTATTTTTATTTTTTCCACGATCCTAACCAGGTCTACAGATCCTAGCAGTTGGATCATACCTGAGGAGTGCCATTCATATATATGTATGTACCTATACCCAACAGAAGTCCTTTACAGCATTACCCACTAATAATCAAATTTTGGAAAAAAAAATGTAATTACGAGGTCAACGCAGAAAGGGACAATTGCAAGCATAAATAAAACTTTACAAGACTCCATAAAAACGTTTACTATTTTTATGTATGTTCTTTATCAATAAAATTATTTATGAAAACGATTTTGTTTCACAGCTAATTTATTTTTCAATGTTATTATATTATTACCAAACTATTCTTAAACTCTTGATACGTATTTACACCAATTATGCTTAAGCTATGTTAATAACAGTTGACACACATAACATCTTTCAGAAATGATGCCTTTTTCTCCCATATGAACTTTTTCTAAATTTTCCAATCTTTACTTAAAATTATTCAAAGCCATAAATAAAATAGCTCTTCCAAGAAAAATTTGTAAAATCAGGTCCCTAATTTTTTTTTTACCAATAGCACTTTTCTTTCAAATATATGAAGTTAGATTCCTTTTTTGTACTTAATGGTTTTTAGAAATTTTTCTTATTTACCGCGTACACACGAACCTTGAAAAAATATGCCATTTTGCAGGAATATATGCGCGAAAACAGTCAACGATTTTTCGAATTTGTTTCAGAACCAAAATAGTACATGTAAATTGTTAAAAATATTCTAACATCGTTGCCTTCGCTTATCAAAATTCAAGGTGGATGTATTTTCTAGCTATATACGTATCAACTTTCAAAAGGACTCGACGTTTCGCGTTTTACTACTGTCTTATTTACAAAACATTATGATTGCATATAAATATTAACAAAAATTAATGTGGGCGGCTGATTTTATTTCCAGATCGTACCCTTATTTGTCCCGTTCCTGCATTACAAAAAAATAGACAGAAATAGATCTGATCAAATACGTCTTAACTTTGTCAAATTGAGGAAATATTATCAACATCCATCCATTGAAATCAAGACCCAACTGAAAAAAGCGGTGACTTCTATGCTCTGTGATGAAAATATTTACTACGATGTTTAAAAACATTCCGAAGCTATATTTCTTTTGTGCTTAATTAAAAGAAATGTAGATTAAAGAGTTAATAAATTGATTCTGAAAATACGCATATTCCTTTAATCACACATCCTCTTCTTGAAGAAAAATTCCAAGTCCCAAGTATGCTCACATCAGGATATTGCATTCCAATAGATGCTCCAGACGAAGCTGTTTGGACAGACATCGCTGGCACCAACAGAGCTCGTGCTATGTCCTGTCTGCTGCTGGAAAATCGAATTATTCTCGCAAACGATGAGAAAATTTAAATTAACTTTTTAATTAGATATTCTAACCTAATTATTGACATGTCTGTAGTGTCAGTATAGTAAGGGAACGTTTCATTATAAAAGGTTGTTGTGTTCCGAATTAATTGAATGAACACTAGGCAGCAACGTGTAATTTTATTTAATTCTGAGTTTCACCCTATTCGAATTTCGTTTGGTAACATTCTCCGGTTTTACAACAATTATGCCTATAACTAGTTTTAATGTAGTATGTACAGGTAAAGCTACAGGCATGTAAAAAGCAATTATATAAATTTCAGCCAGTTTTACTCATTTATCATAGAATATTAATATCTAGTGTTCTTTTACTCATTATGCCTAATTCTATTAAAAAGTGCAACAAGATTTGCAAGGAGCAAATTCAGATGTTTCGAAAATCAGTTAAGGAATACGATCCCATAATGATTAAATAAAATATAAATCAATCGCTTAAAATCTGAAGAAAGCAAATTCTTTTCACTTCAAATAATAATAACAATAAAATTTCGCACAAAACCATTGATGAATTGTTTCCTTTAAAAATCCATTTCGAAAATCTTTGCCTGGAACATCTATTGGAATGCAATACCCAGATGTGACTATATTTGGGATTTAGAATTTTTCTTCAGAATGAGCCATATGAATAATCTGATTAGATTTAGAGTCTATGCTTTCCTAATTTAGAATTAAGTTTTTTTAAGTCGCAGAACACATTATTATTTTATCCATTATTGCCATATTCATATGTCTTACATTACTTTCTTTACTCGAGACGAAAAGATTGTCAACGTAGAGAGTCAAGGTTTAATGCGGAAGCTGTTTGGCGTACTAATTTAAGAAATTAAATTAAATGTTTTACCTAATTTATTACATACGGTGGTAAATTTCTCAACTGCAAGAGAAAGCAAAAGGTCAACTACGGTTAGCACCGACCTCTTCTAAGATCAAGAAAAACATTTTCTGATATCTTTTAAATATTGCAAATGTAAGTAGTTTTATTACTATCTTGGGAATTATTTTGAAAGTTCGAACGGACTTCAGACTTCAATGTTGCCTTGAAATATAGAGCCAAAGCTAAAAAAGTTTGTGAATTTTTTCTTCTACCTTTATTTGTATAAGAAATCAAGCTCTCAATTTTAAGGGCACCTTCCTTTCGACGATTCGGCGTCCTCCCAGAGCTCAAGAAAGATAACTTAATTATTTCCATTATAATTAAACTAATTCTGTTAATTAGCGCTGTACCGATAATTGTCTCGACGTAATCAAATCAGTGAAATCGTAACTGCCATCTCTGCCAGGAAAGTCTGCTGCTCTCATGGACCGCTCAGCATCCGCTCGACCAGCGAAGGCAGCTGCACGAGCAGAACCAAAATTTCGAAAATAAAAATCGTTTCTGCTGGCGGCCGCTGCTGATCGATAGGCTTTCACTTAGAAAGGCCCGCCGCCATCTCTGGATTTGAATCAAAAGAATTGACGAAATAAATATTCGCACCGCGAAGTGGATTCCAGAAATATGAATCTGCGGGTTGCGCGCCTAGTGCAGATCGGCGAGGCCGGGGGGCGTTTCTTTTGTGTGCGCCAGCCAGGTAAACTTCTTGAAATGCGAGTTAAGAAAAAAACATGTGTCTTGAGGGGCAGAGTGAGTAAAAAGAAGCGCTAAGTGCTGGATACGAACTTCCTCTTGGAACAAGTTTTGACTACCTCAAGGCACCTTAATGTGCGGCTCCGCTTGCAGCGTTTTTGTGGACAAGATCACTCCGAGAGGCGGCTAGAAGAGGCTCAGCATCAGCTGAGTGTTCGTGTACGCTTTGTTTGGTTAAAACCACATGTTCAGATTGAAATCAGACACTTTCAGAATTCAAAATGTTTCCCAGTGTTTTCAGATGAATTTCACTCGAGAGATACTCGTAAGTAGGCACCTATCTCAAGAAGAGGCTGAGAATTTTATTTAAACAATTTAAACTCAAGCCCCCACCTGAATTATTAAATTAATAATATTTATTTGCGTATGTCTAGTAAACGAAAGATTCAAAGATTAGCATTTTGGATTAGCGCGGCTAATGCGTAGTACTTTTGTAAATACCTCTCAACTCTTGAAATTGCCTCTAACCACGCCTAAGTTCAACGCAATTTAATTGGTAAACAAATCCATAAGCACACAGATGGACCATTCAGAGGATAAAAGGCAGAGAGATGAAAGCGAACAAAACAATACCAGATTTAGATAAGGGTGCAAATGTGATACGCCTCGCTATTTTTTGCAATGTGTACGTTAAACAGCGAATAGTTTACATTACTTATCTTTTTGTTTAGAGGATGCTGGGTGCAACATTTACATTTTTGAAAATTTGCGCCATATTGATTGATTGCATGTAATAACAGATTTTAGGGGTTGTTAAAGGTTGTTAAAAAATCCACTTTTTCAATAATTTTAGATTCATAAGTTTAATATTGACGATGCGTCTTAGGTTTCGGTTTAAAAATAATTCGACATTTACCCATCGGTGATTATTCAATTTTATAAAATAATGATTACTCCGCCAGACAACCTTTATTAGGAATGGTTGTGAAATATCCTTAAATCGTATAGATATTAACATCCTTTTACTCTGACAAAGTACTGTAAGAGTTTGGAAAGGGAACAAATTCAAAAACAACTTAACTGTGTCAATTTGCCATTTTATACAACAAATGCGTGCTTGTCACCATATTTAAAAGCAGTTATTGTAAAAAGGTTAGCTTTATGATTTGTTTTGTAATATTCACGAAACTTCAAACATTATTAAAAAATTTTTACAAATAATAATAAAGCATAGATTCATTCATTCAGTACTTTTATTTTTAATACTAGAGAGCGGATATTTAGACATTTTTTTCGGAAACTGTTCAAAGTCTTGTTTAAAGATGATAATTTAAAGAAAGAAAGTTATTTATTATAATCAATACGTTCATATGTAAGAAGATTGGCAACTCTTAACAAAGTAAAGAATGCCAAACGAAACTGGCTTATTGACGGCAGGACTTTTTGTGTATTTCCTAAACAAACGACGTATAAAAGCTGACGACATCATAATCTTTCAGGAAAAAACAAAGTAAGAGTTGGCATGACGATAGAACAAGCTCCTATATGTTAAGAATGAAAAGGTTATGGATTTCGCCGTGAAAGAATGATTGTAAGCAAAAAAGTGATACACCTGCTACATCCGCGCGTAGCATCAATATAAAAGTTGTCGATCACGTTAGGGCCATTGCCAGCAAACGAACCTCATCGGTCTTTATTTTTATAAGAATATCTCAATCCACCGCAGCGCTGCCGCAGACTGGTACGAAACTAAACGACATTTTTTAGGATCAGTTACATTTGTTCACGTCCTTTTAGCATGTGAAAGGTAGTTAGAAAACGAAAGCAACAAAATTACAGAATTATAGAAAAAGCGATTTTGTTTCAAAAAACGATGGACAGCTGGACAGAGGACGTCGATGGTTGGGAAGCATTTCAAGTTAGCTTCACTGCTGGCATTTTAAGATTCCTTCGCGTAAAGGCGGTGGAAACCCACAGCCGGCGTCTCCGTCGTCGAGTTTGCCGTCATTCAAGCATGAAAGTTTACAGGTTCGTTGAACTGCTTTTACTTTTAATTAATCAAAGGCAGTTAAAGGTAAGATTAGCCAGCACAGCAAGAATGTGCCGCGGAAAGAATTTCTGTTCTTGGGGGAAGCAATAGTTCTTAAAGACAATCGAATCTCATTTGCTTCACATTTCCGCATTTATTTATTTTTCTACTTTATTTGTACTTGTACAATCTACTTAGACATGGTTTTCATTCAACATTGCAAGTTTTTCCAATCTGAATGAAAACTTCAACTATTTGTTCATTAAGTGCCAGGAGATTATCAAAACATTAGAACTTCCGTTCTATTTGGGAAACATCGAAGTTATTTTCAACGTTAAAGAAACGATAAAGGCAGAAATGTGTAAATCTTTTATGTTTGGCACACACCTCGCACGTGCTTAAAAAAGCACAAAACGCATTTGGTGTTAATCTTTGCCTCTATGTGATAAAACAGTCGTTAAACCTCTTTTCATTTTTAAGAGTGTTGAAATTTACGACAGTTATTATTCCTACACACAAACACCTACGTAATTACAAAAATATGATAGCCTTCGGGCGATGTAAAAATAATACCTATATTCCATTATTTCTAAGAATAGCCTGAAGGCTTTAAAATGTCTAATGGATGATATTATGCAGCATAATTAAGTAAAATTGAGAAAGAGATTAAAGAATTTCTGTATGTTTTCCTTAAATTTACATTCAATAAACTCCATTCTGAATTTATTTGTA
This sequence comes from Tolmerus cingulatus, assembly GCA_959613345.1. Classification (NCBI taxonomy): domain Eukaryota; kingdom Metazoa; phylum Arthropoda; class Insecta; order Diptera; family Asilidae; genus Tolmerus; species Tolmerus cingulatus. The sequence goes on along the minus strand of OY390711.1, from coordinate 5,757,616 downwards.
TATATGCATATATTTCGTAGATACAAACAATTTTAATTTATTATAAGGACCTACATACATATATACCTAATATTCAAAGATTTAATGAACATGTTTTACATTTTTGTTCAGCTAGAGACATTTTAATATCGGTTAGCTAAAGAGCTTAATATACAAGAATTTTGAGTGTAAAACAAATTCTACCATACCAATAATTGGATTACATGTATATTTTGAACAGATTTGATTTTTTGAATAGTCATTTTTTAGTATGCAAGAATTCAAATCTAGGCCCACCAACGTATACGTCTCATTTTACTTTTCACTCTGAATGGTGAATCATGTTGCAGTCGGAGTGCAAGACAAGATATTGAAATGCAGTTCTGTCTCAAGGAAGCCCTCTTGAAGATTGACAATTAAGCCAGTTTTAAGTCTTACTTAATTTGCAAAGGAAATGCTACAGCCGTATCTTCCCATCAGTCAACAGCGGCGACGTCAAGGAGGACCGAATCGATACCCAGGACACTACGAAGACGTCTCAGGACAGCAGTCCTTCTCTAGCTAACATCTAAGAAATGTATAAAATGCATAATCCATCGATTTTTACGGTCACATTTTCGTGCACATGTACATACAACTGAGTACCGAACCCGAATCAGCCCCAAATTCGAACGTCAGGTGGTTGTCTTCTTGATTTGAAAGGGTAGGTCTTGGGAGGTGGGCTTCAACCCTTTCCATGCAAATCATGTTGAATTATGTGTAACCTCGAATAGGCTCAAGTTTGAGCCTGGGCGTGCGACAGGATCCGCTCCACGTGAAACTCTAGACGCGTCTATTTAACCGCCGCTTTATCTAGACTTCGCCCGAATGCACGTAGAATAACCTCCGCTCTATGGAAAATGGTGCACTTTAATACAAATATAACGATCTACGTGCGGTTGACTGCATAGCGGAGCCCTCGCCGACGAATTCAGGTTGCGAGCGAACTAGGGTCACGGCCATGACATAATATTTAACCCGCTCTAGAGGGTTTTACCCCTTTTCTATATATGCTGGGAATCGCATTGACGGGTACAGAAGCTATTCCTGGAGTTCTGTAAGATTCTGTTGCCTTAAGCCTTTTTAATAAAATTATCACTAGAAGACCAGGCCGACAGTAAGGCGATTTAATCGTCCTCAGGCGTGGGACGAGGACCACTGCATGTGTGTATGTATGTATTCGAACAAAAACGTCTGAGGTGTGGAAGTTGACGATTGCGTTATTAAGAGGATTTCACCTCTATTCATTTACCGCAAACTGGGAAATTAACACACTTTGGTGAAATCGATATTTGGGTTGCATAAGGAATTTTTGCTAAATGACTCTCATATTTCTATGGCTTTAAAGAGCGTGCAAGCGCTTTAAATTGCATTTTTCGCTTTTAGCTTGACTGCTTGATTTGACCTTGGCCGACAAACCGATAAAGCAGTTTGCTTAATTTAAACCTACTATTTTTAATGAATTGTAGTTTGTTGGCATAGTTGTTAAATACACTTTTGTCCGTTATTTAGATTGCATTCACCTAATAGTGGTTATAGAAATTAAAATTAATTGCTGTATGATTTTATTCCAGATAATAAAATGATCATGAACTCGTTCAAATTCGTTATATGTAGTTTACAATGTTTTACCGAGATTGATATATTTGCGCAATTTAAAAGAAAATTAAACATGTTAAAAAAACAGCTCGTAATCTATTAAAGATTCAAATCATGAAGTCTTATTAACTATTGTTCCTTTAATAGTTTTTTAATACTCGAATCATCAGGTCTACAGCTGACTGTCCAAAATTTGAAAGAAAGTACATAACCAATTTTGAAGGTTCCAAAATTTATTATTTGAATTTTATAATGGAATGAATCCATTGTTTTTTTTAGAGAAGAAATCGTTTAATTAGCAGGTCTAAATGAGCCCTTCTTACCTAAAATAATGGTGATTAAAAATTTGTACACGTATTTCCCACCGTGATTTAAACACTAGGCTTAGAAGATCTCAATCGAAGTAGGGGAATTTAAATTGGTTTTGCGATAATTTATTTTCATTTTCAAGTCGTAAACATGAAAAACGTTCACGTTAAATAACTAAGCATATATCATATAGAAAAATCAAATGAGGTAGAAACCTGACGCCTATAGAGTAGGACAATATTAGAGGAAGCTACAAGTTTGCTGATGCACATTTTAATATCTGTAAAATTTACCTGCATTATTTTCACAATATTAATTTTTTTATCTTCACATTTTCAAGCAGAGTCTTTTTCGTATTAGTGAAAAACGCAGTAAATTGAAAATACGATTCACGAAAAACGAAATATTTACGTATATTATATTTATATTTTTTACTTATAACTTCAAACAACATTTTAATTTCCTAAAATATTAGTTATACAATAAGCAACAAACCACTTCTATATGTATATTGTACTTGGTTTTTAATTTTCTCTTTTTTACGTTCATTGACAAATTGATAGATTTTCTAAAAAATAGAGAAAGACAACATGATACATATATTCACAATAATTTTAATTCTTTCTGTATAAATTCAGTTACCTGCGCTAAAACTTTTGACTTTTTGATGGTTAACAGTTCCTATTGGATTTATCGATTAAAACATGAGATGGCAGTTTCTACGATTTAATTTTAATCAACTCAAATGAAAAAGAAGCCATGGTTTATAATTGAAACAACTGCAACAAGAACTTCCCTTCCATTCAGATAGACAGGTCGTCCCATCGTAGTTATTTAATTGCCAGTCTGTGCGGAAGGATACATGACCAATACATGCAAATTCAGTGTTTGATAAATTGCCTCGAACAGTGTGTCAACTTGACATAGTGGAATTTTTGGTTAATGTTCCCACTACACGGTCAGTGTAGCATTTTCGCCCGCTCTTCTGATGTCGTCTATTTTTGGAAATGGAATGTATTGCAGCAAACAAAATTAACAAAATGGGAAAACTCTGTTGATAATTTTCCGGGGCAATGTTCGTAATTGATATTTGATGTTTACAAGTGGTTAAAATAAATTAGCAAATAATAATAACAGGAACAATACTGAGTTCTAAACAGCATATCTTCGAAATATTTATCTTGGCGAGCATCAATAATTAGTTCAATAGTAAAACATGTTTAACTATTATTACTCATCGCTATGTAAAGACATGAATCATCTCGCTTTCGAAAGCAAACTAAATAAATAAATACAATTTTAAAAATCACTCTCCGATTTTTATGATTCAGAAATGCTTTGTTTTGATTTTAAAAAGGTTAACATAAATGATATAATAACATATGTACAATGATCAAAGGTCATGGAAAAAAGTGGTATAAACTTACCTACCTTATTCAGAGCAAGTGGAAGAGTATGAAAAATATAAAATTCCTGTTCTGGTCTGCTTTAATTTGATTAATAATATCAATCTTTTACATGAAATTTTTAATAACAACACTCTATTTTTGCTTTCGTGCAAATGCACAAAGCTATAAAAATGAATATATTCTAAAGTTCATTTACTTCATGTAAAAAATTCTAAAAACGCTATATTAAAAGTCTATTTTCGCGAGAGTTTTATGACGCATTTGTTTTGGTTATACCTTATTTGATTTTTTTATTACCAAAAAATGCAAATAAATCCCCAAATACGCGCATTTGAGATTCAACGCAGGTACAGTCGATCAACAGATTACCTAATTAATATTATAAACATTTCTCCACTAAGCATGCAAACAGTGCGAATTAACTTTGTTGATAGTTCCGCCGATGTTTATAATGAAGGGGGTGGTTTGGGTACACACAAGCTGATTTAATTCGCACAATTTTCCTGTAATTGGCAAGCAATGCTTCCATACTATGGAAAGGAGATCGATGAACTCACCTTTCACCTTTACCTTTACCTTTTACGAAAATTAGGCTCTCTAACCGAAATTATAATTTATAAAGGTGTAGAAGCCCTGGCGGCGCGTTGTATGGTGGACGCTACGAACATAGACGCAAACGCCGAACCAACAAGATTTCTTATGAATTACACCTTAACATGCTATTCTTGGAAAGTCCATTGTTTTTGCACCCCGTCATTTTACCATCATACTCTTAATTAAATACCAACCACGAGATCTTGAGCTGCCTTCCATTGTGTAATCCGCCACAGCTACCACCTATTGATTTTACGTGCAGACGAAAATTTCTTTTGCACTTATACCTTCGTGGCGAACGCTATACGTTTCCTTAGCAGCAGAAAGGTGGCTCGCATTGTGATGTGTGCATTTTTCATGCACCTTGGATTCCGTGACTTATTTATATTATATTTAAGCACTTACAACCAGCTTATGAATACTAAAAGATTTTTCTCTACGACAGTCGAATTTTTTATATTTCAAGTAAAATTATTAATGAGGTACATTTCCTTTTCGAATTTACTACCTTCCGGCATTCTACAGGTAAAACTGGTTGAAAAAGGAGAATAACAAAGTATAGGTATAAAACTAAAATACTATTATACATACATCCATTTCTTCACCTCGAGGGTAATTATGTCGCGTGGAATTTCAATGCCTGAAGCAGCATTATTATAAAGTCACATAATTTCATTTGTGTTGGAGAGAAAACAATGGCAAAATAAGCATATCCTACTGTGGGGATCGTTTTTGAATTCAACAGCATTTAATAATAATTTACAATAATTATTAATTACTGAACTTTTTCAACATTATTATTTTTTAAGTAAAAATCTAAAGGAAAAAATGCGGCTGGCACACTTTTAAACATAAGTAAAATTAAAAATCGCCAAAATTTATAAACACGTATGTAAGACTTAGCGTTTTGCAATTCTTGAAATGATCCTAATTTATAATGCTTATAGAGTTTTTCGTTCTCAGGAAACAGAGTGTGTATATTTATTTTTTAGATATTGTTACCCACTCTGAGAAGAACTTTGTGCATTATAAATGTAAAGTAAAAATGTACAAATGTACCATAATAGTATTACAGCGTTAAAATTGTATTACATTTTTTACATAACATTTTAAGAGATGGATGCTAACCACTTGAATGTACTATTATATTAAATGTGAATGAATCAAAAATGAATGAAAAGCGTTCAGTCTCGATTCACAGGTGGATTGACCACAAATATACTAATTTGGCAACTGACCTGAATAAATAAGAAGTTTATTTACCTCTGGTAGGTTGAGGATTACCAAAGCACCGCGGTCTATAATTAGAAAACTATTTAAGAGTTTTGGACAGGAGGTGCCATTACAAAGATTTTAATAAAATGATAGGGGGGATTTATACGTACCTGCCAGCGCAATTATAGTTACTATTTATATTAAATAAGCTACGGCTGTAAATTTACGTGGGATTTATTTTTGAGTGATCGCAAAGGTAATTAAGTTTACTATGATTAACTTATTAAGGCGATGACTGAATTACTATGAGTTTATTTTCCTCAACTTTTTCTCTTGTATTTCTTAGTTTTTGGTTTGATCAATTAATAAATAAGATATGTATCGATATACTTAATATTAATAAAATAGTAATGAAAACCAACAAGTTGTGTTAAGAGAAAATCCACGACTAATTCTTTGTGTCTAAAAGTAACAGAATGCCAAACTTTCTGGAATAGTTTTTTTTAAAGAAAAACCAAACATCTTGAGATAAGGGCGGAACCCTTACCGGACCCCTTTTTTTCGCAAAAAATTGTTGGCGATGCAGCCGTTAAAGAAGGAAATACATGGAAAAATAAAAGAAAAAAGCAAGAAACACTGAATGTGTGCAGGTTTTTACCAAAACAGGTTTAGAGATAATTTCGGAAACATGTTGCATATTTTGTCTTGATCGCTGAATTTATATCTGCCCTTACTTGAATTTAGCTAAGGGAACACATTTAGAAATAACGATCTATTTCAGTTTATTAAGTTTATCTTACTCGGACCCATTCGTTAGGTGTCTTATTTATCAAGGGTACTATAGAAGAATTGTTGAAGTTAATTTAACTAAGGGTAGATAATACCTTTTTTGAAATTGTAGTAAATCCACATAAAAATACCAATTATTTAAGTGCATCGAATGTCGTGGATATATGTGCATGCATACGTTGTAGGCTACACACATAAGTTTATTGAGGATATTAAAGCTTGAGACCCTCTATCCTAATTTATCATACTAATCATGACAAATCGGAATACTTTTCACTTATTGGTGAAATTTCTTTTGAATATCATAAAAATGTCTATTTAGAGAATTTTAAAGTTGTATTTTTTTTTAAGATAAAATGAAAATTATTACATTAAGATTTTTTGATTAATAAAATATAAATAAATTAGGTCTAATATATTCAGTTTCGTAATGTATATTTAACACTTTCTTTTTATTTTGCAGCACTGATGGGACCGAATCACCAATTCTCGCGGAACCAGACACAGAAGGCCATGAAAAACCCAGAGTAAGATATGGTGAATTAGTCATACTTGGGTGAGTTATTTTTTATTCTGTACGAATATGCTATTTATAAACAAATATAATATTTTATGATAATTTAACTGATTAAATGAAAAAAAGCTGCGATAAAATACAATATATTCAAACAGATAACTTGAGTTTTTACTTATTACAAAAACATCACCTAATATTTTCAGTATTCAGATAAACAATTTGCATGGTTTTCTGTGAAAGATAATATTTCTTTTTTTAAATGACAGAATGTTCTGTTCGTTTTGGTCAAAAGTGTTTCCATTATTGCAGTAAAACTGTACGAAGAAAACATGAATACTTAATTAAAAAGAAATTACTTAGATTCATTACAAACTAAATTGAATTAAAATGCAAGATGAAGCACGCGAATTTAAGGCACGATATAGAAAATATGTAGATGAAATTTTGCTGTGAGGATTTGATTAAGGATCAAGCTAGTAGAACATTTTATTTGAATTTCTCTCGAATAAAAACGAAAACAGGAGGTACAAAAACATTGCACATTAAGTGGCCACCAACTTTTTCATAGTAAATATGATGAAAGGCTTGCATGTTTGTTGGATGATGGTGTTTACTTTAATTTAAATATTTCCCGCCATGTTGACCCAACTTCAAATGTATGTACATTTTTCCACAGAATTTAAATACGTTAAATGTGATGAAAAATTAATTAAAAAAACTGCATATACCGGATACGATGTAAAAATTTTATAAACTGTTTTATAAAAACCAGTTTTTTACATTTACTTACCTTTTAATATTTGATACTTTTTAAAAGTGCAAATGAATTAGTGCGAAAGTGTTCATAAAAAAAAATGTTCAATTTGTCCGAATACCGCAAACATTCAACAAATCGTTGTACTGTCACAAATATAATTATAATCGTTGCGGAGCTACTTTCGACTTCGTTAGTTCTGCCCTAGCCTTTTTGTCTCTTCGATACCCTAAAAAATTATTGTTATCTTTGAAATATAATGGATTGAATGAGAACCACTTTTAAAGCTCTTAGAGATGGGGAGTTGTAAAATCGATAGCCATTTATCTTCATAGCGTAAACAGGGTGTCCTAGAAGGAATACTTGATTTGGGTTTCACGAGAAAACGAAGTCTTCTCTTCGGCAAGTATTTGAGGCAAAAGTTGCGTAACCAAAATCGTTTGGTTTAAAGTAAACTGACATTTCAAAGAACAAAAAAATGTTAGCATCATATGCTATAAAGGGAAAGTTTTGAATGCTTTTTAACTTTTAGCTTTTATCAATATTATACTCATATTCAATCGAATTGTTTACTTCAGTTATAATGGATACCTCCCGCAAGGCGACAGAGGAAGGAGGCGATCGAAATTCGTTTTGTACAAACGTACAGAACCGAATGGAGTAAAGCGATCAAAGCATTACGTAGTGCAATCTCCACAGACATCAAAGGCCATCTTGGATGCCAATCAGCATTCAATATCGTACACCTTGTCCAGAAATCAGGCTGTAATCGTGGAATACAAAGAGGATCCAGACACAGATATGTTCCAGGTGAGTTTGGCGCTTTGGTGCCATTGATATGATACTTGAATTATTCCAGGTAACTATTGGCCTTATGATCGATTGCGCTGCTGACGTAAACTTCCTTATTCAGCTGGCAGTTATTTTTATTGGTAGAACTGTAATTACCTGCTGGTACCTATCGGCGATTGTTCTTGACTGACAATCTACTCAATGACCTCATTAGCATATTTACGCGATTTTTTGTCTCGAACGAGGATTGCACCTTTCATAACATCAATATCATTTATGCTGAAAAAGCTCCCTAATCGATTTAATCGATTTTAGTTGACAGTTTTGTCTCTTGTAATTACCATACTCGTTGCGAGATTGACGTGCTCCTCAGATTACTAATTTTGCGGGTATGGCAGCAGAAAATGACTACATTTATTATGCATGCGTATAAAAGGCAGTAGGGCAAGACCCGAACTGTGGTATCAGAAGGCAAACGCGGCTATTGATTAGTTCGGTAATTGGTTTAGTGTCTCTTATTTCTTTGATTGGCGCCAACTGGAGGATTTTGGAGTGCGTCAACTAATTACTATTATCATAAAGCCTATTAAAGAAATTGTTTGTTCTTTTCAAAACCAAAAGTGAATAAATCATATAGAGACCACGCAAAATTTTCAATCAATATTTTTAGAGGGCTTCTTTGCATTAGCAAACCTTTTCGGCACAAAAATAATAAAACGATATTTTTGTCTATGCGTGGAAATTTTTACTTCGAAATTTCTTTGTATGTGTATTGGTTATTGGAACTAAACTTAAGTGTTTTGCAGACAAATATGTAATATACATTATTTGTACATATATGTATATCAAAAGCAGCAAATCTTTCAAACGAAAATTCCAAAATATTCAAGTGTAAATGATTTCATCTCCGTGCTCACATATTTATTAAATTTGCACAATTGCTTGGCGAGTGTTTCATAGATGAAATCGTTTTGAACCGCCAACCGTGAAAATTGTTACGGACGCAATGGGTTAATTCCAGATCGGTTCAACACATTCCCAGTCGATAATGTGCAAACAAAGAAATATATCGCGGGCATTCATTTAGCTGAATTGGATGTGAAATACATCCTTGCACTTAGCACAATAATGCACGCGAAAAACGCCATTATTTTTTCAATTAATAGGAAATGCGCGGTTGTTGTGCGGCCAGACAAAATGCGTGCCATGCCTTTTAAGCCTTTCAAGCTTTCTTTTCTCGGTCAAATCGAATTATTGATTTAAAATATGCTCATGCCTCCAGGCACTTAGCTTGCTGCAGTTTGTGCCAGTATTTTAAAAATTTCATTAATTATTGCCGTGGCGAGCGCCGTCATGCAGTGCGCGGGGCTATTTTTAAAAGCCTTGGAAATGCAAGGCCTTTATAGGCCTGAGCTTTTAGTTGCTTCTTGTGGTTCTAATTTAATTTTTCCATTGCTTTTTAGCGTATTAAAGGGCTCTCGCATTGCATTCCTGCTTACTGAAGAATGAAAACAGGTTAAAAGATCGGTTTTCCATGGTACCGATATTAACAGCATACGCATAATCAGTAATTGTTTTTTTACATAATTTTTAATTTTTGCTTTAATAAACAAGTGAATTTTAATGTAATCACACAGGCACTGAATAATTGAATTTCGCTTACAGGAAGTTATTCGGCAACGTGAGAAAATTCCACTGTGCAGGTGATTCGATTAAGCTTATTGAAATAATTTGAATTTTATAAAGAGGCTAATTTATTTATAGGAAATTTCCATTGATAGAAAGTTCAAAAGTATTAATGAATAAGCATATTTTGGTTTTTATTACCATACAAGTTAAATTATAACGCATGCATAGGAGTATATAATTTAAAAGTAAAATAAAAACTCTAATTTGACTTTAAGTTAAAAACTCATAATGTGCTATCTGGTTTAAGCTCGGTTTAAATCCACATGCACCAACTATAGATTGGTTTAAATTAACCTTAGTCCAAGCTTGAGCCAGAGTTTGGTCAAGTTTGATCCACAACTTCTAAGACTCAACATTGAGCCAGACTCTATATTCGAAAATGCGCATTTAATGCATCGGATCAACTTAATTAAATAGGATTAATACTTTAGGTTATCTTATTTCAATTTTGTTTCTACTTAGCAATTCAAATTTTTTGGAAGGATCGATTTTTCAATATATTATTAACCTTATTAATTATGAAAAAATCAGTTTAACAACGAGGAAAAATTATTTGCCAAACATTATCTGATGAACAACATGAGTCTTATCTGCCGCATTAATGAGTTTATCTGTCTGATAGCATTTTAAATAATAGCCAAGTTGATTATTGAGATGATTTTATTCAACGAATAAATTTAAGTATGCAACAATTGAAAAATTGGCCCAAAATTAAATAAACTAACCCATTTGCTCAAATTATCCTATCTCTAGCTCATAACCGATATGAAAGGTATCACTGAATTTAAAATAGTATCTCCCACCCAAATGATAAAAATACAAAAATTATGATAATTTCGATACACCAATTATATTCAATTTTCAGGTTGGTAGATCATCAGAATCTCCGATAGATTTTGTTGTTATGGATACGCTGCCTGGTGACAAGAAGGATGCAAAAGTTATGCAGAGTACAATTTCACGTTTTGCGTGCAGAATTTTAGTAAACAGAGGAGAATTGTCGAAGGCGCGGATATATGCAGCTGGATTCGACTCTAGCAGAAATATATTCTTAGGTGTAAGTATCATAAGTACGAATTTTTCCCATTGTATGGAAAATATTTAACCTACAGTGCGAGAATTGAGACTTGAGTAATTCAATTTGGAAATTAAATATTGAACAAATTACCGTAGGTAGAACCACTTCCAGTCAATTATAACAACAAATCCTGGAATGTTTTACTGAATGCCAACATACAGTGTTTGATAGTATAATAATCACACTGTTATATCCTAAAACCCCCAAGTGTCCCACCTTGTCGAACACACAATTCAAGCTCATGAAGGCTCAAAAGATTTGAAGAGGATCAAATTGCCAATTAGTCAAAAGTCAGAGAATTAGAGTCGCATAATAGGGAAAAAACATTTTTCCCTTATTCCTTATTAACGCAGCAGAGCATGAGACTTGAATGTGTTGGAATCGTCCCAAAATTATTTTTCCTTCATTAATTTATCCCCCGGCTGCAGTTTCTGTAGCGTAACATTTGTATGAGGCGAAATGTTGAGGTGGCACACAGCTACATTTTACATATTTGCTTACCTCATTGCAGGAGAAAGCAACCAAATGGCAGGATAATATTGAAATTGATGGCTTGACTACAAATGGTGTCCTAATTATGCACCCGAAAGGTCAGTTTTGTGGAGGTAATGCGAAATGTGGGCTGTGGAGGGAATGCTCCGTAGGTGGGGATGTATTTAGTCTAAGAGAATCAAGGTCTGCGCAACAAAAAGGTCAGCCGGTAAGGAAATTATTTGTTCGGCTCTACTAGGGGACAATAAATCTGAAATTAACTTTTACCTTCACAGATATACGAAGAGTCAAATGTTCTTCAAGATGGGACCCTAATTGATTTATGTGGTGCTACGCTGCTGTGGAGGTCCGCAGAAGGTTTACAGCACTCACCGGTACGATCAGTCCAGATTGTTTTAGTCCTTTTAAAAGTTTATTTGGAATGAATTTTGTTTAGACAAAAAGAGATCTCGAAAAACTTATTGATGACATTAATGCTGGAAGACCTCAATGCCCTGTCGGTCTAAATACTTTAGTGATACCTCGAAAAGTCAGCCTAGGAGAACAATGCAACCAGCCTTATGTTTATCTCAACTGTGGCCATGTTCAAGGTAAAATTATTTTCTTTATATTGCAAATAATTATTTAATTACTTCGTTTCGTAGGTCAACATGACTGGGGCCAAGACAAATCAACCGGAGCTAGGAGGTGTCCAATGTGCTTAGAGTTAGGACCCGTAGTTACGCTTTGCATGGGCTTAGAACCAGCATTCTATGTTGATTCTGGCCCACCAACATATGCTTTCAATCCTTGTGGACATATGGCGACAGAAAAAACAGTAAAGTTAGTATTTTATTATTGTTTGTAGATAATTATTTTAATTTGTTTATATAAGCTGAGTCTATTTCAGGAGGTTAACGAATGTTTCAATCTAAAAAATCAAATTAATAATGTTCTTATTATTACTTTTTACTACTATGCTTTAACACGTTTCTCGATTGCATCAATTTACAGGATTTTAAGAAGTAGAATCAACCTTTACCAAGCCCAATTGGTTAAGTTACGGTCCATTATCCAGAAGACGGTCTAAAAATAAATAATTCTCTATATATACATACGTAAGGGAAAGTGTGAGGATGGGTTTAAGTAAAAAAATTAAAAAATATAGCAATTCCTTGGAAAAGTTATACTTTCTCTTAACAAATGATTACCCGATAAAAAATCGGCTTAACCTCTTGGCAAACATATCAATTATATCTCTTGGAAAAAATTGAAACCTTGCAATTTTGTAATGAAAAGCTTTAAAAAGGGTATGGTTTAGTCATTTAACTTTAAAACTTCCCAAGAGGCGCTAAATCTCTACTTTATGATATAAGTTAATTAAATTGGCTCGCTTTTAACTCTACCTTTATTTCTGTTTTATGAAATTTGGGGCTGTAATACACTTAAACGGCACCGACGAATTTTTCTGTTAAATATTTTTGCGTGCAAAGGTGAGGAAGTAAATTGGTTTTACAAATCATGTTTTGTGCTTTTATTTTGGGTCCGAAAATATTGAAAGAAGTTCTATCGCCCTCGTCGTTTATTAAAATAAAGGTTACACTAATGTTAATTTCAACCAAAACTAATTTTTAAAAGAACTATTTTTCTTAAGATTGACGTTTTACTAGATTATGTTTTTATTCTAAAGTCTCTTTTACATTTCAATAATATCTTATTACTCGTCATAAGTTACTTAACTGGAAAGTGATAGTTTTAAATTTTAACTTATCTTTCAGATATTGGGCTAATGTAGACATTCCTCATGGAACGAATGGTTTTCAGGCAGTGTGCCCGTTTTGTGCAACACCACTGGATGGTTCTCCTGGATATATTAAATTAATTTTCCAGGATAACTTAGATTAAGCATATGCCGTTGTATTTAAATTCAGATTTATTCAAGTTTAAAAGAAAATAACATAATTTTGCTTTAAGTTTATAAATTTCTTCACGAATCTACTGAATACGAATGTTATTTATGTATGAAGTAAATGAAGTAAAAAATAGCAAAGAATCGCTGTGGCGTTGTTGAAAATACACGTATAACACTTGAGAGTCCATTTTGCGACCAAATAATGTGCAGTGGAGGAAAACCCTAGCGGAAACGAGTAATATAAGGCAACAATGAAAATCAGGCATCATTCGTGTTATTTGTATTTACGTCCCTTGTTTTGCCCATTTTCGCGTAGATTGTAATATAAACGATTATATTTAGGTTACTGCTTTTCTGTTAATATTTCCATTTTTTACGTTATCTTTAAAGTAAGCCTTAAGGAACGCTGATCCCGCGTTGAATACCCTCTAAATTTGTGTATTGTTATCCTGTTAGGCAATTTGTTTTAAACTATACCAGCTAATTATGAGCTAGAGGGGCGTTTATTCTACGCGGAACGGCGCAGTATTCATAGCAGCTCTAGTTACATACTATCGGAGTTATGTTTAGTGAATTATTTGTAAGTTATTGCGTAAGGCCCTTAGTTACTACTTCCATTTTCGATTTGGTTACTTCCTCGATTAGACTTCTTCGAATAGCAGCATCGTCCTTATGTAAAGAGTATCTCTTAATAGCATACAATTCCTTGTCATCCTTTTGATTTTGTTTAAAAAGCTTTTTTGCGGCTACTTCCATACAGTTGCGTTAGTATTCTCTGGTTCACCAAATGCAAACATACACAACATTCACACATACCATAACTCCAATTGTTTCTCTAGGTTACCCTCCAAAAGGAGCCACCCCTAGAGCATGACTAGCTGAATTAGACGTAAAGTATTTCTTTAACAAGAAAATGCATTATTTTTTTAATGGAATAAGCCGTGAGAATGTTGTTAAACAAAATATGTGTGAATTCCGTGAAATAAAGAAAAATTCATAAAAAAATATAATGCGTCTTTTCAATTAATTCCAAAAAGTAACTCATTTTACTCCTATTTGCAACAGTTTATAAATAATTTATTTAAATACGAAATATCTGGGCTGCCGAGCTCTACTCAGGACAGCTGTAAAACGCCTAGCTATTATATTATAAATTTTGTATGAGTTATTATTATTAGTTTGTAACCCAAAACATATTTTCTTTCTGCGCACTAAAATCATTAGACCTCTTTTCAGGAAGGTAGACAGGTAGGTACTACTTGGAATTTTTTAAATATGTCAGGGAAACAAACAATATTAAATCATATCTTATTCGGGAAATGATTAGAAGAGAAAAGCTCAACTATTTCGAGAATCGTCGTTTGTGTTATAGGTACATTATATTGCTCTTATCTACTATAAAGCTATTATAATTTCAGGTATTAACCACTAATTGAAATTGCCACAATTGTTGGGAAAATCGTCTTCAACGAGATCCGCCATTCAATAATTCTATTTACTACTATCAGCAAATTTGCAATTATTCATACACATGAAATAGACGTTTCTACACCAAACGGATAATAACTTGCCTAGTAAGCACTGACTCGAAAGCCATTTGTGCGTGAAAACGAATTTTCCAAGAAGTGGGGTCGATTTTTCGCCCCCGTAAATCCCGATAATAATAAATTTCATCAAACACGTTAAAGTCATTTGCGAGGATGCGGTTACAAACAAATATATAATTATTGCTTATGTAATAAAACTACATACTAAGTATAATATCACTCGTTACGATATTCGTCGTTATACATGTTTTGCTTTTTTATAATGTTAGATCAGGACAGCATCATCACTTGAAATCATAACACATTTTTGTGGTATTCAATTTCGCTCCCGAAAATTCGACGTACATGTTATTTTGATATGATAAGTTATGCATCATAAAACTTAGTAGCTATTTAAAAATAAAATAAGCTTTATATATATTTTTTATCAATGTTTCTACAATTTCATTAAAGCCACAATTCTAATATTTAAAAATAGGCAAAACGACTACGCAAAATAAAAATTAAGCATAGTTTTAATAAATTATGAAAAAATATACTATTCAACTCCAGAAAAACTACTTATAGTTATTAAAAGGATTTCTTCATATAATGAATTAGGTACATAGTATTAATTCTACATATATGCATAATTAGTTCAAAAAGCACATTACTCTTATAATGAAAACTTGTGTGTGTATACATCTGCAGCACCTAAGTGCAAATAATCAAGTTTAACTACTAAAATATGTAAACAAATTAGGTCTTAATTAGACCACTTGCCAGTACCCTTCATCGGGTGATTACAAGGATAAGCATCATCCATCATTTTAATATTTAACGAAGAAGTACGAAACATAAATGCGTGGAAGTCAGTTTTTGAATTATAAATTGAAAATGATTTTTTTTTTAATAAATTATAATTTGTTTCACACTTTCTATTGTTGCATTTTTTAATAAAAATAAGTTTACCTGAAACTTAAACGAAAGTAACATATTTCATATTCCTAAACATCTGAAGCATATTTTCATTCTTATTGGCCTCGATTATTCCACATTGTCCAGAACATGCGCTGGAAAGTCTACTCTTTTATGACATTACAACAATATTTTGGCAAAAAAATTTAAATATTAAAATAAACGCATAACTGCGGTTTTAATATGTATTATAATAACAATTAAATTATAAAAATTTGTAAATATTTTCTCTTCATTTATAGTTAAGCAAAAGTTGTTCCGACATAGGCTAGTTTAAAATATGTGAAAGACCAAGCGGTCCTGTAGTTAACCATATCCGGCTTATTAAATTTCTTCTATATGAGAAAGACATTTCTTGAAAATAGTACACAAGCTTTAATAAACAACAAATTTATGGATATAAAATAAAACACTAAAGTAAAAAAAACAAAACCTTTATAAATATCTAGCTTTCATACTTCAAAAACTCTATCATCTTGATAATGCTTAGTATCATAATAATGCATTCAACGACAATAGATTCAACATTTAACGAAATCAGTGTAGTAGCTAAACAATTGTATATAAAAAAAAATATGACGAAAAGTTTCAAAATTTCTCGACACCAAAATGTTTGTTTCCGATTAATGAAGATGATGCAATATTTACAGAAGGTATTTCATCTAAGAAAATTTTTATTTCTTCGATTGTTAAGAGATATCAATTACCAAATTTCCTAAATCCTCTTTTGAAAATTATGAATTAAATATTGTTGTTTGGGTTCTTTTCGATAAATTTATTTTATAATATTTAGTGGATAAAAATTAAAAATTTACAATATTTACAAAACCTACATTTTTAAAAATCAAAGTGTGATTTTAACGTGCTTAATAACTTTACAAACAAAAGCTTTCATATTGTCATCAAATAAACTTCTTCTCTAGCTATTTTTGCCTATTTTTGGATGATTCATAGGATTAAAATCCTAAACGAAAAATAAAACAACTATGTTTCAAAATTGAAATACGTCCTTTTGAAAAGGTCTTCCGTAATAGATAGAATAGACCTGCTCTCTTTGAATTCGGATGAAAATAGTTCTTAACTCTCAGTAATGATCACCCATCGGATTTTTTCAAACGTGTTTCATACGATAAGGGGGATGTTAAAAAGGCAATCCGCTTAAGGGCATACAAAATACATGTGGGATACGTATGCAAGTCTTCTCCTCTGATGTCACTTCCGCGAAGCTACTTAAATCAGCATTAATTGCTCTCGCCAGCAGGTCGTGGTACGGACGTTTATCGTTAGCAACTTTTGGCGCCAGGATGTTTTCACACATTTTAATAAAGTCCCATTGCAGGATTTAGTCATTGAGACTTTTTTGTATGTTTGCATCTTTGAAGAGCCGGAATAGAACTCTTTGCTCAATTTATCAGCGCTCTCCTGGACCTGCGTCCTCGAAGAATGCATCGCCATAGTCTGTTTCAAACCAGGAAACGCGCGTCCTTTGAGGGAAGTAATTCTGCTGCCATATACACAACCAGAATCAACTTGAAATAGACGGCGGTGGCAACCGAGTGAGGAAGGATATCGGACTGACTGAGACTCGATTTATTTTCTCATTAGAAGTTGAGCGCTGGTTGCGAACGCAAGGACTTTGCAGATTTGGAAGCCGACTTAGTCGAAAACCGCTTAAAGTCGTCTTTCTAGTTTCAAGCAAAATGTCTCGTTATAGTTTAATTTGAAGCCAAATTTCCCCAAAAGTTCATTTGGGACTTTTGATTTTGCCATCCCCTTCAGTGTTCTTCTCAAAGGACGACAGGGACAAGTTTTGAATTTTGCGTAGTGAAAGGTGCCCGTGTTTCTCCGTAAGTGAAAGTAAACAAAGTGTTTTGCCAGTTTGTGAGGAAAATAAAGTAAAAAAAAAGTGTATCGTGTTGTTTCCCTTTTCAAATTTTGTTGGGGTTTGAAGAAGGAGTTCAAATTTGTCACCGCCTGCAATCAGTCCTACTTATATCGTTTCATTTAATAAACACCGGCTGAATTTGATTAAGGTAATTGTGTCTTAAGAGATAGGTCAAATTCGGAGAAATTCCAAATGATGAATGGTCTTTTGAGCATTTGATATACTGCCCGAAATTAACTAGCATAGTACACGAACCAGATTTTTTGGCTTTGAAAAATAATTTACTTTTTGTTTTACTTTCTGGTATACTTAATTAAGTGCAAAGTTTTTCTTAATTAAGGGAGTAATACGAAGACTGTTCGTACGAAGATAGGACAGGGGTAAAAGACTCTAATTGTTAGCTAGTCTGAAGACTCCGGTTTTGCGGTGTATTTTTTCTGAAATCTACGTACATAAATAATTTTTAGGATGGGTCGTGTAACCATTTACTTTGTGCCTTAGTCGTACAAATCGGCTCAAAGAAGCATTGCGTACTCCGGATAAAATAAATATGTAGTTCCTATTATAAATGCATTTAGCAAAGCAACTACATTTTTCTTACAAAATTGTTATATTATTCTAGAATTCTTTGGAAAATGCTTTATTTGATTCAATTTAATTTGGTGAACCTCACTCGTAATTTTCTGGCTATTTTGATAAAAGCCCTATTGCAGCAAAACTGCGTGGGAAATAGGAAAAAGTACGCTTCAAAGTAAATTAATATAGAAAAAATATGTATTTCTGAAACAATGCAGAAAAACGAATTATAAAAAAGAAAAGGTTATGTACAGGGTGCCCCGGAAGCCGGCGATGGCCTTGTGGGTATTCACGAGACCAGAGAAATTGAAGCTGGCCTTAGTAAATAGAAATGTTGTCGTTTTCAAGACATAAGCACTTTTGAAATTCGTGATTATAATCTCTACTCCACGTCAATATTTCATGTAAAAGCTGCATACAAATGTTTATAATTTATGGTTCTATTTTTACCAAATGTCATTAAAAATTACTGCTATCAATAGATATGAACAAAAATATTTTCAGTGTTACTATCGTTTTTACAAAAATGACAGTTTCTCTAGCTTTAGGGAATGGCATACAGCATTTATAACAATTAATATCAGATATTTATTAAAATTATATACTATAAAATTATACATAAATACACATATCAATTGTTCAAACCGTTCGTCTTTCGGTTCAATCTAAACGTGGCAGCTTACAAATGCTCGTTTGATAATTCAGGCTTGTATCGAACTTTTTATTTTGCTTTTTCCTGCGCTGTATCATTGATCTGTTGTGTAACACTGCGTCGAAACACTTTATACAATAAGTCCGTAGAGAATCTTAATCTTTGGCATCTTTTCTTTTCCATAAAACTATTATATTATACTGTATGCTCGAATTGAGTTGGATTGGATTCAAATGAATTCACGAGTTCAATATTCGATAAGTTCTTTTTCCCGATTTTAGATATGAAACACTTTAGGATACTTTTTTGAGAATTTTTTATAGCGTTTAAAGTAAGTACGATCATATTCATAGCGTATAAAAGAACGAAACAAAATCTTTAAATTTTTATGCGAATAAAATTAATGCATAAAGCAATAAAGAAATTTAAAGTTTTTCATGTAGCTGCAATCGGAAAAACTATAAAACATAATATTTTTCTCTTGTAGCTATTTACATATTAAAGTCTGCATAAGTTTTATAAATGTTTTACGTAATTATTAAACGTCTTTAGAATAAACATTTTAAATTATTAGGGATACTTTTTAGAGCGTTATCCTAACAAAGAAACTGCTTTTCTTTTGCCATGAAGCATATAAAAGGAACATCTGAATGCATTTTGTTGGTAAAATTTCGTAGTTTTCAATTCAATTCAATTTCTATGTTACGGCATAAATCAATAAAAAAGTTTGCGCGACATGTGTGAAGCGATTACTAGGACAAACTCGGAAACTCAAAACTCAATTTCCAATGTAAATCATGTTTAGTGTGCCTAATACAATTGGAAACGTGGCGGAGGTTGCATATAAAATAATTATGTTCACATCAAACGCTATGGGCGTGATTTAATTGAATTGTCCCTAAGTGAGAGTACGGGTAATTGTGAAAACCAAAGCAGAAATTCGAAATAAATGATAACGATAAATGGTACAAACTTTATTATAGTCTTATATTCAAATATATCAGCTAAAAGTTATAGCCAATTTTGGGTACATTTTAAATAAAAATCTATTTATGTACAATATAATTGAAAAATAAAACTGTTGGTGCTCAGAATTACCCATGGACTGTAAGATAATTCCGAATACCGCCTCAATTAAAGTTCAATAATATGTTAGACAATGAAATTAATCATCAATAAAGTCACACAAAAGTCCTCTGACGGTATTGTAGGATTTAGTCGGAACCATAAGTATATTATATATTTCATATATGTACCTACAAATTATATCTGTAATTCATAATTAAATATTCATTGGATTGACTTTATTTTATGGTTTTCAAATTGGAAAATATGAATATTCAGTTTTCTTCTTTATACGATATTGACCCATGAATACTATATAGGTATTGCGTTCCGTTTTATCCTACTAAATAGTCCCCCCTATATTGTTGATGTTTCAACAATATATCAATTTTTATTATACTATACTATATCATTGAACAGGATTTTTTGTTTCAAACAAACTCTTCTCTGACTAAAACCATATATGTCCCACCATCCTATCCCACTCAAACGAGAATGTATGAAAATTCATCAGTTTAGTATTCCCGTAGGCCGTCAAAGCAGAATATTTTGATATAGCCACTAACTGTGCTATTAACCAATGCCTAAAGTTGGAATTAACAGTCAGAAAATCTACAATTTATAGTGAGTTTAGGGTTATATGCCAAAAGAGCACCATTCTATCGGGTATATTTTAATTGATCAACTGCAGAACCTAAAAGCAATGAAAGTGAACATGATGGTTAATATAACTATGTCCCTTATTTAAAATATAGAATAGAAATTTTAATAAACATGTAATAAAAGTTGTTGTGTTGAAATTTTAAGCACAATATGTACTCTATTTCCTGCTAAAAAATAATTTTGTAATCTATTTTTTATTCAATGTTAATAAAATAAAAATACTATAAATAGATTGTATGCTTTAAAGCCTATGCTATAGTAAATCTCAATAAGGCCCCGAATATTCATGTTAATATTCTGATTGTTAGTTGAATAAATCGATGTCCCATTTGATTCTAAAAATCATGAACCATTTAACACGTACTATAAGAGATCGTGTTTTTTGTGGGAGCAAATCAAACTTCTTTAAAAATCCAATAAGTCAGTAAATTGTTCTTGTTTCCTGACGTGTCTCTATGTCGGACTAAACCTGACATTTACCAAATTTGCTCTTAGGCATAGATTACATCAACATACTTCTTGACAATTGACATTGAAATAACAATTTGAACAATCATCCTTTAATGAAATAATGTAAGAGAAGCTGCTCAATGCCATATCCTCAATTGAGTTTATGTCAATTTACCCTTTACGTTATTCATTTCAATATTCAAATATGTATTTGCAGACCGTCAGTAAACATGCTCTATCGAGTTCATTACTCAATTAGATATGCACAATGGGTCAAATTACAACATGGAAAGTCAATAACGTAGTAGCATTTTAGTTACCCCCAGGAAGTAAGATTAAATCTTCCTATACCATGGAATGGATAGAACTTAGAACTACTGTATAGATGGGAACATCAAACACCAATCTGAGGATAGAAAAGTCATGTTGAGACAATTGGAAATGCCAATGCTGTCCAATGTCAGTAGTTTCATTAAATCTAAATGAAAGGCGAATAAGGTGATGGGTTTTCCGGAAATGCGTGGCAAAGATTTAAAAAAAGGATAAGAACGTCGTGAGTAGGGCTTCCCATTAGTGTGGAAAATAAAACCGCATCTCAACATCCCTCAAGAAAATACTCACTTGAAAAGGTATGTCAGGAGGTATTTTATATACATATTAGGCTTTTAAATTGTTTGTCGAAAAACGTAAGGACCAGTCTATAGGGACAGCTATAAAATATTTATTGATTTTCTGTCAGGTTTCGGGTTAACATTTTAAATCAAAACGTAAGTTAAATTTAGAACAAGGCTGCTTATCGATCTTGAGGAATAATATGCAGAATATGCTCCAATTTATTAAGTTTTATTAAGTATATTAGCTTAGGGTGAATTGACCCAGCCATTATGAGCTAACCGAACCGCAACAATAACCAGACCCTTATCAAGTAATCCTCTCCAGTCTGCTTATGGGATAACCCATTTCAAAAGCCCTTATAATTTTTTCCAGGCGATTTGTTCGATTTTTTCTTGCAGTTTAACGTATTCTCGTGTAAAGATTTCACCTACCTAATCACGGATACACTTAAAAACGTGTATTTTTGGAAACCGTGCTTTAAACACGTGAAATTAAGTTCACGTGAACGCATAAAATTAAGTGCACGTGTATTTATTTCACGTTTTTGCACGTGATTGCGCAAGTATATCCTTAAGTGGCAAATTCGTGTTTTTAAATGCACGGTCTTGTCTCACGACAACGACACAGTCATTTATTTACGAATATTAATGAATGAGTATTAAGGTATCGAACCTATTATAGTTAGTAAGAAAGTTAAAGTAACATCTAAAAAGTTAGCTCCTAAACGAGTATTTCTATTATACTATGGTTAAGAGTTTTGCATCAGTTAAGTGAAAGATATCTGTAAAATTAAAAACTCCAATGTAAATATTAACTTCTTCTGGTTCCATGTTTAATTCTTAACTCTCGTGAAATTACATTTGCAAGTGCTTACTATATACACATGATCGCGTCAAAATATAATATTACGTGAATTAAAAATGCAATTACATATAATCACTCAGATATTCCACATCTTCACGTGAAATATATGAGCAACCGTGATTCGTCTACGTGTACCCCACATTTTTAATTTGTATCCATGTCTACTTTGTATTTATAACAGAAAGAAAAGGGTTAAGCTGATAATGGACTGTCACCAGCACGTGATAATAATCCCTTTAATTGTTGACTTGACTCAATTTCTTATTTAAATGAAACCCTGCATAAATTTGTTAATACTTAGATCGTAATGGAAGAACACAATTTTAAATTGTTATATACATATATCAAATTCAGACTTGTTGTCGGTAATAATGGTTTAGTACGGTTTTTATGTATGCCAATCAAATTATCGTGCCAATTTTAAATATATAACTGAAAATAGTATAATATAAAATTATGACTACTCATTATTTAATACTTAACGCAAGATATACACAGACTACAAAATAAATCTTTTCGAAAAATGGATCCATATCTAACATTCATACTAAATTGAATAACAAGTTAATCTAAATATCTAGGTACATGTGCTTTTTTCTAAGTGAATTATTATTAAAATAGTTTGTAGAAACAGGAGATTTTCAAATTCTTACAAAGAATGAATTTTAAAATTCTTTTTGTTTGCGATGCCGTTTAATGTTTGCATGCTTAACATTTATACAGAATGTAAAAGTTTCCTAGAGTACCAACCTTTTAATGAATATTGGTGGGTGTTAGCTGTGGTATTAGATAGTTTATCAAACTGCCCGTCACGCTACTGATGTACTCCAGCACAACAACAGCCCCTGAATTTATTTCCATTAATCTCACTGGAACATCCGATTTTTTCATCTACTCATGAATAAATTGATTTTCCCTGCTCAGACTACAGGAGCAGCCTGAAAGAAGCCTCGAAGAAAATATCAACATTTCTTTTAAATAATGCTACCTATAAAATTCATTACTTTATCTTTATAGCTGTCTTCAATAGTTACCAATGCTTACAGAATTGAATTTAAAAAAATATATGTAGGTATGTAACAACGACGGTAAGTAATAAAAAGATGTTTTGATATAAAATGTCTGTCTTTGGATGAAATACGGGGAACGCTGCCATTCCTTCCTTATTGAAGGATTTACGTAGGACTAATCTCTAAGGATGAAGCTTATTCAGCTCTTTACGCTTTGCACGTACAAAAGGGATATAACCCCCAACAGGCCTTTTCTGTTCTCTGCATTGGTTCTATTTTGGAGATTAATTTTTTAGGAAAAGGGCATCCGAGTGTATTCAACTGGCTTTCATGCGTAATTAGTTTTTCTGTTTTTTATATGAACAAACACATTTTGAATAAGATTTTTGCACTCCGATTCATAGCTATGTGCCAATTATTGCACCCTTGGGAGCCTTTATAAAGCAGACGAACGAAATTGGTAGAAACACTGTGTTTTTACGACAAGAACTGCGTAAGGTATGTATTTCTTTTCTTATAATTTTATGAAAAGTTATTAAGCCAAGTTTGATTGTTGTTGATTATCTTCTGAAAATAAACTACTTATACATAAATTTTTCAAGTTAAGTTATTTTACTTCAAAATTTATAAAAAGCAGTTTTGTCACAAATATCTCCTTTTACGTATTTTAAAATGACAATAAACTGAAGATATAATTATTCATTTGATATTTAACTGTTGACACGTGCCTTAACGCAATCTTTTAGGTTGACGGGGCGAAAGTAATGGCCTTCTCCAAAGGAAGCTGTAGGTCAATAGGTTTGGGTGACGGCTGAAATTCCAGAGAATCTCCTCCTTAAGCCTGCGTATCGAGAAAAATTCCCCTATGATTTTTCCTTCGAGGATACGCTTCTCTAAGAACCGCACAAAGTGAGCATGATATGCAGAAGAAATTTAATTGTACGCCTAATCCTCCCATTCACTTTTGATTCAACTTTGTGCTTCATAAAACTTTGCAGACACTTTGATGAGGCTTTGCGACAAGCCACATCAAAGCTTAGCGGATTTTCTAAACCATTTGTTGCTTGTAACAATGAAAGAGACTCCGCAAGGACATAGGACAATCAAGGTTCTCTAAGCTAAATTTAATGAGGACGGCACACACAGGCGTCGAATTGTACGAACTTACACTATGTATTTGCAGATACGTATGTCAACCTTGTAAAGGTGAAAAAAGCATTTCAAAGACATGAAATATTTGCATAAAATCATAATATTTGCAAACTATTCACTAATGTAGTATACTACTGTACTTTGCCTTCAATATCTTTAGCTCGATAATTTGTTCATATCAATAATAATTTGGATTCTGCTCAAAACAAAAACATATACTGCTTAAACTGCCAAAAATCTAAGTCCTAATAACTAAATATAAAAAAATGTTATTTAACAAAATACATATAAAGAATTTCATTAAATCCTACTAATTATCGACCAAATAACACCTTTCCATTTATAAGTATTGATTGAAATAATTTGAGTGATTGAAAATGAGATTTTTCTCATGTAATCGCCTTAAATTGATTTCAAGGGTTTTCTAGCAGTACACAAAACTCTAATTGATACTAATTGCTTTTAAAGGAACAGCTTTGTAAAGAAAAGTTCTTTTCCATGGATTTTTAAGTGTAGCATAATCCGGATTAAAGCGTAATTCCAGGCGAGGGGCCCAAAAAGATATTCAACATAAGCTCTCAAAATTATTCAAAAACCATCTGAAAAACTCTATGTTTCGTGTCCATTTAATATAAGTCAAAAGAATTAATGCAGATAACTATTTCTGTGAACGAGATTAAAAAACGAATTTTTCTGAATGGCTAAAAGTTCGGAATATTAAACAAATGGAGAATATATAAAAATATGTTCACATATGTATACATTAAAAGTGCGGCAACAGTAATAAAAGGTTCCTAGATATAGAAGCACCGATTTTAAATTTCATATCGTGGCATTACCGCAGGAAATGCGTTTGCATTTCTGAGTGTTCTTAATTAAATACGCTTGCATTGTATATTCACGGCTGTTGAAAAAAGTCGGTAATCTGGCCCTTCATTACAAGGACATGATCTGAGCGTAGGTTTATTTGTGCTAATGAAGTGAACTTACATTTTGCATATTAAACCTTTTGAAACCACTTAAAGTTGGAAATGAAATGAACGCTTTTCTTATACCATATGTACATAGGTATGGGACATAATTTTCTTCTTATTTGATGTAAAGTAAGATGAGGACAATAATGGATAATTTAATAATATAATACACAGAACTAAATTTTGTTAATGAAGCATATAAATATATGTATATTTTACCAACAAGAACCTATCAAATAACGAGGTTTATCACAGTTCGTAACGGGTCTTAATTTTAATAGATACGTACATTTTTTAATTAAATTAAGTTTTTAACCATCATCTGAGAAATGCGTGAAAACCTTAAAGTCCCCATTTCACTATAATACGCCTAAAACAAAAACTTTCAAATTTTAAAACTCTTTAACAAGAACCGGACAGCTCTGACTAAATGTAGAAGTTAAGAAAATAGGTGTCACAGTTACGTTGATTTGGGGAGTTTTACTTATTAATTTATTCACTTTTTACAGGGATATCCTAATTTATAAGTACGTGTAAACAACAAAATGGGAAGATATTTGTCTTTTTCGGATGTACTATGTACACATGTAAAATAATTCTAAGAAATTCAGACAACCAGCGTCCTTAATGTTTAAAGTGCACAATACCGTACAATAATTGTAATACAAACATTAATCACAGCTTTTCAAGAACTCTGCGACAGTGTCAGAGATAATATAGTTGTCCGTCACAGGACGAGTGCCACGTCCCAACCACAGAATCCGGTATCCACCGCAAATAAATCACTCAATGCATGTACGTATATTTATAAATAAAAAGGACCGACGATGTGCGTACTGTCCCCGTGCGCTGCTATAATTTCTGCGAAAATCATGAATCAGCACTGAATAAATTTATATTTTGCGAGTGTTTGTGCATGCTATCCTCGGATAGCTTATCCACTGATAGCTAAATACACGCCCGAAACCATCTATCCCCGAAAATTGTCACGAATTGAGCCTGAACGCAATTTTCAGTGTCCCGACACGCACTTGCTTATCGATTTTGTTAATGAGGCTTTCTTTCACGACATATAATTCTTCCGAGTTCCGTCCTTAAGAATCCACAGCATATATTTGGTCTGTTGCTTGCATGAAGGAATTTATTTTCGTTTCCCCGAGGACATTTAATATGAGGATGAAGTTGTACGTTTGCACGAGAAAAACATTAACCCAGACCGTTTAAGTCTCTCGGGCGATATGAATTTCTCCTAGCCATAAAAAGTGGGCACTGATGTGATAATAGATCGTGTTCACCGATTAAAGATACTATAAGTGAGATATCTTTCAATTTCGCGGTAAATTTGATACCAGCCACTCAGCAGATATAGCGATTCAATTTCGTAATAAGGTACCTAATTGATTTCGTTCTTAACATAATGTTTCCTCCTTCACGTTCCCATGGGATTTTTTTTAACTTTTGTTTATGGACTTTGTGATTGTTGTGGGTTCCAAATTCTGTTTGAAAGGGCATTTAAAAAGAGAGGCTAATACTAAAAAACAAATTAATTCTTCATGTTTAATACGAAATTGTGAAGTATGTATATATGTATGTATGTACCTATGTACCCTTACAAATTCGCTTAAAATGTATAGACATACATAGGTACATATAATATACGATCAGTTAAGGATTTCAAATAATTATAAGAAATACCAAACAAGTCACAAGTTCTTTAAATATCCCAAAAACTATAAATGCAGCACGCAGGACATCCACTGGTAAAGTTCACTTTAATATTAAAATGAAAACATGAAATGCTTCTTGCTTGCAAAAGACAGAAAAACTTCCGTCAAGTTGTTTATTTCTTTGGTTCCCATGCAGTATATTCAGACAATGTTTATCCAAATTGTATTCGCAGCGAGCCAACGTCCTTTACATCTAATTATTGTAATTTTCCTCTGTTTGGTACGTCTAAACTCGACAATCTTTTTCTTTAATTATACCCGACAGAGATGTAAATTACCCAATTTCATCTTTAATTTTCTTTGCTCAAGAGCTGAACCAACTTTTTCATTTTTGTGGAGAGTAATTTTTACGCCTTATTTTCTTAATGAGTTTCTTTCCAATTTTTTTTATCATATTGAGCACATTTCTGAATGAATTAATTTCAGAGAAAATTGGCTAGAATTTGAATCGTTATCGAAAAGGTTATATTTGCACTATATAATTATGTTCTTTTGTTTATGAAGCCGCAAGTGTGCTTAACTTAAGATGACATCAAAAGTATAATGTGGGATGCCTTTCCTTAAAAGATACTCCAAATCCGGGGGCTGTTGTAAACAAAACATGTTATTATACTCCATCCTGTACCTACAGAGCAACGAGTGAAACAAGGCGATAAATGGATAAATTTAACGCCGTGCGTCGATTCTACAACTTTACATATATGTTTCCCAAAGCGTTTATTTAAGTATTTATAAACCACGAGAACTACGACGTTCTTTCATGAATATATCAATATTTTATAAAGCATTGTATAGCCAAAATTTAAAGCTAAATAAAGTTGTCCCATACATTTACAACCACTGCCAAAGTACTAATTTTTAGAGTTGTCGTTACGGATAATAAAACAATATATATGTAGCTGAAAAATGTAGTTTTGCTATATTTTGAACAAATAAAAAGCCAACACACTTTTTGTTTGAAGCTTTAATTAAGTATAACAATAAAATATATGTATATACAAAAAAAAATTATATTGAAGTTATAGTGAATTCCTTCTCCTTATGATGACATTGTTATATTAAATTTCTAATAAATAGTAAAAATTGGTTTATTAAGGGAGAGGGTTCGAAGTGTTCATCAGCTCCGTACTCTGACATCTTTAATATTAATAGAATGTTGGTTTGAAAAACCTTTCAGTGACACCTCAACGCTCACCACATGCGCCAATAATACGTATATAAATTCTCTTCTCTATGCATTAACGGATTTTTTTCAACATTATTACTTTGGAGAAATTTTAGAACTTTGATAGTGTTTCGGGACACTTTTGCTTAAATATAATTTATTTTACAAACTAATTGAATTAATAACTAAGATAACTATTTTATAGAAAATATTCAATTCTGTTTGAAAAGTGATATATGTACATACATATATCTGACCTTGGAATTAGGATTTTTTTATTAGCCATATCATAAATACTTTGGTCTTTCATATTTACTTTATACAGACCAAAAAATTGTGTGCACAGATCATATAATCGACATTTATTCTCATTAGTTCATAATAATTTAATGAACACCATTCTGATTATAAGTTATAACATATTTGAGTTTATCTAAAACTAGGGCTCAAAAAAAGAAATTTATATGCATAATAGAAAGTTTTATCAGCAAAATGTTA
The DNA here is from genome assembly GCA_959613345.1 of Tolmerus cingulatus. Classification (NCBI taxonomy): domain Eukaryota; kingdom Metazoa; phylum Arthropoda; class Insecta; order Diptera; family Asilidae; genus Tolmerus; species Tolmerus cingulatus. The sequence continues at coordinate 5,728,670 of OY390711.1, read as the reverse complement.
CATAGGTTTCAGTAAAATAACCCTTAATGTAATGCAAATTTGCAATGATTTTGCAATTAACATGTAAAGAAAAATTTGCACACATTTTGTTTACCTAAAAATAGATTGTGATTTTCATCATATATGTACATATGTATGTGTGAGATACCTGTATGTATAATGTACATGCATCGAGTGAACTAATTTCAATTTCAAAGGAAACTAGGATGCTATACAAAACATACTTATTCTGCTATGAAAAGATAATATGAAAACTTCATAAATCAGAAATTTGATATTCATGCTATTAATATTTAACCATGCGCATACTATAAAATACAGTTGATATAGTATTTATGATTTCTTGAAACTTTCGCATCTCCCAACAACGGGTTTATGCGTAAGAAAGAGGAGATGTATGTATTATAATAAAATAGGAGTGCTCCATTTTACTGCATGAATATTTTATACACTAGTTCAAACATCGTACAAACTAAAGTGTAAAAACAAGTTTTCACCTCACCACACTAAATTGCCGGTGTAGCAAGCATCCCATTACAATTCAGAAAGTTTACTAAGAAACAAGCCGGAAGCAGGAAGTAATCTTATAGCCCCTTTTGAAAGCAACAGGTACATTGGGTCGCCTTAATGTGTATCACAGCAAATTGTTTTTACAAAAACCGCCTGCAACTCTATTTTTAAATGAATTGATGCAAGAACAAAATATTCTAAATTTAACTAGTGTTTGTTTCCATATTCCAGACTAAACGGATTTTCTTGAAGTCATTCATAACTTTTATAAAAATCCGCGAATTTTAAATTTCTTTTGTAGTAGTGAGAACTCCTGTCCTATTGATTGCATTGAGAAACGAAAAACTTCTTAAGACAATTTTCATAAAATGGAGTACATTGTGGTCTACGAAGTTGAACTAGAATATATGTATGTATATGTAATAATTCAATTTTTTTATTATTCAAACTCCACAAGCATGTCTTTTTCAATGATATCATTTTCCTTCGTAGTTGGAATAAAAAATGTAATTTTATTTTACAAAATATTTTTACTTCCAATACTTTCACGTAATAAGTTCGCTTTACTCCGAAAAAAGTTAGTAAAGTAAGTTCCAAAATGGTCTGAGTTGATTGTACCAAGATAAATTTGCGGTATGTTTTCTATTTATCTTACTAATATGGGCAATCAAAAAGGAAAACCATGAAAGGTAAATAAAATGCGCCTTTTTCTCTGTTAGCTATGTTGAAACACGCCTGTATTTGCAGAGCAAATAAAAAAAACAATTGTACAGCAGAATGATGACTCGATAAATGTCTCCACAAGTGACTCTAAAACCTTTCGTGACTACTGCGAAACAAATTTCTTTGAAGTCGTGTGACTTGTCCTTTAAATTTTAGAACATAAGCCTTGTATGCCCTTTTAAAGGAATTTCTTGCCTTATACAGTACACAGAAATAAAACTTAGTAATGGCAAGCGATAGAATACTGGACTACAGGCAGGTGAATATTATTTAGATCGGATACTATGAATGAATGATTTATTTGTCTTACAGAAGGAAATCCTTACATCTTATAAAGCCAACCTTAGAACTACACAGTATATGCAGCGTGTATGCATAAATATATAGCACACGAACATATTCAATATTTCGAAAGCAAAAAATAAAGTAACATTCAATATGCATATCCGCGAACAGAGTCCTAAACCTTCGTCATCAGGCTGTCTTTGTTTTCAGATCCAGGCGAGAATCAAATTTTTTGTTTAATCACTTTTTAAAGGAAAATATTTGTTGTCATTATGCAAGTATATTGACTCAATTTGGACCACGTTAAAAATTGATAGCTTCCTTCCGATCCTAAAACAACATCTTAATCCGAAATGGAACGGCTTCCAAAGCCAGTTCCGGAACAATAAGCTGCGATTGAATACTGCTGAGAGACTTTTCCATTCGCTTGGGATTTTTCCAAAAATTCATAATGTAGGCCACGTTCATTGGCCTCGGTAAACCCATATATTACATTACCATAAATTGAAAAGCGTGAAATAGAGGCGAAGAGTTGTTATGGGAAATCAAGAAATCAGTTTTATTACACCCAACGTCTTAAAAATCACCTCCTTTTTCAGCATAACAGATTCAAATCTGATGGATATACATATTTCATTCTGAAGGAGCTCAACGATCCATCAAATTAATAAGGAAGGATCTTGGTCCCTGTCGCAACCTGCAACCTTTTACCCACTATTAAAGACCGAAAAACAATTCTTGTAGAATTTGTTCAGATATTCAGTCAATCATCCTTCAAGCATTTTAATAACTGTGCCGAAAATTTGTGAGTTAGTAAAGAAACACTTCTTCTACTAATTTGCTCTTCCTATTAGAACTCGTAAATTTTCCACATTTGAAGTTTGATTTGATTGGAGTTGCTACAAAATTCTGAAATTTTCTATAAAAATGAAAGCTCACAGTATGAATTTGATATCAATAAAACAAAGCAATAACATCTGAAACTATTGAACTTCATAATTTATTTGATTTGCATTTGTTTAATTATAAAAGGCATGTAGGAAAATACCTTGATAATAAAAAATGTTACGCATAGTATAAAAATGAAAGGCAAAACACACCTATGGTTATTGATAGGTTGGGTTGAACAGATAGAAGGTACTAAAAACTAGACTTAATTTAATTTAGGAGAAGATATACAAAATATGTACATACATGAAAATACAATTTTGAAAAAAATCCGATAAAAATAAACACACATCCTACATCTCACTCATGAAATAAATATATGATGGTGTTTGAAAACAAATGGAACGAGTGTAACTTTTTGTCGTTTGTCTAAATAAAGTTGCAAAATTCTATTGTATACAGAAATTAATTTACAAAATTTTATAAAACCGACCAGACAAAAACGCAAAAAATGTTTTCATTCTTTTTCATTTTATTTTATGGAAACAGCAAGGAGCAGGAGCTAAATACTGAAGCACAAACCCACACAGTACAGCCAGTAACGTTACTATATCTAGCTAACATCGAATCAGGCAAATTAAATTAATTTAATTAAAATATTTCAAATATTTCCTGTAAAATAATTATACTGTAACCGAGAATTTTGGATAGCATTCCATTTCTTCTGATGTAAATATCTTGAAAATGTTACCTAAATTTAGAAATAACGACTACCTAAAAGGCTTAACTCAATTAGTAATATGAAACTATTTGAAATTTTGAAATGAACTTAATTTCCTAATCAAATTTCACCAGTTTGTAAATGAATTTCACCGCTCTGTAATTATATTATGAAGCTTTCCACGTTATTTCCCTAAATCCCAAACCTCAACGACGGCATACCTTAATCCTTGCGGCTTATCCATTCTAACGTACATATAACACCTATATTAGGTACTCTGCCCGTTGGGCAGACAAAAATAGTTCGGAAATTAAATTCCCCAGAATGTACCGCAGCTATAATATTATTGAGCAATTTGACTGTTGTCTGGGAAATTCCTAGTTAAAATGGGAATAAAGTAAAATTATTATGAAATAGCTGTTTTCTGTATGGAAACAGTACACAAAAAAAACCAAAAAATCCGCAAAATTACGAATAAAATAACAGCAGACGTCCCTTCTGCTCAATCATGATGAGCAGAAATGCCTTTGTCAACAACAATTAAGCTCGATGACGCTTGTGGCGAGTGAAACGTGATTTCCATTTATTAAATTCTGAGCAGTTCAGTAGAAACAGGAAAACCAATGCAAGGATGTATTTAGAACCACTTCCTTCGAACAACCACTGCAAAAAAGGGGGCGAAATAGAGGGTTACATTCTAAGTCCATAGTCCATTTCAGGAAATTACTGATTTTCCAGATCTTCGTTTTAATGCGAACTGAATGTCTTGGTCGAAAATTATTGATTAAAATATGTATGTAGCTTGTGAATGCCCAGGCGGTGTTGTCGCTCTCGAATCGATCCGTGGATACCTGACGAATGCCGGTTGCCTTTGTTCACTTAAAAGCCCTTTACTCAACAAAACCAACAAAGTAATAACTTTTAATTATGCATATTCACCCGCACCTGAGAACCCAATGAAGAGGCTTTCCCTAAAACTATAATTATGTCGGCTTTCCAGAAATTTTCAGTAGAATACTTTGCTGAATAAATTCGAACATGGATCAAAATCAGGTAGCTTGAATAGACCTCCATAGACATTGCCTTGCAGGCATTAATACAAGAAGTGAAGCGAATCCTTGCTTACTTTCCATTGCAATATATCTTGAACAACTCACCCACTGAAAATAACCTTTCGTAAACTGAGCACATATAAATTTTTCCTTGATCCAACCGTTGGTGCACACATACAGATTTCATTGTTAATTACATGATTTACTTTGATATGGAAGGTGGTTTTCTATAAACAACTATAATTAGAAGTTCGATTCGTCGTATATGTATTTATAAGATTCTGAAATTATTAAGTATGGTTTTGAGAACTAAAACAGATGGTAGATATATGTATGCATGTAATTTCTCTTGCTATGAGAGTAAATTCATTGTTACTCATTATTAAATGTGAAAACTAAAGTTCAATAGGAAATAAGGACTCGTCGAAAATATATCTACACAAAAGCGGCTCGAAACTAAATATATACATATTTCCATGATCCAAGTTAAAATTTAGGTTAAAAGATTGACAATGTTTATATTTAAGTTAGCCGGACTACGAAACATTGACTAGCTATTACATGACAAATATACTTAAGTACTCTCACCTCATCTACATATACATAACTGCCCCAGCAAACATCCTTGTAAAACGTTAAACCATTGTTAATTATAATAATAATAATTTATGTATGTATATATTCGAAAATCTCCAATATCTGCAATACCGCAAAAAAGGAAATTCCCAACCCTGCTTAACCTGAGCCTTGAAATAAACTCAAACCGACCTAAGTACTGTACTGTGTACTACTGTGTACCACGCATATGTATGCACCAAGGTTCATTAAAATCGGTTAAGTGGTTTAGAATTCAGAGCAGATCAACTCTCGCAGTTTCATGACAGTAGTAAGTAAATATTCGTTAGTAATGATGGAAATTAAATATCCTTCGCTGTATGATGTGGGTTTATGATCATTATGTAAATTCGAAATTCTTTCATACATTTTATTTCTTAAGGGAAAAGGGACAGAAAAGTGTTTAAGCTTTAGTGAAAAAAGTGCAAAACAATAACTCAAAAAGCATTGCATAAAGCATAGTCCATTAATTTATGGTTTTTGTCTAGTGCGTGGTGAGTTGCTACAAATGCGACAACATTTGCAAGAAATTTATTAGCCCAGTGTAGCATTTTCAATTTATAGCCAGAGATAAACTTCTCTATGATGAGATCCTCTAAAAAAACTTGCATGTATTATAGTACATGAAAAGCGAATATGTAGTACCCGAAAGGACTATTTCATTTTAGCGCAATTTCAAATTATAACAAAAGTGTAAGCGGCTTTAAAGTTTATCAACAAAGCTAAATTTACTTTCGTAGAAAGGGAAAAAGTATGAATAAAAATTTCTCTTTATCTCATTCAGTGTATTCGAGCTGATTATGCCTCAGATAGATAATGGTCGTTGGAAAATTTCTAAGATGTTATGACTTGCGGCTAAGTCTGCATGGAAACTCTCTTAAAAGGTCTGGGAACTTTTTAAACATTTTGAACAAACCCATCCACATATACATATTTCACTCACGTTTTTTAAGGATTACTGGGAGGGTTTACTATCTACGACGTTCCAGCTGGGAATAATTTTATTGCGGCTCGTTTATTTCCTTCCACATAATATGTACAGCTGAATGGAATTTTCAATTGGTTTAAATATAACAATTCACGATACTGATAAACAAGCAAAGATAAGAAAGAATATCTGTTTACTGTACTTTTGCGTTATGCCAGTAATATTTAAAAATGAAAAACAGCAAACTTGCCTTACCAGAATCCACTTCATGAATTCAAAGATGGCTTTTTGAAAATATGAATGCTTTCAGGGTTCCTTTGCAGTTCTTCCATCAAGTGATTGTTGACTTAGAGTGCCTACAAAGTTTTCCTGCTCTATAATAGAAAAAAACAGCCCCAAGAAAACGCAATTATTTCGTCCATTTGTGACGAGTGCAGATTAAAAAGGAGCAGAATAAACGATGACTTTTCTCATGTTTTTCACGGTGGTTTGCTTTTCCTGCTGTCGGAGCACAAATAAACTATGCCCTCTACCCCGAAGCCTTTTCATGTAGGTGCATATATGTATTTAATATCTTTAGTACTATGCGCTTTATTGTTAAGGTTGAGAACTCACTTTTCGTCTTTATGCTTTCAATGACTTCATAACGATTTTTATGAAGCAGATAGTTCACTAAGAATTTAATATGCAATTTGACGAACATAACTCATGACTAAAAATAAAACAAACAAAGGGGAAATAAAAATGGTCTACCAAACTGATGATTATAGGGATATAATAAAATTAGATTGCCTGCGAACGCAAGGACTTTTATCTTACCAACAACATAGGAACAAGTGGTTACCACTTAAACCCTCGCAGTAATCGAATTTTCTTTTAAACCCTTGATAGGAAGCAATCTTCATTAGAAATCTGTCCATGTCTTCCACGTTATCCCCAATAGTCAATTAACCAAAGCTGTTAAGGGTCTTTAAAATTTGAACGAAGACCCTATTTTGTCCCCAGCATCTTATGTAAATAAATATTTCTCGCTCTGATCTTTCAATTTTTTACCGAATCTATGTATATTGAATAAAAATCCCATTTCCTTATTTTGTTTTTCGTGAAGCCAGTAAGACGCCAACGAAGAGAGGCTAAAGCTGAACGACCAACAAAACCGGGGAAAGGATAAAAATCAACGACTTTGGAATGGTAATTTAATTAGAAGCCGCTTCAGCCCTTTAGGTACTCTTTAGCGCATTGACTTTGAATGAGATTTTCAAGAGCTTCGGAGCCTCGAGGTATGGGGACTGAGAAACCTACAGCGAACAATTAATTTGATTTTTATTGTTCAAGAGAAAAGGGCACCAGGATAATAAAGTAACGAGCCTAATCTTTTCTCTGGTTTTCATTCAAAGAGCATTCACATTTCGGACTCTGTCTACAGTTTAAAAAATTGAATTTCAAATTGGATTATATTATATACTAAACAACAGTTTAATGTGTAGTTCTTATGTTAACAAAAGACCCATTGTTACCATAATACGATAATATGAATTGATTTGATATACTCCCTCGCTAATGTGACCTCCCAAATTCAACATTATGATCTCTATAATGCAAATTTTGCATGTCTTGTCTAGATATATTATGTATTTACATACATATGTTATATTTAAGCACTATTGGGATAAATTTGTCGTTGCGTAATCGTTTTCTTTTACCTAGCCTATCAATACTTGAATTTATGTTTCAACTGAGGTCCCTTTCAAATAGTTTAAATTATTATGAAATTAATGTAAAGAAAAGTTTTTGGTTTGATTTTGATTGTTAAATTCCAATCACACAGTGGCATTGTATAATATTGATCGAAAGTAGACTAGCTTTGCAAAAATAATTTTTATTACCTTGAAAATACTTAGGAGAGAAGATTACATAAATCCGAACCGAAAGTATGCAAATTCTTCCCTATACCCGCAGTTTTGTGACTTCAGTCAAAGTAAAGAAACTTTCCTTTCATTAACATCACGATGAATTTCCACTCCAGATGAGCAAATGCCTGAAATGACGGAAAATGTAATTACCATGCTACTTTGAGGAACTAACATTTTTCGTAAAACCATGGAGTATATCCTGCTGTGCTCCACTCAGGATTTTCCCGCAAGACTTTTAATTATAGTTAAAATACAAAATTTCAAAAGAATTCATATATCTACGTAGTAGACATTTTATACGATGGACAATTTTTTAATGCGTGCGAACATTTTATTTAAACTGAAAAAAGATAAATACAATAAAAATTTGCTTTTCTAGCAGAAGAAAATCAGAATCTAAAAGTTAGATGCAGGTTTACTGGAATGATGAATTACGAAACTCCCAAAGAAATTTAAAATATAGTAAAGAACCCTTCTCCTCTTCAATAAGTGTATCCTTGAATTAAAAGATTGGAATAGTGAGTCAAGTAGCAGCGTTTCTGTTCGAAGGTCTCCTAAATTAATCGTAGGATAGATTTTTCGCGTTGTTGCTTTCGTTTCTGGTGCCTATCGTTCTAGGGAAAAACGATATCTTTCCAGTAAGATATTTTTCTCTGAAAATAAATGTTACAATTTACACAGTCTGACTTGGAAAGCAATTTTTCCTGAAAGGTGTCGTTTTTTAAGAAAAGAAATGCAATCACACTCGTCGATGGCAAGCATTCGTCCCGCCCATAAACTCTGAGTTTTCTATGTCAATTTATTTATAGACGTTTACTCGTAAAAAAGGTGCAGCTAGAGCTTATGTTAGTATTTCGTGGAAAAAATATCTAACGAAATAAAATTTTTCATTTTCCCTTGTAGATCGAACGAGACTTCTGACTGAAAATCCAAATGTGTACCTATATTTATGAGCTGCAAATTATTCATCTTACAAAATGGATCAAAAACTTGCATAAAGTTTGACTTCCTTATAGAATAATTCATCATCGCGTAGAAAATATCGTTTTTCAGAGCTCAAACCCCACTGCCTCTGGGGCCAGATTCGCTTAAAACATTGTACAGGAAATAATTTCACTTGGAATAAATTGCACATTTTTCATTAATTTCAAAGTAATTGTCCAGTTTGAAATTTACCCATTTTGCAACAAGTATGGCATTTCTACCATTATGTGCTTAACGGCTGTACTCCCTTTGGAGGCAATCCTTTCAAGAAGGTTTATACACAGTAGCGAAATGTTAAATGAAAGGTAAATTATGGATTAATCAAGCAGATCCTATTATTATTCCCAATGCAGACCAAAAGTGTGTGTTTCCATTTTCCAGGACGTGATTTAATGGTAGACCCTTCCAAATATCAACGCATGTCGGCTAGATAAATAGCTCCTTAAGCTTTTGCCGGGTTTTTCTTTTAGGTACATTAGGTATACTTATACATATGTATGTATATATGTACGAATTTGTTCTCATGAATGCATCTAATAAAAGTTGAAGTATTTTAAACCTAAATTAGCTTCTACTGTTTTGTTCATAACACGTTATAACATTGCATGTGCATGAATTTTGTGGATATATGTAAGTATGATTATGATAGAATTTAATTAAAATATAAATTAGTCAAAACCAGTCTAATTATTGTGATAACTTTGTACTGCAGAGTGACGCATGACAGCACATTTATTTTAAGTTCATTCATGTCACATCAACTACACTGTAACTGAAAAGATCAGTTTTAATTGGTTTCTGTTGGAAAATATAATATTTTAAACACAAAACTCATCTTTAGTAAACAAACTTTTAAAGTGTTTAAAGTTTAGCTATCCCATGTAAATTGTACGCCTAATATAAAAAAGTTGGCTTTTCTTTTCTCACAATGTCACAACATTTGGCATAGCTCTTCAGAAACGTAATATTTATGTTAGCCAGCTTTTTGCACTTTAACAATAAGTCAAATTATTATTATTATAAATTGTTAGTTGCTGTTTCAATATGACCAGTTTTGTTTCTCATTGGTTTTCACTCATTTAGAATTAGGTATACGAATTTATAAATAATAAATTTTTGGCAAGAACCTCTATTAAATATGTATGTGTGTATGTCCAAAGGTAATGGATATATTATTTGAAAGTTACAATGTCACTCTTTTGCTAGTTGTATATGATCTTATGATTTCAAACTTCCACAGCAATTTCTCTCTTCATATTGTAAATACAAATTCCCTTTGGGGAACTAACAACATACTGAGCAACCCCACAAAGCCCTCAAGGCATGCTAAAGTTTTGTTCAGTTTTGTGTGAAAAATTTCACCTGAATCGGTTAAATACAAAACTCTTTCGCATGTAAAATTCATAATGGGGGTTATTTTTTTCTTTGATTGTTATTAACAGAATTGCTGGAAAATTTCCGCCAAGTAGGTTTATCCCAAAAGAATTGTTCGGTTGGAATATCTTGTTATATCCATGTTGTGTTTTAAGTCGTGTAAATATCATATTAAATCAGTTGTACTATCCAATTATTTTATTAGTGCTGGAAAGAAATACTAAAGCGGATTAATTAACTCTTTTAAATTGGTTTCAGAACAAAATAAAAAAACACCTTGGGAAAACAATGAAAAACAACCACTGACTCATTTTTTGCTTTTCCAAAAATTTAATTAATTCAAAAGCAATTGAAAGTTGTTACTGATAATTTTCTCAAATTAAGAATATTATTAAAAATATAAAGAATCATTTTTATGAAACTTATTAAAGAGAAATTATTACTATTCAATTTTATTCATTAATCCATTTTTCCATTTTTGCAGAAAGGAAAGCAGAAATGATGTGGAAATTATGAAACGCCTATTTACTACTAAAAAATCTATGATATATTGATAGCACAATGGGAGCGAATACATCCTCCCGAACGGATCCAAACCTTCTTTCGGATGATGATGGTAAGTTGCAATACTAAAAATAATGAAGAATATGAACGTTTGTAAGGGTTCCAAAAACAATTCATTTACGAAGATAACTTATCACAAAAGTTTAGCAAAATATTCTCTTTCCAGTGTTTTGAATTTATCAGGACAATAAACAATTTCCGCTTTTAGATAGAATTGAATAAAATGCTAAATAGAAATTTCTGGTAAATTTTAAAAGGAAAATAAAGACGCATCTTAAACTTTTTCCTTCAGTTCAGGATGACTTCCTTTACCTAACACTTTTACCATCAGTTCTAATAAAAGGAAACGCAGTACCGCTTCCGTTTTTCAATAACATGTTGACAATTTCTGTTAAAAACTGTTGCAAAATATATATTTAAGAACACGACTTGAAAAAAACCTTTGGTAGGATTCTTCTGGGAACCCCTTTATGTTTTTCCTTAAAATTGATTTGCACAAGTGAAAACAACTCGTCACGGCATTCCAAAGGAATAAATTTCGGGTTTGCACACCTATAAGCCAAAGGCGCTTGAACTTAAGACAACCACGTTTAATCAACCTCGCAAAGTTGGGGTAGGAAGTGCCACAAGGCAATTACCACATGAAGTATCAAAGGAATCTTGAAGGATGATAGGCACGTTCTGGTGATTGTATAAAGTGTTAAACGATGTCAAGAACTGAAGGGATTTTAGCGAGTTTAATCAAAAGTTTCTAGGAAACCTATGCCTAATCGGTTGGTAGTAAATCCCCTTCACAACAGGTTATACATATGTATGTATGTATGTATTTATGTACGTGCAAAACTTCCTTTGATCACAGTCTCTTTTGCCTGGCGTCATATCCATAAGTTTTAAATATGAGAGTTTGCAATATTTGTCGAGCGAGCATTGAATGATATGAAATGTTTTAACATTTTAAGGTTCCTTGGACTGGAATTAATACTATGCCATATTGGGTGAGTAACGTCCAAAAGAAAAAAGATACGCCTATTCATGACTGTTCGAGATAATGGCACTTTTTTGAAATTTAGAAAAGTCTTTAACTTCGAGCAATTTTTCTGGTGGCACAGCCACGAACATTGCTATTTCTTATTCTGATTGTCTGCAAACATTTTCCAAAGGAACCTCCAATCAAACATCAAAAAAGGTTTTTCCAGTATGAGTTATGTTGTGAGATAGCTCTTTAGCGGTTTTCGTTTGGACGTTGCTTATGGAACACTTTGCATAATTAAAAGCATGCAATTAAAACAAAATAGCCAATTTATAGTCTGCATAATAATGAAATACCTCTTTTTCAGTAAATTTCGATCATTTTCAAATATTGAGGGCAATAGGACGAGGAAGTTTTGGAAAGGTAAGGTATACATTATGTAAATAAATGATTGGTTGTTTTGATGGCACGGCGTTATAATTTTGTTTGCTTAAACTCAATGGATTTTGTTTTAGTATTAACAACAATAAATATAAACACCCTGGGGCGTCCTCCCACTTAAAAGCTCTAACCACTTTTAACATAAAAATGGAATATGTATTTTAAAACAGTTTTGAAACGATTTTAGCCCTCTGAATTTTTATACAGGTAACATAATTAATATATAAAGGCGTTTATAGTTTTTATATAATAAAAAAAAAATACTTTCTTCACATCTACCAAAGGAATTGAATAGTTTTGAGAACCGAACTCAATTAAGGCCGTTCATGCAACGACATTGAAAGAACTGCATACATATTCTGCGTTCTATTCTTCTATCGTAATTTTTAAGTAATAGGTAAATGAAAAAAAACGAGTGTCGTTTTAGAAAATCCATGCTATACGTAATATTAGCTACGTCCGTACGATTTTTAAAACATTGCAACCAAATGCCACTCGACTCGAAGGAAAATATAGCTCCTCAGGATCCCCTTTAAACATGTTTTTATCTTATTTATATAGATATATGACCGCAATCCCTGTGTTGCTCTTGGTTTGCTTATATTTCTGTTATATTATTTACTAGTACCAGACACTTCTAGGCCACTCTTTTGTTGATACTCTTATAGTATTATATCCTTATGTTTTAAATGTATTGTGTACACATTTGTTGAACAAGTCAAACATGCAATTCAAGCCCTTTCACCCTTGTACCACACACTCTACCGCTAATAAGTAGACATTCGTAAAGCAATGTGTCAACTATACCCAGTTTTCCCTACATAAAATGAATAATAATAATAATAATAATTATATTTATATGGTGAACTTAAATGTATAAAGAAAAAATGAAGGACATAATAAATGGACCAAAAATTAACTATGAAGTTATTACTCACCTTGTACCTGGGTGCTCACAAGTACATCCAAATCGCTGTAATTAAATGAATTATTAAAGATACATATGTATAACAAGGAGAAAGATATTTAGGACAATATCGGGAGGCGAGTCCAATAACAGCAATGCCAAAAAAAAAGGATATTGTTGCGCGAACTCCTTGCTCTGACCGGATCAAAAGTGTACCGCACACGCCCACAACATGTTTACAGACTCTTACCTGTGTTTGCAGCCAAGACAGGTGCGAAAAAGCGAAAGGTCACTCACCTGTGACCGGAAGTAAGCACAGGATGATTGTGAGCACAAACAAGTTGATTAAACTGCGGGTTTTCAGGTGAAGCATTTGAGCATTGGCATGCACAAGGATTACTTAGTATTATTTTCACGGATGAGGATAATGAGGACACTCGCGAGGGGGCTAAACGCACTCGACACTTGAAAACCGCGTTACCGACTTAAGCTTGTGTCAGAGATGGCTGAATTCACCATGTGGTGAATAGTTGTCCGACATTTTGCCTCCGACCAGCTAGTGGAGGGGGATAACTTTTGAGTATATAATGCTTAATCTCCACAAAAACCCAAAACCAACCAAACCCAAAAAAACCATTAGTTGTGAAATGTCAGCCTCAGAAAATATTTCAGAGAACTAATTGTCATTTAATTAAAGATTTTAAATACTCGCCCATTTATTTTCTGAATAGTAACGTTTTCTAAATCATAATAAGTGCACCAGTATTATTTGAATTCCTACATAAGTACTTCAAAAAAAGGTAAAATATTTTTTCAAAGCGGAAAACATGACTGTTTTCAATCAAAATGTTATAAGCCACCTCCCACAGCTTCTATACCGCCCAATCGATTAATTTACATATGTACGTATGTATATATACAAAAACGGATGGAGGTATTCTATAGAAACAAACACTATTATAACCAAACTGAAAGAGCTCTTTAATTTTCCGATCCTATTTTCCTTTTTCCTTCAGGAAAAGCTTCAAAACTTTTTCTCGAACAAAGGCAAATCTTAGTGGCTATTGACCATGAAAATAAAGACAAAAATTCAAAAGTTGTCTCCCAACTTTGTAAAGACTACAAAAGTAACTATTTTAGAGAGTCAATTTTGCGTATATTTCACGTTTCTTCGAGATTTTTATAATTTATGATTTCTGTCCTTAGATAGTGAATAAGGCAAAAATCGTCTTACCTCAGGGAACTTATCAACGATTGTGACATTTGGTATAATAAAAAGATTTATTTTTATCACTGTTCACTGAAACTTTAAAAAAAGGTTTTTCCTTATCAATGCAGTTCAACTAAACCTACTTTCCTGCTTTTCCTCTCGGAGGTAAAGTCCTCAATAATCCTTTGCGTAGTTTGAGTTTCATAAATATCAATCCTAAATCTTCGTTACCCATCTGCGCGAAGAACTATGAAAAGAAGTTTTACTTATTATAAAATTCTATCCTGGAAAAGATATTGATTTATTCAAATCGGCACAAATTGCTCTATGGATGGATGTTTATGGAACGGCATAAAATATGAAACTCTTCTGCCCGGGCTCATTGTCATTCACCAAATCTACCAGAATAATATAGGCCCACTTAAATATATTTGGAGTGGACTCCCGGCTTTTTGAATTTAAGTATACTTAAAACAGGAAAGAAAAAGGAAACAATATTTTGATCAGACATATTAAAATTCAAGAATTACAATTTAAGAGAAGAAACCGCCTGATTTTCCTTGCTTTAAAATATAAATATAATGACTAGCAATGACTTGAATTTGTGTTACTTTTAAATTTCATTTTAAGTGTACTTAAAATAGTATGTATGTATATCAAATTTGATCGTTACTCTATGTGCACAACAGTACTATTGCTCATATATCTTGAACTTTAACAGATTTATAAAAACAATATACCTAATTGAAATTCCATTTAATCCGTAAATGCGTCCAATAAAACTTTCACCATTTTCATTTAGTAGGAAATTATTGATTATCTTTTATAAATCTGTTCACCGTTCAACTGAAAAATTCATAGCGCATCCAATGCGTAATTCAATGAGGCTGAAACAATTTTAATTTGCATTCACAAAAATTTGCTGAACCATATAAGTACACCACTTGCTGCATATCTCGAATAATTTAATTTAATTATGTGATAATATAATAATATTAATATCAAAAATTTTAATTTCCATTCACAGGTATGCATAGTTCAAAAGCGTGATTCGGGTAGGCTTTATGCAATGAAATATGTAAGTAGAGGAGCATGTGAGAGTAGAGGAGCTCTAGCTGGAGTTTTAAAGGAAGCTGAGTTACTGGCCTCATTAGAACATCCTTTCCTAGTCAATCTGTGGTTCTCTTTTCAAGGCAAGCAATTGTTCCCTTGTTAAAGATAGAACCTAATAATGTGAAAACTTGTTTAGATGAGGAAGACTTATTTATGGTGTGTGATCTAATGACCGGTGGAGATCTAAGGTATCATTTACAACAGAGAGTAAGACACTAAATAAAAGGAAATCAAATCGAAGACATGAATTAATTTCGAATTTCAGGTAGAATTTAGTGAAGAAAGTGTTGCCTTACTAGTATGTGAACTTGGTTCAGCTTTAGACTATTTACAATTGCAAAGAGTTGTTCACAGGTAATTTGGTAATTAAAATTAAATTTAAAACAAAAGAATGTGCTTTATAACTAGAGCTGCAGTGCTACGATAAATTTTTTTTTTAAGTAATTATCGCATTACAGAAATTTAAATCCAAATAAAAACGAATTTTAAGTCTTTTCTCACCGAACAAGGAGGTATCGTATTTTTAAAAAGTTGGAAAACCACTTGGGAAAGTATTATATTTGAAATCGAGAAAAAGGCTGGAAAAAGAGGTCGAATTTGTGATAGGTTTTTCGTAACATAAAATAGCCGTAGACAGCGAATCAAAGGCAAATGCAAAAAGGTAGTCCTTCTTGTTTTGTCCACTATTAATTTTAATGAAATAAACTTTGACTAAAGCATTTCGATATAAGATTGCTCATCCGAAAGAGAAAAGGAAGTTAATTTTATCAAAATCGAAAATAAATCAGCCAACTACCTATAAATATTTTTTTCCTTTATATGTACATATATATGTATATGCATATTTATTCATAGATTTCCAGAGTGAACAAAATACACAAGAACTTAAATACAAATAAATTATTTATTACAAGCCTGAATCCCTACACAAATGCCAGACGGCAGCTAAGTATCACATCACTGCCCTTAATGTGATTAATCAATTTACCTTTGGGGAAAATACCCTTCACTAAACCTAAACTAATGATTTAAAAGAGAACGTGACGCAACCTGCATGAAATTTGTACTTTTGAATGGAAAAAGAATTCATCAGGCTATTTCGATTCCAACAATCCCTACCAGTCAAAAAAATAAAAGCAGAACAGGTAACGAACTATATGCTATTTTATATTAGAGTAGGTGATCCGTAACCGTGCACAACTATCACTACAATAAAGCTGAGCGTTAATAAAAGTATGACGTTTTCGGTTAAGCGCAACATGCCCGTAGAATGAACGGAAATGCAGTGAAACATAGAATTCAGTAATTAAATCTCAATCATAACCAACTATACATTTATTTCACTGTACATGCATGTGGGCATGTTTGGATGAACCAGAAACAAAAATAACAGCAAATGGCCATTGTATCTGCATTTTTTTCATATACTAAAATGAAGAATTTCAAATTTACTTTTTGTTCCAATAAAGTGGATTCAGCTTACATGTACAGAAAAGCGAAACAAAAAGGTTTATTAATAAATAGCCACCAAACACCATTGCTCATAAAAACAGTTTTTTTAGCAGAAGAGTAAACTTGTTTTCTAGAATCTCTTAAATCCAGCAATACACGAACTCACCACATTTATGAGTACATTTTTAAATTTCATTTTAAAGAAACTGCTTTTAAAAAAGCGATATATTTTTTTAATCCCGAAATAGTCCCTTCAAAAAATAATATCATTGTTTAAGATTTATCGCAAGATTTATTTTTAATTATATTGAAATCTATGTTAACGAAAATATACAAGAAAAAAGTTCTGAACTTTGCAGTGGACTGAATGTGAAACGGAAATCACACAAATGTTTTGAGCTCATTCAATTTTTTTTATCTAAAGAAAATCTTATATTCAGAGACTTGTACTCTTAAACTTTAACCTCGAGGCGGATTCAAAATCAGGAAGCTTCAATGGTGATATTTTTCCGTTTATTCTGTAAGAGAGAACGTAAATATACTCCTTTTGTCCACATTGATGGGGTAAAAGTAGGCGTTTATGCACGCCTTTAGCATTCGAAGGTTTAAGCCATAGTTATTGCTTTTCATTTAAATTAACGGAAGAGAAGTGGAACACTTCAAAGCCCAAAGAATACATATAACAAAGTTGTCAAAAATCTTTATAAACTGTCCGTATTTATACTTTATGGTTTCAATTAAATCCTATGACTAGAGACGCTTTCAGTTCACAATTAATCCGATACATGTTTATTCTTTTTTAGAGACATTAAACCTGACAATATCCTTCTAGACGATGAGGGTAAGTAATGAAATAAAAATCAGTGTATTACCTATTTTTGTACTTTTAATTAACTGTTTTTTTACTATACGGTATCCATAACATACATATGAGACACATCAATTTTATTTATTAATCGACTTTTTTTTCCTAATTATAATAATGGAATCTGGAAATTAAACGCTCCTACTAAAATTCGCATTTTCTTTCCTCTCTATCTCTCTCACCTTTTCTTTCTCTATCCCCTTGTCTCTTTATCTCTTTTTCACGCCTATTAGATTGGATATATCAGAGTCAAAATTTATAGAGCTTTATGTAATGAACATGTTTTCATGTTTCATTTTATACATATAATTTGACCTAACCGAGTTTTACAGGAGAAAACTAAGTTTCCAATTTTGACGGATATCAAAAAATACTTCAGTAATTATAACTGAAATCAAGAGTTCACCCTTTACACAATAATAAATACTTTAATAATTAAAACTGAATAACAACTTTAAATAAATATTTATAAGCGGTGCCTGCCCTGGTTAGTACCTATTTAGCTATGAGGTAACAGCAGGTACTTACATTTTTCTTTAAAAACCTTTAAAACGGCGCTTTCAATTTCTTTCCTTTAAATAAATTATGTTCCGAGTGCACTCAGGTACGCAAGCAGACTAAAGCGAAAAGCACTAAAAGAGTTAAAATTAGCTGCTCTTATATAAGAGACAACAGGAAGTGAGCTTTTCCAACAGTAATGCAATTGGCTGTGCACTTTCCAAACTCAATTTCTTATCATAAATTTTGAACTAATCTATTTGTATGGTAATCGAATTTTTCCTCTTTTGACATCAAGGACATGCTCACCTAACTGATTTTAATATTGCGACAAGACTCCCGGCCGACGGTCTGGCCTGCAGCATGTCGGGCACAAAACCATACATGGCACCAGAAGTATTTATGTGCGCTCTGGACGAAATAAGTAATGAGCACGGATATCTAATTACCTCTTAATTATTGCATTATCGTAACACTCCGCCTTTAATCGATTGCAGCCGGATACACTTTCCCAGTCGACTGGTGGTCTTTGGGGGTAGTCGCCTACGAGATGCGAGCGGGCTCAAGACCTTTTATGATCCATTCATCAGCATCCTTCACTGAAGTCAAGAATACTCTGAATACACCTGTGTACTACCCCCGATATTGGACCAATGAATTCGTCGATCTTATTAGCAAAGTAAGTACTTAAGTGAATAAATTGTATATAAGAGCAATGAGCATATGGAAGAACGTAAAATATGTAGATACGATAAAGCTTATTTTGCAGACTCAATTCAAAAAAGGATAACAACGAACATAAATAGTACGTCTACAATTTATTAAAAATGCCTTGACTCTATTTTGGGCACTCCATGAAATTGGATTTTACGATAGCCAAATTGGAACAAACTTTAACAAATTTATGTCTTTTATGATTTAACTTTCAAAAAAGTAATATTTTCTTATTAAGATAAAGTTTCAATATCAAATTTTCACTTCATCTGTTCGTTACATTAACTTTAAACAAAAGCACGTGCTATTGTTTTAAGTTTACGATACTTTGAAGAATATTGATTAAAAATCCCCCCCTTTTCAGTTACTTAACATTCTTCCTGGTGCTCGCATAAGTTCCCAACGTGAATTACAACAAACACATCTTCTACGTGGGATTGATTTTAATAATGTTCTCAAGAAGAAAATTCGACCGCCATTTAAACCGCCCGAGAACCACTTGAACTGTGATCCATGCTTGGAATTGGAAGAAATGATTGTTGAAACTAAACCCCTCCATAAAAAGAAAAAACGTCTTGCGAAACAGCGTTCGGCTCAACGTGATAGTGACCCAGAGAGCAAGTTCAGCAAAGAATTTATAGTGTACAATAGATATAAGGAGCTGAAGCGGAAAGCGATGGAGCAGAAAGAAAACGAATGGCAAAAAGAATTGGACAGAGCCATGGCGAATTCAGTTGTAAACAGTCTTGTACCAATCCAAGAGAGGAAACCCAATAATCCTGGATGTTCGAAGGATGAAGATTCGATTGATTTTATCGATCGCACCCCCTCGCCTCGGTCACCCACTGCATAAATATAGATTTTGATGTGATGTTATATGTCCTTTTTAATTTCTTTACACATAAAAGAAAAGTTAGTGGAGAGACTATGATTTATATATGTACTTCTATATAAAAGCCAAGTCAATTTAATAATATTAACTTTACGTGCATTTGTCTAACCAGCTAAGAAAAAAACACTTGAAGTAGCACGACAGATTAATTTTCTGTGAAAAACAAAAAGTTCTCTATTTTATTTTTATTTTTATATTGAAACTTATGTTTAAGGTTTCATTGCAAACTAAAGACTCAAAATTGTAGATTTTCTTTAAGATAATATTATATTTGCTAAAACACTTTTTATTATTTAAAGACAGCAATTTAATTTGATTTGATATTCTATATACACTTTTTGTACATTGTAATCCATTTGCATACTATCCAGTGAAAAATAAATAAAAATATAAATGTAAGAAGCTCAAATACAAGAAATAAAATTATTATATAAAATCAATTAATATATACATATGTCACAAAAATTAAATTCCAAAGATCCAAATTATATATTTATGTATCTCTTATACACCTGAAGACAAACGGTTTCTACGTCTAAAATTCCTCTTCCTGTCCTTAATCATTTTACTTAAAAAATACTGGGAGGAAAAAGGTAATCGTAAAACATTTTTGACGAGGATATACCCTAAGTTAACAAGCGAAAAGAAATAATTCTTTGCGTACGGTGGTCCAAATGAATGAAACTTCTGTATAATATTACTTATATGTGTAAATCAAACTCGACCACGAAGGTCTACTAAAATTCACAAGTATTTGAATTAATTGTAATAGATGGTGTAAAAGTACCTATTTAAGAATTATTTTTGACTATACAATTATATTGGAACATGAATGTTGGATCTGTATAATGACTTCTAGGCCACTGGCGGAATTTGTCACAAAATTAATATTTTTGTAAAATAAAAACGAACTGATCATTAAAGATGATTTTATTTTATTTCCCTAAGACTTTCCTACAGTGAGACCGATATTTCTTTTTTGTATTCTTATTGTTTCTACTGGCCAGATTTTTCTTAAATAAAAATTTTCTTCACCTTAATAAAATTTAAAACTACAAGATTATTAATAGCCAACTGCATGATACCCAAAGGCTCTCTATAAGACTACGTGAAGACCACCAGCCCAGTAATTCAATGACCCGAAAGCAGAAACATTTTCTTGAATAGTGAGACACATGAAACGTAGAATTGCCTTATTGGAAAATAGTATCTTTTTCTGCAAAAAACTCTTTCTAATGATAAATAAAAACTTCATTTAATATTTCGAAATAAACTTCGAATTTCATTCGTGGATTAACTTAAAAAGCTTGAAAATTCCGACTTGGAAATTGTGACGTAGATCTCGCCAGTAAAACTTTAATTCATCGAAACCATCGAGATTGACTTAGTTGTAGTTGTTGCCAATGATAATTTCTGAAATCGATATTAAATTGAATATCGATAATACTTGGAGTAAATTCCTTAAATATAGTGCTTCAATCAATTTCCTATTTGATTAATAATTTCTTTTTTAAATATTTTTATTTAAAAAAATTTGTATTCAATTTAACGATAGACTTTAAATAGCTGAAGATACTTTCTAATTAAGTTATAAGATGTCACTAGGACAAGCCCACTGCATCTTGTAGCTTTATTATGTACTCCAATTTTGAAAATAAAATAGAGCCTAGAGGATTGTACTAACTGAATTGTAATGAAATAATGAAATTCTAAAAAATATCAACCTACTTAAAATGGGGTTAGTTCCGAGGCATTTTAAAGCAATTAAAAAGCATTGTATATAAAATTTCACAGCAGTCTTTATTCAATTTATTAAGCTCCTATTGTAACACACCTGTAAAACTAGAGCTGTGCATAGGAAACAAACCCAAATAATCACAATTTATCGAATCGCCTGGGACATATGCAGAGGCGTCACCATCAGCTCCAGCTCAGCATCTTTAAGATTGGCACCCCTTAAGTTCGCTTCCTGCAGATCACTCCCAGAAAGATTACATCTTTCCAAGTCGGCTCCCGCGAGTACAGCAGCCCTCAGGATGCAGTTCTTCATGTTCGCATCCTTGAGATTAGCGACCCGCAAATTAACTCCAGCCATGTTACTGCCTTCCAAGCAGGCACCTTTGAGATTAACACCTTCCAGATTTGTTCGCATGCCAGTTGGATCCTCAAAATTGCAGCTCTGCAAGTTGGCACCCTCCATGTTGGCGCAGACCCCCCGGACACAGACGAGCCGAGCGCATTCTAAATTCGCATGGGATAGATCTGTCCGCTCGAGACAGCAATAGTCAAGATTTGCGTGAGACAGGTTGCACCGCTGTAAGCAAGCAAACTGGAACAAAAGAGCTGGTTTAGTAAACTCGTACAACCGGAGGTCACGTGAGACACTCACCTTGAAATTAATGTTTCTAAAGTCTAGTTTTCGCAGATCGGCCCCAGCCAGATTAATCCCCTGGAACCGTATCTCGGAAATGTACGAGGTTTGGATGAGCGCCCGTATGACGTCGCGTCTCGTCAGAGGGGCGGTGTCAAGGTTATCGTTCTGCGATGATATCAACACCTCCAACTGGGGGACAAGTGACTCAATCCCGAAGAACTTTGCCTCCTCGAGAATTCCCTCAACGTTCAAATGTGCGTCGTAGATGAGCTGACCGTGACGCAAGTAGTTCAGAATTGGCTCAAAATAGCGCGAGCTCCTATCAATTAGATAAGCGCCGTCCTCGTCCATGTCGCTCGGATTCATGGCGCCCTCCTGGGAGAACATCCGCGCCAACATGCTGTGCGGCTCCTTGTTGATTAAGGTGTTGAGGGTCGTCACAAACACCCTGCCCCCAACGTTCAGTTTCACCCATTTCGATGGGAACTTCTTGGATTTCCTTATTATGTTGCCGCTGGCGTCACCGATGCCGCCGCCGCCGCCGCCGTCGTCATCCAAAGAGCAAGTTGAAAAATTTTGGTAGAGTTCGTATCCGATTTTGGGGCGCCCCGTCGACATGTCGTTCTTTTACACACCATACGTCGAGCCTCACTGTACAGCAAAACACCAGGAGAACATAACTAAGGGGCCCAGAGCCATAACAAACAAGAAAACAAGTGATCGGCCTCACAAAGCATCACGTTCATCGGCCCGCCGAAGTGACATGACAGGTTCTCTGTTTGCGATTGCGAATTCTTTTTTTGCCTCCGCTCCGAACTCCGAATCGCGTTCACAGCCCTGCTAACCTCCGCAGTCAGTCCGAACCTTTGAAGATAAAGCTGAAGGAAGCGCGATAGCAGTCTCCGAGCGTACTAAAATCCGATTAGTGTTAGTGCCGACAAATTTTCCATAACGCAGCAGTGGAAACAGGAAAAAGCACATTTTCTTCTGTAAAAAACCCCCAAAAACTATTTTTTAACGCCGCCTGCAAAATGAAAACCCCTAACCGTACGAACTCATCGAGAGCTCGTGCTACCTTACTCTTTCCCTCTCGTATATTAAAATCGTATTTCTCTTTCTTCGGGAACCTCCATTTTGACTACGCCAAGTGCACGGCTTCTTCACTGTACAGCATTTCCTTAGGATGTATCTTCAAAGGCCCGAACTCCGAATTCAGCCGAACTACGTTAGAGCCACGGTTATCAGTAGCAACAAAACTCAAAAATGTTTAAATTTAAAATAATTGGAAAATTTTAATGATCTTAGTTTTCAATCCAATTATCTTCCCCGAATTCTGAATCAGATTTTCTAATTGATCAGAAAATGCAAGAGACAATGAAGTTAAAAAAATACATTTTGAAAATTGAAAAGCCAAAAAAATAAAGTTGGAAGAAGTAAGATATCTAGTAAAAAATAGTAAGAAAAGCTCACTCATCAAATAAAATAAAATCTGACTGGTGTGAAAGCAATTCAGAGGAGGCAAGAAAAATCACATTCTTCTCCCAAAAGAACCCCACACAAATTAACATAAAAAAATTGAATTTAATTAATTATCAATTTATTTTATTCAATGGTCAAAGGAAAATCAAACTTTTTAATTTAGTTTTAATTTTTTCTCCAGAATCTCCAATTTGGTTCGGTATATTCTAAATTAATTTAAATTTTTCCGTATTGTAAAATTGTAAAATGAAACGTTTTCTTAAATATTAATTTTTATAAACATTGTGTAAAAGGGTAAAAGGTTAAGCGGGATAAGAAATAATTATTTGAAAAATAAATAGAAAAATAGTTAACTTTATAAATGTTGAGATTTTTCTAAAAAAATTTCCGGTTCCATTTGAAATAATTGCATCTTTAAGCCGTTAGCCGCAAGCCGAACCGCTTGAAAGCGCGTGCCTTTTGTCTTGCCTCACTCATCTCGCAAAACTTCTGAGTGCAGAGACACCTCCTCAGTGAACGTAGTGCAAATAGGGATTGGCTTTTCTGCTTAGTTTTTTTCCTAGAGTCCGATTAAACCGAATCTATTTTCGAATCTTGCTCGAAATTCAATTAATAAACAGTACGCCATTGTAGTGGAATTAAGTGGATAATTTTGGCAATTTTCGGGAGAATCCGGCGCTAAAATTGTGGTGCAAATAAATATGGAGGGTCAGCAGCAACAGCAAGAAAGTGCTCAGCCACAAGAAATTGACCAGCCACCAAAAGAGAACGGTACCGTTGTACAGGAAGCATCCTCCACAAGTAAGTGCATCGAGTCTTTGCCAAAATTGTGCATTATTGTGAAATTAAGTACATTGGGGGGCCATGTGGGTCAGTGGGCAGTGATTTTGCTTCGCGATTTTGAGCGACATCGCGCGCGCCTAGCCTACTCGGAATGATTCATAATATAGAAAATTCGAACTGGTGCAGTTAATGCGCTCGGTTTTTGTTTTACCCTCTCTTTTCAATCAAGCGAGCGGTAGTCGGACTGCACCGAAACGAATTCCCCAATTTTCTCGATGCCCCGTTACCGTTAGCGGTTGTCTTTTTCCGATCGAGGTAATTACCGCAATGGTTTGTGTCGTTCCAGCTCCTGGTGAGGAAGTGGTCACAAAACGATCCATCCGCCTACAGATATGGAAGAAAATCCAAGAGGCGAAGTGCGGCTACAATCCGCGGATGATATACAATCGCATACCGAACTTTATCGGCAACGACAAAGCTGCTGCTCTCCTCGCAGATACCCAGGAATTTAAAAATGCAAGTAAGTGTCGTTCGCCTGCCTCTAGATTGCACAAGACCCTTTTCTTTACAATTATCTCCCGCCCCGCAGAGTCGATTAAAGTGAATATCGACATTGCCCAAGATCCAGTCAAGCTGGAGGCTCTCAATGCCGGAAAAGATCTGTATGTGCCTCCGTCTCGGGATTCAAGGTGCCTTTATACTAAAATCGAGTGTCCTGCCGATGCAGATGCTAAGCTGAAGCAGAAGATTCTGAAAATTGTGAATTGGAAGGATCATAAGAAAGATATTGGTAAGAGTGCTTTAGTTTAGCTGATGTCACGTCTGTTTCTACTCTGACTCTTCGCTTATAGCTGTGGAGGACAAGGTTAAGGTGGATATGGTTGTTCTCGGGTCAGTGGTGGTTTCAAGGGACGGGTACCGCATCGGAAGAGGAAATGGATTCGTTGACTTGGATGTTAGCACTTTGATCCACTTGGGAGTCATTACGCCAGAGACACTTATTGTCACAACTGTGCACGATCTGCAGGTAAGTTCTTCCCTCATCCTATTATAGGGTGCACAACATTTTCTATTTCCGCTTAAAATTTGGAGAAATTCCAAGATTCCTTGCTCCAGCAGGTTTTAAATATATGTATGTGATCTTTTGGAACGCCCAGCGAAAGAAAAAGTTTAATATGAAATATGTTCAGAAAGATTAGAAATAGTGCTACAATACGAAACTTGTACATTTTATCTACCTAATCTGATCAGTCAAATGTGCTTTTTGTTTAAAAGTTACATGCAACAGGTCCTATTGTCCTATTTTTATTAGAAAGTCAGATTATAGGATTAAATAAGAAAAATTAACAATTGCTCATAGGTAACAGATCAGCTGCCAACACATTTGTTTGAAAAACATGATACTCCTGTTGACATGATAGTCACTCCATCAGAAGTGATTAGAATCAGCAACCGATTGCCAAGACCAAAAGGTTTATTCTGGGAAATGCTCTCAGAAAGGCGCCTAAAAATTGTCCCTGTACTCCAAGTTGTGAAGGAAAATGAAGAAAGGTAT
Organism: Tolmerus cingulatus; assembly: GCA_959613345.1. NCBI lineage: Eukaryota > Metazoa > Arthropoda > Insecta > Diptera > Asilidae > Tolmerus > Tolmerus cingulatus. The sequence goes on along the minus strand of OY390711.1, from coordinate 5,702,860 downwards.
GTAGCATATCAACAATAAATTTTGCTTTAATCCAATTGCTTGTTTAAAAAAAAAATAAAAATAGTGCTGGAAAGGTAATTGTGCTGAAATCTGAGGACACAGATGTCGAAGCAAATGCCCCACAACAGCGCCAAAGACGTCGTCCTCTATTCAAATATAAGAATCGTCGGACTCGCTCGGAAATTAATAACGAAAACGTGAGTTTTTTTTAAATAGTAATTGGGGCACTTTATTAATAAGAGTGACTTCTTTAGGAAGAAAAAGAAAAACCCCGAAGAAGGAGACAGTTTGTGGGTAGGCGAAGACGACAAACAAAGGTAGGTGTAAAAATCTTTGTTTATTATAATATTATATAATATTTTTAAAAAATAGTCTGAGGGAGAGCACTCTTCGGGTGAAAATAAAGAGAACGAACAAAATCCAGGTCGACAACAACTACGTAAAAAGCGCAGCAATCGCGATTTTTGCATAAAAATTTCTAAAATTGCCAAAGAGGTTCGCATTAAAGATCTCAAGGCTGAATTAAGGAAGAGGGAGTGTAACCCAGTTTACATTTCCTGGAAAGGTATTTAAATAATTTTACGTAATAAATTGATTTTTGAATACTCACATAATTTTTTAGGACCGTTCGGAAAGTGCTATTTGCACTTTGCGAAAAGAAAAGGCGAAGAAAAGGATGCTGCAATAGAGAAGGTGCTAAAATCATTGAATGATTTAACTTTAACTGTTGAACAAGGTGAAAACAGTGAGATGAAACAGGTTAATCTTGATGTTGAATTGCTGCAAATAAAAGACGACAATTCTATTGAGGCGGTTAATACTACTACAGTGTAGTATGAGGTGAAGGCTGTTTTAGAACGGCTTTACTTCTGGTTAGGACACATGGAATTCTACGCCAGCAAACTGAAAATTTAGAAAAAGAAATTAAAAAAAAACTCAACAAAACCATTAAAATCCAACAAAAAAATAAATAAATTAAAAAAAATCTGATAACGTTGTACGCCACCGCATGAGGTGCGCTCATCAATTGATAGAATTTTGACTAAACTGTTCTCCCAAGAGAGCATTCTTATTGTGAATTTGAAAAATTTTATCAGTTGATTTTACGTAATTATATGATAACCTTTTACATTAATTGTGTGTTAAAAAAAATTGAAATACCTAAAAAAAATATATGAATTGGTTTGAGTTCGGATTACAGTCCTGAATTATTAATGTTTGCTAACTCACCTCGAGAACTAAGAGATTGCATGATGTAGCATTTATTGAAATATACGCGTCTTTGGTACTACAGCGGATTTTAAATATTCTCTGGCTCGAAGCATCGCCTGTTAGCTTTGTCGCATTCAGCGAAACTCCTTACCTCTTTTACCTTAGGTTAATAATATTTATGAAGAGAAATGAAGCTTTAAGTGAAGTAGTGTCGTGGATTAACGTGCAAATATAATTGTTTCTGAAAGAATCGAAATGTCCTATCGTTCATTTGTCTGCCTAAAAAGAAAAAAAGATGTACTACAAGCAACTAAAGAAATAATTCATCAGGTCGTCACAGCATTTGTTCAATATTGCAATAAGTGTTTTTGCGCTGGGCATTCTCGCCGATGCGCTACAGTCGTTTTAAGATGCAGCTAAGACTGTTTAGGATTTTTTTCATGTGAACTTTTTTAAAATGTATTAATATTTATACACGCATTAAATTATATACAACTAGGTACGTAAATATATTTTCTTAACGGAATTTTGTAACAATTTTATTTAACGAAATATATATTTATGAATTTCCTAACTTTGATATGAACATTGTTTCAATTTCTTTATATTCCATTTGTCCAGATACCATGTTTTTGTTTGCTCCTTATTTAGTTAAACTTGGTTCCAAAAAATAAATTATGAAGTAAGTATTTCTACGTAACTATTTTTTGCCACATCACAATACTCAATTTGGAAGCGAACACCCAAAAAGATTGATTTAAAACATCTGTCTCCTTATTTAACGAAAAAAGTTACTCTGCATTTGGCAAATTAAAATATACATATCAAAATTTAGAAATTTTCTATGTATGCTTATGCAACGAAACTTAAACAACGCACAATCATTCCATTTTACTTTATGCAAGATAGTATTACGCTAATTAAAGTAACCATTGGCGGCTATATAGTTGTTTTTTTCTTCTTTGATAAGGAAGGGAAGTGCTTGCAAGTTTTATTTGCGTTTTGCTGATGGAAGCAAATATTTATTTACGTTTGCAAAATTTTAACTCTACTATTCTAAAAATTTATTAATGCTGCAACAATGTTTCAAAGTACATGTATAAAAATCTTGCGTTATAATTTTGCTAATGTTGCAGAATTATGAATAAAATCTCAAAGTTTATTTCTTATCTTTAATGCACTTAACTGCAATCAAAGTAAACTGAAGCAATAAACAAAAGATGTGTATAATTAGATTTGTAGATAAACATCACTTTAGAATAATTTTGTAGTATACGTACATATATATTTAAGATTTATTTATATAGTTATTTTATTATTTTTGAATACGCTATTTTAAAATTCTTTTTTGCTCGTGAAATAATGTACTAATTTCTACTGCAAGAGATACCAAATTTTTACGAATCTTAAATTAGAATTAGAAGCTGAGTAAACTTCTGATGCGTTCGTATATTGGGAATGAGAGAACTATAAAATTAAAATCGGTATGAAGAAATCGGAAAGTAAGTAAATTAAATAAAGGACAAAGTGGCAAACTTTTCGATAAAAATAAAATGTCTTACTAACAATTCTGTTTGTCATCTTTCATTATACATATTGTGGATATTTTCAATGTACTTTGTTCGACTGAGGAAAGTTTCTTAGGATTGTTGTTACTTATACTACCTGTTATGTATCATCTCTAGATTGTGCTCTTATAGACAAAACATATCTAGGCATGCAATCATACTCAATTTTAATTTTTACCTAATGAATTTGTTATCAGTTTAATTTAACTTAACTTTAACTATGGCTTTTTCAGGAAAACTTGTTAGAAGCAATATTAATATTCGTGCATAGTTAAACATTTATCGGTTTCTAAATTAACTAAACATGCTTTCAAAATGTCACTCCAAAGGATGACAAAAAAATAAAAGCTTAAAGGTGTTGTGTAGTGTATTGAAAGGTTTCTATGGAGATATAAAAAGGCAATAGTTCGAATGTCTTAATTTATTAAATCAGTTGGATGATTTGAACCCTTTCACAATATTCACGCACATTTCAAATTTCTAAAGCAAAAACAAAAGTATTCGTCTTAATCGAGCTCTGTGTTGACCGGGTTAGGATTTCTACCCTGCGTGCTGTTCCGAGGGGACTCCGCCTCATCGTCGTTCATGTCCTGGAAGAATCTATTAAATATATCCCCGAAGAGACCTCCCATTCCAGGCTGCTGTGGCGGAGGTGCGCCAAAGAATATTATACCAATTTTCTGTAAATATTTTTCATATGATGGATCTCGATCTATTGACCCCTTATATAGGTCACAGAGGGATTTGAAAATAGCTAAACGTCCTGTCTCAATTATTTTAAAAAGAAAGTACAGAAAGTTCAGTAGTGGCAATATGAACGGTGGTTCGGTGCTGGCAATTTTTGGGTGGTACTTTGTGTAGGTTTCGAAAGTCTTAAATGCGACTTTCGTCTCCTTTAAGCAGAGCTGCTGGAGGACTACTTGTGCTATGAAGAGGTCCATCTCGCTCGAGTAGCCCTTCGTCTGACTTAGCTGGACTAGCATTTGCCCGCAACTGAGACCGTCCCGGGAGAGGAGGTAATGATGCCTAGCTTGTTCGATGTTGCCCTCCGCCCACATGATCTGGGCGATCACCTTATGCATGGACGGGTGGCCGAGGCTTACTTTGGTCGCGTCCGCGCTCCATTTCACTGCCCGCGCCTAGTGTTTAGAAAGGATTAAATGTGATATTTATTTAGAGCATAAGTCTTACAATTAGCGATTCCCGTTCAACTGTTGTTGGGCTCGTTTTCTTGATGAGGACACCCAGCCGATTGATCCAGACTTCGTTGTCGATCACAGTGGTTTTTTCTAACGTATCTATAATAAGCAAAGCCAGATCAGCACCACTAGAATATTGTTCCTTCTGTAGAAATGTTAGGGCTCCGGCGAATAAGAGTTCCAGACAATCGGTATATTTTTTCTGCCCGATGTACCGAAAGTACAACGTCCTGTACATTTGGTGGGCTTCGTAATAGTTGCCGGCTTCGACAGATGCTTCCAATTTTGCCAGTACCCTGGCCACGCCATGGCTTGTTCTTTCTGTCGACATTTCCTGCAGTGACCGTTTAAATTATTTTCAGAAAATACAAAATAAACATACTATGCAGTTCTTCTGACAGAATTTTCGAGAGGATTTGACAAAGGTATCAGTACATGCATGTGGGTCGTGGCTTTTGTGGAACCTATTCTTGTTCTTTTTAGTTAATATTTCAATGTTTAAAAATTGTTTTTTAAGCCACTTATTTTAACAAATATTAATCTAGCTATTGAAATTATTTTTATTATTAAGCAAAACCAAAATATCATTAGGAATAGCTCTCCAATTACATGCACGGTTCACTTTCGAAAATTTGCATGTTTTAAAATTGTATCCAAGATGTTATAAGCTCTGCGGAAAGAAAATATTTAAGTAAACATCCCGATGAAGAAGAGTGTTAAAAAACATCCGTCCAGCAGGCAAAATTACACCATCGCAGTGCGTAGTACGAAATTTGCGAAAAACGCAGCTGATCACATTCCGGCACTTTAAATCGCGTGGTTTTCGAATTGTAGTGAATTTATAGAGTAAAAGTCTATACTCAAACAAGTTTTTAGCAGATGACATCGCACTCGCCGATTGCATGAAGTTTTTGTCTAACAAAAAGTAGCGAAAAGTTATTTTACGTCGCTTCGTAACCGCATATTAAAATGTCGTTGGATAATACAAAAAGTGATATGGGGAGCAATAACGAAAATGTCACTGAGAGTTCCGCATCGAAAATTGAAACCGCCGAGATGGCAACTAGCAGCTCCAGCGAGCCCCCGCAGCCCGAAAACCAGGAGCAACCGGAACAGGTGGAGGAGCGTAGCTGCTGGATCTGCTTTGCCACCGACGAGGACAACAAGCTCGCGGCATGGGTCCAGCCGTGCAAGTGCAAGGGCACCTCCAAGTGGGTCCACCAGGCCTGCCTCTACAGATGGGTCGACGAAAAGCAAAGTGGAAACGCCCTGCGGAGCGTCAGCTGCCAGCAGTGCCAGACCGAGTACATCATCGTCTTCCCGCAAATGGGGCGCTTCGCGAACATCCTGGAGAGCTTCGATAACATAATTAAGCGACTCAGCCCCTTTCTGGCTGCTGGCATTGTGGTGGGCTCGCTTTACTGGACGGCTGTGACCTACGGCGCCGTGACAGTGCTGCAGGTGAGTCGATAATACAATTAATTAAACTGCTTCCGCTCAGAACAAACCAGCTCATTAGCGAGAATCGGGTTCTGTAGTGCCTGTTCTGCTTCGTCGGTGAGTCAAGAAATCTGATAAAATGAAATACGGAGGGCCGCGTACGCACTACATTTACCTGCGCTAGGTTGTTTTGCCAGAGACCAGATTATCCAATTATGCAAACCAGTTGGGTGTGCTCAGCACAACTCCAAGCATTCTTTCTCCTTTCAAAAGAAGTTTGGGGGTGTAACAAAGATCTTTTCATTCTCTTGTACCTGAACATACAACAGAAAAAGAAATTCCTTTCTAGTTTCGTACCTTAGATTATAGGAAGTCGAATAACATCTAGTATTTTAAATTCTATATTTGGAAAAATATAATTGCTATACCAGTTTTGGAAATATATTTTTTCCAAGTGAACACCAAGTTCTCGATTAAATTTGCATTTTACATCAGCAAATCTCAGCCGGAATTTTAGCGTGTTGATCTAACAATATCATAAAACTCAACTGCGAATTTATTTATGTTTTCTTACTTTTATCATTTAAATACATGATAGCGAAGACATTCATCAAAAGGTTTTGTCGCAGAAATTTTAAGACTTTTTAGTATTTCCGTGAGGAACAATGTAAAGTACCCCGATATTATGAGCAATTTCTTTCTATTTAGAAGAATTTTTTCTATTTTTGCTTTTAGACGACACGCAGCACTTATATATATTTTAAATTTCAGATAGTTGGACATAAAAAAGGGTTAGCTTTAATGGAAAACGGAGATCCACTGGTTCTGCTAATTGGTTTACCAGCCATTCCAGTTGGCTTAGTTCTGGGCAAGATGATACGTTGGGAAGAGGCTGTTATAAAGCTTATAAGGAACAAGCGGAGTGTAGCTAGGAAATTCCCCTTAATGAGCCTCATCGTACCATACCCGTAAGTAGATTTAATGAGACTTGAGTTGGGTTGAGTAGAGAATGTTCTCATTTGAGTAAGCCTTTAAAAATGAAAGAAACCTGCAATAGGAACTTTAATTGTAATTCTTTTAAAAACCTAATTTTTATAATTATGACAGAGATGAAGAACCAGAAGAATACAACAATCAGCAGACTCCTGCTACGCCAACCCTTTCTGATCCAATCTCAGCTACTAGAATTCTCTGTGGCGCTCTTTTGCTTCCAACTATATCGTCAATTGTTGGCAAAACATTTTTCGATTCAATCGAAAACACTTTGCATCGCACTCTTCTGGGTGGCATTACATTTATAGCGGTCAAAGGCATTCTCAAGATTTATCTCCAGCAGCAGCAGTACCACAGGAAGAAGGAAAGGAAAATAGTTGACTACACCGATGAGAATGTACGCGACTATATACGAGTTGTTCGACATGTTGGAGCTCAAACCAGGGAAAATTTAGTCTAAATCGGATAGGCTACCACTGGCGCTTTGGGAAATCAAATCAATTTGACTTTTTGCGATGAAATTGCTATTTATAAGGTATTTTCTCTAAAATTATTAAAAAAAGACAACACGGAAAGCTTTAAACGGTTTTAGCCTAGGAAAAATCAAATTTATCCGGCGCCCTATAAGCCGGAGATTTTGCAGAATTTTGATAGACTTTGAAGTTCTACCTATTGCCTATTTATGGTTTTATGAAATTTCCATTTTATTGACTAATATGTATATATGCGAATTATTAAGTTATTTTTCTAAATATACTAAATTTTCTCGGACAAATATCAATTTTAATTTAAATACGCGTAATGGATACCGCAATTACGTAAGTATGAATTTTTTTACTAAAAACAGTTGCGGTTAAAAACGGACCTACTATGTAATTATCACATTATTTGTTAAACTACAAATGAAACAATTTTTTACTAGCATTTCTCCCTTTTATGAAATAATGGCTTAAAAAATATAACAGTAGGAGAAATAGCGAAGTGTCATTAAGAGATTGTTTGATTTTTTGAAAAATAAACATTTGATATTCTAAATTATAAACGAGATTTAAAACATCGAGATAATTATGTGGCAATTTTCTCGATAAAGCAAACATCTAACACGCAAAAGGTTGCTCTGCATAAAGGACATGTGCATTTCTTTTGCAGCCAAATGTCTCTTTCTGCAATATCCTGGCGCGAAGCAAACCATCTCGCTAAACAATCTGCACACCACATTGGCCGGCAGTAGCAATTTTTGCAGCAACGATCCTCTGGAAGTTGCTGTTCATCCTCATCTACGTCCAGGCAGTTTTTTTGAATTTTAATATTCGGTTCAGCAAGCATACAGGCAAAGCAGTTTTCCAGGACTTGATTTGTCGCAAAAACAGGATTTTTAGCAATCTGCTCCTTGAAAGCATCAATAAATCTGTCCATTATTGTGCGATGGAATTGCATATTTGGTGGGATCGTTATAGGGCGGTTTATGCGATCTTGGAGGGTTTTAAAGTCGAGGGCATTTATTCGAATTTGGAATTCATTGACTCCGGGACGACTTGATGTAACAGCAATATTTATCATTTGTATTGAATCAGAGGTATCCTGGGAGATTGCAAAGGTCTCAGTCTGTAAAAAAAAATGTAAGTACTAATTATAATACAGTTTTGGTAATTAAAATTAGTAATTAAATATATTAAATTAAAATATAAATATTTGTCTCACATGAACTGACTTTATTTTAGCATTTTAGCCTACATATATTATGCGCCGATGTTTGCGGGTCATACAAAACTATTTTCTCTTGTTTTCAGATTATTTGTTTGCCAGTGATAATGATATCATGTATTTGTTCGAATCTCTGCATTTGTATTGCTCAATGAATAAATATATATGTTGTATGAATTCTTATCTGTACCAAATTTCATGTTTTTCTATTTGCTTCTTATCTGTGATTTTTTGAAAATGGCCCACTTTTCAGGCTAACAGCGTTAATTGCAAGTGATGACAAATTTTCATATCTAGTTAACGCTTAAGCAAGTGAAACAAAAATTCTTCCAGCGTCCTAATTTAGTATGCATCTTTTTCTACTTTGTAGTTGCAGGTGGTACTTACCTTATTCACCTGAAGAGTGGTATCACTTTGATGTGCGAAATAAACAAAATACGGCGTCGTTTTGATTATCCAATTTTCTGTGGCAATCACTGATGTGATCGAGTTTACTTCCATCCGTAAAACATCTTGCCTACAAGAAAATAATCTTTTTTGAATCTGGAAGATGCTAAACAACCGAATTATTACCTTCTGCATTCGTTGGCTATGTCTGCGGCCACGACCGCGTAGCCGCTGGGGAGGTTCGCGAATTTGTTAAGCAGCCTGCTGATGGGGTGGTGCTTCCAGTCATTCTGGGCCCACCTGGCCACCACCACAGGGGTGAGCAGAGCCGCCGCCAGACTCACCCTCTGGGCGACACTCCAGGCCGTTACATTGACGGGATCGCTGGCCTCACCCTCCGCGGAGAACCGCAAGAAGTGGATGATAAAATAAACCGCTGGAAGCGAGGCGTGGGCGGCCAGCGTCAGGCTGGTTCGCCTCTGGTGGTACCTGACGAAGTCCATCTCCTCCTGGCCCAGGACGTTCGCGAACAATTGGTCCAGGGTCAGTCCCAGCGAAACGAATTCGGTGGGCGGGTAGACGATGCAGACGCACAGCAGGATGTAGAAGAAGCTAAAAATAAGCTCGGACTCGTCCATTTCGGGAACCTATTTCATTTTCCCTCGCACGGGTTCCGCTCAAAATCTCAAACTGCGGAGGACCAAAACAGCTGAACTTCGCAGGACAGGTGCGTCAGCGCGCGACACGTTCGACGTCAACGTCAATGTCTTCTTCTTCACACCGGCAGTGCATTTGGCGGGCGAATAAGGATATTTTGAAATTATATTTGCAAATCCTTTCTAGTTGCAATTATATCTGAAATATCTTCACGATTTTATTGGGAATTTATCTGCGATCGATTTTCATATAGTACTGAAATTTGGCTAATCTCAGGTCACGTGGGTGATGTCAGCAGTTTCGCAAATCAGCTGAACTGGGGCAATGTTTTGAACAGAAACGGAGTTAAAGTGCTGTCATAGTTTTTAATTGTTGTCAATTTGTTTATTCCTAGTCAAGGTAAAATTAATCTATTTTACTGTAGTACGATCTATTCTTAGTACAGCTAGTGTGTTAGTATAGATCACGTATAGAACAAAAAGAAAAAAAGTTATATATTAATTCAAATCTGTACATACCAGATCGTGAATTTCGTAGCAGAGAATTTTTTTGAATGAATTTCTGTTTTTCCTAATATCATTGCTCTGCCTCAGGTTTTTGATTCTATAATCTCAGCCTGACTTGCTTACCTTCTGCTTGGTGGATAGGAATAGAAACTGCGCTGTTCAGATAAGTCTAAAAAATCTCAAGGGTTCTGTTGCCCATGCGACCCAAGATTTGACTTGCTGTGTCTCGATAAGGCATATTCTAATAAAGTGCTTTGAATGAAAGTGGTGAGCCGGTTGTAGACAGATTTATCGGTGTGATTTCAAATTTTGAACTTTATTCATCATTACAGCCATCTGAACATATTATAATTTTATTTATACATATACTTTAGCACAATAATTATTTTCAGCGATTACAAAAACATAAATCACAATGTACAACCGACAAACAGAAATTCGACATTTATCCTCAACTGATGTCTACAATCTTGGCCAAATACTTGATCCAATGCAATTTTGGAAAAAGTTAATGAGAATTGTTCCCTTGGATCTTTCCTCAATGTCCACAGCACCTGAATTAAAATACAACAACGACCATATGCGACTCATTGAATGTGCCAGTGCTAAAGATTCTAGATCTAGCACTGAGATTTTAATCGATGAATGGGGGTGTTCTGGAAGAAAACGTCCAAACTTGGAAAATTTACTCGACCTACTCGTTAAGGCGGAATTGTTCAGAGCTGCTGATTTTGTAGCATTACAGCTTTTAAATGGTAAGTGCGATTTGTGTTTGCTGAAATGCGAAGTTTATTATAAAATTAATTCAGAACCACCACCGAATCGACCTCTAAAAGGACCTGCGGCTAAAATTGATATTTCAATTCCTTTGGAAGCTCAGGAAGTGAAACAAATTGAAGAAATGTTGGAAGATGCCTCATATCCGGGTACAACGGCTATTTTAGATAATGAAAGTGTTCCAAGTAATTTAAATAATCGTGACTATTATGAGAAGTTTGATAGACATGAAAAAAAGCTCGATGTCGTCTACAGCAATTTGATTACGTTTTCGACTAATTCTATAAGTTCTTCGAGTACTAGAGAAACAGAATCAACTGAAATAGAAGATACAGCGACAGCCGAAATTCCAGATATAAGCGCGTTAAATATTCAAAACTCAGAAATGATTTTTCCAAACTTGAGTGTGCTCAATGTATCGGGGGACAGAAATTCGTCACAGTCTATTAAAAATATTGATGTGCCATTAGGTATCGATAGTGAGAAGATAAGCTCCGAAAATGAAGTTGGGCTAAATAGCTTCCAAATACCTGCTGGTGTAGAAGAAATATCAAATCGTGAACAGCTTAGTTTTAATGAAACGATTTCAGCAGATCTTAGCGACCAGCCTAATTTGAGCATACTCCAACAAGATGTCCAAAATGATTCGAGCTTAACAAATGTTACATCGACTGATGAAGATAATATTCTATTTCCCAGTAGTAGCAGCATTTCAGAAAACATTCCATGCTTAAGTGCTTTACACTCATAAGTTTTACTATTCTTTAACCTTTGTTAGTCTAAATGGAATAAAATGAGTGTTTGAATGTTTTATTTCTTATTTACAATTTACTTCTATGTTTACTGCATTGTGACTAACTGAAAGGGTGATCCTGGAATGTGACCATCGCCCCATTTTACAGCAATCATGTAGACTCCTTGGTCCTGTACTCGATATGAGACTTTGTAAATATTGCCTCCAATATGTTTAATGGACACTTCGTCACACTGTCCTCTGGGACCACAAATTCCTACAAATACGATGTTATTTCCTGCGGCAGAGGCATCCACTGTGAACTCATTTGGTTCGTTCAAAAGTATTTTTTGAAGTCCACTTCCATTGCATAGCACTCTTGTAGTATCTGAGTTAAATGCTGGGCCTAAAAAAGGTGTTATTCGTTTGAAAAAAAAAATACCTTGAGATCTTCAGACTTACGTTGTATGTCGCTGTTAGGACTAGTTTGGTTGGGATCTTGAGCGACGAACATGTACGGTGATCTCGGAAGGTCTGCTGAGTTGCATCTTATGTGGACTCGATAAATTCCCTCTTGAATTGGCCGCAGTCGGACTAGCAAAGTGTCTGGATCTATATTTTGTTGTTGGGTTAGAGCTCGCTCGCCCAAAGGGGACTCTGCCAAAATTTCAAATGTCCCTTGTACTCCACATTTTTTGACTATGAAATTCACATCCGAAGCAGTGCACACGGGTTCACTTGGGAAGTTTGTTATTTGTACTCTACACACATCTAAAAGACATAAATAATGAGTTGAAAATAATTAAAATAAAACGAACACTTTTCTGCCGATTTTGAGAAGAAACTATTGGCCACTCTTTTGGAAACCACAACCTGAAACATTTACAAACTAAATACTACATTACTAATGATTATTATAAACAAATCATTATAAAGTACTAAATTATTCTACATATGCTTCATGGTAATCAATAATTAACAATATTTATTATTTTAATTCATCACTGAGACACAAATGAACAAGCTTTCGAAAACGATAATTCAAATACAGAGACTCACTTTGTTTCCGATCCTGTCTTGTGAAATAGACATTAAAATAAAAACTTGTTTATAATTAAAGTTTATTGTACTAAGAGATTTAAATGTTTATTTAAAAAGGTAATTGTCCGGAGGCAAGGTGATGCAAATTCCTACTTTCAACGATAATAGATTTCACGAAAGTGCACTCATTTATATCGATTTCCTAAGAGGCTTATAATTTTTGCTTCTAAAGGCCTTGAACTAAATATTGTATAAAGATTCTCAAAAGCAAAAGCGAAATAAAAGTTTAACTTTTGCAGGGAATTTTAAAAAGATTCAAACAAACCTAAAGGAGCGCTCCCTGTGTTATCAAAATTGCGAGGAGCGTTCGTATTCAAATTGATATCCTGTGACACTTTAAACATTTTCTACGACTTTCTTGAGATTTATGCTCGCAGAACTTATGCTAAACGAATTTGTTTCGCTAGGAACGTCGCAACGTCTCGATCTTTACTAAAATATACTAACAAACTGTGTCCAATCAAAGAAAACGGAGAATCCTCGGGGTGAGTCACAGAAAGTTTTGAGATAAATAAATCGGCGTGGGCCGGTCTTACTACGAGGGCATTTTGAGGCGTTCAAAAATAGATTTTTACGCTAAGTTTATAGATGCTACAGCAGCATTAATCACAACGATGCTGGGCAGTTTTTGTTATGCACAGCTGTTGCTATCTGACTAGATATCAAAACAGGGGCCAAAGCCGGGGGTTTAATGACTATGGGATTTTAAGTGGTTTCACTTTTATTATTTTTCAGTTTTTGGATTTAATATTTATGATAGAACCCCTGATAGAAAAGGATCCAAGTGCATAAAACTAGATTTCTAAAAATGGTTGTCTTTAAATTATTGCTTTTGAGTTTAAAATAGATATTGCACAGATTTGAAGATGAGATTAAGGAAATAGAAATTCGTGTATTCATTTAGAAGTTGTATAAATTTATTTATGTTTACCAAGTAGAAAACACGAACTACATGATTTACGTCAAGGTTTTTAAAAATAATCAGTTAGTGTGAATGATGAAGCTATCAGTTTACGCTACCTACAACTTTTTTCTTTAACATTGGTTTTTTACGGATGTACATATTATCTAAATTCTCATGAAGGCTTCGAACTGACTCGAATACTCTATAAAGTCCCTAAATTTAAAATCGATTTGTGTAACTCTTTTGGATACCGGAATTATCAGTTGCAAAATTCACACTTTTGTTCATTTTTAAATATTCAAAATGTAATAATAATGCAGTAACAGTTTTCTACGTTCTACTTTTTGTTAATAATTATGGAAACAGAATCTCATTAATTAGAGTAGAAAAATTGATTTGGTGACGGGAGACTCAATTTATAATATCAAGGCGGAGGTAAAGCGAAAAATATTTCATGCATATTTGCCATTTCGCACTAAATGGTGTATTTAAGTGACAATATGTTAGCTGATATATTTTGAGAACCAAAATGTAACACGTATAAATTTGCTGCAATAAGTGGGCTAAAAATAGTAGGCAAAATATGAAAATTGTATTTAATAATAATTTAAATTGGCACTTCCTTTGAGCTCATTTGGCAATATTCCAAATTGCCAAAAAGACACATCTGGTATGATTCTATACAGCTGACGTAATTTTTAACCCGTTTATCAATTTATTTTCGCAATGGATTTCTTATTCAAATAATGATCGTGGTAAAAGCATTTTGACGGCACATAAAATTATTTAATTTGGTTTGTTTCAAAAATTAATTTCGGATTTTTGATTAAAAGGCCTATTTACTTTATATGTATAATATTAATAATAAATATAATTCCAATTATATGGTATCATACAATAATCTTAAAAGCTATTATTAAGCAAGTGTAGAAAAATGTAGAAGAGTTTTGCGGCATAGTAACTGGGTTGATGGTTTTCTATTTAGCTTAGAATTAGGCATTTTTTCTAATAAATGCAGAAAATCTGAATTCGATGTGAACTTAATTGTGATTCTGTCTCAACTTATTTGGATCATGATAGTGAGATGACATTAATGTTGGATGCTGTGGTGGAGGGAAGCATCGAACGTGTTCAACGTTAGATCCTTCTCCATCACCACTTTTGAGATATTTGTTGAGAATTGCAAAAATTTGTGAGTTTAATACTTGGAATCGTCGAATTCTATCGACCATGTGCTTCAGTTTCTGAAAAAGAAATAATCATGAAATTCTGTAACCTTTACAAATCTTATTGGCAATCTTACAATGCCTTTTACGTTGTCATCTTTCCCGTCAACTCTCTGTACCCTTAAAATATGGTAGCAAAAATCAAGAGCCTCAAAACGCCTTTGTTGATTCAAGAGAACAATCATTGTACATCCGGCCCAATTTAATCCTTCACCGTATAATTCTTCAATTGTGTACTCTGTACCTTTCACGGGAATGCAATAAACGAATTGAAGAGCCGACCAAAGTCGATGGAATTCGAGACATTCGTCAACGTGCATAATGCCATTTGCTGGTGGAGGACCGACCCAAACAGGGTCATCTAGGTAGCTTTTAATGCGGTTGAGAATAACTTCGAAAATGCTAAGCCCACAACAAAGTCGTTCACGAGTTAGTAAATCCCCCTCGCGAGCAATCATCGCTTGCTGAAATCTTTTGCCTTAAAAATATTTTATTTTAAGTCAACAAACACCTTACCTTAGCTGTTCCAATTTTTTCCACATTGGAAACAATTTGCAAGTTAGCAAATTGAGCTTCAAGCCGTTTCTGTTTTGCTTCAGGTTTTTCATTATCTGCTTAAGTGGAAAAGAAAATATTTTCAGATTATAATTATTAGGGAAATTTTCTTTACAAACCTTTGCAATACGGCCGAGGAAATATATTTTGAAAGAGTGCAGCATGCAACAAATCACACACTTCTTCTTGTGATAAAGCTTGTTCAATCAGTAGGCAGAAAATAATGCAATTTCCAAATTCCCTGAATAGTTGAAAAAGTTCTGTTTTAGCATCTGGGTACTGAACAATATCAGTCAAATGAGCTTGGTAATAGCTTAAAACGCCAGGTGAGCCATATTCACAACGCGGCAGTTTGCATGACTTCAAAAGAAATACGTTTAATTTCATTTGTAGTACATTCAAAAAGTAATACCTTTGGCATTGCTCCCATAAGTGTCTTTGCAAATTGTAGGAGATTTCCTTGAATGAGAGGCTTAACTATATCTTTTAGAATAATGTCCATAACGACAGCAATTCCTTGATATCCTAAAAGCCGGCACATGGCGTGAAAATGTGGAGCACCAACAAATCCTGTATACTGTCCGTATTGCGTGGAATAGGCAGCATTTAGCTGTTTCGAGCCCCAGAGATAGTAGTGAGACATTTGCGGAGGTTTTTCTCGTTGTATAGGTTGCGTAAAAGATATGTTCACTTTGCTACGAACAAATCTGCGGAAAACATTCATATTAAAGAATGATCTGAAATTAAAGTTTAACCATCAAACCTATTAGTTGCTGCATTGTAGCAGTAGCTCGAAAGAAAATCATAGTTGAGCTCAACGAATACGTGAAGGGTTATGCGGCCGTAAGGTGCTAAAACATTGTGATTTGCCTCCTTAATCATGGCGTCAAAGTTGTCTAAAGCAAGCCATTTGCTTAAGAGCTTATGGCAGATTCGATTTACTTGGAGTAGTCCCTCAAGTTCCTGTAAAGTTCAATATGGCATTAGGGAAAAACAAATTTTTTAGGATACGTTGAAAACTTACAACAATCCCAGTGATGTCATTAGCCTCGAACCGACTGATAGCAAGTTCAATACTTTTGTGCATGTTAGCGTTAATCCTTTGAGTTATCAGTTTATTCAAGTCAATAGATCGCCCTAAAACGTTATTTCTTTAAGACCAACCTAATATGTGCAAATCTAAATTTACCTAACAACTGAACATGTCTTTGCTTCAACAGAGTTTCGTAACGATTGTTTCTTGGATACGACTGAAAGTTAAAGCCTAGAACTTCACATTCTAAACGGAATCGTTTATCCAAATAAATACTGCCGGCTAATTGTTTATAATGTGCAAATATTTGTTCACTAAGCTTGTAAACAAATTGATCAAAACATAAATTGACCTCTGCTTCAACTTCGTCATACAAAAACTGTTTTCGGAAAACTGTTAGAGCATAGTGTGCTGAATCATTGTACAAATCAAGAGGATAGAGAACAAATCTGTAAATCCCACGAAATTAATAAACATTTTAAAAGACAAAAAGTTTTCTTACTCCATCATAGACGGCTCTTTAGTTTGCAAAATGTGATCCGTCAAAATCCAGGGCATAGACATTTCAATTGGAAATTGAATTCGCTTTTCCATCGTAATTAAATCGTTACATTCTTCATTGTGCTGATGACGCACCATACACTTTTGAACTTTTCGTCCCATTGTCATTTCAAGATAAAATTCTCTGTACCAAAGTTGCGAGAGGTCACAGCATCTTTGGAGCGTATCGCTGAAGTTTAACAAATAACTCCAATAAAAGGAGGTTTTGTGAAACTGATCAATTTGCATCAAACAATTTCCATCAATATCCTTTCTAAGGGTTCTTTTCCCTCCGCTTTTGTCAGCAATTAAAGATTCCAACATTGTCCTGACCATGTAGAGTTGGGTGGACGATGGTCCCACGTTAAGTCTAGGGACGTGAATCCTAAAGCCTCCATCTGGGTCTTTCTTACCTTTGAGAGCTGGATCTTCGCCAGGTTCACAACCTTTTTGCCAATCTGCACAGGTCTCTCTGACAGACATGATAATACTTCGGATCAAATCCTTCTTATTTTTAATGGCCTTTCGCAGAGGCTCTCTAAGGCATAATTGAACAAAATCTTGAAGTTCTGCATATATGTTTCGTCGTATAGCCTCACATAAGACAGTCTCTATTCTCGCCATTAGAACTTGCAATCCTTTAATCATTGCTATAACCTCGATTAAAGCAAATTTCTCTTCATCAGTATAATTATAGCGAGTCGCTCGCTCATATTCTTCAGCTTCTACTGGGCACTCTTTGTTCTGATGATGATCAGTGGGATGAAGAAGTTTCCACGAATACAATTCGGTTACAACACTGGTCCACTCGCTCAACAATTGTAATCCCCGCAAAGCCAAATCGGAAGTGGCGCGATTTTCAGCATCTGTTGGATTTTCTTTAACCGTCGTTGTAACTTCATTTGTATATCGCGCCAACTCTGATATATACTTTACGTGATCTTCCCGAATTTGGGGTAAATGAACCATCAAATCGGCTTGTGGACTAATAGCTGTTGAGCTAGAGAGTGGCCATTTACTCGCGTCAAAATGCTTACTCCTTTTAATATAATTAAACGGAGCAATTTGCATATCACCAAACAATGGTACGACTTCCAAGTTCTTAAAAATTCGATCAATGCGATCCAGCCTCAATTTTTTCTTTTGATCCAATTTATTAATATTGCATAGCTCGCTGTCCATGAGAAATAGCCCAAAACCCATCACCTTAACGAGCATGTGCTTCTCTTCAGGAGTCATATACATTTTAGTCTCAAACATGTGAACGCAAATATTCACAACCTCGGAAAGCAAATCTTCGTATCCTGGAATTTTTTCTAAAGTATCTTTTACAGTATCCCGGATTTTATTTTGAGTAGCCAAAAACATTGATAAATTTTGCGATTCTTGAAGTGTATGCGAATCGGACATGACTTTTAAAAATTGTGCAGCTCGCCGATATGTGCTGTAGTCATTTTTAACGCTCGATTTCATATTTTTGAGTTCATCTAGAACAGCGAACATGTTAATGAATTTTCCAAGAGTAAGAAGATATGCTTCCGATACAAAATCTTTTCGTTTTTCAGCATGACAAAGTCTTTTAACTTCTCCTGAAAAAGCCTCAATGGCTTTACGCTAAGAAAAAATATCGAATAATTTTGATACACAGTTCTAGAGAGCTCACAAAATACCAACCTGGAAATACATGAAATTCAACAATTTGTTGACTTCGGGCGCAAGGACTTCCACAGTTTTTTCATAAATTTCAACCCGGTTTGGCTGTTCGTTGGATTTTGGCTGAGGTATCGCTCGAGAGCAACACCGCCAAGTATATAACATTACAGCATGTTTTTGACCTTCCTCGAGCAGAACATTCTAAAAGTTTTGGATTTGTTTATAAGTTTTAAAATATTGAATAAGAATGGAGAATACCTACCAAGTTGGCGTGAGTTGTTGCTTCTTCAATGTACTTCGCGATCCCAGTAACGAAGCCATTGCGGTCCTCAAAATTTGTATCAAAATTTGCTTTGTAGATTATGGAGCAGGGTTGTGCTTCAATGCACGGTTGCTCGTCAGGCAGCGAAAGTTCGTCAAGAACTTCCACGTTAGACAAGGCATCCGCAAGTGTAATTTTCTCTGTCATTGTGCTAAATTTGAATGAAAGTATTGTATTTCAAGTTAATTTTCTTAAGAGGAATAAATTCTATAGGTATTTCATTTTAAAATAATTTATTAATTTATAATCCTTTGCCCCAAAAGATACTTCTTTCATTATGCATGTTCCTACATGAAATTATTACCTTTTTTTCCCTGAATAATCCCAGAAAGTATAAACTTGAATACTTGGAATTTAAAGGCCAATGAACTGTCGTCCATGTTCAAAAGATAGCACCTTTTCAAAAAAATTACGATGCTTTACGATTTATCAATTACGAAATAAAAAGTTAAATGTATTGTTTTAAATTTAATTTTTTGAACACCCCAAAGTCTTAGAAAGCATCTCCGCATGATTGTAAGATAAGCTATAAGATTCATATGTATAGCTTAGCTATTAGTTGCGCCTAAAACTCAAGTTTTATCAGAATTATTACACTACATGCAATTCAGAATTGTAGTGTTTAAGTCAGTCGGAGAATACTTAATGGTTGCATTGGGACTTTTGCTATATGTGTCTTGCATAAGATATTTAGCAGAAATAAGATACCATAGCCCATCACATAAAGCGGTTTTCGGAATATACGTTCAGTTTTGGTCATTTGATTTTATCTATTTTCTACAATTTAACCCCAGCAGCTGAAATTTCTTAGCCGATAAGGATATCTTGAACTACAGAGATGTAACAAACAATAAAATTTTGATGCTCCGACAAATCCGTTTTGCTTTGGAAAGTCAGTTCATAGAATTATTACATATTACATGTAAACCATAAAGCTGAATGCTTTTGTTATATTTATGTAAATAGTAGCCTAATATATGAAACAGCCTTCTGTTTTTTTTTATTTATAGTTGCTCCTCTACCGCATTAACATGCCAGGCGAACGACTCGCGATGACACACTTAGGTCGTGGGACAAGCCCCTTTTGCAACGCCCCAAAAGCAGATAGCTCGTACGTTGTGCAAGGACACAGAGTGCGAATTGCTCACGAGTTTAAAGTGAAACATAATCGCCACCCGTCCGAAATTGGCTAGATCAGTTTTATTTGCATATCCGGTCGAATTATTGCCGTAGCCACTTGAAAATGGCTGTATCCGCTTGAGGCTACCTCAAGTGGCACCGACAACTTTCTAGGGGCGAGCGGTTCAAAATAATATAAAATCCATGCCAAAACACTCAAAATTCAACCAACGATTGGGTTTCTTACACTTTCTCTGGGAAAAAACCACAATATATCCAGAAAAGGAGGCCGTAAACACGCCTTAATTCACACAACCCTAGAAAACAATCACTTTGCTGTCAGACAATTTCTTGAAATGTCAGAGCAGTTGAGGAATTTTCGTGTTTCGGGAATGCGGGGCATTTTTAAAATGTTCGTGTTCACATTATGAAAAAACAACCGTTCTAGGAAAAAAATTAATGAGATATATTATTTCGATGGAAGTCTATTGCTTGTTCAAATAAATACATGGGTACGAATATTTTCTTAAAAGAAACATTAACTGATTTAAAAAAAGGCTATTTAACCTTAGATATTGTACACTAAAAACGAAAATTTTACTCGGTTAACAATTGAACTGTGGAATTTGATTGTCGTTGTGGAACGTGTTTTGCCACCCAGCCGGGTGACGTTTGGTTTTTGTGTGGGTTTTTTCGGTAAGGAGCTTATTGCTCCGATTTGTTTTGTTTTCAAAGTGTTTTACCCAGTGAAATTAATATTAATTTATAAATTATTTAAAATAAGTGGAATTGCATAAAGCTTCGAATTGTACCAGTGCTATTTGTGGAAAACTCCACAAGGTAAGAATTCTCTTTTACCACGGAAGCAAATAGTGCTTCATAGTAGAAAAAAGGTTAGGGGCTAAACAAACCTTTTCGGGCGACGGCGGTCACATAATTTTGTTTGTGTAATTTGCTTTTGCTGCTAAGCTTATGTTAAAGCGGAGCCCCGACTGCTCCTGGGTGGCCGCATCGATCGCCGAGTCCGCTGGACAGTTTAATTCGGACGGGTTGCAGTTATCTGCCCGGGCGTGATATTTTTAGCTTTCAACGTCTGGGCAAGGAAACGTTTTTTTTAGGTACTCCTTGCATTTCCTTCGCATTTACTTATTGTTATTAATTCAAACTTCTACACTCAGAAGTTATGGGAATGGAACTTTGAGAAAGATGAGATAAACTAGACCCCGCTGCGGCGGTTGGGCCGGTCTTGTTGTCGGGTGCAATGAGATCTCCACAGAGTTGTGCTTATGGGTGGAAGAGCGATAGTGGCCCCACGATAATGCTATCACACGCAAATCGTAAGCATTTGCGCAAACAAAAGAAGCTCCCAGTCGACGCAGATCTCGCGAGATAGTCATCTTTACCCTCACGTAGAAGCGGGCTATTTTTTATCGACCGCTAATCTAAAGACAACATTTGGCTTTTAACACAGCAAGAAACTGATGCGTGCAATTTTAGCGCCGATCAGATCACACCAGTTTCATTTTACACTGGGCTTATTTTAAATTCCGGCAAAATATGAACAGTCGTATAATATTTTGAAAGTGGTATCATTTCATCCACTTTAAAAAATAAAGATTCATGTTTCGATTGCATGTCTAATTTCACAGCACCAAAAATTACTAACCCAGTAATTCTAAACTCTCATTACTCCAGTAGGAATTTGGAGTACCCGAGCACTAGAGAACTTCCAAAAAAAACCAGGCGAGCACTCAGTGGCGTAGTTGGACGTGAAAGCTCCCCGGGCTAATAACTGAATTAATCTCTCTAGCCAGTGTTTTTGGTTATAAAAATTTAAAATATATAATTAACATTGTTTTTTATTGTTGTGGTTTAAATTAGCCACATGGGCTTCACCCGGGGTAACTTCTGGTCACGGCAACATAAGGCACATTGACGAATGACTGTAGCTATTTAACGTCTTCTTCAATTCGGCAAGTTGCTTTTCACGTTCACATTGCGCTCCAACACAGTTCTTTGCAAGTTCCCTTCTATGCAGTTTTCTTTCATTATAAATTAAAACTGGAACCCATCATTTTCCATCGCTACCTCTTTTAGAAAAGTTAGTGCTCATCTTAATTGTTAGCGGTGACCTCCATACGCCATCAATCACTTCGTTTCTTGCATGTCTGCCTGTCCTATAGCTGGAGAAATGTTTGTTTATTGTAAGGCAAACATATATTATCGAAGTATAAATGAAAGTACGAAATTAAATTGGTTTACTATAAATTTATGCGTATCTAATCAAAGCAATAGTCTTTTAAGACAATCATGGTGCAGATCTTGTTCGGTACTATTTCTTATATAATTTATACTCATTTCTAGTTTGCTGAAGAACGTCCCAGCTTCTGTCTAACGTCTAACTAAATTCATATAGAACCATATGGTATCCGAATTCCAGAAAAATCGATGCGAAGAACAAATTTGTGAAAACACTTGCGACATGCCAAGAGGCAACTCAAAAAGGACCATTTGCAAAATTAATCAGAAATATAGTTTCATGAATTTTAGCAATAATTAATTGACCGATGCATATGCTATTTGAGGAAATTATATTAAACATATGCTTCATAAAAAACTTATATTTTTCTGCTTATTTGTCCCTTATTCCGCAATCTTAAAAAATATTTTCCGTCACTTTCATTGGATTAAGTGTGTTTCAATTTCGATTTTTATATTTTATTGAAAAAAGTTTAGAGAGCGAAGAAACAAAGCGGATACGAAATTTGCAATAATATGAACTATTGAAATCCAATCATATTTCTATCTATTTCTATTTTCTGCCAGAATATTGTTCCAAATTTGAATCAGGTCTTGTTGATATCGTATGGTGCATGTGCTTCAGGGTTCTATTATAGGTTTTCTGTTTATCACTGATTTACGTGATGTCAACTGTTATTTTACACATATTTCTTATATTTTGTTTCGTCGGATTTATCTTTCTTTGGTTTCTTCGTTTTAGTGAAGTTTATTATATTGAAAAAGGAAAAAGAAAAATAAATAAAAAATACAATTGTTTTCCCGATGGCTGGTATTCTAATATTCTAATACATCTTGTGGGAGAGATAGGAAATATAAACGATAGAGTTTTACATTATTAAAGTATGGTTTTATTTTTATAGGGTTCCGCACGGAACTCTCGCACTAGGTGGATTTTTAATTGTTAGTGACTGCGGGTAGTAATAAATCTACATATATTTTTTCAATGTAGTTCAGGATGAATTTATATACGGGAAATTTAATCCTAGTTTCTAAATAATTTTTCATAGTATCGAAGGAGATAAATTTTCCCTATTTATTTTGTCGTCCTTGTAAATAACTTTGTATTTAGTGTCAAGTGGACGAAAATTCGATCAAAGTCTCCTTAATCCCTTAAGCTTGTATTGAAGTAATTTTGGTGTCAATTTCAAATTAACTCAGAGTTTCTTTATCGCTCTTGCATCCAACGTTTCAGATGTCTTCCAACATTAAGTTTAGTCCATGCCTAACCACCACCGACCCATATTACACGCCGGTGCTAATTATCGGTCAACTGAAGCACCTTGCGCTCCTGAAGTTCTCCGATGTGTCCTGCAAGCTGGAGCGTCGCGTAACGGAGGCGACCTTCAATAACGCCGTTTCGAGTTTGCATCCCTCGCCGACAGACACCTGCTCCTTGTACCTCGACCTGGCGACGATCGCGGCGCTCCCCCTGAAGAGCTCCCGGCACAACACCTCTTCCAGAGCCCACGCAATAACGAGGCTGGTCAGGAACAAGAGCCAGGGCATCAACGAAAGCATAGTTATCGTCTGCGAAACCGGAGACGTCTTCGCCAGTGCCTGTGCCGTGGTACGTGCCTTTCCACTTTACTCCAGGAAGAGCGGCCATAACAATGATTCGCCGCCGTTGCTAACCATTGAGTTTGTGGTCATTGAGAAAAACGGGGAGGTCTCTGCCCGGCCGCTTTCCGAGGAAGACGTCGCCTGCCTGGAGGAGGCCGCCCGTGGGATTAGATTGGCTTCCCGAATTGTGGACACGCCGTGCAACGAAATGAATGTGTCCCATTTCATCGAGGAGGTGCACATCGTCGCCAAGCAATTATCCTTATCGCCCACTATTATACGTGGCGAGGAGTTGAAAGAGCGCGGATTTGGCGGCATCTACGGCGTTGGGAAGGCCGCCGCCGTCCCGCCCGCCCTGGCCGTTTTGTCATATGAGCCCCAGGGGGCCAATGAGACAATTGCCATAGTCGGAAAGGGAATTGTGTACGACACGGGCGGCTTAAGCATCAAGGCGAAAACGGCAATGCCCGGGATGAAGCGGGACTGCGGGGGCGCCGCCGCCGTCCTGGGAGCCTTTTACGCTGCTGTTAAGAGCGGCTTTAAGGAGAATCTGCATGCTGTCTTTTGTCTGGCCGAGAACTCCGTCGGCCCAAATGCCACTCGGTAAGCGGTTTGATACAGCTCCTGCCGTTTTGAATTTTACTAAGGCGCTCTAATCCCGCAGACCGGACGATATTCACACGATGTACTCGGGGCGAACTGTAGAGATTAACAACACCGACGCTGAGGGACGGCTGGTCCTGGCCGACGGTGTTGCTTATGCCTGCAAGGACTTAAAGGCGAACATCATCCTTGACATGGCGACTCTTACTGGAGCTCAGGTAATGCTATTTATTTATTTAGGTTTTTGTAGGAAAATCCTGTAATGAACGAATAAATTAATCACGATTTATTACAACCCATAGGGGATAGCAACAGGCAAATATCATGGAGCTATCCTGACAAACAACGAGGAATGGGAGGCGAAAGCACTTGAAGCCGGGCGCAAATCTGGCGATTTATTGGCCCCGATAATTTACTGTCCGGAGCTGCATTTCGCTGAATTCGCATCGGCGGTAGCTGACATGAAAAATTCAGTTGCCGTAAGTGTCCTATATTTTTATTTATTTACATTTTTTTCCGCCTTTTTTGCCCCTTCTGGACCATTTTCATTAGCCTTATTTCCGTGTCTTCTTCAGCGCTGATATATTTCCGATCGATTTCATGATTTATGGCCTATTCCATTGCGTATCTCTTCGATGGTTATGAGTGCGTCCATCAATTCCACTCCAGCTGAGCTGAGTTGCCCCTGTACGCTGGAGGTGCTGTGGGAGTTATGTTTATGCAAATTTCGCTGCACGAAATCGAATTTTCTTGTCTCGAGCTCTGTTTTGGCCAATTATATTTAGACTAATCACAAGGGTGACGTATAATTGATGATTTGTCTCCGAAATTTGAGGAAGAGGACATTACTCAATACCGAAATGAAATGAAACTAATTCTGGGTATATTATTGATTTTCAGACGCGTCTGTAAATGCTAGTTATTATAAATTGTAGCTCGTTAACTTTAGTTCTTTTTTCTGTACGATGCTTTTTAATTTTAAGCGCTTATCTGTAAGATATAATGCGTATAAATTTTTGAATTTAAGCAGATTCACTGTTCGGGACTATTATATTATATTTATGGGGCGTAAAGTCAATGTAATTAAATCTTTATTTTAGTATCTTGACCGGGGACCTCGTTTCGCGTGGGCTTGTGAATAACGTGACCGGAAGTAATGTGGTGTAAATCATTTTCACATTAAACAAGCAGTAAAGATTCAAAAATCAGAATCAGAATGTTCGTCACATAAAATCATTTAAAAATATCTTATAGTCTAATAACATGATAAAATACAATGGCTCCCACGAATAGCAGACGATTTGAATTGGCGATATCCATTCCCATTACAGCCAGATTAATATCTCCCAGTCTATGCATTTATCAATAAGTAAATGTGAGTTATTAAAGTCGAGATTACAATTTAAGATCGTCCATAAATTAGCTGAAAATTCCCTCCTAACCCAGCCCGACTCCCCGGCTGTCTCCAGCCTTGAAAGGGGGCAGGCAATGAATGGTAATCTTCCCGCCCTTAAACGAAATAGTCCACTTGGAATCTCTCATAAAACAAAAAATATAGTTTTCTCGTATAATTTGAGGGCGGAATGTGTGCGGAATCGATTTGAGTGTCAAACAATGTGAGCCAATACATCGAGACCTATCGCATGCATAAATAGTTATAGAAAACGAGTATACCCAGAAATAACCATTCATCAAGAAATTTATTTGACTCTTTCCAGGATCGAAGTAATGCTCAGCCGTCTTGTGCCGGATTATTTATTGCGGCACATATTGGTTTCGATTTTCCGGGTGTCTGGATGCATGTGGATATGGCGACGCCGGTCCATTGCGTACGTGATAAATGTCAAATTTTTAAACTATTGATATGTTAAATTGAAATGTTTTCTCCTGATTGAATCTTACATTCAATTCACAAAGCGATTCTTCTTATTTCTTCGCAGGGGGAGCGTGCCACCGGCTATGGCGTAGCCCTTTTGCTGGCTCTGTTCGGCAACTATTTCGATGCCGGAATTTTGAAGGCGCTAGCGGCAACCGAGTGTGAACCACCGTCGAAACGAATCTGTCGGGATTAAGGATACTACACAATTTGGGATGCAGTGAGGTGTGTTTTTATGGTTTTTCTTCGACATGTTAAGTGCTACCGAATGTAATTTTTTAAGCTATATTTCGAAAATAAAGAAGTAAAGAAGTCTTGAAACGAAATAATATTTTACTTCAATTTATATGATCGGTACTAACTACATCATTTAAAAATTTATTTTGTAATCTTTGTAGCGGTTGCGTTAGGTTTGCACGTAATATTTAATTTTGGAGCTAAATTGGGCTATGGTTTAGCTCATTATTCTGGCTTTATATATTTGGTGGCTTATAGGGTGCTTAAAACGTTTATAACGCATGTTACTATAGGTCTGTTTGTTAACTCGAACGTTTTTACCCATGAATAAAAAGTGGTACAAATTTTTACCCGATCCTGTTTGTTACTCCGAGGAGAGTAAAAATGAGCACTTCCCGTTGTACTAGATTTTACCAAATTTTACCCATGCCGTAGAGCTCGGGTAAATTTCGTAAAATCACCGACTCCATATTTGTCAATCTCAGCTGTTTCGTGTCATTGCGGTGTGTTTTGCGTGTTTTGCAATTAAGTTGTGATAAAAGTGCAGTTAATGAAAGTGATTTTAAATAATAGATAAAATTTAAAATATATGTGCTTCAGCTGTGTCGCGTCTTTGTGTTGCGTCTCGTGTGTTCAATTTATGACTTTTGGCAGTTTACGTACGCAATGAAGCCTTTCAGAGTTTACCCAATTTATTACTCAAGATCGTTTGGTAAGTTTCCATGTTCATCCCTACTACCATGCGAAAATTTTTACTAGATTTTTACCAAAGACAATTTTAACGAAAAGTTACCATACACACTTTATATAATTGGATAACAATTCGATTTTATCGTTAATTGACGCTAAATAGGAAAAACACGTTTTAAAAAAAAACGCTGTTCAAGTTCAAGTCAAAATTAAAATCGGAAGACTGAAATCAGTTCGGACTTGAGAAATTCAATTTCATTTCGGAAAAATGTGGTTGGGGAAATCGAATTTCACTCAGTAGACTCACATTTTGTCCAGCTTAACGGAATTCTTGCAAAAATATACATACATTCATGTTATGGTTATTAAGCATTTAAGCGAAACGGATTTTTGCAGTGAGGAGCACTATTTAAGGCGACTTTGCGCACACAGAAATTGCGGCTGTGTCGAGAATCCGACAATATATGCTGAGTGTTTGGAAAACAACGGCTTACTATTATACCTCTCTTAAATTTAAACCTACTTAAACATTGCATTATTCAATATTTTCTGGATTTATCGGACCATAATTTAGAGAATTTCTTTCATTGAATTGAACAAGGTTTTTGATTTCAACGACACCTCGGACGTTCTCTGTTCGGCTTTATCGAACTAGTCGCAAATAAAACTAGAATCATTCAGCAAGTAGTTTCTTATCGTCCAATGGTGGTGGTCGTAAAAGGTTATCTTAATGTAGGTTAAAATAGCAAACTTGTTAAAGTGACCTGGTCCTGTATATGCCCTTACCGTGTATTTGAAACCCAGGGGGGACTATTAAATCTGGAAAATTCACAATGTTATTCTTGTCTGCGTCACTGAGAACTTTTTCCTTGTCCTCATATAACCTGGTGACATCGAGAAAATCTTTCCCTAGCTGCATATCGTGGGTAAGTTTTAGCTGAACCGAACACGCAGAATTGGGGTCAGTAATTTTTCTTGCAGTATCTGGGGAATGGGAAGACAGTATGATACCCGTCTGCTCCAGACCGGTTTTCGAGTAATCCCCCGACATATTTCTATCCACGTAGAATGCAGCTGGATTCGTCCGCAAAGGTACCAGAAGATGCACCCCAACTGACATGAGCGAGCCTTCTTTTTATTCTATGAAAGAGCCATTAGAGATAATTTATTTGTAATCTCAGACGTTTTACGGTTCACTAGGAAAAAGCTCATACCAAAGTACGGCCGAAGTTTTTATCGGTGGTAAACGTTGCCAAGAATCCTTTTCCCGGTTTCATCCTCGATCCAAACAGACCAACAGGAATATCGACAAAAGAAATCACCAGTTCATTAGGTTTTTAGTGAATACTTATCTCCCTTGGCGGGGGCAAAAGCGCAAAATTAATGGCATTAGAGATTTTCGACCACGTGGCATGCGAAAAATACTCCGCTGTTCACTTTTCGCCGGCCATTCGTGATAGAGAAGGCCCTTTAATGTGGATTTTCATTAAAAATGCTCCAAGGGCTGATTCAATTTATATGCGCTCCTGCAGGAGTACAATGGGAATTCTGCAGGTCGGAGGGGATTTTCTGTTCATTAATAATTGGGTTACAAACGGCTACTCGTACGTTTCGGCTGACGTGAGTTATTGCCTAGAAGATTTGTAAAAAAGGGAAGAAAAAAACGAATCCGGACCATGTCGCTCCGGTGGTAATACCAAGCCCTTAGACGGATCGATGGACTTTTCCTGAGATGGGAAATGATTGCCATGAAAATCGAGGTCGGGACAAGTTTAAATCTACGACTTGCAGATTTGTGGCGGAATATATCTTTTTTTAAGTTTGTAATCCGAAACTCTTCCAAGTAACTGGTGCACAGGAGACTGTAGGTACACTGATCACAAATTTGTCACACTATGTCGTCTTCGTTGATTTTCTTTCATAAAACCCAGACGTTAAAGTTCATTTTCCAACCAAAGTCTTTAAAATAATTTCACAAAATATTTTGAAGAGAATTACGTACTAATTTCATAAGAGGATCTACTTACCCTTGAGACAAATTTGCTTCATAGTACAATACAATGCCATAGGTATGAAAATTCATCAAATTATCCTTTATAATTAATTTCATAATTAAAAGAAAATGATATTGATTCAGTATCTCATTTCTAGGAATACAGAGGATCACTTGTATGCCAAACGGGGAATTGTGTCTAGAATTAATCAGTGGTAATAAAAAGAATAACAATTTATTACCTCCTGTAACACACCCGTCTTAAAGTATTAAATCCTGTATTTAATGAAATGAAAATGATTCGAATGCATCCCGAATTTATTCAGAAAGAGTTTTATGTCCTGTTTTGATATATATTAGTTTACATGTGTATATATGCATGTATTGTCGTCTTTACATGAATTAAGATTATTCCTGGGCTTCATGAGTTTTTTATAATGTCGACGATGTTTTTATTACCTTAAATGTAAACATGTTCGTTGAAGAAAATTCATGAAGATATAATCAAGTTTTGCATTACAGAAAAATATAAGACGGAAATTAGAGTATGAACTCGAGGTATTTAAGGTAGAAAAGGGCATCTGCATGTATACCTAATCCCATTTTCCTGGAAAGTCAACAGATTAAATATAAATGAGAGAGTTTTTGGACGGAAAAGAATGTTCTTGACCAGCACCATGCATTTTTCATGCAGAGGGACATTCATAGTCATGTTCCTGAACGCACACATGCAAGCATTTATTTATTTTCTTGTCCCTCAGAAAAAAAAATGTCCCGGTCACGATAAATAATTTATCATGGGGGAGAATGGTGAGTTAACCCAACAGCCACGTCCAGACAAATCCTTTTATGCAAAAGAACGAAAAACTTTCTCACAAGTTTTTCTTTGCGAAACATTTTCGTAAGAAATCATCGTTCCAAGCACTTGTGGCTGTTTATTGTCCCGAATTTTCCCCCCATAAAGCAGTGAAATTACCTTGAGGAAAGGAGTGCTTAGGGCTAGTTCCCGAGGTGCTACCCCCAATTTAATGATCACCGAGGAGTTCGTGACGTGATTGCTTATCACCTAACTTAACAGATTCACCTACTCCGATTATAACGTCATTGGAGCGTGTTGAACTTGGTTGCCCTGAGCTCCCGAGCCCTCGCCTCGCACATCAATCGATGAATCGGAGGAATCCTGCCCGGCTTCTAGCAAAGGATTCGCCTTATTTCCCTGATCCACTCAATAACTCCAACTTTGCCCGTTAATTCTTATATTACTGCCAAGAGGGCAGTAACGCGAACGGAGTCGAAAGGAGTTCCGAAGTTAAGCAGCGTGCCGAGGTGTTTTTCACGCTACAAAATACCTCCAGACCTCGACCCGGTTGTCCTTTCCCGGTGCCCTTACATGACACGACAGGACATTTTCGTCGCACCCTTCGGACCGTGGCAGAAGACTCCTCTTATTGAAAATTTTATCCAAACTTTTTTCGCAGAGGGCGGTATGTGGGGAAACTTTGCTGCTGCTGGCAACTTTTAATTCTAAAAAGTGTTTCTTATTGTGTGCTAAAAGTACTGGCGTAACTTTGGCTCTAAGTTCACTCTGGAGACACAACTTCGTCGGAGATACGCGGTGGCATCGCCTTCAAAGGGAACAACCTAATGAAAATGAATTGGCAATTTATTTATTTTCGCTCTAATAAATAATAAATTAGGCGATGGTTATTTGTTCACCGGGATGAACGCGCGATGTTCGCTCCGGGTTTATGGCAAACGATGACCACAGAGTGTAATTCGAAAGTTTTAATAATTCTCCCGCAAAGCTCTTATGAACAATTTCTTTGGCTTAATAAGAAAATCCGACCAGGAGGGAGAATTTGAAAATTCACTGCAAACAACCAAGCAAACAGTTGACCTTTCGTCAGGCAACCAGGCCTTTTATATCAAGGAACCTTCTCCTGTGTCGGGCTTCTAAGTAAATTAAAAATTAAATAAACATGTTTACTTCATGCCCTTGGAAAGTGAACTTTTTTTTCTATTTTATTATTAAGCGTATTGAGCAGGTAAACAATAACAATATTTTTAGTAAAATACTTTATCTTGAAATTATTATGCTATTTACGCATTTCATTAACTACAAACTATGAATAAAAATATTGAGGATTATTGTTTTATAACAGTTTTTGCTTCTATAAAAATTTCATAATAAAAATAGAAACATACACAGTTATGTAATGTCTTTCATTCGCAATTGTTAATTCCCAGATTAAAATAGCTTAGCAGCATTACTTTCAGTGAAAACTCCTTAAAGAAACATTTTATATCTTTTTTCCATATTCGAGGCTAAATTATGAAAATTTTTAATAATACATTTTTCACCGATAGATAATAATAATAAAATTAAAATTGCTGTTAATAAATTAGTAAAAAACGTTTAAAGCAACAAAGCATAAATCATTGTTAATCAATCAAAAATGATTATATACCTTTCTATATTAATGTGACATCGTAATGTTATATTTAATATCATATAACCAATCAATTTGAGTAAAAGGAACCTATACCTGAGGCCCATGATAAACTGCAATGAGATTTTCCAGGTGGATCATCAGAAATCATGTCCACAAGCTATGAAGAGGAAGATAGTCTGGGATGCTAATATAGCTTGTACCTGAAAACTTCCAGGGACTTTGAAGTAAATTGCATTTTACGTAGGCATATAGGATTGTTTTTCTTGTTTTACCTAGAGTGCATGATAATGTGTATACCTTCGATAAGACCTTTAAGGCGGAAGCAAAATGCAAGGATCAGTTTTATAAGCTTTTATAGATTTTGAAAGTGTTTTCGTTTCCGCCAATAATCTTCTGTAAGTAAGGATGAGTTGAAATCATAATTCATAGTAGGTAATGAAAACTTGAACCTACCTTATGTTTTTATGGAAGTACTGAACTTAGTAAATTTAAAGGTAGTTGAAGTTTTTAAAATAACAAATACTATTATCGCTTTATGGTTTCTTCTGTGAATTGTTTCTTTAGTATATTTTGTCTACATTCCATAGCGTTGTAAAATACTGCGCGGTGATTTGTAAACTATATTGTTTTCAGAAAAATTCGAGTAAGGATTGGCTTTAGTTAATTAAAAACTTGTAAGAAAAAGAAAAACGATATATCAGGTAGTAAATTAATTTTCGGCAATACATTATCATTCTCTTTGCCATTAGCAATTAATTAAATATACTTTTAAATACCCACATTTTTGCAGTAGCGTGTTTGCATTGAGTGGGCCTCCTGTACAAATTTCTAAACCGATTTCCACCGGATTTCTGTAAAATAATTATGTGCGAGTTTCCGAAAATAAGGAACATTTTATTCAACTTTTTAAATTTAATTTTATTCGTTCTCATCATCGACAATAAATCCAAAAAGATAACTTGTCATTCGCTAGTTTAAAAGATTTTTTTAAAAAGTTGTTGGAATCAAAAGGTTCAAGGTCTTTAATTTAAGGTTCAATGTTAAATAAAACTTCGTGACGGTTGCATGTCAATTTTCGAAATATTATGAGCATTATAAATCAACGAGAACTTTGTTTTTACTTATTTGTCATTTTTGATTCCAAATGGACACGGCACAAGACATCGTGGTTTTGAAATAATGGATGAAACCTCAAACTCAATCTGTTCTTAATTGATTATGAAAAATGTGTAACTCCATATTTTTAAAATGTTCTTTCATTAATTTTTCCAATTAAATGTTAACCTGTAACCCTACCTAAATTTCACAAAAAATTCTGCAAACCTATTTAACAATTTTTTTCAGTAAACAAAGCTTAATTTTCGAAATATGATGCTTGATGGAAAAGAAAAAAATAGGGCACTTTCTGTTTAAATAAATATTAATAACAACAAGATTAGATCCCTATTAGTTAAGCTAATTGATATTCGTTAATTAATAAAGAATTGGAGCCAAGTCTCCAATTTTGAAGCGTATCTAAGACGGGGTCTTTATTATTCATATTGAGGGCGCTTGGAATCTTGGAAAATGACGAACATAGAAATTGTTTACTACTTTTATACAATGTTTAAGAAATTGTAGGAATGAGAAATGACGTCGCATTTATCGTGATTCTTTTTAATTATCATTCTATTATATATTGGTATGCAGCAGAAATGTTTTTTGAAATAAAATTAGCCAATATAAGGAAACCTTTCGAGTGGTAATATCGTCAGAAAAATTAATTTCGCGTCTCTCTGTTCACTCAAAAATTGTTCTCATCAAAGCACTGGGAATGACAAGAATAATATCCTTTCAGCAATCCGTATCATCCATTTTTTTCGCTCATTTTTTTCGTTCGTCCCCAGGCGACCGAACCTGGCAACTGAAAAAAGGGAATCATAAAAAAATCGCCCAGCCTTCATGCTTCTTAGCACAGAGGAATGAAAAGGGCAAGATAATGCACAAAAATTAAAAATGTTAATGACATAACGTGAATACTTGGGGTCCGAAAATGGGCCGGCATCCGGGGGACCGAAAGGGCTTGACCAAGTTAATTAATTAAAAGTAAATACTTAAGAGATTTGAAATGAGTTATAACTGGTGCCCGGGGGTCGTTTCGTCCGGGCTAAGTGTGTCGTCGACGACTGACTTGTGGGGCTCAGCCGTGACGCTGCCAAGGGTTGAAAGGTTCGTTAATCCCCGATGGTGTGAATAATTTATCAGAAGGAG
This sequence comes from Tolmerus cingulatus, assembly GCA_959613345.1. Lineage (NCBI taxonomy): Eukaryota > Metazoa > Arthropoda > Insecta > Diptera > Asilidae > Tolmerus > Tolmerus cingulatus. Next base: position 5,669,268 of record OY390711.1, on the reverse strand, counting down.
GCAATGTGTTTTTCGTACTTTTGAAGCGACCGCACTCTTACTGCTTGCAAAAATTTTGATTTATTTTTATTAGGTTTATTTGTTGGAGCTCCGGCTATTAATTGCTGTCCACCCCGGCAGGCATGTTAGCTCTTCGACGGAAGCATTTTTCCCTGTTTAATTTTCACTGCATACCACTCTCAAAAGGGGATTACGCTTATCCCATTTGTATAAATTTATTCATTTTAGGCGCTAATTACGAGGGCATCCGCATTTAATAAAGTGTGAAAAATATTTACATAAAATTAATTAAAACGTCCCCTTGCGCCCGACCGATTGTTGGGCTTCCATTTAAGAAAACTTTACCGATTTATTTCCCTGTTGGGAGTAATTCGCTACTGAGCACAATCATTAGTCTGCCATTAATCTGTATTTACATTAAAAACGTTTCAATTTTTCCAATTCCGATTATCTGGCAACTTTCTAAAGGGTTAAAATCACAAAATTCGTTTTAGGAATTGTAAAATTAAAATAACACAATAATATTTTTGCAATCTATAATGTACGCCACTTTTTATTTATTTATTTAGCTAATATACACACCTTATATGTTTATATATAAACTGAACGATATTAATAAATTTTTTTTAATTAGTTTTGGTACATTATTTCTATAGGATCTTTTCCGTAGATTACGAATGTCTAAATGAAAATGCTCAATTGGATCGCCTGAAAGCTAGAGTTAAAAATACAAAAGAATTTTCGTGAAAGTATCCCATAATTAAGAATAATAAATACAACTTTTTTAACTCATTTTGACGAACAAATGTGGAAAAATTTTAAAACTTTTTGTATTTTTAGGATTTCAATTATTATTTGAGAAACATTATAAACACTTGGGTCAAATTATTATTTTGTAATGATATTTTATAAATATAGTCAAAATATGGTCTTTTCTAAATAAACAAACCTCTGCAAGATGAGTGCAGAAAACTAATTCCATATAATAGAATGGGATACAAATTTCAAGTCTATACCAATTTACGATGCATAGTTTTTAAGCGGTGATGCTATACGATGGCCGTAAAATCCCATCGGTTAAAAAGCATTACGGTAACCCCATGAAAATCGAATCAAACTCAAATGTGATTAAAGTTTGGTTTTTTCGTAAAAATTTTATCTTTCGATCTGTATTTTTTTTCCGATAGTGACGATAAAAGAGTGTTGGAATTAAATATGATTGTGATCAATAAAATTCGTTATGAATCAAATCCGATTGAGCTTCCCGAAAGGATGTGTATAAAATGAAAAATATTTGGAGGTTTGTTTAGTTTCACAAATTATTTCGTGTATTGAAACATTTCTTGGAAGAGTTAGGTTTTCATAGTAGGCCAGCGTTGGCGTTCATTTGCAACCGTTTTAAATTTTCGGCAGTTCAAACGTCTACTTTAAATTATTAATAGTTTTTGAACATTTGAAAAATTCATGAACAACCAATGCATGCAGCTAAATATGTATTTTACGGTGTGTTTATTACTTTTCACCTTAACCTTACGTTGAAAGTAATTAGGATATACCTGTCCACACCGGAAACTGAATTGAGTAACGATATTTTCCACAAACTCGTTACTTTCGAAAGGATTTTTTTATTCATAAATTGCACACACATGGTGAGAATTCTACCCAAAAAAGTGAGCAATTCGACATCAATCTGGTGCTTTGCCCAAACTCTGGAGGCGTTCCCGTGTGAATCACCTAGCAGCCTATTAATAATTCAGGGTGATTTCTTGCGAATGAAAGAGGGGGGGGATACACACAGCTTTAATATCCCCATTGGGACGAGGATAGAAATTTTCTTGAATAATTAACGATTTTTTTATGAACATAAAAAATTGTCTCACGAAGAGTGTGAAATTGGTCCAGTGGTTTGGGTGTTGAAGCCATCATTTTGTTAATTAGTTAATTTTAAGGAAACTGAAGACTCATAAAAAGGAACGTTTCAGAGCATTCAGGTAGCGGTGTCCTTTAGAAAACTTACTTTTATGCGATAGTTAGAGAAAAATGTGTTTAATTCTCTTCTTGGTGTTCACGAGCAGCTTGACTGAAAGACACAAAATTTCTTGGAAGCATTTAAGCGGCCTCAGTAATTCCCCAAGTAGGGCAACAGAACAGAAAGTAGTGAAAATTTATGTCAGCAAGCGAACTAGTCTAGTTCATGTCATAAAATATTTGATACGCTGAAGTTAAAAATGAGGGTAGATCAAGGAGGATTCAATTTAAATTCATACTTTTCGTAATCAAATCAAAATTATTTCTAATAAAGAAGTTCGATCGTAACACATCACGTGGTTTTAGAGGATTTTTGAGAGGATGGGGGAGTGGACGAGTTTTATCGTAAAATACATTTTGGCTATACTTTAATATGGTTGGCTTTAAAATATTAAACTTTAAGTTAAAGGTAATGCGTTAGTAAACGAAATTTTTTTTAGAATAACTAGATCTAGATCTAGAAACATACATTTGATCTCTATGTATTAGGTCAAAAGACAAATAAAAGACTATATCTGCAGGCATGCTTTGGAAATTTTTTGCATTTTTATCAGCATTTTATAAATATCGATAGCCAATAATAATTTGAACTTCAATACCTTTTCATTTATTATGAATTCATATATTTTTGTACTATTTGTATTTGACTATTTGACTTATAATAAAATCAATATGTTTTGAAAAATAAAATAGTTATTGAAATAAATGGAGAACACAAAATCTGTACAACAGTTCTTTCTTAAATTTCTTTGAGTTATAACTAAAGTTTTGATTAAATTGCTTCTAAAATAAGTTTGAATTCTAAACTTTTGGCACTAATTCGTATATTTTAAGTTTTTCTTTTGGTGGCACAATTACATGGTGATGAAATACTTTGAAATCTGTTATAGTATATAGTATACATCAAAAGAAAAAGAATGTAACTTAAAAAGGTTTCTGACTTAAACTTAAAAATATTTAAACCGCGATAAACTTTATTGGTTTAAAATTAAAGTTTAAATAATAATCAAAATTTCCGACAATATACTATCGAAATTTGTGGAGGGGGGAGGGGGGGTATGTGGAGGAGGAGGATGGAATGTTAAGAAGCAATATTTTGTGAAGTATTTAAATAAAGAATTCGATATTCTTTTAATATAGGATTTTCCAAGGAATATCGCGTGCAGATATCCTATATATATAAGGTTTATATTTCTTAATTCTCATTACATATTTGTCATTTGAGGAATTTCAATCAACCAAATTGGGAAAAATTAAAAAAGAAAATCAATCAATGTAACGAAAAAAATGATATCCGAAGTCTAAATGAAAAAGCCAAAAGAAAATTGCCCGGGAGAAGAGGAAACATTTCACTCGCATCAGCCGCGCACATAGCACGACGTCGTCGAATCCAGGACTTATCCATTTGTCTTTCTGTCTTCTATCAGGAACTGTAAAACACTACTGGAACAAACGAAACGAGCAAATCTGTCATGTTTTTGGTTTTTATACCTCCCCCGGGGGTATTATATCTTGAGAAAATGTTTATTTCTTTTCCCATATCTAGAATCTCGTATCAATTTCATGTTATGTGAATGTAAGTTTTCCGCTTCTCCAAGCGAACTTTTTTCGCCCCATTGTCCCCCTTTTTCGTCTGCACTCTTTTATATGACCCATTCAGGAGCAGTGGCCTTCCAGCTCCCTTTCCTGGCCAATGGGGCACCCGAGAAAGAAAACCTTTAAACTATGTAAATGGTCTTTTCTTGGGATATCTATCTGCAGGTTGGGAATTTGATCTTGCATCTTTCCAGGATTTATAGGCAATATTTCTGTTTTTTTTTTCTAGACCCTGTACGTCGGTGATCGGCTTTTCAGCCGGTCCTAGGCAAAAAACGAAAGTTTTCACAATATTTTTCCGAAACTCTACATTAGTCGCTAAAAATTTATTAAATAAATTGAATATATAAACTGTTAGTTTCTCATTTATTCGTTAATTTAATATAACTATAATATAACTTAGGAAAATACGTGCACACACCTTACTAATATTTATTCCTCTAAACAAAATGTTTGACTAACTTTATTAGGTAAAATCAGATCATTTCTTATTGGGCAAATTCTCGCAAGAGTATTAAAATATTACCATTTCTCAGTCTCTAATGGAATATTGAGATTTAACTGAATAGACTAATATTCATTTAAAATCGAGAACTATGCAAGAAAGTAGGTTAATTGGATCTTACACTGCAGTTGGTACGTCAGAAAAAATTGTTTTCCCAGGCAAAATTACCCAGTTTTATATATGTATATTATATAGTTTTCCAGCGTGGTTGCACAAATATGAATAAACCATTAATTACTTAAATTAAAATAGTTTTTCGGCGAATTTCCAACTGAATTAATTATAAACAGTAGTTTGAAATCATAAACTAATTGGAATAAGAACAGGTTCTGCAATAAAATTTCCTACTAAATAAATTTATTTTCATAATGATTCCTATTAATATTTATGCTTACAACACCTACTTTATGTTCACATTCGTGGAAATGATGCAATTAAAATAACTAGTAGAGAGAATGACTGCCATGGGAACTTGAATAAAAGTCTTATCGAAAATATTTCATGCGGAAATTTTTATTCTCGTGGTGTTCAATTATAGAAGAACGCCATTTTTAATTTTGAAAATGATTGTATTTTCATACGTACTTTATTTTCAATATATTATCTAGATTCTAAACCTAATTGTTTTCAAAGCTTGTATCTTCAATGTATAAATAATAAGCTTAAATTGTCTTTTTATTATATACTACTGCTAAATGTGACAAGAGTCAGAGAAATTATATTTTAATTTTTTATGAATTTTGAATGTGTGTGTGGGGCAAAACAAATTTGTAATAAAAAAATAAATTTTTGAACTGTTATCTCTCCTTCAAAATGTTTTTATTTCAATTCTGTATGATATTTTATATAATTTTGAGTATTTAGATTATCCCTTAATACTTTTGATAAGTGCATTGTAACTATTTTATTGCATGTATTGTATTATAAGGTTATTTATTTATAAATTTTGTAGTTTTGTAGTGAAGGCACCATCACAAAATTAAGTCTTATACATTACTTTCCATCATTTATTTTCATAAATAAGTCCATAAGTCAAAACCTTAAAAAACTTTATGCAACTGCATGACGAAAGTAGAAGAGGTTGTGAACAAAAACTTCATCTCGTTGGCGCCATTCGTATGTACGTCAGTAAGAGTGCTGACCTCGTTCAGTTGCCCTTAAGAAAGAATTTTCGAAAACGGAAGTCCATTAAAGGCTTTTAAATCCTTTCCTGAATAGTGAAACAAGGTAACGAAAGTAATTTATCAAAATCGCCCCCACTCAGTCCAGCAAAAGCAACTTGAACAAATTGAAATCTTCGAAATACTATTCGTATTGCAGGAAAAACAAAGTTTTGCTCGTATCACCCGTTTTTGCCTCCCACACAAATAGCACTTTAAAGTCGCATAAAACTCTTTGCAATTTACAACCCCAGGTTGCAGGGATAACAAATCAAAGCCTTTAATATACACCTTCATTTGCACAAAGAGTATAGGTCAAAGTTTGCCCAGAAAAACGGACTGCGAACTACTCCTCTGTATAAATCTGCATGTTCCTTCATCAACCAGGGTCCATTTAAAATTAGAGAACTTCGACGTTCTTTCGAAACTACCTTGATGCGGGTCAAAGTTAGATTAATTCCTTCCAGCTCCAAGCTAAATGAATGCAATTTGCAATTGTTCATGCATGTCTTTTGCAGCTCCGGAGATGTACATAGAAATCAGGTCCATCTTTCGGATGGCCTGTCAGCAGCTACTCAGCCCATACATAACTTTCTGAGCTACTTAGTTTAGTAGTCGCATATTAAAATGAATTCTTCCAAGCCGCTGGTTTTCTGAAGGTAGTCGCAGCTGCACATAAAAGAATATTGTGCCTTTCGCGCCGGCGACTGTCTTTAGAAGGGCAAGGAGTTGCTCCATGATGAAGGACTCTTCTTCGTCGGGTACAAAGTGCCGCTTAAAAGCAGTCAAAAGACGAAGTCAAGTAAATTCATTGACGCTTAGGATGATAAAAAGCTTGAGGACCGTAAAAAGCTTCCTTTTTCGGTCTCAGAAGGAACCTGACTAAAAAAATCTCGAGAATCTCAACCACATCTGAATGGTTTTTGTGTCATTATGTTTATTTGCGCCCCTGCTCACTTTGCTGATTGTGTTTGCCTTTTCCGAACGTAGATGCCACTTTCATTCGCTAAATGGACACTTTCCACCCCTTGCGGACTTATTTTTATTTTTTTTATTTTTCGCATTTCCCTCGCTCACCTTCTAAAAGCATTGCCGAACAAAGCGAGCCCTTGTTGCGTGCGAACCCTCACGCCTTTCGGACCTCCATGAAACCTAAAAAGCTTCGAGCACCTTGACAAAGCCTTTCCTGCCGGTGCCATATGTTTGGTAATGACAGTCTTTAATGGCATTTAATTTACATGTTTCCTCTATGAAAGGGAATATAATAGGAATTTATGAAAGGAAATGGACAAATCCGAGCGGCCATTCGGTCTCCCACAACGTGCGGAAAGGGCGGGTTTTTTTATGGCTGGGAAGTCCTTTCTTGAAAGGAACTGCCTCCTCCGGAGAACTGGAGGGCTATTATATAAAGTGCCATCTCTATTGAATAAATCTCCTGCTAAACAAAAAGGGGTTAAATGGTAATTTCCAGGACTTGACATGAGTGGGCTTTTGGTTTTTCGCTCAAAGATTGAGGGATGTCATCAAACCGAGCCCAAAAGTGACATAGGAGTCAGCCTTAATGTTTGTCTGCTGAATTATTCAGTGTGCAAGTCAACAATTTCGGGGAGTAAGTGAATTATACGATATCAACTTCCTGCACTAGAGGTCACATCTTTTGAGTCCGTGAAAAGTGAATGCACGTTAGACGTTTTGTTTCATTTATACATACATACTCAAGATGAATGGATTTGTTTCTAGTCTGTAATTGTCTTTATTTGTTCATTCATTCGCTATAACTTACTTTTCATATTTGTTCGGCAATATTAGATAATAATTGTTGAGATACGCATGTAGTCTAGAATGTAGTAAGGTATTACACTTCTCACTTTCTTTAGGTTCTTAGGAAAAACGACAATCGTACCTATTTAACGTACGGTAAGAAATATATTTACTGTAAACTTAATTAAAACAATGTCTAAACATTTCTAAAACGTAAAATAATTTCTAAGAATATTAATAATCAGATTCAAGTATTATGTAAATGTACAGTGTCTTATAAAGTGTCGAAATTATGGTGACCTCCCCAAATTTCAAGATGTTTCTTATATCTTCTTATAATTTGATACTTACTGCACACACATCATCTTTGATGCATTTTGAGTTTTACTGAAATTTAATAATAAGAGTTTTCTTACTTTTGGAATATATCATATAGTAATAACATTATTACAATTAAAATTGTGCTATCATATGCTACATGCTATCATATTACATGTGTGCTATCATATGCTATCATGGTAGATCAAAGCTGAATGAACTTTTAAATACAACTCATTTGACAAAGTCGACTCTTATCTCCACCCCGTTTGGTTATGGCTAAATCCCACTCGACGCGGATTCCTATATATAGACCTATTCAACGATATTAGAAACGTAACAGGCACAGTACTGCAAAAATATTGGTAGTCATCCCACTTCATTTCGACCTCTTCAAACGAAGCCCCGTAATTTCGCTATCGCTACGTTATTTTATTATTCCTGTGAAATTCCCAGCACCCCCTAAGGGACTTTTGAATCCATCGATAAACCTCCAATTTGCATGAATTACCAGCTCCCCACTGAATACCTTCGATTAGAATCCTTAAAGTCGTCACATTATTTAAATTTTCTGTTTGCTATTGAGAAGTGACGTATTTTTGCTTCCTTCGACTTCATCAAGCTTAATGAAGTTGTCTTGTCCAATTAAGTGAAATAAAGTTTTTGAAAAGTAAATGAACTCGTGCTTTTCTTTAAAACTTCTACCATAACCTTGCGGCCACTGTTGTTTTTCGATGGAAACTTGGGTTTTGAATCAGTAAATTATAAAATATTTGAAGAAAGGGATAGGGAAAATTAGGGTAGGAGTCTGAAAGCTTGCCTTATTTGCTGAACTCGGATAATTTGCTTTGGAGTTTTTAAGAAATGTTGCTCGACGGGTATTAAAAGCTAGTTGGGCTTTAATTATTTTGGAACTCAACTTAGATTAGGATGTTTGAAAAGGCGTTTATTTTCAGTTAGTTTTATTTGGTCAGCAATATACGAATTGATTATCCGATGGAGTTCCCATTTTAAATCTTCATGAATGTTTTGATATGAGAAAAAATAATCCCACAAACAATTATTATTAGTTCCAGTAAAGGATAGTCACATATTTGTGTTTGCATTCTGTATTGAATATTTTTCACCGACAGATAAAGCTCTGTTTGAGAATCTATGCCCTTTATTTATTGAAAAAAGTGGTTTTGTATTTTATGTTACTAGATGCTTTTTATCTATAAGGCTGTTAGTAAAATATTCGAAGTCACCTGTGAACAAACCCTTTTTTAAGAATTATGCTACGCATAAGTGTAACGTTCAACATCATCTTTCAGTGGATGTATTTTGAATTATCGGTTGCAAACGATGCCTTTGTTGGATTAGCACGCCTAATTATGCACATATATCATCACCTTTGATAGGTTTGCGCTAACTAATTTCCTATTTGCATATTTAAGCAGATTTGTCATCTTACCTTCCTATCCGCTGGAATTACAAGCTAAATTGGTTACTAGAATTTATTGATTGCTTTGCATGCTGGTGGTATTAAGCCGGATTTTGATGTTGACAAAGCGTATTTCTGTAAGTATGTACATTTAAAGCATTTATTATTCAAATTCTGCATAATCAATTGGAAAATTTCAATTAAAAAGCGTTATTGAAAAGTAATGTTTAGGAATCATAGTTTATTTTATATAACAACAAAAATAACAATAATTTTATTTCCCACTTTACATTTTTGTTTTTACACTCTCTTTATTTGCTGTCCAAAAATTGTTCATTAATCCTAAACTCATTTGATTAAGTTATTAAATATTTTACATTTATTTACAAATTTCCTTTTATGTGCGAAAATGTACGAGAATATAAAGTGCGTTAAAAAATTGCTTATAATTCATATTTAGCATTTTGTCATTAAACAAAACATTCAATTATTCTATATAACCAAATTTTTCTAAGTAAATTTTGCGATGACTTATAGCATATGATTTTGTTTACTTAGATTTTGACGCGATTCACTTACTCATCTCTTTAAATACATATACCATATGCTTATTTTTGCTTTTATCTTTAGTTTCACATTAATTTTACGCTTTTCCTTTATACTTAAATATTGCTTCTTTAAGCTACATATATGGTATTTAAGTGGTTGCTTTTGTATTTGTGATAATATTACTTTAGTTACCATTTTTTCTTACGTTTAATTTTACATATAAAATTGTAAATGTGTGTGTTAATTGTAAGTGGGCTCTTTTCTTGATGACATTTATTAATTTTATACTATACCATACATTGAATTGTGGATAAAGAAATAATAAACAAATGCGAAATAGCATTTTTAGAGTTGAAATATACTAATATGAATAGAGAAGTGACTTTTACTTATTCGCAACCTTTTGAAAAAAAAGATATTATAGAAATGTACAGAAATTTATCCAAAAGGTATTTGGCAGTTTATTAGTTTTGTTAACTGTTTGCAGTCATGGAATGAAAATGTTTTAATCTATACTTTTGGAATTATACTTCTTAAAATTTTGTTACGAATGCATATGTTTTTTAAAATTATATTCTGTGTCAGAGTTAGACGAAATTTCATGTCGCTATATATGAGTGTCGGCTGAAAAATCCGCAACATAAGATATTGAAATCGAAGATAAAATTGGGGAAAATGTTGTTTTTACCAGTAAATATTATGAAGCTCTTGGGTTTAACTATCTTTAAATCTTTCTTCAAAAGCTGCATCGAGAATCGTGGGCCAGACCTTTCTTTTAAAAGCTGATAAAAAATATAATAGCTTTCCTCAACAAGACTTGCAAATTTATGATTGGTAAAGTTTGCCAATTAAGAAGATGTATTTTTAATGTCAAGCGTTTAATAAATAAGTACGTATACACATTATACATTCAATTTTATTCCTAGCATCTTAATCGTATAGCATGAGATTTATGTAGTATATCATTCTTATAGAGGTACAACTCAATATCTACATTTCGTCTCTCTTTTGATTTACTCCTATCTGTTCATCATTTAAACATTGAACTATTTAACTTTTATATTCATTTGTATAATTATTATAGTTTGGAATATTAAAGAGATGAGAAAATTTCCGAAAGTCGTTTAACAGGACATTATAGTTAAAGAGCTTGATACCTCTATACCGACAACGTAAAATTGACTGATAATAAACCTTAACCCATCTCTCTTGCATAGGTAAGTTTTCTTGATTTCAAAATCGAGCTCACTTGCAAAAAGTTCTCTTCAAGTGTATTCAACGGCATAATAAAAATATTAAATTCCCTAGAATTTTGTCATTTGTCAGTCATGTTCTGAGTTATGGAAAAATGTTTGTTTGAATAAGAAAGTATTGAACAAATAGTAATATGGGCTGCCACTTCTCGGAATTGAAAATCAACGTAAATTATTCTCTATGTAGTATCGCTATTGAAATAAACTGATTAGCTTAATTTAATTAAAGCATGATATGTATTTTAAACTAAAATAACATAGGATATATTAAACCTTCTTTTGTACTATAAATTAATTAAAATAACGCTTAATCGACTCCGATCAATTTTTTGCCCAAAATGATTAACTCATTAAATAAATATTTACAAATAGCAATCCTATAAAACGCCCTTATATTCTTCAAATATTGACGATATTACTTTTCACCGACTGTATCAATTCATTTCACGAATCTTTTATTTTCAGCTACATGACACATATGTATGTACACGTGAATAGATCATATAAATATTCTCTTGCGTGTTGCCTGGATATAATAAAAATTATCTGGTGAAGTATCAAAATGAAATTTATTTCGGATACGGGGTTGAAACAAGTCAGAAATTGTGAATCATTAACGATATTTTACAAGTACCATAAAGCTGAAATTATTATACCTTTCCACAAGCATAGCTGGCTATGCTCATGGGTGCTATCATGGATATTATTGATTGCGTCCTTGGGAATATGAAAAGAGGTTATGAATGCGACTTATCATCAATTCAGATAATTTTAGTTTACAGGCCATATTTCATAGAGGGAAGGCAGGTACAAGGACTGTTTGAATTATTCAATTCACCAATGGGACAAATATGTCTACACAGTATGATCTAATGCCTTTAAACATTATACATTATTTAAATTTGCAATAGATATTTTAATGGATAAAAGTATAGAATGTCTTATTTTAACAAGTTCGAACATTTCGGTTTTGTGTAAATATACAAAATGAAGCAACACAAAATTAAATCTAGTGATATTTGACAGTAGAATTTATTAAATTTAGTTTCTTCGTTTCCTGAACTCCTCCGTTTTAATTTTTACACAAAACTTAAATAAAATTGTTCGGAGCTAATTGAAACTTTCTCTGATTTCTTTTCATTTACATACTATCACAGTAAAAACAACTGAATCTTTAAAAAAGCTTCAAGAACATTATATTTTCTTCAACTGGCGCAGTGGTATTTATTTTAAAATATTAATCGAAGTCGTTTAAGCTTTCACAAAATGCAATAAACAATTCCTTTCAAGACAACAAGAGTGCTGTTTCGGTTACTCACTGCATAATATCTCATAACAATAGGAACTTTAAAAGATAAATAAAAATTAGAAAATTATATAGTTACACACATTTGCTTCTTTTTAAATGTCTATTGTAAATATGTTACAATTTCCATTTGTTTGTTTTTTGAAAAAACACGTTTTACGTAATATCTATGTTATGTAGTTGTTATAAAAAACAAATATCTTTATATACTACGAGTCAGGTTTCTCTGTAAAAATATTAATTTTAAATCAACTAACTTACAATATTTTTGAGAACACCTGCCAGTAGCAATCGAATTCCAATCAACAGAGCAAACGCATCTATCAAATATGACATTGTTGAGCAGACTTTGAGTTTATCTATAATATAATAATAAAAAATGTAAGATACTGAGAAGAAAATCAATTTGTGTGGCACATTTAACAATTATTTTTTATAGAACTAAAAAAATGTATTTACTATAAAATTATTTCTAATAAATAGTAGACATTGAATTAAAAAATACCTTGGAAAATAATAATTCAAAAATATGTATCTATATGAATCAACATTAAAAAAGTTGATGAAAAGTAATTTTTTTATTTTACTGATAATGAAAACTGTATGCTACCCAAGTCAGTTTAAGTTTTGAAAGCCTCTCCGATAAATAGGAGATATGTATGTAGACTAAGATATTCTATGAGTACACTATTTCTGCAACTAAGGAAAATATCATTGTGATATTCTTTGAGGAAAATTTAACAGAAAATTTAATATAGCTAGTATAATTAGAAACGGTTACCAGCAGGAGTTAGTTGGATAGACTCTTTGCTTAACATAAATTTGCAATTGTTGAAATCAGAAATAGCAATTGTGGTTTTTGTCTATAACTTTTCACAAAAATTAAAGAATATTTCTTTTTGTGTCGATGTACGTAATCATATCGAAAGACTTCATATTCCTACGAATCTATTGATATTGCTGTCTATTGAAATAACAGAATAACAATATCTGAAATCCTTCTTACGAAAATGAAATCCTTTTAGTCATTTTAGATGAAGGAAAGAAAATCTCAGAAAATGGCATCCAATACAGAATTCATATTTGGATGTACAATTCAATATACGTACACTTGTGTGTATTTTTTATAGAAAATAATCGATCAAAAGTAACAATAATAACATAATATGAAAAAGAACTTAAGAAGGTCAACGAAAGTAATCCAAGTAGTCAAGAGTTTCATTGAAGTACCATTACCTGCTCTGGAATTGACTAACTTTTGATTTGTTAAATCATCTTTGTATAGGACATGAGCGTAGGCGAATTTCTCTCTCCTAAGTGCGGGCATCTTATTGATATCAGCCACACATTTGAGCTCGAGTCCACCCCTAGAGTTAATAAATCTCTGGCTGTCCAAGTAGAAACGAATTTCCAGGCTCCGTAATCGAAGATTAAATCCGTTTGTGTAAATGGTCGTTTCTTGCTGAGGTTGTAACAAATCTGAGGGTGCCTTCGGAAAGACAATTTTCTTTCGTTCAATAAGTTTTTGTAAAGCATCTTATATAACCTACCTTTTCATTATTGATGTACCATGACAAAGATGCGGGTGGACTAGACCAGTCTGACGAACAATTGGCGACAACGAAATCATCGAGTCTGTACGAGGGATTTACTCCGTGCACGAAGGGCTCATGTTGTGGCAGAGCTGGCGCACACAAGAAAAAGATTTAGAAAAATGACGGAAAACTATGTGGGTGGCGAAATTGTTTCAGGGACATAAAAGGGACGATATCAGAAGTAAGATAACACAAAATGCACGACCATCTATAAAAAATGCAAAAGGGGATCGCCGATCTGCCAGAGTCCAATTTCCACTAAACACGAGCACGTCCACCTCCTCCGTGGGCAGAGAATTATCGTCGACTGCAAATATTTTATAGAGAATGGAATTCATATCCCTTTTTATCCTTTTACGGGTCGACGAAGTTCTGATGTACCAAGGCACGGATAGAAGATATTGGAGTGCAGGGAATTCTGCCAAGAAGATCTACAAAGGCTATTACAAGCTTTCCTTGTTCCATGTTACTTCCTATTGCAAATTCTCTGATTTATTGAAGTTCTTAACTACAACGGTGCCCTCCTATCTTTTTACAAATTCTAATAGCATATATGGACTTTCAGCTCTGGAACTGGAGGTGGGTTCCTGGCAAGACGAGTGCGATACCAGGAAGCTATTTTCTTATACTGCCTTCGTCCTTATCTCGTTTAGATCGCTTACCTGCAACAGTCATGTTTGCTGTCCGACTCGTTAATTTGAACTCGGGGGCGTCTCCGGATACCTCGCACTGGTAAGCACCTGACGATTTTTGAGTTAATTGACCCAGGTCTACGCTGCACTTGACTTCGTTACAGCTGAACTTCTCGCCCAGGAGCGTCACGCCTTCCACGGGGAACCTCATAAAGACCGGGTGCATCATGGGGGCATATCTGTTCAGAGCAAACAGCAAATGGTGCAAATTAGTTTCTTTGTGGGCAACTTTGTAAAGAACTGGATGAAGAAATCTTTGCCCTTCACAGGATGTATAAGAGGGTTTTATTGAGTTCGAATAAACAGCAATATAGTGTAGTGGGTGGGATCCTGGGGGAACTTTATTCGGCTTCAACGAGCATTCTGTTGCGTGCATTTGATTCAAATCGGGAAAACAGGCAATAAATTGCGCATTTACTTTGCATTGCACAAAAAACCTTTTTTATTACGTTTTTAAAAGGAAATTCAAAAACATTCCGCACGTTTCTGATCAAAGTCGATACGAAGAAGATTTTTTCTTTAGATACATTCCTTCTATATGAAAAATTCTTTATTTTGAGATATTATAAGAAATTTAATGTAATTCAAAGTAAAATGTTTTAAAGTTTGTAAAACATATAGAACTCAAAAGAAAAGTTAAAAGCAGGTCGGAGGAGTAGTAAAAATATGTACATTATATTCAAAATATTTCGAAGGAAATAAATTTTGTATAAAAATCAAATAAAAAAGACCTCGTCGAAAAGAAATTACAATCGTTATCTAAAAGGTAAAGAAAATGAAGAATTTTCCATTGATATATGCATGTAGGAAAGATAAATAAAATATCCTTCGTAAAAACTGGAGCATGCAATGTTAAATTTAGAACCTATATATTACGAATTTTGTAAGCAAACAACATGAATGAGAAATTTAAATATCTTGCTTTAAGGTATGAGCTTTAGAAGAAGAGACATAGATTTGTAAGACTTTTTCTCTAACACTTAAGAAGGGATTATGGAATAGGTAGATATTTAGTCGAAGTTGTATTTTTATAGCATCAACTTTTCTTTAAGTTTTCATTATACCAGCAGAAATTAAAGTTAAAAGGGTGTAAATCGATCTTTCTACATTTTTCACTACATATTTTTTAAAAACTTTAATATTTAGGTATATAAAGTTAATTAGGTCTTGGATATTATTATGACTTAACAAAGTTGAAAACTTTAGTCTCCATGGAAGTTTCCATAACATCTTATTACTTTGTAAATATTTGTTAAAGTTCATAATAGGTACTCCCTCATATAAAGTTTGGATAATTTCAAATCGTTTAAATATTTGGTCCTTAGCTTCGAAATGGATTGTTGCAGTTTTTCATTCACAGATTTTTATTTACTTTAAATCAAACAAACTTTATTTTCAGGCTTTGCCAAGATTAAAATTAAAATGAATCCGAAGACAACTTCCTCATGAAGAATTGTATTCGCACATTTTTTTTATTTTTAGGAAGATTCAAAATAATTTCACTTTTTCTAAAACTTAAGTAAGAGCAAAAGCATCAAGAGACCATTTCTGTAATTATTTTGCAGTTGGAATTATAATGGTTCATTTTAATAAACAGCGTTCATATAAATTGTATTTTTTTTGATATTTTATAATTCAATTATGATTCCTAAAGTAAATGAATGCCTTTTACTTAATATTTGAAGTTTCTATTAAATCTTGCATTTTTCATATGGATAATCAGAGTTTAAATTTTATAATAGAATGAAAGGGTGCCTAAGTGAGTTATTTGGAAAATTGGCATAACTTTTGTATTTAAAACACCTCAAATGTATTTTTTGACTCTAAAATTATTAAATTGTTTAACTGACACTAGGCAATTGCTAGTTACAATTTGGTTTCTC
This sequence comes from Tolmerus cingulatus, assembly GCA_959613345.1. NCBI lineage: Eukaryota > Metazoa > Arthropoda > Insecta > Diptera > Asilidae > Tolmerus > Tolmerus cingulatus. The sequence goes on along the minus strand of OY390711.1, from coordinate 5,653,199 downwards.
TTCAATAGCTTTCTAAAGGTTTACTTCATAGTAAGCACAATTGGGACTAATAAAATGTCTAACCACAATAATTTCAATCGATGAAAACAGAGATTGAGGGAATGCAGTTTCTAGGATATTGTGCCAAGGAGACGACAACTTCATTAGTGTAATGTATGAACGCTCTGCAGCAAGTCTGGTCACTAGTCTGCATTCTGTGTGGACCTGCACAACTTACTGAGATATTCCAAGTCAATTCTGCTCTAATTAATCTAGTTAACGTTCACATGGAAAAAAAAATATAATTACATTTCGCAAGGAGTAGCAAATAGCGTTATTAAGCTCCCAACTCGGAAAGAGCTCGGTTTTAAATTAGATTTTGCTGTCGAAAAGTCTTTTTTATGGTTCGGGTATGATTTATACAAGGGAGAGGAGGGGTGTCTCGTGCCTTCAGTCCCTAATCCTAATTAATGCTTTTCGTGTATAATCGCGTCAACAAGCTTCAAAGTCGTTCAAGTATAGAGCAAATTAGGTACGTTCTAGGCGAGTCTCCGACTGAGCCCAAGGGTTTTTGGTAGAGAAAATATTACCAGGAGTAAGATGAGATTCTAGCCACAACGAAAAATTTATTAATTTTAATGCATATCTCATGTTTTCCCACACTATGACGAAGGAGATTTTGGTGTACTTACCTGAAAAATTCCAAACCATCCTTATACCATTTTACAGAGTTAAGCTTGTGGGTTCCCATAGTGTAGCTGCAGGATAGCGAAGCATTATCTCGAAAATCAACAATTTCTGGAACATCGATGTTTGTGACGAACAAACTCTGGGAGCGGTGGCATCCTGGAAGAACGAGCACTTAATTAGCGAGAACATATACCTGAATCGTAGTGGATGAATTAAAATAATTGTGGATCAGAGAATGTTTGCAAAATGTGGAGTTAATTGCTTTCTGTCGTCACAGAGAATGGGGTGAAAAAAAGTGATTGTATATTTAAATTAGGGAGGAAATAAATTTAGTCTTAATGAGATGCCCTGAAAAGAGTTGACTAATTAATTATTCAGGTAAACGATCATATTAATGTCACCGAAAAAAAATCGATTATGTTTATTGGCCCTTTTGTGGTATAAAAGCAGATGAGTGCAATTAGAGAAAACAGTCTTTAAAATATGATCTATGCTTTATTTTATTATGTCCAATTTAAAACTCCAACTAACGATGGTTTTTTAAAAAAAAAAAAAAAACTTTAACTTCAGACACACGGATGGTTCGAGAGTAATCTTATAATAGTTTCATTTTTCATTTTGTGATACGAAATCCTAGTAAAACAAGCCTACATTGAGATACTGATATTACCTATATAATTTTTACTATATAACGAACGACATTATATACTCGTTAAGTGCATTAATGGCTTGGGGTTTCAGTCTACAGACAGTCGAAATAACAGTTAATATTTGTACTAAACTCCAAGCAAGCTTAATTTCATAGGCTTAATTTTTGATTATGTTTTGAGGTACAGTATTTAACCTATAAAGCAATGATACCTACTAAAAAGCCCAATTTGTTCAAAATTGATCTCGTTCAAGTCGAAGTACCATCTTTCTTACTGAAAAGGGTATACTGTAGAAGACATAGTACAGGGATTGTTATATCAGCAAAACGAAATAGAGTTCTACGATGTTTCAATAATATAAAAATATGATATAGGTACAAGTAGGTATGAATATGGTATTAAGAATATCAGCTTAAAAGGGTTCTGATTAAAAAAGGGTATTTGTTTTTAGACCTATCCCAAAAACTTTTTAAAATCCTGTTACCTGATTATAAGAAGTACGCCTTTCAAAGATTTTGAAGTTTAAAATTCATCTACAAATTTCCCATTCTTCTACCGAAACTTTGAGGAAAGTGTAAAACTCCAAAAATAATTAAACAGAAATTTTCAGCCAGACCTGAATGAAATTAGGGCTTATGAATATTCAGATGCGTTATTCGTAAATAATCCCAAACGTCCAGCCGCACTGGTTCCTATCGTCCATGAAAAGACACCTTTGCGACAGGACGCCGCTTCAGTGGTAGATTTGGCCTCGGAGACATTAAGCCATACAGTAAGACCTTAATTGTGGCACTTAAAATATCACTCTGCAGGTGACCAGCCTCCAGTGGGCAGGGTTGGGCCGACGAAACAAATCTCTGGGCTAGGACCAAAAATTTACATAACGTTTATTGTCCGGAGAGACCCTTTGTCTAGTTCGGGGGTTTCTTTCTTCGTTCATATTTTTTGTTGTTATCCTTTCGTTTTCCTTTCGGTGCGCTTTACTTTTCCAGTGGGAGACAAAGCCAAATTAAAAATTCTTTTTGAGTTTAATTTTACCGCAACTGTTATGGTCAAACTTTAGCTGAAACTTTTCTTTACAGCGGCTCTACTTCAGTCGGGTACGCCTGAACGCTCTACGAAAATGATCCTTAAATTCCCAGCAGACCCAGTTGCAAAAGTTTTTTTCTTCTTCCCTTTGATTCTTAAAGTTATGGGTGCAGACTGAAGAGCTTTCTTTATTTTTTCCAAGCCCGCCGAGGGATATTCTTTGGTTGACTTATCCGCAAAGGAAGAAGTTTGCGTTTGGTGATTCTTTCAAAAGGAGTCAGTCGGCACAATGATGATTAGGAGCGATGAAACAGAAATCAGAGTGTCCCGCCGCCCCCGACCCAACCAGTCGATGCGAAGACGATTTTATTACGCTAAAGTATTTAAACTTGAGTTTCATATTGTTATCTCGAGTTACTGTTGGGTAGCTTCATAAATCGGAGAAATTTTCAACGACATTCTGCAAACTTTTACCATAATAAACGCACCCTCGCTCCGAGCTGTAGATTTTCGAGGTAACTTCTGCAGACGTTTACGTCTCTGCTTTCAATATTTGATTTTTAACAATTTCTCGAAAATTTTATGAATATTAGGACACTGATGATGATTTGAAGTAGAAATCTTTCGGGAAGTTTTGTTTGACGTTCACTTAGTAAATAGCACATTATCTGAAATATGTTGTTCATGTCAGTACTGTCCATTTTTAAACGTATTTTAATAACGACTTGATTTTGTAATAAATTCTTGTATCTATTATCATTATAATTAAATAATGATCGCATGTAATATCAATTTTATTTTGATTTGATACTGGAAGAGAATATGAGAATATTTTAATGAACTTATCTTCAAAATTCTTTAAGTGAACTATACGGAGTTGAAAAATATCCTTTTTCTCACTTCTTAACTCCTTTTTCTATCTAAGAATTGAGCAGAATGTAAATTACTAAGCATACATTGGACTCTTATTTTTGTTCAAAGACAAATAACACTTATCAAAATTATTTAGTTATAATTGAGTCTCTATAAAATAGTGATCCATGATCCATGAAGAATGGTTGGTATGGGAAAAAATAATGATATTTTGATGTACATAATTGTACATAATTTTCCTTAAACGTAGTTAAAAAAAAATTGGTTTACGAAAATGTCGGTTTTTTAAAAATATATTATTTTCATGTAATTCGCTAAAATTTCAAAATTTTTATACTTTTGGTTTAAAACTTTACACGATGTTTTGATAATGTGTTATACAGATTTTATTTCCATACTTTTGCTTTTTGGTATACAGTAAGTAATAAGTGTTTATATATATAATATAAAAGTATGTAATATTCCACATTGTCTGTGGAAATATAGATACATACATATATATAATAGAAATTGATTGATCCTTTTTCATCAATCTGCAGTTTCTGTCGTCTTCGTATACCAAAAATTAAAGTATCTGCAAAGTCATTAAATGCGGTATGTTAACCAAAAGGTATTCAGTACAATTTATGAACCCTGCAGGTGCGGTATTATCAAATCTGATACGGGGTGTGTGAAATAATCATCTTGAAACCACAAATACCAAAATATCTCCGCTCACATGAATGAGGTAGGGGGACAAACTTCAATTTACAGCATCCCATAACACTCTACCATGACGAAAGATAATTTTCTCTAAATATTTATCATTGAATTTACCAAAAATGAATATTAATACAGCAAAATCTCGGCATCCATTGGATGAACCCTCCTCCAACGGACAGAGGCAAGTAACGACAGTCGATACCCATTTTGTATTTACCGCAAATTTCTCTAGGTAAAATTTTCACTTAGCCATTTCAATCAATCAATGGAGCAACAACGTCTTGGTTGGAGCAATTTCCCAATTACCTGTCATCATCACAAGATGGAGATGATGCCATATTGGGACTATCGCTCAGCACGTACGGCTTCGTCAGCACACAGAGCCGGCTCCTGGATCCTGTGGGAGGGCAACAATTGCTGCTTATACATGCGCTCGTTCACAGGAGCCCGTGTGAGCCCTCTGGATGTGTCACTCTACTCCGGAAATCGTCTTCTATAAATTCAGGGCTCTTGCCTATCATTTTATCAAGTCTGGACCACGACGGTCTTGATATATTGCTGGAATTATCCTCACTTTATCTATTTCTAGCAATCAGGGTGTATGGCCAATTTATACCAAAGGTTACTTATGCGGTGTTTCCGTGGTTAATTTCACCCTCGGAACGCCTACGATGGATGCCTCCAATGCTTCCTGGTTAGATTTGTTTATCGATTGCTTTTTATCCCTTTTGTTGTTTGGCTCCTTAAGAACGAATATCTTAAGATGCGGGCTGCGGGACCTAGAGATATTTAAGTTGTTTGCGGGTTATTTCCTGCAAAATGAAATTTATACGTAGACATAAATTTGGCTGAAAGCCTTTCTTCCGGACAGGGGACTAGCATTAGCAAGAGTTTGCATTTTAACGGGTGTACAAAAATTTTCACTTAATTAAGGTTTTGGTCTTCCGGACCGTTCCGTTAAGTGTAATTTGCCGGAAGATTTTTGTCTTGCGCAGCGTATTTGATAATTTATTTAAGAGTAGAATGCACTTAGTAGGATTTAAGGGCTTCTAGGATCTTTGGCATTTTAAATTAAAAGTACTTCACCAAGGATTTGATTTGACCATGTGATATGGATTAAGGTAATAAGTAAAAATGTTAAGAAGTAAAAAATAATACTAACCGTTTTTTCGAATTGGTAAAAAAATAATCGAAAATCATTGGAACTTAAAATGTGTTTCTTAAATATTGCATCGTATTAAATGTTAGTTTTTGTATAAAATGTCATCAGTGCGGCCTTACATACAATGTATGCGTGTTTTATGGGATGGACTTAATTCTGATTATGCTACACAATAATTCAAAGTAATAATAAAAATTAATGCTTATTCAATTCAGTTGAGTTCATGTTTATTTAGGATATTATGCACAAGATTTGCAAAATTGGCTCTGTTCTGTAATCTGTGATCTCTGATCTGATTCTGTAATATTCACCAATAACTAATTTTTGCGTGGTGTTAAACGAAGTGTGTATTTTTAGGATTAAATTCCGTCTAGATTGCTGTAGCGTAACTTTTTATCTAAGCAATCAATACAAGATTTACAACTTTAACCGGAAAGAGTAAAAGTATTGAAAATATTAATTACCGAAGCTGAATGAGTCAAATTGTTATCACATCTACATACTTGATCTAAAAGGTACGATAGGAGCAATATACGACAGAAATTATTATTTTGTATAATATTATCAGCAGTTTCGCTTAAAAAACGTTTGCAGGAAATAGGAACATCAGATAAAGTTACATTTTGTTAAGCACTAAAAATTAGACTTAATTTTAGTAAGTATGCACCAAGATCTTTGTGCAATGATGTTTGATTTCATACCTCTTTGTTGTGGAGTGATTTAAAGTGAAAATCAAATTAAACAATAGTTCCGAGTTGTGTGTTTTATTATTTCAAAGATATGGTTTATCCTTTTTATTTCATAAAGGACAGATGTCAGAAGTCTTTTTGTAGGTAGTAAAAAGTGTTAGAATTTTAGGGACTAATAACGTTTTCAAAATTTGTTCATTTAATAACATAAAATTTATTTCCGAACTTTTGCTTCAGAACCGCTAAGTTATTGACTTATTCCTCGCTGAGTTGTTTTCCATATTATAGATTTTAAGGGGGAAGGTTTAAGTATTATAGGGGTAGTAAAATTGATTTGTTTTAATGAATGATTAAAAAGTAAAATTCCTACCTTTTCATAGAAAAAACACTCTATCTCTCTATCTATTGGTAAATTTGGAGCTACAAGCGACTTTTTGCAATTTGTGTTCCAGGGTAAAATTTAATAAAAATTTGCACATTCCGCACGTTTCGTAAAAATTTCTTCGCTTGGCGCCGGCAGCATTAATTCAGATTACTTCGCTCGTCGCTTGCCGTTCTTGGGATTATCGGGAGATTATAAATTTTCAAGTTTTACCAATCTCATCATTAGCTCCCATGAGTTATCAATCTTGCCTCCCATTTTGTGACATTTTAAATATATATATATGTAAATAAATGTAAAATTTGTTTGTTTCATATATTTTTTTATTTATTATTTATTCTTTGGTAATAGCTTAGTATTTCTCTTTTAAATTATATGAAGTAAAACAATCTCTGCTAGATGATATTTTGCGTGCCATACCACTGTGGTGTCGCCGGACGGTATAGTGTTAAAAAAAAATAGAAACTTTTATAATTTTACCGAATAGTTATTCACACTTAAATTCACAGTCTACTATAATTATAGTTGTTAAAGTTTTGCATGACAAAATTAATGGTACTTTGAGTTCTTATCAACGAACGACGGGCTCGATTTTATTGGAAAAAAAAAAGATTAATCAATCAATATTTTGACAAATAAATGGAACCTTTTCGGAAATGTATGCGACAAAAATTGTGAAACTGTATTTTTAACAAAATGCATTTCAAGATTTTTTTCATTATGCCTCCTTTTTTCATATACCTGTTATTTATATTTAAGGTATTTCAAACACATGAACTTGTTGCTTCTACTCTTTCTGAAACTAGATTAGTTTTTAATAAATTAGAATAACTGAACTAATTGCAAGGAGTTGAAAGAGAAGTATGTTTAAGTCATAGTAATGGGATGGGGTAAAAAACGATAGCTCCTTTTCATAAATAATACACATTATCTGTACTATTTAATATTAATGTGCCTAAAAGGAAAACTGCGCACCTATTTTTTATTTATTACAGAATTTATGACAAAACTTTACCAAAGAATAATTTTAAGACTTGATGAAATATTTCTGGAAAGTTTCTGCAAACAAAATTTAAAGTTATTCAAACTTTTAGGCAAGTTTTTTTTCGAAGAGTCTCTTACACCGACTGCAATATTTTATCACATTTACGAAAAACACATTTATTTTACTTACATATTACAGTAATATATATTTACTTTTACTTTATATGTTCAGGAATGTATGTAAGTTGATAGATGATGATAGATATGTGAACTATTTAAATATGTAATTAAATTGATAAAAATAAAACTTCGCAAATAATTTATTCTGGTATTCACTTTCTTCCCTGCATTTTGTTGGATATATTAACTCAAGAATGTTACCACTTGAATTTTTGGTTAAGGTCTTATTCCTTATACTTATCGGAATAAATGATTATTATTATTTAATAAAGTTTTCTGCGAGGTTTAATTACATAAAACCAACAAAGCCGAATTCAATAACCTCTAAGTTGAAGTTTTTGATAACAAAATATGCTTAAAGTTTTTTGTGTTAAAGGTTACAGAAAAATATTTGTGCAGAAAAATGGAATAATTCTAATGTTTTCTTGAAGAAAAGGAGTGAACTTAGAAATTTGTACGGCGTTTCCACAAGTTCACATACCCCATAGCATCCAATTCCAGAGAAGCTAAAACTTGGGCCGCGCACCCGACCGAATTAACAAATTTTTAGAGGGCTGATCAAATAACAGCTTTTATAAGCATATAATTACGAAAGGCGCGCGGGGGTGGGTGGGGAGCGAATATCCGGCTACATACCAATAAGCCCTATCACGACAAGATACTGCCAATAATCCATGTTGCGGCTGGTGGGTAATGGTCCAAACGAGTGCCTCACATCAAGTCTCACAATTCACAGAAGCACTATCACAGAGCGGCCTCGAATTATATCACTGTAACCTCGGAGCCCTTCATCCCTTTTGCCTTATCGTTTCATCTCCTCGCCGTAATCCCGGTTTATCCGCCGTTCGAGTGAGTTACATTAACGGGCATTTGTCATAAGAACTGGAAAGCTCCGCATCCTTAGGACCCAGGACACGGCCACGAGTGGAATTGTGCAAAACACGCAATCTTCAACCCCTCAGGAGCTTGTCGGGGTGTGGCGATGCAATTTTTCGCAGGGCAAAAGGGCCAAAAGCGGCTCGTCAAGAGTTTTGTACAACGATCGGCGGCTGTTCACTTTTTGAATTGCACCGGGTCAAGGGTAGAGTCACACGCGATTTAATTGCCCGGTCAATGGGTTCACTAGCGACCTTAGGAGGTGATCCTTGTGCGTTTAATGTGTTCCCGAGACGCGACGACCTCGACAATCCGGCTCTCCTGATTGAACTTAGCAGTATAACTGATTCCCATTAGATGGTCGGCGCTATCTCGAAGTTCCCAATTTGCTTGCGGTACAGATGTGGTACTATCTTTACAGCATCCGATGATGTTAGGAGAAGCGAAATAAGAGAAAAGTTAGCTTTGGCTCCGGCTGAGAGTTGTGCTTTTTTCCATGTAGGGCTTGCTTTGCGCAGGCTTTCGGAATGTTTAAGTAATGCAGAGAAGAATTTGCCCTTAAAATCCACCTAAAGTTTTATGTAAGCGCCAGTAAGCGTTGGGCGCTGGTACTGTTCCGTTACCATTTACATCATCGACGCCCTGGTCGAAAGTTCGATAATCGCCAACACTATCTAGACACCTAGAGAACGCTAGATTGGGGTTAATTGAAACATTTTTGAGAAAATCGTTTTTTGAGCTTACATTTTTACTATGATTCCCGTCGTTTGCCAATATGCTTAAAATACAGCCATATTACTTGGGTATTGTAAGAGTAGTATTTGTTTAAATTTATACATAGAAGTAAGATAAAGAGGTGGACAAATTTTATGACATATTTGAGACACATTTCAAGTGAACAAATAGTACCTGGTCTTAGACCAGTAAAAAAGAAGTTTTGACATAAATTTAGTTTGAGGTCGTCATGGATTTTGATGAAACGTTGTTTAGGGCCAAAAATTATGGATATGTAAAGCATTGAGGTATTTAATTTTTAAGTTTTTCGTCGCAAGTTCTTCATGCTCGCACAATTTGTCGTTAGGAATTAAGTATGAAAAAACCTTTAATTAAACTTGTGTAAAAAATTGTCGGACAACTATTCACCACATGGTGAATTCAGCCATCTCTCCAAAACTTAGTCGACTTTAAGCAACAAATGGCAAATCTGACAACGCCATTGAAGTCGATGGAAATTAGACCTCATTAACGTTTGACTTCTGTCATAAGGACATAAGCTTAAGTCGGTTACGCAGTTTTCAAGCGTCGAGTGCGTTTATCCCTCTCGCAAGTGCCCTCATTATACTCATCCGGGATAATAATACTAAGTAATCCTTGTGCATTTCATGTGTCCAACATGTTTGTGCTCACAATCATCATCCTCCTGCTTACTTCCGGCCACAGGTGAGTGACCTTTCGCTCTTTCGCACCTGCCGTGGTTGCAAACACAGGTAAGAGCCCGCAAACATTTTGTGGGCGTGTGCGATACGCTTTTGATCCGCTCAGAGCAAGGAGTCCGCGCAACAATATTCTTGTTTTTTTTGCATTGCTATTATCGGTCTTGCCTCCCGATATTGTTCAATAATCTTTCTTTTTTTCATACAAATCTTTATAATTCTTTTAATTACAGCGATTTGGATGTACTTGTGAGCACCCAGGTACTTGGTGAGTAATAACTTCATAGTTCATTTTTTGGTCCATTTGCTATGTCCCTTATATATAAAGTATAGTCACACTTTTAATTTTCTAAAAACACCTATTTACGTATGAGAATTTACAAAATAAATATAAAAGAAATTCACATAACAAATCATAACTAGCATCAATGGATTATCATATCAATTTCATCCATTCTGTAAGCATAGTCGGCTACCTTTTGTTCCGCCGCTTTCAAACTTTAGTACAGTGTAATGATTTCTTTTGAAGGGAATAAATATGCCATTTAACTAGATATTCGTAGAATAAAGAAAGGAAATAATAAAAATATTCCCTCAGTGAATTCATTTTAGTATTAAATATGTTAGTTCAGGACTTCCCAGTTCAGATCTCCACAGTTTAGAATTGAGTGAAAAGTCAAACAATGCCTTCTATTGAATCTACTTATTTCCTGGATGGATAATCTAGCTCACTAGTTTTCTGGGAAATATAACTACATCAAAAGTGAAGAAACCTCTTTAGCTGCTTTACCAGTGAAGTTCAAACATATACAAACTAGAAACATTTTCTGCAGAATCTCAAATTAATTGCCTCCTTTGTTAGAAATGCAAATTTTGTTAGAAATCTCTTATATTTACATATCATACTCCGAATATTGCCCAAACTTTTAAGTGGGTTCTGAGAATACGATAAAATTTTATAGCATAATATCATAGACTATAATTATAAAGAAGTTGCAGGCCCAACAAATTCGGTGGCATATTTAGCTGGTCAAACGCAGCCAGGCGTTGGTCCTGGGGTGGGCTTGTTGACTTTGTTGCTATTTTGCCCAAAGGCTTTGAGGGACAGTCTTTCCATGAAACGTGCAAGGATTGGTTTTTCCCAGGAATCCTCTGAGCCGCGTGGTCTGTTCAATAGTTATAAAGTCCTTGGTAATACGAAGCCGGGCTTTACGTATTGAGTGGTCGATTAAATATAACGAGCACACCACATTTATGATTATATTGTGGTTATGAATTTCTCAGAATTTAATATGGCAAGAGGGATTGTTTTGAAATTAAATTTGCAAAATATAGTAGGTATGGCATATGGGTAGATAGTATGACAACAACATTCATACCTACTGCATATTACAGAACATAATTAAATTAAATTCCTTCATTAAATTTTGTGGGGTTAATTGTATGCATTATGTTACGTATTATCAAAGAATTTATAACTATAGCTATAAAGTCTTTGGTATTATACTTTATCCTGCACGCACTTGGGTGAATGATTGCACCGCAGGTTTCACCTTCGCATAGAGATCAAACTGATAGGTATACTATTACCTATTGCGAAAACGAGATGAGTTAAATCTGCCGATAAAGTTTTGTGATGTGTGCGGCTTCCTAGAGCCCTCGTGGCACAAGAATATGGAATGCTGTATGGGTACTAAAATTGTTCGGTTAAGTTTGAGGTAACTAAGTAAATATTGCGGTCTACAAATCAATGTTCAGATTATCCACTGAATTTTCCCAGAATTGAGATATAAACTAATATTAATTAATTAAGGTTTCTATCAATATGCTGCAATTTTAATAACTTCGATTTTCGCAGACAAAATTACTGGAAAATAATTGAGTAATTTAATAAAGGCCTCCTAAATATTTCTTAAATTTCTGGTGTGAAAGTGTTTGCTTCTTACACCATAACAAAATAAAAGAAAATAAGTAATAACAGCAATAATTACCATATATGGTACATATGTATGTATGTATATACATAAATAGGTAATGGTTTAGTAAGATTGGATGGACATCGGTATTTGAACAAAATTGGCTTTTCATTACTCGATGTTTGTCTTTCACCCCACATTTATGGGAGAGTTTTAAGTTGGACTCCGGTACCGATTGGGGATATGTGCAATATTTTTATATCATTCATGTTAGGGAAAAATTGTTTAAAATTAAAAGCGTTATAAACTCTCGGAATAGTTTTTACGTTAAAAGTTCACACTTGCAGATAAGTAAGCATATTGCGATAACAAACTATATAATCCTTTCAGCTAGTTCTTTGACAATCTCTTTTTCGTTCTTTTATTTTACATAGTAATAATCCCGAGAAAGTGAAAATAGGAAAATTATCATCAACTAAAGGACTAGAAGCATCAATAAATTTAATTTAATTTATAATTAGTTTTATAATACTTTATATATTTTAACAATTTGTAGAATAACGCTTCAAAAAATGTACACTTTACACGATTCTTCCTTCAACCTGTAGTGGCTTTAAAAGATATTCCGAAGATTTCCTAGTTTCTAGCAGAACCCTTTCACCCAGAAAAATTCTAAACATTCACATACATCTTATTTATGTTTCCCCTAACTGTCTGTTTATTTCGCACCAAAGGAAACAGTCTCCTTAAGAAAACTTACGAACATTTCAGGTCGAAATGCCTGTGCGACCGTTGTTCGGTTGGTCCGCATACAGAATTCTACATACACATGTGCATACATATTTTCTGGAACCATTTTGAACACACTTTAGATGTGCAATGGGAGCTCTAAAAAGTGAAAGTTTCGTTTGTATTTTGTTTTTATATATTCGCCCTATTTTGTGTGCCTCTCTCCACCCTCACCGCGCCGCTCCACTTCAGACGATTCATAGAGAATTGAATTGAAAAATTGAGCACTAAGCTTTAGTACGACGGAGGCTAGACGACAGTGACGACTATGGCGACGACGACAACGGCTTCAAGTAGTGCGAAGTAAAATGTACAATTATGAGTATTTCGAAGATTGCGCAATGGCTGTGAATAAGCACAAATTTTTCTACTTATTCTAGTGGCTATTTGACTGGTGGGAACGTGCACCTGCTGGGGAAAAGAACACAGGTGCAATATGATTGAGGTTCCACGCCCTAACAGATTCATTTCTTTAAAAGTTTCCAAGGATGGAAAGACAATAAATATATAGGTATACGTTTCCTGGGAGAAATCTTGTCCATGGTTTTCAGACTCTTGTTTGCTTTTGCCGAGGCACTTTTGTTATTGAATAAACTCAGTATAAGCAAACAGAATTTTCCCTCAATAGCAAATAATCAGCAAAACTTACGCCATTAATCAAATCAATCTTAATCCCCGAATCTCCAATATTTTGGCAATAATTTAAATTCATGAGAATGAGCGAACAGAGCTCCCTGTTCAAAATGCCCCCGAAAATCATATTTGTTTATTTATTCCAAACAGTTCGTATAGCTCGTATCATTACAATCTTGGGGAGTTCATAAAATTGTCGTTTGTCCTCTTGCATAATGAATGCTGGGCTAGAACTTCCCCCAAAGAAATCGTTTCCAGCGAAATAAGCAGAAACTTGTGCCAAGCGAGCCGGTTCTATCTTTTCGTGTCATCAAAACAAAGCATCAAAATTTTGGTTTTTAGCCAGACGCTGCTTAAATCCCGGGGTATCTTCAGTAAATTTCATCAGGGAAATGCATTTTCATGTTAAACCACGCAAAAGAAATTGAATTCAACATTTGGAACGATGAAGTCCCGGGTGAATAGTTCATATTGGACACCCGATCTGATAGTGAGTGAATTATTATACGACCCACTGCAGTTTAATGATGTTAATTTTGAGTCCGCTCTGCGAGATCCACGACCAAACTCAGCAACCCCAGTCCCAGATATTTTTAATGACTGCGATTTTTGTTTTATACCGCTTATATGACTTTTGTCGAGATTGTGTTTTCGAGTCCTGACCTCACTCGAGAATGCGAGAGCTTTTTCAATCGCCCTGGCTTGCTAGTGATGATAGCTGTGGACGGTTTTTATTCCAGAGGAGCTTAATGTTGAAAGGCAGAGCCATTTTTGAAGGGATTGAATGAATCCGCTTTTACTGTATGTTTACTGTCGTACCTTGACGACGATAGTTTTTGCTCTAACGCTTTCAGTACTAAGTATTCGTGTGGTTTGAAAAATAGTTTCATAAATTTTGAAGTAACATATGTATATGTATGTACTTCAAGAAAAAGATGGTAACAAAATAATATTTAAAAAAAACAACATCTCTAGTCGGTTATAATTGAACAGCACATTGAAATTTACAAAATAAACATTTACGGAATGTAAAAGACATCAGATCTCTTTATTACCAAAACGAACACAAATTTGGGGACATTTAGTGATGTGAGAGATAATAATCAATGTAAGGAAGAACCTGTTTTGTTTCAAAATACTGTTATAGTTATATTTCAAGAAAGGTTATCTTAATGATGCAAAATGGTTTTGGTGGCATTTCGTCTCGATTACAAATTTAGTCATATTTGTATGTCCGTTTTGAAAAGCTACTCGTTAATAAGATATTTTTAGATTTGTGAAGACTAACAAATATTAATAGCCAAAGTTAATTTTTGTACATGTTTATTACTTACATTAAAGGAGAAACTCGATTACAAGGATTTTAAAAGAAATCTTTAGGGCAACAGTAGCTTTTAAATTATTTTGGTTTTCACATAAATAAGTATAAAAGCTTATCTACTGATGTAAAGCAATGTTGCCATTAGTATGGGCAATGCATTTTTTTCAGGGTTAATTCTGGTATTATCCATTTTATATTTCACTGGCTATATAAACAGTGAAGGATTAAAAAACAATGGGAATTAGTTTAAAATGTATATAGTGATTTATGTACCGTTTCCGCTATTGCCAACAAAAGTTTTCTTCTTAGTTTTACATAAAAAGTAGTTCAAATGGACTATTTGAAATAGTCCCCATTTTTCAATCTTTTTAAAAATAAATGATGAAGTAAGACGGCTTAGAAAAAAAAAGATTTCATAAAACTTTCCTCAAAAGAGTAATTCTTCCATTACACCCAGTTGAATATTTGCTGTAAGCTGACCTCAGTTCTGGAGCGGGTTATTTCGCAATAAAACGTGCATATCCTTTGTATTAAAAAATCGTTTGATACCGAACACTGCAAGGAACTTTATCGTTAAGTCCTTTCGAAATAAAGAAGATGCTGCTGTTCACAAATTTAGCTTTTTCCCCATTAGGGAGATCCGCTTGGAATGCTTAAGGGAGCGTGAAATGTCGTCTATCCTAGGTCAACTTAAATATTCCTGGTGATGTCATTAGCGGAGATTGCACTCATATCCGCTTCATAACCACTGTAGCGCGTAAAGCGAGGAGGGGGCTTACAAAAGAATTTTCGTAAAGAACCAGATCCCATTTGCCGTGGCAGCGCTCGCAAGATGGTTCATGAGTCCACCAATCGGAGCTAAATAAACAGTGAACGCGAGCGTCTGGAATAAAATGTAAATTCATCCCTCTATCGTCCTTAAGTAAAAGTAATGGCGGATTTATGTTAATCCACTTTCAATTAAACCAAATCTTAACGAGCACTTTCGAGCTCTTCTCCTGTTTTACTGAACCATTTGTTTGCAATGTAGAACGCTCCGTGACGTGAATTTTTCGAGGCGAATTAATCGTAGGAAAATGTTTCAGAGAAGCCCCAGCCCAATATCGGGCTAGATTCGATCGCGGGTGTCACCCACGCCACCGACTCCGCCCGCTTCTCGTATTGATTAAGCGGCAGTTCTGAGCCTAGGCCCACTGCCTACCGCTTCCTTTCAATTCCACTCACCGACGTCACCATTACGTTTTAGAAACGAATCTGCACACGTCTGAGCGCCACTAATTTTGGAAAGTTTGCAAAGTGGAGAATTCGATGTTTTTCTTACTAACGAAATTTGCAGAAACTGTGCGATGCGAAGCGTTTTCGTAACTGCTTTAGATGCTCTGAAGATCCCTAACCAAAGAAACATTGCAAATATGCTCCCCTGGGCTTAAGTACGAACGCGAAGCAGTATGGAACTGGAGTCCTCTCATTGCATCCGGTAAACTCAATTTTTTGCTTTGGAATGAAAATTCATACGAAAATCGATGGTGAAACACTGCAGCACTCAAGAATAAAGAACTAAGTTACCTGAGCACTGGTTGAGTGCACTGCAATGCGGCAGAAGGATGTAAAATTGATTGATCAGCCCTCCAAAGGGCAGTCCTGCCAGCGACTTTGCCAGCGCTCGGTACCGCCTTATTGCAAACGAAGCATATCTTATTTGTTTATTGCATGTTCCTGCAAGTATGTCAGTGGTCTGATGCGCTCTGATTGAGCTCGAACTCTCTACCTCTTCTACGGAGCCGTAATATTCCATCTTCCATCCTACCATCATCTTCGTCTTCGCCTTCGCCTTTGAGCTTTGAGTACTAGTTTCCGGTCGATTTCTTAACATTTTACAGATTTTCCCTTTTTGAATTTCAAACTGAGTAGGAGTAATCATTCCGCAGGCGAGTAGTGCACTGTAATAAATTGTTTCTGACGAAACATCAGATGTATTTGCTACAATTTAAAGTGCAAATATTCGCTCTCCGGTCGCTATTTTATTCTGCCTACACATATTTAATAGAGCAACTGCAAATATTGAAAATTATTAATAAAGTCTTAAACATTGCATGGAAAAAGATAGAAAAACGTATCTACCGATATATATACATCCTTTTACATCTGTTCCTGATCTTATTCTTTATGAAGAAATTATTTACGACGGAGAGTATTTTCAGATCTTTAACAGACTGGGGGTTTCCGCTTCTGTATTTCAAAACTCGTTAATTTTTTGATGTGGGTTGATGGTTGGTCTGACATAACCAAAAATTTATTTTTAAACTTGTGTAGCTATTACTGCAGCCAGAAACAAGTTGGTTCATTAGAGCAGAAAGGATAACGCGACCGTGCTTAAAAGAATGATTGAGAATGTACGTATAGCTGAAAAATTTATTTTAAAAATTCTGTCGTTAAAATTTTAATATTTTGAAAATGTTGCTGAAATTATTTCTTAAGACGATTATATATTTGATTATTTTGTTTTTTTCTTTTATTTTTATTAAAGAATTTTAATCTAAAAATGTTAACGCAGAAACGTCTTCACGAAAGAATAAAATTAGTGCTTAGCCAGTTTTTTAAGTTAAAGAAAGCCTATTATTTTTTTTAATTCATACATTGGTACAAAGGAAATAATTCTTAGGATACGCACAAAAAATGTTGAAATATGTTTTGTGACAATAAGATTGAAAAAGTTGCTGCATATCCTAAGATGATTAATCATACCCTTTTTGTCCTTCTCCTTAAAAATCGATTTACCCTATTAAAAGATTTACTTATGCTTAACTATTTCACTATTACGCCTGAGAAGAATGAATAATAGACTTCTCCGCCAGATACAGTAGATATTTGCTTTGAATCTGTCTAAATTGTGTAAATGGTCCTTGAAATCTGTTTCTATTCATCTCACCCTGGAGTTATTGTATCCAATCTGAAAGCCATTAATCACTCTAAGATTGGCTCCTTTTGTTTCCTGTGCTCCTTGGTAGAGCATCCCTTCTGGCCACCTGTCATGAGGCCTGCTCTCGGAATTATCAATTGAATTAATATATAAAAAACATGTGCAGTCGTCATTTCGAACATTACTGCTCCGCTCGGAAACCCAATTTTCTTTTATGTACATATAGGTATAGCTCGAGCTGGTCTCGTGCGTCCATGCGAAATCCAAGGCCAGTGCTACATTGAGATATCAAAGGTTCAATGCACGTTTAGTCATCGGTGGAGCAGATCTGTGTTTATCTGCTCCTTTTTCCCATTCGGGGCAGTTCCATTGATTTCCTGTAAAGCGACACACCGAGTGGGACCCAGAAACCTCCCATAAAGAATCGGTTCACAGCACGTTCCATCCATAAAAAATCTTCCATAGTATATCTGCGCCAGATGTGTGTGATGACTCCCTTTACACATCATCAGAGTATCTGCAGTTATCGATGGTCACAATTCTCGTAAACACGTTACGAGTGTTGATCTAGAAATAAAATTTGTTTTCTAAGGCTGTTTGCTTGATTGCCTTAACTTGTTTCTAGTTTGTCCTCGAAGTTCCTGCGGTGGCTCCTGAATGTACCCGGATTTGCTCCTGGGTGGACACGGTTTGGTTGGGCGCTCTAAAACAAACCAATGTGGTAAGTGATTGAGTTTTCTTACGCCACCTTACCATCAGGAAATTTGTTCGTTAAATGTTCCGTCTTCAAAACGGAAGATATTACGATCCTGAGAAAACTGATATTTCGTAATAAAATGCACTTTAAGGACCAAGAACTTCCCATGAATTTAGCTCGCTGGAACAAAATAAACTTCTTCTTCTTGTAACTGAACTTACCTATAACGTAAGTTTTTCGTCAACTTAACTCTTTGTTTAGAATTTCCATTGTATGCAGATGTATGAATGTACATACAATTACCTTAAAGTTTTGTATATAACTGGTTTTCGAATGTACACCAATTTTTATTACAATCTTGTTAGGAATTTAGTCCCTCTTGCAATTATATTTCATCTCTATTCAAGTAACTATTCCACTTCATTTTTCTTTTTGTAATTTGGGTTTAAATCCATCGATAGTAATTTTATTCCCGAAACACTTTATTCAAAATTCAAAGTCATGTTAAAACTGCATATGTAAATTGATGCGTGCATGCTTTTAACATAAAGATGCTTTTTCTCTTTCTATTTCCCGGTTATATCAAAAAAGTTTCTAAAGTTAGGAAATTAATAGTTCTTAATATATGTGTTAATTGTGCCATGTATTATTAGTGTGTTTTTAATTTTAGGAAAATCTAAATTAAGAAAATAGTATATGAATTGGAATTAAATGGTTCTAATCGAAATCAATTGCAAATCTTATTCGACAGAGTTTTTGTCTTTTGGTTGCTATTCATTTACAATATACATATTTATATATATTTATACATATAGGTATTTTCGAGCTTTGAATAATTTTTTAGTATTATACATGTGCCTCAATGTGGGTTTTTTAAAGTTGGTTAGTGACGTAGTACATGTGACTACAATTTCAAACTTTAATGTCAATTTCTGCTATAGTGAGGTTCTACAATTACGCATTGAACTAATAGTTAACTGATATGTAGCAAGGATATATTTACACACTTAAGTAGATTATTCAAATTAGTAAAGTAATAAGTTTTTAATTTCGAACAATATGAAATTACATTTTTGTTATCGTACTCCCTCCATTTGCAGTTGACAAATGAGAACATTTTTATATATCTTCCCGTTGTAAGGTTTCCTTCGTTTTTTAGGAAATTGCCCAGACCGTTTTGTATTTTGATAAATTTCAGCTTCTATTCCACAAAATGTGAAAGTACAGGTCCGTGTAGTTTACCCTGTTCCCTTAAAAGAGTTTTTTTCTGTCGACATATTTGTGGTTGTCGCATTATTATTATTTTATATCTCCGAAATATATTCGTGATGTGTTACGTTGGTGAAGGAGACAGAAACGAGTTGAAGTTCTGTCTGAATACTGTATATGTAACAAGGAAACATTACGTAAGCTACGTGTCGCCTACATGTGTAGAAAGAAAGTTCGTACTTTTAAGGCCACAGATCTAATTTTTTCCCTTCCTGGCTTCTATTTCTTTTGCTCGTAGTTATTTTTCATTCCTATTTTTTCCAAGGAAGTGTTCCTGGCTATGTGGTCCTGCTGGATGGCTATAAGTGTGAATGTGACGGCGTCCTGGGAGAGGAGCAACCTTTTGTTTAATAATACACCTACCGAAAAAATTGCATATCACGCCACGGTAGTTTAACATGACGTTCTCTTATGTGTGAATTCCCGCTGTGCTCGGTATAAAGCACTACGCCTTAGTTAATGCAACTTTTTCACAGCTCGCATGATATACGAAAAAAAGCTTTGTTTAATGCTCCTAGGATTTTCTTCCTCCATTTATTAAATTTGTAATAAAATTTTCCTCAAAATATTGGATTAAGCCGGGAGACTCAGGAATATCTAGTTTGCGCTCGATGTTTGCCTAACTTTGCGAGCACTAGAAGCCCCGGGGAAATGAGATGCGTCCCATTTGGTTTATTTAAATTAAGAGCAGGACGAGTGCAGTAGGACCGAGCTGTTTAATTAGCCATAGACCGCGAACGGTAGGAGAAAAGGAGTGCAGTGTCAACTTTGAGCAATAATGCTATATTTGTTTTGCATCGTATCAGAAGCAGGTGTTTTTTTTTTAAATTGCCATTTTACTGCGCTGTATTTACAGCAGAAAAGTTATTTCAAAATGTTATACGATGTAAGTTTACACGAATATTTCCGCCTAGAAAGCCTTCATTGAGTTTCTCCCTGCACAAGCTTAATTTTCTCTCAAACTTCAAAGTTTAAATTTAAAAATAATTTTGCTGTTACGATTAAAATATTATAGATGAATGAACTAAGATTCTGGCTCTAATAATAAGATTCTTATTGTATATATAATCTGTAAATTACCTTTTAAATGTTCATACCTATATCCATCTATGTATCATCTAGAAACCTTTAAAAATTGCAATTTTGCACATTGTATGCATAAATTCTGACTAAGGACTAAACTTCGACTGCTAAAGCAACTTGAAGCATTTTGTGGTCGTCGTAAAAACTTTTCTTGTAAATTATTTATAAAGTGTTATGGCACCCGCAGAATACCTTTCGACACTTATGAGCATTCCCAGCAGTACTGCAAAGTGGGAGGTATCATCAAATTTCAAGTTTCAAAAATTTTGGAACTCAGAAAATCTGCAATGCAATTTTAAACTTGTGCATGAATATGGAGCGATGCAAAAGTATTTTATGAAATTTTAGCCAGCAGGAGAACTCAGACGAGAGGAATATTATATCTAATATTATGTAATTTCGTGGGCTAAGATTAACAATACGTATTTTATAATTAAATCAAATGAAAGCAATTCAATTTGATTCGGTTTGATCAAACGTGGGGCTATTAAAGTTATTCATTAAATGTTGTTTCACTGCAGATCATACTTTGCTATCAAAATTGGTATATTTAGCTTTCACGCATTTAAAGCCAAAAGTAACGAATATTTAAACAATTTTTGTTGATCCTTTGTACTCTTCAAGATGTCACAAACAAAACTCATTTATATTGTATTTTGATTACTTTTGATCCTAAAAGATCCAAATGTAAAACGTGTATTTGAATTATTAAAGTTTGTGCTTTTTCTATTTGTTCTCTAATTTGTTTTAGCAGTATTCGTTTTGACTTAAATTTATTCTGTTTAATGATTCTATTGCTTACACTAGTTTACCTTTTTAATAGGATCACCATAGAAATATTTCGTGATTTTGAGGTTTTTAAAGGCGTCAGAAAAAAGGTCAAATAATACAAAACTTTAATAATTGAGAAAATTTTATATTTTGCTGCTTGCACTTCTGCACAGTTAATAAAATGTTAACATTTAATACCATCGATATCGCAGGATTTTATTTTAGACCAACCTATTCATGTGCTGAGAAAAACGTATTTTAAATCGAAACCACGTGGAAAAATGTTTTCTTTGAACATGCTTTTATTGACTGTTGTATAGTTATTCGATATTAAACTTCATTATTTAATTGCTTGCTACTTTCGAGAGGGATATTTTAAATTGTAGTAGTACAACGAGGTAAATTGCTATTGTTGCCACAGACTGTAAATGATGAAAAAATATTAATTAAATAAACAGGATACCAAGAATATAATTAAGTTACTCACTGCAGTTAGCAGTTCACGATTAACATTGGTGTATCCTTTTAAGCTAACAACAGCAGGATTCATTTCAATTGCCACAATGAACAAATCAATCTCCATCTTTGTGGGCTTGTCAACGGTGTTCAAATTAATAGAAAGAAGTGTATCTTGAACACCTTGCGCTACTCTTAAGGTGGCCTTGTGTGAACAGTCACAGAAAATATATAATAAAAGTGAGCAGTATATTCCATCCACAAGCAAACCCACTTCTTTGAAAGAGAACTGAAATCCGTGGTCGAATATTTCCGAAAATGCTCCATAAATCGCTATAGTTATGTTCACAAACCTAAAAGTGTCATAGTAAGTTTTCCTTTATTTGTAGACCCATGTAATGTATTAATACATAAATAAGCAGTAAGTAGAATAAGTTCTGGCATATGCGTTACCGAGTGATTGCAATAATTCGCTAAGGTTTAACCAAAGGAATCGGTACCGTGAGATCATAGCTGAACTGCATTCAATTTTTACATCCTAAAAATTTAAAATATTAAACAAAAGTTATTGTTAGTTTTCTTACTGCGTTACTTCCTTAAATCTGATGGACAAACTGTCCGACGCATCTCTAATAGCTCTGGAGTTTATATACCAAAGAGCGCAATTCATGTTGATCATGGTGATAATGTGGTAATATGCCAGCGTGTGCCAAAGTGGATAGCCTTAGTATTATATTATATAAAGTGGAAATATTTGTGCAACTAAAAAATCGTTTACCATCAAGTAGTACACTGAGCGAAAGTAGAAATAAAATAGCGCACAAAAGACATCCAACAGATATAATTACAATTACCACCTTTAAACGAGGAAATTGGAGTGTAAAACCGGTTACACGAAAATACCGCACCTAAGATATTTTCTTTTTTTAAACATTTCGTTATTGCAATTTGAAAAAGAATCATTTACCTGAAAGGCTCCCCACATAGTTTTATATTTTGCAACTTCACCGGCCACGCCCCATCCAACAAAAGGTATCCAAAAGTGTGGAACCAGAAATATAACAAAAATAATGGAATATATGTAATCATCGAAAACTTTAGTCGTATGCAAAATTTCAATACGTTCTCGGGCCACTACCAAAACAATGACAGTCATAATTGACCAGAAAAATATTGCATAAATTGTAGCCGAGGATTTCCAACTAAAAGTGATTCGACCAGGAGCGCTCCTTTGAATTGGCATTACTGCCAGAGCTCGAAATAGGACCAGCAGAAGTTTGTGATCCCTGTAGAACTAGTAAAGCAATTAGAAAAGAAGATATACAACTTTGCAATAATCGTCCTCTTCCTTCCTTTTGTACCTGGTCATATATTTCGGCAGTATTTCCATCAGTAGATTTGAGCTGAGCCCTTTGAACTCTCTCCTTATCTCTTTCGTAGGCGTCTGGATCCATTGTGTGATTGATATTTTTCTCGGTTTTCCCAACCTTCCAAACAGACTCCATTTCCCTCCTTAAAAGGGCAAATGTAATGGAGTTATCTAAGTCCTCTTCAGGAATTCCGGGAATTTCGTACATGGTCCTGACTATTCTTCACTTACATACCTACTAATGCGAAATTTACTAAGCCCGACACTGTAACTTACTGAAGGTAAAATAATTGTTGCACCATCTATTTATCTACTTGCTTCCTTCTTTGGGGGCAAATATTTGCGAAATTTGTTGTATGCTCATGTAGGCAAAATTTAAAAATCGATTATTGGATATAAGCGACAACGTTTATCTTTTGCATGCAAATGCTAATTACATTGTAACCCACTCAAGAAAATGTCTTGTAAGAAATATCGATTTTTTGGTTTCTTAATGCTTTTATAATAGGAGTTTGCGTGAATAGAAAATATTTGCCGGAATTTGCAAATATGGGCTAATAAGTAATAAACAGCCTTAGACGTAATAATTATTTCATATTCCGTAAGTTTACATTTTGGTTCTTAAAATGATTCAGTGAGAAGAACTTTGAATTTATTTAACAAGAAGGTTTCGTTTTATAAATTTAATACATTTATTTCTTTAATAATCTTAAATAAAACAAAATATACATTTATTTTGAAGAGAACTTTAGCCTTGACTTAAAGGTAGAACTCTTATTTTATTTAAAACTATAATTATATTTTAAAAAAGTTTAATTAAATCGAGATTTTTTTGTTTTTTATAACTTTGGCGAATACCATTAATAAAAAGCTATGTTTTTTATCAGTTTAGTATCTACTATTATTATTATAATATTGCCAAGACTTCTTGTAAGATAAATTTGATTTTTTTGTGGATATCAATTATGCACATGATTACAAAGCCAAACTTAAGGCTGGGATTTGTAAAATGTTGGGAAAATGTTAAACTAAAGAAAATAAGTAAACTTGTCTTGATAAATTTAAACATCTAGTAAAATTTTAAGGCGTTGTGTTGTAAGTAGTAACGACAATTTCCAAAGTAAAAATTATTTTAAACTCTTTTAGAGCTTCTGAGTTTTTCTTAAAGAAAAGCTTTTTAATAAAAGAAGCCGAACGAATGGACTATTTATGAAATTAAGAATTGTGCTCTTTTTGCAGCACATGGAAAATCAAAAATACGCCCGTTTCGCAGGGATTCATATATGTATGTATTGCTCAAGTGTTCACTGCACGGTGATTAAGTGTTTACATACAGTGTCCATCTTGCTCCCTTCAGACTATTCTATGTAGATAGGTTATTAAACTTTCATGATGGCAATAAATGTAAGTGTTTGTTTGAGGTGTAATACCCACCAGAACTTATCTGGGGTATATTGGGTGTAGACATTTACGTGCCTAGGGCAGGCTCTATTTTAACAACTGAAATTTTAGCTTCGAGGGACCGTGCCTCATTTGGGTGTAGAATGGGCGTACCTTGCCGGCTTTAGACTATGTTTGGGTCTTCTAAATTTGTACTGAGGCAGTAAACTTCAACTGTTTTTAAACTTTACTCATGTACCATATGTATTTGTAAGTTTGAAAATGTGAGTTTGCAAAATTACTACTCAGGTGTGTAAGAATTTAATGTTATGTAGTTTACATATATAACATAAGCAAACATTTTTCAAAATAATTTCAAATGTCAAAATGGTTCAAAAAATTTATTTACATAAAAAAACACAATACAAAAATGGCGAATGGGTGAAAAAAATGAAGGCAAGGTAGAATTAATTCTAATTAGGTAAGGAAAAAATTATTAAAACAGTTTTTTTCTATACATTACCTGCTCCACATTTCCTTAAAAACCTTTAAATTCGTATGTATTCGAACATGTACATCTAAAATCGATAGATCTAGTTTTCCTTTGATAGTCAACAAATTCACACAATAAAACTCCAGAGGAGCTGCAGATATGCCCTGCAAAAATCAGAATATTCAAAAATGTTCTCTCAGTAAACCAGGAAATCGTGCCTTACGAACCATTCGACGCTTCCCCATACACTTCCGCGGTGCAATCGATTCGATGGGTGTGAAATTTTGCGAAAGCTTCAGATCGATTGGTAATTAAATCCTGCCAGCAAGGACGTTAAGTAATACCGTGCGGTTTTGCAAAGTAAACGGATTGTACTAATAGATGTGAAGACTTAAAAGCTTAACGGATATCACGAAATCAATTAAGTTATGCTCTTGTAACATCGCACACCTTCAAAAATAATTAAAAGCATAACGCCGATGAAGCAACCGACACAGATAGAGGTATTTTGTGCTTGTAACTTCTTTGCGATTGGAGATGTTTTATAATTAGAAACGAAGGAATTATTTTGTTTATTATAGACACCAAAACTCCAACAATACGTGACATTCATTATTTTCGACGTTTGCATATAAGATTAAATTAATTGATTAGTATTTAATAGATGTTACAGGTAATACGATATGTTGCTGTTGGAAATCTTCCAATAACAGCAAATCTTAACCCCCTTGACAGTGTTTCGGCTTAATGTGTATACCTCTGTAATTTCTGTAAGATTAAATGGCATGCACAGGCTCCATTTGGGAATTGCATGTCTTATAGTATTATATGGACGTATAATAAAATTCGAATAGAGCTAGGAAATTTCTAATTTTCTGCAATTTGATTGATCATTGTCATCCGATTTCATGACTAGTTTATACTATAGAGTGTCGCAGAAATCAACTTCAACCTTAAATACAAAAAAAATTTACGTGGGTACATGTTCGAAAGTTATGAACTCGTAAATTATGTATGTTTAAAAGAAAGTTTTGTGGAATACCTAAGTTTAAACGTTTATGAATAACTTTGATAGTTTGTCGTAAAAGATACATGTGAATGTTTTAAAAAATAAGTTTCGAAATTAAAAAAAAAATAGTTACTCTTTTTCCTCAATTATGACATGATAAAGATATTTATGGGTTAATGTTTCGTACATATAAATACCACAATTTCAAAGATATTTCAAGACTTTTATCCTTAAACCAAAATTTTCAGTTCCACAAAAATTAATATGTATTTCCATTTAATTGAAAATGAACAATGAGCCGCGGTACACATTAGGAATTGACGAAAATATAATATGAATACGGATAGCTAAAATTTTAATCGAAAAAAAATCACTCTTCAAAATGAATGAAAGATTTCATTAAGATTGTTACATAAGTTTTATTTCATGAATGTTTGAGAATAGTTTCGCAACTATATATGTACATGAGTGCATAGCTCTGTTAAGATTTTCAATTATGCATGGTTCTGACAACATTTCCAAGTTCACGATTTTGATCGTTTTTTCAAGTGCATGGTTTCTATAATTTTTCCATCTACGAAGGTGTATGTAGATAGATTTTATGGACCAAAATTGGTTGGCATTTCGATTCGCGACACTCGCTAGATCTCTTCAGTGTGGCTACGAAATTTTCTCCTGCTGCAGAGACCACAATCGTGCAGACCGAACGTCGGCTTTTATATCCATTATTCAAATTTAAAATAAAGAAATATCATAGGTAAGTGCATCAGTGATAAAGTTTGAATAACGATATTGTGAGGCAAAATGGAAATAATGTCAGTTCGAAATAAAAACCAACAACTGTTTTAAAAACAATTTTATGCTTCATGATAGAGGGAAGAAACACTGAGAAAAATTTATTTTATATTTAGCTATCAATACCAATCCATTTATCGATCGGTTTGATAAAAGAAAAATGAAGGCTTGGCTGCTATTTTTACATAATTTTTATAAATTAATCGTATAAACTCAACTCAAAGAAAATTTTCAGTTGGTAAACGCAAAATGTGTAATACTTGAATGATCCTTCAATTTATGCTTCAACAGGAAATTTTTATCATATGTGTGCATGTTGATACCCGACACCTAAACGCACACGTTTGCATAAACTGTAGCAAAAGGGAAATTTATGAACAGAGACCATCGTCAGAAAAAATAATTATATGGGTCTCGTCGCAAGCACCGCGTGCTCAGCTAATTCCTCCTTACTGTGGGAAGTGTACTTAGACTCTTCAAAAAATAACTTGATGGAAGTACGCCCTCCAACACACATCAGACTGCTCGTTCGATTTTGCAAAGGGCTCCTTTGCTCGACATCAAAGCGTGTATTTACCCCTAAGCACAAACTCCGCAGTTCGCACACACAGGACTTCATCGTGGATGGAAATTGTTCAAGGAAAATTATCAAAAGAATAGAAAATTTAAGGAACGGCAGCTGTTTCCGCGCTTTCCTCACAATTTTATATTCATCCTTTTTTTCGCTCGGGCCGCGCTTTAATTTGATCATGGCGTTATAGTGCTTCCATCAAAATTATGCGTTTTCTCCAAGCAAGTTGTTGGGACATTTAAAACAAATTTACCAGAAATCCCTCAAAAAGTTTGCATAGTCAGTTTCATCAAATTGGCGACAGCGTCATTCTGCAGAGAATGAATGCCAGATGACTTGTCTGTTTGGGTCAGCGAACTCCGGGAACGCAGCATGTTGCAAAATTAGCCCCTATCGATGAAATTAATAGAACAAATTAAGGATTCCGAGGAGCAGCTGAAGCATTTGCAAATGACATTATTCGCACCATTAACTGTGAGTTATTGGAGGGGCGCCAATTTCAGTAAGATATCCCTCCATAAAAATTCTTCAGTGTCCAGCATGTTTATGGCTAGAATTTTGCAAGCTTCAGCAATAAATAATTGATTGCCTGGACGTAATATAACTTTGATAGCATCACGCTACGACTCTTTTCCACCCATTCGCCGAATTACGACGGAAACAGCCAAATAGAGTTTTTCGTTTTTCGTCCTTCTTATTTTTGGAAGGGAAACAAAATAAAGATCCTTTCGGCGAATATAAAATTTTTCGGTGTTCTTATAATTGCGGAGTCAATGCTGGTTTTGTTGTTGGTTACGCAGCTTTCTGTAGGGCAATCCAATCGATTTTACGACCAATCAAAAGGCAGTTTGTCGATAGGAAGGTGAGGTTTAGACAATAATATTCGACTAGCCAAAATAATGTTGTGATATATCTTATGAATTTTTTATATAACGTTCGTCTTCAGTTTTATCTACTAATATGTATCTTATCTAATACGCGTATGAGAGCCGGAAGCATGCCTGCAAAGTTGTTTTTATGTGAAAGTGTTAATATAAATGACCTTTTTAAAATCTTTTACTACCACCTTAAAATTTGCAAAAAAAGAAAAAACTATTTGTTTCCTAGATTTATTATTATCAATACTTTTAAAAATAGTTAACACGTCTCCATATGCCATAATTCCAATATTACCTGAGTAATAGCAAATTGAAATGAACGCGGCTGCGAATTTCTCAGCATTTCCTGTTTAAATTTTTCCTTCTTATGATTGTTTCTAAAAATTAAGTTTTTCAAGTTGGTTTACAAGAAATCTCAAGATTGACGTACTTAACAGATTTGAATGAAAAAGATTTTTTTTGAAAAAATAGCTTTTGTAACAATGATTAAAATTTGTGTATATGTACCACGTAGGTGCAATATGTAAAATATTATTAAAAATTAGATTTTTTCACTTTTTGTGAAGACAAACTTCAAGATTGAACTTTTCACACTATAATGACAAAATGTATAGCAAAGCCATTTAACGAATAATTATTTAGAAATAAGATCCTTAAATGATTGCATTATAAACACTTTAAACCAAATTAGGGTATTTAAATTATGTAGACAACCTTGCCATAAAACCAGCAAATTAAAATATTGAGGTGCATGACATCCACCTGAATTGATTTCCTTAAACTTTTTAATGAAATATTCATGAGAATAATAAAAACTTTTAAGCTGCTCTTGATTTATAATAGATTCATTGGTCGTTCGTTAACATTTGCTGCATGACTTCATCATTTCATTTTTTCTTGAATTAGTTCAAACAAAACTGAGCAACATTGATCGATTTAATGAATTTCACATACGTATAACATAAGTATATGTATGTTATACATGTTGTACCTACAGAGTAAACTTTTCTTCTCTTGAGCCGATTTTGTTGTGGTTTTAATTATAAATTCTGTAAGAGACAAATGGGAAAAAAAAACTTATCGGATGTCTAATGAATATGTCTGAAAGACTGAAGATTGAAAAATGAAAATTGAAGAATGAAAAATGAAAAATTAAAAATGAAGAATGAAGATTGAAGATTGAAGAATCAAGATTCAAGATTGAAAAATTAAGAAATCTTATATTTTTGGATTTGTTTCTATGGCAAACAGTTTTATTTACATCTCTACACATGTATTTACGTAGGTACAAAAGAGTGAATACTCCTACTGTAAGGAGAAATAATTGATTTGCGTAAAAACAGTTTTAAATTTTAAAGTCATTCACTTATGAAATATATACCACATATTTTCACATTTGAAAGTAATTATTGCCTTATCATACGAATATGTATTTTTTTAGAAGTATTATTGCTATTCAATAAATAGGAAATATTACCAGTATAGAATTAATATAAATATTAAATACTGATTCTACATTCTATATTCAGGAAGAATGAATTGGTGTGAAGAGCTTTTTAAAGTACAAAAGCACTTTGTTTTCTACTAAGAAAGTATATTAGTCTAACTCTCTTTTAAACTGTGAGAAAACAAAAACTAAGTAGCATTCACACATGTACGTATACTAATATGGACCGTGCAAATCTTTAGAAAACTAAAATTCTTTTTTACATCCCCTGTTCCTTGCGCGGAAAATTATGCTCAAAAGAAAACTCTTAGCAGGAAGAACTAGCGAGTAATGCAAACTACTTTAATAAAGGTAGAATTTACAATATCCCAGAGACGAAGAAAGGTGAAAGCCGGGTTAAGTGTAGAGAAGTGAAAAGTTTTTGTAGTGTCTAATTAACATGTCTTCCTTTTCTTGTGAACAAGCAGGGCGTAATTACCCCTTTATGCCTCATACATACCACGTAAAAGTGCTAAACAAGTAATGATAATTAAATAAGGCAGTTATTCGTCTTCGTTGAGATTTTAAATGGTGCTTTTCGCCTTTGACAGCACGGCATGAGTTTTTTGCTATTTACTTTGATTAACTGAAAAACTTTCTCTCACTTCTATTGAAATTAAAAAGCAATGCGAAAAAGAGCAAGTTACGAAAGTTGAAAAAGAGTTATAAAAAAGTGTCGGTCCATCCTTTTAGAGAGCGGCCTTCCCCTAGTTGCTGAATTGAATTTTTCAGAAAACATTTTTCCGTAGGAATATGGAAGCAAATGCAGGCTCGAGGAATCGACATTGTCCAATTGCAGCACGGACTGCTTCGACCAATGAACAGAATAATTGGCCAATCAGCCAAATTCTGTAGATACGGGCGTTTAATTGAATGCATGGCTGTGTCTTGATTATCGTTCTATATCGATAAGCCTCCGGAGGAGCTGGAGCAAAATAGACACGGAAATAGAATCGGAGAGAATTTGAAATAAACTTGTTGCAGACAGGACTAATTAAGATGAATGCGACTATGTTCCTGGTGGGCACCTTCGCAACAAAACTCAATCACCCGACAAGTTCATAAAATCCTTGCTTGGTCAGGGCGGCTTATTTAAATTTCCATCAAGTGTCGTCGGTGTCAGCTGTAACATCCCGAATATTTCCCAAATGGAGAACACATGTCAGTCGACCAGATTTTACCAGCTCCAGCTTTATGTTCATTTGGCACTGCAGACGGAATTTAAATGATTTTGCATGAAAACCATCTACATTGGGTGCCAATGACAGTGGTGCAGAAATATTTTGAGAATTCTAATCATAACTACTTTCATTCAACGTTTCGAAAAGGCCAATTTTAGCTCTAAATTGTGAACCAATTCGAGAATGCATCTATTGATCGAATTTTCCTTGGGGGAGTTACAGAAATGTACTACGACTGGAAGTAGAAAGAAGGTACCACTGATTTTTTTAAAATGCAATTGCATTGCATCTCAGAATTCAATATTTTCAGTAATTTCAACCGTAATGAAGCGTAAATTGACAAAGTAATGTTTCAGAAGATTGAACACCTTGGTGGATTTTCTAATTAGGAACACCGGATCCGCACGTATCCTGATTAGCATGCATTTTATGAAATTCGAGTACGTGCTCGACATGAGCGCAGGGCTGACATTAAGTTAATTGAAATGGTTACGAGCGAACTTGAAAAGCCTTTATTGCAGCTAAACCCTGCCACTAGCTAGTAGCATTCCTTGGGGTCATCTACACAAGTTTTGCATTGTTAAACAAATTTTGGTTGCGCTATTCTATCCTGGGAGGAATGCTGTCCCGCACACCGCTCGCAGGGCTCCAGGGTAGGTCCGCAGCAATAATGGCATTTTCTGGAACATTACCAGCTGATTTGCTTTAATTGTCAGGAGCACTTCAGGTTTCTTGTTAGAAATGCAATTGGCTAGAATCTATTTCAGTTCTGCAAATGCCCTGATTACTTTAAATTATGAAAGGACCTCTGCGGGGTGGGAATTGGGTTGTTCGAGTTCCGAAATCATGTTCCACACTGCGAAATTTGGCCCAGAGTCCTTTGAATCTAGTTTGCAGCTTTATTACGATTACAGTACCCTTTATGGATTGAAACTATGTACTATATGGTGCACTATTTGAAAGCTATAAATAGCTAGTCTATGTAGTACTTTTAATTGGATTCAGGTAAATTAATATAGTAGTGGATTATACATCTCATTTGTATGAAAATCAATGTTGTAGTCTACATATGGTATATTTAAAAACTCCAGCACCTATGTTTATCTAAAATTGCGTCTAAAATGTATTAATTGCTATTTCATATTAAAAAGTGCAATTGTATTATTCGTTTGCAAAATTTTGCTTAACTTAAGTTGGGATAAAGTGGTTTTTTCCTTCATATTCTAAACCAAAGAATAATTTGTTTTTAAACAAAAGTAGAGAAATTATTTGTTCTTCCCTCAAATAAAAATGAATTATTTTAACAATTTTGCAGTAAAATTTTAGTTTCAATTTAGTGCAGGTTTATTATTATATGATAATTTAAATTTGAATTTATTTGAAAATTGATTTCATAATGTTTTCTGAGTCACTGGATTAGAATTCACCAGCAAATTTTTAAAGTATAGTTTGGCCGATATGAGGGATGAGAGTTATAAATGTTTTGCATTTTAGAAAATTAATTCTTTCTAAAAATGTAGGAAAATATGGGTTACATTTGCCACCGCATATTTTTACTTACTACGGGTGGATTGAGCGTTAATTGATTAAATTTATTTAATTATTTATTTTATCGTGAAATGTTTGAATGCTAATATAAACAAATTCGCTGATTTATCCTGTTTCTGTATTCGACACATGTCGTACATTTTAGATATGAATGCTTAATCCTTAAATAGACATAAAACAAATTTTGAATGGGCTTAATCTGTAAAGACCCACTGGCGAAATCGCTGCATCACTGGGCATTAAAAAACACTTAACAATATTTAAATTTTTGCTTTTATATTTGGGCTTCGACGTTTTAGAAACTTCAAACAAATTGCGAATGACTGCTTTACCATCCCCTGATGGGTCTCTTCGTGCATAAGGTCAAAACTTTATGCACAGTCACGTTCGAGTGAACCATTAAACCACCTGAACGATAGCATCTGACAGTGCGCTACGGGCGGCGACCCTCTTCTTTCAGCAAAATTCATGGATCAGAAGTCCATATTTTCCTGAAAGGCATTTAATTATGTCGCC
This sequence comes from Tolmerus cingulatus, assembly GCA_959613345.1. NCBI lineage: Eukaryota > Metazoa > Arthropoda > Insecta > Diptera > Asilidae > Tolmerus > Tolmerus cingulatus. The sequence goes on along the minus strand of OY390711.1, from coordinate 5,620,489 downwards.
CTCCAAGAACTTTCGTCTCTCAATCTAAGCAAAGTGGAGACCCTGCGGCATGGGGGTGGATGCAGTTCCCTTGGACTTTATTTTGTGGTAAAATGTAACCATTAGACGTGCCACTGCCTTCCCATACTGAAGGGTTGTGTCAGAGATATAATACATTGATTTCAGTATATGCCCTGAATTCGAAATGAGGTGATTCCGCTGGGGTAGACAGAGGTGTGAAAAATGAAAAGCTACCACCGGCTTGCTTTGATTGATGCATTTAATCTTTGTCCTCTGGTGGAGTCTTCTCTTCTCCGAGACAATGGATTGCAAAATCAGTTTTTTTAAAATTATGCCGCTCGAAAGGTGTCGCAAGGACCACAGATGAAATATATACAATATTAAAATCGACGTTTAGAAAGGAAATTTGTTATTTATGAAGGTTGAAACCTTTTTTCTTTTTTTAAAAGTAAATAAGTTCTCATTTTAGTAAAACCTGGCCTAGTATTTGAGGCAATACACAACCTTGGAATTTAGAACATAAATGTTGTTTATCGTTGCTGTTAATTTATTACTTAGTTGCACTTTTACTTTTAGGTATATTTTAAGCATTTCCACATAAAAAAATTCAAATTACCTACCTAACTCAGATTGAAGTTGAAGTTGAGTTTTCATTGGATGTCTTGTTTATTTGTTATTAATATTTTTAATTTAAAATTTGAGATCAAATCTAGAGTTCGCTTTTATCAAGCCATCATTTCTAAATAAACTTTCGTATGGATCTTTATACATATGTAGAGACTTTTATATAATTTTTATTTTTTTGTTGTTCTGACGATCCCCGACAAAGACTAGAAATTCGTGACTGGCGAGGATTTTCGTAAAAAGGCTCTTCGAGACAACTTATATGTTCCTATTATATAAAAATGTATTGTGATAAACAAATACCCTTTTATTTATTTTGTAGTCGTGCCAGAAAGCCAAGTTGAAATATTTAAGTTAAGATAATTGTAGTGGATTTTAAGTAATACTGAATTTTGTTTACAATATTGAAAAAATTGCAAATTGACAATTTCGTAATCCTTTTTTTGTGGATGGTTGTTTCTTATTGACTAAAAGGTCCTAATTTAGTTGAAGCTCTACTTAGTACACTTAATCATTTATAAAAGATGCTATCTTGTAAATGAGAAAATGAACGTTTGCAGTGCGATACCTTCTGCGCAGTAAACCATCAGTTTTCTGGACAATCAATAAAATCCAATTAAGACAAAACGACCTCTTAAGCAATCAATCAATTCCATGATAAGAGTTCTGGCGATTAATGTTATGAGGAAGCTTTTTCCCTCCGAGATCCATCCATTCCCACGGGTGCGATAAGGGAAATAGATATTGAGCACCAGAATGTAGTAATTGCCTTACTCCATTTTAGTAAAACGACAGAATATCACTTTTTCCGCTTAGAAGCTAACAAGGAAAACCATTTTTAATTAATTTATTTCATGTCTCTCGGCTTCAATTGTCATCCTTTCTGCTAGGAGTGGTACTTGTATAAAGTATAAATATAACATTTTGAAAAATGTTGAAACGTACATATATCTAAAAAACTCATTGTTGGGAGGCTCGATTGTTTCGCGCATCCACTTCTAGACGAGTGTGCTCCTTGTTCAATGCATTTAAAATTATGTGACGCAGCCATGCAAAAATTGCATTATACAGTCACCAGAATGTCTCCTAAAAATTGAAAAAAGTACAAATTGCACCAGTTTACATCTCGCCGGATATATTTACAAAATTTTGCGAAAAAGCCTTGAAACAGAATATTTAGGAAATTTTCTGCATCGTAATTAGTAGTGGAGTTTTTCCTTGCTGCAGGAGCCAGCCGTCCGGGAGGAGAGTTTTTCCGTTGAAAAACCTTTTCTTTCCGAGCATTGAATTCTTTCCCGGGACTTTTGTTGTTGGGTTTTTGTGTCTCGTAAACTTCTCTCCATCATTGTTGTTTTATGCTCTAAACCATTTCATGACGACATGACCTGAATACTTATCAGGGCAGATACAGATCATATAGGGATTTGCAACTTAACAGAAGAGAACTTGTGCCGCATATCAAACATCGAACGAAAATAGCATGCTTTTGCTTTTGGTGGTGTGGCATGCTTGCGCTCCTCCGGCTGCCGGTTTTCTGCGACACACTAAGGAACAGAAATTGCAGGAAAAACATAAATTTGTGGATGTTGGGATGACAAAGAGAAAATCCCTTATGAGCGAAGGGGTGAAATTGGCCTCCCGTTTGCCAAGGAGATTCAACTCGGTCGGCTAAGGTAAATGCCGGTAAATATTTTTGAAGCAAATTAAGGATAAGCTATGTGTAGGCTGTAGACGAATAATGGGGACACACCGAGATATAGGTGGGCAACCGAAAATTCCATTTATAAAGAGTGCAGATACATCAGATTGATTTTATTTGAACCAGCAGCTTACCTTGGTCGATATCCAGGTTAAAATAAACTTCTTCTAAGTCTCTGTAGATTTAAAAATAGTTCTTTGGGGAAATTCTAACTTCCCACTAACATATTTGATAGAGACCAATTTGGTTTTCAATATCCGTAATCCTAAATACTCTGAGAAATAAGTATTTAAATTATATATCAGTTCGTCGTTCTTCAAATTTCTTGGAAAATTCTTGGTCCCTTTAATTTTTTTAAAATACTAAAATACTGATATACTTATATATTTTAAACAGATATATTAGGTCTAATTACCTTTAATATTGATTTTGGTAATATTTAAAAGAAATTGGAAAATTTGGCGAATTTAGGTAATTTAAAAAATAGAATTCTTTTAAACAGAAGTATATCTTTGCTTTCTGCTCTTAAAACTTAGTATATACCAATTATCGCTGTTACGCGATAACAGAAAAATTGTATTTCAATCAAATATAAAAATATCTGTTATGCTTCAATAATTTTTGATTAATTTTTTGTTGGTAAAATAATTGTGATAATCTATACAGTACATTATATAAGGTCAAGTAAAAATAAAAAGTGGTAATTATTGTTTACGTTTCTACTCGTATATACATTTGTTTATGAAACACCCGCAAAGTATTTTCTTCAATGACTTTGTGGTGGAAGTTTCATTATATGTATTCCAAATTACTGCATGGATATATAGATTATATATAAATGATATATTACGAAATATTGTATGTTTTAAATTATTTATTATTTTAAAACTATATTGCGGTTATGATGATGATGTTCATAAAAGTCGCGAACATGAGGAATATTCTTTATATAAATAATGAGGTCGATTTGCCGAAAAATAGTCTGTAAATAACTTTACATTTGTTTTTTTCTAACAAGTAAAAGATTAAATCTGTGACAAATGTAACCCATGGAGAGACAATATCTTTGGAATCGATTTACCGCGAGTCTAATATGTGTGTAGTCCTCGAAAACGCCACGTATGCTCAATAAAACATCTTTAAGTGAGGGGCTTAGTAATGAATTACTTTCATGCAATATGCATACACACCGAGAAATGTATAACCGCTCGTAATCCAAGTGGAATGATGGATCATTTGTGTTAATCCCATTTCCATTAAGAGATTTCCTGACGCTTTATGAGATATTTCACTGGCGTAGCTATAAATTTACCTTCGTAGCAAAATGAAGGTGAGAATAAAACCGTTGACGTAATGGGACATTTTTTTTTCCTAAATTGCTTCCTGCGTGAATAGAATTGATTAGCAGCAGTTATCGGGTACAAGAATATTCTCCTAATGAAGTTAAATGGACGACTTTTAGTCGAAATCTCGGATCCGGTAACATGTTTTCAGTACGCACTTTCGTCCTAAATTATTCATGCGGTTAAAATGGACAAATAATATTAAGACAAATGAGTCTTTCGAATACGGTTCATGCTTAAACTAAGAAGTTTTCTTCAATGAGGTATGCAGTAATATAGTATTTTGAGTTTCGTCAATGAATAAAACCAAAGGGCATGCTCATTTGAAAATGTCTGAGTTATATTACACCTTTACCTTGCTCGAAATTAAAAGCAATTCCTTTGACAGTAGAAATAGATATCCGGCAATGGAGAAACGCAAAATAGCCTTTTAGGATTTATGTCTAAGTAACGCTTCTGTCACTGAAGAAATCTTATCGGATTATATTTAGCTCCTTTTCATTTCACTCATAGCAAGATACACATTCTCGGAGTTGAGCCAAGGATAAATTACTGTGAGGTAGTTTGAGCAGAAATAAATAAGATCAACTGAAAAGAAACATTGTGCAGAAGTTCTCTTCTTTTCTGCTGCTCGATGTTTTCCTATTAATTTTGATCAAAACGCCCTTTGTCACCCGAAAATCCCCGGGTAAATTCGCAACCTGCGGGTATTCCAGCATAGAAACGAAATCTGATTAAACCTTGAATGGCCAGCTTTTGTCTAAGGCTTAATGAGATTCGCCTGTGTAGATAGCGCCGAAAGAAAGCAAAATCAAAGAAATCTGTCAAACTCGTAATTCACTCCAACATGCTAAGCACATATTAATCACCCCAGAACTCAGCATGGAACCTTGCTGGATATGAGGGGTGGAGTGTCGAACATCTTAAGAGACTTCACCGTGTTTAGGACTGAAATTAACACCCATATTCTTCGAGGTTTCATAATTATCTTTCTATTCTGCGTAAGGCCCCCTCGCGTCTTTGCTTTTTCCCACTACAAAAGGTATCTAATAATGGATACGATCCTCCGTTGAGATAAAATTAAATTAAATCTGGAAAATGTTACACTCAAACCTTGTAATCCACCTTTTTACTTTCGGCTGGCTTTGTCACATCTCCTCCTTTGGGTATAATTTCGCAGAAGCATATTTTCGCATGAAGTGAAAGCCCCTCGCTGTAATGGATAATTAGGACTTGTCATAATTTTTTATGGGAATTTCGAGTTTTGTTTTAATTATCATCACTTTCCCTAACAAAAATGTATTTAAGTTGCAGTACATTACGATATTTCCGCCCCTACGAGGAAGAGATGTTTGCGAAAGGAGCTCTAAAATATTTAATGGTTCTCGTTTCCGCCACATTTAATCAAAAATTAGTGCAGTTCGCGCAAGGCGCATTAATAAGTAAAGGGTTGGAATATAAAATACGTACCTACGCGAAGGAATATTATTCGCGAAGTGGTAATGCTACTTCGCATTGTCGCCTTTGTAGAATAATTATTTAATTGCATCTACCAAAAATATCACAAGAAAGAGCTAACGATTATATTATTCTCCCACATTACATATAGTGAACTGGTGCATTCAGAATTCCTTAAAGAATAATTTTTACCATTGCCATTAACTATAGTAAATATGCTAAAAAATGTAGGAGTTAGATAATAAAAAATTATTTTTGTTATGAACGATAATACTTGAAGAGACTTTCAAATTACACATTCAAATCATTAAATTTCGCTACGTATTCTCGTAATTAACTATTTGTAAGAATGAGGAGCGAACATGTCCATGAGTTTTATGATAGACTAGGTGTTAAAAAATTCAAAAAATACCTTAAATTTGGAGAAATCGACGAGTAGATAGCAGATAAAAATATCATGAAAGGTTGGCAAATTGAATACCTTATCAGAAGAAATAATACAGTCGAATTGCGTCACGGCATAATCTCCTATTTTATGCTTACCCCTTGATTGAGGTGGCAGCCCGATACGATTCAATTCGTGAAGTACGAACTCGCACGTAATGGAGTGAAATCGCAATTTTCTCCTTGAATTAATTTCCTTTACGCATCGCTGATTAAATACGTGAATTGAATTAAAGAAAGAGGGAAATCAATCACACCCCGGATATCTTGAAAGGTACACTCCACCTTTCGTCCGGAAATAATTAATTTATTTGCACATCTGCCCCACAATAGTTGTGCACTTGCAAATAAAGTCTTATATACTTTTCGTTTCAGGGTTGTAGGTAGGGGCGAATCAGCTCCAACCCATGCAAAAATGATTGACGAGAAGTGACCAGGTAGCTTGAACCACCGGATGACGTGGGTCCTGTGGGTGCAAATGCGGAGAACCCTTTTTGTGGCTTAGGAAACTCTTTTGTATATCGACAACTTAAGCTCCAGCAGAATTCATTCATTTATTAAACTTTGGTGAAGGCTCCGATGGGTTCTGGGACGTATTCAAAATTGTATAAGAAAAGGACTTTCAGAAATTTTGGGTTCTTGGTAATTTACAATTGAGGCTACAATCCTCATAACATTAAGATTCTAGCAAAGAAAGAAATTTACAAAAATATTTCAAGGGCTTTGCAATTAAGTTAATTAATGGGGGGCCTTTAGTCGAAAGTGACAAGAATTACTTTTGCTGCGAAAAGGGTTAAATTCAATTCGCCGCTTTGCCTGCCGTTCCTTATTTTCCTTTCGGCCTTAGAATTCAATAAACATTTGCCAACCCGACAAATACTTTAATATCCTCATAAAAAATATTCTGTTTGTGAATGGTTCTTAGCACTTTGCCCATCCTTTCTCTTTTTCGGGGTGAATGCTGTCGGCCTAGATGAATTGTTTCTACTTTTCTAAAGGCGCTTTTTCATCCGTTTGTTCATCGGTTGGGTGCATTTTAATTAAGCCTATTTTAAAAATATTTTTGACCCAACAATTATTTGAATTTTTGTGGTAGAAGTAGTTAACTAACAATTGGGACCATAATGCGCACAACTATAATAAAGATTATCATTAATATATAGGACATTTTAGATGCTATTTTAGATACGGCACGAAACCGATTGATTTAACACGATGTCTTCGTCTATGTGGCACTGAAAGAGAATTGTAAAATAATCTGTAAATAGTTTTGAAATTTTAAAAATCTACTAGAACTTGTACCTCTGAGAGTTCAAATAATGTTTTCTTATATATATAGTATTGTTGAAAAGCTTTTGTTATAAAGATTTTCATGGGGAGATTGCTGTTCTACTTTAAAATGCCAACAAAAAATTCATTATAAGTAGACAAGCAGTATAGAATATAGTTGTTTTTTAGTAAAAGATTTGACACAATTTCCCAGACTGTTCAAAGCGGAATTCTATTGGTTGCACCTGCTTCTTTTTTGTAATACATGTTTTGCTGGCGATGTCGATGCATTTTTGATTATAGTATGGTAAATATTATGTATATTATATTACATTATTATTATATTATTACATATATAAAGAGAATTGTGAACCCAATAATGTAATTAACAATAATGCAACCTTAATATGTAAATTTGTGCTTTTTTTAAATTGAAAAAACTTTTGGGGCGCATGTGTATATTGTACAATATTAGTTTGAATGTACACAATTCCAACTTAACGAACAAATCCGTTTGCTATTCAAATCTTATAGGAAGTCAACTAAACCTTGATGTATTTCTGCGAACACACTAAATAGAGTTTGCTTTACATAGTCTCAAGCATAATTTGTTAATGGCAAATCGCATGATCCACACTTAAGCAGCTTCTAATAGAAATTTGCGTTTTCCGAGGTTTAACGCTGAAAAGCCCGAAATGAATGGACCAATTAATAGCACTCCAGTAATTGGGCTACGTGGTGTGCCAGACCAAAATCAAAATCTCGGCGCCCACCGTCGCCTTTTGACCTCGAACGATATATCCTTATTAAAGTGCTAAACGTATGCACACACTGCCGGGGAGCCCGCGTAGCCACCGCTGCAACTGACATATTTCCCGGGCTTCAAAGGACGTCTCATGCATAATACCCCGTAAATAAGCATGCTTCCTAATGAAACTGAATTGCCTTTAGTGTTCTGAGCGTTGTGCCTTGCTCCGCCTCTAAAATGCGTAAATAGAGCTGCGCTAAAGCAACATAAAGTGCCAGGGAAATTATCCACTTAACTCGATTTGATTTCACTCTTAAGAAAGTGTGCAAAGCAAGGCTCCGCAAGTTTTTCGAGTGGTGAGGGAAAAAAAAATTTAGTTTAAGGATACCTTTACAAATTAAGTAGAGCGTTGAACGAGCAAAAGGGCAAGTTGAAGAGCGCGTTCTGAGGACAATTTAAAATTTCTCTGCCGAACGATACTTTTGAGGATGTGCACGAATCCCTGCCACTGCAGCCCGCTCGAGTGCAATGTGAAGTTGCCGCCGGAACATCTTAGCCGCTTGTCGATGGGCCCTTAGGGTGCTTATTTCAAGGACTTGTTGCTAAAAGGAATTTTCACATAGAATCACACCAATATTTTCTTATGAAATGCTCGTCAAGGTTCGGCATTCAGGCGCCTTTTGTGCTCTATTTAATATATCTAATTAAATTAACCCTTGCCGCAGTGCGCGGTACATATATGTTTAAAACCACATTACCAAATTTCAAATAGCATCATAAAATAAATAAGTTAATTTGTTTACTTGATTGAATAACCAATATCACAAAAAAACGTAATAAACAAATGTCTAGTAATTGCTTCTAATTGAGATTATTTGATCTCTTTCTGATACAAGCTTTTCGAGGACTACCTATATACCCACTGCAAAAATTACATTCATTTTTCGCTAAATTGTAGCCAATTAAGTACTGCAAATTTATTGGTTTTAAATTGTAATTCGATTTAATTTTCAGCGGTTCAGAAAATTTATGGGTAGTTTTTTGATTTTGCCCAGGTTTGATTTTTGGGTTTTATCATTTTTATGGCGTGGTGTGCCCCTAGTTTAAGTTATAATTATCACCTTAAAGCGACTTTATAGTGTTGTAATGGATCCGATAACTTGACAATTGACATACATCATTAATATCATTAAGTGATTATAACTGAATTGGTGAAAAACCACAAAGCTTTATCTCACTAGAACATCGATAAGTTAATGAGGATATTTTCGAAATGGGTTTCTGTTTAACGATGAATGGTTAGTTTACTCATTAAATAAGTAATTCTAACCATTTTTTTAATTAAATGTTAATTCCATTTTCGGGATCAACCGTATCATATTTAAATAGGAACGTACTTTTAACATAAGCTTCGACGAAAAAGAAAGGGTTCTACAAGCCTCTGTAACATTTTAAAAAACTTATTTACATGAAAGGACTTTTTTAGGTAAAACGATGTAAGCTACACATTTATGCTTTTTTATTACTAAATTGCTCATTTAAGTACCTCTAAGTTTTGGTTGATTGTTAATACGTTTATTGTGAAATATCCTGATGGAATTGAAAGAAACGAAGTCGAAATTCGTAATTAAGAGGTCCAAAAATTCTCAACCACCTACAAAATCTGAGAGAGGGCAATATTTTTTATTTGCACACAGAAAGATCACTCACAATATGACCGAATTGATTACAATATGTAAAGTACAAGTATTTCGTATCGCTCTAAAATGTTGACTGAATATTCTTTGACGGATTGGTTGTACTTTCAAATTATTTGATTTCCTTCCGCAGATTCGAACCCAGAAATTTGTTATCATTGTCTCAGGAGTCTATATGTTGTAAAAATTGATTCAAACATGTTTCCTCTGCATTTAAAGTTTCTCGTGGACCAAAAATTCAATTCAAGGCTATTATGAACAGATCTCCCGGAAGACATCCGCCACTAAGCCCTCTTCCATAGGCAGGAAGCTTCTTAAGAAGCATTTTTACGGTTTCCTTAAATTAAGTGCACAACAACAGAACCGGGAAGCGTAGGGAGATTTATGTCTTAAGATGCATCCCCTGCGATAGTATGTATGTCGTATTGTCTGCTGACCAATCTGGTCAATTCCGGGATTACCAATTGGAGAGCGGAGAAGTCGTCTAATGTTTAATGCATTAAAACCAAGTGCATTGCATGTTGCGCTGAAGTAAGACTAGATCCTTGCGCTTCTCCGTGTTGCACTTATTTATCTTGCCACGCGGGGGGGAAAGATGCTCCCCACAATCTCATCCGGTAATTTATTTCGCTGAAATATTGTACCCAACCGTGCGCTGCACAAGTAATAAAATAAATGCTATTTCGCTGTACGCTATAATTAAACCCTGAGAATTAAGAGGAAGATAAAACGTCGAAATATTCGTTGAGTTTTACAAGTTTAGGCAGATGGGTAGATTCAGAATTAGAGCTGAGTGATTGTTTGGCCCATTTGCAATTTTGCAGACGAACTAAAGATGCGATCCTTTTCGGATTGAGAAGCGCAAAGTATTTGAGCGTATACTGAAATTGTGTCACTTTCCGAAGTAAATCCCGAACGTTTTCTGTTTAGGACAAATTTTATCCAAGAAAGAAAGGACGACGCCCTCGGCACTTTGTGAGCCATAATTAATCGGGGAAAAAAGCCAGGGCGGAAAACGGAAGATGTCATTGTCACAGGAGGTGATAGAATCGTCCAATTACGATTAAGCTCCCACTGCCGTGACATGAGTCTCAGGGAGGGCTCCCGGGCAGTGGTTTTACCTTGCTCGAGCATACGTCATGCGACAGTGGATGTTGCCTGTGTAAGACAGATCATTCCTGAGTTGTCCTCTTAAATATGGAATTAAATTTATATGCAAATTTGAAACCGTCTTTCTCGAGCACAACCACTACAGCTGGGGACCTGCCCACTCACCCACATGCAGGGCCCGGTCGTTCTCTGGGCGGCACTCCCGGTCCCCGCCAGCCTGCAGGAGGACGGATACGTAGAAGCAGGGCATAAATTTTAAAGCACAATGGAGTTCCATTTAGATCCTTTGGATTTGATAACACACGCTCAGCCACAATGAGACAAAACCCCATAAACTGTTGGCAGTAGGTGGAACAGAGAATCATACCTTTACATGAACGTAGCGGCAAAAGGGCGGCCAAATCTGACATCCAACCCTAAAACGAGATTGTTGTATTTTGGTGTTTATGCAGAAAATTTAGCGGGCGATATGAGTCAAATCAAATCTAACACGCTGTGCCGCACACCCTCCTGACCTCCTGCCCACCTGGCTTCCTGGCCTCCTGGCCTCCTGCTGGAAATCCATTTTTGAGCTCCATCCACTTTTTGGACGTCTTCTTTGATTTGACATGCTCTTGGGAATATTCTTATCTACCTTTTCAGGACCGAAGCCAGTTCCTGTCGCATCTAGAGAATTACGATGAAACTTTAAACGGATTTCAGTGTTATTATTTTATCAAAGTTGGTCGCTGCCACTGCTTTGGAGTTGAAGTTGAACAAACTCTGATTTCTCGGTGAATACACCTTCCAGAAACTTTGCCCTGTGTGGAAAGGATAACAAGAGATGTATAGAGTTTTTTGTGGCTATATCTGAGCAGGAATTATCCTTTGGTAAATAATCTGATAAGAATATATCTATATTTAAATATTAGTTCAAAATTGCTTTCTGATATCGTAGAGAGGAAATTTTGCATAAGTGTGGTTGTGCACTTTTCCAACATTACTATTTCAACAATTTCATCAGTTAAGACTGAACGTATAAATAACTTTAACGACGACTTCCAAATATAATGACTTAAATATTTAAAAAACAGGTTTAAGTAAATATATTACTTTAAAAAATAATAAAGTTGTGATACGAGTTCTGTTGTGGTAGTATTGAAAAGGTCAGAAGAGTCATTAGAAACATTTTATTGAAAGATAATATTGCTATCTCGTAATAATTCCCTCTTATAGCGAATATAGAAATCAAAAAAGATCCGATGGTTTATTTCACTATGGTGCACCCTTAAAATATCTAACTTTACTGTATGATTTTAATGAACATAATATTTTGTGTTAATTTATTTATCATACTTTCACATTTTAATGCGTCTCAAATTATTTTGAAAAGTTTGGTTCAAAGGTCCATGCAAAAAATCTCTGTCGGTAAAATTGAGTTTTTATTTTGTTCTTCCTATCGCAAGGATAGTATTGATTTTGTTTCTGATCTTCTTCAAGGATGTGAAACCAAGACCGATTTTGCTTTTCACCAAATTTATACAACACTTTTAATTTATGTTATTTTTACATTACTTTTAAGTAGATACTACAATACGACAAGAAGTATACAATACAAATAATCTCAAATGCGTTGTGTATTGTTAAATTACATCGCAGACAGATTTGATTTAATTGATTATATTCAGAGTTTTAATGTTTTTGGTTGAAGCTGAAGTGTTTATAATATACCATATATGTACTTCTTGAAAAATAAAAGGAAGAATTGAGATGTAATATTGAAATGATCTTTTACACAAGTGTAACCGGTTGTTATTTTATTTGGCTCCAAATTTGATGCTTTCAATAGTATTTGGAAGAAAACGCGATTCTATGTATTATTTATGAGGTGAAAACATCAGGAACTTCTAACAAGCCATAAGGAGCAATAAATAAGGCCGGGAAGTTGGAAAACTCAAGCACAGCAGTCTTTTTCATTTATCTTGAATGATATTGTCCTGGGCGACAATTTATGTGTACGGTCGAAGAAGCCGTCCGGGGAAAAAGGTGTTGTACTAAAACCACCTTATAAAAATTCCACGAGGTATTCGTTATGGTCCCTGATATATATGTTTCCCTCGCATGTTATTTTCGGGGATACCTCTCCCGAAAGTAACATTGAACCGGAACCAGAAGGGGAATGAATACACATCACCTTGGCGTGCTACCGAATACTAAATGTAACAAAAGCAGGGTCTGTTGAAAAATCAAAATTGCCCGACATATTGATTTCGAGGGCACGGCACAGCCAGAAAATTTTCATTAAAAATTTACTCCAACTGGGCGGCCACAGGAAGAAAGGAGTTTTGTATTGGCAGCTGATGCACAGCCTGAGGCCCGTACCTCATTATAAGTTTTCGGAAGCATTTTTATTGCTATCTGGTTTTACTTTACCGGACGGAGCCCCAGATTGGGGTATCAATCCCTGGGAAAAGAGGATCGTAACAACTATAAATTTTGTGTGCGAACCTCAAGTAATTTAGCAATTTTTACGGCAATTTATTGTTGCTGCACTCTGTTTAATTTATTTGGCCTTTTGCCTCTGAAAAATGATCCTATAAAGTTGCCTCGAACCGCCCGGGGAAGTAGCCGCTATCGGGTGCTTAGCTTAGAGTCAGTCAGATGCAGTCGAAAAGTAGCTGCCCGGAAATTTATGCCATTCCACGTTTGGGCTGAACGAGGGACAGATTGGGGCACGTCATAAAGTGCCCCGGCAAACATAGCTCCAGTAATTAACCCTTGTCCCCCACGGGGCTGTCTTCGGTGCTAAAAAGTCCGTTCGCCCCAAAGGGGGTTAAACAATGAAGGGCCAGTTCTTGGACAAGTTCGGGTCTGCTGAGTTCCCTCCATCAGCGGCATTCGAGGTCGCCGTCAAATGCTTTGCATTTGCTCAATTATCGTGGGGCTGCCCGAACTTTCTGAGACGCTTAGCCCTTGTAATTGCGAAGTTTATTTTTGACTTAGAGGCAGTTTGAAGGGGGTTGAATTGTTCCTTTCGGGGCAGCATTGATGTTAAAGCTGACTCTGTTGACTTAAGTTTCCATCCTATTTCCAAAAGTCAATGTAGATTTTGGAAAACGTAATTCGGCTTGTTTCATCTGAATTCTGCTTAAAGTCTTGCAAAAATTGGGGTATAATTTCATATTCTGGCAAAACCTATTGAGCTTAATCTAATATAAATTTGTGGAGTTTTAGGTCTTCCCCAAGTTTAGCAGAGTTATTAAATAAAGTTTAGGAACTTGCTACACATATGCACACTCCAAACAGGCGACGGGTTTACGAGGAAATTGCCCGGAAGCCTGCAAACTTTTAACCACAGGTCTATTTTAAAACAAACACTTTTCAGATTTTTTTTTAAATTTTAAGTACTTATAGTACTTGAATTCTCAGTGACCATCCATCTTGTACGTTGGTACTTTTTAAATCACGATTACCAATTATTTTTCGTAAAAATTATTTCAAACAATTTTTAATATTAGCTTCTCCCTGTTTAGGGTACTGAAACTAAAAATGTTTCAAGATTTTTTACCTTCGCCAATGCTTTAAGGGAAATTAAAGTAATTTAATCGACTTCCTTTATTTTCATAGATTGTTCATAATTTTTAGATTCCAAAAAAAGAGCATGAAACGAGGAATTTGTATCATTGTAGAAATTATTTAAAATTCCTTATCATCTTAAGATTTTATTATTTTTATTTTTCACCTACAGAATGAGTGTGTCACCCATACCTCCACAACCTTACCACCACCAAGGAGGCGAAAAATCGATCAGAAGCAACAGGGGCCCAGAAATTGTAGCAAGCAAGTGAAAAATAAAATAACAATTAGAAATGAACAATGAAGATATCAATGAACAATCAGCTGATCGTGAGACTGAGACACGCCATTCATCTTCATTGGAAATTGCCTGGAATTACACATTTTACAGTTAGAGAGTAAGGAACCTGAGAGAATTAGGGGAAAGGGCGATAAAAATTTTCTCCTACCTGTATCGGCAGAGTGAGTTATGGAAGACAAGTGCGTAAGTGTTAGTGTACTAAAACAGAATTTGTGAAATAGATGAAAAAAAATTCCAAGCAAAGTAGGGGAGAAGCGCATATGTGTGTGCTGCAGGTTCTTAAGCAGCCATTTTGAAAAGCTTGTTTTATTTGAATTCAGTTGATCACGAGCCAGTGCCGCGGATTGTTGCTTTTCTTAAGTTGGATTTTTTAATTTGTTAAAAAATAATTAAAAAAGTTGTAGCTGCTATCAAATGGAGATAATTCGATCGAAGAAATTGCCCAATGCAGAAGACAAGGAAAAATACGAACGGTGAGTAGTTCATGGATGCGCGATCTTAACTCAGTTTTCTTAATGAATGAATATTTTGAGGCTCCGAGTCGGAAGCGAACTTCATGCTTGACACTTGGGCATTTCGATTAATTAGCTTTACTGTAAAAAAAGACCAACAATATTCCATTTGCAAGCTAAGAAGTTGTAAAATTAGAATTAGAATTAGAGCTGCATGTTTATAGAATTTTTATCCAGGTTATTTTAACATATATTTAAATTATGCATTTCCAGAACCTTCGCATATCGAAATGAAGACATAAATGGCGATAGGCCGTCTACTACTGCTTTCTTGATGTTGATGTGTGAGGTGTGAAATCTTTTAAAATAACGAGAACCCCTAGATAAACGGATACATCATGTAAGTACCTTGTCAGTGATTCTAATTTTTATGTTTTTATATTGCTTGTCATCAATTAATGTCTTCAGTGCCACTGGGTGGTTCTCGTTAAAAAAAAATGTCAAGACGTAGATTATATCTCTCATGCGGTAGTAAAGGAGATGAGGGGAGTTTTCTCATGCGGAATTTTCCAAATCCTTGAAATCCCAGCCGAATTTAAATTGACAAATTACCATGTCAAGTGGAGGCCCTTTTCTGAACGTATTTGCGAATTATCTTCTTGCCAATTGGAATTCAAGGAGCTGATTCTAATTTACTTTGGGAAACATCTAGACAGGAAGGAAAATTCGGGAATGGTAAATCTAATTTAGCCAAGCATGTGCTTGCTCCCGGTGTATTATATGGGAGACATCACATACCAAGCAAACCCAGGAAAGTCAAAGGCACAGACATTTTCGGGAGTGAAAACATTTTACCAATTTGGTCAGCAAGTACAAATGGTGTACCCACCTCACCGCGAGCACGTGTGGATCGAAGCTAATTGAATTTAACATGTGCATACGGAGACATTGTTTATCCTCACAAAACTGTTTTGGGCTAATTGCTCTACTTACATTTGGAAGAAGGAAATGAAGTTTACTCTGAGCAAATACAGGCGTTGAAATGTAAGCAGAAGCAACATTTTGCATTCTTTGTTATATAAATGCGCTCTATGTTCGAATCTTCGAAATCAATACAAAAGAGTTTACAACAGCCCTTTTCAAATAAAAATTCGTTAACAAAGTTACCAAATCGCTAACAAATTCATTTAAGTTAGGTTTAATTTTCTTAATTTTTCATGCAATATGCTAAAATAACGCGAATGGATTTATCATCGAATTATTTTAAGAACGTTGAACGAACAAATTAACAGAAGTCAAAAATAATTTAATTCTAAATACCAAAGAACCTTTTGTAAGTTCGATTCATTTCGCACGAATTCAAGAATAGGACTTGACATTTAAGAGATTTTTTTTAACATAAGAAGGTATCTAATCACTTTTTATTGTGTCGTGTGATAGAAAAGTTTGTTTATTCCCTAAATTAAATTTCTTACATTATTTCCTAAAATCATATATTTTTTACAAATCTGTTCGAGACTTGTTTGAAGTGTAAGGTAGAGGGAATTACATCATATTACCATCTACAGGCTTTTGAAGATAGAAAAATATTTCCGAGCAAATGCCGTTCGTTGGTATATATTTATAAAAAAAATAGAAGAACTGGAATGAAATCAATAACGTTGTTCCACTTTTTAAAAGTTACATTACCTATACGAGTTTCAATGGCGTTTTAACTTTATTTTTAAAAAAATTATTGTCATTTTTGTGAAACCCAATGATTCCTACACATAGAGTTTTGAAATTTATTTTGAAAATAAACCTTTTTATTATTTGGATACCAAATATAATATTCTCTATGTTTCCTTTCATGAAAAAACATTGAAAATCTTCTTGTCTAAGTTTTCCATCAAATGCATATATATAACTATTGTCATAAGTTAAATTTACCATTCCATTTGCAAAAGAATTTCGTTTCCGGGCAGTATCCTTTTAATTCACTTTTTGATCCTGTAATTTTTGTTCTCATTTCCTATAATTGAGATTATTAAGGAGACCTTTTGTTCGAAAATCATTTCACTGCGCTGGAGGTTTTTAATGTAATCGAATTGTGCCTGAAAGGATATATTTCTGCATTCTGCATTTTTTGTCGTATACTTTTTCGATATTCATTATATGTTAACGCAACGTATACTCAGTACTCCATTTTGAAAGAAAGGTTTGATGAGTTTGGCTTGAAATTTTAAATTTTATTATTTCCCGTAAATGAGAAATTCCGTATAGTGGTTAACATAATGTGTGTAACTGAATTAAGTTCGGATAGCTTACATTAATTAAATGGATTTGCTGTGGGACTTATGGATTCCATAAAAGCTAGTAGTTAATTTTAGAGCTAGTACCGCCATTTGTATGTTTGCAATTCTGAGCTCACAGCGGATGAAAGATGTATTTCTAAACTCAATTAGCGCAGTATCTGGGTAAATAATAATTAACGAGGAAATCCCAGGCGAATGTAACTTGACGACTAAGCCTCAGAGCGGTAATTATTAATCGCTGAACCAGGAGGGCATTAAAGTTCATCATATTGCCATTAACCCTTTGTCAACCCCCCGAAGTAACTTGATACCCTTCTATTAACGTGGCATTAGCATTCTTTCTGTGGACCGAGTTCTGCAAAAATCTCCATTTACATTGAAGGAGTTTCCGAAGGAAATTACCGACGCGCTACGAAAGTCAGACGAGTTTCCTTAAAGTGGCTATCGAGGTCTCCCGCAAGTTAAAGCTTTCTTATCCTCATTACTCGTTCACTTACACTGCCCTAAGACCCTCCAATTGGGGATTTATAACTGGGGGTGTGCGGAATTTAAAATAAAAATTTATATTCCCTCAGAGATTTTATTTGTCGTGGATTATTTACTATATGTATGTGCGATGTCTTGTAAAATAAAAATGGTTCAGTATTATTGACGACTCCATGGATTCGGACGACTGTGGTCGAACAAAATCTTGAATGATATGAATCTAGACCTGGTTCTAGGGGAAGTGGTGCATTTGGGTAAGGTCATACGTATTTGCATGAATACAAATTAAACTTTTGTCAGACCGATTGAATGAGCCTTAGACATCGTGTGCACTTAACGAAATTATTTTCACATTGACCATGTTCGCTTGAGAGATTCTCAAATGCAAATTGTTGGGTTTTCTAGGCAACGTATCTCGACAAAAGTTCAAATTTAATCTAAGGCAATCGAAAACGGATAATCTTGTGAAATTTAGAAATTGAAAATGAATGTCCGCATAGTCAGACAAATCAGGAGTTTCAATCATTCATTAGTAAGTGGAGGAACAATGAATTTAATTTAGATAGATAGAAAATTTGTTTTATGATGCAATATCCTTTTCTCGTCAAAAATCAAAACCTTAAAATCAAAATCTTAATATTATGCTGGTCTCGAAAAATATATTGATTGAAGCCCATTCCACATATTGTATGCTTATTCGTTTCATTTTAGATTACCTTTTATTTTTGAATAGAAGTTTACGAGCAACATTTATTTGAGGTATAATGTCGTGAGTGTGCATTTAATCTTCAGATTTTAACATTTCTTCGATGTGATTATCTGTTTATTATTTATTTTTTAATATTATAACCTATTTACACTTTTTCCCAAATTGCGGCAACATTATAGTAAATCCTTTAAGATGAATTACACATTCTTAAATGTGTCATATGAACCTGGATTTTGGCAAGGTAAATGTTATGATTGGGAAAAGATACAAATTACTTTCTTAGGAAATCCCATGCCTCAGATTCAATTTTCTTCATAGTCTGAGATGGAGGATTTGATTATTCCGTTTTTATAATAATAATATGTATATAATATAATATGTATTATATTTTTGTGCAAAATAAATTTTAAAGGAGAAAAATATTTCAAAGTAAGCTTTAAAGCTTTAATTTAGGTACGTTTATTTCTTTGCCACTGTTTTGCTACTGAAAATGATACTGATGCTTTGTAGGTGCAATAAAACATTAGAAACGAGTTTTCATAAAAATATTTGAGTTCGTTGTAAAAAACTTAATTTTGGGACACTCTCCCCATTGTCGAAGCATCAAACCCGTGCTGACAGGAACAGCTTCATCCGAGGAACTTGAACGAGTATTTCACTCTGATGCATAGTAACCTCAGATGGGAGCTAGGAAAGTAATTATTGAAATCCCCAATGCTGGTCCCACCTCTCTCCCGGCAGTAATGATTTATTCTGGGGAATATTAGGTAGAAAAAATAAACACAAAGTCACTCATAAAGTCTTTTCCTCCTGGGGCGAACCAGCAAGCGGACTAGAGAAAACATCCGGCTCTAGAAATTAAGTTCATACAAAACTCGTGTATACGCTAGGGTTAGCTGGCGCGGCTGACTGGAGGTAGCTGGAGGTGGGTCCCGACGGGCAGATTCCAGCAAAAACAGCCCTCGCCCGGCGCCCGAGAAATGATAAACCCCGGGTTTGAGGGAGCGCAAAACAGTACGAATTTAGGGGGATGAATTTCATGGGTAGCAAAAGGCTTACTAATTGTGCGAACATGTTTAGATTTTGCTGCTGATAAACTCCTTTTCAGATAAACCTCAGGACCCTGAACCTATTAGAGTTGGGCGCTGGTTGCCGGAACCACTCCACGGTGGGGCGAACTAATTCCACGGGAATTTTGATTATCCGTGAGACATAAGACTAAGGGTTGGGGTTATTTTGCACCCCTGAGGAGCCCTACATTTCAAGTTATCAGCTGTTTACTTTGGAAACGTCATTTATATTGATATGCTTTGTTTAGACAACTGGTTTTATCCGTACAAATAAAAACCATCAATATTATGACCTGAAAAAAACTTTTTAGCTTCACTATTATTCACACTGTACACATTGTAGTTAAGAGCGTATATACATCTATTAAAGAATTTAGTTTCATTTCATTCATCAATGAAATGAAGATGCGTATGAAAGTTACAATAATAATCATATAGTTTACATTTTTTTTCGAGCACTTTTTGGTATAGTATAAGAAAAATATTAGATTTTTTGCAATGATTCAAAAAGCTGAAAATTCATTCAATGTAAATTTTTATATATATGTATATAGTAATACCAATATAATAATTTAGATAAAAGTAATAATCATGTATTTACTGTTAAATTTAAGTAGCTGTTCTTTTCAAGTAGTCATTTTGTAAAATTTGATATGGTAATGTTTTAGTGTCCTCGCATTCTTGAAACAAAATAGGTTATATTAATTTAAGGGAAAGTGGAAAATTTGGTGATTCTCTCGTATAATATATTGTAAGATCCGCAGCGTCTCGGCTGCAGGGCCGTTCTATATTCAAATTTGAATGCCGTAACTTCCTGCTGCAATGTTTTCGCTCGCCGTAAATTATAAACTTTTCCGAAATTAGCTGAAGAAACGGAGAACACACAGCATGTAACTGGGTCATCGCTTTAAAAGAATATTAACTGTCATAAAATTCTATGAAAGTTCAGTTCAACTCCCAAAAGTTCAATTTACAAAGTAAATTTTATGGATCCTGCACTCGAGACAGGAGGAGGAGCAAGGATATTGCACACCTTCACAATTTCAGTTGATGGCGGCGAGGACTGGGTCGTTGTCGGCCCAGGGGCGCAATGCTTAATGTATGCGCACTTTTATTGAATGAAAGCTTCGTAATTTGCATAGTAATTAGACAAGATAAAGCAACTTTGAACTTAAGTTTAAAATTAATTCGAAATAAGCAGCCGAGCTCGTCAGGACACGGCAAGGTTCGTTAATACGCGCTGACGCTGCTGGAGAGAAAGTGAAATGGAGTTCGAAGATCCAGGGCGACACCCGAAAGGCGAAATTTGAATTTTTCCATTGAATTAATTACTGCTCACGAACCGGAGTTGTTAATTAGTGGCCTGAACAAAGGTGTAGTAATGTTCTTTACCGGAGGAAAGTCAAATGAGCAAAGTTCATTCAATTCGAGAGAAAAAATTACAAGAACCACCCATCGACGCGATAAATTTCGAGACTTATACATATGAATCAGGGAGTTGTTCGGCTTCATGATTCGTGTAGGGATAGTGAATCACAATTTTTAAAAAGTCCCACCATAAATTCTGATAACAAATGATTCCCTCGGGGCCATTTTGGGGGTAAATTTCCATAGTACCCACATGTGATTACGCAGAATTAGCAATTTCCAGTCGACTTGGCCGTCTTCTTCAAAACCGGCGCGAGCTGGTCTTCGCCTACATTTTTGGGTGGGCACGATTACAATTTCATCCTCTGTTTCGCCTGCATTAGATCAAATCGCACGGATAATGTCTTCATGCATCGCTGAGCTGGTGGATGGTAGCGAGGACTCGCCGAATAAGGAGGTCGTCGTAAATCCTGTACAATTTCAGTCCTCCTTGTGCCAGTGGAGTCGGCTTAAACTCAATAAATTCAAATGGCAACCGTTTGACACATAAATCTCCTTACAAGGAGCTTTTCATAAAGTTCGTGTTAGCTCGGGGAGTGGGAGGCTTGTTTAAGTGATGGTACCAGGATTTTGTTCAGATTACTGTTTCGCTACGGCAGCAGAAACGCTCCTGAAAATTCAAGTTGTCTGAAGGATTGCTCTGTGTGTCCTTCTGGAAAGCCATAGAACGTGGCACAAACACTTAATCCTGGTTTAGATACTTTAAGGCTTTTGTAATGATTACTTCTCGCGCACACTTAAGATGCATGTACGATGAATTTTCCTTAAATCAATTTACCTTCCATGCACACCTGATTGAGAGATTTTACTTGTTCATTTAAAAAAAAAAACCGGAACGATAAATTGCAAAGATTATCAAGGTGTTTCGAATAAACCAAAATCAATTTTCATGTTTCTCCTTGTCATATCTCCT
Source organism: Tolmerus cingulatus (assembly GCA_959613345.1). NCBI lineage: Eukaryota > Metazoa > Arthropoda > Insecta > Diptera > Asilidae > Tolmerus > Tolmerus cingulatus. Next base: position 5,598,889 of record OY390711.1, on the reverse strand, counting down.
TTTTTCTGAGCATACAATCTTGTTGGATTTTGATTTCCAACATAACTCGTCACCATCAAATTCTGTCAAAGAGTACTTGTTATAGAGCAACATTTTGTGACCCTCAGTTTATGAACTTGAGTAACTGAGATGCATGACGTTGGTGCGTTAGAAGTATAATATTACAAAAATAAATAAAACAGAAGGGTAAAGGAGTAAAAATTTCTTATAAATGACTTTAGGATCCATTTACAAATATCTTTGTAAAAATATCAAAGTTACTATACTTTCAGTGAGCGACGATATTTTTCAAGTTGTCAGCTTGCCCGCCTTTTAAATAAAAAGCGTAAACCGAGGAAGGATATGGGTTTTATCCTTCCGCCTTAAAAAAACCTAGTTTCATCATAAACGCGTTCATCTGACAATGGCATAGAGCCGTATGTTTAATTCAACGTATCTGGAAGACCGGTTGGCCACGTTATCTGATGGAAAGAAAAAAGTCACCGCCGCCAGGACAGGACCAACACCACTCCCGGCACAGTCTGCGTCCGTATTTCCCGGCAAAGTAGCCTTAAACTATGAAAGTAAAAACTTTTTATTGCAACGATTCTCCGGTATGCGATATTGCAGTTGATAGTGAATTCCGAGGTATAGGGTCTGGGGGAAGCGGATCCAGGATCCTCGTGGGGTGCGGGAGGGCATGCTTAAATTGTTATATTTATGGCCTCCAATGGTTTATCTCTGTTCAGCATAAAAATGGAGCGCTGGCTAACACGAACAGGAACATTTTTTATTGATCGCGTTTAAAACCGGCGAAAAAGTGTAATTTAAAAGCGGCTAGTTTGACGTCGACCGCACCGATGTTGAGTAACATTTGAACTTACAGCGGCACGTCAGAGCGCCCCAGGGAAGAATTACAGGAGATAAACTGGAGTGCCGGGAGTTCAAATTCATATGGAAGTTATAGACTTTTGGAGACGTGCCAGCCCGGCGACTCTTAATAGCGCGATGGGGTCAATCAGATATAAAAAACTTTACACAATCGTAAAATGCTCCTATTTTTGCAATAAAATGTGAACGCCACTCATCACAGTCATGCGGTGCCCGGTCAGTAACATTTCACTGTCAAAGCTGGTCCCCAAGGCTTTGACACTATCGGAGACTAATCTGGAAATAGCTCGATGCCCAGTGTGGTTGTTCACTGGAGCGCCGAATGCATCGCCCCGAATATTCGGTGGCATCTCAAGTCCCTTTAATTGCACCCTTTCGCGGCTGTGTCATGAAAATTTCAGTCGAGGCCCCAATCGATTTTTTAGTGCTCCGCAGATGGTGCGATAGAGGAGCAACCCCCAACTCAACTGGCCGGGAAGGGCTCGTTGTTCGGATGAGATTTAACTGGAGGCGAAAATTCGTCCTAGCAGCGGGTGAAACTGACTAATAAGGGCCCTTTGTGGAATTTGCCCCACCCATTTCTCCCTCTTTGAACTTTGTCAGGGCAATTTTTTAAATCAGAATGTTTTATGACTGATTGATCAAAAGAATCGGTATATGTACATGTATGAGAGCTCATGGCTACTGCGGATGGGTTTTAATCCCCACAAATTTCTGTTTGATCTGCCCGTCCTTTTGGTCCTCATGTGAGATGGGAATTCCATGCGCATATTCTGTCGTATGCTTCAAGGAGCAGTACAGTGCGCTTTTACACAATTTTATTTAAATTCCTCGTTTGCGGAACGCTATTTCAACGCTGTTTCAAATAAGTTTAGCAATTCTTTGCCCTTTTGAAGTAACCTATGATGTTACCACAAAATAGGAGTCGTATAAGAAACAAAAAACCATTCTTAAAAATATTTCAGTTTCGCAACATAAAAATATTCAATAAACAAATAATAAATAAATCAAATAGCAATAAGAATAAATTGATCAGCTCTAACATTATCATCGCGGTAAAACAAGAGAAAGTATTTAATTTTAAACATAGCAATAATTTTTAATAGTAGAAAAAACGAATGAACATTTAATAAAACTTATCTCAAAATATACTACAACAGGTACTCATTTACATTTTGAAATATTAGTCACTACCCACTAAAAATATATGACTCTTGAGAGGTGGTGGCCGAAAATTTCAATTTTGAAAAGTATTATGAAAATGGCACCTACCAAACCAATCGGCCTCCGGTTAGGCTAAAGGGAATAAAATTTTGAGATTTTGCACTTGTATAGTGGTGAACTAATTTATTTACTTTATATTTAGCTAATAATATGAAAATTTGTAAATAGAAACAGCTTCCAACATGTCAAAAGACAAGCTAATATTGTTAATTAAATAAAATTTACTTTCTAAAACTCTTTTACACAACAAAGAATTTCATAGAAGTTTCTTCCCGTTGTGCATTTGGTAAAGTAAGCACATCTGCACTTTAGCACATTCGCGCCTCTTAAGCGTAAAATATATTGCAAAAGTTTGGAAATATTTTCTTAATGTGGCAAAAGTTTCGGAGTTATGGTTTACGTTTAAACAGTGATACATCAGTATTTTCGTGACGTTATCAGAAACTATATTGAGAGTTACACTGATGCAAGTTTAATATGAAAATTTGAACATTATTACACCCACTTAAACCAGATATTCCCTGAATATTTTACAAACTAAGTATATGATACTTAGTCTTTTAGAATATTAAACTTTGTGTAAGGAAAATTCTAATTTTAGAACTATGTATATACTCATGATGATAGCATAGAGACATTTCCTATTTTGAATTTGCTGTAAAGCAAAACAAGCATTAAAAATTATTGGGGTGATTCGACCCAGAATTGATTGCTTCTAAAATTTGTATTGTCCTCGAAGGCAATTGAGTTGATGCTGATAAGCGTTTCTATTAGAACAAAAAATGAGAATAGAAGAAGTCAAATCTCTGGGGACATAAGGACTAAAATTAAATTTAATGTACTCGGGTATGAGATGCCAAAGCACGAAAAGCATCCTTCGCCTCAAGTGGGTCGAGATAAATCTCTTATATTAGAACTAATTTGCATACACCCTTACTGCCGAACACTTATTTCAGTTGACTTTGAAGTTTTGGAAGTAGTACATAAGATTTGAGTCGTTTTATTGTACCTTATTTGCGAAATTGCAACAGAACATTTATTGTGGCGCCCAGGGACTATCTGAATCTCAAACCAGTGTGAAATCGTCCTTTTTGTCAACGAATTAATTTACGGAATTTCGTTCCTGAAACCATAAAATCTTATTGCAAAAGCCGTTCATATTTTACTTATTGTGGAATTAATAAGAATTCCGTTGCTTTAATAAATGACATCATTTCGCGGAAGAAGTCATAAGCAAACAGATGAAAAAATTGCGAGCAGATAAAGGCGGACAGGAAGCTAAAATATCTTGGGAGCGGTGCGGTGGTCGGTAAGTGAAAACGGAGGAAGAACTCTGGCGAAGGAGTCCCGAAGCATCCAAGAGGAGCAAACAAGGTCCCAAGGGTGTCGGCCGAGGAAAGCTGCAGAAAAGCGTGGAATTATGTTAGCTTTGCCGTAATTTTTAGCAGATTTAGTTTGATTCAGGCTTTGTTGTGTCTTATAAAACTGTTGGGCGTAATGTCCAGATGTTTATTGGGATTGCTCCTGGTGCCTGGTGGTATCATTGGGCTAGCTCTTAGGTGCTGAATTAACCGAGGGTTGGATTTGAGAGCTACTAAATGAATTATTAAGGACGACCTGTCAGGCACACTAAAACTGAAGTATTTTCCCCCCAACATCACTAAAATTTTGATGAATTCCGAAGATTCAAGCCTTTTTCCGGATAAGTTGAATAGTTGTGAACATTTTTCAAAGCTTCCTAGCCCTTAGAGCGAAAAGTGATTAAGGGATTCCCGACTTTATCTTAATTTAATTCCACTCTTAGTGGGTCGAGTTCAAAGAAATAGTTTAGGAAACCAAACCTTTCCTTTCCTTCTAGTTTAGAATAAATGAAAAAGGGACCTTCGATATCCTTTAGGACTCGCAATTTAATGGACTCATAGCCTTAATCCCTTGAATGTTGTCAGTTTTTGCAGTAGATAGATACATTTACTGGAGACAATTTAGCTTCTTGATTACTCTTAAAACTTAAACTAGAGCTTTGTATTACGGAGGTAGATAGTTAACAAATTTTTAATTAAATATCCATAGTAATCCTCTGACTAACAGATAGTTTTATATCTTCTTTTTGTTCAGTTGCGTTGCTGCTATGCTTCCTTGTCGAATTTATAATTATTTGAGATTGTTCGTTTTACATTTGCGTTATTTACACCTTAAACATCAAGCCAACATTAAAAAGTGATGAATTTGTTTTCAAAAATTAAAATATATGTACATCGACTTATTTTGCATATAATTCCAGCTAGATGTATACACGCACATATAAATATATAAGGTGTTTTATTTTTATGATTTTACAGCTCCCTAATTTTAAATTTAAATTGATTTTTAAACTTAACGATAGGTATCCCAAAAGCGCTGGATTCTGAAATTTTTAATATTCCACTTTACGTAAAAAGGAATTGTTGAAATAGAATCACAAAATATATGTATTTCATAATTAAACCATAAGTTTGGCTTTCATCTATTGATTTTTCGCCTGTAACACCAAAAAAAGAATTTCTTTTCTATTAAAAAATGAAACGAGAATGGCGCAAAAGCATAAAAAGCTCTTCTTATAAATATGCAAGACCTGTGAATCCTTGAAAAAAAAATCATTAAAATTCTTCTTCTGTTTTCTAATTAATTACGACCCCAAAACGTGATTCCAGTTCTCTTACAATAAAAGAAATAATTTTAATTCTGTAAGAAAAAGCAGTGAAATCTTAGGGGAATTTCGGAGACAAGAATTAGAATGAGGTTGAACAAATTTGATGCGGAGGTAAAAGTCATTAAAATTGAGTAGGGGCGAACCCATATGTATGTAGGTCGCTTTATTCAATAAAGTAATCTCTTTTTCGCATATTATTATATTTTCACCCAAATTTTGATAATCCTAAGAGAATTTGATTAACAACTCTACTGTAAGTTAATTTTCAAAGTTGGAAGGAGTTGTATTAGAAATGAGAAACAAAGCCTAAATTGATTGGGCAAAAGATTTTTTCATTAGCATCATAGCAAGCTGAAATTAAGCTGCTTCCAAAAAATGTTATGCGGCAACATTTATGGAAAATATGCGGAAAACAGCGAACATTTAGTAATACCGAGCTCTAGAAAAAAGGCGCCCACGATCCGTACTTTTATAGGCTATTTCCAGCAGGAGTCGGGTGCAGACTGGAAATACCCATCCATAGATATATGGTGGAGTTGGAGGTGCTCCGGGAGCACCGCACTCCCAAAGAGGAACCAAAGTGAGTAATAAAGCGCTTCTAATGAACTGATAGGGGTTTTCTGGTTGCCACCGCCCAACCATAACAGTTTGCTTCATTTGATATTTTCCCACCAGAAAATTGCTTTTAAAGGTAAACTGAATGGCTTTCATGTTAATATTTTCGTTTTGTAATTAAAAACAATGCTGATTCGCATTATGGTGATGGCGAAATCCCCGCAGGGGTATGGCAAAAAAGTTAGCAATATGTTGAGCCACCATAAAAGCCAGTCGTGAAGTAGTGTAATTTTCGTACTAACATGAGACGTTGGCTGCTTGGTAAAAGGGTTAACATATGTTCAAATATTTGGTAATATGGTCTGCAAAATCGGTTTATTACATGGTTGCAGCGAAACTGCTATTTTGTAATTTACTGTTTACGCTATAACGTTTCAATTATTATTATTGTGATGTCGCTCTAATGTATTCCTTTGCTGAAGTTAAAGTTGATGCACATTTTCACTTTTGTTTTATTGCGAATGGTATTAAGAAGTTATTACAAATTTGGAAATTTAGCGTGAATATTTCTATGATATATTTTTATGTAAGTTTTTTTGAAAAATCGGGAATGAAGGGAATTAATGACATCACTAAAATTATTATTTCCTGAGTTAAAATTTAACAGGCCCAAATGTACCCCAAAAAAAGGTACGGCAGGCCTGTTATATACGCAACGCAATTTTCATTATTCATTATTTCATCATTCATGCGTGTAAATGCATGAGCGTATATCCCGAATGCCATGCGAAAAGAATTTGAATTTTCGGGCTTACGTTGGGTGTGCATGTGCCTGAAGAACGGGCGAATTTTTAAATATTCGTACTGTTTTTAGGGCCCTATGTACCTACCAGTAAATTTTCAAATCTTCAGGTCTTTGGTAATTTTCATGCCTGTTGGCGGAGTATTTGTTCGCTATACACACATGCATTTGTATATCAGGTATTCTTTTATGCCTCCGAATCTATACCTCATTTGGATGCCTATGTGCTAACGAACAATTTTTACTCGGGTCATTTTATATGTTAATCATAGTGGTCCAGAACGTGTTCTATTTTTTAAAACATTACAATTGGATGTTGTATTTTTCAGTCGAGAACGCATTAAATTTCAAAACAACCACTAAATTTATTATTTTACTTTGAAGGCTAGTAAAATTGCCCTGAATCATTTGTGCTGAGCGCAATGCATCACTGTCGTGTTGAGTTTCTTTAGAAATATTCGATTATATCAATTCGCAGTGGAAAACTTATCAAGTTGGAAAGTTTGAGTTGGCACGTTAGCTCCCGGTGCCTGTAAAATGGACAGGATATCGCTTGAAAAAAAAAGGGATTTCTTAATTCCGAAGACGTTTCGCTTTGTATTGTTAGTTCATGACCTCTTAAAGTTTGTTTATTCTTGCAGGAGTCGTGCGAGGAGTTAAGCCAACTCAACGAGAAACTTTTCTTCGGAATGCTTTTTGGCACGTGCAAAACTTTTCATTTCGGTTTGAGTTATCGTCCCCGGAGCTAAATAGTTCCACTGCAGTGTGGCTGCGTTGTAACAAAATGTGGGTAGCTTCAAATATTGCTCCCGCTGCTAATTATGGTTATTACGCCATTGCTGCATTCGGTATTAGTTCGGCAAAGTTTTCTATAAGCAGATAGATAGTGGCGTACCTGGCAAAGGGATATGTTAGAGCGTCTTCCTCGGGCGTCTTGGGATCTGTTCCTATTCTCAACTAATTAACATTGCATGTATGCTGCATTTTTTTCATCAAATATAAGTCCTCCATCTTTAGGTTATTAAATTTATATGTATGTATCTTTTGCTATGTAGCATTCGGTTTTTCAGTGTGTCCTTCTCGAAAGGGAGAAGTTCAAAATTCATGGTGCAAGCTATTTGTAAGTGTCAGGGTATTTCTGAAATTCTGAAAAATTATAATCCTAGCTTAGTTTTCTTTTTTCCCGCACTAAGAGCGATATATTCAAATTTTTTCAGAGGAATGTCTTTCTGAGATATGCGCGACAATTTTTCTTATGTCAACATATTATGACTAATGCTGTGGAATTTACAAATGAATGCCACTAGAAGACTTTGGCTATTTGTTTTGCTTAAAACCTTTAAAACACTGCATAAATTTACATCGCGGCAACTTGTTTGTCTATACGGTGGGAACATTTTCAATTTCCTTCTGTATATTGTGGAGTCAGGCATATTTTGTAGGATTGTGGACTAATTCGATACTATATCTTTCGTTGTTCGGGTAGTAATAATTTTTTGATAGTATTCGGATGTTTGCATTTATTTTACACAAATATATGCCTATACGAAGGTTTTGTGAAAATAATTATTCATGTTATATTTTGAAAAAGTAATTTTTTTCAATACCCCTACGTATTAAATATATATTCAAAACTTGTGCAGTAATAAATTTCGAATAAAATGAAAATGAGGTATATAAAAAAGATTGTTTCAAAAGGGATATGTATTCAGTTTACACATACCTATTGATTTACCTACTATAACTGTTACTTATATTACAAAGAATGTTTAAAATATGTGAATTAGAAGATGGAGAACAATTTTCTTGAAAACAAAGAAATTTAGGTTTTCAAAAATATAAACTATAAAAGAAAATGGCATGGTGAGTGAGAAAATTACAATGTTGTTACTTTTTCCCTCGAATGTCCATAGCAACGTAGCTAAATTTGAAATCAGTTAAATAAGATAGAAACATGAAAAATTAAGGTTTTTCCGTTCCACCAGAGTTGTGCTTTTGAAAATTCTTTATGAACATGTGAACCCGAATTTTGAAATAAATTGTAGGCCTTGGCTGATTTTAAAACCAACCCAATGCTAAATCTAGCCGAATTCTCTGTTGGGCGAAGGAAGAAATGATTTCTCGTGAATTCGGGGAAGGACCTTCGCATTTGCTTTCCATCTGAGGAGAGTGTAAAGCAGAATTCCAAAATCCAGCGACTTCAAAATCAAATCGGAAGAGGAAGAGGCGCAAAGCACACCTGAAAATGCTTCAATTATTCTATTCAGGCGCGGCCCGTGCAGGTAATCCACTTAAAAAATGAAATTAATTAGTGCTGACGTGCTGTTGCTCAAAGAAGCAAAAACTCCAGCAAATTGATATTCCATTCAGTTAAAAGACTCTCATATGTAAATCACGTTAGCTGAGGTGCATTTATCTGCACACGCTCCAGAGGGAGTCCCATTTGACGCGATGCGCGATAGGAGGACTCCTCAATTGATTTGGTGCCCTCCTGAAAAATTATATGGGATAGTCCTGGAGCATGCCCAGCGTGTCGTGGTGAATTCACCATCCTCGTTTCCGCTCTATTGAAAGCTCGCAACCAATTCAATCCCCAGAATTCACTTTTTTATCCGGAGCCATCACTTCAGGTGTATGAAATTTCGGCATGAATTGAGATAAATTGGAAATGGATCAAGAATTGCATATTCGCGGCAAAAACATTATTTCCCAGTTTTTCGGTGCCGGAACTGCCGCGCCCGGCTTTCGGAGCAGTTTAGTGGAGCACTCAAACTACTTTTATTTGAATCCCCCGAAACAGCACAACACACTGTAAGTGAAGTCTTTTTATGCAATTTTTTAGGGAAATAATAGTAATTAAGGTATATTCATGGATCAAAGAATTTCTTTATAAGAACTTTGCCTCGCAAATTTTTATATCGCAGGTTAATTCCCCGCCTAGGGTGATAAATTAATTGCTGACAAATAATTTCGGAAATCCATTACATTTCCCTCGAGAATGGAGTCCATAATCCAAAGTGCTAAAAAAATTTGTTTCGTTGTAATTAAGCGCCCTCCAATAAATTGCTGTTTTTGTATTACGCTCTGGGATGATCCTCCAGTGAAAGGTGAGAGCGGGCAGGAGGGGGACAGCACATAGATTCACTTGCTTTACCTTGCCAGTCTTACAGAGTAATTAATCATCCCCGCATTAATCCCCAGCTCCATAAATATTTATTTTTATATTATGAATCGCATACCAGATTAAGGGCAATAAATTTTCTGTGTGATTTACGAGACGTTTCTCACCTGTTTGGCCGGTGTAGGAACTCAGAGCAAATTAATGCGTGGGATCTGCTTTTTTTAATTTCCTACTGCTTAAAATTAACCCTGGTTTTTTGGTTATAGCGCACAAATATGCATATATGCATGTTTAAAAGCTCAGTTAATTAGTACAGAAGTTTAATTTTATATAGTTAATAAATAGCTTTTTTCAAACAATAGGAAGGTACGCAGATTCTTTAGTAATTTACTCATGATACCGATTGACTAAACTTCTCTCCAGAAAGGAAATCAGTTTTCGATGGCATTTTAACCTTAACATTATGTTAAACTGAGTTTGAAGTTTAATTTTTAGCCACAACAAAGCTAAGAACTGGAACTTACTGGAATAATAATTAGTAATACCGACACAAACTTAAGTAAGTGAGTATTGAAGAAATAAATGGGTTTTTAATTTAATCTGATAATGATTATTATTTTTCAAGTCTCAACTTTTGGGGAGAATTTAGCAGACATTTTGAGAGCGAATATTTTCTTAAGAATAGATTTTTCCTTTTTCCACCCTTTTATTTGAAATTGTTTTCATGGGGATAAAAAGTATATATTTATTATAATTTCGTTAAACATCTATTAACGCAAAATTTTTAGATACGAATTAGTTTTATATGGATAAACAATATTTAATTTTTCCGTTAATTAAAGTAACAATGCCTTGAAACTTGAAACTTTGTAATATTTATTTAATCATAATATGATATACATAAGACTATCTGAAATTTATGTTCAGCAGATCTTAATAGATTCACTTACAATTTTTACGATAATTTTTTAAAATGATATTGCAATACATTCGAATTATTATCGTAATTTTTTCTATCAAAAGCAGAACTTTGACTTTGACCGTGTAACAAGTTTACCAAGGGCGTAAGTTTTTAAATTTTTTATTCTATCTGAAAAAAATATTAGTGTTTTTTTTTAAAGGTTAAACCTCTAAGGTGTCATTTGCTTAATCGCAATATATTATTCTAACGATCTGTGAAATGGAATAAAATACTTTTAAAAGCATTATGCATGTATGCTAAACTGCCAAAATGTACTCTTTTCAAGTCGTTATAGAGTAGTATAATAAGTACCCATAATGTAAGGTATGCTACTTATGCAGTAAATATGATTTTATGAAATAAATTCACCTTAAAGTGAACGATTCAATTTTCTTAGAAAATATGCGTTTCAATATTCATAAGGCACTAAAAAGTCTTCAATCCGCTGTCAACGTGAACGACGTAAAACTTTTAAGAAATCATTTCCAAGATTTCTTGCTTGAGGTATATTCGAAAAGCGGAAGAAAACGTTCGCGAAGTATATTTGCAAGAAAATTGAATTTTTAACATTTGTCGGATTGAGCGGCGCCGCGTAAACGAATGTTCATTCACAGTAATTTAATAAAATTGTTCTCATTGCATTTATGTAAATATGTACATGCAGTGGATCTTCCTACGACGCGGTAGCTTGGGTTGTAAGTAGGTCGTTCTGCCGATGGAACTAAAAAAATCCTGAAAATTAAATTAACTGCTGCAAAAAGTTGTAGTACCTAACTTTTGATTGAAATAAAGATTCGCTGGGCCTGATTTAAAATGCTGTCCAGTATGTTCGGACGGAGGTGCTCTGCCCCCGTTCGTAGACACCCGCCGCAAGCACGAAATTCCCAGCTGGGGCCCCACTGCAGAGCGCCATGGCAATATTTATAGGTATTCGTTTTATTTTTATATTTTTGCCTTTCATTTTTCCACGGTCGACCGCACATCTTACGGAGATATAACCGGAGACAGAGTTGTATGTGGAAAATAATTTTTTTCATTTTTCTCATTCCTGTTTTGAAAGCCCTACCAAGGGCGGCTCAGCCGCGCCCTTCCTGCCCGAACGGAAGCATCATCAGAGTCAGTCAACGGGGGTCCAAAGTAAACACGACAACAGTGAAATTAAAAAAGTTTAAGCCAAAATGAATGTACCGGGGATGAACGCAACTGGCGAGGAACACACATGATAAACTTATTATCAAGAAGTCACGTCACGAACAATTTGGTACATCGGCCAGGATATGGGAGCTCAAGATATATTGGCCATAAACTTCTCCGAATATCCTCGGCCCTAGAAAATACAGACGAGGACGTGTGTATTTATACACTGGCCCAGCCGAGCTCCGGTCGGGGTGGTAAATAAAGTTTCGTCTTTCCGAAAAGACATTTTTTGGCACTTATTGCAATCAAGGAGATAGGGGAATATGTGGGCTGAGAATGTTTGCCCCGGAGTTTATTCTTGCAGATTTTTATCTTTCCTCACGTCCTGAAAATAATGATGCAATAAGCCTTCATTGGGCCAGGAAAGGACCAGCACGTAAAGGGTGCTCTGGACTGCCGGCTAGTAAAGGTATAAACTTATAAAAAGAAATATTGGCGAAGACCCTTTGATCGGGTGAGGTAGAAATTGAATGCCCAGTTCCAGACATACAAATTGGCATATGTTGGATCCTCAGTATCTAGTCTATCTTGCTTTAGTTACTCTTAGGATCCAATTATCCAAATTTAATAATGTATGTATATCATGCATTAACTACAGCGTGAAATTGCCGAGGAATTAAATGAAATAATTAACAAATATGCCATACGTGATACAAGATAATAATAACCGTTTAAATAAAATGGAGACTTTCATAAAGCTATCAATAATTTATTATAAATTTCGTTGCAATGCGGTCGAGTCCTAAAATCACTTCATGCACGGTAATTATTATAAAACAAAATAAACCAGCCAAACGTTTAACACAAAGGGGTTTAAGTTACGTTTATCAATAAAATATATTTAATAATTGCGGTTCATAATTAAATTAGGCTGAAAATTCTTTATTAAATGTAAAATATTGGGATTAGGTAAGGGTTATTAAATAAAATATACAAAAGGTCATTTATCAGCATTTATACATATGTATGTATGTACATAGGTATACCCAAAAATAAACAATTACATAGAAAATAGTATTTTTTGTTAATTGTGATAGGAGGCATCAATTTGTATTGGCAGGTATAAATTTTTTGAAAATATGACAATGATCTATTGTAGTTCGACAAACTTAAGGCAATATCAAAGTAACCTTAAATTTTTAATTTTAATTTGAGTGTAGTGGAGAACATCCTATTCATGTGGTCAAGATATAGGATGTACTCAACTAAATTCGCCCACATTCTATTTCAGGTATAATCACTATGATTGTTAAATATTATAACATAACGACCTGTACAGTTGTCCATTGCATACTATCTCTGCAGCTGTGATAATGGAAATACAATAAAATATGATACAATGTGCTTTCTTAGCCAAGAAGGCCCAAAATGAAATCACTCATTTTGGAAAGCCGCTTAATAGAACCCCAACAAGTTATTTAAATCAACTGAAAGCAATTTTCGTTTGACAGGGGTTTTGTGCAGAAACTAATTAGTTTGACTATGAGAACTTTGGCACACTGCTCCGGGTGCTCCTGTTTGAACTGTGCAGCCAGGCGACAACATCAGGTCATGCCAAAATATTTGTGTTATGTCACTCAAGATTGTTTCTTATCCTGAATGGTTTGCATATGGAGCGCAGGGAAGGGCTCCATTGACAATTAATTGACACGGTGTGGGAGTTTATTTTTTCAGTGTCATTAATTAATTTTAGTCAGCGATGAAATTGTAATTTGTCAGCGACTGCTATCGCTGTCGTCATTACAGCCTAAAATGTGCCATGCGGAAATTTGTTGTTGGCTCCTTTTTTAAGCTTCAAGCTACCAACGCACTTGGTCGCAAGGGTCTGGGAAAATTTCGGGGAAAATTCTGGTGGGGAGATATAAATCAAAATTGATGGCCACAAATTAGTTGCAAACAAGCCAAGAAAACACCGTCATTAAGTGATGGATTAATCTTCAGATGATGCTAATAAATCGATAAAGTTCGGTGTGATCGATGGTTGCCTATCAGAAGGTGCACCAGGTTCCTGTGAAAAATGTTAATTCCTGGGGGGCTTTCATGGTACCGATTACCGATCTAACTAGGACAACAAGTAGGCGCTAGAACCACTATGAATATATTAAGTAGTTGGTTTAATTCCGCTGGGAAAAATTTAACATAATATCCCAATTTTATGGGAAGAAATATGTTGCCCTAATGATAGATGATGGTGGAGTTTTACTTCCACGTTCTAAATATTTCATGAAGCTCGAACATTGGTCGTGTTACTCTTGGTCTGTGTTTAACAGCTCCCATAAATGGCGGAGTCTCAGGAAAAGGACATAAATTGAAAAGTACACAGATGTTCTCCACTATTTGCCAAGCCCAGTAAAGACAGCTCCACTAGAAAATTTTCCCGTGTCTTGTGGCTGAATTTAATGAACTTCATTTCCTGAAAACTAATACAGCTTGCCCCTTGGCAAGTAGACACAATTAAAAGTATGGCCAGAAATAAGTGAAACACTTAGCTAAAAGCATTTTTACGTCGTTTCGGAAAACAAGAATCACACAAGCCACAGCATCTTCATATCATAGTCTGTCCAGCGTAGGGGATTGCATTACTAGAGGAAGTCATTTCGAAAGACGCATTCGTTCTCCAAAGTAATTGAAACACTAATGTTCAGAGAGTGCACTAACAGAAGTTTCCTTTTAATGGAGAAATATTTTCCGTCTCAATTCCTAGAAATTTAGATTTATCCTGCTAACTAGAGCAGAAGAAAATCTCCATCACTGGTTTCCGTCTTCTGATTTAAGGGAGCTGCTGGTGAGGAAGTTGACTCCATTTCCCATCTTATTTGTTTTTTTTTCTGTTCCCCATTGACTCCTTTTTTCATTGTCTTTTCGTTTTTTTTTCTGGGACGATACTCTGGCATTACGGATGGCGCGATTATACCAAAAAGATACTTTCCTTAGGTAATGATGAGTAGATTTGCAAAAGGTGCCTTGCAAAGGTGCTACTTTCTTTTGTGAATTGGATTCTGCGCTTCATGGTTACTGGAAGTCTTCGTGCAGCGAAAAGGGAATTCCAAATCGACTGCAGAAACTAGTGAACTGGGTATGCATGGTCCCGAAGGATACCTAACTATGCATTCAGGAATTAATGCATTTCTCTAATTAACTCAAATTAAAATCATCAACCGGAGTAGAAACTAAGGGTAAGGGGGTATACACACAAAATACAGTCTGCTCTTTTCGACTTAAGAAATACGCTAAAACTAGTTCTTTTTTTTGTTATAATTTTTCCCAAATTTGTGTGATTTATATTTACTGTGTAACAACTACAGGATCTTGCCTGTATCCTTACAAAATGAGACAGTTTTTGAGTTTCTATTAATTATAAATTTTGAGCATATTTTTCTCATAATAGTAGTACCTACATATATGCAGATAGATATTTTGCCATCGTTACCATCCTCTCAATTCAAATATGTTATTAAAGCTGAAGTCGAAACTATTTTTATTTTTCCCATTTAAAAAACAACCTTAACTAATTCGAATTTTTAAATTTCTGCGGTTTTTCCGTTTTTATATTTTCTGAAGGAGTCATATTATGCGAATATACAAATGAAAGATTTATGTCTTGTTTTTCTGGAGTATAGTTCATAGAGTTTCAGTGAAGTCCTCGCTTTTGAATTTCTCGATACTACAACTGTGAAATTTGAAATTGCATTGTTTTAAAATGATTTATATTTTAATAAGTAATTTTATATTATAAGGAGGAAACTTCTTCAATTGAAAGCAGATTCTGTGTAGGATGTGTAGCAAAAAAAATAATGTTTTTACCATTCGGTTGATGGTCCAAAGAAAGATATTAAGGATGAGAAAAACGCTCACAAAAATTGGATATATCCTTGTGCTTCGATCTGGTAGAAGACAGAAACAATCGATTCCCATTTAAGCTATCAAAGTTCACTTTTCGAATCGTGTAAGTGGGCTGACCTAGTAACAGATAAAAACGTTGCTGTGGCAATTCTTTGAAGTAAGGCAGCGTCGAATAATCAATATTTGGAATTGATACGAGGCAGGTCCTGTTTTTCTTTGACTACATCGTGGACTTTAAATTGCTCCACCAAAGCTGTTGGGAAATTCTATTCTGCTTACTTATTTGAGGAAATAGCATTTCTTTTGTGGGGACGTAGGATGCGGCAAAAAATTGATAATGCCCCATAAAAGCATGGAAATTTAGTTGGAGCAAAAACGAAAATAGCGTTCCCGAACAATTTGATCCACGGCTGATGCTGCGAGCTTAAAGACGCATTAAAGTAATGATAAAATATCGAGATCAAGCCCGCCGTAACTTTATGTCTAAAAAATAATAAAAAATAAGAAACAGGCAAACGACTTGCTCGTCGGCAATATTTGCATACACAGAGGCGTACTCACCACCGCTGCTCCTTCCTGCGGGTGTATTCCATTTAGGTTGATTTAAATAATGAAAATATTTATTCATGGATCCGTGTAAGTAAAATGTTTTCTTCCACGGCACTCTGTGCTTCATTTTTTTCCAGCACTCTGGCCAAAGCGGAGTTTAGGCCGCGCTCCGAGGGCTAGAGGCATTCCAATTTGTTTCACTGCAGGGAACTTTCGTTTACTGGCAACCGCCATACATCAAATTTTACGGGCTAAAAAGTTGCACGCCCTTTTTCACTCGTTCCTTTATCAGCCAGTGGTCCTTTCAATAAACATTTCTTCGCCTCCCCCGCTTCCTGACATCATTTAATTTGATGAAAGATGAAAGGGGACCAGTTTATTACGAAATTAGTGAGTTTCACCGAAATGAGGTTCGGCTTTGTGGGCGCGTCAACTCCCGCAGATCACAAAAATGTGGCAAAATTGTCCTCGACAAATTTCCCAGTAAGCCATCTAACTTGGTCCACGATTATGACTTTTTTATGAACATTTTTGAATATTTAATTAAATACAAAGGTTTCTGTAATGTCTACGTGTATGTATATGCCAAATATTAAAAATGTCTAAGCATAAAAAATACATATATGCACATACCTAACTGTTTTATTGCTCTTTACAATCCTGACAATGATGTTAACATAACTAATAAATAACGTACAGTAAGGTTGCATTGCATGTTGCATATTAAAGGTTGAAAAAAATAGCTGTAGGATGGCAACTGTACCTAGATTATAAATTCGCAACCAAAAATAATACTCGTAAGTTCTATCCTACTTTTGAAAAGTTAAGTTTTCATTTAAGATCAAGCGGTTTTCCTTATATTCTTATCAAATCTCTTATATGAAATTAAAGATACGTATTTTTTTTATCAAAATTACGTTATGAACAAATGTTTAATTTTTTTATTAAAGAAGTAGTGAATACGTACCTACTTCTTTGTGATAAATAAGGTTATATTTTGAAATACGAAAACAGTTAAATATTTGTAAAATAATTATATTGAGTAATGCATCCCTACCTGAATATACGAATATTCGAATTTTCAATTATTCGTAACAAATATTCCAAATATTATATGCATTACGCGTGCAGTGTGGTACTGCAGAGAATTTGCAGCGGACGAATAAAGGATGACTATCCCGAGAATTATTTATATTATTTGGCACGTACTTCAGGGCATCCACCTTACCACACGAATCATCAGGCAAAATACGATCCACTGAGGTCATAATGATTGCTATTTGATGGCAATTCATAATCCATGATACTATCTATCCCCATGGGTGAATTGTTTTGTTTTCATAAAAATCCACCGAATGTGAATATTGTGAGAGTTAAAACAAGAATTGGTGGCTAAAAATTAAAACTGATTTCGGTAAATATTTATGCTTAATTGCACCAATGTTTTCGTTAAATTAAATGCTTTCATTTGCTGATGCGAAAATTAAATAACAATTTTTTACTACGCTTTGGGCATGGAAGGGTGAAGTACGAATTTAAATAAAATAATAACAAATACATATATCTTTTTGGTAGCGTATGCCCTGTGGCATTTCCAGAAGTGATAGGGTGTAGGATTTTAAAGTAGAAAATTGCTGTTATTGCTTTAAAATGGTGGGTTTTATATTACAAAAAGTTATTGAACGCTTTATTAGTTGGACACTTTATGATGCTAAAATTATATAAGTATTTTATCATATTTTAATGGCTTTAAAGCAGTTTTTTAAATTAAAAAATTAAATAAATAAAATATATGTACATATAAATTTTATTGCTGTTGCTGAATAACATTTCAATATTATATTTATTAATAATTAACTTCAACTTCAAATATGAAATCTTTTGTTTTTCTTTTTTGCAAACTCAAATGGTTAGTGAATCGATTTTGAGCAAAATAAATTGATATTTATATTTGAAATGGATTAAACTATAATAATTTTAAAAAATAAAGGGAACATTTCATTAAAGTTTTTTAAAGTTTTTCATTATGCAAAAGCATATTATGGTTAACGATTAATTAGTGAAGTTGTTACAGGCTACCAGAACTTTAACTTTTAAAATACAATACATTGCTTTTAGTCAAAATTCATTTGAATTTCAAGGATATTTGTTAGGATAAAACTACAAAAGGGAACAAAATTGTTGCTAGGTCGACACGGCATTTCACAGAACGGCTCCAATTAACTACGTGTTTAGTTGGGCAATCCGATATTTCCGTAATTAATGCTCTAGCTTTGCGTAAAATGACAAATGCAACTATTTGAAACGCGAGAATGGATAACACATAACTTTTCGCACCAGCCTTAATTATGTGAAATTTGAAACATTTGGTACCCAGATACGTAGAAATAAAGAACAAGTTTTTTGTTTACTTTTTGTTTTTTTAGGCTCTGTATTTTTGTGCCTCCATTATTAACATTGTAACGACTTTTAATCATCAACAATTTTTATGTTGATTAAGAGAATGTGGGATCACATTCCGTGAATATTGGGAAATATTTTTTTTGGCACATAATTACATTACGATTTGTTAATTTTAAATGTATCCAAGCAATAGGATTTTAACTCTATTTAATAAAATAAGTCAGACGTTTATTTTCATGAAGCAGTTTTTATTTTTAGGATATTTATTATTTTATTTTTGAGTTGTTTTCTCCATGACCAAAAAGATTTAGCACCTGGTTGAATGTAATAATTAATTTGATAGTTGAAAACTTTTTAATTTTGTTGTATGTCTTTAAATGTTATATAATAATAAAGACTGAAATTTGAAACAAGTTTATAGCAGAGACAGTGCGACATGGCTAGTATAAGTGTCGTAATTTATGTAATTGCATCGTGTATACATTAGGGAGGCTTAACGTTATTACTCCCGGTGCCACTGTTAATTTGTGCATGTCATGGGGCAAGGTATCATGTTACAGCACAGGGAGCGGTCATTGAGCAACATCAGCCTGTGATGACTGAATTGCGGGGGCCGTGCAAAAGGGCAATATATTTTGAGCCCTTAGAGGCCTGAAAACATGAAGGACCAAACAATGCAAACGTGGTAAAATGCGGCGCATCGTATGATGTGCATTAGAGGTCGTGACTCGTGGGAAGCTGCACAATGCAGTTTAAATATCAAAGTTGGTCATCGCATTGAAATGTCACTAATGAGAATCTTTGACGCATTAAAATTGCAAGGATGTGATAGTGTGTGGATGCCCTGCAACTCGAGAGGTGCAGGTGCATCCTTGAAGAGGTGGATCGTTGTTACGGCGCATTGTTGTCAAATATACATAATCCCTGCTGCCACACTTGTTAATTACTAAATCATCATTCTGAAAGCGATTCTACCAGGGATATAATGCTTATGGCGTAAGTTAACACAAATGAGGTCGGACACTGAAACTGGTCGGATCTGGGAAAATGTAAATTCTCCCGGGGTTCCATGATTGCATCCAGAACAAGCGGCTTATGCTCCATTAGGCTACAAGTCTTTCCACAAATGCTAATAAGTGGGATCTTAATGGACGTGTTTATTGGCACGTAAACGAGTTTACAATCTAGTAATTGACTAATTCACTAGCTGACTCCGAACTGCTTGCAATCAACCGTGAAAATAATCACTCGATTGTGAGTTCGGTACACACCTGTTTAATTTTGGTCGCTCCTTGTTGAAAATTGAAAGGATCTAAATGTTCTCGGAGACAAGTTTAAGATAATGCGCTATTTGCTATCGGGTAAACCACAAAAGCGGAACGAGCGGCGCACTTAGGGGGACCAATTTGGTTAAAGGTGCAGTGATGTGAGCAAGGATAAATACTTCGTTTGAGGACAACGGACTTCCGACAATTTCAGGAGCTCAAGGACTTTCGTATCTTAAAGTTTCTGCTAGTCGAAGTGCAGTTGCAACATCTAATTAGGCGCAAATTGGTGCATACTCTGAAAAAAAAGAAATACTCCTGGATAGGGGCTCTGTGGCTTTCGGAGAAACTTAGTTAACCACATCTAACGAACTAATGGCAAAAAGTCGAGATTACAAAAACGAGTAGAGTGGAGGAAAACCAGCGCAAGAACTCCCGCACAATTTCTATCTTCCATTAAATTCTCCGGAGGAGTAGAATTTGCAGCACATGACTACACCTACATCTACACCTCCCCTGCTCGCTGCACATGTGTAGCTTTGTCCTGCTTTTGCGATTTTATGAACGGTTGCAGCGCTTCTGGTACTCTGCGAGGACGCAATTTATAGCAACTTTTTACACTGACTCCGGAAAATTGTTTTCAAATTAAATTGGAAAGCTTTATTTAAATTGTCAGACGTATCTCAAAGTGTGTAATGCAATGTACAAATAGGTTTTCTCGCCCATTATATGAGTGGGGAATGATAACGATCTGTGCAAACTACTCAACTATTCAACTTCAATTTAGTAAGTATGAATTAGATTTTGAGCGGAGAAATATTTCAATTAAAATATTTCATTTATTACGAGAAAGAGTTATTTAAATTTATTTGATAAAATTAACAATTAGCTCAATGTTCAAGGAAAATACTATAAATAACTAGAAGACACTGCAGCCATTTGTGATTTGTAATATATTTTAAATTAAAGTCTAAAATATTAACCTATAAATATGAAATATTATAGATAAGAAGAAATTAAGTAAATTTTTACTTTTCTTTTATCGTTGTGGCGAAAGATTCAAAACTCATTTGAACCAATTTTGTTTCTTAATTAGCTTTCTATGTAAAATTTATTTTATCGAAATTGTTCAAATTTATCCGAAAAAATCTTAGAGTTGACGTCAATTTCCTGGCATTTTCATATCCAGAGTTCTGTACGCTATAACCACGGCGCAGTTTTGATAAAATTGTTTAATAAAAGAAACAATCCCATAAAGTTATTTTGTTCTTATACGTACTTGTCGATAGAAATAAAAATTTAGTATTTTTGTATGTGTGTTTATCATGTGTATTATATATATAATATTTGGTGCTATCTGTAAAATTTAACTTATACTCGTTTAAAACAAGACATTCTGCATACCTAAAAGAAGAAGTAGAAGGGTTGCTCGAAAGTGGCATAAACCATCCAATTTATTTTACTTAGTAAGCTGCACTCTTAATTTAATTAATAAGGCAAGATTAAAAGGCTTTTCCCTCGCTCAGCTTAATTTGAATTCTTCAATTTACGATGTTCAAACAGGAAATGGCATTGGAGCAAAATTGAAGGAGTTACTATACGAGTCGACTACATCCCTCATCCGCACATCCAATGGACGCATCGATATGATGGTGAGGAAGCTGAGTGCTCAACATGTGCAAATCTCTTCGCTAATCCAACAATACTTTCAACCTTTTGTCTCCTTCTATAATTGATGACCATCAGCAGATCTCTCTGCTAATTTTAATTGCATTTACTGCTCACATCGCCAGTAAATTCGGGCATCAGATCCTGGTCAAATGGAGTTGATTTATGTTTGAACTTAGTGCAGGTATGTTCTGCAATTCTCGGAGCTGTAAGTGCACTGGCCCTGTGCATTGCATCTGCAAAGGAAGTTAAAATATACATTTGGATTTCGGACTTTGTACTTGGAACCTTTCGGAACGGTTACATTAACTCCACAGCGGGGATAGTTCTAATTAGCTAGGTTTGGTCTAAAAAAGCCGCAGGCACTGCTTACATATTAAAAGCCCGTATTAGTTAGTTTCTACGGAAAAAATTTCGTCGGCCCCTAGTACTCATTCATTCTGTGGCAAAGGACCAACATAAATGCAAAACAACTCCCCAGTTGTAACTACGTAAAAATTGCAATTTTATCTGCCATCCAGTGAGCCATCAAAAACACAAGGCATTCTGGGAAATTAGCCACTCCACTACAAGTGCAGTTTATGCTCTGGTTTATTAGCTTAAAATGTAAATAAACGGCTGTCGTCGCCATCCCCCCTCTGGTCATTTGTTGTATAAACTGAAAACGAGCTCCCTTCAATCAAAATTATTATTGATCCGGATAAAAATAAGACGGAGCCCTCATACAGGATCTCCTTTGCATGATTTCAGGGCCATTTTTTCATAGAAATCTTATAACTGAGGGGTCCTGAAAGTATAAATCTTTTGCTACTTTCCATTCCATACCAATTCCCTCCATGGGAACAGCAGCCGGAAGGTATTCTTCGACCAGATGAAATATGAATAAAGTTGGTGAAGCATTTTAGCTGAAGATGTTCGTACCTACAAAAAAGGATGAAGAAACGAAATGCTCCTTTAAAAAGGACTCTCTGATGCGATGAGATTCCAACTTTTCTTCTCTTTAATGTTAAGGATCTTGTTGCGGTCGTAAAGTTTATATGTACGGACGAATACATAAAAAAAAGAAAATTTTATGAAACGACCTTTGTGGTTTGTCCGAAAATTATGGACATCACAAATCCGGAGCGATTATTATCTGATGAAAAGGGAGCAGATGTGCAGATTGGGAATAAGATTTGAAATTCGAGATTTTCTGGGCCGATTGAGTTGATGTCATGCGAGTACATTGCCTCATCTTTTCACGGGGAGATGAAGATTTTATGGACAAGTTTCAGCAATTTCGCATGATGGAAACAAACCGATTTGATCCTATGGGATCAAGACTTTAATTTGAATATTATATGATATTAAAGCAATTTCCCTTCAGTTTTAATATTCTCTTGTATTTTCAGTTAATAAAAAGTCAAGGAATTATGAATGGTTCTACTTATTCGTTTATGAGAAATAAATAAAAATGGAAAGATATAAGAGACCTGCCAATGTTTACTCTCTCATTCGCTAAATTTTTCATTAATAATTAACCCATATTTAAAACATTTCTGTCGCTTATATATTTAACTGCAAACTTTTGCAGAGGCATTTATACATAAAAATTATGTGAACATTTTCTGCAATTTTTACGAAAATTTTAAATGCCCAGAGCTGTTAAGGAATGAAGAAATGCATTCCTATCCATATTTCCATAAAAAGGACTGAGTTAAATTTTAATGAATTTACATCTTTTTAAAAAAATATTAAAGGATGCAAAAGAACTACTACAATGAATAAATCATTTATTTAATTGTACATTGACATTTTTCATTAGATTACATACTTCACGTACCTGTATATCTGGCATGTTTTATTAAGATTAACTAAATGTAGTGCTCAAACCTTCCTTTAAAATGTATGTAGTGTAGATAAAAATAGATAGTAAATTATGTAACTATACTTATTTCGGAGATTATTTATTCTCGGTCCCATAATATTATATTAATTGCTCCAAAATCTTAATTTACTTTAAAAAATGTTCAAAATATTTCCCTAAGTCAGTCTATGTTTTGGCTGATTCTAATTAAAATATTTATCATTCCGCTAAACATTACCATCTTATTAACGCCATGTCACTAATCAAGCTCTATTGGAATGTGTGTAGTTAACTTGCAAGGTAATTACGGAATAATATCTGACACGAAGCCTCAATTTTCTTATATGTATCCTGACATCGCAAAAAGGGAATAACCCGGCCTTTCCACCCCGCCTTTTCACGTGCCCCAACCGAAGCACCGATGAAGACTACATTTTCACCCCGAAGAAGGGTATGCACCATCTTCTGTAGACATTCCCAGAGAAAACTTTTTATCCGAAGTGCGTACGTGATATCTTGTGATGAGAGATTGTCTTACATTAAATTATGAAACATGATCTGAGAGCAAATATTTGCCACAGTGCGCGGAATTAAGTTTTACTGATTAAATTACATTTCTGTTTGAAAGATTTATTTGACGATATTCCCGCTGTAATTAGTGACATATTTGACGACGGAATCATGAATTTAATGAGATCATTTATCGCTAAGATCTTCAATCATAAATGGGTGCCCGAGGGCGTGGCATAAACCATAAGTCTTGTTTGCTCAAACCTTCACATTATGTTTGATTTCAACATTACATAAGTAGCAAATAAAGCTCTCAGTATGGGGGATTAACAAATAATTCACAAAGGACAAAGTACAAAGTCTTTCATAGTTGTATAATAAGTAAATATGTTTATCTCAAGCCCAAATGAATTTCATTTTAATGCAAATATTTCTTCTATGCTATATTTATTAAATAATGTCATTAATAGAATTTAAAAAAAATTGAAGTATGATTTTCTTACAAATACAACAAATTTATCGTCGATGAGATAAAATTTATTTTGTAGACATTGGAATGTAACTTTCCGTAATCGATTGATATCATAAACAGAAAATAAATTTAACTTAGACGCTCCAATACCTTATTATTATATTTGGTCAAATAAAAATATTTGCTTTTAAAATTCAAAAAGTAAAATCAGGATCCCTCAGGATAACTAAATGATCTGTTTATTACAAGTATGAGTCGACCCTGCAACCTCCGAATTTGCCTTTCATTAAGTTTTCGTGGACTATTCCGAATACTTTCTTTGGATGATGTTGCCTTTACATTAATTTCAAAGTATTACTTTTGAAATATTTTAATAGAATGAACTTTTAATAAGGTTTCAGTATAAGTTTTGTGCGAAAATTGGCAGCATTGAATGCATTATAATTTGTTAAATAATCTAAATCGTGGGCTAGACTTTAAAACCGTTTAACTCATTGACTTCAAGTTTGGTATTCAATTTCTTGATAACATTGTACACATACTTAAAAATTGTAAAAATTTATTATAAAATTTCAATATTTCACATAAAATACAATTTCAATATTTCATATAAACAAAATTGAGAGATTTATATTTCCACATAGGGATGCGTGTACAGTACATATATGTATGCACTATGTTTTCAAATTATATTACGTACTTTTATTATGCACATGTTAGTTTCCTTTTATGGGGTTTCACGCATTAAAATGCTTGATGTAAATCATCATTCCTTTAATATTGACAAAACATTAACTTCTGTTTGTAAAATACACATATAAGAATATAATATATACCTACTGAGTTGTATCCCCTGAACGATAAAATCGGAACATGTCCGGTCATTTTGGTTAATTGTAATCAAAACACATATATACATTATATATGTAGATATAATAAAAAACTGTGTGAAATTATTGTAAATTCATATATCAATATTTTAAACTATAACTCCTTTAAATTCAAAAATCATTTTCCGTCCCAATTGCATAAAAATTTGGAGTGTTTCCGCATGGGAGCAAAAACAAAATCCCTTCGTGATGCAACATCTGCATTATGATGCGACAAATTGAAGCCGCAATAAATCTCGGCTAACCGAGGACATTTATTAAGCACGAAATAATTGTTTTAAGGGCAATGGGAGATTGGACCTTGGAAGCCGTCGTCTCGCCACCGGAATAAATCCCATAAAAGTTCCTAATTAAAGTCGTTACAAGTTTAATTTTAAAATTGGCTGAAATTCCGCCCCTTTACATCACAATTTCGGGTGGGGCTGAGTGGTTAGGGCGAGAGTTATAATGTTTTCATGGAGGCATAATCGCACCGCAAAAGACAATGACTAGGGGTAGCATGGCGCCTAAAAGCCTTGTCTCATTTCGGTTTTAATTAAAGCAGTCATTTGTGCTACATATAAAGAGCTACAAAATTAAGTTTCGACGCTGCAAACTCGACGGTGATTTGTAGTCGCAGAAGCGCATTAACAACCTTTGAATAGGTAATGAGCCAAAGGAGTCATTGCTCTGCGAATTTACATGAGAAATTGCCGCTTCGAGTCATACCGCGTGCCCTCGTGTTTTTGTTTCGGGCGCCTTTTTACGCTTTTTGTTTTGAATTTTATATTCCCTTTCAGCGCCAACATTTTTATTCAGGACCGGTCTCGGCCAGCATAATTCACACAACGTCAAAAGTTATACGTTTTTATTGGGTGCGGGCCAAAATTGCAGATGAAAGCTTCCTGGTGCGATATGCTACTTTTTCGGTGGTACAGCTTGACAGAGCGAGGGTTTAATTTTGTACCTTATAGTGCGGAATCTAATACGGGGGTGATACTCCCCCGCTTGCATGACGAGCCACCCCCATATGCGCGAATCATAAACCGAAAGTCGAATTTTATATACAGCTCCGGCGAAAAACTCACCGGCGGCTGGGGGCGCCATCACTTATTCAAGCGATGTTCCCCAGAGTGCTCGTGGACCAATTGCGCCCTACATGCACACTGCATAACCGGCGGGTGTTTTCAAATCAATTTATCTAAAACGCACGATGGTGTCATCTATTCTGTTTGGAGGACCGACATCGTGTCATATCGAACAGAGCGAGTCAAGCGATGTCGGTTCGAACCCGATTCAAGTTCGATTGCGACGATTGAGGTAAAATTTCATAAACAGAACCACTTGAATAGATACCACTCAGCAAATATTTGCATATTAAGAGGGTAAGTTCCAAACTGAAAACTAATGGAAATCAGCGGACGTGCAGTGCAGCTGAATACATCAATTGTTTGTGCTCATGAAAGAGTCCAAAATTTATAATGGTTTTGACTTGGAGCGCACTTCACTGGCATTCCATGCGAACGAGATAAGTTTCTTCTCTCTCAGTTGGAGAAATTGAATTAAACTATGAAATACCAAAATTGCAGGATATTCCGTATCTAGTGCCTTATAAATCTGTGGAGCCCTCCGTATGCACACTATTTGTGTACCGCTGAGTACTACATATATCTCATGCCTTTCAACAGAACTCCTTTTTGGTTTACTAAATATAGTTACAGGATAATTAAGTTTCAATCCTATTTTGCTAAACTAACCCATCTCGTATCATTGTTCATTATCTATAACTTTATTAAGAAATAAGTACCAGTACATTTCGGATAAGGAGAAAATCCAGAATAATAATTAGATGCACTTTGTACATTAGCTAGAAATTTAAAATTAATCCTACGTAAATACAATCGACCATTTTCATTATATGTATTTATGCATTTTGGTAATATAAATACGTTTTCCAGAGAAAATCTATTCTGTTCGGTACGGCAAAGGACAAACAAATCCAAATTGGTAGACTTTTGTTTAAAAAAGTTGTCTTTAATTTTAAAACTGTTTTAAAACAAGCAAAAGTGGGTTGTTATATAAAAATAAATGCGCAGAGAAAAAGAATATAATTTTTTAAAACATATATATCCAAAAATCAGTTGTACATATACTAGTACATAGTATGCCTTGATAGATTCTTTGAAGAATATTAAGTATACGACAAATGATACCCTGGTTGAAACTCTACCTGTCGCTATAATTTTACTGACTAATATAATATATTTAACTTCTTCATTCTGCTTTTGTTGCCAAAGTCTTCCAATTTTTCAGTTTTTATTGTTATATTAATATTTACTTTCAAACAATAAAACTCGCTAGAGACTGTTACAAAAGGATCAACTTTTAGCAAATGAAACACTTTTGTAGGTGGTGAAGTTGTTTTAGAAAACACTAGATGAAAAGAAATCTTTTAAGTGTCAGAAAACTTGGCGGATTATTAATCTTAAATCCCCTAAAGCTGCCGCCCACTGTGGGAGTCATGAACGGTAACTTTGAGTGATAAAAGTGTTTTCTACGGAGTTGATATGCCATACATAAAGATAAAACTGTCTGGTGCCTTACCGTTTGTTCTTAACAGGTGCATAACACTTTTGGCGTTTTTAACTTGGCTGATTACAGCAAAAGTAAGCTCTATAAAAGGCTTTTTATCGCTTTCGTAGCGAACGACGATATTAAGTTAAGCCCTTTGGGGCTGAACTGCTTAAGTAGTTAAAAAATAATTCCAGAAAAATTGCTCTTCAAGTGCAAAGTGTAGTTCCAGTCGAGGGTCGTACCGAAGGCTTGCACCGGAAACAAGGATAAGAAAATTCGACATAGTCAACACCAGAGCCAAGACATGAAGTGTTTTCTAAGTAGTTTTTCTGCATTCGTAACTTGGTTTTTTAATATAAGTTGACGGCCGTGCACGTCTATAGTCTACATATACTATATTCCACTTAACAGCAGAGAAGTAGTACATATATTTTTCTTTAGGAAGAAAATTTATATTTTCTACAATTATATCTCCTAGACAGCAAGCAAGACACTCTGCGGAAGGAATACTACGTACATACACATATGATATTTTTATATGAGATAAAATTTTATGCAGAGGATTTTTACTTTTTGTGTGCGTTTAGCGATATTCAACATAATTTTCAATATTATCTTCAACATAATTTTCTTGATGTTCTTGATCGATATCTGCAAGCAGCTTCTACTATATATTCTATATATGCACATTTTTTCAGCGGTACAGCAGGTATTTTCGACGGAGAATAACAATATTAGCCCACAATTATCGATTATTTGCAACTTTTCTTGTAACAGTAAGTGATACTAACACTCCTTTCAGAAATTTTTATACAAGCTAAAAATGAATTTCATACGTTTTTTTATATACTTTTAAATATAATGAATCTTTGATGTAAAAACAGGATATCATGGTAAATTAGCTGGATATAAAACACGACATATTTTAAAAATGTAAGTTTATCAACAAATACATCGTTTGTTAATTAATCCTTTATTTTCGTTATCAATTTTAAACCATTAACAATAGCCACACGAAATTACACAGTGCGAAGAGTTTGGATGAAAGTTTTTATTCTTAGCCACCGAAACCTATTACCGTCGAATGTCCAGATAAAGAAAAACTTTCTGACAAAACTCGAGTGTTTCAAAGAAAATCGAAAGAAGGAGGAGCGCGCTCAAGAAAAAACTTTTTTTCCGTGCAAAGTTTTCTTGTAAATTACTTTGAGGGGTATGTAAACGTTTTCTTGGGGGTCAATTTCAGTACCTGATCGTATCGATCGTTTGCCGCGTCTCTGGAACGTGTTTTGGGTGCTGTTCAGTTATGTGCCTTTTTGTTCGATGTCGCTTTTTATAGGCATTTTGTTGCCCGCCATTGTTTCACGCGCTCGTTTTTCTTTCGAAAAAATAAAACACATAACTTCTTCGAACTTTCTTGTCTATTATAGGTTTTTAACGCTTTCGATTACCTTGCACAATATTTACGCAGCTGAGATTAACATTACCTGGGCGTGTAATCGGTAAATGTGTTTTTAATTTATACCTTAAGGACCATAATTACTATTTAAGTATTGCCTGAAAAATAGCTTTGCAGTAAATCTGAAAGTCTTATAGATACATTAAAATACATCGAATCACTTCCTTTGTCCCATCACCGTTTATTCCACTTCCGAAGCTCCTATAAATTTTGAATTTACGCGGTACAAATTACCACAAGAAAGCCCATCCCTTCGTGCTTTTTAGGCAATTTCCCTTTATTTATTCTCACAAAATTTGAAATTTGTATGGGAACGAAAGCAGCTCACGCCCATTTCATTTTCAATGTCATTACAGGAACAATTCTTGTCACCAGGGGATCCCCATTTATAGGATATCATTCTGCAACCTTTTGGCACAGG
Organism: Tolmerus cingulatus; assembly: GCA_959613345.1. Taxonomy (NCBI): domain Eukaryota; kingdom Metazoa; phylum Arthropoda; class Insecta; order Diptera; family Asilidae; genus Tolmerus; species Tolmerus cingulatus. The sequence goes on along the minus strand of OY390711.1, from coordinate 5,569,594 downwards.
ATATTTTCCTCCTCTTGGGGAGGGCTCTGTGAGGTGACTGATTGATTGGATCTGCGCCTTTGATTAATGGTTCTACAATCATCAGCTTCGTCTCAATTTTTACGTAGGCTGAGATTTATTGTCGCTACGGGCCCGCTGGGAGGTAGATCTGGCAAGGATAACGAAATATAAAAGGTTGCCAAAAAATTTGTTATAGGCGATTTGGAATTAATTAATTGGGTTATGAGGGCAGTGAAGTATCCCCCCAGGGGATGACACATATGTATTTTTTCTTGGAGCTAAGCTTTCAACTCAGCAGGATAACCAATTGAGTGGGATTTTTCTTTTCTGTGAACTTTAGTAAAAGTGAGTGAAAGGGGAATTGATCATATACTTGCGTATATTTTCAAGAATTGATCATATGAATTTGTTAGATAGAGAAGAAGAAAATTTAAAAAACTGTTAGCAAATGTATGTGTGCTTATTATTCTTTTTTATTCAACAACCTATATAATTTGATTTTTTTGTACGCTTCAGCCAAAATGTTAGTCTTGCATTTAAATAATTGAATGCTCAAAATGGACACCGTCATGGGAAGACTATTTTTCATACTCATCCTGATCTTTATCTTCTAGGTTTAACTTTAATCTGGAGACTAATTCGATTTTCTCTTTATTTTAGTGAGTTTAAATTCTTTTAAATAATGTAGACTTCATAATCATAGTAGCATATTTTCTGCCTTAAAATACAGACTAAAATAAAATAAGAATATTTTTAAGAGAAAACCCGATTTACTGAAGTAAAAAAAACTTTTCAACTTTAATATAGTATATTAATAACCCTACCCTCATTAAATTGGCAAGCATAAATGGAAGTTCAAATAGTATTATTTACTTGTGGACGATTAAATTCTTTTTGAACGCTTTAATTAGTCATAATCACACGCAATAATAATTCCATTTAAACTTCTTTGAAATGTCCTGCAATTGCAGAAAATATCGCTAACAGGAAAAATAAAACCGAATAATTCGCTTTTGAACAATTTTTGTAAATGAAGTATCGCAGCGAAAATGGGTGCTGGTCTGATAACTTTCCGCATAATAATCAGAAAAAATAAAAAAGTGCATTTAAGGGAAACGAACAATGAGATCTCATGCATTAAAATAAATGGCCTCAAAAGCCCTACATTAACACAACATTAGCACCGAACACACGGAGTGCAGCTCCCATTCAAAAGATAACTGAGATAAATTGTTTTCTCTTCGGGAAAGTGGAAAAAACACAGCCGGATAAAAGTTTAACCATGTTCGGCCTTCACTTACATTGATTTTTGAACTCTTTATATTCTTGAGTGAATTACGCTTTTATGTGGCCGATACCTTTCAAAACTTGCAATTTATTAACTGAATTATTGGCTTGCAGTTGGCATTATGAAATATGTTTACAATGCGACTATAGGTTTTCCAACTGCACCAGGTTGTTCTACATCGGAACATAGGCGTGGGTGATTTAAGGCATCACCGATTTTTGAAAGTTGTTTCGAACATTCGCACAAATCTATGTAATTCACTGGCTTTGTCGAATTTTACTATTTATGTTGTGATGAAAGAATTTCTTCCGATTTTCCAATATTTTCAATTACTTTCGATTCGCTGAGTGTTTTTTTAAGATTATATATGTGACACGGCGATTACAAGAAAACAATCTCGGCAAAATCTCTGCTTCTTCAAGGGAGGAAATATTCATGAGGTGCTATCTGCAGCTTCCACCTGCTCATAACTATCTCCAAAGAACATCTTATAAATATGTATAACGACGGAAATGGCACCGGAGGAAGCCACATGTCGTAAACCTTTTACTATAATGCGCTGTGGCTTCATTCACCTCGGTCATATTGTAATTGTTATGTCAAAAAATTTCATTCATTCTCCGATATTTGCTCGCATTACCCGAAGAGCCTATGCTAGGTAACTCTGCCTCAAATGGAAGATTTAATTTATTGGCCATTAAAGTGGTTCCATTAACTTTTATGAAGCCAACTCAATTTTAGTTGGGCTAATAGGCTTCCGAAATGAGGCATTAATGTTTTATTAGGACTGGGGATATTTTCCCTTCAAGGGAAGTTTTTCACTGTGATTCTTTTGGATTCATTTTATTACATCGGATGAATTTATTTATATGCATTTGGGTCGAGCAATTCTCTTTTTAAAGCGAATCAACATATATTATTTTAAACCATACCTAAGCCCTGAATTTGAAAACTAGTAAATTGTACTGATAAAAATATCTGATTGATAGCCTAAAATGAGAATTCGGTTTTAACCCCGATACATCTCCAACTGCAGATAAGGAAAAAGTAGATAAATATGTATGCCGGAAGAAAATTTTTTTCGTTTTTTAAATACAATAATAATACAAACATTACAAGTAACTACACCCAGAGAAATAATCAGTTGTCACAACTTCCTAAATTGCCCTACTATACATTTCAGTGCTCTGAAATATATCTGTTTCGTTTGCAGTTACTTGGTTTTCTCTTTTGCGACGAGTACTTTTGCGGTTGCGGGGACGTAATATTTGTTGCCATAAGCAAAAAAATTTGTTGTCGCTAACGATAACTAACTAACAATAAATGTTGCCAGAAACAATATTTGGTAGCTGTAATGAAATCGTTTGGTTGCATCGATTGAATTTGGAGTGTTAATTCGGTTGCAGGAAATTAAGTTGCTCTGTTATCTCAACTGAAATTAATGTTTGCTTGAATTATCATGATTTTGTCAATAAAATCATAATTCGTGTTCCTTGAATTTTCAATACACTTCTAAAAATCATTAAATGCGACTTTTTTAGAAATGTATTGTAAATTAAAGGAACACGAATTATGATTTTATTGACAAAATAATGATAATACAAACAAACATTAATTTCAGTTGTGACTCATTACAATTTCATAGTATAGGATTTATATTTAAAACAATGCATTGTTTTGTATATTGACATTTGTTTATTGATATTTCTACATAAGTAGGTATACTTTATTTACAGATCTTAGTTATTGTGTTTTTTGGTTGGCTGTCTAATAGTCCCAAACTATTATATTTTTATTTCCGCACTTACTGATATATGAAGTATGAAAAATTTTAAGAAAAAGTAAATTGTATCCTTTATAAAATTCTGTAACATTAACGTCGTGTCCAAAATAATGAGTATTAAAAATAATACTTTCAACTAACTGAATACAAATGAAGAAATTAGAATCTAGTTTAATTAAATTATGAATTAATCAAAATCAGAGCACAACACACGATTTGCGACTGCTCTAAACCAAAAAACTAGACTGACTGAAAACACAAAGGAGCCCTGTCAACTCTGGTTTATCAAACGATTATATTTTAATACAAACATTCATTTAATTGTGACAGCAACCCTTCGGTTGTGACAACTACTCTTGAGGTCTTGAATTATTTCATTCGTTTGTGGTAACTGACTAAAGGTTTCGATGTTATTAGGATAATAAAATTTCGTTTGACTGTTGCTTTAGTTGACTTTATAAAATAATTCTTTTACAGTGAATAAATAATGTTGTTGCTATAGCAATTAATCCTTTACGATAACTTCGCAATGTGTTTTGTAGAAAGAACTACTTTGAATAACAAATTGTTTTGTTCAGACAACCTAATTTCGTCCGTGCTAATCAGCAAGTCGTCGAAGGAATAGATAAAATTCGGTTGCCATGAACAATTGTTCTCATGAACGATAAATAAAATATAAATCAGTTATTGCGATTGAAAAATATTTGATTTATTTACGAAAACGGAACGTTATGTTGCATCAAGTAAATTTAGATTGTCATTAACAATTTTTGATTGATTTAACTAATTTTTGTTTTCGGTGAACAGTTTATAGTTCCCAGGACCGTTTCCAGATTTGATTATTTTCTCAGTGTATATGATACAAAACCTTAATAATAGGTTGAAAATAGTTTTATGTGGTAGAAATAAATATTTTATAAAAGCAATTAATTTGTTTTGCATCTCTAGTTTTTGATCACTTTTAGAATCTATTACCTTGAACTGCTCAACAAACCCTATATAAGGATATGGTTCAATTTTATTATTTGTTACATTCGAATTTGCTTTATATTCCAAAAATTGGACTTCTAGCCGATTAACGACCGTACTCTAGTGTAATAAATACAAATTTAATATATGTACTATAGTTTTGCACACTAATGTATAAACAAATATCTAATGAAAGGTTGTGCTTTAAGCAGGAAAACTTCTCCATTTAAACAAATGATACAAAAATAAAAAATAAGCACTCAACACGTAGATGTAGCTGAAGATATATCTGCTAATGGACAAATAGATGCATACTGTACTGGTATGGTAAATATTGAAACTTTCTCTCTTATTTATCAAAAGAATCTATTTGAGTTGAAGCCGTTCTTGTCTGTGAAGTAATAATGTTGGCAAACCTGCTCTTAAACGGATATAATCTCTAGGTCGTTAGTACTTAAACAGATACTTAGAAATGGGGCGGAAATAATCACATAATGAAAGCATGGCAAACGGAGATAATTTTATTTAGATCACGCAAATCCGGAAAGTTGAAAACTTCACTACCACATCATTAATTTCTTTTTCGTTATTAACGCACTCTTGGTACATGAGCCTCCTCCAGACCACGCCGCCGACCGGGAGGGCCACTCCGGGAGCCGGGTCATCTTAGCCAGCCGTGCAACCATCCATCCCCTTTTTGATTAGAGGGTGATAACAAGAAAACTTTCCCTTTGATTCTCATTTAATATCTTGCCGAGTTAAGAACTTTTCCTCACTTCAACTTGAGTAGAGTTTTTCTAGATTTTTTTTTTTTGTCCGAGAGGAAATTGTTCTGGCAGCATCACGATGCTTCGATGGACGTGTCAAATCATGGACTTAATTAGTTTTCAATTTCTTTTCGGTTTTTCGGTTCGAAAAAGTTCGACGCGAGGAAAATAAGATGATGTCTGTTTTTCCGTTTCCTCCTACGATGAAGAATGAAGAAAGAAAGGTTCACCAAATAATGTAATTCACCGGCCGAAACTGTTCGTGTTTTGCACTGCCTGCCAATTAATTAGCAATGGAATGGAGCAAGAAGTTGCCATCGAGCACGATTGCCAAGGGTTGCTCGACGGAATATCGAAAGCAAGGTCCTGATAGTCCTGTACAGGTTCCTTGTAAAAACCTCAAGTAACAACCAGAGCTCTGTTTCCGAGGAGGCTGTTGACTGTGGTCCAGAAATTCTCGTCTTTATATCATTTTCCACTTGGCTCTTTAATTTTCTATTTGAAGGTCGTATTACATTCGACAGTTTGCCATTAACTCTATTCTTAATTTCGGTTCCTTAGATTCCAGATACTTGTAAAACAATATCCTAAGTATTCTTCTTAAAAGACATCATTATCTTTACAGGTTTTATATGATGTTAAATTTTTTAAATTTGCTATGTTTGTATTTATATATTTATAACCCTTGATGAGTCTGTTGTGATTGTGTAACTTCTGAACGATATTTGATCGACTCAGGTCATGTACCGAAGTCCAGTTTTTGTATTAAAGTAGTATCTACTACATATGACGCAATTTCCCATAACGCGGTATTTTCAGGGGACTTAAAATTAATATTTATGACTGCTCTTATTTTCCGCATACCAAACTGATTGGTTTTGTAAATCTAGTGCTAAAGGAATAACTAATTTCAAATCATCTAAAATTCATTTCTAGGGATAATTAGAAATGTTTCTATATGAATTTTGTTCTTTTTAAAAATATTAAATGTTATAATAACTGAACAAGAACTGAAGTTAAGTGTTATAATGGTAGCAAAAGAAATTCTTGGTTTATGGACTCTAATTATCTCTATTTGCATAAATAAGATAGAAAAGGTGGAATATTGGTGGATAAAATTAAGTTAAGATTTATTTATCGTCGAACGCTTGTTTTTTGTAATAAAAATTTAATTTTGAAGTCAATATCACTCTCCCTCCAAACTCCTCTCCTAGGGTTTGGCAACATAAACAACCACTAAATGTCCACGAACGTAAAAACACTGTGTATACAACAATGGGAATTCGCCAAAAAGCACTCATAAAACACAGTACGGAGAGCAACACCTCCTGTAAAATATTGCCATTTTAAAACCAAATTTTGACTAAACAAAAACAGACTGGAAAACCAGTCGATGGGTACACACATATAAACCCAAATCTCGTATGGTATTTAAATGTTAAGATGACAAGAGGTGGGTGGAGGCTAAGAAAATGTTCCCATTTAGCACAGAGCACCACAAAAATCGTTGAGCTTCTTGTATTTGCGAAAACACATCCTTACCCAATTTGTTGCGAAGTGTTCCTTAGACGGCGACTGAATACAAAATGAATTTATCCACAACATTTGCATGCTTCAGCCGAATTCTTGCATAAATTTTAAAATTTTGCGCGTCCTCTCCGTTTATCACCGGAAAGGGTTTCGTTGAAAGAAAACAAATGTTTGCCGGAGGCCTCCCTTCTTCCGTTCTAAAGCTTGTCTTGCGGAAAGTTAACCAAATTAATGTAAATTCGCTAATGCGGGTGGAAATATTTTGGTAAATGTTTAATCATTACAAGGTGGAAAGAGGTTTTTGAATAATTTTCATTACACAGTGTGTGAATGTGTAGCAATTAACTTTCTCCTTTTTATTGATCCTAGAGAAGGGTTTTTTTTACTTCTAGAGTAACAATTCGTTGAGAAATTTCTAGCAAATATATTGGTATTCTAAATCCGTTTAAGAAATGCATGTAAAGTAAATTGAACAGTAATCTGTAATCAAACTGTTTTTCGTTTTATAATTTTATAAGACAAATGATAAAAAAATTCAATTTGATATAAAATGTTTTGATATAATTTACAATGATTTTAAGAATAAACATCTTTGGTGTAGCTGAATGAAAATGGTGTGAAATTACGTTATTTTTATGTTATTTGGTGAGATATTGAATCAATTTTGTCAAACTATTATATTGATGTAAATCGACGATCTAATTTCTTTCTCCTAAACTAATTTTCATGTAAAAATATGTATGTACATAAGTACAATGACTTTTACACAGAATATTTATGTCATTTTTTTAATTGTAACTTTGCTACCATTACGTAAGGTATTCAATTTTCTTACTGAATTTTATTCCAAATAGATGGTAAAATTACACCACAATATATTAGAGAGAGAATTTCTCAACAAAGCCAAGCAATTATAATAATACAGAAGCTAAGAAAAAACTTTTTTAAGGGTCCTTTGAAACCATATGTTATGCTTTCTATAAAATATTTGAAGAATTTGAGTATAAATAGAAAGCTCGAAGGACTTCTACTTAATTTAGAGAATCTACAGTCTAGAAACCCATTTCTATTGGAGAGCGGTTAATGTGGTATGTGACTACCAACACCTTTGAAAGTGAAAATGTCATCCTTTATGCGTCCAAAGTTCCATTCAAACAACTTAATGATTTACCAAAATACCCAACTCTACTTAAAGTTATAATGGAGATCATGAAAATATTTGCTCTAAATCACTGACCCATATCAAAATCTCATCTAAATTGCTCCTTAAGATAAACCAGAACCGAAGTTTACTTGTCCCTCGACTTTAAGAAGACACAACAGCCACCCTCCTCACAGATAGAATGACTTATCACAGCACCTTCACCCTCCCCCGGGCGGAGTGCGTCTGCCATACGATTTTGTATTGTGTTATTATCTTAATTAAGTACCACGAGTAAACAGAAACAACCTCAATCAGTTGATTAAATGCCTTTGTTGCAACTTACAAGACCACTTGCGTCGAGAGGCTGCAGGTCCTGGGGTCGGCGGTGCAGATAATTAACCGCCTGGCGATTATTTACCTCTGCAAGTGCGGAATGAAACAATCGACTTCTTTGTCGCACGCCGGGACCTTAAAAGGACCTTGTGACCCCTAGGGTCTCAACTTTGACCTTTCGCACAGAGGCTGACACGCACGCCCCTCCCGGACGGTTCGTGAAATTGGAAAGAAGCTAATTTGCACCGCCATTCGATGGGAGTGAACTGTTTGTGTGATGAGACCTATTTAAACTACAGCGCTACGGTTCATCACGTAGGGCACGAAGGCGAATGAATTATCTGCAGCAGCTGGGTCTGACGACGACCTGCCCGTCGGGGCGCCCTGCACCGGGGTGCGCTGTATCGGAAAATGCCGATCAACTTTTTGCGCCCTGAACCCGCCCACCCGGAAATATTTATAGCCCGCAACATGCCCTCCTCGTGAGCCGCGTGTGGCTCGCACCCTCTTCGACGCCAAGTCCCAAGCTCGCAGCTGGAAATTCCTTGGGCGGGAAAAATTCAAGGAGTTGCTTCACGTGTGCTCAGCACGGGGGTGTAGTTGTCCCCGTACATTCGCAGATCCCAGCGTGATCCTGTCTCTGCTTAAAATGCACAGCGTTGAGCTACAGTGACACACAATTGTCCTCATTTCAGCCACGTGAAATTCAGCTGAAAAATTGCTCACCCCAAACATTTTTCCTTGAGATTAAAGTATGTACTTATTTGATTTATATTAATAATACGTGTCAGATTTCGGCGATTTGTAACTGCCAACCTGTATATGTTGCTCGCTACACCTTTTGGGCAAACATTTCTTGCCATTTTAAACACAAAGTTATGTTGGGTGCTTAAACGGAGAATTTAGACAATAGCTAACTAAGTCTCGCAAGAGTTGACTTCTTCATTTTTACCTCACTATCATCATATTCATCTCTTTAAATTCAAGTAACGTGTGAACATTGTTTAGAGCATGCAGTCACATTTTATAACTCTAGAAATATATATATATATATGTATATGATAATCTTGGATCTCCTAATTTTATTATTGTAACATCAGACCAAAATAAAATTGAAACAAAAACAAATATCTTCTCTTCTTGGAAATACTTTCATTCACTCATAGGTCAGAATTTTAAAATTTGGCGCAATTTTTTTTGAAGGTTCACAAAATAAGCACCATCCAAAAATATATTATATGTATATAACTATATTTTTGAAAAAACGTTCTTTTTATGAATACATGTATGTTAAAAACATACTTTGTTTTTAAAACTGACTTGAATTCAATGCAATACATATATAAGTTGATCTGTAATTAACATTTTGAAATTACTAATAATTTTCGAGGCCTCAAGAGTTAATACATCAGTCTCTATATAATATTTTATGCCTAAATCTATGATGTATACATTCATTCGTCCTATTATTACAGCATCCAGTCTCTTCATGGGATTAAAGCAAGAAATTTCTTAGAATTTACTGTTCGTGAGGTAATCGGTATTTTTTCCTGGAAATTGAATTTTACGAAATTTGTTTGATTTTGATAGAAAATCATTTATTGCAGTTATGTGTAGTTAATCAAACAACTTATGTCCGTATATCAATCAAATCATTCATTAATATAAAATAAAAATCTTTTTCAGTCTAAAATATCTAAAGCAAAATACAAGACAATTTTTTATTTCTAAGCTTTGCAAAAACATATACATAGTAGAAAACAATTACAAATATAGACAAAATTGTAAAGGTCTCTTGATTTCGTTCTTACGTTTAGTTAATTTTCAAAATTTTTTGAAGTTGATATGCAAAAATACAATTGGGGAGGAATTCACTAGGAATGTGATGATTTTTATATCTACATCCGTATAAGTTGGAGGATGTCCGCAAAATTGTTTAAGCTGGTAAACCAAATGATCGCATCTGCGGTAAATTTATTCTAAAAAAAAAACTTATTATTATTCCATAAGCATGAATGTGCCACTATTGTGGCACGCAGCCATTTTTGTTGTTTTTGTTTTTTGTGTAAAACACACATACAACACAAACTATTACTTTTCGTCAAGTTTTCCTAGTTTAGAGGTTGTACAAAAATTATTATTTTATGCAATATTGAAAAATATTACACAACCTAAGCTATGTATTCCAGCAACGAAGATTTTGAGGTCAATTTAATTTTAATAACGTAATTAGTTTTTGTGATTCACGGTATCAAAAAAAGTAGTTTCGAGAAAAACGTGATTTCCGAAAACGTCCCTAACCGTTCTATCTGCCTCTGCTGTAACTTCGTCATTTTTATGAAATTTAATATAATATTTGATGTTCATATTCTTTAATAGCTATACCTACCTATTTTCGGAAAGTAAAGACAAATTATTTTTCGAAAATGTCGTCCTGGTAGTCTTCCTTAATGTAACTTATAAATTTTGCTGCGAAGTTGGATGCAAAGTATACAAGTTTTGAATTTAAAATTAAAATATAATAAGTCAAAGCCTTAAGTTCGGCTGAAAATTACATATGTAGGTGCACATAAGTACGAAAGGAGAAAATTTGATGACGGCAACCTTTATGTTACCTCAAACAATTTAATTTAATATTCACGATCATTATTTAAACTTATTAAGTATTAAATTACTTATTCTGAAAGTTTCGTGGGGAAAAAGGAATATAAAATTAAAGTACGCATATTTGCTGCCTATTGTCTAACTAAGATTACTGTACTAATTTAGTACAATCGATACAATTTTAATTTAAAATAATTGAAAATATATCCGAAGCTGAAATACATACCTACTATTCAAAGTGAGCTAGAATTTACTGAGGTATATTTAAGTCTTACTTAAGTTTGTAAGTTGTTAAAATTTTCGGAGTATGTAATAAATCCTGTATCGTTTTTGATAAAATATTCCGAAGTCCCTTAGAGATCGACTTCCTTGTTCGTTTGTAAACAAATATTTAATGAGTTGAAGCGATAAGGTCAACAAAAGGACCCTTTCTTAAGTGACAATAAACACAACAATTTGCCTTCTCAACTTTTCTACTTCCTTTCCGGCCACATATCTTCAATATACATCCTGCGAGGAGGACTCCACCCCCTTGGATAAAATTACAATCAAAAGACATTCGGGACTGAGATCAGGGCAAAGCAGGCCAGACCAGACCCCGCTGACATAATAAATCGGCCTGAAGGCCAGTCAAAGAACTGTTGAAAAAGAAAATAAGCGGCAGACACTTAATGAAGGTCTATAAAGAAATATAAATGAGAAAATGAAATGACTGGCGGAAATTTATGCATCCTTATCAGGACTTATTTATCAGATGACAAAGTTTCGTTTCATATGAATACGAAGGATATAGGCTGGGTAGGCGGGGAAATTACCGAGTCCGCTCGGCACATAAAAGCGATATGAATAAACATTAGGGCGGTCGGCGATGACAGATTTATTGAACTGTCGTTGAGATTTCGCATTCTTCTTTAATTTTTTTGTAATTACGTCCCAACGACGGGCGATAATCAGGATCCAGATATTTAATAAGTTTTTGGCTCTTCTGAAACGCGTGACCTTTTCAGCTGTGCCCTATTGAACTGAGGCGTTTTTTCCTTTACAGGAGCTTTTCGGAAAGGCTCCAGCTCAATTGTTCGGAGAAGTTTGCCCTTTCGGAATTGGATGCCTGCGCAAAGTTTTTGTGCACACGAGCTTTCATAGGAAACCTAAACATTCGTTTTGAATTTGCCTTCTTCTAAAGAGACTAGTACTCTTCCAAATTTTGGCTTGTGAAAGTTGACGTTTTGGAATAATAATAATTCAAAAAAAAGAAACGGCTTTTTATATTTAAACAACGTTTAAGCGTTACATTCTTCGAATTTATTAACTTTTTTAACAAAAAACAAAACAAAAATATAGAAATTAAAATTAAATAGAATCTCTAGGGATATTTAAGAATTAAACATGTCTGAGCATTTCCGAGAATACCTTCCGCAGATCCGTTGAATCCGAACTTCAATGTATTTTAGCAGACTATAAATAATAATAATAATAAAGTTAAAAGAAATAGCATCTATAACTTTGATCCTCAATATTGAAAGTTGTACGGAAACTTCAAGTTTTTGTATAACTATAGCAGTAAACCAAAGGCTATATTTATATACATATACAGGGATTTTTTGACAAACTTAGAAACCTTTTAAAAATTCTGGTAATAATAACGAAGAGGAGTTTACAAGCTGATCCGATTGCAGTAGTGATCTGGTAGCGTAAAATAGAACCTCGAAAACAACTTGAATTCCTCATTGCAGTTTTAAAATTATTTACATATTCATATATAATTATTTTATAAAATCACTAGAAAATTCAAAGGTATAAGTTTTATTAATGATACCAAGAAATATGTTTCGCTCGGTTTATTTTACAAAATTCTTTTTATACATGTGAAGAATGCAAACGCTTCTATATATTCTTCATTTCAGTAAAATGAAATTGTAAAACACGTTTTCAATTTAAATTCATTTCAGTTGCATTTGATTTAAATTAATTTGTCGACGAAAAACTTCAAAATACTTCGAAATGAATTTTTTTACAATTTTAAGAATTTTCAGTAAAAATTTACTAATGTAAGCATGTAATGATGACTTCAACAATCTTAGATTATACCATTAAACTGGCAAATCAAAATAACAAAAGGACTTATTAGTTAGAAATTCTATTTCCTATGAGAGGACATAGAAGAGCTATCTTATCATATAGAGATTGCTCCTCCAACATTATGTGCCAAATATTTACATACAAGTATCTCCCTTAAATTTATGCTCGTGTCCGTGCTCTATCGACTGCTGGGAATCAAGGACCACAAATTTTTAAAGTCATAAATTCTGGAGACTGCTTCCAGCATCGGGGCATTGTTGCGATGTTAAAATTTGTCCGTGTATCGATCGCCTAATATCCCCAAGCGTGTATCAAGTGTTTGCACATAAAATCGGGCGAAAATACACACTTTTATCAAATAGGATTTAAGAAGGCTTTATGGCCAATAAACATCCGCCGCAGTGATAGCTGCAAAATTTTTAAGTCATGATTTTCCGATAATAACAAATACCTCGAAAGCTCCCATTTTTAACGCCCTTATGAGTTCTGCAGGCCTCTTCCACCGTTCACCCGTTTGCTCTCCAGGGGACAAAAGCAATCAAACTGAAAACGCTGCTTAGTTTCGCTGTTTACGTTCGACTCCCGCTCCAGGGTTCCCTGGGTTGTGCGACCCTGTAATGCGGGGGAGTAGGGCGTTATCGGCTAAGGAGTTTTAGATGATTGGCTCCGGAGAATCGTTCGAAAATAGAAAAAACGACGTATCGGCTCACAAAATCCCTTATTAAATTTTCGGGATGGGAAGATAAAAGCATCCGAATGCCTCATTCAGACGAAACAAGAGAAGAGGTCGGGATTGTTTTTCTTCGGCACGGTGACGGAGTCCCTGGTCCTGATGCTATTTAGCAACAATTGATCCGGGAGATCACAAGTGCGAAATGCCCCTATTTTCGATTCCCACGGTATTTGGCACCAAGGCGTAACCGCATTACAATTTCAGACAACCGGGTTCATCATGGAAAATGATTTCGGGGAAGCAATAAAATTTTTGAAAGGAGTCGTTAATAGTATTTTTCGTATTGTAATTAACAGCAGACCCAGCGCCGGAAAGGGCTAAAATCTATTTTCCTCTGCTAGGCCGGCAATTTTCCTCGGAAGGAAATTCAATCGGACATACCATACATACATTACAAAGCAGCCCGGGGGAGGCACCAAATGAGTTCGATTGAGATTCAAACAACGTTGCCGGCGATGTGTTGATGGGCACGTCAACATCTGTTCACTTCTCTATCATCGCCGCAAATGGTTTGCACAGGTAGAATTTTTTGGATTCGGATTGGTGAACTGATTGAAAGGTCGGATCCAGATAAACTTGCTCCGTCATTTCTGCAGTCGCCAGCCCTGGAACGTAGGAGCTTCTCTGGACGGCTTCAATAATTCAGGAGCGGATATCGTTTTTTGGCTGGCTATGCGGTCATCGGGTCCACCCGACAACTAATGCAATGAATTCTAAAACAACCGAAAAGTTAATAAACGGGAATGAAACTCTGGTCCGAATTTCGGGAAATGACTTTCAATTACTATCTCTAACATCGTCAGGTTAAAAATGGAAAACAAATTTTCGGACTGGGATCGAACGTGCCGCCACAAATTCTGCCTAATAACATGGCTGAATCGAGATTTTCACTGTTTTGGCTCCTTGATTCCCCCGACGATGGAAACAATTATTGCTCTGCATTTTGTTCACCTGGCACGCGTATTCGGTTTCACCTTACGTTGATTTATTTTGATACCATGTCGGGCAGAATTTATATCCTCCTGACTCTACCCGGCACATCCGGGCAATATCGTAAGTGAAAATGTATCTGCCTCCATAACGAATGTTTTATGGAATTTTTATGATGCCGTGTTGCTGCTGATTGGTATCTAGGATCGCATTATTCAAGGTAAATGGAAATGGCTCCTGAAAATCGTGAACATTCCCTTATACATTATTTAGTGACATAACATAGGATATTTTCTCTCCCTTTATTTTTACGCTTATTACAATGAAATTGATTAAGTAAAAGGCACTCTGCAAAACATTTTCATTTGTTCGCTTGAAGTCTTCTACCGAAACAAATTTTTAATCTGAAATGACTATATATACATAATATTCTCATTACATTATTATTAAATGTTATGAGTCTGCACATTCCTTTATTATTTTATTTATTAAACAAGTATCTTTCAAGTTTCGTAAGGAGCTCCGCCAGTCATGATAAAATGATGCGAGATTTTTATATATTAGATAAATATGAGTAATAAAGAATTCCTTAGTAATTTATTTTCAAATTACTTATTTTACACTGAAATTGATGTTCTATTGGATTTTATTTTAAGAGTTATCATAACACAATTCGGGATTAGTTGAAACTCATCTTAGAAATGACTTAAGTATGCATTATACTATATATGCATGTAAGTGTTATACTTACATTATATATTGTGCACTATGCATAAATGTATGTTTTCCATTTTTGAGATGCAATAGTTTGTCTTCTTCTTAAACATTTAAAGTGCCTACATACATAGTAAGAAATAATTGAAAAGCCGATAAAGTTCAAGTTAAACTACACAGTAAAATCTAGTTTGAATTTTAATTAACCATTATTGCAAGAAAGTACATAATTGCATTTGAAAGTAAATGTCAACATGTAAAGCAGTCCAAAAATATAGTTGAAAAAAGAAAAAAGCATTCACAAAAACTTGAAAAATTTTGTAATTTAAACACGATATTGTAAATTACATTTTTAATATTTTTTACATTTGATGGCTTTTGGTTCAGATTTGTTGGTTAAAAGATTAATTTGAATTTTCTTTCTTAAATTATTACTAAAATACTTGCGCAAATCTTTTGTTATTTCCAAGAAGAACAAATTTAGTGACGGTTTTATTTTGGCCTTACCTAGACTAAATTAAAGCTCCTGTTGTAGTTTTTAAGATCTATAATAAAATCGATTAAAAAATTTAAGCATATGTATCTTTCGCGACTATCACACATCAGCTATATCTGTTTTAATTTATACGTAATATATACATAATACATACAGAATAGAGGTTGGAGATAGCGAACATTAGCATTCTGAAGACAGGGCAGGCATACGATACATATCTTTATTTTCATAATGCTCTTAATGAAATTTGCGCACATTAACATATAAATAGGATACGCTATTTTCTTAGTTAATTATTTCGGGAAAATTAAAATTGCCTCCAGATAGAGTTTTTAAATGTTTTGCGAGGAATGTATTCGTAATGGGACCCTTCAGCTGCATACATATAATTAATTACGCCTTTCGAGTAGCACTAAAGAAGTTTCACATATGCAAATTTTCCATTATTACCTCACTTACACAATTTATCTGGAGGACTACGAAATGCTTTTTCGGGCACAAAATCTCGCCTGCACAAGATCTCCAGAGCCGGCACAAGTCCTCCTATTTCTGCTACTCCTACATGCATTAACTTCAATTTGCTTTCAAGTTCGTTAGCTTTCCATAAGGCAAACTCCGGGAGTCCAGGAAAGAGTTGTTTCCTCCCCCTCGGCCTCGGCTCCCTACAGATATCTCTCGGTTAAGAAATTCCTACAATTTATGCAAGGGTTCTGCCAAAGTATGCAAATCTTGCGGACGACTTCATTTCGTATTCAAACAATGTCTGAGAAACACTTCGCAGCAAATTGGATAAGTGTGAGTTTAATAATTGCATGCACAGACAAAAATGAGCCGAAATTTTTCATGTCTTAAACGATACCGAACAGACCTGAGACCTGCTGAGACCTGAGATCTGAGATCTGGCGCAATAAGCCTCGTCCTGGAGTCGGTGCATTCCTGTCCCTCGAAGCGGAGGGCGCTCGTCTAAGACTAGGGCTGGATTAATTCCCGTGATTCATATGCATTTCTGAGACAACCAATATTTCAGAGGAATAGAAAGGATTTATTCCTAGCAATAAATTTGTCACTGGTACACTGGAAAGGTGTGGTACTAGCTTTATTCTCTGTTCTGAAGCTGTGATTCTTCCGATTCTCAAATATTCAAAGTCGAATAAATTACATAAGCGCACCTTCGTCCCTAGGTGCTCCTCCAAAGTCACTCCCTATCTAAACATTTCATCTCGAGGAGCACCAAAGAGTGCCTCAAATTACGAGACTTTCCAAGGTGATCTTAGCCCCGGCCACCCCCGATTGATTGATTACAAAGATATTTACCACGGCGAGCGTCGTCATCACCCGCCCCTTTCTTCACTACAATTAAACGGCATCTCGAAGACGTGGAGTTTCTTCAAATATTTGCAATTCAACGGAAGTGCTGATGATGGGAAATTAAAAAAGAAAACCATTTGAATGACAGAAACTCGTTCCAAAATTGCTCCCTGCCATAGTAAATTAAAATTATCTGGCAAATAAGTCCGCGAAATGATGTGTTGACTGCTCCCCACCCGCTGCTTCGGTAAACGAGCTAGAAAATAATTTTAATTAGAACCAATGCTGTCCTTCGCCCGGAAATCTCGAGGAATCCACGAATCGCTTTTCATTGGGATGGTGATGCCGAGTTGAGGGTTGGGCTGTTTTCTTAGCAAAAAGTTTCAATAAATTTCGAGTTTGTCTCGCACTAAAGTTAAAACTTTGACTGCTGCTAAAATATATTTCGAGGCGCGATGAAACGTTCATTACAGGGAATTAAGAGGGAGCACGCTGCCAACAAGCAGGTCGCGAAGGAACTTTTGGGTTCCCGAGACTTCAAATTGACTTTTACTCAGAGTTGACAAACTTTAACTTCACTTTATGTTCCCGGAGACTCATTTAAAGACGAGTTACAATGCAGATGCCAGTAAATATCATACTAACTCAAAGCTAATCTGTCCCTGAAGATTTTGTAGTTATTGCCAACAAACTCAGTATTGCTGTTAAACCAAAAATTAAATACGTACATGCATAAGTATATAAAATAGATTTGCTTTTGAATAAGTAGGTTT
Source organism: Tolmerus cingulatus (assembly GCA_959613345.1). Classification (NCBI taxonomy): domain Eukaryota; kingdom Metazoa; phylum Arthropoda; class Insecta; order Diptera; family Asilidae; genus Tolmerus; species Tolmerus cingulatus. The sequence goes on along the minus strand of OY390711.1, from coordinate 5,552,143 downwards.
TGTAAGTCTGCGTACCTAGACTTTCCAAAATTTATTCGAACATCAAAGTCAAAGAAAACAGTGCTTAACTTTTGAAGACGTAACTTTTACATTCGCAGTTTTAATGTTGGAATTATGTCTTTAACTCTTGGTTGTCCTGTTGAAAGATTTAATATGATGAAAACTATAACAGCAAATTTAACTCATATTTAATAATTTTAATCATATCACAAATGTATTTGATCTTTGAAATTCAAATTATCTGTAACGAAATGAGCAAATTTTATTCTAATTGGACTAATTTCAAACTTATAAAAATCTAAGATCATAATTTGGTTTTAAGCAAGTCGTTGCAAATTTCATAATACCTGCGGATCTCTTCGGAGACCTCTGTGGCCGAGTTTTATATTATCTGAATAAAGGAACTTCAGCAAAAGAAAGCCTATCAAGTTTCTATATCTATTTTTCTAAAACTCATAAACCTCCTCAAATTGGTCTTCTATCAAAATTCAATTCATTCGTAGAAGAGCAAACATTTTACAAGGATATTTGTAAGGGAACTTTTTCTTAGACTTCAGTATTCGATTAGGTTTCATGTAAAAACAAAAATAAAAAAGGAAAAATAGAAATCTGGGGATGGCCGCCATCGGCAAATCGACAATTTCCTGACTTGAAACAAACAGGCGCAACAAACTGGAGAAAGAAGTATCCAAATTACACGACTGTCACTCAAAAGCCTGTTCTTTGAAAATGTCCAGATAAAACTTTTCGATGGGTTCCGCGCCCTTCGGGCACCCAAGTGAAAAAAAATAAAAAATAAAAATATCCAAAGGAACGCCAACCAGAAAAGTTTTCTTGTAAATTACGTTGAGGGGAATGTAAGCGTCTTCCGGAGGCGAATTTTAACTTATGCAGAACCTTTTAAGGGCCTGAAAAGTTTTACCGGATTTCTTATTTTATTTCTTATTTTTCAGAAACAGAGATATGTGGTGCACCCTTTCACCAAGCACATACGGATGTGTTCATCCGAGCAGGGCAAAAGTTTCCGCTCTTATTGCCTTTTATTACTTTCGATTGATTCACACAGTGCTCACGTAGATTATTATCAAAACATGAAAGTTTCGGTTGTCGGGCCAAAATCTCCGGCAAACTTCTTTTCCCAGAATTTGGCCGAAGTGTGGAATGAATTTAGTGAAGCGCGAAGTTGATGAAAAATTTAAGGAATCAACACATACGAATTTCTTTCGATTGCGACTTAATACATTATATCTTGGGGGATATCTCAGTTCAAGGAAACGGCTATTTGAAGTCATTCTACCTTCCAAATCCTATGTTGGGTCAACACCCCAAAAATTCTCAAAAGATCATTTCTTCGGAAGTATCGCAGCCATAAGTCGAAAGTATATCCTCCCTGATAGCAAACTCGTTTGGAGTTTTATGCTGTTCGACGATAATCCATAAGTTAAATTGGTATTAGCCGTTGGATCCCAACACATTGGGGCTTGTCGTCGAGGAGGCAAAACAAGAAAATTACTCACCTTCATGACCATTCGAAAATTTCATGTTCCGCCTTTTTATGTTGGTTGAAGCATAAATTTGTACAGGTGAAGAACAAGAGGAGGACGTTTTTTATTAGTAGTCGATTGCCATTTATTTCCCTGCCACTTTTGCTGTTTGAGAGCGCACCACAAGTACAGCGAGGTCGAAATTTCACCAGGCCACTGGGTGCCCGCTGGTCTAATTCCTGACCTGGGTGCTATGTGGGAGGAGCCCAGCCGAGTTAATGGTCTCTGAAAGGTTGTGATGGGTCCTAATTAAACCACTTTCAGAGTGCTAATAAATTGAATTCTACTACTGAAAGTAATTAACCTGGTCTGTCCAAAACTACATTTTTCCACTTTATCGCGTTTGTTTGCTAACATTTGAATCAAATAGTATCCTTTTGATTAAATGTTGCAGAGCCACGAATATAATTTCCAAAATCGCATTGCTGTATGCCATCACTTCCACCTCCAATCTCACATCTCGATTTGCCGATCCCTCAATGCTTTTCAGAATAGATCGCTTCGATAACCCGCTTTCATGATACCTGTTCACAGTCATCTCATTTGCCCTTCGGCCTTTGCTAATTAATCATTCATGCTTTGTCAGGTTATGTTTCCTCGGAGCTACTAATGTCGTTTTATGTCTGCAAGCATTGTTTAGGAGCTTTTGTTACAGCGCTTCAATACATAAATTCAAGAAGCTTGACGATGCAACTTCTAAGAATTTTGAAACACCTGCTGTTTCCCTCACAGAAATCTTGATTTGAATAGCTTACATTTGGAGGCGTATCTGTTTCCTACGGTTATTGGAATCTATTTTTATTTATTTATCATACTTATTTCCCTAAATACACTTAGAAAATACTTATCTACGAGTATAACATAAAGAAAATATATCATTCATTGTTTAGTTGCCTTCAAAGGTTTTATTTTCAAAGTCTTCAAGAATCTTTGCAATTAACATGCACTTGTCATATATGTAATATAAAATGAGCAATCGAAATAAAGTACCTAAATGTTTCCTTATTTTCAGCACGTGTAGAATTTTCCGCGGAAATAATTTTAATTTAAGATTTTTCCATAACTTTCCCAGATCGATTATAGGAATATTGATAAATATGTATTATAGCTATACTTGTAAATTCCTAATAATAACTTTTTCGTTTAATATTGAAGGAAGTGTAATTTATGTTTTATATCATTTGGAATTTATATTTACGTATTTAATTTAAAAGAAGAACTATGTGTGAATGTTTTTGTTTCTATATTTTTACTTCATTCCTTTTGTTTATGTTTTTATTTTTAGAAAATATTTATTAATTTTTAACAGGTTCTTTTAAACACTTACAACATTTTTTTTTTTTTTTTGTTAAGACCTACATACATTATTTATGTCTGTTTAATATTGGTACAAGCAAGAGTTTATTATTTTGGGGAGTGTTATTCTATTTCTGCTGCTACGATAAAATGATTTTTCGAAAAAGACCATATTATTTTTGTTAAAGAGAAAATCGTTTTCTTCAGCCAATTTTGAAATTTTAGGTGGGAAGGAAGCGTAGATTAGTCGAATGCGTTTTTCTTGCAATAATTTATTTGCAACTAGTCGATCAAGCAGCACAAACTTTTGCAAGAATGCTTATAAATTGCTTTTTATGAATTAAAAATGACGAATACATATATTGTAAAATAGCAGTAGTACCTGTTGGAGTGCTTTGCTTTAAGATGATTATAAAGTCAATTGCAGGAACTAAATTCTTGAATTTTTTACTTTTACAAATTATAGGTTGAAAATGAATTTTAGAAAAACAATCATAACAAATTGTGCTATCAGACAATCTATCTGCAAATGCTATAAATTACTGAAAAGTAAGTATTAGAAATCGGAATTGGTTGGAACTAGACGATCAGTTTACTAAACATTTATTGAGGAAATATCCCTTTTTTCCTGGTCCTAAACTGTGGGGAATATGGAGCTAAAATTAAAACTCAAGGAGTTCACCTGCAGTCTCACATTAATTACCTCGTCCTGGTCTTCCCATCCGGCATTTGGGCACGTGTACGGGTAATTCTAAATTAATCACTTTCGAGGATAAATGCGCTTTTAAAGTGTTCTCGCCGTTTTGATATATGTGCGACTGCAAATGTACCCATTCAACTGACTAAAAATTATGAAATTGCGCCTCAATGACTGAATTTCGCGTCCCCGCGGCACTCCAGGCACTCGCGCAATACGTGGAAGTTTTCTCGTAAATATTTGTGGCATTTATGGGTTCTTTATTATTTCTGGCCGCGCTTGCCGTCATGGGAATCACTTCGCCGGGAACTGTGTCCCGGCAACATCGGTGTTATATTTTGGGCCACAATTGGAATATCAAATATTTGGCTGGAGGCCACGAGGAGTCAGCACTTTGTTGCGACTCCGTCTTGCGGATGTTTATCTGAATCTCACGCCTGCCGGCACTAGCAACTGCGAACTCCACCTTATTTTTCGCTCAAATTTGATTTTAGTCGTTCTTTATACTCCTTGGTAAGTTTTATTGCTGTTCTGAAATTTTCTTGAGCTGTTTGTGCTTCATACTTTCCTCGGAAAGTAAATGGTTTCTCACTTAGGATTGAGTATCACGTAAAATAATACGCCGAATCGCTGCCGGGGGCTTGGGAGTACTTTAAAATATATTCATTCCTCTTCATGCTGGATCACATCGAGGATATTCGTCGCTAATGGTATTTTCCCGAATTCACCAGCAAAATCACAAGCTGCTTATGACATTCCTTTGTTTCCCTTGTTATTTACCTATAGAAATCCAAACAGCGACATTTTTTTAGAAATTCTCGAATGAAGGAGATTTACATTGAGAGCATGGAATTCCCTTTTAAATTAAATTACCCTTCTGAGCAGCCTCATTACTTTGAAAAAAAAATTTATGTCCTTGAAAATCTGTAAAGCCCTATACATATGTCGCATTCGGCGATTACTCCCCACGTGAGTTCGACAAATAAAAACTCTTATGCCGAAAAAATGCCATTTTGAAAAAGTAAAATTAATACGTAACAAGTTGATTTCTGAAAGAAAATATACACGAGAAAGGACATTAGCTTTAAAAGGTATTCACGGAATGAAGACGAAAGGATCTTCACTGAAATGAGAACTTTTCATGAGCCTTTTTACATTCTTGTTAGAACGAAAGTATGAAAGAAGGAGCATAAGCATTTGGGAGCTCGGTTGGCGCGAAGTAGGCTGAAATTAGAATTTCGCGATTTAAAAGTATTTTCAGAAATAAATCAAAACAAATCTTCAAGTGTGCACAAATCGCTTCAAAGTTTCTTGGAAACGTCGCGAGCTTTTCATACTTTTATTAGCAAGGAAACGTTTTCAAGGGTACTTTGCAGATTTTTAATGAAAGTACACTTTTCCTTGAGAATGGAAACATTCCGCAGTTTTTTGTTTTTACTTCTCGACCACTTGAAGATAGAATGTGATGGAAATTGTTTCCAACCACTTGTTTTCTAGCATGGAAAATGTTTTTAATATCAGGTATTACGTTTGGGTAGTCTACTTATGAATTTTTTGGTTTTAATTTTCGCAAGAAATTTTTGGAGATATCTTTAGTATTCTCAATTCAATTTTAAGCAGTTGTTGTACTACATACATACATACATAGATGACATAAACGTGACAAATTTAATACGCACTGAGTTAGAAACGCTTATGAGAAATGTTAGTTACACGTAATTCATTTGACATTTTGGTTGTATAAAGTAAGAGACACAAAATTGCATGCATTTTTGTAAAATATTGTTAATATTTGTCAAACTATTCCATTATACAATCGATTTGGTATTTGAGTTTTAAGAGACTAACTTTTTTTGTTCAACCAGATTAAAAATATCTAAATTTTTTTGCCGGCAACGCGCCCAATATGAACCGTAACATTTTCCATTTTTCAATCACGTAATAAGCAGGGTTGTCGAATAATCAAGCCCTCATTTCCTAAAATACGCCTGCAACAGACCGAAAAGCGAATTGTTCAAAGTACGCTGGCAATAGGCCCAGAACAACGGAATCAGATAACAATATAGAATATAATAAATAAAAATTGAATAGTTTAACTTTTAATTCCTCATTGTAATCCTTTTCAACTTACATACATACATATGCACTTACATACAAATATTCACCTAAAGCAAGGCAGATAGGTAGTTTTTATATCGATTGCTTTTATAATATCTTGACTTTTAATCATAGTTTTTATTTTACATAGGCGACTGCAGGCTTTGCAGATATTTTTACTCAATATAGAAATAACTGAATGTCAATTTATAGTGAACAAAGTTTGAAGTTTGCATTAAAAATTTTCGTAATATGCTATGCTTTGAATTCCCAGACAGAAGCGATATTAAATATCGAGAAATAACGACTCAAAGAATTAAATAATTACTTGTTTATTCCATTTTTTGTCTTAATGGTAAGAAATACATATCAAAATTTGTCAAAATCAAACTAAAATATAATAAAGAAATAAAATAAAGTCAAATTTTTAGAAACTGTTGGAATGTTAGTGGGCTATCAATTTTGAAATTTTTATCGAAGAGGCTTCGACTATTTTACCAGTCTTTAAAAAAACAGATTTGTTTAGTATCGTAGTAGACTCTGACTGGTTAAGTATACCATAATGAATTTATCTAAAAAATATTGAAGTCTTAATTTAAATAATAATTTTGACAAACCTGGAGATTAATGTAAAAAGGAGTATTTTGGAATGCGTAATAAGTACTCCTTTAAAAACAATTATGCACTTTTCCTTTTTGCTCAGACCAAAATTAGGAACTTTCCACAAGATGTGAATAAGTTTGTTAGAAATTAAATGCATGTATGTATGTACATATGTTAAAAAATTCTTGAAATAAAGAAAACGGAAACGCACTTAAACGGCTCATAGCTGACAATAAGCCAATCTTTTCCACCAAACGGAGTAGCTGCCGGAACAAATTATTCAAAAGGAAAACAATAAATACATCACCGAATACTCCTCATATCATTGTGGGACCTGCGAGGCATTCCCTGGTCCCATGTATGTGCTGTGTCCCTGGCGAGATTTATTTGTACGCTCTATCACAAATGACGTAGAAAAATTGCCGTGAAATTTCCGCAAATGACAAATCTCTTTAGCTCTGGCACTTTCTTATTCCCAGCCCGGGAAACCTAGTTCATATCTCCCTGAGACACAAAATGTCTCCGAGTCATGTACACCAACAACACCAACAATGGCTAGAAGAAACCCAACGCAGGCGAAAGGGCTAGGGGCTGGGGTTAAGGGTGTGTGGGGCTTTCTTGGGAGGAAAGTCATAATCTTAGATGCTCAGCAGAGGCCAGGGGTGATGGGCGTAAGACAGGTTTAAAGGAGTGTTTCAAAGCTGCTTATGTAGATAAGTTTTGCCCCCTTTCGGTGGTGGGACGCCTTGTTGGATATTGTTAACACACCTGACATGAATTCGCACGTAACATTCATCAGATGCTCGCGATAAAGGCGGAATTTTTTCCTCCTTCGTTTACCTTTGTTGCAAATGGTAGCTGAGGGAGAATACTAACAACCAAAGATAAAATAAAATGTTTGCAAAAACCCAACGAGTTTGTTGACAGTGTTGCACAAGACACCTCCAGACTTAACCTGCAGAGCAACTTAAAGTTAATTCCATTGATTCGAAAAAGTTCCATTGGTCTTGGAAATTTCAAAGTTGCAATCTATTGTGGGTGTAATCGTCTGCCATAATGGGATAATAATTTTTAAAATAAACCAAACCGAGCTTCTGTGCCGTTGCGTCCACGCGATGGTCCCCACCAAGTTCATTTAACCGCCGCAGTAATTTCACCAATGAGAGATAAACACAATAAAAAGCTTTTCTTTCCCAACTTAACTCGTAGAGATAAATAATTATCTTCCGAGACTGTTTTTACGATTACTGGAAACGGCAAAAAGTTGCTCCATAAAAGTTCCATTTGTACAGAGCCATATACTAAATGGACAAAGGGAAGCACCCGTGCAATTTCATTCAGCGAATTTCACGGTTCTCCTGGGATCACTTGAAGCAAAACCTTGACCATTTCAAATTGTATCATCCCATCTACAGCAAATCCCTAACTTTATACCCCCCAAAATGGGTATTGAAGATGCTGTCTTTAGCCATCGTACGCGTAATTCTCATTCGTTTGCTCCAGCGACTTTGTTAACTGGCAGCGGGTCAACAAATAAATAATTCACCCCTTCACTCCTCTCAGGACTGAAATTGGGTTCTATTTGAAGTGAATTTTTATATTATATTTCTGAGCAGCATTCAGCATTTGATATCTGAGGTATTTCCCTTGAACCATCGGAGCATTTCGAGCTGCGATGCGACACACTATCCCTCGGGAGGGTGGAGAATTTAGCTCCCAAAATGGGGATCGGACAACAGCTCTATTTCGTCCATTTGGTGTCTAGGAGCGACTAAAGTGCTGTAAAATCTCCCTACCGTCGTCTTCAAATTCATTTGGGATAGCTCGAAAAAGAGACTTCAATAATCTTTGGAAGCTCTTTGATATTTAAATCCTTTTCCAATGGTATTGATTCCCACGATGTTCGCACCTCGAACAGACTACAGTGGAGAATGTCAACGTGGAAAATGAAAAATGGCAGAAATGATATTTTACGAAATCCACACATTCAAGAGGTAGAATTGGTTGCAGTAAATTTGACACCACTATTCATTTGGTTTCCATTTAAAGGGAATAAAATATTTTATGTACGAAAATATTATAGAAAAAATTACGTACCTATATTATGTAGGAAAATTATTTTCGCTTTCAAGACGAGTTTGTGTATTATGTACCTGCCTACGAATCAAAAAGCAAAAAAACTCTATGGCTTATGTATAATAGTTATGTTCAAAATACGTTATATTGTATACCTCAACTCTTCAAACCTATTTCCTCCCTACAAATTGCCGTGGTAGGATATTTTTGTTTGTAAATTAGTAACCTTCATTTATCTAGTACATTTTGGTACAATATTACAGTAAATCAGTGTCATTTATTTTTATATTTTGAAAAAAAAAGAAAGAAGAAAAACAACTTTCAAAGCCAATTTTCTTGGAAATCTAATAAGAGTTAAGGATACACTAAACCGAAAAACAAGATAACAACTTAACAACATATTGATGAGATTCAACCATTTTAGAATAACTCAAAATTACATGTGGATTTACGACGATACCAATTACCACGTTTGCATGTAGGATTAAAACTACTTTGACCTCGACATCAACTTCATTTATAAGCTGGTTTAGTCGAAAACGGTGAGTCGAGAAGTCGAATGTAACTAACATAAGTATGTATTAATTTCCCTATATACTTTAGACCTAATTATTCTATTAAATTTCCATCCTATTAAGAGTTAAAATCGATTTTCTTTCGTGAAACAAAAACAAGTGAACATTTTATTATTATAATCCAAAACAACCGTGACTTGAAATTATCTCTGTTATTATTTATTCTAATCCTTGCGGCGCTTGATAAATATTCATTACAACATACACTTTCTAAATTTAACAGAAAATTCATCCCGAAGATGCTCTGTAGCAGGTCGGATCTACTTCAAAAGATCCATTTACTTACAGTTCCATTTATATTACCAAAAATTTGCATAACCTTTTACGATTAAAAGAGGTGAAGAAATTTATAAATCAATTAAGAAATAAAAGGTAATTTGCGCTACGTTTAACTCGCTTGATAATTCTTCCATCACACTACCACTTGCAAGACGCTCTAATAAATTAAATGGGACGTGAGGCAGGAAAGCGATTTGTGTGAAGTTTATGGTTATATATAGTTGGAGCCCGCACGGTAATATCGCTGAAAATAATTAAGATGCCGTCAAATTATGCCGTAAAAGTAGGAGGCAAAATTTATAACGTGAACGGTATTATTGCCATCAGTAATTTACCAATTCCAGTGATGATGAACTCAATTAACGCCGATTAAATTGTCACGCCACCCTCAGGCAATTGTGCGAATTCCATCATGTGAATATTGTTAATTAACACATAGTGTTAATAGAGGTACCTTAATTCACAAAAGGAATAGCACCCTGCTACATTTAAAACAGGTTAAAAGTATTTCAAATTTCAATTCACTATCATTGAGGATATAATTTTTAAGAAAATACATACATATATAACAAAAAAATTACGACTGTTATAAAATAAAAAGATATGACTACTTAACATTAAACAAAATAGTTTTGGAAAAAGTTTTAATTTGTTTTATTTTCAAACTAAACAGATTATGTATTTTCCAAATTTCTAGTAATTTTTTTAATTTAAAAAAAGTGAATTAATAGCGCTATAAACCATTAAAACCCACATTGACATTTGGAATTGCTTAAATAATAAATAATGAAGAAAATTTATCTGATATTTTTATCAGAATTCAGTCGGTTTGCTAGTGTTAAATCTTCGTAACAACTTGAATCTAGGCTTTTTGATATTAGCAACTCACTATTTACAGTAAATCGAATACATATACCATACATGTTTAGTTTAATTTTGAACAGTTACAAATGTAAAAAGAAAATAAATAGGGTATTGTTTTCGGTAATGATATGCCATGACTCCAATAGTTAGTTTAATGTTATCTGGTCTAGATTGGGCTTGGGTTTTAATGGGTTAGTTAACAAACAAGTTGTAGTAAATATACTTTTGTTATTAAAAAAGTACAAAATAGAGTGAAAACTCAATTATCCGGCGTTCAGTTATACGGATTCGCGATTATCCGGACTACCAGCCGCGACAAAATATATAACTTTATACAAGTAAAATCTATGCAAGGATTGACTTAGCAGCAATCAAGAGCAAAGTGGTTCACGTCAATTACGAAATATTTTAACCCAAATTACACTATAAATATTTTATTTCATGATTAAGGTTGCAGTATTTCAGTATGTAATTAAAGAAAATTATGTACATAAATACATTAGGTATATGAGGTATCTATTAATAATTTCTGAAGAAACATTGACTTTTGTTGAAGTTTATTTTATTTTTTTAATTAACACCTAGCATCATGTATTATACGTATCGGATTATCCGAATGCCTAAAGATAAAAATTAGCCCGGGTAATCGAGTTTCCACTGTAGTAGCTTTAAGCTTTCGAATTGGTGTTTTTTATATTTTTGATAAATGTGTTATGCCTGTTCTTTTTGAAAATAACTTTTACAAATTCTCCAATTGAAAATTCTTGTTCATTAAACACAAATTTTCTAAGAAAAATTAATTTGAAGTGTTCGGGCTAGATACATCACCCAGACATTTAATCGTATCAGAACGCTTTCCGTAAGATACTTAGCATGCCAACAGATAACCTCGTATTCAATTACTTGAAATTAGAAGAGCTCTAATTGGCCTCAATGCCAGAGCAGTTAATCATGTTGTAATCTGGGAACTAACTTCGTTTCCGGGATACAGTCTAATCAGAATATCCGGATTTGTGTCAAACACTTATTTAATTAAAAACAGAAACGAGACATTCATCTTAAACGGTTCGTCACAACAATCCTGGCGGAGCCGAAGTTACAGCTCGCGAAATTTCACATAGAAGCGAATAACTAACTGTCGCTTATCAAACAACTTGGGTAATTTGGTTACATGCTTGAAAACTTGAAAATTTTCTGTGCTCGTACACCCCGAACCCCGGAAACGTTCCTGTTTTCCAGATGAATGTAAACATTTCCGCTATCAGGGAATTTTCAATGAGCAAACGTTTGGAATGCGAATGTGTTGCTAATGAACAAACACCATCGCAATTCGAATGCATGTGGCCGGGAGCTCGTTACATTACATTACACAGTGATGGCATGAAGTCTTACGCCCGCTGGCGGGATGCTGGCGAATTTAATTAAGAAAAGTCCCATCCGAATGAGTTCCGAATTTGCGACAAGCCCCCTGTGGAGCCGGCGGGCGGGCCCTAATCCTTTATGCGATTTTTAATTATTTCGAGTACATAGTGAACCGCCTCCCGGGAACGCCATCTGTGCGCCCCATGAAAATTTCAGGAGCCCGAAATGTTTTTGATTTAAAGTCCCTTAACAGACTGCAGGTCGCAGGATAATCAAATTCCGGCCACAGTTTCCTCTGCATCGTCCTGAGACTAGGCATTTATTTTCTACTTGTCCTTGACGCCGAAGCTATTCCAATAAGCAGCACAACGATACCGAGGATTTACGTCTTTCATTCCGAATAATTCGTCCCTCAGGAACTTGGGGCCCTAAATAACTTACCGTAGAGAGGTCCTGGAAAGTGAGAGCCTTAACCGCTCCTCGACATACATGTCTACGACCGCAAAACTCCCATGTGCGTGCGTGTGTAATGAGAATCTTAAAAATTTCCTTTTTATGAGGTGGCGGGGAAAGTGCCATCCTCGAGTGGCTATAAATTGCGAGCTCCATGGACGAGACTTTTCTTGCGAAATTGAACGTATTGATTTAATGGCATTCCTGCCGGTATCGGTGGGTTCAATGCGTCATTGCTGTAATTGTCCACTTTGCGGTTGTCGCATTTTATGGCCTGCCACGAGGTGTTAATATTTTAGTTAGGCGCCACATTGTGTGAAAAGATTCCGCTCGATTACGCACTTCTGTTTTGCCTCGATGGGGTGCGTAACAAAAGCGTGTGGCGTGTACACGTTATGCTCATGTATGATAAATATAATAACAAATATATACCAAAACAACAGTAGAAAGGGGTTCCGGAATTCTGAGTAGTTCATGTTATTTTCTTAATATGTATTCATCGAACGATGTCTCCTGCTAATAAAAATTTAATCAAAATTGAAAAAACAATTTACGGTTTCCATTATATGTATTATAATAAAGAAACAAAAATTTACAAATAATAGTATGTATGTACATATGTACCATATAATATGAAATTTCTTCATCCGACCTATTTTATAAGATCGGATAAAATTCTGTAATACAAACCATTTTAATCTAGTCTCTAATCACAGTCACGAATTTTCAAATACTTATACGCAAATTTTCTTTTGAAAATTACATTCCGCTTTGTGTTCATGGGTTCTATTACACCTACAACTGGTATTTTATAGGAACGGAAATTTTCAAAGTTGAACCTCACTTCAAGTAAACATGTCTTTAGTTTATTTTTCTTTTATCTGCTTCTTTGATTGTGAATTTCAAAATATCACCCGAATAGATGAAAAATTAGACTGTGACCCTCAGCAGGATATTTTAAACGTATAATAAAGACTTATTATAAAAGGTACCAAATCCTAGAAATTCTAATGTTTATACGATAAGATATTATTCCAAAATATTAGGTTTAAAATTATAATGAAGATTTGCTTTTGAATAAAAAAAGATTACGCACATATACTTATATGTAGATGTAACACTAATTGATATTTTTAATGTTCGATTATATTATATGTAGAAAAAGTGATAAATAACAAATTCCATTAGGTTTTTTTTCGGAGATATTCCCAAAACACCCGGTTTTTTAACAAAATTATCGTTGCACAAATTATAAATCCTTTTTCAATGTTTTTTATATCTTAGTCTAGTTTTAAAAATGAACACATTTACTTCCAAAAATTTAAATTGAAAAAACAAATTAACAAATTAATAAAAACTGCCGATTTAATAACAACATCGAAAGGGCAAGTGCTTACTTAAAAATATCTAGTATATTATGATCTTAAGAAAGATTAGAATGCCATTATATAAAGCAGAGAAAGCATGTATTTTTTTGATGAATACTTTGCTTGTGGACCGAATTTGCTAATATTTGTTTAACCGTATGGAGATAGTAGTTAATTACAGTGAATTCATTTAGGAGCAGTTAATTTGTAGAGCTCTATCTCTTAACAAATTAGGTCTGGGCGCATTTTGCTTTGTGGGTATAATTAGAATTCAAAACGTTAATTGTGACAAGGATAGTAGCGTTTTACAAAATGAATTTTGAATTTTGAGAAATACATTTAGCATGTACAATTTTATTATTAAAGCATGAAATATTTAATCTAACAAATCAGCTTTCAAGTTATCAGCATGAAGGCAAAATTCCTTAGCATTTCTTAATATAAAATAAAACTTCCAAGAAATTTTCCTATAATTAGGAAGTTATTTTGGGACGAGAGGAATTTTTTGGAGCACCCCTAGTGCTCCAAATTCAAAGAATCCATTTCTTCGATAAAATCAAGCCAAATGAAGTTGAAATCAGAGTAAATCATGGCTAAATAAATTGTACGCCACCACCTAGGTTATCCAACTGAAAGCCCTTCAAATTTTCTGAAATTGTGCGAGTGGGGGAAGGAAGCAGTGAAGCGGTGGCTTTTAAACCTAGGCAAGAGGCAACGTTAGACCAACTAGGGACGTAAAAAGAGTGTTTTATGTCGCACGTAAAATTAGGAAACTGAGTTAGCAAGTTCAAAGGAACCTTCAAGTTTGCCCAGGTACACGTGAGATGTGGCACATAATTACATTCGTGACCGAAAGAGAACTAAAATTGTTGTGTTACGGACGAAGATGTGATGCTTTAAAATCTTCTCCAATTTGCCTAATGCATTGGTCTAATTACCTGAAGTACTTTCAAGTGGCGAACCAGGCCGGGAACTCCAGGAAGCTGTGGAGGAGTTTTCCTCTTAAATATGGCCCAATAGACCTCGAACGCATACATGCTCTGGTGTACTCCTGTTCCCGCAAAACTACTTTCAGCCATTTCGTTTGGAGTAATGAGATTAACCCGAATGGCTGGGAATGGCACGTTTTACAGGTTCAATGGCTGAACGTCTTTATTACCAACTCTCGCCACAGGATCCCTTGATCCTTCTAGTTTTGTGGCAAATGAATTCCCGTCATTAATTTTGGGTTTGGGTCGATTTAGTTTTAGCCATAAAGGAAATGGCTAAGTGACTCCGTTTCCCTACAGTCGAGCCCCCCATTAGTGAAGATAGTGTAAGCGCTTGATGGGTCTGCCTTTTAACACTTGCATAACCTCGAGCCCTGCGAGTTTTTCCAATTTTCATCCTTCAAACTTGATAGGGGTAATCTCCTCGCCAAATTAGATTTCTTACATATCATCTCGTTTCGTACTGAAGCATTTGGCAATAACGAGAGGATTTCTAGTTTTCTAAATATTCCTGGTGTCTGTAAAAATTATAAACTCAGTAACTAACTGAAAGCAATTTTAACGATTTTTATTTTTCAACAAAATATTTGCCATTTCCATAGTTTGCCGAAATGTTCAAGGCGATACCACTGTTTGCAAGTTGAATAGATCCGTACCATAATTCAGAAACTCGCTCTAAGGCGAAAAAATATGAGCAGGTGAAGGAATATGGAAATGAATGCTCAAGGACTACAAATCTGAATCTGATTTGCGGATGCCGAAATTATGCTGGATTTATGAATACAAACAGCCCGGGCGCGCACTCAAGGCCTATGCACATTCATGTTTTTCTCAGTTTTCCTGCAGTTGAAAAGAGCCCGTAGAAACAAGCGATTTTAAAAGAATTTCTGCAGTTTTATACTCCGCCATATTTCGTAGTAAATATTCATCAAGACAGCTGAGATGGCGCTAACGCCGAGGACAGCCATCTCTAGCTCTCGACTCCGAAATATTTCCGTATCATTCAAAAGAAGTTAGAAAGCTCTTAAAGTTAAAACCGAATTTTGCGAGGCCCCAACCACCCCCACCGTCGTCTTTATGTCTTTTATCTCCGGAGCTTAAGCGGCAAAGGAATTCCGCTTCTTTCACTTCTTTTTCATTGAAGGCGTCTTGGGGAGGAAATTGCTTGTTCAAACGATATGAGTTTTGTTTTCCGTTTATTTCTACTTATTTCCTGCTATTCCCCTGGATTCCACTTCCGCAGCAATGGAAACTACTACAGTTTTGAGCCACCCTGTGCGATCACGATACAAAAAACAACCTTCCCAGCAAAGTGGTGTGCTTTTAGATGGCGGAATAAATTGTCACTAAAAACATATTACAAGCGAGCTGAGACGTAATACATTTTTGTTTCCAGGGCGCTATCAGCCACGCTTCCGCATTCCCGAGCAGGAGGTGCTCCCTAAGACGGTTAATCATTTTTTAAAGGAAATGCGCTTCAGATGGTTCTCAATAGAATAGTTCTGCTCAAGATGTTTATGGTGAACTCTCCGGTATGCTTTTTGAATCGCTTTTTTTCTCACTTTAGTTTTTTCATGTTTTTTGTAAGGTTTGCAGCATACGAATCCTTGTGGTACTCATACTCTGTCTCTATTTGAATCTTTAGCACTTATTTGCATTTTGTGACAAGAAAAACATTTCTGGTAAAACAAACAACTATGTATTTGTCAACTATTGTCTGTCAACTTTAATTCATGGATTTAGATCCACGCAAATTCACAGACTTCTGAAACACAAAATCGAAGATCATTCGAATTTTAGCTTATGGAAAAACGGTTCCGACTTCCGTTCTGGAAAATGTTTGAATGTAATAATTTTTTGACAGTTTCGTAAATGTGTCTTCAAAATGACTTTTTTTAATTTTTCGAAAATTATACATGCTAAGTAAAGAATATTTTTGGATTTCAACTGCGTAACGTTTTTCTTCAAACCTTGTTTTCTGGGAAACCTTTTCAAATTTTCCTGCTTTTCCAATATAAAACATCATTGAATGGAATTGTTCACATCTTCTCAGAAAAGTAAAACGCAAAGGAAATGTAATATTGATTTAAAAAATAATATCAAAGACTTTGATATCTCTGCATTATGAAAATATCTACTCTTAAAACATTTGAGTTATTATTTTTGGTTTGACTTTTTCTAAGGTAGCGTGATTTGGATTTAAAATTATTTATAATTTTGTAGAACATTTCCTAAAAACTCTTTCTTCACGACACTCTAGGAATTATAGATCGTTAGGTTACTGAAAAAATAACAAATTTAATTTTTGCGCCTTTTCTGTTTGAACATGTTAAAATAATTATTTATTAGCGCAGTACTTTACGAATTTGCCCAAATAAAGTTATGAAGGACATCTTAAACATTGAAGTAAATAAATAAAATTTGGGAAAAAAATTAGTAAAAATATGCAAAACCTCATTTTTAAAATTATGTTTTTAAATTAAAGCAATCATTGAAACTGATGAAATGTTGGAGGACACCTCTTTTTTAAAGACTGCGGTTTTTTTCCACTAAATAAACTAAAATAAGACGGATAAATCAGAAGTCACTTTGAAATATTTTGAAAGCAGTTAATTTCAAGTAAAATAAAATACAAATTTGTGGTTTTTACATATTGGTGTAATATAATCTAGCATGCAGTTTTCTAACAAATTTTAATTTTTTTCCATTTAGAATAGTTTTATTTTCTAAAACACTAAACAAGTGCGGTAATATCTCTGTATATAAGTACCACTAAATATTTTAGTCATAGATGCGAAAAAATGCTCTTCTATCGTGAGACTTTGCAAACGAGTTTCCAAAGCATAGCAAATATTATATAAAATCCCTGGTATTGCCCACTGCGGCATATTTTAATGCGAGAGATGTGGTGTAGGAATGTTCCTTGTCATTGTAGTTTCGTTTACTTTATTTAAGCTTATGATCATTTGTAAATATACTTAATTACATTTGGTGCTAAAAGAGACATTGTAGCAAAGAAGAAATATTCTTTTACTATAGGATTTTAAGAAAGATGTTTCAATTCTTTCTAAAACCCAGTAAAAATGTTCCTGGTATTTTCGAATATAGCTGCTGTACATACATAGGTATAAATTGCAGAAAATACCTTTAGTAATAATTAAATTGGTGAAATGATATAAACTTAGGTCTTGGTGGTTATAATTTTTTCCATCGTTGCTTAAAAGTAATCCCATTTAAAGAATTACTTATTTTTCAGAAGATCTGAGACTTCCTAGCCAGTGCTATTTTAATTTTAAAATGGAATTCATCAAGAGAGCTAGTCTGAAAGACGACACAATCTTGCTAAAATAAAAATTTCAAATAAAACTTTTACGCTGGAAAATTTATGATGCTTTTAAAGAATAACAAGGAAAAAGATCATCATTTTTTCTTTTGATAGTTCCAGCGACGACTTGTTATATATGGTTGAATTACGAAAAGCACTGCCGTCGAGAAAATTCCCCAAAAAATATATACGTGTATATATATTGGGATCAGCCTCCAAAAATTTCCTGAAGGGAAGGCTTTAACCGCATAAAAGTGGGCGATATCGTTTATTGCCCATGAAAGTAAATCATCCTGATGAGTCGTTTCCTTTTATATCTGGCCACGTCCAGTTCAATTTCATTTGAACTAATATACCTTCTGGCATGGCGGTGGAGGACATTAATGTTTTATGAAGATGAGCTCACCGACTGCTCAGCCTCCGAACCGATTTAAGCTAAGTAACTCATTGAAGCTTTAAGCAGAAATTAAATGGTCTTGATGTGATATGAAGTGGTGATGGAGAGTCCGGCGGTTATGTTTTCTCGGAAAGCGGCCTTCTTTTCCCGACTTTATGATAAGGATGAATCGGACGTTTGATACCCTCCAACAGTTCGGTGGATGCGAGAAAAGCCAGTTGGAGCAGGGATGTGGGAAACGAATATATTTTTAAATTAAAGGACTTCTTCCGAATAAACCCTTCGACTCAGTAAAAGAAACCCTCAACGCACTTATGTAAGAGCTCGTTAAAATGTTAATGATAATGAAGATGCCTTTTCTTTTATCAAAAACGACAAAAACTCCTAAAAGGACACCCTCTCCAGGGGCGGAGGAGGAGCCTTTTACCACTTTTCAACTCGTCACTTCCTTCTTCAGGGGGCTTTCGACTGTACCATCAAAAGGCACGAGGCAGCGTACCACTGGTTTTTATTGTGTTTGCCAGAAAGTTGTCGCAATAAAAGAAGTCTAATCAGGAACCGAGTTAATGAGGCATGAAATAGGGAATGGAGAGATTAACTTTAGTATTCTTCAGAAACTGCCATTGGTGCTAGCGTCTTGTGCTGATTATTGTCATGATAAAATTTTTGTGCACCACAGGAAAGGGTTGCGAGGAGGTGTTTACAACTAGGCAGCCAAGTAAACTGATGGCGAACCATTAAGAAAATGAGTCACTTCCAAATTTTGATAGGTTCAAAAACTTGGTCGCCTCTAATTGAGATGACATCTTCTCTTCTGAGATTTTATAAGTAGCGGTTTTTAGGCCTCGCAGAAAAGTTGAAGAAGTTACTTTCTCGAAAAAACTTCAGTAGCAATTTTTAAGTGCTCCGTCAAACCGCCCTGGCTGAATTATACAAATTCTCGTCGCTTTGAAAAGATGTATATGTATTTACATTTACAACGCACCAGATAAATCTAACGAAGTATAAAATTTCATAATTTTAATTAATGTTCATTAACAGGTATTAATACCCATAAAGTACTGAAAACTTCTTAAAAATATATATGTAGGTGCCAACGACACATGGGCATACATATGTACATATATGCTGTATTTTGTGCATACATACATGTAATAGAATCCAAAAATATACTATGGTTGGGTAAATCGGATTTAACTCAATGATATTGAAAGGATGGCAAAATTCAAAATGTTTGTCCATACAGTCAAACGCACTAGAAATAAATTAACTATTGATAAAAAATTTCCTAAACGTATTCCGAACGGGAAAATTTCCCGTAAACCCGCAGACCCAGAGCTTTCGGAGTTACGGGCTTTTGAGCAATTTTCCCGTAAACCCGAAAACCCGTAGAAGAGTAATGCGGGTAGAACTTTTCTTGGTTAGTCAATAAATGGTTACCATCAACGATCGTGAACCCGTAAACCAGTTAAACGAGTTTTCATTTTTTTTTAGTTACCCATGAGCCTATACAACAAGCGTATCTGTGACGTAAATTCTTAAAACAAGCGGTCAAGGAAAACTTGGAAAAACAATTAGAGTAAAAAGGGAACTGAGTTTACCACCTACTTGACAGAAAAGTGCTATTAGCAAGAAACTAAAAGGGCTTATTTTATTTTAGATTTTTTGTTTTTCTATAAATCTGAGACGTTCTTTACTACATGAGCAAACCACCCGATTTAAAAACTTGAATGCTGAAACATCTATCGTTATCCCACATTTGTAGGAATTTTCGGAATTTGGTTTCAAGGGTTGATTGGTTATTTGAGACCAAGAGATAGGAGTTACATAATCTACTCCTGGGAAAATTGATTTTACTCAGAATCGAGAGGACAGTGGAATTTAAGGTTTGTCCGAGTCGAATGAGCTCATAGAAAAAAAAAACAAGAAGGTGGTCCCGAGAAAATATCGAAAAATTGTGGTAATTTGTTCCACTGGTAGATGTGTACATAGATCGGTGATATAATTTTAATAATATATTCTTCGTTACTAAATCCTCTAATTATTCTTTTCTTTATTTTCCCCACAGAACTCCATTGCCCGGGACCAGGACTCTGGGAGGTGAGCGACCCACCTGCTTTAAGAAAACAACAATAACAACAAAAACAATATGTTAAAATTATTAATAAAATTACATGTATAACTTTGCATTTTGCACAAGGCCAGTTTAATTAATAAAATGTTTCTTAATTTGTATGCACTGGACCAGACGAACATGTTTAAGTTTTAATAAATTAATATTAATCGCATGTATTTTAAGTTCAATTTGAAAATCCCGAATTTGTAAAAATTAATTAACAAATAAAATAAAATAATAATGATAAAATAATTTTTTATTTACCGCCCCGTAAAGTAAGGTGTGTTTTCTGGAGGAAATAATTATTTGAAAAGAGGAAAAAGAAAAATCTGCCTTCAAGAGAAGCGCTTCTCAATTTTCAAAACTTGGGAACAGGAGCCCAGAAATCGCAGCAGGTGTAACTTTCGCCCCCCCACACTCCGCATTTTCTACGAAAAATCCTCGCCCAAAAACAACAGGGGCCCAGAAATTGTAGCAAGACTGGAAAATCAAAATATAATTATGAATGAACATTGGGGTAGTCGCGCGAGTGAGACAGACTAACGAGAAACTTGTAGAGAGAGAAGGATCGAAACAATCAAAAACACTGGAATTTTCGTGGAAATACAAATTTTACAGTTAGAGAGTAAGGACGCTGAGAGAGATGAGTGAGACAGCGATAGCATTCTCGCTGTGGAATGAATGCGACAGACAGTGTACTAAAATCAGGGGACGATGAGGGGAAGTGTCCTGAAAAAGAATTTCTCAGATGGACTGAGAGTGAGAGAGGAGCCTACGTCATATCTAAGAATCGACTTCAGACCGCCATGTTGGATTCTCGATTTGGTTTGGAGTTCACTCAGTTGGCTGGAAATCGGACCGCGGTGGGGTTTCTTTCGTCGCGTGCGCGGAATGCTTTAAGTAAAAATCTAATTGAAAATAGTGAAGTGCACTTAATTGTTGTGTCGTTTTCCTCTCCTCGTCGGGCGTTCTCAGTTCAAAACCCGAATCGCAGAAAAACGGGACGAATTGCGCATTTGTAATTCCTTGGGGCTGCCGCAGAGCCCCCAACTCGCGGCTTGACAGCGCCCCCGCCAGCGGAGCCCCTGGCGGCAGGCAGCTGAGTCTCGCGGCGGCCGGAAAATTGCGCTCCTCTTGACGTTTCGAGTTCTTTGTCAGTGATCACTTGAAGAAGTTAAGTTGTGAAGATTCTTTGGACCGGGGAAGGACAGGGCGGTGAGTAAAAAATTATTTTAAACATTTTATTTGTTAATTAATTTTTAAAAATACGATGAACTTCAAATTCGATATACATGCGATTACATTTATTTACATTGCGAATGAAGAAACTTAAAAATGTTAAACGTCTTTTGGGCCAGCGCATACAAATTAAGAAACATTTTATTAATTAAATTGCCCTTGTTCAAAATGCAAATTTATGCATGCAATTTTAATAATAACTTTTACATATTGTTTTTGTTGTTATTGTTGTTTTCTTAAAGCAGCTGGGTCGCTCACCTCCCAGAGTCCTGGTCCCGGGTGATGAAGTTCTGGGGGAAAATAAAAGAATAATTAGAGGATATTTAGTAATGAAGAAAATATTATTAAAATTATATCATCGATCTGCATATCTACTAATAGAACAAATTACCAGATATCTAAATATTTTTCGATATTTTCCCGGGACCACCTTCATTTTATTTTGCTATAAGCTCCTTCGACTCGGAAAAGCCTTAAATTTCCTGTTGATTCTGAATAAAATCAGTGTTTTCCAGGAGTAGATTATGTAACTCCTATCTCTTGGTCTCGAATAACCAATCAACCGATGAAACAAAATTCTGAAAATTCCTACAAATGTGGGATAACAATAGATGTTTCAGTATTCAAGTTTTTAAATTGTGGGTTTTGCTCATGTAGTAAAGAACGTCTCAGATATATAGAAAAACAAAAAATATAAAATAAAATAAGGGCTTTTATGGTTTTGCTAATAGCACTTTCACTTTTTACTCTAATTGTTTTTCCAAGTTTTCCTTGACCGCTTATAGTAAGAATTTATGTCACGGGTATGCTTGTTTTATAAGCTCACGGGTAACTAAAAAAATGAAAACTGGTTTAACCGGCTTATGGGTATTAGAAAAACTCTATTACTCATGAAATGCGAATTTTGATGAAAAATTACCAAACGACCAATTTCACCTCTTAGTAGAGAATTATATACATATATGAAAAGGTTTGTTTTTTGCAGAAATACGTTGAAAAATGTATTATATAACATCGCTTTTATCCTCTAATAATCATCAGCGACGTGATTGGCTATTGTAAATTGGTAGAAATTGTGTTGCATGCAGTTAAAAGTTTTAATCTGGACGGCTTCGACTATTGTTTCTTATTTCTATTGAGATTTCTCCGAACGGGTTTCACGGTGTGTGTCTATCCTGATTCCAGATAAAAGTTCTGATAATTTGTGAAGCTCTGCTTATGATAAAATTTCAAAAGTAGTTGCGTTATTTGTCCGTTGACAAATGATAAATAGTATATTCTATCCACATGTCTTGATGCTAAGGCACCTTATCCCAATTAAAAGTTCCAATAATTTAATTTGCCCTCGTTTGCTTTGTATCACAATTAGTAAGCTCTTCAGCACACCTCAAGGGCTCTTCACAGTCCAGTGTAAGCAGGTTATCCTTGGGGTTCGGTGGTCAGTTCCAGGGTACCCCACATTTCCACAGCCCTCGCCACCACAGGCGCAGATCTGTCGTCATGGCAAACTCTTCCACGAACGTTAGCGAGATTGACGCACAGTAGCTCGAAATCACCTCCTCATTCATATCAGAAGGTAACAAGATTAATTTCAATTTCCTCTGCAAATAGGATAACAAGAGTCCCAGCCTAGACGACGGGATTGAAACAACGTAGTTCTAGAGAAAACTGGAAGCCATCGGCATCCTGTAGGAAGTTATCGTCCCCAAATTAGCATATTTTACATCCAAGCAAAGTTTATCTTGTTTAATTTTTATCCTTTATCTCTTCCGACATGTTGAAATGCTTGTTCAGCTGCGATTTTTTACATCCACATTGGTGGATATCCTCTGCCGGTTGTAACGATTTTGTGCTCCAAATGTTGGTTATTGCCTCTAAAACCGAATACACCGGCTTCTATCATATGTAATATGATTTCGTCATATTCAATATTTATACATTTTCACAAATTATTCTACAATATATAAATATAGAGAAGTTTCTTTTTTAAAATATTTAAAAACTGCATTAAAAAACAATTCAAGTTATCGATACCGACCAAACATAATTAAATAATAACATACTGCGAAGGGTTTTTTGGTACATTATTATTGAATTCAAATATTATTTTTGAATGTTATTTTAAAACTCAACTACATTATATGTACATGAATAAAAAGTGGTTTGCAATTCATCGATCATGAACGCTTTTGTTCGATTGGCCGGAAAAATGAAATTATTCCTTAATTGAACGGAATGAATACAAATCGGGTTTTATAGTTAATGGATAGTTAAATCTCTAAATAATAAAATAGAAACTGAGAATGTAAAACTTGTAAATTAGTTTTATTTTGAGCGTGGCTTAATTCTAAATCTACATATACATATTCTTGAAAGGTTGCCTCAGAACTTTAAATAACAATATGTTCCTACTTTTTCAATGTTAATTTAAAGGGCATGTGATTATTTAGTTCGTTTTAGTGAAACATTTATATTTTAAAATATTTAATATGCATACTTTGCTATTCATGTATTTTATAAATTTTTTATATAGAGATTAAATTAAATCTTTTAATTTAATTAAATTGTGGGAGTTTTGGACGTGTAGCTAAAGTTTAAATAGATTTACACTGTACGAATGACATGAATAATATATGAACGTGCCCAAATGACGCGAGATTGGACAAATGTTTCTCTGATAAACAAAGATGAGTTCGTTAAAAGTTTAAAACTTTACATTCGAGGCAACGTCACCAGTAAGTAAGGGAAATAATTTGAAGTCCCTCGGGCGACTTATTATCACATGAGCTGGAGTTAAGCTGAAGTTTTCTTAACTTCGTTGGCCTTAAACATATCACCTTCTGACTGGAATTAGTGAGTAATCAGCAATTGTGAGGAGATTTTTCTCGAAAATCCCTATCCTCGGCTGATAGGTCGGATTAGCTGTTTACTACCCATTTTCTCCTGCACAGACGAATGTGTTTGGGTGCCTCCCGCTTGGAACTGGATTATCCAAAAGAGGGATAATTGCTTACCGAAGTTGTGTGAAGTAAGAAAATTGCTCTCTGGAGACTCCGAAGACCTTTCCCATCTTAAATATATCCAGGGGATTTGAAGAAATTCAATGTGGGAATCATTAGTATTACAGCCTAATCTCCTGTGGGAGAAGGTTAAATAAATAAACACCCATGAGAGGGAGGATGGGGAATCAGGTTCGATCCCTCACGTGGGCGTCATTAATGAGAGGATAATAAAATCAGTGCTCTTGGATACCCAAAACGAAGGGTTCTTAAAAAGAAACAGTCCCTTGCATTAAGGAACCTTAACAGTGTCCACGCTCGAATTTCTTGAAACTCACTTCTTTGAACGAATCGATATGGGTCTGGATTTAGGGATGTTGAGCTTAGGATCGCAGTTCAGCTGGAATAAAGCCACCGGGAGGTGCAGTAACAAGGTAGACCAGACCGCCTTATCCATAACTATTGTTGCTAATTTAATTCCCCCCATAACAAATTGCCTTCCCCTGCAAAAGTAAAGGAAAACCACCAATGTAACCGATAAGATCTTCCTGTTCGCCACACAAAGCTAACATCGTAAATAGGTTCCCTGTTCCTGTACTGGAGGGCACAGCAATCCGGGCGAAAAGGTGTTAATGGCTCCAGAGTTTATAAAGCCATCTGAAGGGGGATAAACCTGGAAGTGTTGCTATGCGGTAATAGGATATGATCCTCGTAATTATTTAATTCGAAAACTTCTGCACCGTAATCCCTCCATCCCGGGCGATTGAAAGACAGTTGGAGCGGAGATGGGGTTTGCGGTTAAGTGCTCTTGGCAACAAGGGTTCTGTGGAGTGGCGTTGTCCCCGAATTAAGGGAATTAACTCGTTTTTACATGCCGACCGCTTCAAGGGATTAATGCAACGATTTTTTCCGCGAATTATGCACTTTGCGTCCATGCCTTTCGGGGATGGTCTCAACATTTTCAGTGCCTTATTGCACCATCGGTCCTTGAGAAAGTGTTCCAATTCCACCCGGCGCTGGTCCTCAGTCCCGGAATAAAAATGAATTTATTTCTGAGGGAGAGTAACACTTGAATCCCGGGCAGCGGCAACTTTCCAAGAAATTGTTAACAATCGCTCGTCCTTTCCACTGCATTATTTTGGCTGAGGGCAATTTATATTCGAAGGAACTTAGCCGTGCTCCAGTGAAGTTTTCGATAAGCACCATGGAAGCCGGGAATATTTGCTTCTTTGTGGCCAGATGGCTCGCTGCTTGCTGGGCGTTATTAACCAGCTCCTCCTTTATTATGCTAGACAAAGTTTACAGTCCTAATAAGATTATTTTCGATGGATGTGTTCTATCTTGGACAGCCATACTGTAAAACTTCTTGACTTCCTGCTGCATCCAGGCGGTTTTGAGCATTATTGCAGCAGATTGCTATTTTGGGAGGATTATTATTATAGAAGACATTCGGAATGGCTTAAATAAGTGAAGCGAAGGATCTAGTCTTGAAATTTAAATGGAGAACCGTTTCGGACTTCGGTGGTTCTAGTATACTATAAAATGTATCCAAGTTACGTAAGCAAAACAAACATTCTAACTCACTTCTCTGTTTCAAATACTTTAAACGCACAAAATTTCATGTATAATCTGCGCACCTTCTACTAAGATTACATGCTCAAATATTTTTAAAAAAGTTAATTTTAAATGTGTGTGTTATTAAGACTTTTTCGATACCAAATCAAAAAACGCATGAAACGGAAAAGATTACGCATTTTGAAAAGTTAACGAAATTGAAAAAACTCAATGAGAAATTAAAGTTAAAGATGCTGAAGTACAGAAAGAGTACAACACCTTAATCTTAAGGTAAGTACATTCATATTTAAGAACAGTTTTGAGTAATTTTAAATATTATTTGAAAATCTTCATTCTATCATATTATTACAAAATCATCATTCTAACATTCATAGGAAAAAGTAGAAAATTAATAGAAATATTTTGCCTTTCAAAATCAGTTTACGTCTACCGCGTCATATTGTTATTATTTTTTGTTAACATATTTCGATATTTCAATCCTTAAATAACTCAATTGATCTGAAATTTCCGAATTTGATACAAGATTTTTAATAATATACTTCCTAGAGGATACTAATGTGAGCGTAATGTACGTCCTGAGGTGTTGGTCCTATATTGATAGATTAACAAAATTAAGGATCAGATCATTTACATATCTTAAAATCCATAAAGAAATTAAATAACCCAATTTATACATAAGACGAAGTTCCGTTGGTATTCCAGAAAGACTATGCTTTGAAACGCAATATCACAAAGGTAAAGAATTGATTCAGATTCGATGGGGTCAATATCTCAATTCTATTTAATATCTGTGGAAAATTTTAAAGAAAAGAGTGTTGGAGCTCCAATCAACAAGTGTTGGCGCTCTTTGTGCAGCCGTTCAATAACTTTAGCATTGTTTCTAAGGAAAGGTTTCAATTTCATTTAAAAAATTTCATAAATCTCTCAGACGAAACCAAATCAATGAAAGAAATCTTAAAATGTTCATGAATTTTTGGAATCATGTCTACATTGAGGGACAATAATTGTTATTTTAAATTTTTAAATTGAACAATATCAAAAAGTATTTTAAATAAGTAGACGAATTTACTACTGCTTTTGTGCGACCTGTTTGTTATTTAACTTATTTATGTATTACATATAGGTCTATTTCGATAAAATTTAGTATGAAATTATGTCTCAACTTGCATTTTCTAATTCTTTTAGCTATCATATGGTTAGTTTTAAACCCTCACACATCCCATGTAATTTTAATTTCAAGAACTCTTATATCTAGTGCAAGCATACGAAAGAGGGCGTATACTTGAAACCGCAAAAAAAGTAATTTAAATTTCAACTCAAATACAACCTTGGTTATATCTCATCACAGGATGAAGTTGATATCATAAAAGCCCGCAAATGTGACTGGATGAAGTAAAGTGCATCTCAAATACACTGTCGCAACCTCAGCTAAAAAAAGGCAACCTGAAGTAAAAATTAGATGGAAGAATAGCATAAACCTAATGTGCTTGTGGGTTCCATGGTCTCAACGAGGTTCATCCCGATTTGAAAAACCCTTTTCTCGAGAGGTAACATTTTAATATTTCCCTTAGTCTTCATGGTCTTTCAGAAATTTGGTTTTGCTTGTAGTTGAAGTTTGAAACCCTCGAAATTTTGCTATACTTAATTATAATATATTGGAAATTACACTGATGATACGATTTTGCACTGCAAGTACTAGATCTTCGATGGAAAGGATTTCAGTTGTAGTCAAGTAAAATTAAATTTCTATGTTTAATACGTTAAATGAGGCTGGTTTAGTCGAAATCCTATCATAAAATGAATTAAATTTCAATACTTCTAGTCGCGTGACATATCTAGTTCAGCAACGTATAATCGGTAATCAAACATCTATTTTCAAACGGCCGCGTTATATTCGGCGTATTTGCGAGTGGTATTTTACTATAATTCTATTAATCCCAAGTTAAATTTGACGACAAAGAGTCCTATAATTCGCGGGCAGTGCCATTCGAAATACCAACATTTATTGAGGCATTCATTTAAACTAGTTGTGACCTCCTGGTACCCGGCCGCGCATTTTCATGGTGCAACACATAGAAACAGGCGCTCGACCAGGTCCAGCAGGAGCTCTTAGCTCCCTCATTGCCATTAATTATTTTGGAATTTTTCGCATGAGGTAGTCCAACATTCGGCATTCACACAAGTATGCATGTTTTATCTATGGTCTGGTAAAGCTCTTCCTTTCGGAAATAAATGCGGCATTTGAATTTACACAGGACAAATCGATTTTGGCTCTGTTTGTTGTCACGGCTTTAACTTGGCTGCTACTGCAAATGAATTTTCTGCAAGACTACCATTTTTGAGGAATGAATTTTAAACATACATAAATGTGGGAAATTCTAAAGAGGAATAAGAGGAATTTCTAACATTGTTCGAAATGAAATGAAAATCGATATCAGTCTTCAATCGAAAAAATTGCTCCAGGAGTACATACGAATTGAATTGTAAAGCTTTAAATCAACCGAAATGCGAGTTTATCCCTAACCGAGTAATTACAACATCTGAAAGGCATGAAGCAGCAGTTCATGTCATTCAGGAAAAGCAGAGGAAAAATTTGGTTAACAACTTTGGAAGGATGTTGAGAACACCTGTTATTTCCACACTATCACTTGCCGTGTCATTATAAATTCAATTAAATCCCCATCCAGCTGGATGACTTGGGAAAATTGAACGTTCTGATGATTCGCACTTACCCTTTTACATAGCGGAATATAATAAATCTCGTTGAACTGCGAAAACCCTAAAAGAAATGATATTAGCGAAGTCATTAATCACCGGAAGAGATCCAATCAATCAGTTATCCCTGCGAAGGGAAGCATATAAAGGAGCTCCTTATCACGGGAGCAGCCTCTGAAGCACCATAGAAATGGTTCCCAAAAAAAAAACTTCGTTCGGGTTGGGAAGGCATTTTTTTCTATAGGCAAATTATGTTATCCTTTGGATGGAAACCGGGTCTCAGGTGAAAAAGGAATAGAAAACAGCACGAACCAATGTGCAAGGAACGAGCATTAAAGCTAAGAACACTTAAGTTTCCTTCCGCGCGGCTATCAACTCCATACGACACCAAACAGAGTTTTATACTATATTCACATAATCCCAAAGATTCTTCGGGCTTAATCTGCCAAATATGATTTATTTATTTCAATCATAAACAGGCCTATGTCATAGAAATAAAGGTAATTCCAAGTAAAGCTGAGATAGGAAAATGGGGAGAAATACGATATATGTATTTTAAAATGCGCCATGTTATTGAGACAATTTCGTGTCAATTTGAGAAATGTTAAAGAGTGAATTTTGATGAATTAAACAAAAACAGTTAAAATTTTAACCCAATCGACAAAGAATATTTTCGTTTTGTAATGAAAATGATAAAATATAATGTAATATGAACAGAAAAACCATTTGATTTTAAAATATTTTGAATTACAAAAATGAGGGGGTTTAAAAAAACCAAAGGAAATGATTTGTATAGTGATTAAATAGAATAGTTTAAAGAACATTTTAAAATTTGATTCCAAAAAATTCGCTAAAATATTATGGTTAACAATAATATACAAGGTGGTTAATTCTACGTAGGAAACGTTATATCAGTTGATTTCTGAACAGACTTTTGTTTGGTTTTGATTGGTAAAGCATTTCATCCGTAACTTACAAAAAGAATTACTTCAATTTCAATTGCAAATTTTGATTATTTCTTCTAATAAAACTTGACCTTATCATCAGTTAAAGTAAGAGGAGGGACAAAGATAAATGGGAAGTTTATTACACAAAGAAATTCATAAAAATTACATAATTTGCAGTTTTCCTGCCGCGCCATAACCTCTATTGTAAATTTACCATTCTATACAAATTTCAGCTATTACCATAAAATTGTTTGATATGCAAATAAAAATTTTAATGTAATCCTTTTGATTCTTGTCTTATGAAATATTACCGCATAAATTAGAAATGGTTAGTAGTTGTACCGCGAAGGTGCTGCGGATTAATGTATTCCAACATTAATTAACTTCTACATTCTAAAGACACTAAATAGATTTCCATCTCTCGTGCTTGCCGTATGCAAATTTTTCGTTATTATGCAATTTATCGGGAGAGAATTTACAAATTGTTTCCTCAGGCACAAAATCGCGCCAGGGTGTGATTGTGTACGTTATGTGCTTATCCCATAAAGTTAGTTACGGGCTTTACCGGAGCATACATCTCGCCTCCATACATTAACTTCAATTTGCTTTCTAGTTCGTTAACTTTCCATAAGGCAAACTCGAAGGCCGGCAAAGAGTTGTTTTCTCTCCCGGTCCTTTCCGCCCCGATATCTAAGCTAGAAAATTTCTACAATTTATGCAAGGGTTCTGCCAAAGTATGCAAATCCTGCGGAGAACTTAATTTCGTATTCAAACAATGTCTGAGAAACACTTCTTAGTAAATTGGATAAGTGTACGTTTTATAATTGTGCGAGTGTGTACGTTGATGTGACGATCCTACTTACAATTCGATAAAATTAATATTTCATATTGGTGTAATGGAGTTGAGTTTAATTTTTCTTTACTCATTTCTGCAGAAGATACATATTTTGCAGACTCCCGTGGTCATGACTTCGTTAAGAATTTAATGCAAGTGTATCTTTAACGAGACATGAGAAGAGCGCCAGTATAATTTCTTCGGAACTTCTCCAAACTGTAAGTAAAGCTCAAGTGTTTACTGTTAAGCTTCTAGAAACATCTTGTCTTCCTCCTTAAAAATGGTCAAATAAAACACAGCTGCAGTCAAAGTTTTGACTGAACTGCTGGAAGACAAACTCGAACTCCTTGGAAACTCTTAAAAAGTCAGAATTTCGCAACTGCAGACTTATTCCTTTTGTGAATACGAAAGCTTGGCAATTTCTGGTAAAAATTATTTTCGGACTGTTGTACCAAAAACTGGGTAATTAAACAGCTGTTAATAACCAGAAATCAGAAAATCTCGTTAGCTTTTAAATAATTCCATCCGATATCTGTGGTACATTTCTACCTAAGATAAATTTAAGGGTGCGATTTCCGTGGAGGAAAAATTAATTACTCTGACGACTGCAGTAGATGTAGGTACTCTAAATTATAGAAATATTTCAACTCCGTAACTTAAAGGACAACCGAATCTTAATACCAATTTAAAGCTGTCGTTACTCATTGTCAGTTCAACAGTCTGCCTTATCTTTCGCGGATGAGCCAAAATTAAACGGTAGGAATTCGTACCTTCTCTACTAGGGACGTCACATAAAATTTATTTCAGGATGCATACCAAAAACCGAGACCATGGCCACCTTTTCCTATTTTGAAATTACATAACTCCTAAGCATGGAATAAGTGCATTAATACCTAGTACACCTCTATACCATGCCCGGGTGAGATGTAAGAATCTCCAGAAAGATTTGTAGTACTGGCTGGAAGTGACTGGAATTTATGACTGAACTACATATGTACGCTATGTACTTGTACATCCTCTGAATGTACTTGAAATATTGAATGCTTTGGACTTCCAGATGAATTGCGGAAATTAAATTCTCTCACTAGCTTAAAAATAAGTTAGGCGTACATAAATTCTAGACATAATAGTTCTGAAGTAGACTTCCGGACGTCGGACAGATGCATACATACCTCAAATCTAGGGCTGTCTCAAAAGGAGGATTTTAATAAAAAAATTCTGTAGATTGAGTTCCATAACTGTGCTGATGTAAGGAGGAAAATATTAAGATGAACGAAAGTTTTTCTATAAAAGGTCTACAAAAGTGTTGCTGCATAGGTTGCACAAATTTAAAACACTTTAAGTTATTACGAATGAATACGGTACATTTATATTACATATTTCTTTGCATATTTTTGTTCCTAATTCCTCTTCAATTTATAAGGGTTAATAAGCTCTAAAAAAACTTTTTTTGAAGTAGAGATAATACTTACATTTAAAAGTGCTTTTAGCAAAGAAAAGTTAGTTAGCCATGACTCATCCTTTGCCTTTATTTTGCTTAGTTTAGATAAGTAATGTTGATTGGTAGATGTCCTAAAATAGCCGGAAGTATTATTTTAATTTATAATTAAATTGGAATTGACTGTGTAATAATACTTTTTAGTTAGTATAAATATCTAAATTTAAAATAAAAAACTTAATTAATTTCAGAGCATAAATAAGGATCACTCTCTTCTAATTTAGCTTAAACTCAAACGATTTATTTGCGAAAAAATTCAGATTTAATCACGTAAGAATTAATTTTTCACAAAATACGTCTTGTAAATTTTGATTTTATCTACATATAATTATGATATAGTATGTGTGTATATGGTGAGCTAGGTTTCCATCAATGAAATGATTTAAAGAAAGTTGAATTTATAACTAATTCATTCAATGTTGCTTTTCTGCGTTCCTTTCGATTAAAATGGAACTGTTTCTTTATTAAAAAGCAATTCATTTT
The DNA here is from genome assembly GCA_959613345.1 of Tolmerus cingulatus. NCBI lineage: Eukaryota > Metazoa > Arthropoda > Insecta > Diptera > Asilidae > Tolmerus > Tolmerus cingulatus. Next base: position 5,519,812 of record OY390711.1, on the reverse strand, counting down.
TTAATATTCGCAACACTCACCACTCCTATAAATTGAAGAAAAACAAAATAAGATCGAGCTTTAAAAATGCCCAAAAAGCCAATTCAGTTGGGGTCCGTTGAATTAACAAGCAAGTGCCCGAATGCCGTGCTCCCTTATTTTTGCCCGTATTGATCTCAACGAGCTGAGCCCAATTGGAAATTATTACTATAAAAGCTCTTCCAATAAAATGTGTGTTTCATGATATGTTCATAATTCGCGTGTAAGCCGTGTAACCCAGTTTCCGTGTTGTTCATACCACTCGTAGTAGGCGAGTGGTACAACTTCATGGGTTTGTTCATCACACAAACCGTGCCAAAACAAATGTAATTAATTGTGGTTCACCCCCATTCTTTAAATATTTCATTGCGCTGCATATCGTAATTTCTCGCAGAACATGCACCAATAATTACTATATGCCACGCATTCATGAGTGTTTTCGAATTCAGAATTAATTGTTTATAATACGAAGAAAAATAATTGCGGGGACCTTTTGTTGGCCCGGTCCGTAACAAATTCGCTTGTTGTCTGCAACATTCGCTGGCCATGGAACGACTTTTGAATGATCATTTACCAGGTACACTTTAACCAAAATCGATTGATATCACACAATGGCCATTCTGCAGGAACAAATTGTAAATTAAATTGCTAATTAACGGGGGTGAGTGGGGGTGTAGGGTGGCGTGTATGAACCCGTCCGCCAGCTTTTGCTATAAACAATGAAATACCTGGAGAATGTAAGAGTATGTGAAATTTCGTATCCTTTTGATCAGAAGTGTAGATACACTGTCTATAAATCGAAAACATTAAATGGGAGAAGGTCGCGAGAAAGTAATTTCTTCCTATTCCTTTTCAGAAGCCTTCAATAAATTTCCCATCATCTGTCGGCTCCTTTTGGTACATCCAAAAACTTCTCGACCTTAGTGAATGGTCTCGATAATTTATTTGCCTCTTTGTTTATCTTCCATCTTATGTGGGGTGAAAGTTTGTCATCTGATAAATAAGTCCCGATAAGAATGTATAAATTTTCTCCTCGTCGTCCCATCTGCTCGCATGTCTTCTCTACGTGGGTGCTATTCGCTCAAACTGCGCCTCATCAAGTGGTCATCTACTTTGTTTTCGCAAGTTCTTCTATATCAAGAAATTCTAGGAAGATTTCTTATGCCGACAGTCTTGACCTTTTTTTCATTTTCGTTACGAGAGTGAGAGTTTTGTTTGAACTGGCGTTGTATTGTTTTTCCTTGTATTTCTTTTATTACGCAGAGATATATGGATAAATGCGAGAAAAAAGAACGAAAAACAGTAGGGTAAATTGGTCTATTTATGGCCACTCAAGAAAGGCGTGTCTGGTTAATTTCAATAACGAGAGCCTGTCTTTGCGACATATCAATAAAAGTATCTACTTTTAGGATAAGATCGTACCTTATGTTCTGAATATTGTTCCTTATAGAATTAATGAGTGCACAATATTAATCCAGTAATGTTCACACATTCAGCGGCGTACCTACACCCGACAAACAAATTAAAAAACCTAAAGTCCTCCTACGATTCTATTAGTCGATTATTTATTATTACCTACACTGAAAGAACAATATATTGAAATCAAGTGAAAACGTATCTGAATCAAATATTTTCAAACATAAATGAGAACTAAGATTTAAAATCCTAGGTTCTAAAATGAACATTTTTAATTTTTCATTAAAATGAAAAACTGTTGATTCAAAGAGAATATATATGTATAATAGTTGTATTAAAAGTGAAATCATATTGATAATATTGTACAGATTCTTAAAATTATTCGCATATGAAAAGTAGAGACAACCGTTGAGTTTGCAGGTTGTAATAGGCTATTTTTATATTTTAATATTTAAATTATATATCGATAATTCAGCTACGAAAACTAAGTATGTAAGTACATAGGTATCAAATGAGTTTTAATTGAAAAGTAATTAATTTAATAAAACAACATTTTTATTTTGTAATTGCAATCATTTTTGAAAGTTTTACGTTTCAGTTACATACATATGTTAATAAAATTATTCTTCAACTGTCATAATCGGTTTAGTCGTTTAGCAAGTACGAGAAAAATGCAAATTCACATACAAATCATAACTCCTCCTTTTGAATTTCGTCGGAGTCCGATAAAACAAGAAATGGATTTTAATATTTTGTTATACATAAATAGGTATAACATAAAAAGCAGATTCTGGATAAGTTGAGCCAAGGGCTGCATTGTTGCATTTTATGAATTTGATTAAGTGGTAGAGATTGTTTTTCTATACCATTTGAATCCTTCGATAAATTTGTTATTTTTTTAAAATTCAGGATATGCAAACAAAAATATTCGTGCAAAGCAAATACCTATTGACTTAAGGGAGGTTCTTCTAAAAAACGAATTCAAAGAGCAGGGACGGTAGATTTATGTTGCCGCACATAAAATTCAAAGTCGGATATTTATTCGGTTCGCATCGAGAGCGATAAAGCGAGTTTAAATGAAATTAATGGATGTAATTAATTTTGCTTTAAACGCAAATGGCGTAATGAAGACACACATTACACAAACAAGGGTTACCATTTATGACTCGTTTGGAGCAAGCTTGAGAACATGGCGCTCATCTTCCCCGCCCGAAATAGGGCCCAATGCCACAGTGCAGGGGCTCCGGGGCGAGTTATTACAGCGGTTCGGGTCGATTAATAACTCCCTGCGGCTGCAGAGGAGCCCCGACTTGGGCGTACCTCCGCTATGACAAATATCTGCGTCGGGACGCTATCCTCCGGGTTCCACTGGCGATTCGTTTGATTACAACCAATCAATCACTCGCAACTGAAAAGCAAATAGACGCGGGGACAGGGGTCCTGCTGGAACAGGACCACTTTGCAACGTTGCGCCACTTCATCACGACATTCAGCAAAGAGTGTGCTTATTTCCCCGTATGGCAGAAACACCACGGGCCCTGGCCCTAAATCAAATTTTTCGGATTATTAAGTGCCACAAGTCCATACTCCATATTGTAAGAAGTGCGGGGGTCGGATCAGGCGTGTGCCTTCTTTGCCCCCGCACGGCGCGGCGGCGTCGTCCTTCGCAAATCCTTGACTCGGCAGCCTCCTCGCTTCTCGCGTGAAATAAAGGAGACACGAAGGGATTACTTTGCATGAAATATGACGGTATAGAAAACTATTAATAAGCGATTTTTCTCCAGCCCCAGCAAAACGACAGGGGCTTTGCGCCCGAGATCGAACGATGGATATTGCACGAAGTTTGCCAATGTTGAATATGCCCTGATTTGTCAATTTGGCTTTATTAAGTTTACTAAATTGATTTGTATCGCAAGGCGAGCTCGTCTGTAAACAGGCCCAGAGGAAGACAGTCTGTTTACAGGACACACATTCATATTAAGGCACACAGACTGAGCGAAACATAAAAAAGTTATTGAAGGCATACTTTAAGCTTTGGAATCCACTAGTTAAAATAACATTTTCCAATTTGAAAACAACAAACACCGATGGGTGCCTTTGCAAAACAAAAAAACTCATTCAGCAATCTGGCTTTTTGAAAATCATAAGTTCAACGGCTTATAAGCTTATAAGTTTATTTTTTCTACAATTCACGAATCCTTAAATACGTACAAGTGGGAAGAAAAGAAACTTCCTTTGTTGGTATTGATTTAGCAATATGGGATTATTATTTGCATATCTGTAAAAAACAAAATGCTCTAAAGACGTAAAATACAGGAAAGGACAGAAAAAATTATTCTGAGGAGTCTTGCAGCAAATTTATTTCGAAATTATAATTATAATCGATGACCAAATTTATAAATTTGTGCACTAATGATTAGGAATTTTTGAAAACAAATCTTTAACATATACAGATTTATAAAGTGTTTAAATACCCATAATTAATCAGTTTATTGTTCTAATAATGAAAATTGTTGCAGTAGAAAGCATCAATTATAGGTACATATTTTCAAAAGATACCTAACTTCATTAAAATTTCAAAAATATTTTTCATTCCAAAGTTTGCTCATCAAATTGCCTTGAGTTTTAATTTCAAGAAACTAACCCAATAAATAGCAAAGTTTTATCAATAAACTTTTCAAAAGTTTAAGGGTAGTCAAGCAACACTAACTTTTCTATTATATTAATTTGCGCTTGAACCCGAAAATACAATTTTCTTTGACAACACGCTCTTCTATGAAATCTATTTTATGTTTCCTTTTTTGTTTGCCCATGCACTCAAACCGGAAGAACCAAAATCTGCCCTTAATAACAAGTGGATAAGTGACGCTACAAAAACATTGCCATTTTAGAGTAGCAATTTTCTCACCGAGGACGTTGAAAGGACAACAGGATGACAGTAGACGACGAGCAAATTTCAGGCTTTCAACCTAACCTTGCACATGCACACATACGGGTGCACGAGCCAACTATTCAAATTTTACAAAGGTTTTGATTTGTGTTGACTAAATGCTCCAGCAGGAAACATATGTAAGTTGCTCTACGAATATTTGTCCTGTCTGGCAGTGTCAACAGAATTTTAATGAAGGCGGATAGGAAGTCGTCGTCGGAGCGCTGGAAATGCGGAGGACGGGGTGGGGGGGGGGAGATTATGGAGCATAATTCTGAAGGATATCAATAGCTATTGACACGTTCGTTGGGGCTGCATTGTTTCGACGGTTGATTCCGAGCTTAATAATCGTGCTGTTGAGGGTTCTCTATCGTGTAATTGTTTTGTTCAATTATTAAAAACTTTGGGGAGGAGATAAATATGGGGAGTATGCGAGTGGAATAAATGAGCGAGAATGTACCTGTCCATGAAAACATCTATATTACTGCATTTCTTAGTATGTGTAATTGAATATTTAATGCATTGCATTCTCACGATTTTTCATTAACGCTGTGGTATGAGCAACTGAAATTTAATTCTTCAATTCTCTTGTAGTAGACTAATACAAATATCCATTTACTTAAATAAAAGAACTCTTTGTTTGCTCTTACTTTAGGATGAGATACTTGCTTTCAGCGGAAGGTTATTAAATTATATTATAAAACCACCAAAACAAAAATGTAGTCTCTATGTGTCCTCGGATATCTTGCACATTTTGAATCTTTTAAAGTACAATTTTACGCATCGAATTGCACTGCATGAAGGGAAGTTGTTCCCTACCACAAAGCTATTGTAAATATCCAGGAAGTCCAGTGGTATAGGAAAAAGAAGAAAAAAATTACGTTTTAATGGAGAAATATTTTCTGTCTCGGTTCTTGAAAATTTAGATTTATCCTGTTAACTAGAGCAGAAGAAACTCTCTATGGTTGGCTTCCATCCTACGATTTCTTCCTGAAAGGAACAAGTGAGCAAGTTGATAATATATTCCTTTTGACTGTGGCCTCAGAAAGCACTGAAACGAAAAAAAAATGCCTTTTCTACGCGTACCACAAAATATTTATAGAGAGCGGTGAAATGTATTCTTTCCGTTTTGATTTGTTTAGGAAATCATGTTAACATATTTAAATGAGAACATTTCCATAAAATGTTTTCGAACGCCGAACAATGTCCCATTGTAGGGAACTTCAAAAAGATACTGTACCCACTCGGTGAATTTTCAGCTCTACATGTGTATTTTGGTAGAGAACTACTAGCTAAAGTGTTTTCTAAATCAATTATAATGGAGCATCCGACACCAAATCCAGTCCGGATTTCCGGTATTTACTCTCGGCACGCAATTAACCCAGAACTGTTGATTTAGACCAGATACATATATGTATATGTATGTACGTTCCACTTGTACATTCAATTTGAGCGCAAACTACTTGGCTATGTCGGCGCAACTGCAATTTGTCAACTTCAGATCCGATCAAATCGATAGATTTTTATTGCATGACGTCCCATTTGCCAGGCCTCCCATACATTTCCTGTTTTTAAGTCGTTTGCCCGCCTACAACCCCTGCCAATCGTCAAGCACATCTGCTACAGATAAATTGGCTCCTTTTTATGGGGCACGTGATGAAGGAAAAGACCTTTCGCAGTAAATTGCTCTCATCACCCAGGGCCCATTTCGTTGGCAGTTAGTGGTATCCGAAGACAAAGTCCTCCGCCTCCTTAATCTGGATCTTACTTCGTCCCAAGTTTAACTTCCTTGCTACCAGTTTAATTCGTTCGACCAAATTTTGAAGGAAAACGCCTGCATACGTGAGCGTTCCCAGAACACCAGATGCTACACCACTTTTGAACAGAAGTGCGATCGATTTCTTGAGAAACTTCGCACATCCCGGGAATCTATCCAATCAAGGACGGAACTCGTCTTATAAATATCTTCCTATTGGCATGCATCCTTTAGCCGGATTGCTACTTCTACGAAATTCGAAACTCGCAACAGAGCCCTAGTCTTCAATTGAAAGAGGTTTACACTACCTGTTTGTTAGGTGACACAAGATTAAGATAGCTCACCGACACAATACCCAAAGAAAATTGAGGATGCGGACAGGTTTCACTTTGGTAACAAGTACATAACTCGTTTCAGAAATGAATATCCCAGCAAGGTAACAATCAATTCAGAAGCTATTGAATTCCACAAAATGTTGGTCATTAATAGTTAGAATATTTAATAAACGTTCCAAATTTATACATACCGCATTCAGACCAGTGCTCAGTAACCGCAGTTGCTTTGATAATGTGAGTATGAAACAAATAGCATTGAAATTTGGAGATTATGCACTTTCAGTAAATTCAATCAAGTTATTGTTGTATTTGTGCTTTCATAATGTTGAGCAGCATCATAAAATCTAAGGCTTTGCACCTAAATAAAACTAAGAAAATTTGGAAAATTTCGGATACAAAATTAGTAAACGAAATTCCAGTTGATTTTGAAATTTTCCTATTTCTATCATAGATTTTGTAACAAATATATGAGAGCAATAAATCAACTCTAAGGAGTTAAAAAAATTCGTAGCAACGCTGGATTATTACAAGTAAAAAGGTTTTAGTATAGAGCCAAGATTTGTTTGGTTTTATGTCATATATCTTTTCAAAATGAAAGTTAATCTTTTCTGAAGAAACCAAAACTTTGTCATATAGATAATTTCATACATATAGCAATTTATACAATTAGACAAGAAAATGTAATTATGTGGTTTGCTTAGACCTCAGCGTTTATAACTTTCCCTCCCTACTAAAAACTCGTTATCGCGGATATACCCTTTATTCAGACAAAGAATGCGAAACTGCTGAAATTTATCACTTGGCTCTATTTATGGTAGCAGAGCTCAAAGTGTTGTTCTCCGGAAACTTCTCACTTTCGAATAAAGAAAATTGCCTCCAGAAATGGAAAATGTTTAAATAGAATGGTCCTTTTAAATGCAGAGATTTGTAGCCACAAGGGCATCTCAGCGTTTCTTTCTTTACGAAACATTCAAGGTAAAATAAAAGTGGTGATTCTCAGCGAGGTATTAATTTCATGCTTCCTAAAGGTTATATTCTATTTTTCCAAGTGAACACTTGAGGTGAAACTATCTGCAATTTTGAGCTTTAGAGTAATAAAATAAAAATGAATTCTCTTAAAGAGTTACATTTGTGTGGATTGAATGAATTTAAACGAAGTTTCGTAATATTTGGGCAAAGTTTTTGTTTTAACGTATGTAATGAGATATTTTATGAAGTAGCAACAAATTTAAATTAATATCGAAGCCCTCTACATTTTATCACATCACGGAAAAATTTAACTTGCAACGAATCTAAAAAATGTGCTGCTTTCACAGATTAAACGGTTGTATCATTTTATAATGAGAACGCGATTATCCTAAAAGATATCCTGCAATTGTTTTTTTTCCGCAAAATCAACAATTTTAATTACCCTTAATACAAATATTTTTAATTTCACTTTCTTTTAGAATTCTCAATAATTTATGCTTTAGCAAGAACAAAGCACACTAAGACAATAACGCAATATAAAAGGAAGGGTTACTTTTTGGGCTTTAATTGGTTTATCCTAAAAATGAGGTTTAAAAAGTTATCAAAGATTGCGAAATTTTATAATTTATCTATAGGTAACTTGCATAATTTGAGTAGATCGACAAACGGCTCTCATTGTGGGGTTACTATTTTTACTTTTGCAGAAACCCTAAAAAAATGTCTATATTTCTTCTTATACACCTCATTAGCAATTTAAGTAGTAATTATCTGCTGCTGAAACACACGAAAACATTTTTTCCGACATGCCAAAGTCATGTAAGCAGGCTGGAGAGCATGGGCACCAAAAGGGTGGAATGTTATTACAAAATTATATGCCTGACACGGAGTTTCAATTTTCGCATGCTAGGTATCTATGGAACATGTAGGGAGTACAAAACTCATATAAGGGGTGGTGCCGTAAATAGCCCTCTGATGTGTGTGTAATTTCGGAACTGACAAAGAAACTTTTATCCAAAAATTGGAGGGAAGAACATTATAACGTGTGCTATGAGTTTTCCTTACATCTAATTATGAAAGACGATCCGAAAGAAAATATTTACGGTGCTCGAAATTAACTTGAACTGATTAAATTTTACTCCCCTTTGAGATTTTCTACTGCGATATTCGTCTGCTAGTATTAATTTGCGGCCCGGTGCGTTGATAAGTCCCTGCTCTACATGTGCATGTAAAATGGTAGCGTCAAGCGAGTGATCTAAATGTTACCCTTAATAAACCCTTTGATTCAACTTTTGATTATTATTAAATTTTCAGTAAAAGGTTCAACCGCAATAAAACCTGTTTAACATTCATCCTTAATTGCATTGTATTAGAAATTAAGTCGCCTATGTCTAAACCAGTAACGTTTTCATGCTCTTTTAACAAACTAATTATTTTTACTTTCATATCCAATAACTTGGTATATTATGAGCACCAAATTTAGAGAAAATGAAAAATTCTTGACTTATTAAGAACTCTACCAACAAAACAACAATTAATCAAGTTCCCTATAATAAAACTGCATTAGTTTTGATAAAAACGTCATTTTTTCTGGTTGCAGTATATTAGAAAATATACATTTTAAGTTTAATTTCTTTTAGATTCAATCAAAAGCGGATTTCGAACACCCGCAATTCATTAACATTACGATAATCGTACTGAAGAGGCAAATCATGGAGAGCATAAAATGAACCTGCTTTTTAAAACTCATTTTATTTTATTTGATATATAAAAGAATTTGCAAGTTTAGAGCTCACGGTGTATGAGAAAAACTTAACTAGTTTTTGTTTATATCATATTCCGAAATTAAAACTAGTATTACCTTTGAAAGCAACTTGAGTCCAAAAATGCAAACACAATGAAAAGAAAAAGAAAAATGATATTTTTTCAAATACTACAAAAATCTCTTATACGTTTAGTTCAATATCAAAAAAACAAACTAAGTAAAACAAGTAAATATGGTATCTTACCCAATTATTGCTACGGTCAAAATTAGAAGTACTCAACAAAGGATTGAGAAATTTCATTCCTTTGAGGTTCATTATTCTCGTTAAGCCATGCAATCTCCCATTAAAACTTCATCTTGTTTGAACCACAGAGTTCCGCAGAGCTCCTTGGCTCCGAAATATCTTAATTTGAAATTACAAGAAGAGAAATGAAGATGTAACCGCAACATTAGCGTTTAATAAACTTAGGAAAATGAGCGCTACAGGCACGTCCAGGGCAGGGTCCTGGAATTGGTGTAACGCACTGTAGGAGTATTTACAAGCAAACCAAGAGATTGTATAGGTATCCCGAATCCTGTACGAAACCAGGACAGACATGTCGCAGATATGAAAATTAATACGTACGTTAGATAAAGTTTGAATAAGTTACAGGGCCCCAGCAAAGCACTTCTGCATGTCATGATAAATGTTCATAAAACTTGAAGATAAAGAGGAAAGCTGTATTCCCAGTGGTGGCCTTTGGTGACTTTTAATTTTATACGATTACTGCTCAAAGGGCCGAAAATAACGAGACAAAGGTATGCTAATATTATAGTACATCCCAGAGTTTTGCCTCTTTATCAAAATTCATTTGATGGTAGATGTTTCAGGAAAATTTACAAGAGATACCGTCAAAGCGCACAACCTTAACGAACAGTGGACATAATTGCCGTGCGCTCTACTAACCAACATCACCCGTCATCTCCATAAAATTAATCTTTAAGCTTTTAGTTATGGCAAATTGTCGAGGAACTTAAAATTTGTATTACAACGAAACATAAATTTAAATTTTGGATATGTACTGAGTACTTGTATATAAAATATCCTTTTTGAAAGCTTATGCGTCGAGAAAGAAGGCAATTGAATGAAGTTAATTATTAATAAACCACCTTCGAGACTGTATTTAAAGGATTGTGTCCTTTTTAATTCTCCCCAATTACGATGAGTTTTATAGGTTATTCAATCGAATCTTGAGGCAGATGAAACAAAGCTTTGCACTGACAAACAAATTACTTTGACTATGGGAACCAAGCCGTGTGTCTCTATTTGCATAACAGGATGTCATGCTAAAATATTTGTGTTATGCTTTGTCAATCAAAGATTACTTCAGGCAGGGCTTTTTGCATATGTGAAAGTGTCTCTACCTTTGCTTAGTATAATTGTTGGTATGCTGTGTTTATTTTCCCGACACCGAACCATTAATTGATTTCCCGACTGATGATGAAATTGTAGGCTACTCATGCTATTCTGGCGCTATTGGCTTTTTATCCCTTCCGGTGGTCTACTATTAGTTACCGGGGTAATCCGAAAATATAAATCAAACCAACGACCGCAAATTAGTTGTAAACAAGCCGAGAAATCATTAAGTGATGGATTAATCTCGGGCCAACGCTTAATAAATCGATTAACCCCTCGTTGTGTGAGTGATGATTTTCTGTCGGAGGAATGCCTAGACGTCCTTGCAGGGTGTGCTACTTAGGCTTAGATTTATTGTCTTTGAGGTTTTGGTTACCCAGCAGTTATTACACCAATTAAGGGCACATTAATCCCTAATAATTTCGTCTCACAGTCCGCTAGGAAATATTGTTCACACTGGTCTTGTTAGTTAAAAACAGATTTCATTTACCCAGATTAAACGTGCTACTCTCACGAAAAGCAATATTTAATCAGAGTCTCAGTTATGCCGAGGAAGAAACGATTTATGGGAATTTGAGTGCCAATTACTGGATTGCATGTCAGCAGCCATCGAGTCCTGCGACACTTTATCATGTCTCAAAGTGTTTCCTGCTGAGGATTATATAGCCGCTGAAATGGTAAGAATAAAATGAAAATACGTTCCGTGCATACAGCCAGTAAATATCGCCTGTCTGCCGCAGCTATGAAGGGTAGTCTATCATTTTGAACTGCATAGGCGAGCGGATTTTAACCAAATCAGCCCACAGCAGCTGTCCAAGAAGGATTATCTTAAATAGATTTATTTCGCAGCTAGAAAGTGCTGCACTAAACTGAAGAGATTTGTTTTATCCATCATAAAACATTTCAACTGGTTAGACCAGTTAAATATACATGCAGTTTTGTGCAATATTCAAATATACCAACTTTTTTAGAGAAAGCAGTAACATTTATTTACTTTTGATACTTTTTCGCTTCTGTTAATAAATATTTCGAAATATGAATTCAATGTGATGACGCCCACTTCTACGCTACCTAAATTGGAAATTCCGGTATAAATAGTTTTGGATATTACTTTGACTATATGAAAAAGGTAAATTTTTTGTTTTTGTGTAAATATATGCAAAATTCATATATGTACCTATATATTACTGATTTTCAGATGAATGAGTCCAGTAAAAAATTCCAAAAATTTCAATAAAATTAAATTGTGTTCTGGGAAGCATAACCTTTGTTTTCAACATAATTCCGCTGACATCATCCGCGAAAGCTCTCGAAAAGTGAACAAATCCGTTGATGCCTCGCGTGTTAATAAAAATTCTTCTCGTGCATCGTAGACTTAAATCTCCGCACCGTAGCATCCATGAATGATAACAACAAAGAAGATAAAGTTTTGAGCATTTTAAAATTCCTGCGAATTTCGTCGGGAAAATTCGGGATCTATGCAAAACCATGGTGATACGGGATATGCAGGGATATAGGACCACTCTTCGTTTTTTGATTTATACATGAACCAAATAATTTTTGGTTGGTGTATACTTTAAAAAATCGCGGAAGAGGCTGGCAACAAAAACTACTTAGTAGATGCTCTATGTCATTGCAGTTTTTATAGGAAATAAAATAAATAATAATATTTGTAAGTGTACAGGATATTTATGGCCTCAATTTTATTTACTCAGTTAAATTTATTTTCATCCTTATTAAGCTCGTTTCAGCTGTGTTTCAAAATCACTTGTATAACTTGCATTTGGATCCTTTTCTTTAACGTATTGAGAAAAAGTTTTTTTTTTTTTTTTCATAATTAGAAGATACAAATCAAATGCATAGAAAATTGATAAAATAATAAATTAAAGACATAACAAACATCAGCTATCAATCACAAAATATGCGTTGTACAACCGGCAAAATCGAATCATAATTCTCGGAGGAGGTTATAGTACCCAAAAATCAATAAATGTGAAGGTCCTACATGGCAAAACTTTTATCCGGCTATGTTTCCAGTTTACAGAAAGCAATTTATCTCTGTTATGCCTTGAATGAGTTCACAGCATGGGGCTAATGCTGTGATAATGCAAAGCTTTTGAGTCCATTAATTTTAATGCACAATTCCCATTGTTCTGTCCGTTCTGTACAAAGGCTTTTTATGATGTACGAATTCACCAACATTCGTATTTACATACCCTCGCCCTAGAATGTTTTAAGGTCATGAAAACTCAGCTGAAGCAGATTTTATGCTGAGCTTAGTTAGTTATTTCAATGACTTACAAAGTTTCTGAAATTGTCGATTTTGGACCATATATGTTTGAATGTGTTTTGAAGTTATGTGAAAACTTACTCACTGCATATATATTTTCAATCAACGATAGAAAAACAAACAGATATTTTGAATGCGAACATTAATTTTAATTATTATTCAAGATAAAAAGGACAGGATCTCATAAAGATTAACCCACATAAAATCCTTAAGCCTCTGCCAACTGGAAGGACTGCAATTTTACTTTCTTGATATATTCGAAAATAAATCAAAGTTTCGCATAAAATGTAATATTCTCAGCATCACACATATTCCTCATAGTACCCTAAAAAACCACAGATGGTCATATTTCTGTGTCGCCTATCAGTGATCCCATTTATCTTTCTATTAATGTAATCCGAGTTATTATAAGGCCGTGAAATGAATGAAGTGCCAGAAGTAGGCCATCAGATTTTTGAATTTCATTTTTAGCCCAGTGAGTTCTGTGTGCAGAAAAATCAGGCGCAAGTTTAATGAGAATCCAGTATAAAACTTTTAGACATCACTTTTTTCGAAACTGCTAAAGTTATTCTCTTTTTATATATAACGAGTAAAGCTCAAAATATTTTAACGGAGGCTTATTATGGTATATTTTCCATTGCTAGTTGTAGAAAAATTAAGAGGGAAAATGTTTTAACAATTTTTGCCACATATTTTAGACATTTATTTTAAATTTCACAAATTAGTTTTACAATATTACGGGGTTGTATGAAAACAATTTATACTTTTATGAAAAGTAATTAAATTACGCTGGTTAGGTGTAAGAATTCTATTATTACATTTTATCAGGTTTTAATTAATTAATGTATGTTCGTTGAAAAACAATAACAGATATAATTAACAAGGTCAATGACATGAAATCAGGTAACAATAATAATAAATGTTTCTAAGTTGATTATTTTCATATTATCACAAACATTTTACAGTATCCCTGAATAATAAATTTTTTATCCAATTTTATGTTGAACATACTGTCTCTGAAATTTCTCAATCTACGGACTATTGAACTTGCGTGACTTTTTACATCTTAAAAGGGCGAGTTAAAAGGCGTCTTCGTTCGGTCGGATGAAATATGAGTCAAGCTGGTGAACCAATTTAAGCCAGAAGTTGTTTTAAAGTACTTCAAGTTTAGTTACTTTGCCTTTAACTGTCTATAACCTTTAGAAACTTTTCCCATGTTCTGCCATTAATGAAAATGTTTTCAGAAAAGCTTTTCTTCTTGGGCTTAACTTGTTGGTGGTAAATTGGAAGAATCTGTTACTCACAGTTGCGATGGAATTGAATACGTAATCAATTTCTTCATTTTTCTGTCAATTAAATTACCAAAGAATATGTACATTGTACATGCATATAATACGTGTGTTTCAGCAGAAGGAAAAAATAGACGAACTTATCGATAAAACTCTCGACAATTTTTGTCATTTGTGCAGCATAAGTGTGATAAGTGAATACTCCCTTGTTGCGCAATTCAATTAAATTCTGTTGCAGTAAAGTATCAATTAATAATAATATGGGAAAGAATCGTTTGCAATATTTAGAACGATAGAAAAGTATTATATCCTTTCCCCAGTACATATTTTAATCATAAGTATGTGTAAAAAACCTTAACGGCATTTCTTTGGACCTCATCATGTGCATGTGGATTCTCCTTTCTTTTCAAATTCTATTTGAATGAAATATGTCACACTACTCTTCACCTTTACAAGCACCTCCTTTCTTTGGTGCTTCGTTCGTTTGTATCAGCTTCTAAACAGATTGAGATATCTTATCAAATCTCCTTGACATCGTATCAAAATTTTCCAGATGACAAAATATCTGTCGTCTCTAGCAAATTCGAGTTGGTTTCACAATCCCCTTTTGGACACTTCATTATCCTCTCCGCTCTGGAAGTGACAACAGTGGAACAAGTGCCAGCGAATTATCGCGTTGAAGAGACAGAAACAGACATCAATCTACCGAGTGATGTCTGCGCGATATTTCTTATTCTTAAAGAAATGTATGTCACCTTAAGTGATGGGTATTGGGGCTAAGTTCCTTTCGCCTAGGAAAACGATGCGATAAGGACGAACGGAAGAAACTTTTCAATTCTGACATACCTGTCCCTTATAACGCGCGATGTAATTTTGGTATTATTTATTGTAATGCAACAACTGTAACCAAAACCCGTCCCCCAAACTCAAAATGGTAATTGGAAATCACTCATTCACTTAAGTTTCAAAACGGCTGCAATTGAAAAGCCCAGGGAATATAGGACCAGCAGCATATGCTTTAAAATTGGTCACTCTGATCCCCTACGTATATGTGGCAGAAAGTGTGTGTAAATCTCCAAGCTAATCCTAGTACACTTTTGTTCCTTTTGTCCTATTCTGTAATTGATGACCACCAGAGGATATCTCTTCTCATTTTAATTGCATTTAGTGTTCCACATCACACTACTAAAGTTGGATATCTGATCCAAAGCCAAATGAAGTTGATTTATGTGTGAACTCAATTCAGCAGTGGGAAACGTTGATCAAAAAACCACAGGTCTGTAGGTGCAATGCATACTGGAAATTTTCAAAGGTTTTCCTAAATATTGCATCATTCGACAACCTGAGTAAAATGGAAATTAATTGATGGACGAGTTTGAATGTTAATTAATATAGAGCAGGCCCATGATTTAAATTACGCAAAATAATGAAGTATCAATACCGGCTGACTTAAAAATCGAATTTAATTTGCTTTTTTAATAAAATCATAATGTTCAAAAAGGTTCATTTAAAATAATAATTCTACAATATTAGTTATATAGAATTGTTTGAAACTGGCTTGCAATTTGAAAATTAATATACTAAATCTGACCAAGGCTTGGTTCAAAGTTTGACCACCTTGGCTCTGTTATTTGGTGCTGAATTATTAAGAAGCTTGCTGAAAGTAATTTCAAAATTATGTTTGTTTTAACCAAAACACATTTTTACTCCAGAGTTGAAAAAAATAAAGCTTTGCGATATTGGAAGTAAGTAAAGTTAGTTACAACGTTATAATTTCAGTGAATTTCCACAACAAAGCTGATTTTTAGTACAAATAGCGCCAAATGACTTTCCTAACTATCGCTTCACAATTAAGTTTTTTCTCTTAATGGGCAGCTTTTCTCGATTTTCGCTTCGGCTCCCGGGGCTCCTGGGGTGGGGTTCCGCAGTGCAAAATTAATAAGCAATGAGTCGGGCGAATGCCCAGCACATTCAAATCAAGTGCATCTCTGGAGAATCACTAGAAAATCTATCCGCTGGCAGTGGCAGCAGCAGCATCCCACTGGAGGGATGCTCGGATACTCCTCGGCCAGGGCATTTCTTATCTCCTGCACGCTAACCAGAGATCTTAATTAGCAGACGGAGCCAAAGTAAGTTCCGGTCCAGGCGCTCCAGAGGCTGGGAGGCCGGAAAACAAGGAAAAGGGGTGGGCATGGGGCAGAAGTCTTTCACTTCATTTACTTGGCCCTGGCTTATTTCTACCCGATTTTGTTCCTTATTTTTATTTTGGGACTGCGATTTCGTTTTTCTTACCAGCTTCCCGCAAAATTAAATTATCGGCCTGCCCTGTTCGTTTCTATATGAGGCTCGAATTGGATTTTAATTGCTGCAAAGCAGCCCTTTCTGCGAGAATTCGCTTTTAGTGGCTCCACTTCAATTTGCTGAGGCATTAGCTATTAATCGATGGCGCCCTTTTATTGATGGTAACGATTCTTTAGAGCCACAAATAGCTGGTTATGTAAAATAATCGTATTTTCAAGTCTTTTGTGCATTTTCAGTCAGATAATACCAATTAATTTCGAAAATGTTCATACATTTCAGCCACAGCTAATTCAGCTGAATTTCGAAGAACATAAAACAGTTTCGTGTATGCCTAAATTTTACATCCCTAATTCTGTGCATTTCTAGTAATGTTAAGTATACGGTACAATGAAAATACCTGAAAGACTTGAATCCAGTTATGTTACGAAATAGAACTGAATGAAATGGAGTTATAGTCAATAATGTAGTCATAATGTAGATCTGTGGAGTTAATAGTAAAACTACTTGTTACGGCAGTACACTTTTAAGAAAAGTTGGTCTGCCATTGCGAATGCCCACGGTCCAGTAGACGAAAAACAGGGGTAAAACTGAAAGTTGTTTTTGCATTTGACCTCAATAAAAGAAACACGAACAAATACCATGAAGTAAAACTGGTTATTGCGGCTCAACTTTCCTCCCTGAATTATTTATATCGCAATATGCTAAGGTACTTTCGTTCAAAACGGGCCGTGTATCTGCAGCGATTCAAGGGATGCACTATGCACCACCGAGAGATGCATGTGTCTGTTTTTATAGAGATCGCGGATGCCCTGGGAAGAGTGTCCTTTGTGCAAGAGCTTTAGGACACATGAATATGAAGGTGTATCAAATCTCTTCCTGAATCTATTTAGTCTTGGGGCCCAAGCATGTTACTCCTCTGTCCCTTGTCACCACTTCCTTTTGCAGAAGTAAAAAGTTCCCGCAAATAATGAATTTCAATGAGATGCGAATGCTGTTCGCCTATTTTCAAGATGTTCTTCAGGGAGCGCCTATTAATGGAGCAGAGTCCCTCTCATATATAGTACAATCCTGGCGTGGATCTGCTTTATTATGCAAAAAAGCATTAAAATCCCCAGAACTGCCATTAGGAAACCGTGTTACTATCAAATTGTCTTTAACGATTTATCGCTTCAAATCTTTACAGGAGCAGACGAAAATGTAAAAAATATTTTTTTGATTTATTCATACTGGTAGACGTTTCTTTAATTCATCCAATATTTTTTTATTATATGTAGATAACCTATAACAATACAATATTGAAGTACTAAAGATTAGTTGAAATTCACAAAGTAAGTAAAGGGAGGACTCTCACTTTAAATTGGAAATAGATTCTATCAAAGCTCATATCAATTTTCTACTTATTACTGCAAACCGTCCTTAAAATATACTCAGCAAATCTAGGCTTAATTCTGCTTGTGCATAAATTGATGAGGTATATATCTTCACTCCGGGACAGATATCTACCGAAGACGTAACAGGGTGAAATTGTAATTTTCTGCATGAATTAATTTTCTACATGCACGACTGATTTAATAGGAATTCCTCGTTAAGGACCAAAAGGAAATCGATGCCAACTAAGGAGATATCTTAAAGGTTATACCAAAAATTGTCCTCAGTTGTCCCTCCCGTATATGGATGTGAAACTGGGATGAACTTCTTCAAGTCGAGTTAATCTAGCACAAAAGAACAATTGTTTTCTTTTATTTCTCAAACTAAGCGTTTTATGGGAGACAACGCATATTTTGTCCCAATAATTTAGACATGAAATACATATTTTTATGCACTATTGAACTGAGATCTGCAGGACAATTCGAATACGTGAAGGGCGTGGCGTGAAGGGAGTGTAATAATGTTTATTCGTGACATCGAGAGAATATGTGAACGTGTTAAATTTGTTTTGGGTTTTTTATAAAAATGTGATACTATCACTAGGGAATTAGATTTAGCAGTGTCAGGTGCAAAACTGAAACTATTTTCACGAGAAAAACAGAATGTCACGACCGAAACTTCCACCTAAAATTCCCCCGACATCCCAGAGTGAAAAAAGGAGATGCTAAAAAAAACGTATAACTTTTGATGTTGGGTGAATTATGCTGGCGAGGAATGGTCTTGAATAAAAATTTCGACGTTGAGTGTATATTAAATTTAAAAACAAAGAGACTTGAGGTAAAAATAAAACATATCACATTCTACCAAGCCGGCAATTCCCTATGTAAATTTGCTGCAAAAATAACTCCATTTACCCATTACCTATTCAAAAGCTGTTAATGTCCTTTTACGATTACAAATCACTAAGGAATTTGCAGTCGCAAACTCCTCCATTTTATGCATGGGCTGAACAAACAACAGCTATAATTAAAATCGAAATGGCGCAAAGCTTTTAAGCATATGTCATGCGTTAGTCGTTTGTATCATTTTTACAAAATGGTACAAAAGAGGCCAACTGACCCAGTTCCTAAAATGTTCTTCAAATTCGCAAGCAAGTAGAATTTTAATTAAATATTTTATTATTAATACAAAGATGTGTCTCAAAAATTACATTCAACATTTTTCATTAATAAGGAAGTAACTAGCAATTTAGAGCCTGACGAGTAGTGCAATCGAATCCTTTTTCATAAATCTTATACTGTAACTATTTAGCTCTTAAAGAGGATTTCGATATCAACTTACTCTTTAAATGTGGTTGTAAGGGACAATGCAAATATGTACATATGGCATACTCATCTCAAAACAACTGAAATTTGGTACTTTACTTTGCGTACTTTAAGAATTTTATTAACTTACCAGAGAAAAACGCTAAATAAATCTAGTTATATTGATTATAAAAAATAAAATGTAACTTTTCTCAGTTTTTCTGGCACGGTCCTAAATATAAGATTTTATAAAAATAACTTATCAAAAATAAATTAAAATTTGAAATAAATTGGCTTTTAAATTATAATATTTAAATGTTAATTGTATTCGCACCCATATAAATATTTCCGTAATTGGTAACCACCAAAGGCCTCAAATCCCAATCATCATAAAATAAATGAAACTGAATACTGAATTTACAATTTCTAGGGTTCAGATTCTCACCTACGTCACGGTGAATCAAAATATTAAATATTATATTTCGCACCAAGCACTCAATTTTTTGATTTAATAAGTGTAATGGTGTTATTGTAACATATAATTCGGGACCATCATATTTTTGTTTCTAATTATGCTAAGTTATTCAAAATGGAGAACGAACGATCCCACAAACTCATAATATTAACTTTGGAACTTAATTTCCTAATCCTAGAGCAGAACTGAACTAAAGCGCATTTCAGAAAATTAATTTTCTGAACAAGAATTCATAGAAAACATGTTTTTCTTTTAGCCATGATATGTTTTAGTGGATACTAAAACATTACTATTGTCTAATGCTTAGATACTTTCCATCAACATTACTTTATTTTTAAAAAAAAGCAGTCAATTTTTCTTGCACACATCTTCTACAAATACGACTTGAAATGTAATACATGTTCTGAACAAGTTAAGAGCTTAAAATTCCTGCAATTCCCGAGTAAATCAATATTTCGCCAACTACGCAATTCCATAAACGTGCTACCTTTGCTGCAACTCTATCCTATGGAGAGATTTTAATTAAGGCACCCAAAAAACATTTTTACAATCAAGGCCGCCAGCACAAGGATTAATCGAGTTATTACTTTGAAGTCAAACCAAACGTTGGAAAGTGGCCGAAAATTAAATTTCCTCATTAAAACTATTTCCAGGATGTGCGAAGTCCATTTTGTTCAATCATTCGCAATCCACTGGGTCGTGCCATGATTATTTCGTTATCACTTTATTTTCCTCCATTACTTTAATTATTCGGTTCAGTTATTGAAAACAATCGCAGTTGGCATGGATCCCAGGAGTTTTAAGCTTAAATTGATTTGCCACGGCCAAATAGTAAAACGATAGCCGGAGCTGAGGCTTTTCACCAAAAAGGATATATCCAGGGAGTCCAGAAATGTGTGTGCATTTTATTAAAAGTTGCCCCCGGAAGAAAAGATGATGATGTTGGTGGAGGCTGGTTGGCAACAACATGGATGCAGGATGCAGTGGTCAAATTATCTTTGAACAGAACTATGATTCTGAGCTCGTACCATGATGGACAATTTTTGTGCGGTTGCGGAACTCGTCTCATATCCGCAAAATAATGCTTCCAACTGGGAATTGTTAAATGTAAACTCTTCATGAGGTTCATACTCTGTGGACAACATGTAAGAGATACGGAAAAATGACATTTCTACAAAAAGAATATCCCCCATGCGTTTATTCGTATAATAGATTTTCCGTCAACGAAAGGGTGAAATATAGCTGTTTGCTTAGGATTGAGATAAGAAGATGGCTGAGACAATATCTTTATGCATTTTTGTGTTTAGAGAGAACGTCGTAAATCCTGGAAAGTTGCTCTGCTGCTTACACCAGCACAATCGGTTTAAATTCTCTAAATTCAGTGGCTACATCAAGCACAGATAAATCCTTATGAAAAGGAGGGGCATTTCGTGAAGTCGATGTTCCAACGTCCTTTTGTTGAGTGATATTTGGTCAGGACTGACTTTGGGTCGAAAGCAAGAATTGGGTGTAATTTAAGGTCTATCAGAAGATGGCACACTCGAATAGCAAATATGTAGCTCAATTTTCAAGTACCGAGTTCACCTCGAAGGAATTGAATTTGAAGAGGAAATTCCATTCAAATACGCAAAACGCAAACAAGAAGGACTTTCAAGGAACTTTATCTGCGATAATTGGATAGATGGATTTTACGGGATCTGTGCTTTGTGAATTGTTTTCATAATTTCTTCTCAAATAAAAATGCAATGAGGGTTCCTCCATGCCTACTACAGAGTAATGTACCAATTTGGTTTTTAATGAGTTACACGTGCAGGTGACTAGGAATTTTATGACCTACACGTGTAGTACATGCTCCAGTAACAAAACAACCTCCCACCACATGTATGTAGGTATGAACGTACCTCCATACATGTTATACGAGGAGACTTCTGTTTAAGTGAAAACGGTAAGCAATTTAATTTTCTCTTACAAATTGGATCTTGTAATTTTTTTATGAATCCTTGGAAAACAGACTGCAAGCATGTTAAGCTTTTAAGAATTAAAAGAAAGTCTTCGAGGAATTGCGTAAAGGTTCGGCTTTAAGCTGTTGTATTTTCCCCAAAATTAGCATAATTCCTTTTTCTTGTCTCACCTTCACTTTTTCACTGGGTAATCAACATATTTTAAATCTTTTAAATTGATAAGCCTACTATGGGGTGATTGAATTATTTTAGTTCTAAACTGGCAGGGATATTCACTTTTAATTCTTAAATACGTAAATGAAGAACAAAAAATATGTAAGTTGTAATAATTATTATTTGTTGTTCAAAAATGTTAAAACACGTAGCTTAAAATAGCATTTTTGTAATCATTCTTTTAGAATGAAAATATTTTTGTTTTATTTCGTTAAGCCCAGTACTTAATAGGAATATTCCTAAACGGGAATGATTCTAAGAATCAAATGTTCGTTTCAATTTTGAAAAAATTATTATGAACCTTAACTTCATTTCATTTAAATTTTATTCGCTATGAAGACCAAATATCGGACACTACTTAAAAACACTTGGTGGTTGTCAGGAATTCGAAATGAGTATGATTAATACCTAAAGAAATAAATACATTTATCAGTATAAATGGCATTAATTTGCTTGCTACCAATAAAGTTTAATTTTTATTTTTAGGATTTAGTACTAACGTATACTTAAATGGCTATTAGAAAATATTGTTTATCAAATCGTTTCGTTTTAAAAATGTTATGTAATTTTAAAAAATATTCTAATAATGTAAAAACTACTTGAATTACGAGAAACTTTGTATCATCATTCACCATGCCGTTTAAAAAAAAGTGTTAAATTTTTGTCGATACCGAGCAAAAATAATAAATGATATTTTGTCCAGGACACCACTTAAAAGTCTGCTGAATTTCTAATGAGTTCACATCATTAATTACTCGCGGAAATGAGATTTTTAGTCAAAAATGCTAACAGCAGCATACTGCATTAGTGGATTGAAGTTTTGATTTTTTGGCCATTAAATGGAATTTCGTCATTCAATAAGTTTAAAATTCCTTATAGCTCGTTTCATAGAGTTCGAAGTCGAACTTCTTAGGATTTAACAGAAAAGAAATTGAAAACTAATTAAGTCCATGATTTGACGCGTCTATCGAACCATCGCAAAGTTGCCAGAACTATTTTCTTTTAAAACAAAAACTACAAAGAAAACCGTCCCCGGCTAAAGTTGAACGAAAGTTTTTAGCTGGAGTGATATTAAATGGGAATCAAAGGGAACTTTACTTATTACGCTACTCTTGGCCAGCTTCTGACGACGAAAGGAATTAATGGTGTGTCGGTGAAGTTTTTAACTAAAACGTTAGTCGGGTTTTGTCTCCACACCAAGGAAAATGCTTTTGATATGTCAAAGTCATGTGAATATAGGACAGTTTTATACCTTTAATCGCTCAAAACGGGAGGTTCCATTGATTTTCACAATTTGGTCCCACAAACATGGCTAAATATTGCCCACACAGGTCATGATTTCAATTTTAGGAAGTGTTGTTCTACTTGCAATCCGATACTAATGCATTGTGGTTGTTACTTTACCAGTTTACTGTTTACTATCACATGTTTATGTAGTGACCTCCATTAGCATATTCAATGGTTTCCCAGAGTAAAACTTTCCCGGAAAATCATCCAGTTTAGGGAAAAGTCCAGTTCGATGGGCGTTGCAGAAAGAAGCCCTAGGGGATGCAAACTGCACAGAAAGCAGGCTATCCGGCTTACATGTTACAGCTATGTTGCAATGGCAGATTGCAGAATCAAAAAGAGGAATTTTCCCATTCAGACACACGATAGTCAAATGCCGTGTCATAAAAAGCCATGCGAATGGAGTTAAAATACAAAGAAAAGGATATTTTGAACGCCGGCAGCCGTTACTACGTCGCTGTGTGCAAACTAATAAAAAGGCGGTAAATTCTAAACATTTTGGAATTGTTTGAATATTATTCAATAGCCGTTATGCATAGATGAGAACTGGCTGGAACGTGCCGTTGAATCGATCTAGGAATTGTGGAGAATTTTTGATAAATATGCTTTATGTCGCACTTTTGATGGTCTTGTCTGATTTTGCGTAGAAGGCAGGGAGATTTTACAAATATTGACTACTCCATTTGATTTATATGTGTGTCACACTTTTTATAGTAAATAAAAACTAAATACATTTCAACAATCAAAAGAATGGTTTCTTCAACAAAAATAGAATAGCAACAAGTACATATTTTTAAGTTGTTTTCTATCCTCTTCCATCAATACTTTATAAATTTCAAGTAAGTTGTTAATGATATGTTAATATTAAGCTTGTTATTTTGGTTTTCAATTTATAGAAGTTTGTTGAAAACGTCGCTCAACGGAGCTTACTTTATATGAAAAAAAAAACGTTATTAGTCTGGTGACATAAAAGCGAATTGTTATATCTTATACGTGGGGTGGGATTAATTTAAAACGCGATTTATAACTCAACATGTAGAATATTGAAAATGGAGAATATAAAAATAATTTAATCTGGTTGCTGGATTCTTAATGTAATCCTGAAGTTTTAAAGAGTTGGAGATACTTTTGATTACAGAATAACTTAGATTTTATAAGATTTCTTAATTTAGTAAAGAGTATTAGGTGAAAAAAATATGCCTTTGAAAATAAATTTTTTCTTTCAAAGATAGTTCAGAACGTAAAATGCAAATCGAAAAAAAGTAAAATTTTTCTTGTTTTCAGCACTCATGTAGAATTGTTATGGAAATCTTTTAAAGTCAATTCTAACTTAAGAAAAGGTTAGCACTTTAAACTTAATTATTTCCAGAAATGTGAGCGATCGATTATTTTTGTGTTTTCTTTTGAGTATAAGTACTTCTTGACCATAAATAGGTAGGGTTTCAAAGTTTTATTAAAATTCGTGAGAAGACCGCAGACTCAGTTTATGTCTAATCTCATAGACTCTTAGGTTTATTTTATATGAACCATTACCTTTAAACTTTTGTAGGATGCACAAGCAAGAAAGCATAAAAATGCGTTCCTTCCAATTTTGTTATTTTACTATATATATCATAATCGTCTTAAAGGTTTGGCCTTGCGTTTGTTTTCCTCGCCGTCTATTAACCCAGCAACACAGGGGTTACAAGTTTTCGGGGCACTCGCATCCCCGAGTTTGTTTAGTCAAAATAAAAATTTATATTCCCTTGGAGATTTTGCTTATTGTGAATTATTTATATTCAACTCTTTCACGATTACAGCATTGACCGTCCCTGCATGCCATCAAAAGATGGCTAAGGGGCGATAAGATGCCCGAAATGATGTATTTGGGTAAGGTCGCACCCACTCGCATGAATACAAATGTACCCTTTATGGCGAAGACGGCGACTACCATCTGCACTTACTGGCATTAGCCCCCTCGAAGATCACCCCGCTTGATTACTGGGGCTGCCGTGATTTTGCAAAAGAACAGACCCGTCCGCGCGATTACGAACGCAAATTCAAAGTTTCACGATCGTAGTTGTTCGAGGACTGTAAAGGGTCCAATTATTACTTTAGGGTCAGTTTCCATGTCACGCGTTCGCAGTAGGTGCGGTGCCGTGCAGAATACAAAACAGTGTTACATAGATGACGTACCGCAAACGACAGTTATCTGCAGTAAGTACCAAGGTAAATCAAGCCTCTGTAGGAACCACCATTTCTTTAGTAAACCATTCACAATTGTGCGGGTAACTCGAGAGGGCTCAAAGCCCTGCAACCCTCTAAAGGAGCTTGGCTTATCGTAACCGAATCTTAGAGAGTTTGTTTCCTTATGGGCTTCGTGCCTTGGAAAATCATTTCTATGCTTTCTATGTTTTGTGTCCCCTAAAAACGCCCGGTTTATCATTCGCTGGCGCCGTTTAGTGTTTTTGTTGATTTTGCTCTCTACGCGACTCTCTGTTGTGCCCCAGTGAATTTAATTTCGAAAGCTCCATGTTTTCTTGAGGTTATGTCTCCCCAGGGCCGAGGTTCGTGAATGATTTTCTGTTTACTTTTTCCACCTAATATTCCTCCATATAAATCACTTTAATTTGAAGCGGTCGAGGACAGATGTAGAGAAAGTTTCCGCAATTATACCAAATACTTTCACTGCGCCCTTACTTTTAATTGGTCTAAAACCGAAGGGTGACCCAATTCTCTTTTCACTTACATATGTAGGAGCCTTAAAACAATAAACTGTCGCATAACACTCGCCAATCCTCCTGGCGTCGGTAAGAAGATGGAAGATGCATTGACCTCAGCTGGTGCATAATGTAATTTTCTCTTACTTTCGGTAAATTCAATAATTGCAGGACCTCCTCTGGTCGTTCATTCATAAAATGTGATTACCATAAATCACATTTGCAAACACATTATTCCAGGGACACGAGCTCCAGGGCAGGGCCACTTTCCTCATCACACTCCACTTTCCGGAACTGCACACTGCACACAGATTCTGTACGTCACTCAAATTGTTATAAAAGCGGTTTTCTCACTTTGAGGTGCATTTATGTGGTCGAATTAATTTTTCAATATGTTTCTTTTTTCAACTTTTTATACAGAACCATCCTCCCGATGACGTAGTATAGTATTTTAATTTCAGCGGGGTCAAAAATTAATTGGAAGTCTGTTTTGTACGAAAAATTGATATATATTTTTAGGTTTTGCGGCTTTTCATAACCACACACTCTGTGTGCGATTTTATAGTTTTAAACCTGAAAAATTATAAAATGTTGTGGACTATTTATCGCAGGTTGTATGAGCGGTAGGAGGCGTTGTTTAAAGCGGTCCTAAATTTAATCAGAAATAATATGAAATCGAACTGACTTTATCAGAATAAAATATGATGGGAAATTTTTTAAAAATATCCATTACAACTCCAGTGCAGCTAATTGCAATTTTTTTTTAATATATTTTGCTTTAAAGTCCAGTAGGGATTAATCTTCTTCGAATCCAACTCGTGTTTTTAACACACAGATATTTTCGATTATTTCTTGTAAACTAGTTTCTTTTAAAATAACATAAAATATTAAATATATGTATACGAAATATAATACGTTGACGAGAAATATTTTTTCTTTTGTCTCTTATATGTATATGTTCATTATTTTAGAGTTTGAACCACATAGACACCAAACTGAAAAAGCCCGTGAGTTATGAAGACCCATAAAAAAATGTCTATACATTAAGGATTAATGTAATACCACTATGGTTAAAAGATATGAAGATGAAAAACCGAACACTTAAATACTCTTCATGTTTTTCGTCGCATTATTTTCAATGTCTTAAAACAATTTATCAAGCAAGAACTACCATAAGTACAAATTATCCTACACTTAAGAACTTTAAAAAATATTACGAAGTGAAGATGTTGAATTTACCCTGCGCCCTGTTAGTTTTTAAAGAGTTCAACTTTATATTCTGTAAGGAATAAAACAAAGATACATAAAGAGAAAATCACCTAAAACATGTAACTCACCTCAGAGGCTTAGTAGCGTAAATTATTGTAGGCCTTTGCCTGTGGGAGCGAAACAAATCCGTTCAGCTGCTTCACATTACTTTTGCACAATCACAAGTTTTGAAAAAGACTACTGCCTTCGGAGATGAAAGCACAACTTAGACAGAAGTAGACTTCAAAGGGTAAAAAATAATGGCATTGTCATGAATGTCAGTGCATAGTTCATTCTGCGATCTACAGACACATGTGAGAAGCAGTAAAAAAACGTAAAAGGACAAGAGATAGTAGCTTGCAGTCGCAACGAAAAAGGTTTTTTCCTTTTGTTGAAAAAAGTACTGAGATCCTATTAGGAAATGGAAGCAGAGGTGAATATATGGGAACTCTTTCTTGCCTTGTTGGATAAACAATCGGAGTTCGCGCCACTATTATGCTCTTTAAATTCAGCGTAGCCGACATACGCAACTTCAGTTAACTATGATATACATATGTGTGCAGTGTGGCCCCAGCCACAGTCTAGCTGCAAAAAGACATTTCATTAGCATTCCGCCTTGGCACTCCTGGGAGATAGCAAAATGGTGTGGATATAAATTGTCCTTAGACAGTTGGACAAACAGGTGCGAAGGCGGGATAAATCATTTGCACAAGCGTTAGTTCTTATGTTTCTGAAAAAAGGCGGAAAATAAATTTATGTTGGCGCGCATTGTTACCAAGATGATTAATTAGTATCAGATGCTGCCACATTCGGCGAAGGATTCGATGAGCTTATCAATTGAAAGTGAAGACCACTTTACGAACTTTAGCAGATGTTTTAATATTTCTTGGAGATTACTTAAAAAAGCGGTCATTAATAGAGGTAATTTAATATACCACATGAAAGGTACTATTAGTAAACAGTACTTTAATTCAAATAATTTTAAGGAAAGTTATGCCAAATTATACAATTTTTTGACCACTATGTTATTACTGATTTGTTAGAAATTTGAACTTAAGAATTTGAAATAGTCTTTCGATAAAGACTGGTAATCAAAATAATAAGAAACCTAATTTGGCTTAATATACACCAAACCCAGTTATTGCCAAATTACAATAGCGACTATAGGTTTAAGCTAAATATTTTGCCGGTTATACATACATTCTCATAAACTTCACCTGATAAACCAATAAAATAATTAAAATTTATTTCTTAAGCGATGTTATGGCCTGTTTTGAATTCATATATTTAAATATGGTCAGTCTTTTATTTTAAAAAATAATGAGTACTCACTACATAACATATAATTAACAAATTTTTTCTGTTCTTCACTTAATACTTTAAATTTGAGATGATTCGATTCAGTAGTTTGTTTTTTAAATAATCTGGATAAACTCGAAAAACACTTTACGAATTTATTTTCAATTTATATGTTAGAGAGATGTACCTGGATGTGTTCATATAATAAACAGTTTACAATTCCCCAAAGCATTCAAATCGTTTTGAATGATTCTTCTTTCAATTTTGTGCCTTTGCGAATGAATCTGGTATACGCCCCAGGGGTATTTAAAACTTGAATGCGTCACAAAAACGTTTTTTCATGAATCAGAACAATAGCAAACCAGTCTTATACCCCTGCGTAATATGCTCGTACCATCGAACAGAACGAAGTCACCCGTGAAACGCAAAATATTCCACATGAAAGTGGCACCAGAATTTTCCCGACATTCATGATGGTTTGGGATGATGTCACAGATCTATCTAGCTTTTCTCTTTATATTCCGCGCAAAAGGCATTATGTTGCGTGCTCCAGCCTCCCATGACGGTTTAGAAAAGGTTTGTCTCATTGTACCTTGGCATGTGCTATCACATCCGAGAGATCTAAATGGAACTCCATTTATGTGTAGATTTTACATATCTGACGGGGCTGTTCAGGTGAATATTTAGGCAGCTGGATGGAATTTTTACGGCTGTTTTCTCCCACACTTCAAACAATTCTTAAGTATGAGACTAACCTCTTTTAAACATGCTAATTTTGAAAACTTAATTTAAAGCATTTAAAGTATTTCTATGTAAAAGCAGAAAAAAAACAAAAATATTTGCTGTGATTTCTGTAATTTTAAATCAATGTTTTGTTACTGCTACCTTTGTATCCTTTCGTTACATCCATCAATTTCCTCATGACTTGTGAACATACTGTTGAAATTATTATCACTCAATATAAACTGATTAAATTCAAGGCAATTGCAACGAAATGTATTAACCCAATTTACGGAACCACCCTATTCGACGAGGTTGTAAAATTTACGTTTTTGAGACTCATTTACCTCGTAAAAGTTTCCTCCTAACATCCTTCCTAACTTTTCAGGAAAAGGAGATTCCTATAAAATCCAGAACAATTTTATGATGCCACTAGAAAGTTTTACACACTAACTTTGTTTCATTCCCCTCTACTTCTCTACAATCCTAGTTTAGGTGGATCTGTCTGAAGGTTTACAGCCCAATTTCATGGTCATTTAATTCAGTCGTATACAAATAGTGCCCGGTTCTCTTAAGATTTAGATAAATCCAGTGTCCGGTATTTTGTGTGAAAACGTAAAAAGAGTTCCTCCGAACTTTAATTTACCAAAAACATTAATCGGAATAAAATCTGTGAAAGACAGAAGAATACATATTTGAAAATGTAACATCATAGTGAAACTACTTCCTACAATTTAAAGTTGTATTAATTGTTTTTACATTTTTACTAAGTAAGATATAGTCGCGAATAATTTATATTTAAGTAAACGAATTTATTACGCATTTTGCATCCACTTCTTTAAAACTAGTTGGGTGTATTGTAAAATTGTAGAATTTCTCTGATTATTAAAAATGAACACTTCTTTGTTAATTAGATAAAATATTTTTGCAAAATTAGTGGAGTGCTATTCGGGTCAACTGCAACCGCTGTCACAGTAGGCAATGAATTCGCCCCAGGTTTCTTTTTTAACGACTTTTTGGATGAACAGACCTAAATCTCGTAGGAAATTTGATGGAATATTTGCACGGGTAAACTAGTTGCATAGAAATGTTTCAAATTATTTCGCCTATAAAAATTTCGAAAATTTTTAAAAAAATGGCTTCGATTCAGATTTCTTTGTAAATAATTCGAAATAAACTATTCAGTGTCCATTAATATAGTGTCTAGTATAATTATGATAGCATTGAAAGAAGAGTACAAATATCGCTTTTACAATAGTTATAGAAATTAAATTGATGATATTTGTTTGGAATGGTGAGCGATTACCTTTGTATATGAAATACTTTTTTATATAAAAATTACACTATGTTAAACTCTCACGTGACTTTGAAAGGAGGAAAAATCATAAAATATTATTTTCACTGCTAATATTTGGAAGTTTCTGATATTTGAAAGTAGCTACAGCTTCGTAGCTTTGTAAAATTAATGTATATTTAAGATTTTAATTACTACTACTATCTACTTAAATATACAAAATAAACGCAAGCAAATCTCTCCCACAACATAGTACAACAAAACCTTTTAGGTTCGTGGAATTATACAAATTTTGTAAACATAGCGTTTGCCTATTAAACGGAGCAATTTGTAAGTAATTTATGTAAATCTGCGCGTGTTATTTGGGAGCAAAACAGTTACATAATATAAACTGTTTGATTTAGTAAATTTTGGAATGTTGCAGGTCAAATTATTTTACCGAAATTGGCCCAAAGCGTTAACCACTATTAAATTAATTACTTGGAAACTAGGGGGATCAAAACCAGCACTAAAATATATTTTCTGTTGGAAGAAACTCAATTTAAAGGCTTATGGTTCTTTTGAAATAGGAATCTATGGCGTTACCACAGACTTTCTGTTATTTCGAAAGCGATGCACAGATTTACAAAGAAATCGTTGTGGACTCTAGGGACTTTCTTAACTTCCGCGTCACAGGACGAATTACTCGGGGGCGTGCCTACTGCGAACAGTGCCTTATTAACATCAATATGGATGCAAATCAACAGCGACAGGGCTGTTTTCTGGACCATTACCGATTCATTTGCTTTAATTGACCTGAAACTCGGGCTTTCACTACTTACCTTAAACGGATGGAATTGAAAGGGCTCTGCTGATAATTCCGTAAACCTGTGTGTGAGCCTGTGGAACTTTCGAAAATCAAAATTATGAATTTAAGGGATAATTCATGGAAAATTTCCAAATTTGATTCGAGCACGGTACATTACTTGCCAGTGTTTGTTTGATATCTGGGTGTTGTGCAATCAATTTGAATTTTGAAGCTAATTTCTATGTATCGCTATAACACGATCAAACTGCATATAAGTAATTGGAAAATCAATGAATCATATTCACGACCTGAATATATAAACCCACAAAATTTACTAGTTTCGAAATAGATTTGTGCTTGGAACTGTGGCTCTATTTCCGGCTGTGCAACCATGTCTTCCCACCAAATAGGTTTTTTTTCAACTTAATTTGAAAATAAATACGTAGGGCTGGTATTATTGAACTACCGCGATCAAATTGCATTTAATGTTCGAACGACTCTGTTCACCAGGAGCATTTTATTTCGGGATAACGATCTGATAATAAGAGGATTATCGTGTAATTCTCGCAAAAGGTTTACATTATTGATTGCAGTTTAATTTCACAAATAACACAGGCTGATGCATTTAATAGCATACGAGGCCTTGTTCTAGGGTCATTTTATGGTTTTACAAATTTTTTTTCCCCACCCCTATAAACTGTGCCTTTAATTGGAGGGTTTTTAATGGAAATGTGCGGATGGTTGATTTTCATCCGATAAGTAATACTTCAACAATAAGCTAACATGTTCAGGACAACTGTGGCTCAGAAAAGTTAAAATAATAACAAACTACCAGATTTTCTGCTTTGTAAACACAATTTGTGCGAAAACGTAATTACTGAAAATCTTTAACCGTAGCAGTCCAGATTTTCTCTTGAACATCGCAAATGAACGCATGCTGATCCTCATGACAGCAGTAGAGCAGGGGATAAATCTCGACAGACAGAAGGTTACAAATGCGTAAAATATAAACTATATAGTTCCCCAAAAATGGTCTCTATAACTTTGCCTGGCCTGAGCCCTAAGAGATAAGTAATGAAATCACTTCTGGCTGTTAACAGAAAATCCCATCAGTTTGGGTCTATCTCAACCGGCCCACTTTCAGGATGTTCGGAGGCTTTTCTTTTTCAATTAGGATAATCTGCACTTATTTGGCCTTTGGATGTGAATTCAAAAACTCCTTTTTGTAGTGGATTATAGAGGTACTAATAGGAAATTACATGAATGAGAAAAGGATTGACTGGAATTACACGAAGGAAGAAGGCACTTAATTTGGTTATATTTGAAATTTATAAGAGAAGTCCCATCATTCCAGGCAAAATATCCTCTGGCTGATATATTCAAATTAAAGGGATTTTTCGGAAAATGATATTTATCCTAATCTGGGTCGCTTTTGCTCGCAGTGACGTTAAGTGATTCTTCAATTTGCATATTTATTTGAGCCCGATAATATTTTTAAAATATTTACGCAGCGTTATCTCTCAACAATTAAATTATAGTTAGAATTATTGAATTCTACGTATGTATGAAAAACAAACAACGAATTTTGATTAATTTTTATTTTATAAGTGTTGTGGATTTTATAATTTTGAATTAATCATTACACTCATTTTTTGAAAACTTAAGTTGTTCTCCTTAATTTTTAAATTAGTTGAGTTAACATAATTTAATTTGTTATTTGCAAATGGCTGTACGCATTCCAAGCGGGCTATGAGAAAATTACCGTAGGTAGGAATTAAATATTTATTAAAAATTCTTGACCACCTTGAAACTTTACTTATTTATTTTCTACCTACAGAATACGTGTGAGCTAGAATTTACCCACATTATTATATATGCCACACATACCAAAAAGACGAGAAATTCGTTTCGCAAGTCAAAACATCGAAAAACACAAGCGCAGAAGTGATGAAGTTTTTATTTTTATTTTTACTAAAAGAGAATTTGTAAAATAAATGACAAAAAGCTCACTCAAAGTAAGAACGAAAAGCATAATATCGATTAATCAAAGAATTTTTTGAATTTACCTTTTCAAGCATAAAACTACAAAAATCTTTGCATTTCGTATCACAGTTGCAAATCTTGCTTAACTAAAGCAATAAAATCTAGGGCACCGCCGGAAAAAAAAAATTAAATTTAAAGTTCATCCAATTTAATTGGCAAAAGTTTCTGTCTTTGTCAAACATAAATTGACGTTTTCTCTTCCGATTAGTTGGAAAATAGTTTCAATTTAACTGCAACAAGGAAGTTCTACTTACCCCATTATTTTATAGCATTTCGAGCGAACCATCCATTTCCGCAGACCCACTTTAGCCAGCACAAAATTGAATTGGACTAAATTATATGAAAATGCTGGCCCTGTATTCCTCCTCCTCTGGCAACTACCTCCATCTTCTGAAACAATAGTGCTCTTGAAAGCAACTTATAGTTTCAAATAAATTAAGCCATTCAACAAAACCTTGATGCCGACTTTTAAAATATCATTTTCCAGGTGAACTCACTACAAGGTTCCAGACTTCAGAATGGGAGTAAATAAACCCACCACGAAACATTGTACAACATTTACATAATTCTCGGAATCCGTCGGCGGTAGAAAAGGTTCGGGTTTTTATTCCGCCACTTCTCTGTAACTTGGCGGTTATTCAGAACATGAATAATGTTAAATTAAAAATTCCCTTTAAGTTTAAACTCTGTCGCAGCAGTTTCGAGCGATCATGTTGTATCGAAACTTGAGAAGTTTCTATTTGTTTGGAAAACTCTGACAACAAGCTCCTCCTCCGGAAGCATTTTGATTTTTAATATTTATGAGGCGCGTGAAAATGGATTTTCCCTCATTTCGGGAACAAATAAATTTTTGATTGATTTACAAAGTAATACGCCGCCAGACATCCGGTCTTGGAATTGGTTTAAGCATAGAAAACGCGAATCCTCATGGTATTCGGTAGACGCTCGTTATTTGAAGGGCTAAGGACCTCTTGCGATTTTGTCTGAAATTATTCTTCAAATTGGGTGTATAAAGCCGGTGAGCAGAGAAGCAGCCATCAATCGTTCGAGGGGATCACGCCCTAATACCTTTTCTTTTTTAATGAAGCATACGCGGCAGAGGAGCATTTTAAATTGCGCAACACTCCGCCGAAGTGTGTACCTTACTTAGTAAAAGCCAACTCTAATGCCCGACTGAGCCACCAATTAAATGCTTTGTAATTATTTCCAAAGCACTGGGAAGCCGTTTAATTGCGTTCAATTAAAAAAGTTCAACATATAATTAAAGAAATTCCAGTAGCAATTTTCAGAACTAATCAAGTAAACAGCGCCTCGAAAAAACAAAGACCGGGGAACACGAAGGCGCCAGTGTACATTCTGGCGTACCCTAAATTACACGCCTAATTGGTTTTGAGTCTCGAAAAACTTTCATTAAGTCCAGATAAAGCTTTTGTTGCAACTTTAATTGTGCGGTTATTTTTGTGGGTAATCCTCTGGGGGAAGGATTTTAATTTTTGTCCCAACCAATCTGACAACAACTACGGGAGTTGCAACGACGGCCAGGACAACTGGGACGAGCGCCAGGACCGGCAGGACAAGAGCTTTATTAAAGTTCCTACTTGGACCGCATCTTTGTAAACTTTTCGACTATTGCCTCCCTTCCCTGGTTGCACCCAGATTGATTCATTGTGCGACTGCAAGGGATTGAAATCTTTCCAAAGTAGAAATTGCGCGCCCCTGTCAAGCATCTGCGTTGGTTAAGTATTTTTCGATTAGAGCCCAAATCATTTGGATCTTAAGTCAGCTATCCGAAAGGTTCTACTGGTGGAATAACTTCTACTCAATTTAAGTTAAGGTTGAACCTCGCTAATTGGGATAGAACGATAGTTGCAAGCATTTTTTCTATTTACTGCAGTGTATGTCCCGGCTTAAAGATAATATATATATATGTATGTATAATATGTAAGTGTATTACAAGTATGCAATACTATTGAGTAAAATTCAAAATTTGTATAGTATATCTTAATTCTTGTAGGCATAGTTCGAGGAATCGATCGCAATAATTAATCCTGCCACCTTGAATTGAATTTCCACCACTTTGGAACCTTTTTTTTATAAAGTAAACATCCCCCCTCAAAAAAACAAAATTAATATTACTTCCCTTCCTCATCATTCTGAAATTGCTCATACTGTTCTGAAACCTTGCAAAAGTAAAATGGAGTGCATATATGACTGTGTTTTGATATAATTAGAAATTTTATATTAATAACGAAGCCTTCGTTTTTATTTTGACGTCATATTACTTAATTAGAAAGCTTATTCTATTGTAATTTTTTGATAATTTACTTTATTTCCACCTCTTCTCCTATGAACATATTGAATGACTTAAGAAAATCTTAAGCATTGTTCGATAGCAAAAAGTAAATTGGGCATTGAAAGAATCTTCATCTAGAGATTTTTTTTTAGATATTCGTATGTATTTGGTAAATAACACGAAAAACTAAAATTTATA
The DNA here is from genome assembly GCA_959613345.1 of Tolmerus cingulatus. Classification (NCBI taxonomy): domain Eukaryota; kingdom Metazoa; phylum Arthropoda; class Insecta; order Diptera; family Asilidae; genus Tolmerus; species Tolmerus cingulatus. Next base: position 5,484,162 of record OY390711.1, on the reverse strand, counting down.
TGCTGATAGGTATTATACAGGACATTTTCATAAAGCAATATTGCAGCTGCAGTTTACTAGCTTTCTCTCATTTTTCAGATAATACTCGTATATATACGAAAAAAGGATTGTATTGAGACCTACATAACTCAAATGGTTAGGTTGTGTTACACATTTCGTTTAACTTTACAACAGGATTTGATAGCGAAGGGAAATAATAAATACACTTTTAGACAATGTGAGCTTATTTTTACTTTGTAACTGGCGATCGACTACTACATCTTGTTAAATCTCATATCTGTAAACCGAAAATCTTAGTGATACTTTTTATTCCATATTACTATGTACATAGAACTGTAGAAATAAGACATATTGAATATAGTAAGTAAAGTAGTTCATTAAAAAGACATTTCTGATGTCCTCGTGCATCCTCTTCTATACATTTTAAAGTTTATGTTCACTCTAAGAATGGAGTACTTCCTGATTGTGAAGAATTTTATTGTGAAAAGTTTCGTGTAGCTATCGTCTCATAAACATTTCCAATAGCGGCAGAAGGCAGCAAAAGGACGTCAAAACTTTCTGGTCCGCCAAACTAAGCGATTGTGCCACAATGAATCGAAATTTAGTCGTAAGGATTCCTGACATTTATGAATTTCCTTCGGCGCAGAGCGAAAATAACCAACCACCCTGTACCGGGCCTCGACCCGGAATGCACAACAATATCATATTTCAGCTCACAATAGGAATATCAAATATTTGGCTTAAGTCCATAAGAAGTCAGCACAGAGGTCTCCAGGTTTTTTGTATGTTTATCCCAATTTTTGCACATTGATACACCGGGAGTAGGGTTAGGGCAGCCCACGTGTGGCCCTTATGGAGCGAATGAGTGTGCACATGAAAGTTCTACCTTATTTTTCTTCCCATTTGATTTTGGCCATTACTGGAACTCGGGAGCTGCTTTTATGACTGCGTTAAAACACTTTTGAACTGTTTACATGCGAAGAAGTCAACGGGCTTAAATGGATCGCGCACTTTTGGTTGTCTGTCACGTAAACTGTAGCGTTGGGAACCCTTCCTTAATGGACCATTGAAATTCTTAATATTTGCGCTCTTCTTGCTCCCAAATGGGAAAAATTTTATTCAATGGAACCATTTAGCAAGGACAGGGATATGCGAAATCGTGATTTAAGATATGCTTATTGCGTCTCACTTTAACGACTTTAGAAGAAAACATTACTATGTAGCAAACTTGCACGAAATTGACATCGTTATAATTCAATTGGAACAGAAGTTGAATACTAAGGGGCACCAACTTTATATAGTACCTATTGCTATGGATAAAAACCAAAACACTTAACGACTTTGTTTATAAATATTTTAAAATTGCTTTTAGTTCAATAACCCACAACAAACATTTTTATCTACTTATATGTACATGTAACGTAGGTACATACATACATACATATATTCCGTTGGCCATAAGGATTTTGACATTATTGAAATTTACAATGTGTATGGTAGATTCGAAACCAGCGATTCCAAAAATTTCTGGATACCAAATTTCATGATCTTCTCTTGAAATAGGCAATAAGGCTCTCATATTAGAACTTGTAGAATTGTGTTAAATTAAATGCAAAAAAACAGTATGATGAAATTAAGACTAATATACTTCTATTTAATGCGATTTTATATGCAACCGTACTACTTTTGCAATTCTTATTCAAGTCTGTTTAATTCAACTGGTTGAAATATTAAATCGAAGCGGTAGAGACAGGGGCTTAAAGCAACACTTTTTTAGTTGAAGTTTAACTAAAAATAAATTCAACTGAAGATTCAGACATGAGAATCATGGTAAATTTATAAAGACAAGTCGAACCCTTTAAGATTCTCAAGTCGTATCTTCTTTAGAAGATGCCCTTAATTGTCTCTCGCCATCTAGAATTAATGGCAAATACTCAAATTGAATTTGTATGAGAATGGAAATGGACCCGAAACCCTATGCCGTGAAATATAAGATCTGGACTGTCCGGCCATTAAACGTTTACTGTTTACTTTCCTGTCAAGTTTTATATTCTCGTAAGACAGTTTAAACGCATCCACTCGGTGGACCCTTAACCGTTGACATCCGCCCTCGAACCCAGCCCCCAATCTTCGCTTGTAATGTCTTCGGCGATTCCCAACCGCTCGCCAGGACTTACCACCAGGACCAGCTCCAATTGTGAATTTTGTGCGCAAAGGTCACGTACAGATTGGAACGTGATGAATTTTTATTGAGTGGAGTGTTCGCTTTTCTTCAAACGTAAAGTGCTTCGCATAAAAAATTGAAATGTGCCGGAATGTGGTAAACTTGAAACACGATCACTGTAAATCAGTCGAGGATGTCTTCGAAGTGTCCGAATAGTTTATATGTAGCAATTGGGCTGATATACGCTACGAGCAATCCGATTTCGATTCAGAAAGTCAAGGAATCCCTTCGGATTCCTGATTATTTTGGGACAATCTTGTTGGGGAGCTGTTGAAAAATGAATCAAGTCGTCTTCTAGTTGTGCAGATAACATTTTTCGTTTCAGTGTATTAAAGTTTCTTGAATTCTTGAGCAACATTCAGTGGAAAAGTATAAGTCAAAGAGATTCATGTACGAGTACATAGTAAACGCGGAAACCCATGTATAACTACAAAAAGGTGGAGGTATTCCACTTAAAAGAACTTATTGGACTATAAAGTTTTAGTGAAGTTTGCTCTCTTATTTCCGGGGGCCATGAATATCAAAGCTGGTTCGTTACTGTTGTTCTCCCAGCAGCACGCTTATGTTAAAAGACTTTACATGCTTCCTCAAAAGAACTCATAAAATGGTATGTAGGTTACTCAGGGCGCCGGCAAGTGCAGCATCCCTCTTAGTATTTATTTATAATATTACCCACTCATGCTGTAATCAAATGCACATAAACTTTGCAGATTCCTTTTCACTTAGAGCGCGGCTCATTGTTCTCCTAAATTCTTCCTTGCTCCTGGCGGGAATGAACGTGTAAATTCTAATTTCAGTAAATGTTTAAGTGCATAGCGCTACCTGGCTTTCATATGCTTTCCAGTATTTTCTGGTCGATTTCCTCGAAGCATTTTGAAATTTTAGTTTAAAGTGTTTTAAATTAAGAAATTAATCTGGATTGCTTTTGAAAGTTTGCACGCGCAACAACTCTAATTAAAAGTTTTCAAAACTTACGAAACGCTAATCGAAGCATTATCCAGCATTTTTGGTATCCTTCAATTATGAAAGATAAGAATTTTCTAAGTCATCTTATCATATCCTTGAATCTAAGAATTTCTTGAAGGATTAAGTGTAAAAGTTGATAAAGCTTTATTGAAAAACCTACTACTACACAAAAAATAACTTCAAGTTTTGCTCTACGCTACTTCGAAGAATATAAAAAATGTGTTTCAACAAATACAAATTGAAATATCTTTATAAGTAGTAACATAAATGTTTCAGAGACATAATCAAATTAGTGGTCCATATTATAGGAAGAAGTAAACTTCAATATGTTAAACATTATTTTTAAAAAAGCGAATGTAATCCTAAATTCCGCACTCCCTTGACCAATTCATACCACTTATGAACATATAATAATTATACGATTAATATATGGTCTACATTGAAATTAATTAAATTCTGTAGGTACATAAGGAGGTTAAAACGTACCTCATACTTTCGAAAATCCCACAATATTTCAAACGATTAGATATCGACATAAGGCTCAAAATTCATTTAGGAATGCGGCAACGATCAAGAAGAACAGCAAAATATGAATACATCCTTGTAAAATTTCCATGACAAATGAAAATAGCCATTATAGATTTTGAATTTGTATTAGAAATGCGTAAGAGTAAATCGTAATATAATAGAAAAACGCGATAGTCTTTTACCTAGGTATTATAATGGTATTATTATCAAAAGTTAATTCAATAATAAAAAGTTTATTTTAAATTCGTTCACATTGTTTCGAAATATATATGTACATATTACTTTTTATCAAAATAACAGAGGAAATAAACTCAAAAATAAAATGTTGGTAAATTGATATTTTTTGACATTAGCGCCAAATCATATATTTCAATATTTCAAAATAATTTGTACATTTTAATGAATATTTTGTTATTTTTCTGATTGTAGATAAACATTTACAATAATCCTGTATGTTCCTTTTAAAAAAATTGCAACATAAATAACGTATGGTGATTACATTGTATTTATACTTTAGGTTTACCTAAACCTTTAAGATATTATATACATACATACATACATATCTGAATTTGTTCTATCAATACGGAAACAGGCTAAGGAAATGTGAGAATAATTTAATATGATAATTTGAATTGAATCTCTCATTTGGCAAATATTTGTCTTCATGTCGGGAGACATAATTCGGCGGATAACAACGATCTTAGCGTTCCGACATGCCATCAAAGTCTCGTCTCAGGGCTGTTGGCGGGAATTCGACGAACATAGACCGACATACAATCAGACATACAATCAGCACATCCGATATGATACGCATCCTATTAACAACGAAAATAAATGAAATGACTTTAGTTGCTCCGGTTTTGTCTTCTGTAATTACAATATCCGATTACATTATTTATCTTCAGATGTATGCTGCTGTGGCATAAAACCGAAGTGAAAATACCCGGAGAAATAAAGGGTTGTGTTGGCATGGTGAATGTCGGCCTGTAACAGATGTATGTATGTACTTTTCTGGATCGGCGAACGTCAACATATAGAAAGTTCACCGACTTAATGGGTTTTCTTATTTGATAAGAAAAGTTTAATGAACAGGGAAGAGGGCGTACATGACATATATCACAATGGCATTACAAAAGAAATTAATGTTGGTCAGAAACATCAAGTTACCCACTGGTGGTATATCTGGACTTCAATAAGATTATTAGTGGGACTTTTAATGACATCGAAAAGTTTTACTGACAGAAATACTGATTTTAAAAACCCTTTTATGGTTCGTTAAAATGTTAGTACATTTTTGTGTACCCCGTCATAAAGATCAAGCTAACTATCATAGCAGACAATTTGCATGCTGTTCCACGATGAAGCGAGGTGAAGAAATCCATAAATCAATTAAGCAATAAAAGGTAATTGCTCCACGTCTGGGTTTCCAGAGAAGCTATTCTCATATGATGTTCGCAAATAAAATTGCCGGAACGTGCCACGGGGTGTCGTTTTCCGAGCGTTCCATGGGAGGGCGTACACCCGCTAGTTAGGTTCGCGCACTTAACACCACAAGAAATAATTAAGATGCCATCAAATTATTCTGGAATTACCAGAAAATTTATAATTGGAGCGAGATTATTGCCATGAAGACTACATTTACGGCTTGTGGGGCAATAAAGTGATTCCAGCTCGAAATTCAAGTGAAGTGGTTATTTGTGACTCGGAAAGTTGAAAGTGAGCCAGGGGGCGGATGGGCGTGGTGTGCTCTTTTCAGGCAAATAACAAGATCCCTCCATGCTGACAGGACTACGGCTGAGCGAATAATATTGAATTTATGAAGCACCCGGTAAGGTGATGCAGAGCATGGTGGATGCGATATTGTGCACTGTATGCGTAAAAAGCTATATTAAGAAGTATGTGAACCCTGTGCCTTTATACATGATAAAAATTGGAATGGGGAATGTATCTTTGTGGAAATTCATGACATTTTGAACCGCACTTACCCCACTTTCAATGAAAAGCTCCAGCGAAAAGAGAGGTGAATTGGAGTTGCATACGAACATATGCGGAGTTTTATTTCTTTGGAATAAATTTTTTTTCAATTATTTTGCCCTCAATACTTTTCAATACGAGGGTGCTATATCTCTTTGCTGGTGTAGTTCATGTAATCAATCTAGAGTAAATCGAAAAATGATTTTCCGAAATCCGTCAAAGACATTCTTTCATATATTTCTTATATTCCGGAAGCAAATATAATAATTTTCACAAACAAGTCTTGGGCAGAAAAAGTTACCCTTTTTATTTTGGTATTACACCTCGCAGAAAATACTCACCGTGCAGTAAAACGAACCATTGCAAAATGTTAAAAGTACTGATTTATCAAAGGATATCACGAGCTCATAACTTTGGGAACAATCGATAAGGAATTTTCCATAAATCAAATCCAACTGTGAATCGTTAATATCGGACCCAAATCAAAAGCGATTTACAAGCGAACGAGATTTCATGCCAAAAAGTCTTGAAATAATTGAGTGTGCGGGTTCTGGCAAACGATAACCTAGTAGTTGGACAGGACCGGCTTTCCTCGATAAGAAATAAATGAGGATTCATCGTGGTCCTTTTCGTTGGTCTTTATGGGAAGAAGTCGAAATTTTAAAAATTCCTTTAGACCGTCACCGTCTTTATTGGACCATTCGAGTTCGTTTCCTTCGTCTGCGTTGTCGTCATCGTTCTAAATTTTCTGCAGTTCGCTCTCTTAGCCGGAAATTCCTCTCAAACGCAAAAATGTTTTTGGCAGCCATGTAATTGCTGAATAAAAACCTTTTCGCTATAAATATTGTAGAGATCAAATTCGAAACCAGATAGTAAAAGCGAGTTTGCGGGATTTGTTAATTAAATTCCCTACAATCCGGTAACGAGACTGGTAAATATTGAATTCTACTGACACACTGTATTCTCGTAATATCGAAGAGGGGAAATTATTCTGATAAAATTGAGAAAGTTTTTGAAGTGCTTGCGTTTCAACTTAACATTTAAGATCCTTTCGGTCCAGGACTATCGATTGGCAATACAAAGTTTGCTTACTCGGAAGCTGTAAGCCTATTCTTGATACAACTACCTGAAAAGGAAAATTATTTCGGGCTAAAATTGTCTTTTGATGAGAGTTACAACTAAGTTTTCCTTAACTTTCTATTTCTTAGCACAAGATCCTATCTTCGAGCAATAACTTCCTGCTTTTAATTATTTGCATTTATTTAAACTTCGCAAATATTGTCAGGAATTGCTTCAATTTCAAATCAAATCAATATTTTATTTACCCATAAAATTATATAATGAATGCCAAACTTTACCAGGGTTTATTTATTTTGTTCAGAACTTTCACTGGTATTCAATAGTTAAACCTCTTTTCGGAACCTTTTTTTAATCGTTGAAGGGAGGGATGCTTTATTGATTTATTTTGAACAACTTGGCCCGCATTTTAATTAAAAAATAAACAGTGTCAAAGACAAGACTCGAAAATAAATTCAGACATTCTATTGACCTAATTTTTATGAAATTAATAAATTAATCGGTGGTGTTGAATAAATATTATTTGCAGTTTGAACGACCTGCGTTCATATACGACCGTTGAATGTAGACTTTTTAATTAATATAATAATGTAATTATGTTTCTATTCGACTAATTTTAAGATCATTATTATTTATCATATTTTAATATTGATATCTGATTTTTGGTTGGGCATTCATTGCAAATTTCCAACAGTATCTTCTTGAATTATTATGATAAAAATCTCATCGAAATTGGGTTGGGTTGTATACCTTCAATGAAAAATTGCATTAGGAAAATTAATTAGCTTGTTCATTATTACGTTTGAATGTTATGAACATTTGGATATTTGAACTTGTTTCATCGTGAGAATCAATGATCATCATCAACCCAATATCCAACAAACGCGACATAAAAAAGACATATATAATTATACATTATATTTATATATTTCATCTCTTTTTTTGAAACAAGACGTACTTAACAGAAAAATTCACTGTAAATTTAAAATAATTCTTCTCTTGGATATAATGGTTTAATACATTTTTAAGAATTCCACCATGAAACTGATGAAACCACAAGTCGTCTAAAATTAATGAGAACTTGAATATTGGCTCCCACGAGGACGACGCCTCTGCATGGAGCGAACCATTCAGCCCAAAAGCAGCCCAACGAAGACCCAAAGAATATTTTGTTTCTTAGCATAAAAGAATTTAACTAGGTCATGAACGACAATGGATTTAACTTTCGTGTGATAAATTATTTATGGCCAATAAGGAGAGGCAAACAGTTTCTGTACAGCATCAACACACCAAAGGCTCCAATACACAAGGACACGAGGAGACATTACCTCTCTTTGTATGGTAAGTGCATTGTAAAGCGACTTGGAGTACTGCTCCTGGTTTACAATTAATTATTTATTTATGAAAAATGCATGGTGAGGAACGATATGGCTCTGGTTAATATTGTCGCTTTTATTGCCTCTTTTACGAATACGAATTCTTTTTTGAATGGTGATAACCTTTCGAAACGTGCTGAATAAAATTTCATTTTTTATTATCCGATGGCAATATTCCCTTTGTTGAAAAGAAATCAATCCATGCTAAGCAGCCTTGAACATATTTTTACCATATGCGCGTAATTATATGATCATATATCTGCACAGTATAAAATTCAAAACGAAATCCCAGAAAATTTAGAGCAATCTCATAAAATGTAAATACATATTTAATAAGATGAAATCGCATTCTTCACAAGTCGCTTAGTTACAATTCCCTATTCCACTCAATTTCGCAATTCATTCGGCCAACGATAACAATAAGCGCCAGATATAGACAAGTATTGTGAAAATGACCGTGCCGAGGGCGCCGAAAAATTAAACTTAAACACCCGAATGGCCTCCTTAAACCGAATAATCTGCGACATCATTAGGAAATTTTTCTGAGATAAAGATATCATTCTGCAAGGATCTCAAGTGCCCATATTTGCGGCCAGCAAAATGTCCTTGCCCATTTTTCAAGTTGTCGGTCTGTTTCGTGCTGGTGGGGCCCGGTGCCGCCGCCACCGCCCGAAACGCACAGGACGAATTTTCTCCTTGGTCCCATCAAATGGCATAAAGCACTGCCGGTTTTATTACGTTTGCCAGAAAGTTGTCGCAATAAAAGAAGTCTAATCAGGAAGCAAGTTAATGAGGCATGAAACAAGAATGGAGAGATTAACTTTAGTGTTCCCCTGCAAAACTGCCATTGGTGCCTGCGTGCCTGCGTCGCTTCCTCAGATTATTGCTGATGATAAAATTGCCCCTAAGCTTAAGAATTTTTAACCGGAAAGGAGTAGTTCAAAATTCAACTGTGACGTCCTCTCGGTGCCTCCTCTAATGGAAGCAATTGCTTTGCCGGCAAGGAAATGGCGCATTGATTTTCCACCTTTCTCAATTTTTAATGTATACTAAGAGGACTTGGCAGGTATAACCAAAAGTCCCCAACAAATTATTTCAATCCTGAGTGACAGGTACGAATCCTAAGTCCTCCCTTTACTAAAAATTTATTTATTCGGACGGAGAGAAATTACCGCGAGCCTCGCTCAAATAAAGGACTAAATCCTTTAAGTTCAAAGAATATTTGTATCCATCCTTGGTGCTGGCAGAGGCATCAGCTCGAACAAAAAATTTCCTAGTCATTTTTGTAGGTATTACATCACAAATCTCGTGGGTGAAGAAGATCTTCGAAAAACAGAAGCATATAATATTGCCCTTCCCTAAAAATAATGTCGGGGGTGGAGGAATAATGCATGCTACCATAGGGCTTCTTCGGGGTGTTCTATTGAGATATTGTTTAGACCGTTTTAGACGATAGGCCCTGGCATGTTTTGGTAAAAGACCTGACATGAATCTGCACCATCTCCTTTCGATATTTTAAGTAAAAAGCGGTATTTTATTCAGCGGACTACGTTCATACCACGCCATAATACTTTCTCACCTATACTTGTAAATATGTATGAAGAACTTACTTCTGCTTGGCCATGCACATTTTGCTTATTTGAAATGTATGCTCTCGTAAAAATAAATTATAATTTAAAAAACTAAATACCACGCTTTTATGATAATAAAGCTATTAAAATTTCCTGCGACCATCAACTACAAAATCATGCAAATTCGATGATATTATGCTATTATATATTATTATATTGTCATATTCAATACAACTTTTTCTGCAAAACCTGAAACTGGACGACAAAGGCTGAACATATTTCTTTTTTAGAATTTTATACTTAACAGTGTCTGAAAATGGAAAAGTAATTTTTACTAGTAAGAAAACCTACATTGCGATGAGCATCCATAACATTCTCTTGCAGTTAATATGTAATCAAAAACTAGAAGATAAAAAACAAAATCCGATTTATTTAAGTCTTGATTATTAAAATATTTATAATGTGTATAAAAACATATCTATGGCATAAGAGTGTAAATGAATAAATCCTATTAAAAGTTTATAGAATTTATGGGCGAAAAGGGAATTTACTTTAAAGAGGAATTTTTCATTCGGTAAACGGGGCCGGGTGGGCATTAAAACATCGACTGCATGAATAATTAAGTTCGTTCGGAAGCGTGTGATATCCGGGTGGATAGATCGTGGACCATTATGAGAGAACTTCTGCGTGTCAGATAAGCTTAAGTTATTAATAATTCATTTTCCTTTATCATTGTGTGCATGTAGAAAAAATAAATACGTTTTTTTTATATTTTAGCAATATTCAATTTTAATGCATTTTATAATATGAAATATTGATTTAACTTTATTTTTTTTATTTTGTTGGTGAGAAAAATAAATCTTTTTGATTGTTTAATCCATAATTACAAAATTGAATGGTACTCTGTTCTAGAACATTTTGCCGTGATTTTTAAATAATTTCTTTTCTATTATACATTATGCATATTTAAAGTTTAATAAACTTTAAGGGCCACAAATTTGTATCTTTTGTTTGTTTGTTAAGTTTTAATTTTTTCAAAAGCAACAATATTTTTTTAAAGCAGTCAAGCCAAAACTTAATTAGTGAGTTTATATTATTTTGATTAACAGCCGAAAATAGCTTATATTGTATTCATAGAAAAGTTTAACCTTTATTACCCCTCAAGGATTTATCGTGGTGTACATAGGAACTAAGCAGGAAGTCAAAATGGCGATAGCTGCATTAAGAACAGAATGATAATTAGTGCCTTCATCCGGTCGAAATACCTTTGAAGTAGGAACAGGTTATTTTCCTCGGAATGATAATATGAAAATGAAGCCGAAAGAGCATTAAAATAATTGGTGGCATTTAATTTTACAGCATTCCATTTTAAATTGAAATTCTACATTTAGCCAGGGGTATTCCATCCACCAGGCTTTACGCCTGATGTCCTTATTTTGACACAAACCAGAAAAGGAAGGGGGGCGGGATGCGGAGAAAATGCGAAAACTAAGGCGGTAGAAAGCCCTAGGAAATGTCTTAAAATTCCTCAAAAGGGTCTGCCTCACACAACCGCCGTGGGGTGAAACAAAAACGGAACAAATAAATTGCTACATTTGTATGAGAATTAGCTAGTTAAATTCCTGGGGATCAGCAGGAATATTCCCTTTCATTATTTATCTGAGCTGCGTGCCTCTTTACTTCCAGATGCTTAGTTGCTTAGTCGGCTAGAAGATATGCCCAGCTTCGCGGCGAAGTGATGAGTTATAATTAAAATTTTAATACCTTGAACGCGCGATTACACCTGCCTTCCACTGAAACTTTGCAGTTTGCGACCCAAATGAAATTTCAATGTACTCCGTTTGCTGCAGATGGATCTGGAAGCTGCTCGGTGGAGTACTACACCTTGGTAATTAAAATTGTTGCAGTGCTGTTCCGGCAAACTTCTTTAAGCGCAACTATATTTCGCAGAAGTTTGTTAATAGTTACATTCTGCAAACATAATGACACGTTACGTTCGTTTCCCAAATATTCGCACGGCTTTGGATCTCAGACCCATTGTGCGGTGGGGCATGAATAAAACCCCAATCTTATTCACATTCATGCATTTTGAAAGGATACCTATAAAGCCGTCGCAGCTTGACAGAAAATCTCATTTTTATTGACCAAAATCTTGTTTAAATCTTGCGGAATCAAGCTCGGTTCACAGACAAAGGCGTACCCCATGAAATCGAGGAGACGAAAGCCAATAAAAATGGACTTAGAGTTGACATTGAAGTTTGATTTCATTCAGTCCTCCTCAGCAATTTTCACACTGCATAGGAGTTTTGCGCCCGTGAGGCACACCATGTCGTCGGAGTCAACTTATGGCCCATTGAATACCCTTTCGAGCAAGATAAGTGGAAATGCAGGATAATACTCAAATGATAAAGTTCAAACACATAAAAGTTCCTTTATTACAAATTGCACTGAGAAATGAATTTTCTTCAGAGTTGCGCTCCCCCTGGGTGAAGTCAGATGATGCTGCTGATCTGCAGTCCTCCCTGCTTGAGAAAAAGCAACGTCTGAATGGCTTGACCAAAGTGGATGGACTTCAGAATGTATAAAAGTCCTGCGGCATGTCCGTGCACACATCCCTTTATGCCAGGCTTCTATCTCATTTGACTCCCATTGTGAAGTTAATGTAAACTTTGCTTTAGAAAGTCTGTAATTTCGCATGGAATTCCTAGAAATTAAAAAAATATTTGCTTTCGTTGATAAACACTGTCATTTCCTTAATAGGTTGATCAGTACTTATGTATGCATTGTCCTATGTTGGTAAATATTTGCGCCTATATGGGATATATTTAAAATTGATTTAATACCTGCGGAAATATCGTACCTACTATTCAAAATAATACAAGCATTTGGAAGGTAACAAAAACTTTTGCAATAGTATCTATAAATTTACAAACACATTTTAGGCAATACATAATATGTTAATCCAATTAAAAGCAGAAAAGCCTATTAACCATTACTCTTAATGTAACTTCAAATAAATATAATTAAAAATAAAATTCCTTACGTTTGTACTTAACTTTTACTCAATCATTTGTCTCTCAATCTGTCCAAAACTCACTAACAAAATAATTCAAGAAAATTGGGATATGCGTATATAATTTAGTTCGCGAAAAGGCTACAAAAATCGATTGACTCTACCGTTCATAAACAAAATCCATTTGTTTGAATCCACGAGCAGCAACATTAAGTGTCGTTTATTAAAAAAATTCTAAAGAATTTCTTCTATTAATCATGTCAATATCTGTCGCCCCTTTGATTAATTTCACTTTAATTTGAGAAAAGCGGAAGTCGATTTCACGAAAATATGATTTAGTGTATCGTAAACTTATAAGACAGACAATTTTGACAGTTTTAGTTGAAAAATGATGGATTTCCAGTATCTCTCTGAGCTATTGCATGCAATTGTACTGTCCATAAATCAAACTTACTAAATCACTAAAAAGGGCAAGAAAAATCATAAATTGAAATAGTAGTGGATGTCGAAACCGTAATCCATGCATACATACATACAGAGGTATACTCCAATATGCAATTGCAATGAAAATTGAATAGTCTTTAGAGCAATTTGCTCACTTTGCATAATAAGATTTATTGAAATTACATTAGTTATACAGTGCACAAGAAGTTCAGCGTATATTTAAAAATTTTCCTTTAAAATTCGTTAGGAATTTGAAATGAGGATTTAATTTTATTATTGAAGAAAAAAGGTATTTTAAGCATTCAAGTAAATGGTAAACGCCATTTAGTTATAACAAATTGGGATTTTAATTGATATTTGTTTTTTTAATTAAAGTGTCAATACCACTGTAATAGCAGTACAACCCTAATTATAAAAAATAAATATAATGTTGTTTCAAATTTAATTTAATATATAAAATGTAATATTACAGTAAGATACATTTCTTCGTTAACATTATACCTTATTATGCTGAAATTGACGCAATTCACTTGCATTAATTCAAATGTTCAATAGTTTACATGTTTAGCGTGGTCAGTTTCTAACACTCGTTTAGGCAGACAACGACCGTAGTAAAACGTTATCAAAGAAGTATGATTTTATATTGATCGAGCAGAAAATAAAACCTAAAAACTACTTAAACGCTGCAGTTTTGTAGAGGCCAACGAACCATATCGTGTAAACCCTCAGATACACAAGTCCTGAAAATTGAAAGCAATATATTTCATGGAACTATAAATAACTCCGTGAGATGACTGAGCATTATTTTGATTCTGAAGAAATCTTCCAGTGGGGCGGGGAGTTCGCTATACAGATTACGTGGCAGAAATGGAGCCTTCCCCAAAAGAGGATCCCCTAAACACAGCGCCAGTACACATGCACACACATGTTTGCCGGGTTAAATTTAATGTGCGTAAATTTATGATGTCTGGAGCGTTTTTTCGCCGCTTCAGTACAGAAGATGGAAGTTCTTGCGATAGACGAGATGGAGGAGTTCTACTCCATTAACTATCTGAGCGCCTTTGGGGAATTACTTTTTCTCGAATCTCTCTGGTGCCATGTGAATCCAGCCAAGTTTCACATCACAATTGAAAGGCACTTGTTGCGGCTTTAAAAATGCTTCTTTTATTTTTTAGGTCCATCCCTAACTGCTTTCCCATTTTTACAACGAACTACCTTAGAAACAATGCTCATTTTCTATAAACAATTTGGTTCACCTTATTTTGTTGTTGGTTTGATATTTATGCCAACAAGATTTTAAATAAAATAATTTTCGTTAGGTAGTTATATAAAAATTTGTAAGTAAGAATAAGTGTGCTTTTACTTATACACAGGTTTTTGACATTTTTTCACTCAACTTGCTAAATATACAAACGAGTAAATATTTTTTGAATCATCAATATATTATACCACAGCTAAAATATGGTACGTATGCAGTACTTCTTAACATAAAACACTGTAAGACCGAAAATCACTTTACAATAATACTGTACATTATTTACACAAGCAACAAATAAATAAATAACTAAAAAAGGATGAACCAAGAACCAGTAATTAATCTGTAATAACAGATTTTTTTAAATCTACAACTAAACGAATTGAAGTTAATGAAAGGGCTCCCATATCAACATAATTATATATCCGCTTTGCGTCAAAAACTTAATCCAAATTTTATCTGCTTTGAACTTTGTTTTGATCATGCGATAATTTCATGAACTTTTCACAAATTTGAAAGTATTGTTATACAGATTTTCAAAATTCGACTCAATGCAAAATTTGTCATCTAATCTGAACCAGATAAGGAAATGAAAACAACGCATCTATTATGTTGATTTTTAATTTTTAATTTACATTTTAGTTATTAAATTTCAAATCGTAAATCTTTTAGTTTATAGACGATGCGGAATATTATTTAAGTTTGTTTTATAATATATATGTATCTACATATGGCTATGTAATTTTAAAAAATTATTACAATATTTAGTAATAAGAGACAGGTTTTCGTTTTAGAATCCAACCGCAGTTTAGTGACTCCTTATAACGCGGTATTTTCAAGAAACTTATAGTGAAAAGTAGCCAAAATATTATTATTAAGAAGTTTTAATGTAAAAAAATCGAAATCTGTTACCTCTATTAAACTTATGTATATACATGTATTTGCGGGCCCTATATATGTATGTATGCACAATTTAATACTACTTGGATGAGTAGAAGAAATAAGAGCAATAAATTAGCACTTTGGTTTGCATTGGTAAAGTGAAAGTAGAGCAAATGTCACTTACTGAATTCTTGCAAAAGGCGGTGAAGCTGCCAGTTATGAATTCAAACGAATGCAAATACCATGAGCACACGTTTAAATTGAATACCCAGTCCGGAAATTCGCAATAAAATTTGAATCCTGAAATCCGTGAAAACTCCATTTAAACGAAATTCACCCGGTCAAAATCCCAAAATCATTAGAGGGCGGCAAAAAGTTGTCCGGTCTCGCTGCCACACCGACAATGCAGATAGAAGGACATGCTCAAACACATAATCACCGGACCGTTTTGTGACAACTTAGCAGAATAATTTTGCTAATTTTTCAGACTTGCCGGGATCAGGAGTTCATTTTTAACAAATTCCCCTTCCCGCACCCGCCATTTGGCTGAATTCTGAAGGCGAACAGGACCCTGGCCCGGTCGAAACGCGGCTGTCCGCAATTTAAACTCAGTGAAATGGGACGGCAAATGAATTTCGGATATTCGGGATTTTTGCAGGTACGATTCATTAATTCGCTGCGTTTTGCATGCAAGGCACAGAAGACAAATTTATTCGAGTTTTCAATGAAGTAAATATGCTCGATGCAAATGCCGTGTAACGAAGCCAAATTGGCGCGCTACTGCAGTCCGGGACGGGTGCGGCGGTACCAGCCCAAACGCAATTTATTTGTTGCATAAATTTGTTACCTGATTAGAAGCTGAAAGCGGCCGCTCACCCAGAAACGGCGCATCGGCAGACATAAATTGACCCTAATAGACGGCGGCCTGAAATTGATGAATTTCGATATTTCCCCGGGACGAGTTGCAATCCACAAAATTCACGTCGAGTTTCGGACTATTTGTGGATATTATATGACTAATTTGGCACGGCTTAATTCGATGGCTTTTGGGCACTTAAAAGGACCGCTTGACTACCAAGCCCTGGTGTCGCCGGCGGGTCCTGCACCCGGCAGCGATCTACAATTAATTGAGCCAAATGAGTACAATTACCGGGTAAAGATCCTAAACGGACCGAGTAACTAGTTCTGTGATAATGCACCAAAGGCATTGTTTATTACAGCTATATGCGGCATTCGACGCAAGTCCTGATTGTGATTGATTGCCACCAAACTGAGTGCATATATCTGTAGGCCGTATGAGCTTTAAATCTTTTCATGAATTTCGATAAAAGAATACATATGTAGCATCAGCTTCATGGTGTACTTAAAATAGTAAATTGCTAATTTAATTTTCACACATGGAAACTGAAAACGAATACAAAATAGGTGAGAAAAATAATCGAAACAAAATAGAGGAAGGATAGCAAAAAAATATAATAAAAGCTGCTCAAGATTGGCAATTCTGAAATTGTTAGGTACAAATGTGCAAAAAATCTAAAATTATAAAATCTGCTATTATATCACACTTGGTGTTTTTTACATTAGCATAACTCGAAAAAAGGGGATTTTACGAGATTTTTCAGATTATTTTAATCCCCGAACTTCTCAAATATAATAAGCCAGCAAGTAATACTTCCAATCATTATTTAAGTTCGATTTTAATGTTTGAACCGTTTAAACAAAAATTTGGAGTTTTTTAACAAATCTATCTTCTGTTTGGCACTTTCTCTCAAATAAACAGGAACTTACACTTAAAGAGTTAGGAATTTAGTATCCCCTAAAATTATGATAAATGTATTTTGAAGCCCAGTATAGTATTTTTACAATTGTAATTGAACTTTTACTCACTTTAACAATCTATTACAACGATACAACAACAAATTCAACATAACGTTTATGGAGAAATAATCATAGAATAAATTAACAATTGGGATCTAATTTTGTTTGAGTTTAATAGGAAATATCAAAAATTAATAAGAACGCTAAAATTGACTTTTGAACTGGGGACGAAAATGGCCCGCTCTGCTTTTCCTATTAAATTTCAGTTTTACCTCACTGTTTTCATTATGGAAAATTAGCCAGTATACCGAACTGAAAAAACCGCACAAAAAGGGATGGTTTGCTATTAGAACTGATAAAGTAATTATTATTGGGATGAAGGGTACGTATTAAACAATTGGCTATGTGTTAGGCGCTAATGTAATTAAATGCCATCGTCAGAGATATTTCACTTGAAAATGTTAATGGCAATAAAAGTAGGAGGCGATTTAATTAAGGCCGAGGGCGGCTTTCAACAGCACATTAATCGTGTTCATAAAGAGGGAAGTAAATGGGCGAAAGGACTGGATCTATATCCTTTTTGGGTAGGTCCGAACTATATGAGTAGCCCAACTACAGGAAAATAAATGGGAAATGGCCGCTAATAAAAAAATTTTCCCTCGTTCACTTTCCAGCTTAAGAAATTTATCTTTCCATCCTGAGGCTGTGCTGGTCGTTGGTCCTACACAAAAAGGCGGAACTTGAGATTTCCGAATGACCATGAAACGGGCGCTTTCTTTTTCAGTCGATTCATCCCCTCTATCGGCCGAACTCTGTACTATAACTGCGACTGTGGATAATACTGCTTTAAGTTATGGATTATCCTGCAAGCTATACAAGCACACAGGACGAGTTCCTATCAACGGCAAAGATATACTGTCGAACTGTGCAGACACTGGAAAATTGTCTTTTGTATTCCGGTGAATGATAGCAAGAAGAAACATTTTTATGGGGATTTTCACATCGTTGACTCATATGTCAGCCCGGTTCAGGTGTATGTGCGAATGAGGGACCCAAATCCTGCGGAGATGAGCCGAAATTTATTAACTCAAATCTTGTTTTAAAGGAATGAAATTTTAATGGTAAGGACCTGCCGTACCCAACCAAGCTGAGAATTTATTGTCGGAGCCAAAAAACTGGAATAAGGTTTCCTTCATTCCTCTGAAATAATGCAAGAATTGGGTCTGTAGATGTCGCGAAATCTAGGCAGATATTCTGCCCTCTTCGCTGTATTTGTTTTGACTATCCATATGTGAATGTGTGACGTTTAAATCTCCCAAAACGCACAGCTGATCCCAACCCACACTACTAACTAATCGATATGAACACGCAAGTAGAGATGGGCCTCGGGAAATATCATATAGCTTCACTTCGGCAAATGAGAAAAACTTCGAAGGCCCTTAAAAAGATCCAACTCAAGACTCGTCTTCGAAAAACGTTTACATACCCTTCAGAGTAATTTACAAGAAAACTTTTCCCCGTCCAACTTTTCCACGTTCTCTGTACAGCTTCCCTTTTGAAATACTCGAGACATGACGAAAACTTTAGTTTTTCCTTATCTATCCAAGAACTTTGAAATAAGGTCCTGGGAGATATCTTGCCTGCGGTTAATTTCAGGTCTTTTCCCGTTTATTCGCCCTCGCTAGTTATTGTTGTTTTGCTTGTACTTATGACGGCTGTGATTAAAATCGGCAATGTATTACTACTGCGTACGAGCTTGTAATTGAGCATTTAGGGGGCGGTAAAGTGGGCGGGTACGACTGAGGTTCGTATTTAAGACAGTTTGTCACTCTATCATATAATTGACTTTGTTCCATGAACAATACAATAGGCAAATTGGTAATTACAAGCAGGGATTGTTATAATTACAAAGGCAGACACCTTTATATTTAAGTTTAGTGGGATTAAGACCAAGTTTATATACGAGTATTATATAATATATGTAGAAATTATAACTGTAAAGGGTAACGTTTCGCATATATGTATGTACCGTAATTCAATTTTAGAAACTAGGCATTTTTAAATTTACTACATTTCTGCTTTAAAAGGTAACGGAAATACCAAAATTAATAGGTGTTGGTAAAATATTTATTTAGACCTTTATGTATAACATAGAACCCTATACCGAAGAAACACGTCCGCATGAAAATCTTTCTGCTCTAGGAGGAGAAACACCTCGATCAATCTTCCACTCCAGGAAATGCTACAGGAAGGTATTCAATCTTCAAAGCAACTCCCCAGTGGGTCTAATTAAAATTGGGATTCGTCATAATTACAGCAGCAGCCCACGTGGAAAAGCATAAATAAAAGTGTTTGTGAATGCACGACAGAGGGCCCCAGAGCAGCCACGACTGCGACGAAGACTTGTAGGGGGGAGAGAGAGAAACCGACAAAATGCCGGAGAAAGCGCGCTAAATAGTCCTTCGTCAAGCGGGTGGAGCACCCGCGCAGACCCGCAATATCTGCTAATTTAATTCCCTGATAACAAATTACCTTCCTGCACAAAAGCGAAGTAAACCACCAATGAGGCCGATAAGATCTTCCACTTCGCTGCACAAAGCGAAAGCTGTAATGGGTTTCCGGTGTGACACGGAACAACAATCCGGGCGGAAAGGTGTTAATAGCTCCGGAGATTATAAAGCCATCCGAAAGGGATAAACCTGGCAAATGTTGCCATGCGGTAATAGGATATGATCCTCGTAATTATTTAATTCGAAAACTTCTGCATTCGTCCTCCCACACTATCGAAGTTATTGCTCAGAATGCGGCTGGGCTAGCCTAGCTCAACTCACCGGCGAAGAACCCTGAGGCTAAATCTAGAGAACTTGGATTCTCTGGGAAGAGCATTGACAACTTTACAATTAAAGCCCAGACAATTGTGCAAGTTCCGGGTAGTTTCTTGCGTGCTTCCTGATTACCGACCCTTCAGCGGGACATACATGGGGTGCGGATGTGCTCCTCAGAAACACGTTTCCCATTTATCTGCGAGTGGGGCGCCTCTCGAGTGAATCTGAAGAGTGAATATTTTTTAAACATTCATCAAGGATTCGCAGGTAATTGCCGTCGCGTAGCCGTTTCTGTGTTTTCAAGGTATTTCATTAAATTCTCCACAAATATTTGCTATTTTGCCGCCTTTTATTTATGGTAATTGGCGTTCAATGACATCCATAGATTTGCTTCTAAACTGGGCCCTATCTTCAATTCCTGGCAAAACACCACCAGAGGGGCCGATATCTTGCTTCTACACCGGCTGGCGCCCTAAAGTGTTTTCAAGTTCTGAATTTTTCACTCCAGGGCGGAGAAGGTATGGTAATAATATGCAAACAATTCGTCTTTCCCTGGGGAGTAGAAGAAAGAAAAACGCCCTTCGCAAAGTTTGTTTGCACCTCCTGATAGACATTTACTTCCAGTATTCCTTTATTTTGGAACGCGCATTAATTTGCGATCTGAAAGGAGAGGGCAATCCTCAACCGATGTAACGCATTATTGGATCAAATGCGAAAAATCGCTTCAAATATCTCCTCACGGTTAGGGAAACAGGAAAGAGAACAAGAATGCTTTTCGTTAGATGTTTGAGTGTATTGATTCGCCTTTTCGATTGGTTACACGCTTAATCCTATTCAGTCAAGGTTTTCTCTTCTTCGATCTAATCTTTCAAACCTAGTTTATAAAGTGTAGCTCACCACAAAAACAAATAACTTAAAAATGATCTGTAAATGATCTTCTATAGGTACAGAGCCCGTATGTTATCACATAATTCTATCACAGTAACAGCAATGCCAAGCAACAATACCTTATATCATATAAATTAATTGTTATATTATTTATTACTATACACTATACTTTTGCTACATAATACATTGAACGAAAAAGCACATTAATTATTTTGCATCCCTGAATTGTCTTTTTCATTATTGAGTCTTCATCGGGTGCAATACCATTACTTTTTATTCGACATTACTCATAACAGTAGTTCGTAATAGATGCATACATATCTTACAATAGCTAAGTATAGTATATCGTAAATTGTAATGCAAAACCGTTAACGAAATTGTATATATATTTTGTTTTAATGGAATTTACTTTAATTTCAATCTTGAATCCGATTTGTTGGGTTTAGTTTGGGCTATATTATAAAACTCGCATCGTCATCATCATACTGCAGTTTTTTGTTCACCTTATTTTAAACTACAGACATTAATTAAAAATTACTCTTTATAATTTTTACTTTAACTAATCTCATTATGGCATATTTTCGATAAAAGTGGAATAAAGCAAAGTACACACATTTTGATCGATAGGTACAAAATATAATTTAGACCAGAATTAGTATATTTCTGACAAAAATTACGAAACTTTCCACCATTACCTCGATAACGTTTCAGATCTAGGACCTATTCAAAGCAGAATAATATTAATTAGTGTAGTAATTTTTCACATAGGATAAATTTAATTACATCCCACGGGAAGTACAAACACTGGCATCTCTCGGATGGTACAACTTTCACAAACCTTTAATTAGGTTTCCTCGTTGAAAGGTACCCACTGGTCTATGTGGATACATTATTTTATAAAAGAGACACAATATGACATGAGCATGTGAGCAAGACGAATTAATGAGAATAGGACATTTAAGGTACTTTGATTAAGCGAACCAACAAATTAAAATATACTAAAGACTATGAAATTTTTATTTTTAGTGCTTTATGCTGAACATTTTAACAAGGACTATAATTACTTCAAAAATCAAAGTAAAATTGTTGTTGTTATCCTGAAAATAAGGAAAAAACTGAAAATTAATTTTGAGTACTAGAATTGTCTTTTAAAGTTAACAAATTCAAACTTAAACAGTTTTACAATGTAAAATGAAATTTCTCGTGATAAGTGATATGTTTTTAGTGTAAAATTTGTTCTTGGACTTTTATGACGTACAGCACTATGATTGTCATCGGTTCAATCATGTGAAATGTTTTGTTATCCGTCGTTAGATTTAAAGGTTAATGAAACTGTTTTAATTCGGCATTTAGGCAAAACCTTAGAATTACGAAAAGAATTACCCTATAGATACATATATATGTAAGGTTATATTTTCCTTTGTTTATTGAAACCTATATTAAATTTAGCATTTTTCACTTGCCTTATAGCATAATCTTAACTTTGATATTATACAACAATATTAAAATTTTCCAATACTTATGTAAATTTTCAACTGATTATGATTACAAATTAATCGAATAAAAAAAACGTTTCTTTTGTTACGAATGACTAAAACTAAATTGACCAATTTGATTTAGCATGTTCAACCGTAATTCAATTATTGTGAGAGAAGCAGATTTAATTTTATACAATTTCCAGCTACTGTCACAGAATTTAATAGGAAAACATTCATTTTCGTTTTTCTTGCCAAACCTGTTAATGTCATTTTCTAAGTAAAAATGACACATGAGGAAAGTAAGCTCATAAAAGCTAATACCCATCCAACATGGCCACGTACGTTTGCACATATTAGCCCTCGTATCCTAGAAACTAAATTAAATTTACTTTAGTGTCGGACGTGTAGAAACGACAGCTACTGTAGTCGTAGCCGCACATATTTATTTTTAGAGAGGAGTCGCAGGGAACTTCTATCTCGTTAACGAAAGGTGAAAAGGAAGACGAACAATAAATCCCGCTCCTTACCACTGGTGGAAAGTGGGAAGCTTCCATTTTACGCATTTGTTTAATTAAATTATTTCATGAACGGAGAAAATTCTCTTAGCAACGAAAAAAAAATTGTACATTTCGTTTGCAAGTCAGCAAAATCCGGGACAGGTTTACTACTGTCGAAATTATTTACCCTATAAAATCCTGTTGGCGGAAAGTTTGCTATAAAATTTCGCCGATTAATCGTCTCATAAAGTTAATCAAAGTTTGGGAGAGGCCAAAGCAAAACACCCCCCACAAAAGCCTTAATTTTCTGACTAGGTTGAGAAATTTTCATACTTCTAACGTATTTCATAGAATTCCCAGAGATGCTGGGAGGATACTTCTGGGACACCCAAAGGAGGTAACATAAATGAATATGCCCACTTGGGAGAACCAGAGGGACAAAAAGAAAAAACCAAAAACTTAGGTTTCTCCATAATACGAAATTGACACGAGATTCGACGATAAGGGAAGGAAATAAACATTTTCGGAAAATGTAAAACCCCCGGAGGAGGAATAAAGGCACCAAAACATGACAGATATTCTCGTTTGATGTGTTCTAGTTGCTTTCGTAGAACTCGACACGTTGAGATAGCTTCGAGGACAAATGGACACGAATTTCTCAGACAAAATTTAAGGACAGAAGACTTTCTGCAATCATACGTTGGTCGATGGTCTCTCCTCCGCCAACCCGGACATACTCCTGAACTGAACTGTTCAAATACTCTAGATGGAGATGAAATATAGAGTTTACTTTAAATATAAATGAGATTGCTTCTATTTTTACAAAAACCCAAGAAAAGCGTGACATTGAGGACTAGATAGTAAAAAAAAAAATTAGTTATAATATGATATATCAGGATTCCAAATACATTGCTGTACGGTTACAAATTTGTCGAGCTTTACTCACAGAATGCATATCGCAACAATCCAGAGGCAGTTTGTGATAGTAATCGTTACGATATTTAATTCACTTAAATCCACATATCTTCTTCAGACGGGCACATATTTGGGCATATGCATTCTACACCCATCCCGGCCGGCATTTTTGAAATGACTCCTCGGTCGAGGCAGAAATTTCATGTCAACTGGCACATATTTACGTACTTCTGCTGCACAAGTTGGCTTTGTAGCCATCGTGTTTTAACTCAAATATTTCCAGGTCAATAAGTTTACCGCAGCTAGCCATCCATATCCGGATATAAATTTGTAATATTATTAGACTTGTGTATGTTCCCGCACTGATGGTCTTGTAACATTCCTGAGAGATCGAAAGAATTTGTAGAAGTTAGTAAGGAGGTCGGGATATGGAGTGGAAAAAGTCCTCCTCAGTCGAATATGATATGTTACGTACATTTTTCGTGAGGAGCAAAGGAAGGGTGTAGACGGTGTACAAAACCCGCATAGTTAGAGCAGAAATAAAATACATCAGGATTGCATTAGCACTCAGATGTGGATGATAAAAAGCTTGTGGCCCATGAAAGCATCTTCAGAAATCCTTTAATAGAACATGACTAGAAAAAATGTTACCGCATTTGAATAGGCTGTGCCCTGTGCTACCCTGTTTATTTGCTCCCCTGTATAAGCACACTTTGTTGATTGCGTTTGCTCCTTTCAGAGGGCACACCATTTTCACACTTTAAATGGACAACTTTTCACCCTTTTTGGGTTTATGCTTTACCGCTTTAGCCCTGAACATTGGATTCAAACGGCAGTCGACAGGTACGCCAGGCTGTTTGCACAGTGCTATCTTTGCTGAGACTCCTCTAGCCCGGCAGAGGACTTTCCCATTGAGCGCCGCGCCGTACACCTTGGAATAACTTACTATATGTTTGCGAACGACAGTTTTCAGTGGCATTTAATCTGCATGTTTTCTCAGAAAAGGGAAATAGAATTTATGAAAGGCTCTAAGCAAATTGGATCCTTAGATAGCACCTACGGCCCTTTGAGCTGCTTCAAATTTTACGGTGACTGACAGTTCTCAACTTTCCAAGTCTAGGATCGGTATGGGATCAATTTTCAATGCCCCTAAAACGAGTGGAACCTACCTTAGGAAAAAAAGAATATAGTTTGATGGACGTATTGATTTTTGGGAATGCTAAGGTAAAAAGAAGCATGAGGAAGGATGGTTCTCTTACGTGAAATAATATTTAATGTATAGTGAAGTGATATGCCGAAAGGTTAACTCATGGAAGATCTAAAATGCTTTAAGTGATTCGAAAATAAATAAAAGCTGTGCACTTAATACAAGTGTATAACACCGAAAAGTGCATTTTAACTTTAACTATGACTATTGTGTGAAATAAGCGATTTTTTTACTAAAACGGACTCATATCATTAAATGAATGAAGCCGCACTATTTTTACAAGCTATTATTTAATTTCACTTTTTTGTTTCTATATGTTTAGACAAAAACTTGCAAATAAATTTTGAACTAGTTCCCATAATTATCAGAAAAAGGTTAAATTTGGTACACTTGCATATGTACACCCGATTGTAACACAATTGTACATAGAATGCTCAATATTGTTCTAAATCCAATATTATGTACACCAGATGGATTTTTTAAATGAAAGAACGAGTCAAATATGATAAAAGTTCGTTTTTGAAAATTAAAAATAAATCCATGAATCAAATTATTAGAACAAAGAAATGTTTTAAATATATGCACTTCATTAATGCAATAACATGTTTTTATAATATTTTACGTATTAGTGTTTAGAAATACTTCATTAGATTTTCACAAAATATATATATGCATATGTAATTCAGATACATATGGGTTAGGTTCTATAAACCAATTTCTGATTCGAGTTCATGATTTAATGAACTGCACACTAACAACGTTTGCATTAAATCAATAAAGTAAGTTTAAAAGAACCCGAAATAAAAGCAATTAAAATTTACGAGTTCATTCCGATAGTGCGCCCTTTGACTGTTAAAGAAACCCATATCTTATATACACTGCATAAATAAATGATATAAAGAATGATTTTCAATCAATACATATATTTCATTAATCATTCTTATGAACACACTTTAATTTTATCTAGGTATATCTCTTATCTACATTAATGAAATAAAAGGATTAATTTCAAATACTTAATAAAATAATTGTTTATATTAAATATAGGTGTTCCTAAAACGTAAAAAAAAATAACTTTAATAAAATGATTAAAAACATATAACATTTAATGTAAAATATATTTTTTAAGTATATGTAACTCGCTTCATATTCTCATATCCAATGTCAATTTCCATTCATTTAATAATTGTTTTTCGCAACTTTTATGACATTTTTTTCTGAGGGTCATATGTACGTAAATTTACATTTGTTCATGGTGCTTTTGTAAAAATAAGCAAAATATAGAAATTTTTAAATTTGAAAATGTGAATGATCTTATATAAATGCACATTGTTGTTCTACAGTCTTAGAAAGTGGAAATTTCAATAATACGAAATACAAAGTACACAAAATGTCGACTTTAGCTCGAAACAAAGGTACTTCTCATAAATGCAACTCTTACCACGTTCCTCAAAATTGCGCCTTCAATTGCACAAAGGGCGGCCTACATTGGGAGGCATTTATGAAACACGCGTTGAAATATAATTCGTTACCTGCAGTGATGAACCTCGTGAATGCGAAAGGGTCTCTGTAACGATTGCTCCAGCCCCTTCACGCGATAAATGCATCGTTTGCAGATATAGGTCCGCGGACTTTATGCAGCAGTGCTGCGAGTACATCACGGGGAGAAAATTGCATGTCCTGTACTAATAGAGAATTATTTTGGTTGATAAAGTGTCACACATGCGGTACTTGTTGACATGGAGCTTGCTAATTGGCACTTAACCGCATGCGAAATCAATTTCAGGGATTTCGCAGGCATAAGCAGCTTTATTTATTTTCAATTTAATTTCTCACAGTGCATAGACAAGTTGACATTAACATTGAACAGTACCCTGGCACAAATGAAAAATCAATTTGGTGTTGTGGCGCTGTACAGTAAAACGCACAGTTCCCAAACCTGCCGTGCGCGCATTCGCTGTGAGATTCCAATTAAGAGAACTATCCACCCACCCCCCAAAATCATCAACATTAACACAATATTTACGCCAATTTAGTTTACAGGATTTTTCACTAAATAAACGCGACTATTGGTTTAAATTGTTCTTGTAATAGGGTCAGTTTAATTATCCCAAATGCTTTTAGGATCTAGTCTCAATTACATGTAGTATTGAATTGAAGTTCTTCTAAATTGTTGCTACAGTATTTCACTTTAAAGAAATGTTTTCAGCACTAAATAGCTAAAAAACGAAATATGGATATAATCTGGAAAATAAATATTAACTTTATGTTAAAAGCACTTACATACTTGAAAGTGGGCATAAATCATGTAAACACGTAGAATCTAATTATGACATACATTTAGCTTTGAATTAAGGCATCACTCCTCGCAACAGTGCTCGTACTTATGTCATGTAGAAAATGTTCACAATTAGCGCAATTGGAAATTCACATTGCTGAAAAACTTGTATTCCAAAATTGAGAGTGCTCTCTGTAAAATGGGGGAAAATGAAACTAATTGTAAGTGATGAGTGCATCGACTGCTTTTGGGTTTCGTAATAATATTGCGCACGAGTTGTTAATTTCCATTTTAATATAGAAAAATATCCGACGAGTTAAGGGTTCATGAAAGTTCTTTTAAAAGTAAGATTACACAGAATGTTAAAAAAAATATTAGGAGCATATTTCTTCCATATCTGTGCGCTCTACCTATGTAGCGTATACTAAATCCTAAAAGGGTTGTTTGCTTTTTAGTTAATTTTCCACCTAGTGTATTGGGGAGAACAATTCCATTGGGAGTTCGCAAGCAAAGACCGCCGTAAGGAGGAAACGTCTCAAATGAATACATTGCGCTCCCTGAAAACTTACATTTGACTTTGAAATACTCCCAAATCGCAAGATGCTCTTCGTATGTAGAAATAGGTCTTTAAAGGCACCTCTTCGCCACAAAAAGTTTATGAAAAATTCAAGTCATGTACTCTGAAAAATTTCCTTTGGGATGGGGCTTTGCCTTTTGAAGCACTCTCTCTTCGAAGTGAAGTAAATAAATTCGCATCATCTAGGAAGACTCGTGCTCCTGTGGTAGAGACTTAAAGAACACACTTGCAGTGTAGCCGGCAATCTTTACCTTAATTTAATTGCAGTTCTGCGCCATTTTTTTGCTTTTAAATGCAAAACTTGGAAAACTTTTTTAACGTCATGATTGATAACTCCAACTTTTACGAAACGTCGAAGAACTGAAATATTACTCAGGATATTCAATAAAATCCTTTGCTTCAATAATATGGTGGAAATTCTTAGGAAATGTTTAAAAATGCAAAATTTTATTGAAAGAAATTATGTGTGTTAAATTATCCATATGACATTTATTATTCTTAAACCATAGCGTCGCACGTTTAAAGTGTCGGTCTATGATAATTTGCGGATTAACTAAACAATGTGAACCTTACCGACTTGATATTAGATACATTACTGAAAACAGTTTACTTTTTCTAGAAATGCTTTATTTCTACTTTTCTTCACTTTAATTGAATAATCTGCAAACATATTTTACAGATGAACGCTCTGCGTTGGTTGGCCAAAATAAACAAAAAAAAACATTCAGCATTGCATAATTCAACATAATACATTTAATTAAAAATGTTGTGTATTTAAGCCTTGTTTACGAGTTAACTTGAATGCTAATACTATCCAATAATGTATCTTATCAATGTTTTGAAACTCGTAAGAAAAATTCCCGAAAAATTATGGAGCGCTAAAACTTTGCTCTGGATTCTAAGCTCTAATAACAAGCCACAGATAACGATATAAAAACAGAAGAGATATACAAAAAACCAATGTGATTTAAGCTTAATCGAACAGCTGAAGAACTCGTTAATATATTTTATTTTGCACAGTTTCGTAACCATTATACAAGGTTCCGCTCCAAAATACATGCAAAGATAACTCGCTGAAAAATGATAGCATCCTGACCTCATCGTATATATCCCCTGAAATAAATCACGGTGAATCGCATTGGTCGTTCAAGGAGGAAATTTTTGTGAAGCGAATCCACTAAAGGCGGTCTTGAAGCTGTACTGTCGAGGACTTTTTGTTATTTATCTGTCTTGTGGGGTTTTTGAATAGTTTACTTTTTACCTGAGTTTAGCCTCCACTTCCTTAGCTACTTCTCAGTTGAGGTGAAGAACGCTCTTCCAAAAGGGTGGCCCACTCGTGGGATTGTACGATTAAAAATAACTGAAGTGAATTTACTTAAGTATTTCAGCTTTAAAGTCGTTTAATGTCACAGAAATAAGTAACACCGGACTTATCTTGCTGAAGAAATCTTGAGGGCCAAAAGGAGAGAATAAGTCGGTAAAAGGTAAAGGAAGCTCCCAGGTACTTAAGTTAGTAGGTAACCAACTTAGAGCGGAAAGTTAAAACTTTTCTGCTAATACTAGTCTCTTTCCGACTACCTCCATCGTATATTTACATTTGTAATGGACGTTTGCACTGAAGTCGTCCCGTATTATCTTTGGACTTGAAGTTGCCTCCCAGAGAAGGAGGATGCCGCCATGGTCCATGAATGGACACTCCGTCGCTGTCAGGAAAAGGTGTAAAATCTCCTTTTCCTTTCCATTTTCGGGACATTAATTATCACCCAACTTTATGTGGGGAAAGAAAAACGATATCAGGGTTAATGACTTGGACACGGATTCACAGAATTCAGAGACTCCACCAGTATGAGCCAGGATATGCCTTTCATCCAACTTTCGAGGTAAATACTGATAAAATTATCAGTGGTTGGGGTCTAGACAGAGATTTATACCCTAAAGGCGTAGACGACCTTTTAAAATAAAAAAGATATTTCTATGTCATCATTAGCTTTGGATGTATTCATGGTAACAGTCAAACCCTTTGTTGCTTACATTGTTCAAGCACATTTGACTCAAAATGTCTCAAGAACGAATTTGAATTTATTTCCCCGAGCCGTTTAAACTTATAATTATTTGAAAGTACAATTTCAACTTAAAATTGAGAGTCCAACAATGTCGTCTCCGCTCTACTTTCTTCAACGTTTTCTTAAAGCACGTGCACCTCTGTCATACAAGACGACTGGAGGATAAAAAATTGCAAATTTTGCCGTGATTATGCAAATTATCTACGTAGCTCCGCTGTTGTTGACAATGTAACTGCGTGGCATAAACCTTTTCTTGTTGTATGAAGGATGCTTTCTCGCAATTACTGGGGAACAATGGAAACTAGCTCAAGTTAACATGATATACGTAATTAAGGTTAAAAATGACTCCTATTTCCCTCGGCTAATTTTACAGACGGGGTGAAGAATTCCTTTACAAATTGCAGGATATAGACCGTAATAAAAAGGAATACGCTTGTGTTTAGCAGATTTGCATTATATTTATAACACATATATATATGTGTTCTATATCTAGTAAAGTATAATTTCTTAAAACAATATTCTCAATAGTATCATAATTGTAGAATATACATATGTATATATTGCGCTAAAGACATATCCATAGTATTTATCTACTATTTCAGCAAATTTTTTACAAAATAAAATCAAATTCGTGGATTCAATGTAGTAAATTTTTAATTTGAAATATGTAAAATCCTTATTTTGATTAATAATGTTGTACATAAAAACGAAATCTAATATGACTGTGATGTTCATATGTATTTGAATAGGAACTACAATACATGTTTCTACTGCATGTATATCCTATTCGTTTTTATGTACAAAGTTATTTATCAAATAATCTTTTTATTTCAAATAATAATTTAAATTCACACTAAATAAAATTTTATTGAACAGATTATTTCGGATGAATTAACATTGTATTTGAAATTTATGAACCTCCTTGCCGTACACTCGGGATATACTGGAACGGAATACTTACACAGTATGTACATTAAAAGTATTGTAAGTTCAATCGAAGCAAACATAAAAACCAATAAATTATTGGCAAGTGCCTTAAAGTTAAACTTTATTATCAGTACATGAGTCAATGTAGTAATGTTTATATCAAATGTTCTACTTTAGAGCATAAGTTATACGTTGAACTTTATTACTGCTTTAATTCTTTTCGTGATAGTCAGTTATCTGGATAAAATTATTCAGGAGAATATAAGAGTTCTTAAGCTTAAGATAAGAACCATAAAGAGTGCAATATTCAAATTTGCTAAGCGTTTCTTCTCTGCACATTTTTACCCGGTCAGACTATGCATTCCTTAAAAATTTATGTCTTGGGAAACCCTCAGGAGCTCCTAGTTTTTTGAAAGCTCGCTGAAAGTTGTCGCCAGAAACAAAAACAAGATTGCGAAAGACATAGTGTGCGCGCAAAAGGAAATTTCTTGGTATGACATGTGCCCATTACCTATCTCGGTTGGGAATCAGTAGAATAAAAATGATAAATTTTAAAGAAAAAAATAATCTTTTGGGAAGCGCAACCGAATTGAAACTGAATAAGACATCCAAGCAATTCGTTCTCGGCCTCAGATTTCTTCTGATAACTTCAAAAGTAGAGTTCAAGCAATGAGCTGAGCCCGTTCCTGGGGGGTTTATTATTGCCCTCCGCTCGGATTTAGTTTATCGCTGGGCGGGTAGTTAAAGCAATTTATTTGACGGCGCTATATCACTTACACATCCTTCCCGAGGAAGAAACTTTGCGACGAACTGATGTGCTCCAGTGATAGAGAAATATAAATTTTTCTTTGCAATTTCATTTCCCCATTTATATTGCTTTATGGACTGCTATTAAGAAGCCCCCACCTTCTGCTTGTCATCATTTCGTTGGTTTTTTCTTAGCTTCCTGCAATTTATCGAGGATTCTTGACGGAGTTTTTTCGGCACTTTATAATTTCTTAGTATTAATTTATAGGATCAAGAAGCAAAAATACGTTAGCAACACTGACAATCAAGTTAATCTTATAGCATTGACTTTCATAAAGTAATGTCTATAAACAGAGAGTATTTTTATGAATGATTAGTTTTCTTCATCTTTCTTTAACAATTGTTATATACATATAAGCTGAACCACAGATAATATGGCTAAACTTTAGAATGGACGATAAAAATATGAATTTTCCTCGAAGTAAATATTTGATTTATATTATTATATAAAATATCATTTTATAAGCATATTAAAATAAATTCATCTATAGTATTATAAAAGTTTTATGAAAATTAAATTTTACTCTTTTCTGAATTATTCAAAATGTTTTCAAGAAACGTTTCTTATACACTTTTCAACGACGGTATGTATGTATATGGTATACGAAAAATCAAATTACATTACATATAAATATATTCCTTTTAAAACGTAAAGTTTCTATAATGCACATGAAATATAATTTAATCAAGTAAAATCTCTTTGCCAAAAAACGCATTAATGTGTATATTTTGTATTTAATTATATATCTATTTACTTAATTATGAATTGACCATTGCATCCTCTTCATTATTCTGACATTGATGTAGTGTGGACAATAAATTGAGGATTGTCAAAATCTCGATAAAATTTAAAAAAGAAACTGTCCAAATGAATATAATGGTATATATTTTTACACGAAATAATTGTGATGGCGGAAAAACGTTGGAAATGCATTGAATTCGCAATTCTGACCCGGCTCAAGCTGCACACGTGAACATGTCTACAATATTTAAACAAGTTTTATGGAACGATACCCTCCACTATTCACCAACGTAGTAGAGAAGTGTACGTTCTCTCGCTTGCGTCTCGTCCTCATTAAAATTCTGTTGACAATGCCATATAGGGTAAATATTCGTACAGAAACTGACATATGTTTCCTGCCTGAAAATTTTGTCAAGTCAAATCAGAGCTTTGATAGAATTTGAATACCTCGTTCATATGGGAGCGCACCGCCATTGTCTAGAGCCTTGAGTAAAATTTGCTGCGCCCTACTGGTACCTCCTCATTTTCAGCCGTGTACTACCGGAAGGATGCAGTTTCGGGGAATGTTTGAGTTCAGAACGTTTACCACTTTGTTATTAGAGATGAAAATTTCACTCTGTTAGCTCTACTGGCTGGGCGATAGAGTGAAAAGAATTTTAAATGAATCCTTTTCGCGTTATATAAATTGCAGCAACCTTTCTTCAAAAGTGGGCCTTACAAAAAGGTTGATATAGTGTCACAAGATGTTTGATTTCCTATATAATGACAAAAATTTTGGGGTGAGTTGCTTTCAATTGGACCTTCAATGTCGTCTTAAAAGTTTAGATATTGATATGGTACAATACCTATATTAGTAGTAGTTTTAACCTTTTTAGTTCTTCAATATGATAACATGCTTTGATATTTTCTCTCTCAATCTTCATTATCTCCACCAATTAAGTAGGCATAATCGCTTTAATTAAATCGTACACATAAATATAAGGCTCACTAAGCATAAGCTACATTTTAACAATGTAAATAAAATCATAAATTGAGTAAAGGGAAATAAGTTTATTACCTACTGTTCAATTTTATGAAACTGACTATAATGAATTAAAAGTATTATCTTAAATTCAGGCTATTTCACTTCAGAATTACCGCTTAATCATATCAAATTATAAATATTCCTGTGGTTTAAAATAAGTTAAAATTTACGGATATGGGCTGCCGCATATCATTTCATTTCCTCAATTAATCAGCGGTCAATTGATTCTTTTCATTTCCAATAATATTTTCGAAGTACGAATGTGTATCTTCAAAAATGTTCATCAATAATTAACTGCTACTCTGTTAGCGAACCTATCAAAATAATTTCCTCATTAATTTCGTTCCGATATATCGCAGTCTGTCGACGGATTTATAATTCCCATCGTATAGAGGAAGCCTGAATACGATGAATTGTAATCAGAAATACACTTGCAAATTAATCATATCATTAATATGCTGCGGCCCATGAATACTAATTATTTTATGTTGGTTGTGAAAGTCAATAGTGGAACGCTTTTAAACTCTTGAATTATTTTATTAAAGAAGCAAATCTCCATGCAGACGTACTCAAGGCGTAACGTAATCAAAGCACAAATACCTACTTTGAAAGATGTAAAATAAAACTAACGAATATTATTCAAAAACTTTTGCAGTTCATCTCAATCCATCGAAGTAAGGCAAATCTCAAACAAAACAAAGCACTCATCTGCCATATATTTCGCTACATGTATGTGTGTTTAAATTTTACGGATTTTACCACATGAACCACATGATGAAGTTCAAAGTTTCAGGAAACATGCACATATTTTATAAATTTTACCATGATTCTGCCCACTCCTTTTGAAGACCCATGAAATATGAAAGGGAAAAGTTTCGGAAGATTCGTCCTCTTAAAAAATATACTTTCCGGCGAAACGAAATACTTTGGGCGTTAGAGAGTTTTCTTTCACTTTTTTGCCTGTAAATTATCCTGGAGGGCTTGTAACTTGTTCGAATGACGATCAAACTTGACGTCGATAATTTCGTGAGAACTGAAGCTGCTAATTCAAACGAAGGAGTTCTGGTTTGGGACCGGAAAGCTTTACCATGCCCGTACTCTACCATCATCGTAGTGGAAAATGTCAGAAGGATTTCAGTTCTGTCAGGCCTAATCAAACTTTTTCAGTGAAATATTTCACGAAAAAGTTTTCTTTTCAAATTGATTTTGGTCAAACAAGGACTAACTTTTAGAGTAAACTGCACTTCAACAAATTAAATGTAATTAGGACTTTGAATGTTCTTTTTCTTTAGGAGCTATGCGATAAGTTAGGAAACCTTCATTCGTACAAAATTTAGGTCACAAATTTTCGCAGAATTTTAATATTTCAGTAATTAAAAAGAGGTCAGATGGAAAACTGTAACATGACATGACATGCAGAGATAATTTGAAATCGTATGCAATCATTACTAATAATGAATATATGTGCATGCATACAATTTCGACTGCAACATTATGTATATGAAGTAATAAAGTAGTCCAATTAAGTTATTACGCCATTTTTCAATTTGCCTAACCTATTTAATATTTACACTTCCATCAGTATATGAAACGTTTCTTTTGTGTTTGATTTTTAATACTATTAGTTTTAGGAAAGCATGTTGAATAAAACTTTATAAAGAAAAATTCCCCGCTCAAAGTAACACGTGTCTAAATATTACAGATCTCAATTCATCGTTCAATTGATAATTGCAAATATCATCCAAAAGCACATAGGTATCAAAACTGTTTTCGAATTCAGTTTGTCCGCAGAAAGTTCATAAAAGTCCATTTCATCGCTATCAAAAACCAATTAAGGAAGTTTCTTGCCAAAAGTTGTCGAGGAACTTTTTAATTATCGCCAGAGCTAAGAGCGGCTTCCTTGAAGCTTGAAGCATGCATATTTCATCATGCGGATGAAGTGATATAGTGCGCCTTTTTATTTAATTTGCGGGAATATAAGTTTCGCAATTTGCAGTTGCTTCTATCCATTTATCTACTGTAATTCCATAATTTCCGCATTAATTGACTGTCGAGAAAAGGGGGAAAATTTCTAAAATGATTACTGCTTTACAAGAGCCAAGTCGATTAATTCGGGCTTTGAAGTAATTTCTTAGCATAATTGTTTCATCTGTTGGAAATTTTAACAATTGATAGTACAATTAACTTTTTCCATTCCAAGAACTTTAAAATGTCGAAAACCTTACATTGATGTTAAAAATGAGGAGATCTTATAGTTGAGAACAAAAAATTGGCGCCTGCACGTTTTATATCAAATCATGTACGTTTACTTTCATTTTTGCTTTTTTTTATAAACATGAGCAGAATATCAAACTTAAACAATTTGGTGTTTATCTAGAAACGTTCGTTGACTTTCCGTACCAAACTTATACCCGGAGTGCACGCGACGATGTCACAGTATCAGATGGGTGAACAAGAGCCAGGGAAAATCTCGGATCAAACTGTTCGTACATGTTTTGCAAAAGGTGTCGCATGTTATTCTTGGCGAAAACTTACCTATCACCGAGACAGGAAATCAGTTTAGAGCTCCAGCACACTCTGCCATTCGAGCGCATTATGCTCCGTTTCTCATTACGTACAGAGCGCGGAGTACATAGAGGGCGGTAAGGCACTAAATGACAATGGCAAATACTCGTACATCTTCCCTCGAAGTTGTTAACCCAAAGACAAAGTCATAGTCTTATGAGCGAACTCATATTGCCAGTAAGTTAATAGCTATTTTGTATATAGCTCCGCTCAAGTTGTTAATCCATGTCGGCAGGATAAGTACAAAGTTCTCAGTTCATACCATAAGACTTGCCAAGAAATTCTTGAATATATCAAAAGACTTTGCACGAGAGTTCGATCCAATTCAAAAGTAAATTTTGCGATACTTTAGTTAGCAGTTTGTGTTCAATGCCTATAGAGAAAAGAGCCATTCTGCACGTACGACAATTTTTGGAGTTTTACGAGAACATTAATCCAGCTTATTTTGTTGAAAATTATCTTTAATATTTATCTATAAGACATTTTGAAACGCATGAAATGTCCGTTGATTTTGCATTGATTTTATAATCCACACCAAGAAATTAGATATATTTTTGTTCTGATTTATAGCTATTCGATTTTGGCCTATAAACTCGATTTAAAAATAATTTTAAGGAAAACGTAACTTCCACTTTAGTTAATTTTGAGAAGCAGTCTACCGCATAGTCTCAGACACACTTAAGTATGTTGTATGAATTCTATATCAACTCCCTGCTTTTACAATCCCATTGTCATGCTAATTCAACAAAGTCAAAAATAAATTCTAAGGAAATAGCCATCTTTTCAAGAAGCCCACCTCCAAAGGCACTTCTTTTAATTTTGTATCACTCATAAGTAGCCTGAACAGAAGGATCCTTATAAATTGCCATTTGTCCTTGTTATAAAAGGTGTTCCCGCCCACCACCATTCCGCTCTTCTCTCCAAGAGTTTAGTGCAAAGCAAATTACATAAACAAAAGCATTTGTAACATCTCCACGCAGCACTCCCTCCACCCACTTCAAACATCCGCGTCGGTCCCGCAGCTTTTCTCAAGGTACGATGATACGCTTTTGGTACGGGGGCAGTCAGTCCTCGAAATTTCAGAAGCTTAGCATAATAATTTTTTGTTTCTCTTTAGTCTGGAGCAGGACTACGATAGAACGCCAACTTTCAGGAGGGGTGAGACATGTAAAATAACTGACAGGTAACAAATCGCCCAAATCTGGCACGCATTAATAAAATAAATCAAACTCTTTAATCTGAAAGAAAAATGCCTGCTTAAGACGTGTCATTTTTCAGGAGTACTCTCGCACCATAAAGAACAGACGGCCCTCACTCATTTTTATGCATCCTAAGGACCTTGGAGGGATATGTTTTAAAAATGTATCAAAAGGGACTGATTACGCTAATCGCAGGGATGACTGAGAGCACCCGAAGGTGGAACGCGGTGGAAGCACTCCGCCGCTTTTCTACCCCATAAAGGGTGTTGTTAGAACAATTAATTTCTGTCGGAGATTGTTCTTTGTAAATAAATTGTGAAATTTTGCAACAACTTATGCATACTTTTGCCTGATCCAGAATCAGGTTTTGGGATTTATTTATGAGCCTCTAAAAAATAGCTCCGACATAAATTAGAGCAATTACGTATAGGTATACTTAGTATAATAGAAGATAATCACAAGCAGCAAGAGTACGTTCACCCTAAATTGAGTGATTAAATTATTACATAAAATACTCTTCAATAAATTACTGCATTCCGTCCAATATCATAACATGACAAGATATTTATGATTTTGATCAAAACGAGTCACATTTAAAATATTTTCGAAATAACACACCTCTTGTATTGACGGATTATTATTCAATGACATGGTTTTTTCATTTAATTAAAACTCCATTAAGGAGAAAACATCAGAGAGTCAATTTAACCTGAACTTCCGCTGTAATAATAAATTGACTGAACGCTATAGTCAGGCAAATGAAATTTCTCCGTTGAATTTTGTTGGAATGCGGCTCAGTATTTCCACGCCCGGTTGTAGCTTAGCAATAAACTATAATTTTCTAAAATGTTACATTCCGAAGACTGTTAGAGGGATTGGAAATTTCCATCGAAATTAATAACTTTCATGGGAATTAAGGCACTCTGCTGATCAAAAATTTCACTATTTTGCCAGTAGCACACATATCGCGTTAGCTGCTTAATTGCTCCAGCTCTCGTGCGGAATAAATTGGCTTTTGAAATTTCCGTCTATGAGTTAAGGTAATGATATTAAAGTTTGTATATTTAGCCTATGTTTCTGTTTGAGGTAAGGGCATAGATATTTTTAACTCTGTGCAACAGAATCCTTTGGAAATGAAAGTTATACCGTATCATAATGGAATCGCTGCAACAGCCAAGCCTCTTTGACCGAAATCGGTCGTTTGAACTAGAACCCTGTTTGAATGTGCCATTGTGGTAGTGAATATATTTTGAACAATATTGCAAGTTTCTCGACGTTTCAAAGAAGCTCGTTATATATAGTATTCGGTATGATCCAGAATCTGTTACAATTTATTTTTGAATTTAAAAATTAATAAACATCATGAGGAAACATAAAAGAGAATTCTTAACTGAATTATAAATTTCAGTATTTTGATTTTCAGTAAGTTTTTCTTTTAGCTGTTGTTTTTGTCATTTGTTCGAAACCCTAAAAATGAAAAACAACGAATTTAATTAAGTCCTCGTTCCATAGCTTAACTGAACTTATAACGGACGAATTAATGACTAGCAGTATTCAGAATAAGTTTTTCTTAAACACAATTCAGGTTTTTCAGATAATAGTTAAATATTTAAATTTTCCCACAAGTCCGGAAGTCATCATTCTAACGATAAACTTGTTATTTTAATTTACTTAGTAAAAATAAATTTGATCACTTTATAACTCCATTGTTATAAAAACAGTTTTCTTATGTTTTAAATTTTAGATTAATAAAAGTCATAGCAGAATATACTTTTAATAAATTTTAAAAAATTCAATTTATGATTAAATTTTCTAAAATTTACTTAAGACCTCAAGATGGATTCCTTCAAAGGAAACAACATTTTGAAGGACTGTTTTAAAAATACAGCTAAAAAGTATTCTTTGATATAAAAAGAAGATGCCCTATAAAGGAATTATTCTTGACACATTTGTCACAAGACGTCTGTTGCATCTAATCCGAAAAGCTCGTTGGACACAAAAGAAAAGTTCACTTTTAAAATTTTCAGTGCATCTTCAGACTGTTAGTATAGAGCACAAAATCTGTAAGCCCCAACAAGCTAATCCGCATCTCCAAGAGAGCTCCATTCGCATTATGCCGAGAAACACATGTGTCACAGTTCCTCTTAAAATTTTATTTTGATCGCCTTAAATATTGGATAGAGAGCAGATGGATAGAACAGATAAAATCCAAATGGTAACATACTTCTGCTTCATCTCCTCTTGGAAAATCTTTGAAAAATCTACCTATTTCGTGTATGATACATATATCTTATATAGAGAGTGACACGAAAAAAGTCCAACATTAGATGAATGTCATAAAAGACTGATCTTTGTCCTTGCAATCTATGCGAGCATTACTAGAAATCTTGAAGACATTCACCTGGTGTATGTAAGACAAAGAATATGGAGATGTTGTCTCCGAGTTGAATCATTCTTATCTAAAGGTAGACAGGTGTGTAGGGCAGATAAGTATATCAATACCTACGGACTACCCTAGCTGTCTTTGGGAAGACTGCGCGTACCACCCCCACGGAATATCAACGGTCCGTGAAAACTTCGTATAGCATTATGCTGTGCATTTTACAAAAATGAAGACGGAAGGATGCTCAGTGGTATGAAAATTTTCATCAGGCGCTCCAGAGCTGCTACAGTGAAGGAACTCGATAGTTGTTTGCCTGAACACGGCGTTTGTTTACTTTCATATTTCGCAGAAATAACAGAGAGCAATTTGGAATTTGCAATGTAAAAGTAATTTGGAATATAAATCAAAATATTTCAAGCAATTGTAAGCTCAAAAGGCATTGCTCTCGGTGCATACTACTTTGAATGCGACCTAAAGCTATTTGCGTTGCCCCTGGGGGGATTGGACTCTACCCTTGCTCGCTTCCCCATTGTCTGTACGGGGCAGAAAGATGAAAAACAAATGATAGGTTGGCTGAAACCATTAACCTGAACTTAAATATTCCTACAGATCTTGATAAAACTTATGGAATCTCTTTGAATATTACTTTTTCTATAGTATTCATTTCTTTGATATTGTCTAAAATAGAAATTTGAAATGTTGCCAGGAAAATGAGGAGAGTTATCGCTGGGCAAAATCGAAATACAAGCGCTTTGATTGCAAGATACTCCTCAGCTAGCATATCTCTTAATAATAAGATCCTTATGCTCCGAAAAATCTCTCAGATATATATTCGGTTATTCTGTTCACGTTTATATTCTACGTTTATATTAATAACTACTTGGCCACAGAAAAGTTTAGCTTTGTTAAAGTTGATGCCAAGATTTTATTTGAACATGTTTTTTCTTCGGTTTACTTTTATTAAACATTTATCGTGAATTTTTTTTTTATAACGTACTTTTTATATGCCAGTTCATAATGCTTTTTATGATAATATTTACATATTACTGCATTAGAAATAAACAATTCAATTATAATACATTTCCAAAATTTAATTAAACTTTATACATATGAGATTTAAATTAGTGTAAACAGCTCTACTCTATAGTCTATTATGTTAATCTATAACAAAACATTATTTTTAAATAATATATGTATAACTTATACTATTGTTAAAATGCTTAAATAAATTTAATATGATTGTCTTCTCGTTGTAATTTTATGGTTTTTTTATGTTGATATTATGCAATCCGAAAGCCAGGCGTAAGCGAAATTTATTAATCTGCCAATCCTAAACACTCCAGAGTAAATTTTGCTGTTTATGCCTGGGTACATTTGTATGGCGCTGGAGAAAAATACTCAGAAAGATATACAAGGTATTTTTGAATTTTGACATTATACAGGGAGAAAAAGTTGCGGCTACACCTTGTTTCACATTGATAAATTTAGCGAGCAATCGTAATATATCTGCCACTTGAGACTGTTGCTTTTAGCCGCCATGGTAAAATTCCCATAAGGCTGTCAGTTCTGATTGATGCCTGCATTTCTGTGCCCCCGACTGTACGTGATGCAAGGCAACGAATGAATTCTGCTTTAAAGTGATATTGGCGAAATTGATTCGAAAACATTTATCATATGCGGCTGCCTGCAGTACGGAGGATATCCTTGTGATTTTCGTGGGCAGGGTGGAGTAGGTCAGCTATTTTGTGTGCGAGATGGTATCCTTCTGAATAGGTATATATTGGAAAGGGATTCGATTATCTTGAATTCATTACCATCGATGCTAAGCAAAGTCTGCTAATGTTAATTTCCTACGTACTCCTATACACAAATCCATCAAATAGGAACAAATATCATATCATATTAAGTTTGTCAAAACAGAGACTTGTTGATAATGAAGAAGGAAATGTCGGGCCAACATCCTGCTGCCCTATTCATCCACAATTCAGAGATGGTGAATATATCATTTGGATGACAGCTGCCTTATGATCCCGGGTGGAAAATGCACTGCACGCTGTACTGAGCACATAGAGTCACTGGTAGGAAAAGGAAAAAAAAAATGAGGAAAAAAAGCGATGATGACGACGACGACTCCACTCTGGGAATTTGCGAAAGTATGTATGTTAAGACAAGAATGGAAGGGAAGAAATTCTTCACAGATGTTCCAGATGGGCATCTAAATTCTTCTCCCTTGCAAAGAGGGTGCACATTCGCAATAAATTTCCATAAAAAGAGATAACCACTATATTAAAGTCACGAATTTCGCATTATGTTTATACTTTTTTCTCCTTACTTTAACTATAGCTCTAATGGGTTGAATATTCGCCTGCTAGAAAATATGAAACGAACTTTATGGATTCAGTCACTAAAGTGGCAGTGCGCTTTATATTGACTTCAAATTCTACTTTTAAATTATTAAAACGTGCACACATGTTTTCCTCTTCAATATGTTGCATGATTTAAACTTAAGAAGCATTCATTTCTAAATATTTAATCAAAGTGAATAATATAATATACTTGGTATATTTTATCCAATGTATCTTACTGTGGCTTTACTCTAGACTTTCCTAGTTTGTTATAAATTATAGATTAGTTTTTGTTCATATTATTGTTTACTATAAACATGGACATCACTGGCTATTTTATTTGAATGGTTTATTTCTGTATTGTACTCATACACTCAACGACAACAAAATTAGAGCAAAAAATAACTTAAAAAGTATGCCTACGTATGTACATACATATGTATATTTATTTATGTTTATATAACAACATTTTTTTGAGTTCGTATACAAAAAGTTTCGTTAAGGTCTAAAAAGGAGTCTGTCAATCAATTTTCCTGATCAAGGGTTGTTCGGAGACATGTCTAAAATAGATCCTTCACTAGCAAAATTTCGATTGAAAATTTAGAGGGGATGACTTAGAAATTGCTTTATATGTCTTTTCAAAGACATAGATATTGGTTGATATTATATTATAAAGCTTTTTCAACCTCTTTTTGGTGATATAGCTACTAAATACAATTAAATTCAACTGTTTTAATGTTATTTACTATATTTACACCATTGCACGGATTGATTATTAATTCCTTAAAATATAATAAAAATATAAATTATTTAGAAAATGTAGATACATGTAACTTTTATTGCAAACATTTGAAATTCAAAAATTCAGTCCAGAACCTTTTAAACTCTGTTAACAAGGGAAGCATTGAGAATTCTGTTGCTTTAGGTCCCGAAAGAAAAAGAAAGTCCATAAATAGTATCGTGCATTTAGATATTTAACACCCGAAAATAATTCGATCTCTTTTGCTGATAACTCAAGTGTCATCGTATGCCCCTTCCTTTAATTCGAAATTCGCATTTATCTAGTCGTGCGTGAAGTGAACCAGTTCATGCAGAAAATTACAATTTCCCTAGTTACGACTGCAGGGGTAATTTCGATCGACCCAAATACGATTTCTCAATTCTGATGGATGTATACATTTGAGGAATCACATAATGCTGCAAGGCTCCTGTGAAAGCGTGCCATTATGGCCGTCTTGTTTAGTCCTTAGTTTGTCAAACTTTGATAATTTACCAAGATTCTCGAGGACTTACGAATTGCTTATAGAAGTTATTTGCATAAGCATCCTATCGTCTGTTGTTTCTATTCCAATTTTGCAGAGTTATTTGATGATTAATTCAACTAAGACTAAAGTGATAAGCCAAAGAGATAAGTCCTTGATATAATTAAATGTTTCAGATTGTACTATTTTTAGAATCGTTTATTCTGCTTCATTCAAATTAATTTTGGTTTTTAAATGAACATTTTTCTATACATTTGTTAGATCTTTTGCGCGAGCAAACTCTGTGCTAAAGATTAATTCACTTTCAAGATTTACATGTTTTTAATTCATAACATGTATTGATTTTTATTTTATTTCTTGATTATTATAAAGATCATATTCGAAAAAAACACAGTTTTTATTACTTTTCTGCAATACCTATGTATATATATATAAAAGAAACAAATACTATAGCTAAACTTGAAAGAAACGATTGGTATACATTTGGAAGGCTGCGTGAGATGATATCGATTTTGACCAAATATATTTTGAAATAATAACTCAATTTAATATTAGTATTTTTACTTCAGGAAGTACTCTATTCGTTCTGCGAAATGAAAGCAGCAGGGCTATCGGCACAGATGGTAATTATAGAGCATTTTTCGAAAGACCGAGTCTTAAATAGTACTTAGTTTCTTTTCGGAAAAAAGTTATATACTTGAGTTCTTTAATTATATGCGTACTTTGAGAAAAATGATTTTTCAAGAGATATTCATCAGAATGCTTTATAGCAAAAATTAAGCATTCAAACAGCCCTTACAGCAGCCCACTGGATGAAACAAGTGAGGCTCTATAGTGTCACCGCATCACCAATTGCGTCGGAAACGTCTTACATATTAATGGCCGAGTTAGTTTAAATAATTTATGCGTATATTTAATTATAAACTTTAATCGAATTGCATGGTAATTGAATCTGGCAATTTTCCCATTATAGGAGCTCGTAGGCCACCAGCGGCGGTGCTTTTGGTGGTTTTGAGCTGGTAGTACCACTGCGGCAAATGAATTTAATGTTTTTATTAGGTTTGATTGTTACCTAGCAGACAACTCGCTGAATAATTCAAGAGGATATTAGCTTGGAGGGATAGTCATCAGATCCTCATTCTCATACATAAATTTGTCATACAATTGAATTTCGTCTTAATTAAAATGGAATCCTTTGGTAAGGCCTCTGCATGAATTATTTAGAGCGGCACGACCGCCTCAGGACGAGTTGGCTTACGAAATGCTGCCCAAAAATTATTTCACCGCTGTTAAGCGTAATCTGTCTTCTTAATTGTTTGGGAATAAGCAATTAGTTATTAATCCCCAGGTTGGTTTGGTGATTGCCTCAATGCTGTTAAAGTTAAATTAAAATCGATACTTATGCCTAAGAGTAATGTGTGTACTGCGCAAAAATTTTCATTCCTAAAACTTTTATTGGTTACGGAAGACTTCATTCAGGTAAAGTTAAGTAAATACCTAGATAAAATCCAGTGGTGGTTAAGACTCACCTCTTGCTACCTATAACTTCCCAAAAAGCACCAATGCCAGCATAAAAAATGTGCAAGTGTCTCGGCAAATTAAGCCCTTGATTAATCATTTTGTCCAGCTACCCTCATTTTTTCATCTTCTTATC
Source organism: Tolmerus cingulatus (assembly GCA_959613345.1). Classification (NCBI taxonomy): domain Eukaryota; kingdom Metazoa; phylum Arthropoda; class Insecta; order Diptera; family Asilidae; genus Tolmerus; species Tolmerus cingulatus. The sequence goes on along the minus strand of OY390711.1, from coordinate 5,439,398 downwards.
AAGCTGTCAACTCATCTCGCAGAATATTTTTGATATTAGTGTATGAGCACGGTGGAGTAGCTGGCGCCCGTTCTGCGCCCGTTCTGCGCCCGTTATGCGCCCCCAACTAGTCCTGTGTAAACTGCAATTTATCATAGATGTGTCACGACGGAAAGAATGGAGAATTTGCATAGGGACACTTGGGTGATGGTGTGCATGAAATTGTCGGTTGATTGTCCCTTTCACGAGGACTGCGCTTTCGGGAGCTGCTTTTTGCTCCTTTCTATGTAACTTCATTGCGGACTTCGCGGAGGATTTAAAACGTAAGGTACTTAACCTTCTTGATTTATTTGAATATTTTCGCCGCAACTTACGCTCGTACTGAGTTATGTATGTGACACTTTACTCTACGTACGTCTCAATTAATCGACTATGGACCATTTTTTGGCAGTCGAATAAAAAACAACCTTAATTATCTTATTAGAGCTTTTTCTGCTTACTGCTATATGTAGGTATATGAATTTTAATAATAACTTGTTGAAATTGGTTGTCATTTTTTACTGATGCCAATTGGCTTACTACGAGTACTTCAATTGCTTTTATCCCAAATTGTTCTACATATATTTTTCGGATTAATCATTACTTATTTTTTTAAGTTTAAGTTGTTTCTTAATCAAGCGGGAATGTCGAGAAATTGATAAAGGAGCCTATTATCTTATCAATCTCTTAAACAAAACTTTGCAGAGACAAGTTATAAAAACTGACAGCCATTAGTTCAACCAAATTAAGTAGTAGATCATTTAAAATATACAATTTTTGAAAAATTCAATAACTTGAGTAACACAGCAAGAATTGCAAAAAGTTGTTATTCTAAAAAAACATATAAATACATACAATATGTATATTTATATCCATATGAGTGAATAAGAAAACTACTTTTGTTTCTTTTTATGCGCACTGCGAACACTTTTCAACCGGAATTTGCATATTACTCATTAACACCTACAGGTAATAAATAATTTGTTTGAAAGAACCCTTGTTTACAGAAAAATTAGTTGAATTAAACTAAATTTTCGAATTACAATGAAATAGGATCCCTATATGAGGCAGAAATTATTGACTAATTATTTAACAACAAGTGTAATCAGTTTGGTTGTGTTGGAAGCCAACTAAAAGCTGCAACACCAAAATGATAATTGCCTCATCGATAATTATATCGGTTATTTCTACGTCCCTTAACAAAATATCCCATCCCAATTAATTCTATTACTGACATCGATGTTAATTTCCGGCGATTTTTAGTAAAACAATTCGCATGAAAATTGTTGAGATTGGATGTGCTAATGATACAAATTGAATCATGCAATCAATTTAAATGAAAAATCATTGAAATATGTTAGTACAAACAATATTATGTATGTAAAAACAAGCTCAACTCTGCAATATAGTCCATGAACTTTATAGTGAATACAGAGTTTAATTCCGAATTCAAGACTTGAAGATAAGAGCATTATGTTGCTTTACATAAACGTGGAGGTTTAGAATGAAAGGGACACACTATGTAGCAGTAGCACTATCAGGGAAAAGTATATAAGCCGTAACTCCACTTCGAAATTAACACATTAACCACACTAAAACTTTAAAATATAAATTATAATGTTGTACTGAAACTATACAAAAGTCAATCTAAATCTAAACTACACATTTCTAACCGTCCTTGTTAAATAGATTTACAAAAAAAAAACATCTAGAAAACAATAAAACCGATTTCAAAACTCCCAAACCTTACAAAGTATAAAATCATTATATTAAAAGTCCTCTGTTACTACATTCAACATTGAATACAAAACTGTCCTAGATTTTTGAAGTTGGTGTGAAAACCAAACTTATTTTAATCCAATACTAGGTAGGTAATGAAGAAAATCTCATATCCTTATGAATTAATACACTTATGTATAGGTTTTCAAACCGACTTCAAAAATCTAGGAAAGTTTTATGTATAATATTGAAAGTATTATCAGAGGACTTTTAATATAATGTGTAAAATTTCATTTCGGTTTTTTGCACATAAAAGACTGCAAAGCAGCAAGTTTGTCTATCGATTTTAAGAAGTCGGAAATAGATGAATATAGCATAATGCCGATGTACGATAGTGTATAACATATCTACTTATATTGCTCGTAGATCCACTCTGCCACTCACACTTAATAGAAATAATTCTTTTCAACTCGATATCCCCTTGCCATGATATTAGTCGTGATATTACTGCATAGTAACAAAATCTAATAATTCGCAGTAAATCCTATCATTTCCGCTGTTTTAAAAAAAAAATTTTTATACTTACCACTTACCCCTTTCGGAGAGACGAGACTTGCAAGATCCTAAACTATTACAGCACAACCCTTTCCTCCCCTTATTCCTTTTTAATTCTCCTTCGTTAATGGTTCTGCAAACAACGGAAGAGGTCTTAATCCCTTGCAAGTGTTTGTTGCCCGTTTAGGGAAATTTCAATTAAAAATTTACAAATGCAATTCTTAACTTGCCACCAGAAACTTGTTTATTTAATGGATGAAAGACAGGGACAGAGTAAATCCCTTTATTTTCTATTTTTCTCCTCATTTTAAAAAGAAATACCAAAGAGATTTGTTCCACTTCCTTAATTGGCCCTTTGTCCATTTCCTTTTTAATCTCAGCTAATTACATGCCGATTTTCAGTGAGATTGCTGGCTGCTGGTGAGTTTTAGTAATTTCCCTTAGAAATAGAAAAGTGTGGCCTTTTACCCACTTTTCAAAGTCAGCATTTTTCGAATTGTTACTTTGTCTACTCCCTGAGGCAGTATTCGTCAAATCAACCTATGATCTGCAAATACAAGAAATTGAACTAAGAAATGAGGAAGTCAGTAAGCCATCCATCAATAGTCCTTGGGGTCTGGGGGATGTCGAAAACATTTCGTGTTCTCAAAATTCGCCGGTCTAATCAGTGTCCATCGTCAGGACGGTGCTAAAAGGAAACTTCCCACCCATGTGTTTCCCTAAAATTTGCCCGGTGACATTCAGCGGATCGGGGGCGGTTACAGGGCCCAAGCCTTTTGCTTGAGGACAAGGGATTCTACGGTTCGCTGAATAGGTAAATGGATAATGGTGCTCGAGAAAAAGTGGAAGGTCGGAGATTGTAGAATTTAGGTACCTCACGTTTCGTCGGCATTAGGTTGATGAATTATGATACATGACGAGCTCATTTCCATTTATTATGAGCCAACCAGCGCGGGGAAGAAAGGGCACGGTAAAAGGGAAACATTTTCACAGGATGGGGGAGGCATTTTTCATAATCTTTTTCTGCTTTCCTCCTTTTCAATCTCGTGCAAATGTTTGCCCGGATTACAGCGGGGGCGGCCGTTCTGGTGGGTGGAAATCTTCCCTGCGGCACGGGGCGCTCCTGCTTAAAGCTCCTCTGTTTACACTTTTAATTTTATCATCTGGTGTCGGCTGTGCTTTGTCTTAATGCTTTAAACCCGGCGCAAATGCCTCCGGGCTGGCAGCCCGGCTCCCGGGCTCCCGGGCTCAGCGCTCGTGCGTTATTAAGACTTTCACTTGACTTAATTTGTTTTATAATTTCGGCTAAATAGCGCACAGCATATGTCAGAGATTAATTTACCTACATGCGAGCGCTGGCTTGACTTACTTTTTAATTAATGCGCGCTATGAAACCGTTTCAAAGGAATTTTTATTAAAACGGTTATAGTTGCCCGCATGAGCGTCGAGTGCCTCTTGAGTCAACAAGATTTACTAACAAACGGAGAGGAGTCCCCACTCGCCTCTGGAGCGGCACACCCATCGACAGCATGGAGAACTTTTAATGAGAATTGTGTAATTGATCCTGCAACTCTAAATTATAATCAGCAATTTTTATGTTGCGTTGCGTGCACAAATGGCAGTTTGCTTTTTAATAACATTTAAGAATTTTGCAACCAAGCAAATCTAGCGAAAATCTCATACCTGCTATTAAGTATTATAAAGAGATTTGAGTAGGTGTGATTGGTAGTAACAAGCATATGTAAACTCAAAAAAAAAGAAGGGTAGCATCTAAAAAAAATATTTGCAATTCAACAATTCCGCCATCTTATAATCGTAGAAACTTATTCATAGCAGGTAAAAATGTATTTCCCCAAGTCAAATGATAGGCGAAAAAATCTAATTTTGTCTTAAGCAATTAATTTTCAACTTTGTCCAATAAATTATGGTATCAGAATTATCTTGGTATAAAAAAAAGTCTTAAAATTATTTAGAACAAATTTTCCGCATTGATGATGGCGTTGGGTATCCAGCAGGTACCATCTTTCTGGGAGGAAACGGAGTAAGTGCGCTCCAAAACTTTCTATCTTTAAGCTTCTTTCTCTGAGATTTTAAATGAAATATTACTAACAGATCCCAATATTTACTGAAAATATCACCAGCCTGTCAGAAAATTTAATTAAGAAATCGTCTTGGAAAATTCAATATCAATGAGAAATTTATAGGAAGAAAAAGTTCTTTTACCGTAATTACGTGGCTGCCAAAAACACTTAAAAGTTTGAGGAAGGAAGTTTCCGATAAAGTATTGGACTAAAGGCTGGATAGATACCAAGAATTGCGAAGGAAGTAGAAGCGACAGAGATGTGGATGATGGTTTTCAGTCTGCATAAAATGTTCAATTTCCTTTCTCCGGAAGTATCACTTTTCTTTTTGCTGCGTCGAGTACCTCAAAGTACCGCCCACTGAATATTGTTTTCTATGTCTTCAACACTCAATTATTTTACGAGTTTGGCATAAAATTAGAGCAGACTAAATCGCCCGGATATTAACGATTCATCAAATTGTGATTTATAGCAGCGTATGATATCGATTAGGACAGTTTCCCCTATGTTTTTTGTCTTCCCAAATTTGTTGGCATTTTGAGTTATCCGGTTTATACATTGGTCGCCCAGCACAGCATATAAAGTACTCCGAGGATTTTGCGACGTCATCGGTTTAAGTTTCTCCTCTGCCACGCAAGGATTTAGTTGCCAAAAGAGGAAACCGAAAACTTGCTAAAATCTCCATAAATCAACGCGTTGCTACACATAAACTGCTTTGACAGTCTGAAGACAAGAAAAGCTTATTTACCCGGGGTATCATATTGTTTCATGTTTATCACACTCCGGCAGCTTTTCAATTTTTTATGTGAGACGTTTTGTGTTGCGAGCTGAGGTGAACACTCACTCGTTTCACTCAATGAAAATTCATCACGTTCCTATTGGTACGTGACCTTTGCAAACAAAACTCCCAAATCGAAAATGGCATCTTCTTCAATGAGAAAATCAGTGAAAACTTGTGTTCGGGCCTTTCGACCATATCAACATAGGAATATGTCTTATTTATTTTAAGAAACTGCGTTTCAGTTCCGTTTCAGGGTGTGAAACTTGTCAAGAATTTTAATATCTTTGTTTCCTGCGTATTATTTAAAGTTTTAGTGACCCTAAGAGACACTCAAATGTTTATCCACAATAATAATAGAAAATAATCCTTTCCATAGTCTTTAGAAATATCACTATCTAATTCAATTATTTTAAAGATGATATCAGTTCACCGCGCGGCCTTAAGGTTGACTCTTTTTACTACATATTAAGATTTTCGACCTTTCATCCACCGTCGCGTCGTTTTCGATGATGCAATTCTGTCATTGAATTTGCAATAATTCTCAAATATATACATTACTACCATACATACCACTGAAAAAGTCAAACTGCATGTTTTTGGATATAGCTACATATATAATTTTAGATAATTCATACTCGAAAATTGCAATTAAAATAAAATAAATGTTTTTCTTTCGGTATCAGAATAAAATTGAAATATTCCGATACAGGAGAGTTTGGAACTTGGCAACATTACCTATACTGCGACGTTACGGCAATACCAACACCAACACATTTTAGCTATATTTTATCACATATAAAACGTATTTTTTTAGAATATTAATATTGGGTATAATATTGCAATTCAATACAAAATAATTATTTCGTATTCCAACCTTGTGAATGGGAGGTGCCGATTCATGCACGCCCTTAATAATCAATCATATTGAAATATAGGCCTTTACAAAACTCTAACAGTTTTTTGTTACGAGCTCTTGAAATACAGTATCAGCTATTCCACGAATTTGCATTTATAACCCTCAGTGTACCGTGAGTTGTTATTAAATTGTTTGATTGGATCCGATTAATAAGAACAAAGCAGCCAATAATACCTAATTGAAATTACTTTGCTCCAATTAGTTTCCCAATAATCATTTCAACACTAAGTGCCAATTGAAAGCTAATCGTACTTTGACCTTCAATCCCAACTGGGAAGGTACAATACAACTGAGCTCGCACAAAAAACAGGAATAAAGTGGAGTCGATTTTCAGTTCGATCCCATTGTACTGAAATCGAATCCTCATCGACAAATGAGCAAAGCGCACAAAACGTCGCAGCCTAATAACTTTGAAGTGCTCGAATAAATCATTTATCCACCTGTCCCATTCAATCTCTTTTCTGGTTTTTTTTCATGTTTACTGATTCCTAGATGAGATAATAAGCATATGCCACTCGAGTCCTTATTTCTGTTTACCTTTTCGAATTGCTACCGAGTGCTCTGATGGAAGCTCAAAAGGCGTAACCACCACGTACCGTTCCGAAGAGTACACACTTCCTCCCCCGGCCTGCAGGGGCTGCTCTCCCATTCGGAGTGGCTCACCTGCGCCTTCTCCTAGGCACGAGGAACCAGAGCCTGGCAAAAGAAAGCTCCTTCAGGAATTGGATCCAGCTCGCGCAGCATCCCCAGCATCCCCAGCATCCCAGTGATAAGAGACGACCACTTATCATATGTATACACCGCTGCAGCAGCATCCCGAGGCGATAGGTCCTGTGAAGGCATCCTCAGTTCAAACCCGATGTCCTTTGGTGAAAGTGCGGTCCGTGTTCGCAGCCTCCTTCAAGCCAAGTTCCATTCGCGAGTCGTGGTGTATCTGTCCCAAGCGTGAATCAAATTACAGAAAGTGAAGAATGCTCAAAGTAGGCGCCACGCCCCAAGCGCTAATTTCAAAGTGATGTGCCCTCTGCAGTGTCACTCCGCGAACGGATATTAACCTTTGTCATCGCCGAGTGTGAATAGGGGGTGGCCTAAAAGAATTTTTTTTGAATTTCGTCTGAATCATGTGACTTGTCCCGTTGGCGGCGAAAGCTTGGAGCTTTTACAGCAAAACGAATCTTGTTCGAGTTCCCTGTCACCTTCAGCGAGAATTTTTCCCCCAGACCGGACAGCGCTCCCAAGGATACCATGAGACTAAGAGGGTACCTTCTAATGGTCGTCCTCACTGCCGGTAGGTTGCCTGCTCGGTCGCGCTTAATATTTTATCAAATCCTTAATGACTTTAAATTAGGGTTAAGTAGGACAAGCCCCACTGCTATGCTTTTCGGATGACGGAGAAGTGCTACGATATTATCCTTTGATTAATTGCCGGCCGTGGAAGTAATATTTTAGCTTCGTTACAATGATTAATGTTGCCCAGTCGGACTCTCGTATTCTTGCTCTGTCGGATCTTTTAGAGTTTCCTCTAAACTGATGTACATTTAATTTATCGAAATTGTTCCAATAATTCGGTCTCCTTTTCCTGATGGCAAGTAGTTTCGCTAAGTTTTCGCTTCTTTGAAAGTTTTGCTACGTCTCAACACCAGTAGCGGGGATAATTTGTCTTCTTTTCACATGACGCCGACAGGATTTGGAGCAGTCATTGTTTGTTATTGGTATCCCGAATTTTCCAATTACGGGAAGAGTAATCACAAATTTGTTTTCAATTTAAGTGTTCAACATTTCACTGATTCAGTTAAGTCATTAACCCAAATTAAAATGCATTAGTTTAAAACTAAATTCCCTGATTCTTCTAGTCAATTGAATAATTGTATCTGACGCAATGTTTATTTCAATATTAGGAATATGGCGGGAAAAAAAGAAATTTAATTTCTTTCCCACATAACTCAGATTTTATTATGTTCTTTTGATCAGTATTAATAAAATTATTATAATAATTGCATGTTATAAAACTAGAAAAATGTCCGTAATTCTTCGTGTATTTTTTATTATATGCATCAGTTGTACAAACTTTTATCTTGTAAGCAATTGTATTTAATATCAGTATCAGTGTACCTACTTAATTACAAGATTAAATGATCCTTCTATTGTATAATTAAAAAAAGCGTTTAAAAACACTTCGGATTTGAAACTTATCACCCTGAATATCAACCATTATTGGTAGATTGAATAGTAAGTTTAAAGTTTTAAACTATTCATATTTTAAAATCGACTCAAATTTTTATTATTAGTATGTTTACTTTTCTCGACTTAAAATTTGTTTTTCTAATACATATTAATAGAACTGAACAATTATGTAATAAAAATTTGAAACCAATAAAAAAAGCTTAAGTATAAAACAAAATACAGTTATTTTAGCTAAATCTTATACATTATGTACACTTTACCTTAAAAAACTGACACTTTCGCAAGCACGAATTTCAACGAATAGAAACATTCAAACAACTATGTATCTTTAATAAAATATCAAATTAATGTATTCACAATAAATAAAATTTAAAATATTTTAATTTAAATCCATTTCGTGCAAAGAAAATTCACTCTGAATCCAAAAAAAAACTGAAGCAATACAGTTTAAGTTTACATATGTATACAGGGAAAAAGTTTAATCCTTATCTCGGATATTTGAAGAATGAGGTAATCATTCGAGATTATTTTTAAAGTCCGGCAATAGTTTGAATTACTATACCAAGTTGTCATGAAAAAACACATTCTGAGGAGGGGCATTATTTTTTTATTTTTGCTAGTGCAATAGCAAAAGCAAATTTTATCATGGATAGAGAAAATAAAATGTGAATAATTTTGATTTCATGAAAAGTCGTGCCGTCCAAGGACATTCACTATTTTTTCCTTAAAAAAATTGAACTTAGCGTGTTTTTAATTTCTAAGTTTTTTAATTTTGAATTGAATTGAATGTCATGAAAATTTACGCTTAGGGATTTTAAAACAAGTTAATTTCTTTAACATTTTAAAATGTGCAATGGAAATATTAAATCAACTAGAATAGACATTTGCGACATTTTAGTATTGCTGATTTTAAACTTAAAATATAAACTTAGATTGGATTTGGTAGCTATATATAATTTATTTAAAATTTGTGGAGAAGGTATGCTTTTAAGAATAAATTTAAATTTTGTTCAACAAAATTGAAAATCCACAAAATTGTTTAATTATTCATAATTAAGCCATTGTAAATAGAATAATAAGTTCCAACTGAAATTTTAAAATTTGCAGAAAAATAGTTCGTACAACGAAAACGATATTTTCAATATCATTTTCTGGTTTTGTGGTGTTAATTAAAAGAAATCTATTCCAAACGCTCAAATTTCTACTTTTTTTCCATAAAGTTACATATCACATCCCATTTTAAGTACAAATTTCCTTCTTGCGATATTTGTAATATAGAGAAACAAGAAAACTACGAGAAAACGCTTGAAACGTTCTGGTGTTCAGTGAACCTGAAAATCCTAAGTGTTTTGTGAAGCAAAAACTTTTCATACGAAATTGCGCAATATGCCTTATTAACCTGATGTTGACACCATTTCCTCGATCCCGATTACTCCCCGTGCCACAGCAACCCGAGCTAGATTACATAGTTTCGCTACACGAAAAAGCGTAAAAAAGCTGGGATTAATATTTAGCAAAAGTTTCCAACAGTCATTAGTTGAAAGGAGCAGCTCCCGGCACTCCGATCCGAAGAAGACATAACTTTTTAATATTATTTCAATGCACAAAGAGGCTCCATCCCCATTCTCCCGTACAGTCGTGGAATCCACGAGGTCACAGCACTGCCGAGGAGTTGTGAAACAAAAATGTTTTCAAAGTTATAGCGAACTTGAAGAAGTCCCTTCTGGTCCTCGGACGAAAGTTGCTAGAAAGAAAAAAGGAGCTCGGGACAATGGAAAAGCAACACCAAGAAAATTAATAGGACAAAAGGTATTTATGCTTTCCGTCTCGGAGGACGCAAATTTCGAAAATGTCAGCTACCTGCGACCGCCGGCGAACACCACTAGGCTGAATTTGTAAATGATAATGTGATTATGGAAATTTCACAGTTGGACTTTGTCACAGATATTGTGGTCATATAGCGCGAACCTCCCCCGCCTGTGTCACAGATACTTTCTCACAATTACTCGGAGACAATAGGCGCTACTGTTGACATAATGCCTTATTAAGCTGTTTAGGGCTTTTGAATGGGGCTCCCTTATAATGGGGGTGCTGCTCGAACAGGACCCAAGAAAAGCACCGCCGCAGAATTTCTAGAAGTTAATCAATCAACTTGACTGGAGACAAAGGGAGTGCTCGAGGTATTTGCTGGCAAGCACGGAACCAGACCGAATTTTTGTGGAAATTATTTTGTTCTCACGTGCCAACCCAGCTTAGTTTCCAGGCGGGGGAGACAAAAGGAATTTCCGGAACGATGGTGCCGGAAAACTAAGGGAAGCGGTGAAAAGTGTGAGAACTATTTCGAACTGATTGCAACATTAAACGAAACTAGAGCTGGTGCTCTTCAATAGAACAATGCTGTTTTCCCCTGTAATGCATATTTCGCTAGAGCGACTACAAGATAACTTATAGACGATGCTTTGTTACAGAAGACAAGGAGTGCTTCATGCTCCTGAGGGATACTTTAAAATATTGTCATTGTTGCAAATACTCGTATAGTGGTTGCGCTTCTATCCGCCACCATTGTTTCTTCACATTCAAAAAATTTGTATCGAATTCCTGATTTCGAAAGATAAATTAGTGAGAACAGCACTATTAAGGTGAAATTAGGGCAACTAGCCACAACATTAATTTACAAAGCACGTTAAAGCTACAAATTTATCTTGACTTGTCACTCGTATTATCGTAGAAAAAGTTAGGAGCGATATTATTTGATTCTATCTTGTTTGCGCTAAAGTGTTTTATATTTGCATTATAAAAAACAAACACCCGATCGATAATGCCCTCAAAAATTAAGATCAGTATTTAAAATAATCGCAACCGATGCAAAGAATACTAATATTCCGTAGGTAGGTGCTATTTTAACTTAATTATTCTTCACTACTTTTGGTGTACATTTTCGTGGATTATGTCTTCAGAATTTGTAAGTTCATTCGCGAAAATACTTTACATGTTCCTCCTAGTGATTTTATAAGTAAAAAAAATAGAATAGAAGTACTCAACTGGAAATTCCAAGCCTAATGAAATTTAAAATAAATTTGTTTGAAAATATATCATAAAACACAGGTAATGAAATGTGAAATTGTATCCCAAGTATGCAATACAAAATACCTACAATTTAGGTATCTTTACATGGTTTCCAGCAATGTTCAACCCCCTTATAATTTTAATATACATTTGAAAAATTATCGAAAAATTGCCATATATTTTTTAATTTCTTTAGCAGTCGAAAATAAATAAAGTAGAATCGAATTTTACATAAAATATGTTGAAACATATTGAATATGTGTCTCCAGCTCGATTTATTATTATTATATGTAAAAGGCAAAACTATTTATGATAGGTTACCTGCATTTGAAGTGGCAAAGTCAAAAAATATAATCAAAATATGATTGTTAGTTATTAGTTATTAGGAAGGAAACACTGTCCTCTACGGTGTAGTTAAGGAAGGAATGAACATAAGCTAACCTCTTATAGATTATGACATGTATCTAAAACCATAAAAGTGAGCATCTTTAATTTACAAATGTTATTGTACATTAAATAAAATGTGGCTGTTCCCAATAGATTGACAGGTGCACTTTACGGCTGCAACAAGAAAAGTGCGCAGCTACTTTGGCGTCTAAAAATATTGCGATCAGTCTCCCGCAAACGTCCATTACAAATGTAAATATACGGCGGAGTAAGTTTTTACGAGGCTGCCGTTTAAACTTTTTCTCCACTAAAACAGTTTTATCTTTTTCTTCCCGGTGTCTTTGCGCTGCGGGGCGGACATTCTTTGTTCCGCCATGAGATCTGCCAGGATATCTGATAAGCTCACCTTCACCTCAGCGATATCACTTTTTTTATTCTTTTGCTCCAGGGTTAAATCGTCCTAGACGCGAGATGTGCTCTCATACTGTCGGCGAGAAAAATGCATCTCACCTGTATTTTCGCGCTGTAGTTGCAAACAGCAGAAAACTTGCCGGCATGACAAAGTATTGCTAGAAAAATTATCAAAAGTTTTCTATCGTCGTCGTTCTGAAAATTTTTATGTAAAGTGATGTGCGGCGAGTATCCAGCGCGGACCCTTATAGACAAAAACACATACAAATTCGCCTAAAGTTTTATTTGAAACGCTTTTCACCTGAGCAACTTTGCTCTCATCGTAGTTACCTTTTTTGCATGGCACCACAACTTAGTTCCTTCGACGAGGGAATTGCTTTATCGTGATTTATGTTTGTCCGGACATAATAGAACGAAGTGCAGGGAATTATCGATGGCCGGAAAATTCTTCCTTCCTGATGGAATCTCTTTGATAGATTCACTCAGTCTAAGTTGCCGGCACTTTTATGTTTTGACAACCCTTTTACACACTCTTTCATCCTCTTTAGGGGACGATCAATAAAATATTTGATTCCTAAAATGTTTATAACTTTTGAATATACATATGTAAAATATAATATAGGGCATTTAATTGACGATGCCGACTGGTTAATAAGAAATTTTGAATTATTATACTTATTTTTTTCGTAATCTTCAATTTTCAGGACTGTTGATTCTGCACATTTCAAAATGTTTTCTGTTTACTACTTATTCTATGTATATACAAAATTCGGAAATTCGTAACATTTATATATGTAATCACCGGCTATTTTCTCAGATACGCATGAAACAATGTAAAGAGGTAAATTTTGAAACAATTTTAATTAATATAGTATTTAAGATATTATTATCCAACGTCAATATTTGGTTTACGTGTTTATTGTAACATCTTTCTGCGTTATTGCTAATTTTAAGTCAGAGTTGCTGCTGTTCTATAAATACTGAGACACAAAAATCCCTCCAAGTTTCAGCGATAAGATCAACTTGTGTATCGATCGCAAAAATCGTGTTTATCTATGTACTTCAGTAGTTAAGCAGAACAATAAGAATTCAATCGGGTAAAATTTACTTTGAAGTCTTTTGTTGACCGACTTTGACGACATGAATTCCAATAAAATACAAAGTTTGAAATTGTGATTACTCCATAAAATTTTTAAAATAGTGTCTATAGATTTTTACGTAATTTAAGCTAATATAATCAGAAACTGGTAAAGTAACCCTGCGTATTTTTTCTGCTTAATTACCGAAGTTTTAAAATTCTATTTTCATTACCTGATTGTTTCCAGTTCTAACGAGAATAAACTGAAATGTTTTTCAGTAAATAATGTTTTGAACAAGTTTGAAGTAAATAGGAACAAAACCAACTCTAGTTCGAAATCTGTGTCATTTAATTATATTTTACGAATAGTTAATTCGAAAGGAGAAATTCAATTAAAGATCTGTACTACTTTACCTGATTAAAGATTCGAGAGGGTAAAATAAGTTTAAAACTTTTGCGACATTTCAAGCAATTCTGGACGGCCCTCGCTCAAAATCGGGAAAACTTTTAAGTGCGAATCATTTTCCACTTAACTTAGGTTGTTAGACGTACTTGAAACTAAATTCCGACTAAATCATCTCCTTACAATAGCGATGCAAAGTAGCATGGATTCGGAAGTGCTTATAACTATGAGGTGAAGGTACGCCATCCCTTCGAGTTCCGTCAATAGTGGTTGGAACCACTTAGTACCCAAGGGGAATGGATTACCATTTTGCTAAATTTAATTTCCCACCCAAAGTACTTAAATTGCCATATTGCTATTATCCTCAAAATTAGAGGGATTTGAGGTAAACCGTAAAATTTCAATCTACAAGAACTTTTATACAGGTCCCCGCAACGTTGGATAGAATGGAATTTTTTGTATTTGCGCGAAAAAACTCCCAACATTTAAATATGATCTCGTAACTTTGCAGCTCTAATGCGAAACAAAACCCCAAAAAATTTCATTGGCGACGAAAAGCGCAATTTCGACGAACTTTTTTTATATCTCCTTTTTTCGCTGAACTTTTACATGAAAAAAGCAGAAAAGCAGCAGCATACACGCGGGGTACGGAAAGTGGGCACAATGCAGATCCTGGAACGCTAAAATATAATCACCGGACCGTTTTGCGACAATTCACCAGGATAATTTTACTTAATTTTTCAGGATTTCATCACATCAAAGCATTGTTTCTCACGAGCGTCTCGGTCCCGCGCGTTGTGGACTTCAGGGACCGTGCGAAGTTGAACTGCAGCTACGAGATGGGCAGCTACAAATTGAATTCAGTCAAATGGTACAAGGATGGCTCTGAATTTTTCAGGTAGGCTAGTGAATTTATTCATTTAGCCGCACACCATTATATGGCCGGTGGAGCAATTTATAATTTATTTGAAGCATTTTCAATGGGAACTGCAAATACCTTTCGTATGCAAATTTTTTGGTCAGCCATACTGTGCTATTCTACTCTATTTTGGGTTTAGTCACAAAGTGAAAATAGCCGAAAATTAGCAGCAGGGGGCAATTTAATTGTTGCATAAATTTTGGTACCTGATTAGGAGGTGAAAACCACCGGTTAACTGATGCTTAGTGCCCGCACCGGAGCATAATTGATGCTGGGACAAATACTAAATTTGTCCGGTTACGTTTCACTTCAGTTAAATCGGTTGAAGTTTTGCTCGACATAACCGCTAAACGTGTTCACAATTTATGTTAGAATGTTGAGCTCTGCGTTTCAATTATTTTGCGGTGAATGCAGTAATTCGTTATTTTACATTATGTATAATACATATATTTTAGATATAACAGGCACAGTTATCCTTACTTTTGAATGCATCCCAAAGAGTGCACAATTATTCCTAAAACAATTTAGACTCATGCTCAGGGTAGAGCACCTTTAAGAAATAGTGCTTTGTCTTCCACTGAATATTAATAAGTGTAATTCTATGTTCTCTCACTAGAATTGACAAGGTTTGAGACTTACAGATTATATTACTTAATTCGTGCTTCTGTTTTATTGACCACATTAACGCCATTATTAACAAATCTAATTAGACTCTGTCTTTTCTTGAATACTGGTCCAAGAAATTCGTTCAATGAGGCCTATGTATATCTCAAGTCTCAAGACTGGTATACTGTGGTACCTTTGTTTGTCCTGTATTAGAATATGATTCCTATATAAAGTTCAAGCTTATTCGAATTATACCTACATCGCTTGAACACAGACGAAACCAAAACTGTTTCTTTGTTTGATTGTCTACATTATTCCTGCGTTATTAACTTGTTTAAACACTTCTATCCCTATACACACTTTAAGGAATCAGGATTTTTTGTACTTAAAGGACCTTCGCATTAGTTACGGTTTAAATGAGTTTATAGCTCGATGTCACGTTCCTTAAATGCATGCAACCCTTGCATTGATTTTAAATTATGTAAAAAACAAATAACTTTGCTAAAACACAAAATTTTGCATAATAAATAAAATCAAAACTATAGAAATTACTCTTGCTACAACATTTTTGATAATGTCGTTTTATTACATATGTATATGCGTATACTTATTTCGTGGAAGTGGTTTTTTTTTATTGAATTTTTATTGATATGTTATATATAAGTAATATGAAATTCGACGAGGTATTTAATAATTTTGGATTCTTCAAATGTCTCATACAAAATTGTAATTCAGTTATTGCTACCTTTCGAATTTCAATTGAAACAGTTTCATTGTATATTTTAATACGGTTATACAATTTATTGGATAATTTCTTCTCATAAATTATATTCGACAGGTATTCACCAATGACTTACCCAACTTTCCTAACTTTTCCGGTGAGAGGAGTAAACATATCAGAGAAGAAAATCTGCAATCAACACACGTGCAGCATTGACCTGGAGAACCTCGATGGAACCTCATCAGGTGCCTACCGATGTGAAGTATCCGGAGATGCTCCCGAATTTAAGTTAATCGGGCAAACCTCAAATATGACAGTGGCAGGTAATTTTAACGGGCTTGGCTTTGATCGTGAAAAAATAATCCAAAATTATCTCAAAAGTTTATCTTTCAAGAATAGCGCACGCCAGCGAAAGATGCTTCTGGACACTATGGAGATTTATGATGGGAAATTGTTTCATGACGTCGAAATTTTCCTTGAACGGCATCATAAATCACCACAGTGTGACACAGGCGTGCTTCACGTCAGTGAAGTTGAGATTAATTCCTGTCCCGAGCCCACCCTCATCCTCTCTTCGGCAGCTAAATTCGCTGTAGCACAGAAGCGACTTTTTGGGACAATACCCCTCGTCGCAGTGCTCAGTCTATGTTGTATTAGACAGGCGTATATACAGAAAATATTTACAGTGAATCCTCCCCCGATAAGTCCTAAGCTAACAGTTTCTTTCACCGTATATTTCCAGCCCTGCCGCACAGTGATCCGGTCATCACCGGGATGATACCCGTCTATAGGTTTGACGATTTTGTCGTAGCCAATTGCACCACTGACTGGTCAAGTCCTCCTGCGGCCCTCTCTTGGTACGTCAATGATAAAAGGGTACGTGTTCAAAATTTTTAAAAAGCTCATAAATGTCGTATATAACATTTGAGGCTACACGGCCCGGTTAGGTCCCACCGTCAACCCATAGGACAAAATTTCTATACCAATGATTTATAATAAATTCCAGGCAACACCCGATATGCTCCAGCCACAGCGAGAGACTACGCTCCAGACGAACGGATACGTTTTGCATTCAAGGACCTTAGAGATTCGCTTTCACATAGATAAGACACGTTTCATAAATACCGAAAGAATATTAAAAATGAAGTGTTTAGCCGACATCACCAAGATACCATCGCTTGTACGTGAGCGGATCGTTACTGCTAACATCCTATCCAAAGATGATTTGAATAATGAAAAACTAGTTGTAGGAAGAAGTGGTTCAGGTAAGTGGGCCGCAGGGGCCAAGGTGCCATTCAGTTTTCCTCCTCATTGTAAAACGGAATGTTATCCTGCACCTGCATGCAATTTCCTATTTTCAATGTGCCACTGTTCTAGTAAAATAGGAAATAAATGTAATTTTGTAGTTCCAACTTTCCAACTGGGAAGTGTACGTACTTCGAACAAGGGCAAATTGAACTCTCAAACTCTGTCTTAACGTGAGACACATTTGTCGATGATTATATCTTTGGTCGTTGTCTAATTGAACGAACTGTTACAGCAGTGCACTGGGACATTGAATAACAAGGACCAAGCATTTACTCCGATACAAATAGATAGACTTGTCTTAATGAAATGCTCTTTCTCCTCTCTGGAGGAGTACATAGTAAATAAATATATTTAAATATGTATATGAGACAACACATCGAATCGATCTGATCGAGTTGACTTTTATTATATGACGGTACTTCACTAAAAAACCCCCTATTATTTAATTAAAAGAAACACCCCTTAAATTTGTTAAGTACTATAAATTCTTTAATTTTTTATTGAAAATAGGACAATTTTAAAAGTTTTCAAAATAAAAGTATGCATATATAATGTATATTAATTCGAACTCTAAAAAATTAGCAAAAATGTTTTCAAACAGACAAAGAGAAAATATTAATGAGTCATATCATTTCCCAACTAATCTAAAATTATTTAATCGCATTAATTGTAGTCCTAATCCTAGTAAAATTCGTTGCTTTTTCAGTTAAGTTGTACATAATGCATGTATGTACAGATGTTATCCATAGCGGTTTTTCCTTTAATACATACACTGTTAGTATGAACGAATAGGTACTCTTATATTATGCAGGTATACATATTTCCCCTTTCATAAGCAATCTCATTGTTCCTAAATCTATTGAAAAATTTCCTTTTACCAATATCCACGTATTAAATATCATAAATAATCGACGTGATTTCTAGAGCCATGATATAGTAAGTAAATTAATAATTTTTCGAGCAAAAACTCATGTGTATACCCAATAAATATTAAGCATGAAAACGTCGTTAAAATATTCTATTGTTATATCTTATTGCTCTATATATTACAGGAAGGGATTAATTTATATTAGTTATCTACATGATGCACATACACATTTTGCCTATTTGGATGAATTAAGGGCATTACCAATTGCCAAAGCCCTCAGTTACGCAATTAAATTATTCACTTCGGAACCAGCAAATCCCGTTCAGTTTTAATAAATATGTTTGTCTATCATTGCAGGTCGTCCAGAATGCCAGTTCGTGCTCACCACCCTTTTAATATATATTATGCAGAGAGCATACACCAGCAGCTGACACAGTCCAGCTCCATAGAGACGTACATAGACAACACCCTACAGTAGCGTATAGATAGATGAATAGTTTGAATTGAGTAAGGACCGCAGTTCAATCCGTATCATGTAAATGCAGTCACATTTTGCCAGAAGGTCGTTTTCATTTTAAACTTTTGCCCCACACCACACAAATTAAACCCGTAAACAAATTGAGGAATCCATCAGGATGAGCTTCAAACGAAAATACGTGTTTCGAGGTAAATCCGATTTATGTTGGCGTATCTTCCGCGCGCACATTTTCTTTTACAACAAAATGCCATAAAAATGTGATGTTGCTTTACCTTAGTCGGACAGCCAATCAATCAGAGGAAAATTGTAACCCCGGACCAATTTAGGTTGCGATGGCAACGAATATGAAGGGAGTTAATTTCAAGGTTTGAACGAGATTGGTCATTGAGCAGTTTTTTACGACACGGAAACCAATTCCAGAGATAAAAGAGTTTTTTTCATCCCGAACCGCAAAGGGAAGTCTCCTAGATTCGATGCTCCTTTGTGATTTTAATAAATCAACGAAATCGGTCCGGGAGCTGTTTTGCAATTGGCAATTACCTGGGGTATCACAATCCTAATTTGTACAGTCTGATTAGTTCCGATGAGATCTCTGCTTTCGATGTCCTCCGAAACATCATGATACAATGCGTCAACGTTAGTTTCATTTTAATACCAGAATTACTGACAGGAAAGTTAACAGGTAATGTTAAAAATGATTTATAATTTTGGTATTCTTTATATTAGGGAAAACACGTACTATATCATAATGACTAGAATGTAAAAATATCATTTCTTTCTGGTCATATAAAATAAGGTGGCACTCTAGCGAAACGAGTCGGGGTATTCTTTTTAGTCCTAATTGTGTACTACGAGTATCAAATAAAATTTTGCACAAATCCAGTGTATTATAGCAATACTGCACTCATTTACAGTTGTAAATATGAATGTACATTTTTGTTTTTAGATTGTATGTTATTACAATCATTTGTGTTAATAAAATCTGTTGACAAAACAAATTGTATTGCCTATCATTTTACGCTTATTTTAATTTCAGCTAATTAACAAAGAATGAGACTCTTTTAGTTTCAGGAGCAGTACCAAAAAACCCAAATATTCCAATCCAAACTTAAACTTTCTAGTTGAAATTCCTTCAAAAACTGAATTGAACGTTAGAATCTTGGAAACTAATAAATTAATTTTTACGAAACATTATCCGCAAACATACATACACATATGCGGTTAGTGGCATACTCAGTCCTTTTTCATCGAGGGCTGCAGAGAGTTCAAAAATGAATCAAAAATCATGTTAATTTTGCCCGTTCTAGCTTAAAAACCGAGAAAAACATCCAAAATTAGTAACGAATTCAACTAAATATATTTGTAAATGATGTTTGCAATTTTTGTCGTAGATTTTACAGATACTTCTCTTTGTGTGGTTTTTTATTTAAGTTGATATTTTTCGTGTAAAATATTACAATCCTAGTTGTAGGTTTTGATTAGTACTATTAGACTATAAAAATAGCTCATTTAAATAATATTGATTTGATAACCGGTAAAGGAGCAGTTTGCCCCTAACCTTGGGTCCTTGAACCGAACGGGCTTACAAAATCTTGCTGACTTAAGCCTCATCCTTCCGGAAAGTGTTTACGCATCCAATTCAATTTCCATGTTACTCGTATCCGCCCTCGCCTCTAAACGAATCGTTTTTGGGAAGAATGCAAAACATAACATGCAGAGCAAAAGCAATTGGAACACGGCGCCTCCTACCCTTGGGGGTAGAAATTGTGGATGTTACGCCAGTTGAACATATATTACTGTCTTCAATATTGAATTCAAACGATTTAAGTCACTTCCCGCTTAGATACCACACTATGGGGGTGGGTGCCCACCCCTAAGGACAAGTATATGTGTCGGAAAATGCGGTAAGGTAGTGTGCCCTGGAAAAGACGCGCCAACTTATTACCTTTTAACGGAAAAAGCTTGGTATTCTCCACACGAAAAAGTGGCTGATGGGCAACGAACCACATCTTGTAAACCTTTATGTACTCCGACGCCCCGAAAATTGAAAGCGATATATTTTACGGGGCCATAAATAAAGCAGCTACAAGATGACTAAGCATTATTTTGATTCAGGGGAGAGCGCCCCAAGTAGGCCGGGCCTTTGTCTGTAGTCAATTTTCAAGCCCTGGGCCCAGACATTTATACGCATTTGCTGCACTGAGCGTGATATACGGCCGTGATGGCGTTATAACGTACACCATACGCACGGGGATTATCTCCACTTTGCGGGAAAAGCACTTATTCCTTATAAAAGTTTCTTCGTCAAGCTCCCAAACACTTTCGGAATACTTATCTAATTGTTTATCATAGTATACTATAAATTGCGCTATTATACATAGTAGAACACTAGCAATTAAGGATTATTACATTATATATTATTATTTTTAATTCTTACGCTTTTTTTTATATTATAATTACAAATTTGTTCTATATCTCTTTGAAATTTTTTTTCTGTCAGCCATGATATGTTATATAGAAATGAACATAAATTGTTGCCAAAAGGCAGAAATTAAAACGAATTTCACAATACAAAAACCGTCGGAAATCCCGGCTATAAACTATTCGATAAAAATGTACATATGTGTTTGCACGCATCAATTTTTAATTATTTAATTTTCTGAATAATTGTCCATGTTCTATCCAATAACTTTTATGGATATTGGTAGATGTTCATAAGTATGAGTTTAGCCTAGAACCATCTTTACAGTACTATTAATACTTTCGGTTTCGGTTTGTTAATATGTAATGATGGAGGGCCTCCTTGCATTGCATATTAATATTTTTGGATATTTGATTAAACAACAACAATTAGACTCCAAATTTAAATCCATAAAATAAAAGCAAAATACTTTTTTTCCTAATTTTAAGTAAAAGTAATTAGGTCTTGGCTGCCTATATATATATATATACATATATATATATATATAACAAATATCTCCCATGTCGATCTTTTGAACAAATTATTGATTTTTTAGTTTTGTTTTCCAAACACTAAAGTTAAAGCACAGATTTATAATTCTCCAAATATTTATCTGCATACTCGTACATATGAATAAATAATCACATTTACTTGGGTTGAGACAGAGTTTATTTATTTTATTATATTTATAAACGGAAGGATACAAATTCTTTTATACTCCACTACATATTTAAAATGCATTTTTCTTTTACTTTTAGGATCTTACATATTCGCTTTAAAGTTCAGTTCAAGAACTTAAGAAGAATTTTCATCATCACTACTCTGCCCGCAAAGGTCGTTTAAAAAGTCGTGGACCGAAAGGTGCGTCTTGGTACCGTTTTCTATTTCTGGTATTTCCGATCTACCGAAAATCGTGCATCCACTGCGTTTTAAATTTGGTTTTATTACCTTTCCCCCAAAACGTTGCCGATTTCGTTCGTCTATCCTCCGAAACAAGTTCATATTAGACGCTATCCTCTTAACCGATCTTCGATTCGCAGGCACTAGGTCCTTAAACTTCCGCATATTGATCAAATCGGTTAAGGCTTTGTCTAACCCAATTTGGTTCAAATCTCTTCGATCAGTTTGAGTCCCTTGCGACAGTGTGAAAGGCGGATCGCTTTCCTCATCGTCTTCACTGTCATCATCGAAATAATTATCCAAATCCCTGCAATTAATAGGGCTCGTTTTAACCACTACCACCTGCTGAGTTTAGAGATTATCATACAGCAAATATTTCAAAAGCATAAAGCACCTTGGTGATGTGAGAGAACATATATTTAAAAATGCTTTGCAAAACAAAACTTGTTAGCCAAAATGGGTTACAAAGTTTGAAGGTAGACAATTTGTTGGGCTGTGGCAAATTCTCCATTGCCTTCACATTCCTTTCATTAGCCACCCGCTCTGTTACTAATTCATCAACTAAATCGACATAAAGTTCCAAAATAGGCACGTTGTAAAAGAACAATTTTGCACTCATTTCAAAATCATTTTAATTAAGATATCAATTTGATATTTTGAATGACAACTTTAGCAGTCGCAAACGAGCGCTTCACAAAGGTGACTTATCCACTAAAATTAAGATTTTTTGTAGACGGTGAAAGTTGAACTCATCATTTCATATCATATCTTCAGCTAGACTAGCGTTCGTGGTTAATAGTTATCATACGTTCCTTCTTCAGCTAAAACTTTTTAAGTTAAGAAAATGGTACGGTTTTCAGATTTAGAATGCAATCCAAAGAATTATTTGAAGAAAACTGGAGAGAGCATTTTTTAATTCTGCCTCTGTCGGTGTAAAGGTTCTACATATTCCGGCCCAACATATAGGCTACCTTTTATACGCGAATGTGAAAATAGCGGTTGAAAATATCAATTGATTCGCATGACAGTTGATATTTTGAGGGTTTTTAGGTTTCCTTATTACGAATCCATGTGCGAAATTTGGAAATCAAGATGGTAATAGTAGTAGTAGTAGTCGCAACAGCAACATCGGCGTCCGATGCGGCATCCAATGCCGATACCGATGATATTAAATGCAATTCGTTTAGTAGAAAAAAGCTTTTTACAACACTAGGAAAAGTTAATAATCGAACAAAAATAATAAAAGTAGAAAGATGCATTCGTGGTTTTGGTATTAGAGAATTAATTACAAATAAAATTTATTTCTCCCAAATTGTCTCAATGGAAAGCAATTTACTAAAGCGACATTTCCCTTTAGAGAAATTTAGCAATGTTGCTATAAGGATTAAAAAATAAATTTAAATTTATATACACATATTCTTTGCATGAATGAAATAATTTCTTTATTAAAAACTTAAAACATAAACAGTGTAGTACTTTTACAAAGTTGATTGAGTTGATAAACGACTTTAAAAAATTTAAGCCAAGAAAAGCTACGATTGAAAAATTATATTGATTTCGGATAGCCTTTATTTTTCAAATATATTTCTGTTCCATCAATTATAAAATAAGCTTTATTAGCTTTAATTTGTATACCTATTTTTAGTAAACATAGAAGATAAAACAATTAATAAAAATAAGAACAAATTAGGTATTAAGCTACCAAGAATCTGGCATGCGAAGGCGCTAGGTGCAGAAGAACCGGGAAAAATAAATCCAGGAACACGATCGGCGCAAAACATCCAGCGAGAGGGCCTGGGACTGGGAGCGGGACCGGTGGCCCCGAACACTGGGAAGCTGGACTGGGGCAACTACAGCCAGAGGGATCTCTCCTGTGTGTGGGGCAGCTCTCCCTGCGGGGATCAGGGTGGCCGTGCAGCAGCCGATCGTCTCCAGGCCGCGGGAGATTTGAATTTGCTCCCCAGGGGAAGCAGTCGAGCCGAGCCTGGACCGGGGACTCTTGCCTGGCTCTGAGCGGAGGCCTATAAATAGAGGAGCAGTCGGCTTTTGCCTCATTCGTTTCGGGGACTCAGTCGGGGAAGGTTGCTTTGGCTGGGCTCCCCACGGGAAGCAGTCGAGCCGAACCTGGACCGGGACAGTTGGATGCCCCGTCGGATTATTATATTGTGCTGTCAAATCTGGTTTTGCGCGGTCTTTTCTATGCGATTTTGTTTGTGTGATTATTTTTTTTGTGCGATTTGTTGTGTGCGGTATATGAATATCGCAAAAACTTTTCACCGACTACAGGGGAACAAAACATAAATCAACTGTAGTATGTGTATTCAATTGAAATTAGAAATTAAAATTTTTTAAAGTACTTCAATGTGTTATTTAATTATTTATATTTTTTGGAAATTATTTTCTTGCTTTTTCGTGAAGCTTTGACATATTTTCTAAGTGAGACTTTTTTTATGCGGTCCCTCTCCACCGCATAAAAAAAATTTTCTTTAATGTGCTGTAAAAATTATGTCATGAGTTTTTGAATATTTTTTTTTGTGCATTGTTTTTTCTGCAGTCCCTATATATCGCACAAAAACAGGTTTGACTGATATTATATTACATTTTATTGTATTATATTATATTATGGTATATTATATTGTTTTATAATATATTTTATTACAGTATATTATATTATACATCTATTATTTTATATTTTATATTATTATATATATTTTATTGTATATTATTATGTATTATATTATATATTATTTTATATTATATTTTATTATATTATATTGTATAATATTATATATTATTTTATAATATATTATATAATGTAATATAATATATGTATAATAATAATATACAATATAATACATATATATAATATATAATATATTATAAAATAATATATAATATTATATTATACATATATTATTTTATAATATAATACACAATATAATATACAATAATATAAAATAATATATGTATAATATAATATTATATATTATTTTATAATATATTATATATTATTATATATATTATATTGTATATTATTATTATATATTATATTATACATATATTATTTTATATTATTGTATATTATATTGTGTATTATATATATATTTTTTTATATTGTATTTTACTACATGTTATTGTATTATATTGTATTTTGTTATATTATATTATATATTATTTTATATTATATTTTATTATATTATATTGTATAATATTATATATTATTTTATAATATATTATATATGATTATATATATTATATTGTATATTATTATTATATATTATATTATACATATATTATTTTATATTATTGTATATTATATTGTGTATTATATATATATTTTTTTATATTGTATTTTACTACATGTTATTATATTATATTGTATTTTGTTATATTATATTATATATTATTTTATAATATATTATATATTATATATATTATATTGTATATTATTATTATATATTATATTATACATATATTATTTTATATTATTGTATTTTATATTGTGTATTATATATATATTTTTTTATATTGTATTTTGTTATATTATATTATATATTATTTTATAAATATATTATTATATATGTATATTATATATTACATTATATTACTTTATATTACCCCCCTAGTGGAATCATATATGTATTTGATTGGCCATTCGCCTGGAGTTTTTATCCTGATTCTCCCAGAAAGGAAGAAGTGGGCCCCTTAGGCCGATGTTTAGTGGAAAATACTTTTTTTTATACTTTTGATATGGGTGGTTTGGTGAGATTTTTACGCAGCGGCCGGCGAGGCCTAGATCCGGGACCCCGACATTTAAAGGGGATTTCAAATTAACGGCTAATAAACAGGAGGTAAAGAGCGTAGCACCATAGACACTCGTTGACTTCGCACGGCTCGAAGGTCTCATTTTCACATACGCAAGTACAGAAGTACAAAGCTAATATAGGCACAGAATTTTACGGGAAATAGACGATTTATCTTTTTTACTTTTTATTATTTGAGATAATATGATTAATGAAATCGATCTAATATTTATGACATAGACTGTTGAAATCTTGACATATTTTACGCATTTCGATTGCCGAAGCTTTTCTACCTTCAAGAAGAAGAACTCGTAGGTGGCTGGGCAATTGGATCCATCAAAAAAGTCATCCGTCGGCAGAGACTTCATCAGGATTTTTTGGAAATTTGTGCGATTTTCGTGAAATAAATGGCATCCCGAGTATTACAAATTTCGAGCGCCCTTCGAGGGCTCTCACGAAATCAATGTGTAATCAAGGTAAGGATGAATTCTGGACTTTATCTGCTTATGTACAATTACGTAATTTTGCGAACCGTCAAAATCAATAAAAAACATTAGTCGTCTCAAAGATAAATTTATTTAACTGTTTTATGAACAAGCAGTAAACAAGCTTTTTGTCCTTTTCATTTGAGCTGAATTCCTGAAGAGAACTAAAATAGTTTCTTACAGGAATGAGGTTATGTCCACCAGCTGGGGCCTCGTCTCTAGCTTTATTATTTTGCATACTCTATTGTTTGTTTTCTTTTACAGCGCTTTAAAGCAACTGAATCCCTGCAAAAGACATTGCTAAATGTTCCAGCGACTGAAGTGACAATGCTCGACAATTGTTTGAGGGTCGCCAGCGAAAATTCTGGGGCTGCAACAGCTACAGTCGGGCTGTGGATCGATGCCGGTTCGAGGTACGAAACAGAACAGAATAATGGGGTTGCTCACTTCTTGGAGCACATGGCTTTTAAGGTAATATTTTATTGGTCAATTTCCAGGAACAATTAACATGTTTTTTTAAATCCAGGGGACTTCTAAGCGATCCCAAACAGATTTGGAACTGGAGGTCGAAAACCTAGGCGCTCACCTAAACGCGTACACTTCTAGGGAACAAACTGTCTTTTACGCAAAATGCCTGTCTAAGGATGTCCCCAAAGCTGTAGAAATCCTCTCTGATATCATCCAGAATTCAAAATTAGGTGAAACAGAAATCGAAAGAGAACGAGGCGTAATTCTCCGAGAAATGCAAGAAGTTGAAAGCAACCTGCAGGAAGTTGTGTTCGATCATTTGCATGCCACTGCCTACCAGGGAACTCCTCTTGGTCAAACCATTTTGGGACCCACCAAAAATATCAAGTGTGTTCTGTTCATTAGAGAAAATTGTGTGGAGCTTATGAATGCTTTTCAGGTCCATTGGGAAGAACGATTTGCTGGATTATATCAATGCCCACTACAAAGCGGCTAGAATTGTCCTAGCTGGTGCAGGAGGTGTAGACCACGATGAGCTTGTTAAGCTGGCTGAACAACATTTGGGTAAACTTGAAAACACTTACAATGGTAAGCCACCCGTTCTGGCCCCATGCCGATTCACTGGCTCTGAGGTTCGAGTGAGGGATGACTCGCTGCCTTTGGCCCACGTCGCTATTGCTATTGAAGGCTGTGGCTGGGCAGACCAAGACAACGTTCCCCTGATGGTTGCCAACACCCTTATTGGAGCATGGGACCGATCTCAGGGAGGTGGTGTGAACAACGCTTCAAATCTTGCTCGTGCCAGTGCTGAAAGTGGTAAGATGGATTGAAATTTTCTTCTCTGTTGGGATAGATTATTACATTTCATTTTTGTAAGGTTTGTGCCACAGTTTCCAATCATTCAACACCTGCTACAAGGACACCGGACTGTGGGGTATCTACTGGGTCTGTGATCCATTGCAGTGCGAAGTAATTATTACGATTTTGATATTTAAAACGAAATTATTGTGACCTTTTTCAGGATATGCTCTATAATGTCCAAACCGAGTGGATGCGCCTCTGCACAATGGTAACTCAGGCTGAAGTGGACAGGGCAAAGAACCTGCTCAAAACGAACATGCTGCTACAGTTGGACGGCACAACTCCAATCTGCGAGGACATTGGAAGGCAAATGCTGTGCTATAACCGCAGGATCCCTCTGCATGAGTTGGAAAAGAGGATAGACAGTGTGACTGCAAATAACGTGAAGGATGTCGCTATGAAGTACATCTACGATCGGTGCCCCGCCGTTGCTGCAGTTGGGCCCGTCGAAAATCTGCCAGAATACAATAGGATCCGTGCGTCCATGTACTGGCTGAGGATTTAAATTTAATTTGTAACGCGTAAATTTTATGTATAAAAAACGAGAAGTTAGGATGATGGAGGGCAATAAATGTGAAAAATCAAATTTTAATTTTCTTTATACAAGGTTTTCATATGGCTTTAAAGTACGATTTACTGTTTTTTGAAATATATACGATACAAGAGATCTGAGAAAGTAAGCAAGTCTCAAATTGAAAATAGAAAACATATAACAAATAATGTGCTAGTCGTACTTAAAACCTCAAATAACATGAAAAGCAATCAAAACTAAATTAACTGTTAATATGGCACACTATCCATATATTACTTTTTTAAAAAAGAGTTTGTGCTGTATAATCTACTTACATGAGCAGTTATTTTTGAAAATGGTTGTTATTATTATTATAAGACAAATACCCATAGATATGTAAGTACAATTTCCTTCTAACGATTATAATTATCAGTGGTCACATACTATAGAAATTAAATACTGTTAAATATTTTGAGTTTTCTCAATTTTTAATATATCGTATTAAAATATGTACACCTATTCCTCAATTTGCACAGTACTTAATTTACACGATTTCGCAAAAACACAGTTTTAAAATTAAAATTAAATAAAAATTTGGTGGGTCTTATTTTGATTGTTTTTGGATTATGCCATCTAAAATTGACGCTGTAAAAATTATGAATTTCAAAGAGATGTTCTTCTGGAATGTATTTTTGCTAATTAGCAAATTAAAGGCCACGTTTTTTATTTCTTAAGATAAGTTAAGATAGCATGCGCATTAAATTAAATCGTTTTTTCATTTAATCCCTACCGGTATTTTGCACGGTTATTATAAGCATATCTTCGACTTTTCTTAATACGTTTTAGATTGATTTACACGGATTAGAGTTTAATTTAAGATAATCTCCAATTTTACTCGGTATTTCCAGGATCGTGTCTTTTATGTAAATTGAGGTGTGTATTTCATTATTTGAGTTCATACAACTCAAACAAAGCGAACATGTTGAGCGTGGTATGAAAGCACTCAGCTCAAACGTGTTTGAACAGCTGGTTTATCTTTGGATGCTGACAGTTCCCCACGTGCGTTTGAAGTATTGTTTTGTCGTCCGCTTTCTATTTTTATTACGAAAATAAGACAAATTTAATTAAGGTCTTTTAGAGTAAGTGAAAGGAATGAGTTCATTAAAAGCAACTGTGGAAGAAGTGATAACAAACAAGAGGAACGAGGACTTCCCACTGCTGCGTGAGTATTTTCCGTAGATATTCCTCATTCGCCGGTCACCCGAACGAGTTCCTCGTTTTATTCCTCAGTGCATTTTCAAAATGGGGACCTGAAAGCGGAGGCCGAGAACATGGATTTCACCTTCGCCCAGCACAAGGAGACGGGGGAGAAGCACGCCGTTGTGGGTGTGAGCACCAGCGTCTACCGCGGCCCCGTGAAGGACCAGTTCCCAGCGGAGCTCGTCAACACCTTTGTCGCTGTACGAAACCGGAAGACGGCTAAGGTACTTTCGTAGGTCGGACGGTTTTTCAGGTCTGAATTCCGAATTTTGTTCAGGTACGACTCATTCAAGTGAAGCAGGCCACCCTGCAAAATGTCGTCTACGACGACAAACAGGACGAAGCACCCAATTCTCTGGATGATGAACATTCCAGAAATTTGCTCGTGAAGCAATTTGGCGGTCGCAAGACTCTAAGAAGTTTCGAAAAAAGCTTACGGATGAACGTTAGCGTCGACGTCCTCAAGGACCAGCTGGACAAGACGGTTGAGACCAGCGAACTGCCCGCTGAGCCAGAGGAGCCATTGGACGAGGAACAGTCATCGGAAATTCGGCCGAACTTCAACAAAACCGCCAAGAGGCTGGAGGATGTCTACTCGATTTACGATATCGTCTCCAGAGATCTTATGGACCGACTCAACGAAGAGGCTGACGCTGTGTTAACCACAAATGTCGATGATTTACCGTAAGCAATGTGTTGGTCCACCTTCCACACTATTTTAACAACTTTTTTGTAGAATCACTTCAGAATTAGCTAAAGAACGAATTAAGACCATTAAGCTATCTAGTGACCCTCGCTCTAGTGCAAATTTGATAATGGTCAAGGCGCTTATCTACTTGGACGCACTTAGGAACCTTCTGAGAATGAAGGAGTACGACATGGCGAAATCTTTTTCAGATATCACCGAGAAGGTGGAGAACGACATCAGGAAAAGATTTTCACAACCTGGAATGTCTTATTTGTCAGTATATTTTTATTTTGCAACGAACATTTTCTCCCACAGAATAATATTTAACCCCATTTAAAGTGCAGTAACCATCAAATTTAAGAATAATTTTGATGTAACTAAATTTGAATACTCAAACACAATTTCTGATTAACAGGAAGAAGACCTCTTACACGCGACATAAGGCCTTTTGTCACTTCATCGTCCTGGCGCTCTTGACTAGTCCTAACTACGAAGTCGACATGAATGTTCTCATCCAGGAACTAGCGATTTCAAAATCCAAAATAGTCAAGTTTGCCAATTTTGTGAACGCTAAACCAAAGTTTAAGTCGGACATGCTGACCCTTGCTTTACCGGCTAACATAAAGCAGATTCGTCCGTACACAAAACGTAAAATGAAATAATAAACTAATAAAATTTTGTTTGCAATAAAACTTTAATTTTATTCATAATTAACAGGAATTCCACTACGACCTTCTTCTAACTTAGCAGGTTTCGTCTGTCCTAAGGCTGGTTCGAGCCCTCTCCAGGTCCGATCCTCGAAGTTCGTTCCTCCATTTACTGCCATAACTTGGTAATTCTTTCGCTCGGAAAGTTCGGTGGCTTCGTTCCCATTCCACTCAGAAGACCTAGCCTCAATGACTCTAACTTTACCACTGATGAGGCTTACATCATTTTCCTCAACGTCCTCAGCCTTAAACTCTTTATAGAATTCGCCGTCTGGCAAAATGTCCCTGAAATCTGTAGAGTACTTTTCAGGAAGATTCATCCGCCAAGCAGGATTAAGAGCCATTTCCGCCTCGAAAACGGAAACAATCGGTTTAAAGAACTCCCGTGATGTGTACATGTTGTTAAAGGGGCACCCAATGAGAACGAAACAATCAATTTCCATAAAATTGGCTAATTTAGCTGGATTAATACGTCCAACCGATATCAAGTGGGTTTTTATTCCTCGAGCCCTAGCCATTTCTTGGATGTGCTTCACTACGTCTAGGTAGCCGTTGGCCGTTAGGGTGGCGACTACTAGCCCTAAAGTGGTTGCATCTTTGCACTTTTCAATGTAGAAATAGCGCCGTCTTATCCATTTCGTAGTTGCTGGATGCACTTCCTTCAGGCTGTTTTGCAATGGATCAAAAATATACCACTTGTTCGCTTTTACGGACATGCTGAGATTGAAAAATGTCTGATTGTCCTGGCCAACGAAGAGGCAAATCTCGTGGACTTCCAAAGATGTAGTTGGATCACTTGTGGGGCTGAAGGAGTCCTCTATGAAGACTTTGGCTACAGTAGTGTTGATTTTGTCTGGTTTTTAACGGAATTGTTTTTGGGTTTAAGGTACTGATAAATGTAAATTTAAAAATTGCTTCAGTTTTCACTTACCTAGTTCTTCCTGATAGTCCTTGTCTTTACAGGGAAGAGACGAAAATTGTTATAGTGAGTTGAGATTGAATTTGGAGTACGAACCTGCTAAATGTTGGTAGGGAATGTCCAGAAAAACCCGCACTTCATCTGTTTTTTGGAAGATTTTCGTCAACTGCTCGTGAAGGATGTTCCAGTCAAGGTGCAGGCGGGGGAAGATGTAAAGCACTGGCAGTCGAGATGCTTTGCTTTTACACGCATTGCCAAAATGTATCAAAGAGTCCGCTCCTACATGGGCAGCCGCGATCTAGAAATTTTAAAACATTCTTTTAAGCGTTGTTCATATCACTGTGGAAAACTCGTAACCTAATTACATTTCAAGCAAGAATAATTTATTAAAATTAGCTTTTTAACCTCATCGACGCAGCAGCTTCCGTAGGATGTGTCGGCTAGTATGAAGAAATTTGCCTCGCAGGTCTTCTTGAGCTCATCAGAAATCGTCGTGCTGTGGATCAAATAGTTGTCAGGAAACTGCAAACATATCTGGAAAAGGTGTAAAGTGAGAATTAGTTGGAAATTGCCTTAATCACTAAGGCGTTACTTACTTTTCTGTATTTGTTGTTCTCCACCCATTTTACGCATTGCTCTTTTTGTTTGGGGCCCCAGATCTGTTCAAATATGATCGGCTCCTCAGCTGCTTCCGTTTCTTTATCTAAACTTGTATTTTCCGCTGAGTAGAACGCAGAGGAAGTCATTTTCTTTACCTTCTACGTGCGAACTTTCACCTTGGGCTTGGACTCGATCTGTAAACAATGGCCGATAATTGTCATTTGACAGCTGTCATTCTTGTACAGTATGCAGGAAAATGTACGGCAATGCGCCCCGTTATGTTGCGATTAATTTGTACTCATTCCATAATTCAAAGCAATTGTGACAGTTGTGAATGTATCAAGTCAGCTGTTTTGAAACGTACTGTGTAATGCGTTTCAGCTCTTTATAAATTAAGGGGATGAAAATGTTTAGTTAAAATGACGCGCTGTGCAGTTTCAAAGTGCCCAAATTATTCAGGAAAAAAGTCCATGGACAAATCAATAAGATTTTATGTGTTTCCCAAAGATCCGAAAATTTTTCGTGAGTGGGCCAAAGTTTGCAGGGAAGAAATCACACACTACACTAATCACAGGATTTGTTCTGAACATTTTGAAGAAGGAGACTTCAGGTTGAAAGACATACTCTTAAATGTACCCAAGAATAAAAGGCACTTAAGAAAAGACGCAATTCCAACAATAAACGTTATTAGCACGAGTTCTGCTCGATTGAAAAGGAAGAAAATTCGAATCAGGAGGGAATTAGTTGAAGAAGCTCTCCGATCTTATGAACAGTAAGTAATTTTTGTCATGCATCCTAAATTTAAAAAAAAATTTAATATTTCCAATAATATAGAGCAAGAAAGATTTCACCGGTGAAAGTAGATTTCTCGCAACAAACAGAGGTTCAGGGAAAGGAGAACAAGGAAGTCCAAACAGAGTAATTAATTCAGAATTTTATGTGGGAAATAGCGATTAACTTAACAAAGTATTTCAGAGGGATAATCACGGGTAGTGTCCGAGAACTGCGAGCTATCAGAGCGGAAGCTAAAATGCGCCGGTTAAAATCAAAACTCGAGATGGAAAAGGAACGCAACCGTGCAGCCAGTTCTGAGTTCACCGAATCGAAGTTAAGG
Source organism: Tolmerus cingulatus (assembly GCA_959613345.1). Taxonomy (NCBI): domain Eukaryota; kingdom Metazoa; phylum Arthropoda; class Insecta; order Diptera; family Asilidae; genus Tolmerus; species Tolmerus cingulatus. The sequence goes on along the minus strand of OY390711.1, from coordinate 5,406,122 downwards.
AGGGTGTTTACGCCAGGGCAAATCAGGCACATGGAAGAGCCGGACAAAAAACTGCGGTGGAATGACGAAGATCTAGCCGCTGCTCTGGCTTTATACAACGCTGGTGGTCGTGCTTATAGAATTTTGTTGAAAAGAGGATTCCCTCTGCCCGCCCCGTCAACAGTGAGAAAGTCGAGGGAAAAATTAAAGTTAAAAGCGACTAGTGAAACTGCGGCTATCACTCCCACTTTGGAGGACCACAACTACTGCTGAACTTGTTTTAGTCCATTAAAATGTTTTGAAATTTTGGAATAGCATTGGACAAGATTTATTTTTATTCTTATGTTTAGGGTGAGACCCTGAGAGTGTGAATAAAAAATCTCGGTTTTCCGGTTTGAAAACCAGTCTATTTGGCCGCCATTTTGAAGAAGAGGAAGGGGATAATACCTACTATAAAAATTATGAGGAATTTGGTTAAGCAGTGTTTGGCACCAAAATTCTTGAATGCGGCTCTAACGAAAGCAGAGTTAAATTTGCATCTTACGCAAAAAGATTCTTTGCTTTGATTCAAAGGAATTCCCATCCCTTTGAATTTGAACTAAATATTTTAATATTTCTGCGCTCATTCCCACTTTAGTTAAATCAATGATAACATTACAAAATCCCAAATTCGTTTTCAAAACATTTTATATTTTGTACAAATATTTATTTGCTACGAAACGTAACATAGAAATTATTAATTGTTTCGACTCATTAGATCTGTCCAAATTTCTCACAATAGAAGACACTGGTCCTTGGAGGACCTTCCTCGATAGTCTTATAAACCCAGACACTGGATCCCTACCAAAATACTTCACCTGAATTTCTTGTCCTACATCAAGACCCAAAGCACTAGGGTGGGCGATCTGTGAAGAAGAAAAAAAGATATATATCTTTGAGACACTCACCCGGATCTCCAACAACCTTTCTGTGATCTAACTGCGAATTATGCAAGAGCGTCGGTGGTATGCTCAGTAAAGTGTGACCATAACTCCACTCCAGTCGTTAATTTCTGTTAATTTTGCAGTATAGACGCCTTCAAATTCTAAGTCCGGTGTCTTCTCGCTTTTCAATATTAAAAAAAAGAACAAACAAAAAAAGTGCAATGAGTTCGGAATTACTTGTTTACAATGAATCAATGTATTTTTTGTTATTTTTAACTATTTTCTTACAAATGTATGTGTTGATTACATTTAAAAATATTGAGTATATTATTTGTACTCCAACCTCTTTATTCTATTTACTTTTCCTCTAAAAAAAAAAAACAAACAAGAAAAATAATTGTAAAATGTTTTATTTTTGCACTTGGCCAGTTTTATCTGTTAGTCATGCATGAAAATGAATTAATTGTATAATCGGTTACCTTTCAGTCATGCTATCATGCATGATGCATTCATTCCATCCTCGATTACGGGTAATGCAAAAAGTATATATATATATATATATATATATATATATATAGCCTGATATAAGATTCAAACGCAACAGTTATATTAAATGCCAACTTTTACATTTCAACTATAACATATTTAAGTAATACTTAAGAGGGGCGTAAACGTGATTTCAAATTAAACTTTTGTAGTTACCTGTTCCCCATATGGACATCGCTCTGGAACCTAACACCCAATAAAAACAAAGTATTAAGTAAAGTAATAAATCTATGAATATATAAAATTATCCTGGTTCCCCCAAACAAATTTTTATGGCGACGTCTCTGTCGTCCATTTCCCCAAATCTGACAGTTCTTCGGGAGAGAAACCCAACCAAAATTCAATCATTTTCCCAATTTTTATCAAATGAAATTACTAAGTGTAATTTTTTTAAATGCTTACCTGTGAAAAGTAATCCCATGTTTCCTAGGAATTTTTGCATTTGTGCAGTAGGCACAAACCAAATCTTAGGCATTTTCTTAGTTTTTTCTATAAAATAACCCAGAATAGATGTAATTAGCACGTTTCACAAACTAAAACAATTATAAATCATCGAAATTACACCTTATTACCCACATTTAATGGAAATAAAACACAAAACAAGCACAAAATTACCTCTTTGCTCGTTTACTCACTGCACTTGAAAAATCTAAATTTCCCGCTCTTTCATTATTTGACATTCAGTTTGACAATCATCTACCTTGTGACATTCGTTTACCCGAGTTTTTGGCTTTCATAACGTACAGTGATTTTACACGGTTCTTCCACTCCATATTCATTCATTCCACCGAGGTTCAGTGGATGGTGCCAAAAATCAAAGACTTCGTCCTTATTCATGTGCAGCGCAGCAACAGACGAATTAGATGGCGGAAAGAAGTGTTCTCGTGCCTTGTGTTGGTTTAAGGTGAGGTGTAGTGTTTACCTAATCGTGTCGGGAAAATAAATTAAAGTAAAGTTTGTCCGTTTTATTTGTAGGCCCTTTGAGGCAGCAACCGCGGAGACCTGCGTCGGGGGAATTCCTTTACAGCGCGCCTAGGGATAACTGGCTAATGAGATGGTGGCACCTGCGCGCCGTGTATCTCAGGTAAGTGGAGTTTTGATGGTTTGCGGGTTGTGCTAGCATAAACTAGATCGGGAAAATCGCGTCCCAAGATTGCCGCGGTGATATACGCCAGCCGACGGCCCCTTTCGCGGGTGAGTGTGCCTGTCGTTGTCCGGGGAGAGAAGAGCCTCTAGCACGTGAAGGCGAAAAAGGCTTCATTTTACATCCGACGCATGGGTCGGATTATGATGAATTTTGGCTGCGTGTTCCGTTCGCCCCAAAACGGAAGGATCTGAAAGAATTTTGCTCCAGAGCACTCGAGAAATAAAATTAAGACGCGGGGTCTTATAAAACTTCCTATTACAGAAATAAATTCGCCTCTAATTCTTTTCTACAGCCCTATTCACAATTCTCATTTTTCCAGAAAATTCCCAAGAGAATCGCAAAATCCTGAAAGTTGCCGGGTCAACAAAAACACACTGCATCAAGGTCACCCTAAGGAGGATAAAGTTTGCTGACCGAATCGCCGAGCTGTACTAAAAATGTCCTGCAACAGGTACAATTAGTATTTGGCACTAATATAGAGTGTTAACCAACCTAACGTGGTTTCTATTTCGCAGGGACTGCAACACTACCCGCTCCTTGGAAGTAGAGCTGCCTCAGCTCGCGAATTGTAGCCTTGCGATCGCCGGGGGACTGCTTCAGACCTGCGGCAGGTTCTGGTCCGGTTTGCCATTTTTTTGTTTTTTCGTTTTTTAAGCTAAGGCCGGCGGCGGTGGTTGAGGCCTCCTGAATGTTTGTCGAGGGGCGAACAGGGCTAGGAAGGCGGGAATTCCTCCGGCCCGGCGAGTAGCGGCTGCCCCGCGCCGGCCTTCTTCCGTGGCCGGTGACGTTTTTTTGAGCAGCCTTGGCCTACATATATTGAGTGTTTAAGGATTAAGGTATTTCACAACTATATTTCAATTTAACTCAACAGTTTTATTAAATATTTACACTAATATTATAAAGCTGAAGAGTTTGGTTGGTTGAACGCGCTAATCTCAGGAACTACTGGTTTGAATTGAAAAATTCTTTTTGTGTTGGGTAGTTCATTTATCGATGAAGGCTTTAGGCTTTGTAAAATCACGCTGCGACCAATAGGAGCGAAGCATCAATGGCACATGTTGCAAAAACGAGAGCTTCCGTTGCGTGCAACAAAGTAGGCAGCGACACTTAGGTTAAGAAGAAAAAAAAATCAAAGCAACCAAAGTGATTGCTGAATGTTAAAAACTATCGTGATTTTGTGATATTCGTTCTTTACAAGCTGAACAAATTGTGTGAACAATTTATAGCGATAGTGAGCGTTTGACGATATTTAATTGGAAATTTGTTTTTGCAACATCTCAGTCGTATAATAATACTTTTCAAATATGCGTTCATTTTGTATTAATTTTCTATTGGGTATTGTGTGAAATCTTTTAAAGGTTGTTTGTGATTGCTGAATACCAACATTGTATTTTTGTGGTATTCGTTTCTTTTAGCATTGTGTGAACAATTTATAGCGATAATTAGCGTTTGAAGATATTTAGTTGGAAATTTGTTTTTGCAACATCTCAGTCGTATAATAATACTTTTCAAATATGCGTTCATTTTGTATTAGTTTTCTATTGGGTATTGTGTGAAATCTATTAAAGGTTGTTTGTGATTGCTGAATATCAAACTTATCGTAATTTTGTGATATTAGTTTCTTTTAGCTTCACAAGCTGAACAAATTGTGTGAACACTTTATAGCTATAGTGAGTGTCTGTTTGACGATATTTAGTTGGCAATTTGTTTTTGTAATTCCTTAATTTCCTACGTTCCTTTATCTTTTTCTCCAATAAAATGCCTAGAAAAAGAACTCTGCTTTCTCGGCAGTTTACTACTGCAAAGCGGCTGCGACTTTTGCGCAGCAATGAAACAGCGCATGAAAATATGCATAGGTTGGTTAGTCGAGTGATGAATGAACGAAACCGTGCTAGGGAATCGAGCGTTGAACGTTGCCAGCGTTTAGCCTCTCAGAATTCTCGAAATTCGGCGAACGGACAACGGGAATCAAGCGCTGAACGTTCCCGGAAATTCAAAGCTCTGATGTGTCTGAGCTAAAAACGAAACACGAGCATTTTTGATAATTCACGCTCTGCACTGAACCATTAAAGAAATACGCCTATAGCCAAGTAGCTTGCGCTCAAACTGAAAGTACAAGCGGATCGTACCTACTGTTACAATTTTGACAAAATTGCTTGTTGCCCTTCCTTGTAATTCCGACAAGAGGACGGACTTACACTTTTCTTTAAGAATTGACGCTCATCCGCCGAAGCAGGCGAGCTCAAAAAAAGTGGTCAGCGTTTCGATCCGGGGCATCAGCCTGATCTCTTCAGTGTGGCTGAACGCTGACGCTCCTGCCACAGAGCCTCGAGTCAAGGTCCGAGTGTGAATTACAAGGAAGGAAAATTGTAACAATACTTATTTTCTGAGTCACAAGTATCTATACGCACCACGACCTCTTTGGTGGAGGGGACGGCCGGAGGGTTTATCTCTGGGGCCTAAACAGGATGTTGTCCATCACAGCGTAGTACTCCCAGGAGTTTTTTGCCTCTTCCGTGGTGTTATTTTCATCCTTGATTTTTGTGTATTTTCTTTTAAGTCCCTTTCACTTGGACTGGTATGAAATGTTTGTCTTAAACTTTACGTTTATGGTTTCCATCTAGGTACCGTAAGCGAGAACCGTTGATTAAGACTTTTTTCTGAAGTATTTTTTTTGGGTTGGGGCACTATTAATTTAGCACTTACCTGAAGACGAAATTTATATTACTCCTCGCTCTTTATGCTTTAATTATTAAAAGCAGGAAAATGGCTAGGATTAAAAAAACAATTCACAAGTCACAAATATCTATACGCACCGCGACCTCTTTGGTGGAGGGGACGGCCGGAGGGTTTATCTCTGGGGCCCTAAACAGGATGTTGTCCATCACAGCGTAGTACTCCCAGGAGTTTTTTGCCTCTTCCGTGGTGTTATTTTCATCCTTGATTTTTGTGTATTTTCTTTTAAGTCCCTTTCACTTGGACTGGTATGAAATGTTTGTCTTAAACTTTACGTTTATGGTTTCCATCTAGGTACCGTAAGCGAGAACCGTTGATTAAGACTGTTTTCTTAAGTATTTTTTTTGGGTTGTGGCACTATTAACCCCTTGCCTTACGATTAAATCTCGGAGAATAATACGCGCGCAGACAATTCAATTTAGCGCAATTCTATGCGTGGAATTATCATAAAATAAAGCTTAAATATTTTTTTTTTGTTTAATTTATTTATATAAAAGTAAAAACTATTTCATTGGTAATACAACAGGTTCCGCACTTTCACATGAATTATCACTTTCACATTCCAATTGTTCTAATGTGTCTTCCTCATATAATTCATAGCTAGAATCATCACTTTCATATAATAAGCTTTCAATTGCTTCAGATATTTTTAGGATTATTTTATACGAATTAGATTTAATATAATGTTAAAACTTCTTTTCAACTCCGAACAATTGCGTTATAGCTAAAGAACTGAAGTAAACTCTTAGAATATTTCAATGAGAGCAACTAACGTGATGAGTGAAACAACGCTGAGGCGTGGTTTGGAATTTAGAGGAATTGATACAGAGCTACAGGGTCCCCAAAAAAATATGAAAGTTTTTATAATTGGCCCATTATGCCAAATTAATTATTAATTTCCTATATATTTCAACACAATGTGTTTAGATATTCAAGAGTCAATTTAAAAATAATTAGTCTAACATACAACCATTTAGCATAAATTCAGAAAAAACTCAATCGGAATGAAACACCCTGTCCTTTAAAGCTACCTGATCGCCGGGCATACAGTCGCATTTGCTTTATCATTCGCCCTCGGTACGCATAAGGAAAACCTGTGATGAAAAAACATAAGCAAACTTATATGTGAACTCTTCAATGTGTGAGGCAGGATTTCGAATTTCGGCAGTTCCTATCTGAAAAGCCGGCCGGGTCGCCACCAACACAATGGCAGAAAAATCCGATGCTTTGCCGGTACCCAAAGTAATAGGTGAATTCCTGTCTTCTGTTCGCCGACATTTGTAACTGCTGCCGTCCTTCTTGCTTATTAGGAAATTTAAACGAGAATTTGGAACTGGAACCAGCTCTCTTTTCGACCAATGGGTAAATTTTTTGTTGTATTTTGCTGAAAAGTGGCCATAGAGAGGATAATTGCGTCGCGAAATTAGAGTTAACATTCTTTGTAACTCGGTTCCAAATTATTTGCCAGCGCTGAGCTAGTCCTGCACGCGCCTTATACCTGTTCCGATTTACGGCTCCAATTTTTCAACGGCTTCGAATTTCAAAAAATACTTTTACTCACATATTTTAGATTTGATTAATGAAAAGAAAAAATTTTTTTTTTTTTACCTAACGCACGAGACGACCCATGACAACATGAAATAGCTACAATAATAAACTTTGAAGAACAGCTCCGAAAAGGGTTCTGATGCACAGCAGACTTAATCCTGATCATACCCTACACTTCCTCGGTGAAAATGGCACATTCCATCTCTCTCGCCGTCTGCGCGCCTATTTTCTATAAAATTAGCAGGCTCGGTAAGTTTAACTAAATAAGATTCCGAAATTTTAAGTTGACTTCCTGTGTTTCAGCCAACTCCCCCGAAAACAAGGCTAAGTGGGCTGAAATTAAAAAGAAGGAGGCAGCGGAGCACCACCACTAGTCTCGTCCTGACCCTTGGGTTTCGCATTCTGTGTAATGTTAATTAATTAGAAAAATAAACGAAAAAAATTATTGTTTAAAAACAAGTTTGTATTGATTGCTAATGAAAAAGAACTAAAAAGTTAAAAATAATTTTATTCCGATTGGAATTAAGCCGTTTTAATCTTCTTAACCTTTAAACGATATGAAGCTTCTTCGTCTATGTCAAAATCATCCCACATCATAATTATATATTTTCAAACCCTGATACTGCATACCATATATTAAATCTTTGTGTACTTATCACAATCTCAAGTTTTCAAATAAAAGTGTGTTACACCTTCTATTTTTTTCTATCTTGCTGTTAAAATGTAACACGCTTTTATTTGAAAACTTGAGACTGAAATTGCTTCTTCAAAACTTTACAGATAGTAAAATGTGTTACGAACAAGTCACAAAACTATATGTTTGGACTGCCAAAGGAAATTTTAAAATTCCAATAATTGACGAAGTTCAGCGACGCGGCAACTAGACCGGTCTTGCCGGAACTACTGTACCCTGAAATGTTTATACGCGTTTTTCTCGAAACCACTTTTTTCAAGTTTACCAATTGACTTGACATTCGGTACACACCTTCTTGATATAACGCTTTATGGTCCGTATCACACTTGTTAAAAAAATTCTTTTTTTTTATTTTAAAAAAATTAATAACGGCAAAAAATTAATGAGAAAAATCAAAATTTTTTGCAAACAGTTGCCATTTTGCGAAAAAATCATTTTTTGTTCTTCGAGGTACCGACGATAACAACACCTTCAATGATTAAGTATCCATTTTTTTCCGGATAATTAGAAGACTCACAATCGTGTCGACCAGGATGCACGATATCTTTTCAACGCCTCACTTTACCACCCTGTATTTTTGTAAATTGTCGACATTTTTGTTTACATTTTTTTTAAATTTGTTATGTTATAAATAAATATTGGGCAAAAATCCGATACTAAAAATACTTTTCGTTTTTTTTAAACACAGTTCCAAAAAACCTTCAAATTTGGCCCTCTAGACCAGATTCCTCCTTAACGTAACACCACTCTGGAGGCATAAAAGAAGGCATTACTTTGATAAATTATTAGATGGGAAAAGAAATCGGTTTGATTTTTTCAAGGACTCTTAAGGGTACATGAAATTATGTAAAAAATTGTTTCTATTCAATTTTGGATATAAAATTGAGGCTATAGAGCCATTTTTGCAGAACGCTTTCTTTTGACATGCGCAAACTAGCGGACACGTACCTCGGAAACCATAGCACCTAGAACAAAAGAGTACATTTTTTCTTAAAGTTTATATCAAAGCCTAGCGAAGTACATACAAATTTTTTTAAATCATTTTGCAAAAATCAATGGCACGAGTTTGAAAAATATTCGATTTTTCGTCACACAAATCGACACTAAGTTGTCTGTTAAAAAGAAAGTTGTTGATCAATCAAAAAACGGATATGTACTTCGCTAGATAATCCGATTGTAAAGTTACAGTAAAATTTTCAAAGCAATCTGTCGAGCGGTTTTTGAGCAGCCTAATTTTGAAAAAGAGATTTCGAGAAAAACGCGATCAAAGTTTTACACGCGCTCCGAGGTACTTCCGGAAAATTTAAAATTGAACCAGTTAACACTTTTTTTGACTATGCATACAATTGCATATCATTTTTATGACCCTAAAGTATACTTGAAACGAAAAAAAAAAAATTCGAAAATTTCAAAATCCTAGAGTGGTGTTACCGCTTAACTTAATAAAGTGAATGACGAAGATCTAGCCGCTGCTCTGGCTTTGTACAACGCTGGTGGTCGTGCTTATAGAATTTTGTTGAAAAGAGGATTCCCTCTGCCCGCCCCGTCAACAGTGAGAAAGTCGAGGGAAAAATTCGATTTAAAAGCGACTAGTGAAACTGCGGCTATCACTCCCACTTTGGAGGACCACACCTACTGCTGAACTTGTTTTAGTCCATTAAAATGTTTTGAAATTTTGGAATAGCATTGGACAAGATTTATTTTTATTCTTATGTTTAGGGTGAGACCCTGAGAGTGTGAATAAAAAATCTCGGTTTTCCGGTTTGAAAACCAGTCTATTTGGCCGATATTTTGAAGAAGATGAAGGGGTACTTACCCCATCGTGGGGAGTAGCGTTAAAAAGGGAGTTTAAAATTATTAGAAGGTTTCTTAGCCCGCTTTTCAAAATTGTTCCCCGCATTCTAAATTTTGTCACCTATTGTCTTGTTTTCATGAGTACACTCCCTGATCTTCCATTATTTTCGAAATAAAAATTTATTATATCCCTTGCTAATTTAAAGGTTTGCAATTTAGTGACAATTTTCTGACAATCATAGAAGAAATCTTCTAGTTAAAAAGCTAAATAATACAACGAAATAATGCTCATTCTAAAACTTTATTGAGGATATATTTGTATTCAGTACTAGGGAATGAATGTAATATTACCCAGAAAAGATGCCCAGCTTTCAGTAGAGAACATCAACTAGGGAATTTTGAGCACATAAACCTGTTTAATCCTTTTTAACAGGGACGTAAGTAAGAATAGCCACCGAATGAGGCGACATTGGAATGGCTTCAGACAAGACCTTTCCTCTGAAAAAGATAAAATGAACAGATAAGTCGCAAATAGTTAGAATTAAGTTGAAATGTTTATACTTTGGAATAGCGTCTGAGTTATTGAAATTCAAACTGAGCATGTCGAAAGTCATCTTATCAGGCAAACTCTCGACAGTGAAATTGGCAGAGACATGATCGTCTGTTGGATTTAAGACGACAAAGAATCCTGGGTTGCCCGACTTAAATCTGTAAAATAGAAAAAGTTTTAAAATATGCAAATATTTTATAGAAATGTAAAGATGTTAGTAGCACTGCTATTAATTTTCTGGTGAAGAGTGCTGCTTTCAAGTTCTTTAGGGTAAAATATTAAATATTAACTTCCCAGTATTAACTGAATAGAACTTTCCACCATTATAAAATAATAAGATGTTAGTTACCTTTCTCTGTTTTTTCATTCCAGATAAATATAAATTTGCAATAATGAAAAGTTAAAATGGTTAGTTAGATGTTAGCAAATGATTGTTAGAATGAGAATAGAATCAAATATTACCTTGAGTAAGCAACAACCTCTCCAAAGTGGTACAAGTTGAAGGTGCCGTGCATATAAGTTGGCGTTAGGCGCATGGTCTCCAACTGCTCGAGATACGTAGAGCTATGGTTGCTTGTGCTCGCTATGATTGATAACTCACTTTCCACAGGAACCCCAGGCAGTAACATAATAAACATGTTGTAGGCAGATGGGTCAATCTTTCCAAGATCTTCAAAATCGTACACCCACTGCATCCATGTGTTATTGCCGATCTCCACCATCGTTTTATAAAGTTCCATGTGTAAGTCTTTATTTTTGGTGCTATCTCGCAGTCCTAGATAGTGGCTAAACCGACCAAAAATGGGCAAATCAATACCAAATTCTCCAGTCTTTGTTTTAAATACTTCTGGCCTGATAGTGTCTTCATTGATTGATAATAATGCTTCACCATTGCTTGCATTTCTTATATCTAATGTTAATTCTTCTAAAAAGTCGCCTAGACCTTCTTGGAATGTTGTTTGAGAGTGTGTCCAAAAGCAGTATTGATCATGGATGCAATTTCGATCATTAGATGGTACTTCGTCTTGCAGATTTTTGGTCAAAATGAAGTGTTTAACGTTCGATAAGCGGAATCCCTTGATTCCTAACCCAAGCATATGTCTTAAGTTTTCTTTAAGTGCTTTCTTAACATGTGTGTCGTTCACGTGCAAATCATATTTTCCGTCCCCAAATTGGCTGAGCACAAAATTTTGCGGTCTCACTTGTTCCCAAGCAGATCCATTTACAATTGATCGCCAGTTGTTGGGAATTTCTGGCTGTTCCACCCAAAAGAATGCACTGCGTTTGGCCTCATCCTCTAAAGCTTCTTTTAGCAGATCGGAGTCTCTGTTAACATAGTTGGCCGTCACATCTAAGATTACTTCAACGCCGGTTTCTCTGTTATATTAGGAAACGAAAATTAGGTTAGTTCGACACCCTTAATAAATTTATATTATTTTAGGCTTACTTGTAGGTGTTAACCAAGTTGTTAATGTATACTTCCACCGCAGGGTTTTTCGTAGAATAGGTGTGCTCTGAAGGCAATTCGTAAATTACACCTTTCGCACTTACTTTCTTTGCCACTTCCACATCACTGGGCGTCGCCTCGCCCTTCTTAAAGTCCACCAAGGGCCCCTGTTTCCACCATACAAGCGGTGTTGGAGCAGCACATTTTGGAGCATTGATGATGATTAAAATAGCTCCGACGAGCATTATAACCCAAATCATCCAGAAAACAATGAAGAAAATCCATCGGAGACGCACCCAAAATGGATCATTGGCATATTTCATGAGCTCATCCTTGGTCATGCCAGTGAAGGCCTGTTAATGAAAATTATAAAAATAAATTAACTTTTTATTCAGGTTTTACTCAGGAAAATTTTAACCATAGGCACAACGATCTTCTCCATTTCGAATGCAGTTCTAAAACTTAAAGAGCGAGGCATGCGGGCGCAGGAATGAATCGCCTGCGGAAACTTAAAAATAGCAACATTTCTCACGCACACAGGGGTTGGTAGCGGAGAACAAACGCAAAGAGTGAAGCACGTGCTAATAGGAAACTCAAAGAAACCGAAAAAATTCGATGTACGTACTACGAACGTCTTAAATATCTGAAATCTCACCCCTTGTTCCTCCTCCTGTGATGTTGGGGGAGCGGCAAATTTAGAGGGAAGTTCGTTACTCATTAGTGCATTCGGTTCGCAATATTTTAACGTAGGTTAAGCGGATTAGAGTTTGAGTAAGAATTGCCACCACTTTTATAATAGGTCAGGAATTCACTACTAGCATTAAGCGATTTATTTGTTCTTATATTACGAATTATTATAGCTCAATGCATTTTCACGACAGGGAAATGTTGCTTCTACGTTTTGGAGTTTATGCTAAACTACTGATTGAAAACCAACGAGTTCGGCATGCAATGGAATATTTTTATTCTTATGTAATAAAATAAAAAATGAAACTGATTAAAAAAAAACATCTGCTAACTTTCTTCAATGATATTATAAAAATTAGGCATCAAATAACTCTAGATATTTATTTTTGTTAAGTTGCATTTAAACATCTGCTTTTTGGAATGTGGTGATATAAAGCATTTTTTAAATTAAAGTATAAAATGTTGCAAAAGAAAATACATGTATGACTCTAAATTGCCAAATAGCGGATTGATCTCATTACCTCTGGGTGTACTAAAATATTTACCAATACTGCAAAATTACCAAAATAAAAATTGCTTTATTATGATTATTACCTTCTACTATTATAATATTTATCATGAAACCAAAGAGCCGGATAATAGAACAACTTCTGGGAATCAAAAGATCCCTCCAAAGCACAGGTATTAAGTGCACTTTAAAATTTCTATTATTTAATAATTTTGAATTATTAGTTTACTTAAATACATATGTAATCAATTATGTGGATTTAAGATGTTTGAGAACTTAAATATTATATAATGGAAAACATAATTTAGGAATTTCTGGGAGGGATTAATTGGTTTTGAATGCAACTTGCGATGTAATTGTGAGCGTATTAGTTAGCAACTGCGGCTTTTCGCTACCAAAGCGATCTCTGATGAAAGTCGTTTTTACGCTTTTATATGAAACAAATGATAACCTTAGGAAAATCAATATAATTATTATGTCTAAAGTGCACGTGCAATTCGGAAAAAAACCATAACACGTCTTTTAAGTTTTTCAAAAACGTTTATCCGTAATAAGGTCAGCTTGTTGCGTCAGTTTTTGGATTATGTTACTTAAAATTATTCACTCACTTTTCACTTAACAAGTTTTTAGGGAATACAATTTCCTTACCTTGTCCAACGCTCCAATATCAATCTTAGCATCTCCATTTTGCTGATCTCCTGAGATGAATTTGACTTCATCCTTTTTAGCCAAATTTTCCTTTTCCTCGTTGTTAAGCATCTTCTCCTCAGCTCCATCGCTAACGCCATCTCCATTTTGCACCATTTTGCCCTCTTTCTGAGATTCGACTAGTAAATCGAATAAAAGACGAGAAAAATTGAATTCAATATAAAAATTGACACGTTTTCCCCGTCTCGAATTGACTACTTAATGTCGGCTGCTAGAGCTTAGCTAACACAGTGACTCTTGAAACTTTTGTGGAAGGTCGTACTCCGGCACCACCACTACACCAAAGGCAGTAGTTTGATTTTAATTTATGTAAAGCTTAAACGTGACGAGATACGCTTTCTTATCTGTGTTGAGGCGTTATCAAATTACCGAGTTCAAGAGATAGTGCTAAGTGTCTAAGATTCTGCGCGGCGCCTCAACGAACTTGGATATCGCGTTTAAGATAACACTAAGCCGTCCGGGCTTAAGCCGAGAGAGAATGAAAGTGAGCATGAGTCACACGGAATTTCTTGCCGCCAGTAATGCATTTCGCGATATCGTTATGCTCAAGCAGTTGCATACACAGTAAATTGCCTTAGTAAAAAGAAACTGCCAATTTCGAAATGAGACATAAGAGCTGCTTATGGTTTTATAATAGAGAATTTGAACTTACAATTAAAGTAAATATTTGATACGTATATCTATGTTTAAATGATCTTGAAATAAACCTTTATAGTCGGTATGCCACAGCCGTTTTATTCGCAATCACGCAAATTTAGAACGCTTACAAAATCATGAAATAAAAACGTCTAGATTTTTTAGGGTACTGCCCTACATATAAAGTCGAAATTAAGCTTTAAAGTTGTAGTTTTCGATAAAGTGGCCTTATCAGCTAACCATTACCGTGGAAGGTGCTATGGAACCCTGATTCTACTTGGTAGGATTTTAAAATCAAATGAAAATTAAATAAAAGAAGTAATTCACTGCATAGAGTAGCTTAACAGCACTAGATACATTATAAATTAGGAAGATTTGATTTTTATTATACCAAAAGGAATTTCATTAAAACAGTTTACATATGTAGTAATTATAATGTGATTTTCCCAATAAATAAGTTGCCAATAGCTTTAAAAGGTTAATTCATTTTTATAACAATCAAACAGTAAAATTCTTACGTTATCATTTTTTAATTTTTGCCAAATAAGCTTTCTTTTTGCTATGGTGGAATGTTTATAAATATAAATCTTTTCCGTCGTTTAATATTTTATAGATTTTCTATTAGCGTAAATAATTTAAAAGTAGGAAATAGTCGGGAGGAAAACTTAACATTAATACATTTGTGTTGCAAAAATCAATAAATTAAAATCTTAGATTTCATGATATTAATTGGGCGGAAAACTCTGAAACCATGCGCAAAAGTTAGGGAATAACCTCGCGCGCCGAAATCAATTGCAGTTTGATTTTTCCTCGTTCATCGAGGCTCCTGCCAACTACGCTTGAACCCAGATAAAGGGTTGCTCTACTTAATGTAGGTCAGCTGGCAACCCCACAAAACCCTTAGCGAGCTTGGGTTGCAAAAATGTCGGAAACATGAATAATGAACACGCCAAAAGGCAAACACAGATAAATAGGAAATTCTAATGACGCGGTTCAACAGGGAGACGCAAAACTGATTGGAAAACATGTTTATATTAATGCGACATCGGTTGACGTAATTAATCCATGTTTTTGAGCAACATGTAGCTGCATTTTTTTGAGCAGCCTTGGCCTACATTGAATGGCTAGAAAGGCCTTTCAGCCAAAGAATGCAAATGTTTCTTTAAGAAGTCTCAGGACCCTGTGGGAAAGGAATCGGGAGAGATTTCTTATCCAACCGGCTGTTCTTTTTCTAAGAACTAATAAAGACTTCACAAACCTTTCAGCTCGTCCTCACTATGCTCGTCCTCAGGTAAATTCTTGAAGGTTTCTTTCGGAAAATCACTGGTCCCGCTGCCGCCCGATTTCGACTCAATGACGTTCAACTTCAGACTGGTCCTGCTCTTTTCATCCATCGCAGGGGAGAACGGCTACTTGAGGTTTTTTCTCAGGTGTTTTGCTTGCTTGGGGCACTATTTATTCAGCAGTGACCTGGCTGCGAAATCTATTTCGCTCCTCGCTCTTTTTTCTTTAGTTCAACAAACTGAGGAAAGTGGCCCGACTGCGCCAGTCAAATTGGAAATCCAGGGAAAAACTGTTCACACCCTAACCACTGCCTTCCTGGGACGATATCACTTTTGGTACGTTGGACTTTTCCACAGTCGGTGACGTTTGCATTCCAGACGTGCATAGCGCTCGTTCATCATCGTAGAAACATGAACTAATGCGGAATGGCTGTGTGCCGAGTAAAAACGTTTTACATGAGCATACAGCAGTTATGCTGCAAAGTAGCCTGTTCAAAGGTACAACATTACTGTGAAAGAGGAACACTGGATAAAACTAACTTATATTAAAATAAAATTAAAATTTTTATATTTTTCATTCTGATGGTTTGTTTACATTCCGCAAAACAAAATTGTTCATTTAATGCTTCCAAAGAATGACCAACATAGAAATGTTAGTTAAACATGAAATAGCTGCAACAGTAAACTTTCATGAACAACTCCTAAAAAGGCTCTGATGCAAATAATTGTTTAAATAACGGTTCATTCTATACATTAGTCAATTTACTTGCACCAGTCTAATTACCAAAACAAGGTAATTGTTATTTTTTAACCCCTTCCTAAAAGACAAGCAAATCGAATATGCCAAATATTTTACTAATCATATTTTTATGCAGAGCATCACTTCCTGACAAATGAACATGTAAATAAAAACAGGTTTCCATAGCGCCACCAGCTCCAAACGAATGGCGCACAACTTCCCATAGTTTGTCTTCTTATATTTGCAGAAATTAATCAGCACGTTTTTCTTATCTAGCGCTCAGGTGCTTCCCTCAGGTTCTCTTTCCGCGAGAGATCCGCACACAGTTCAAGGCCGGGCTTAATGACCGATAGATGAAAGCATAGGCGCGGTTGTCTTATTTTCAGAAAACCTACTTTCATTTTCTTACTAATTTTCGTGCTTGCATATGTTCTTGAACAACATATGTATTGTGGAAAATTCTGGTATTGATATTATGCTACATTCATTTATTTCAATATCCAAAGTATTCTAAAACGTGAGAAACGGAATTTTGTTAATAATTTTTATGAACTGTATTAATCTTTTTCTGTAGGCAACGTAAAGGTATCTTAAGATGCAATAAACTTAGAGCTGCTTAAGTTAGAACCCTTAAATGGTTAACTATTAAATCGAAATTGGACTTTACTGCTATCTTTAAGTTAAAAAAAGTTGGCGAAGGATGACATGCATGTGGGAAATGTGGAACCGTACGAACTACGAAATTTAAAGGATTTAAGGTAACATTATCATATATAAAATACTATTTTGTTTAATAATTAAAATGATATTATAGATGGTTTTGAATAATATATTTTTACTAACAGTCTGTAAGCTAATGCGAGTTAATTAACTGTATTCTTTACCTTAATTGGATGAAGCCATTTCTAGAATATAGATTTATAAAAAATTCGCCGTCTGGGTAAGCTCAAAATGTTTGCACAGTGAATCTCAATAGTCGAAGACGTTTACATTGAATTTGATACTCTTTTTTAAAACTTTTTTAAATCTTAGTTTCTAATCAGTCTTTTAACTATAGAACGCAAGGTTTTGTTTTCTTTCCAAATGGATACGAAAAACTGAGTTTCCTTTTTTAATATTCCTTTTAATAAAACTGGGTTTTTTTTTTACTTAACATTAACAATTTGCGTAAATTTACGCAAATATGCAAAACGTCATGCAGGTGGCAGCAGCTGTTAATCGGTTCGTCAAAATATTGAACCGCTTCGGGTCTACCAACTGTGAGAATGAAAATAATTGTGACATAACCTCTAATTCAGTGGCTGGATTGGATTTGTTGGGTGAGCTGACGGATTATTATGTAATTTAGCGAGAAAAATAATTATTTTCTTCTTTCAGGATTTTTTGGCAGCAAGCATTCGAGTTAAAATCTTTCCAAAATGTCTGACAAGCCTGTTGGCCGTCCCATGAAATATCCCTACACCTTCTCGGCGAAAATTGCCCAGTTCCCGCTGAAGTATTACTTCAATAATCAATGGATCTGGAAGTACTATTTCATCTCTCTCGCCGTCTGCGCGCCTATTTTCTATAAAATTAGCAGGCTCGGTAAGTTTAACTAAATAAGATTCCGAAATTTTAAGTTGACTTCCTGTGTTTCAGCCAACTCCCCCGAAAACAAGGCTAAGTGGGCTGAAATTAAAAAGAAGGAGGCAGCGGAGCACCACCACTAGTCTCGTCCTGTCCCTTGGGTTTCGCATTCTGTGTAATGTTTAATTAGAAAATACAATCTGTTTTCCGAAGTTTCTGGAATTAACATTTTAAAATTTTTTTATTTTACATGGTTGAAATCTACCATGAAAATTAAGAGGACTTTGGTTAGTGTTTGAGACCAGAATTTTAAGGAAGGCAAAGTTAAATTTGCATTTTACGCTAAAAGATTCTTTCCTTTGATTCCAAGTAATTCCCATTCTTTGTGAATTTGAATTGAATATTTTATATATTTTGCTTTCATTCACGCTTATAGTTAAATCAATGATAAATTAAAAAATTCCGACTTAGTTTTCAAAGTATTTCATACTTTGTACAAATATTTATTTGCTACAATACTTAATATAGAAATCGTTAACTATCCGGAATTTGTTTTGACTCATTAGATCTGTCCAAACTTCTCACAATAGAAGACACTGGTCCTTGGAGGACCTTCCTCGACAGTCTCATAAACCCAGACACTGGATCCCTATTGAAACACTTCACCTGAATTTCTTGTCCTACATCAAGACCCAAAGCACTAGGGTGGGCGATCTGTGAAAAAGAAAAAAAGATATATATATCATTGAGACACTTTCACCCGGATCACCAACAACCTTTCTCTGATCTAACTGCGAATTATGCAAGAGCGTCGGTGGCATGCTCGGGTAGAGTGTGACCATTGCTCCAGTGTCCTTAATTTCTGTTATTTTTGCAGTATAGGTGTCTCCAAATTCTAAGTCTGGTGTCTTTTCGCTTTTCATAAATTCCTCAATTTTTTCCTTAGCCTCATCCATAGCTGCTTGGGACGGGGCGAATAGGGTGTAAATTGTATCGTTTTCTTGGCTAAGTTGAGCCCCCGTTTCCAGATATAGTCGCTTTACGTTTATGCCATTGGGACCTATTAAGCGAGATCTCTGATGTGGCTCAATGGTAACGCGGCAACAGTCCTTACGAACCTTCCTTTAAACATAAATTTTTTTAAAAAATATAAGTCTAATTTTTAAATGCCAACCTCGGAGTTCGAATGCACTGCCCCATGATATCCAGAATCTTTCCTTTTGCGTCAGTCGCCTTCTGCATTGACTCCATGACGATTTTCAAGGGAATCCCTGGTATCTTAATATCTGCCTGGATGGCTGTAAAACCCTTTTTGGCGCCTGCAATTTTCATGTCCATATCGCCCATATAGTCCTCAATTCCGAGAATATCTGTAAGAATTCTGTAGTCCTGCAGATGCTTAGTATCGTCATTTTCGTATTTAGTGACTAGGCCAATTGCAACGCCAGCAGCTGCTGCTGATACAGGGACTCCGGCATCCATGAGGGCCAATGAGCCCCCGCAAACACTTGCCATCGAGCTGGATCCGTTCGATTCGAGAACTTCGGATGTAAGGCGCACAGTGAATGGATAGTCATGGGGCAGTGTTGGCAGAAGACCCTTTTCTGCCAGAGCACCATGTCCCAGTTCTCTTCGTCCGATTGGACCTATTTTTCCGACCTCTCCAGTTGCATAAGGCGGAAATTCATAGTGAAACATAGCATGCTTTGCTTTTATACCGCTGCAGAGAATTTAAAATAAGTCAAGTGCTGATGAACGCTAAACTTATACGATTCCAATGCAGAGGTGTTTAGTTTAAGAGCACTTTCCTGGGAATCAGGCAATATTGAACAAAACACTTGAGTTTGACCTCTTTGAAATAATGCGGAGCCATGAAAGGTCTAATGGAAGTTCACCTGGAAAAGAAATTTCAATTATAAAACTAATAATTATTTAACGGCCAATAGAATTCATTTGGCAACTAATATTCCTGAGATCGTCATAGCTCCTCCCGTCGCATATTTATTCTTTTTCAAAAATCATATTTCAAAACGCGTTTCTAAAATATTATATAAAATCTCTTGGACATTTATTATCTTCATCCTTGACATTTTTATAGGTTCTTTTGAATTCCAAGTTTAGTAAATCATAATTTCTCTGACCTGAATTAATTTGTAAATTCTTTTCGGTCAGATTCGCACGGATTCGGGAATAGGAGCCATTAGTTGGGTAAAAAAAAAACAAATCATAATTTATCCACTATCCGTTGGAATATGTCCAAAAATTCAATGATCGCTTTCATTGTTTCCTTGTGGTGCTTTTCAGCATCATCCTGATCTTACCTGTGTTTTCGCCTTGGTCTGAGGTTGTAGCGAGACTGGCTGGAAAAAGAACTGCAGGAATGGTCATCTTCGCGCACCACGACTTCTTCGGTGGAGGGAACGGCCGGAGGATTTATCTCAGGGGCCCTAAACAAGAGGTTTTCCATCACAGCGTAGTACTCCCAGGCTTTTTTTGCCTCCTCCGTGGTGTTATTTTCATCCTTGATTTTTGTATATATTTTTTTAAGTCCCTTCCACTTGGACTGCACTTGCTGGTATGAAATGTTTGTCTTAAACTCTACGTTTATGGCTTTTGCAATCTCTTCATATACATTTTTTTTCAAACCACTTTCCAGGGCCTGGTAATTTAGTTGTATCTGGTTAATGAAGTACATGGTCATGGTTCTTGTCCACTTAAATCCTAAAATATAGTTAATGCATACTTAGAGCAAACTTATTTACAAATTATTTGCTAAATAATTACCTTCTGAGTCATAAGTTCCTTCGCGCACCACGACTTCTTTGGTGGAGGGAACGGCCGGAGGATTTATCACGGGGGCCCTAAACAGGATGTTGTCCATTACAGCGTAGTACTCCCAGGATTTTATTGCCTCCTCTGTGGTGTTATCTTTATCCTTGATTTTTTTATATTTTTTTTTAAGTCCCTTCCACTTGGATTGCACTTGCAGGTATGAAATGTTTGTCTTAAACTCTACGTTAATGGCTTTTGCAATCTCTTCATATACATTTTTTTTCAAACCACTTTCCAGGGCCTGGTAATTTAGTTGTATCTGGTTAATGAAGTACATGGTCATGGTTCTTGTCCACTTAAATCCTAAAATATAGTTAATGCATACTTAGAGCAAACTTATTTACAAATTATTTGCTAAATAATTACCTTCTGAGTCATAAGTTCCTTCGCGCACCACGACTTTTTCGGTGGAGGGAACGGCCGGAGGATTTATCTCAGGGGCCCTAAACAAGAGGTTTTCCATCACAGCGTAGTACTCCCAGGCTTTTTTTGCCTCCTTCGTGGTGTTATTTTGATCCTTGATTTTTGTATATATTTTTTTAAGTCCCTTCCACTTGGACTGCACTTGCTGGTATGAAATGTTTGTCTTAAACTCTACGTTTATGGCTTTTGCAATCTCTTCATATACATTTTTTTTCAAACCACTTTCCAGGGCCTGGTAATTTAGTTGTATCTGGTTAATGAAGTACATGGTCATGGTTCTTGTCCACTTAAATCCTAAAATATAGTTAATGCATACTTAGAGCAAACTTATTTACAAATTATTTGCTAAATAATTACCTTCTGAGTCATAAGTTCCATCGCGCACCACGACTTCTTTGGTGGAGGGAACGGCCGGAGGATTTATCACGGGGGCCCTAAACAGGATGTTGTCCATTACAGCGTAGTACTCCCAGGATTTTATTGCCGCCTCTGTGGTGTTATCTTTATCCTTGATTTTTTTATATTTTTTTTTAAGTCCCTTCCACTTGGATTGCACTTGCAGGTATGAAATGTTTGTCTTAAACTCTACGTTAATGGCTTTTGCAATCTCTTCATATACATTTTTTTTCAAACCACTTTCCAGGGCCTGGTAATTTAGTTGTATCTGGTTAATGAAGTACATGGTCATGGTTCTTGTCCACTTAAATCCTAAAATATAGTTAATGCATACTTAGAGCAAACTTATTTACAAATTATTTGCTAAATAATTACCTTCTGAGTCATAAGTTCCTTCGCGCACCACGACTTCTTTGGTGGAGGGAACGGCCGGAGGATTTATCACGGGGGCCCTAAACAGGATGTTGTCCATTACAGCGTAGTACTCCCAGGATTTTATTGCCTCCTCTGTGGTGTTATCTTTATCCTTGATTTTTTTATATTTTTTTTTAAGTCCCTTCCACTTGGATTGCACTTGCAGGTATGAAATGTTTGTCTTAAACTCTACGTTAATGGCTTTTGCAATCTCTTCATACACATTTTTTTTCAAACCACTTTCCAGGGCCTGGTAATTTAGTTGTATCTGGTTAATGAAGTACATGGTCATGGTTCTTGTCCACTTAAATCCTAAAATAAAGTTAATGCATACTTAGAGCAAACTTATTTACAAATTATTTAAACAATTACCTTCTGAGGCGTCCATCATATATATTTGCAGAAATCTACTCTGAACAACTTTGTGTTTCTCTGAATCACGATGCGACTATTCGAGGAATAAAAAAAATAATTGAACAGCAGTCAATGATAGATAGGAATTTCTACTTGAAATTAAATACTAAAACGTAATATAGCTTGGATTTTACTTCGTTCGTATACTCCCAAAACAAAAACTTGCCAATTGCGACGTTGTTTTCTCTCGAAGCTTAACTTAAAATTTCTTTGCTCCAAGTGCTCAGTCAAATTAAGCTCAGCTCGCAGAGAGCGCTCTGAATATGCTCTGAGCTCAAAAATAAACACAGCTTTGAAGCTCTGAGGACTCTGAGCCAAAGACTTTGGAAGCTAAGTTACACAGACTGTTCACTCCTGCAATTTAGATTTTCATTTTTCGTGATTTTTTGAACCGTTATTTCTCCCAAGCCCACAGTTTTGCTAGAAGTCGATAGCATGCTTAAGCATTGGGTGGTGGACACGAGAGAAACAATGCCAAGGTGGGGCTGGAATTTAGAGGAACTGATACACAGCTACAGGGTTCCGAAAAAATATTAACGCACAAAGTTTTAATAAGTTAATTCATTATAGGTTTCAGCGCAATTTTCTGGGGGCACAGGAGTGCCCCCGCCATGTCGAGCAAAAAAGCGGCACAGCCGTACCATCCTTTTCTCGAAGCAGTTCAGGCCATTTTCGACCCCCCTATAACTTCGTTGTGGATAAAACCAAAAGCCTGCCTTTTCAGTAACCAAGCAGGCATTGTATAAACACGGTATATTTCAAATTTCACTCAATTTAAACCAGTCGATTAAGAATTATAACTACTCAAAGTTTCTTAATTTTGTCACTCACTGACTGACCGATCAACAAAACTCTAAAGCACTTCTAGCAGACATAGA
Source organism: Tolmerus cingulatus (assembly GCA_959613345.1). Taxonomy (NCBI): domain Eukaryota; kingdom Metazoa; phylum Arthropoda; class Insecta; order Diptera; family Asilidae; genus Tolmerus; species Tolmerus cingulatus. The sequence goes on along the minus strand of OY390711.1, from coordinate 5,383,274 downwards.
AGCTTCAAATTTAGAATACATTTAGTCAGTCCAGTTTTCTAGATACACCAACTGCATAAATAACTTTGTAGTCCCATATAAATATATAGGACTACAAAAGCTGCGTTTTTTTCACCGGGGTTTGTGACCAGGTCAGCGTCAAATGAAAAAAACGACTCAGGTTGAAAAACCGGAATAGCGATTTGTTTTTAAGAAGTTTGCATACCTTTCTTCTACATTCAAAGCATTTGTCGACGAAATATAGGAACAGCGCTTTTGGTAGCATATTTGGAACTAATCATCTGGGTTTACGACCGAAACCCTAATGAGAGACAGGATTTAGTCACTTATATATAAAACTTACTAACTACGTAACTTGTAAAATGGTTAACGGAATGAAAAAGCAAGAATGGGACATACATACATGTCTTATGAAGTTGTACCAAAATCAAAGCAAAGTATTAAAGTAGACTAAATTGCCTAAAATTGCCATGAAAGAAAGAACACTAATAATCATAACCGCGGCCGGTGGAGATGGTTTGCCCGCGCCGCGGCTTCCACGCTTCCCGACCGTCACAGAAAGGCGGCTACTTTCTTCCAGGCAACCTTTGGGTTGGGTTTTACTGCGATATCGCAGGTATACACACAAATCACGTTTTATTTAACTTACGCAAATTGTATCTCAGTACGGGTATAAAAATTTAAATAATCTTTATATAAATCTAATTCTATAGAAAAATAATGGGTTAAGTAATTTATTAATTTAAAAAAACGTTGAGCGCGGCAGTGAGTGCCGTGCATTGGTTCAAATTAATCTCCTATAAAGTTTGATATCTACAAAAAGAAATGAGATGCCATCAAAAACATAACTTGCAAAAACAACCAAGTCTCGCAACTCAGTTCTTCTCCCGTAAAAAGTTGTGAGATCCATGTAATACCAAGTCGGTTAATTTATTCAGTACCTACTTAAGGGTCCTTCTGTCTTAAGTTATAACGTAATTAGCTAGCCTAACAACATCCTATAGTGACCATAGCAATATTAAAAATCTTTTATGTTTTAAATAAATAGATTGACTGAAGCATCCCCTCCTTTAACTCTACCTGATTGCCAGGCGCACCGGCATACAATCGCATTTGATTTAGCATTCGGCTTCGGTTCGCATAAGCAAAACCTATGGTGAAAAAACCTAAGCAAACTTATATGTGAACCCCTTCAATGCGTGAGGCAGGACTTCGAATTTTGGCAGTTCCTATCTAAAAATCACGGTCGGATCGCCACCAACCCAATGTATCTCCGGGACGCAAAGTAATAGGTGAACTGTTGTTTCGTAGTGTTTGTTGGTGTTGGAATGTTTATTATTAATCTATTAAAGGTATTTTTATTGCTTAAGGATGTTGCATTATAAGAGGGGGTTTTCTTCTTAGCCAGAACCCTTCTTCTAAGAGCAATAAAGTTAGGCTCTGAAATTTTGTATTTCAGGCAGTCTCTTACAGAACAATAAAACATGTGTTCGAGTTCGGTAACGGACACTAATTTTTTATTGAGTTTTAGTTAGGTAGGATAAGTAAAAGTAAAAGATTTAAAAACCAGTCAAGAGAAGACATCAAAGAGTAAAAATCGTGTCAGCTTTCGCACTGTTCATAAATATAATAAACCAAGTTCAATTTACAATATCAATGTTTTATTAATAACTTCTGCCCAATAGGTTATGGGCCCAGTTTACTCTGGTTTAAAAATTAATAAATTTGTAAGTAAATAAATTTAATCTATGTATTTGATAAGTAAATCTTACGCATTGTTTGGGAGACACTGTCTCTTAGTGGTTAATACAATGATCTTTTTTAATTTTATTTTAATAAACAAAGTGTAAATAAAATGAATTGATTAGTAAGTCAGAGGAACGTACCTATTTTTAATTGGCAAAAATGTGTGTGGAAGTTTCCGATCCGTGCCTTATTGACCGAACTCAAAGGGATCAAAGAAATTGATAAACCAATTCCATTAGTGACGATACTTGGAAAGGTGCTGAATGAATTAGCAGCGAAAAGTGTAATAATTTCATTTTTGAGTGACTCTTATATTAGTTTTGCGGGAGAAGACACTACTGCGAAAGACATTTTAAATAAACTAGATGACATTTTTGAAAGAAAAATTGGTATCTCACATTTATCTGTGAGACGAAAACTAACAAATTTAAAATTGAAAGCGGATACTACACTGAAAAATCATTTTAAGATTTATCAAGATCTAGTCAATCAACTTAAATCAACTCTTTCTTCTGTAACAGAGAATGAGAAAATAGCAATGTTGCTAAATATTTTCGATTCCTCGTATAATGAATTTAAATTATGATATTATTAAAACAAGGCTTAGTGATTATAAAACTAAACTAAAAGCAGAATCTAGTGATACTAGTGCAAAAGTGCTTCAAGTAGAACAACGTAATGAAACTGTAAACAAAAGAGGCAATATCTTTAATAATAACAAAAATAATAGAAGGCAATTTAAAAACTATGATAAAAACAATTTAAAAATTTGTGTAATACTTCTTAACAAAAAAATTAAACCACCGAAAAATCTGAAAAGCAAAAAATAATAAACCTTTTTTTATTTAACCTTAATGACTAAGTTCTTAAAATAATGTAAGTATACTTAAGTATATTTTTTTGTATTTATTTTGAGTTTTTAATTAACCTTAATTTATTGAAAAGTTACAAGATTTCATTGATAGATATGTAGCTCTTTTATAGGTACAAGATGATGCAGCCGATCTTCACGTTATCAATCAGCCCACAGTTAGCAGAATTTGCGCAAGGGTTGCACGTGCTCTTGCTGATCATGCTGCCACAACGACTAAATTGCCTGCATCTCTGACAGAAGAAGAGATAATGATGGGGAATTTCAGGTGAATAAAAAATTTTCCCGGCGTAATTGGTGCTGTGGATCGCGCCCACATTAAAATAAAAAAATCTGGTGGCGACTGGCTAAATATTACATCAACAGGAAAGGTTTTTACTCCTTAAATGTACAGGTATGTTGCCTTCAATGTTGCTTTTTAATTTTTGCAATAGAAATCATTAAAGTTGTCTGTGATGCCCATCTTAAGATAAGAGATGTTGTTGCGAGGTGGAGAGGCAGATTTTCAACGAGTGTACACTAAATCAGTGGTTTGGGGATGGAGAATTTAGGGGTCGTTTGCTTGGTGACTCTGGACACAAGTTGTTGCCTTATCTTTTTACGTAACGTAAGAAATGTCAACGTAAGACGTTTGTTTACGTTGTGCGATTCTTACGGCACCTTTACGTACGGCTAAAGTGCCGAAGGTTCGTCAAATCTGAAAATGTCACTTTAGCCGTACGTAAAAGTTTTGGCAAAAAACAAAATGGCAAAGGAGCGGAACTACAAATCGAAGGAAGCTCATTTATAGAGGATGCCTATGCCAGGCCAGTAGAATCGTTTAGGAAAGAAGGGAAAACATTTCAGGTGGAGTAGTAAAGATATAGCTCCTGCTATATCTTTATATTCCGCGCGGCCCCGGTGCTACCGACTATTGATGAAAAGGGGTTCCCTCTGCCAACTGCATCCACATTAAGGCAATGGGCAGCAAAATTAAAACTTAAGCCAGGTATAATATCTAGCGTAATTGATTTATTAGCAAAAGCGGGATATGATAACAAAGAGAGAATTTGTGCATTATCCTTCGATGAAATGAAAATAAAGTCATGATTTGAGTATGATAAAATTAATAAGATTTTAAGACCAATATGCAAATATGTTTAAGTAGCTATGTTAAGAGGTTTATTCAAAAATTCGAAACAAATAATTATGATTACGATTGTGTTCTAACTGCTTCCATTTTAAAGTCCATAATAGAAGAACTTGCGAAAATTTCATTTAATATAGTTGCTGTAGTTTCCCACTAATTAGGCATTATGGAGGGAACTTAATATAAGTGAAAATTAACCATCTTTCAGTACCCCAGACGATGAGAAAATTTTCTTTCTTGCAGATACACCATATTTAATTAAATTATTCCGTAATCACTTTTTAGATACAGGATTTATTTTAGATGGAAAAGTAGACGCAGAACCAATCAAAGAAATGGTAGTTTTGGAAGGATCGGATTTAGAAATATGCCACAAATTGACGCAGGAGCATCTTACTGTTGCGCAAGCAGGACGACAAAAAGTTAAATTCGCTACTAAACTTTTTTCCCTTTCCGTATCGAAATGCATTAGGAGATGCTTTTCACTTGGTAAAATTAAATCGCTCAATTGACTAGAATGCAGCGAATTCCTAAACTATTGAACGACTAGTTCGATATCTTCAATACAAAATGCGCGGCAGTCGATTCAAGGGATAGAATTAAAGCTTTCGGGTTAGGGCTTGATATTCAAAATAAAATTATATGTAATATAACCGAAACTATTAAAAAATTAAGGACACCTAAACGTAGAACGATTCTCCTCTTTCAAGAAGGTGTTTTGTTAAATAACACATCGTTACCTCTACTATTAAATTATTTAAAGGATTTGTATGAAATCAAATTTATAATAACTAGACGGTTGAATCAGGATGAGCTGGAGCATTTTTTTGGGGTTATGCGCTCTAAAGGTAGTCTCCATGACCACCCAACACCTTTAGAATTTAACCCTCTAACTGGCAAAACTGTAAAAACAAATTAAAACTTCGGGAATTTTTTTCCTAATTAACTATGACATAAGAAACGAGGAAAAAGTATGCTCGAATTAATTATGCGTTTTGTTTCGCCTTCAGGTAAGAACAGGTAAATGCTGCCTCAAGGCACTCTTGCCTGTTTGGAATAATTTTTATTCAAAAGAGAGGGAATAACAAATAACAATTTTAAATTATTTTCTATGGTGATAATAATAAAAGCAATTTTTGGTGTTTGAGTAGCATAAATGAAGACTCCATTTTCCACAAATACATTGCGTTTGGGAAGATTTGCAGAATTTGCACTTCTTTTTGCCACCTTCTCTCCCTAGCCACACTGGGAAGTGGTCATATTTGTCAAACTCAATTAAAAATGTTTCTTAGGATCTAAATACCAGATTAAGAAACGGCTATGATAAAAAAAAAATACCCCTGTTGAGTAAACGCGATTTAAACAATAGGTGCCTCCAGGCAGCCTTACCAGTTAGAGGGTTAAGTATAGGCTTCGATCGTGTATATTAGGTAATTATTAATTTTTGGATTTTACACAATTATTACTAATACAATTTTTGTAATTGCATTTTAGAATAACTAAGTTGTAATTTGATACTAATCTATATATCAGTTTGTGCCGACCCGCTGATTAAAAAATATTAAGATCTAAGAACTATTTCTAATTATATTTTAAATTATTTTAAATAATGTGTGTTTTTTCTAATACAAGGGAGATCCGACATTTCTCAACAAGTGAGCGACTACAGCAACGCCGAGAATTTTGAAACAGTAGACCTGATCAGCGCTGGCATCTGTGGAAGAATTTCCAGACGTCCATCACCCACAACACCCCAACAACCTGACGAGGAAGACGAATTAGATGAAGTAAATTTTGATGAACTGAGAGAAGATGCACTGGAGCATTTAGCAGGATTTATAAATAATAAGAAAATGTAACATTCATCATAGCGCAGAGGCACCCAGCACTTCGTCTGCATATACATGGGTGGATGAACTGTCTGAAGGAGGATTAATAAAGCCCTCTTCAGAATTCATCGGAAAAATTGGGGATTTGGAGAAAATTTTCTGATAATTTAAATAAAACAGATATATGTATATTTAGATGGTAAATTTTTAAAAACACATATAGATAAATCTCAACATGTACAGTTAGAAGAAAATGTAAAAAAATTATTTTTTAAATCAAGAATGTATTTTATAATTAAGTATTTAAATAAGAATCTAGTTCAAAATAACGATACAAAAAAGAAAAGAAGAACGCGCAAAGCGGTGAAGTAAAACTGATGTAACTAATTTTAATTTTGTTTTGACAATACAAGTATGTAAGATTTTTAAACGGCTGCAATAGAATAATAATGTAAATAAAATATTTCACTTATTAAATTCTGTACTAATGTAAATTTGTGTTAATTTCCTCTGCTGAGAATTCATAACGAGGACATAATTGGAGTAACATTTACATCCTCTAGATAGGTTTAGATCAAGTAACAGATTACCTATTTAAACATGAATAACAGTGAGTAGAGGAATACTGATCACTGATCAGTAAAAAACTATCCAGTTGCTACAAAAAGTTTCACAATACACGAACTGCACGAAACTAGTTCTCTTTGGAAAAAAAAATATATTTTACCTAGCTTATGATAATTTTGTTCTCTGAAAAAAACCTTAATGTAACGATCAGTGCCAAACAAATCCCATCTGGTGTGAGGCCATCTGTAAGAGAAGCCCTCAAGGTTCAGAACCTTCCTGGCGACTCGGGCAATAAAACCTTACTTAGAAACAATTGGGATTAAGCATTGATTGAAGGCGTTTATAATAGTGTCGCGACAAATTTGTGTTTTAAAGAGGTTTTTGATTAGATTTAACGCATTAAGTTCTCGCAAATGAAATGCTAAAACTGATTGTTCATCCATTTTCACTGATTTATTCCGAACATAATTTATCTTATAATATCCACTCTTTATTACATTTAATAAGTTGCGTTAAAAATATGGGCTTTACTTACGCGGCTCCCGTTGTTTCCATCGAGGTACCGAAAGGGAGAACCGTTGCTTAAGACATTTTTCTTAACTACAGTAAAACCCGGTTATAACGTTTCCCGGATTTTACGTTTTCCCGCTTATAACGTCATTATCATTCGGTCCCTAGAATTTCCCTATTATTGACTATACAAAATAATCCGGTTAAAACGTTCCACTTTATTACGTTTTCCCGTTTATAACAACTCTTCACCTCAAGTCGGGACATTCATCCCCTTTGGAAAATTACCCGTTTATAACGTTTTTGTCTTTTATTTGTATGGGAAATTTTGACTTTTCCATTTTTCGTCTCTAAAGGTGTGCTTTGTCATGCTCATTAGAGGATTATGTGTAAAATTAATTAATTAAATTAAAAACTGTGTATAAAACTTTATTGTTTTAAAATCATTGATACACCTATTGAATTTGTCCGGAACGCTTATAACGTTTTCCCGCTTATTACGTTTTTTTCGTTTGATCCCTTGAAAAACGTTATAACCGGGTTTTACTGTATTTTGTTGGGTTGGGGCACTATTAATTTAGCACTTACCTTAAGACGAAATTTATAGCACTCCTCGCTCTGCAAGCTTTAAAAGCAGGAAATTGGATTGAATTAAAAATACAACTCACAAAATTGACACTCTACTACTTTTACTCGGACGATCTCACTCTCGTGCTAAGTACTTTGCAACAGGCGGTGACGTTCACGTTCCAGCGTGCACAGCGCTCGTTCATCATCGCAGAAGAATGAACTAATGTGGAATGGCTGTGTGGCGTGTAAAAACCAAAGAATATGGAACCTAGTTACAAAGAATGTTCACTCTAATTTTGCGACGCAATTTACCCATTAGTCGAAAAGAGAGCCCCAATTTCTCGTTTAAATTGCCTAATACGCAAGAAGGACGGCAGCAGGTACAAGTGCCGACAAACCTACGCAACAAAAGTTCACCTTTTACTTTGCGTATCGGCGAAGCATTGGGTTTTCCTGTCATTGTGTTGGTGCCGATACGCAAGGCTTTTCAGATAGGAACTGCCGAAATTCGAAGTCCTGCCTCACACATTGAAGGGGTTCACATATAAGTTTGCTTCCTTTTTTTCATCATAGGTTTTCCTTATGCGTATCGACGGCGAATGCTAATCAAATGCGATTGTGTGCCCATACGCAGCGGTAGCTCGTTCGCTGCAAAGGACAGGGTGGTTGATTTGGATTGTGTTTTACTCGATTTTCTGTGCAATTTTTGAAAGTACGCGCGTGATTTTGAAAATTGTAATATTTTGTGTTGAAATTGTTTGTGCATTAAAACTGATATTTTGGCATAAGAGACCAATTATAAAACAGTTTCTTGTGGTATTAATTAACAATTGCTGTGCGAGTGACAGATGGGAGGAAAACGTCTTGTGAAGTGTTTAGCGTGTGGCCTTAAAAAAGACGATCATCCTCAACTGAATTTTTTCAATGTACCAATGGATAATGGCAGGTAAACTATATAAAATAATTATGTAGGGGTATTTAATATAAAAAGTATTTTTCGTGTATCATCATTACGTGATCCTGCCATTTAAAATATGTGTATAAGTTCATTTATTAATTTACATTGATTTATCTTTAATATGTTCTAAACAAATCGGAAATAATATATAACACTAGTGTTTAAATTCAAATTCAGTAATAACTTTACTAACATTTAGATGAATCAATTTTACTTTAACTTTGTCTTAAGCTACTATTCCGCACATAACGTTTTAAAATTTATATGTACATACATATATTAGCGGATTTTAAATATTTTAACCAGGGCCGGGATTCCGATAACTGGTGAGTAGTGAGAGCGAGTCACACTCACCCTTAAAACTGCCAAAGTGATTCCGATAAATGGTGAGTAGTGAGTAGTGACTTCGAAAATTTTTCTCACCAAAAAGCGATTCTGATCGATGGTGAGTGGTGAGAACGACTCATTGTGAATTGTCAAATTTACTCGCCGCCGAACAATTTAGTGAGATAGCTACAATTTTTAAAAATGGTATGTATTTATTTATTTAATCGCTTAATACAAGTTACATTATTATAATAATAACCTCAGCATTAAGGACAATATATACTAATATTTAATTTTAGAGCAGAATTACGAGGCACCAAAAGGATTTGCTGCTGGAGAATATGGTGAAGGATGGCTAAGTGGGCTTAAATGAAAAAGAAAGAGGCAACGGAGCACCACCACTAGTTCGTCCTGTCCCTTGGATTTCACATTCTGTGTAATGCTTAATTAGAAAATATAATCGGCTTTCCGAAGTTTCTGGAATTAACATTTTAATTTTTTTTATTTTACATGGATGGTTGAAGCTTACCATAAAAATTAGGAGGGCCTTGGTTAGTGTTTGGCACCAGAATTCTTGAAGGCAGCTCTAAGGAAGACAAAGTTAAATTTGCATTGCATTTCAAGCAATAAGATTCTTTTCTTTGATTCCAAGTAGTTCCCATTCCTTGAGAATTTGAATTGAATATTTTATATATTTTTGTTTTCATTCCCGCTTATAGTTAAATCAATGATAAAATTAAAAAATTTCGACTTCGCTTTCAAAGCATTTCATACTTTGTACAAATATTTATTTGCTACAAAACTTAACATGGAAATCGTTAACTATCCGGAATTTGTTTTGACTCATTAGTTCTGTCCAAATTTCTCACAATAGAAGACACTGGTCCTTGGAGGACCTTCCTAGACAGTCTCATAAACCCAGACACTGGATCCCTACCGAAATACTTCACCTGAATTTCTTGTCCTACATCAAGACCCAAAGCACTAGGGTGGGCGATCTGTGAAAAAGAAAAAAAGATATATATATCATTGAGACACTTTCACCCGGATCACCAACAACCTTTCTCTGATCTAACTGCGAATTATGCAAGAGCGTCGGTGGCATGCTTGGGTAAAGTGTGACCATAACTCCAGTGTCCTTAACTTCTGTTATTTTTGCAGTATAGATGCCTCCAAATTCTAAATCTGGTGTCTTTTCGCTTTTCATAAATTCCTCAATTTTTTCCTTAGCCTCATCCATAGCTGCTTGAGATGGGGCGAATAGGGTGTAAATTGTATCGTTTTCTTGACTAAGTTGAGCCCCCGTTTCCAGATATAGTCGCTTTACGTTTATGCCATTGGGACCTATTAAGCGAGATCTCTGATGTGGCTCAATGGTAACGCGCTCACTAACAGGCCAAGAGTCCTTACGAACCTTCCTTTAAACATAGAATTTTTAAAAATATTTAAGTCTAATTTTTGCAAGCCAACCTCGGCGTTCGAATGCACTGTCCCATGATATCCAGAATTTTTCCTTTTGCGTCAGTCGCCTTCTGCATTGACTCCATGACGATTTTTAAGGGAATCCCTGGTATCTTAATATCTGCCTGGATGGCTGTAAAACCCTTTTTGGTGCCTGCAATTTTCATGTCCATATCGCCCATATAGTCCTCAATTCCGAGAATATCTGTAAGAATTCTGTAGTCCTGCAGATGCTTAGTATCGTCATTTTCGTATTTAGTGACTAGGCCAATTGCAACGCCAGCAGCTGCTGCTGATACAGGGACTCCGGCATCCATGAGGGCCAATGAGCCCCCGCAAACACTTGCCATCGAGCTGGATCCGTTCGATTCGAGAACTTCGGATGTAAGGCGGACAGTGAATGGATAGTCATTGGGCAGTGTTGGCAGAAGACCCTTTTCTGCCAGAGCACCATGTCCCAGTTCTCTTCGTCCGATTGGACCTATTTTTCCGACCTCTCCAGTTGCATAAGGCGGAAATTCATAGTGAAGCATAAAATTCTTTGCTTTTATACCGCTGCAGAGAATTTAAAATAAGTTAAATGGTGATGAATACTAAACTTATACCTTTCCAATGCAGAGAGGGTGTCTAATTTAAGAGCACTTTCCTGCGAATCAAGCGATACTGTGCAAAACACTTGAGTTTGGCCTCTTTGAAATAAGGCGGAGCCATGAAGGGGCTTATGGAGGTCCACCTGGAAAAGAAATTTCAATAAGAAAACAAAAATTGTTTAACGGCCAATAGAATTCACTTGGCAACTAATATTCCTGAGATCATCATAGCTCCTCCCGTCGCATCTCTTTTCTTCTTCAAAAATCATATTTCGAAAAGTGTTTCTACAAATATTATTGAAAATGTCTTGGACGACTTGGGGTTCGGAGTTTGGGAAGCTAGACCATACACGATTTACAACGTCAGTCCTTATTTCATTCACGGCATTGTCTCTGCTGATCTTATCGTGTCCGTAGTCTCTAAATACTTCCCTCAATCTCATTTCGCATAAAGACTTCACAGCCTCTTCAATTTCCTGGGAAGGTGCTGGTGGCTTTTCTACAGGGTGTTTTGTTTTTCCATAGGACTTCTGTAACTTCTCAATAGCCTGGACAATGAACTGTGCCTCTTTAGTGCCCTGTTTGATAGCTTTAAGTATATCCTGGAGCAAAACAACGTTGCCTTTCCCTTCCAGCATAACTACCAAATTCTGTTTTGTTGCTGTAACCACCAAGTCTAGTTCGGACACTTGGAGTTCTCGTCGGGAGGGATTCACGATTATCTCCCCGTCGCAAAAACCTAAACTGGCGATACAAGAGTTCAAAAAGTGTACAAATGAGGGTTACTGCAATAAAAACCAACCGAACTGCTCCAATTGGTCCGTTCCAAGGAATATCGCTCAGACTAAGAGCCGCAGAAGCTGCATTTATCGCCAGAACGTCGGGGGAGTACACCGCGTCCATCGCCAGCATATTGCACACCAGCTGAGTTTCCGACTTAAAGTCGCTGGGGAAGAGCGGCCGCAGAGACCTATCAATAAGCCGGGCGGAAAGAATTTCCTTTTCGGAAGGGCCCAGCTCTCGCCGGAGAAAATTTGTTGGAATCCGGCCGGACGCAGCCGACTTTAGTCTGTAGTCTACCACTAAGGGCATGAAGGAGCCGCCGGAGTGCTTCAGTTTAGAAACGGCTGTCACCATAACCGAGGTATCGCCCATCGTGCAGACCGCGGTTCCGTTTGCAAATCTCGCATACTTCCCTGTGGAGAGCACTAAACTTCTCCTGCTATTTGCGAAATTAAGTTTAGAGTGAATTACGTGATTTAAACCCAAACTTGGCTTACCCGTTTGAGAATTTCACCTCGATTTCGGGGATTTTCTCTTCTCCTGTTGTCAGGTGTCGGAAATAATTAAAAGACTGTGACCTATTCTGAACTAAAATCCATCGGGCGCGGGACTTGTGCCCCAAAAACGAGGATATTCGTGCGATTAACATTTCAAGCATGCACGGCTGTTATGCAGAATGACAAGAGGTTGACGTTAAGGCATTTGACAGCCAGCTGATTTGCTCTTGTACAAAATTTACCTTGAGTTAGTACTGCCTGCAACCGGAAGTTGATTATTTTTCTGTTTAATGTATGTGATTCCTCAGATTTTTTATTTCTCTTCGCTTCAGAGAGGTATGATATATTTTTCCGTCTTTAAATAAATTTTTAACTGAATAAGGTCGACTGTAGCATTTGTTAAAAAGAAAAATTGGAGAAACTATTTTTGAATTGGTTTTCTAAACAAATACTTCTGTTTGAAAAGTTGTTAAGTTTTTATTTATTTATTTATTTAGAAGATTCCATCTTTACAAATGTATAAACGCTTTAGTTTTAATGCGAATCCGGTTATATTCTATAACAATAGCATCGACCTAAAAAGTCGGTAAATGAAAATAAAAACAAACAATACAAGTAATCGAATAAAAGTATTATAACTTTGACTTCGCTGACACAGTATCCATAAGTATCCCAAATGTTTTCTAAATTGTATACGGAGAATTAGAATATGTATAATATTACAATTTCGCTCATAGTTTGTAAGATACTAACCCTGACTCAAACTACACCAGGTACAAATAAATGATGGTCAAAATTAAATTAAAATTACACTCACCTCCAAAAATTATTCATTCAAAACATCCTCTACGGATTTTCGATTTATTTCCAAAAATTATCTTTTATTTAATTTTATTTGTGACTCCTACGAAATCGATATGAAATAAAAGATGGTGTAGTAACCGAGTTGTACTACGTAACTTTTTTTGTTCAAGCCACATTTAAAGCATTTGGAATTATTCACAAAATATTGTCAACATAAGTTGCGTGCATCACCTCCTTTAATATCGGCAATTTCAAATATTCGTTACAACTAAAATTAAATAAACTGTTCACAAGTTTTCTTGCAATATATTTTTTAAGAAAAGGAAATTATCTAATAATTCTTTAAAATATTTTCTTTAAATGGAACCATATAATTCGTATGGTATAATTATTATATTGTTATCAAACAAAGTCTTCGGTAACAACAAATTATGACTAAAATTATATTACTTATCTCGAGAAGATTCATTTTACGTACCCAGAAATATTAATACTTGATTTTCGCCACTATAATTCTCAACGGCTCAAGTTATTTAATAGAATTATTAAGCAATCAATTTACCAGTAGTGAAGTTACGAAAACGTATTTAATTCAAAATAAACATGCATACCACAGAACTTTTTACAATTGGATTCAATTCTGCAATAGGGTTTAAGTTGTTTTAATTAAATATTTATCAAATCAACTTGATAAAACAGATGTTTCCAGGCTTTTAAATGTTCGGTATTTCCTATGTACTCTGCTCGTGCTTCATGCTGTTCTCTGCATACACATGTATGTACTATATGTATCAAAGGTAATTGAATCTCAGTGCCCACCTGCTGATGTCCTGAGGTATCGTGAAATGCTTTTGTTCCTGAGTTTATGTTACATTGTCCTCACATTTTCTATCGTCGATATATTTTTCTAAATTTAGAATAACGTTTTCTGCATGTATGTTATGCTATGTAGGTTTTGACTTCTTACATAAAAGATAGGTGAGTGTACATTGTTTTAAGCCGTAGATTGTTCTAATCAAGAAATAAATAAAACTACATAGTTTTGGTTTCACACATCTAATTAGGTATATCTTGCCTAAATTATATTTTCCGACAAATTAGAATGGAAGATGCAAATGATTCCCATAAATTCGACCCTAAAACATTTTAAATCGATACATACGCTGTTTGAGCTGCCCGAAAGAAAACAATCACGATAGACCTGAAATGTTATGATTCCCTGGGAAAATATTTATGCTGATTTTATTTTACTTCCAGGTACTTAGAAGCTAATTAGCCGTGTCAATATAAAAAGAATTTCATAGTAAACTCGGCCGATTTTAAATGCAAGCCAAGCAGAACCAAAGACTGTTTCGTCGGAGCTTTTGGGGCCCGACATAAATCAGGATTGGTGAAATATTTGGTTATCGGACGCCCCATGTATCACTTTCGCTTTTCAACCCGAGGTTTTCCAAATTACATGGGCCTGGTGCCTTGACTCTCTTAGGGGTTGTTTTAGTCTCTTCGACTGGATCCCGTCGTTGGGTGGCCCATTTCCCCAGGTGGGCAACCTGCGCGGACGCAAGATATACCCATCAACTATGCACCATACAATGGCACTCTATGAGGTTCTTGAACTCTTGTTCGCCTTCTTGTTGCTGCAATCAGCCTTCTTGAAAAGTTCATAAGTTCCATGGATTTCTTATATACTGAAGGCATCCTGTTTGGGTGTGGTTGTTGGGAATTCGCTTGTAAAAGTATGTCATGCCTAATTCTGAGCTAAATTCAGAATTACTCAAAAGGGAAAGCTCACATGGCCTGGCCCCGTAGTAGTTCGTGTAGAGGAGGGAAGACCCGTCGGGAGCTGCGGGAACAACAGAGCCAGCAACACACCATCAACAGCCAGCTGAAGGATCATCAACATTTAGCCCTCGAGTCCTGTAAGGAAATGTATCCGACGAAAGAGCCTCGCAGTCAGACCCAGGCGCTCTTGTGTTAAATGCAGACTTCCAGGATCGCCAGTGTTCAGTGCCATATTCGTGATGAAGCCGCCAACACCATCCGAGCTTCGCAGCGCCGATTTTAATCTTCCTCGGTTTTCATAGTGTTTTTGTAACATTTCCAGTACTAGTGAGTGGGTCTGGTGGATGCCAACACCTTTGGCCCCTAAATAACTATTGAGGCCCCAGCAGTGGTTTGAGAACTTTTAGTAGTGGACTTGAGAGTGCGGTTAATGTGTAGAGGCGTGTGTTTGGATTTTTGGATAAATATATTTTGAATTTTGGAAGTTTTGTGAGCTAATTCTAGTTATTGTTCTTAATTTTGATTATTGGTCCAAAAATGGATTTTGAGGGTAAACTTCGTTCAGAGCCCCATTTGGGCACACCGCTTCCCACCTCCGACATAGCCTCCTTCCGGCTTTCTGATCCACTCAACACGGTGGCATACAACACCGACTGGGAGGATTTAAAGGTAAAAGATTAAATAGGCCTAAATATTTTCGGGGTTTTTGTGATTAATATTCAATTTATCTCCCTCGTCCCTAGCAGTCCTCCAACTACGGTGTCTTCGAAGGTGATGGAATCGATATTAACGGCCTGATTAGTGGTACTAACATTATGATGGGCAGCAATAGTGGCACAATTCTTGGTGCAGCCGGATTCGACAATGTTTTCGGCGATTTTGCCGACAGCGACTTTTCAAACGTGACCTACGCACCTGAAGACGAACTCTTCTATAGGCACTCGGCTGCCATGACCGCGGTCTACTGTGTCGCGTACATCATAGTTTTTATAGTCGGCTTAATTGGAAATTGTTTTGTGATAGCCGTCGTGCTGCGTGCACCCCGGATGCGTACTGTGACTAATTACTTTATCGTTAATTTGGCGGTTGCGGACATTTTAGTGATTATATTCTGTTTGCCAGCGACATTGATGAGCAACATTTTTGTTCGTAAGTACCTTAGCATATAGACCATGTTCCAAACGACTGTTGAACTCTGTTGTTGCAACGGATATGAGGGGATTTATTTAATAGGTGCTTGTCCTGAAAATCGATTTGAGCTTTCACATGAAAAAAAGGAAAAGTGGGGCGTTTTAAATATACTTTTCTTGGGGATACATGTGCTGATCAAATGTTTCCGTATTGAAAATAAAAGTCTAAAGCTTTCTAAATGATAATATGTCTAAAACAGATGTGGAACGATGACTTAGATGTATATTTATTTGTTGATGGGATTTAAAATTAGAAATGTCATGTCATGTCATTCTTTGTACTTTGACCGAGTTTCACTGAGAAGACAAGTCTAGATAGTAAAAACGAAAATGATTTACCGTCCTTATGAAAACATATTAAGGATAAAATTGTTGGAACTCTTTATGGAATTGTAAATTTTAATCTTCGTTCTGTTCTTCCTTAAATTAACTTTTGAGTGGTTTTATTTGCTTTTTTTACTAAATTGTATTTTATAAACAAAACCACTCCATTTAAAAATTTAGAATTCTTTTTGGTAATGAACTCATTTCAAAATTCGCAATGGAAATATTCACCGAAAGCATTTTTAAAAAAAAATTCTCTATTCCATATTAAAAACGGCTACTGTAGCAAATTATTATCAGTTTATCGAAAAAATACATTGAGTGTGTTTTGAAACTAAAATGAGAATTGAAAATACAATTTTGAGTAATTACTATCAAAAAAAAAAAAAAATCGTGTTAAACAGTGCATTTGTACTTAATTTTTATTATTATGCGATTTTAGAGTTACTACTTTATTATTGAAAAATTAGCAAAATCGTGAATGATGAAAGTTTAAATTCGAAGTTCGTTACAATTTTTAATAACAATTCATTTATTAGAAAAGATATTTTACTTACGCATTTATTAAAAAGTAACGTTTTTTAAAAATCGTGTTTACGTTGTACATACATATGTATGTGGTCATAGTAAAAGCCAAGTTAAGTTATATTTTATTAGGACGGAACATTTTTCACCAAGTCTGAACCAGAATCAATTTTTATTTAAATCAAAGTATGAGAAACTCGCAGTGGCTTTAATATTTATAAATAGACACTACATATAATAAATTTCTGAGTAAGTATATAAAATAATGCTCTCAATGTTAATCTTTATTTTGTAATTTTCTCCCCATCAATTTTAATAATTTCTTTGTTAAATTTGAAAGATATTTAAACAAATATTATTTCAAGCAATTTCACAAAGATGATTTTGTAAATACTAAATTTCGTTCATATATTAAATATTTCTACCCCAAACTTAATTTTGTATACATTATATACGTGAGCAGCGGATTCGTTTTAAAACACAATCATTTTGGAAATTTCCTAATGAATCCATATTCTACAATACATAATACTTCGAACTTTACCACGCCTACACAATGCAATGAATTGTTTTTATTTCCTTATTTATTTTATTTTACTGTTTTAAAATGAAATTAATCTATTATTTATATAGATGCTTGTGTTATTGTAAAACAAAAAAATAATTTTTTGCAATTTAGCTTTAAAAAATCCATACGTCTGTTATTTTTAAACGCTTTTAATTAGTTTGCACTGCTTGGTGGGTCAAATTCAGTAATTAAAATTTTACCCCCTTCTTGTTAATCGATTGATTTGAAATGTAGTACACACCTTTAGTTCTGATGACAATACAATTATTTATATTTAGTATCATTGCAAATCCAAGATGGCTGCCGCCACAAAATGGCGGGCAACATTTTTGTTCTCAATCCCCTCAATATGGGTATCAAATAAAAGGGGTTGACTAGTAGAATACAGCACATCATAGAAAAAAAACAAATACCAAAAGGCCGCCACCCCAAAATGGCGGATTTCATATATGGTATGTTTCTTCATGGACTTCAATTGTCCATAAAATGCAAGGCAGCACTGTAGGCCACACAATTGTGTATTTAGGCTCAAAATTGTTTGCGGAAGGAGGACCTACCTAATTATTGTTTAGCTTTCAGTATATTATCATAATTATCTTTCTTTTTAATAAGAGCGTTTAACTTAAAAATTTTCTTTACTTATTGTTTTATATTTAAAATCTCAAAATTTGTATTTAGTATTTGAAATTGATGTTCATTTGGTTCACTCAAATTGTTTAGTAGTGACCCTATATAAACGAAACAGAGAGGATAATCATGCCTTAAGTCATCATAATCATTGCCCATTAAAAAGGAGCACTCAGCGCAATGCCCCCAAGAAATAAATATAATTTTTTCTCGTTTTGTGCGTCATAAACAGAAGATAAAAATCAGGAAAGGTTTTAATGCTCGTTCTTTTGTTCTTTCTTTCAATATTCCAACTTTGTGCGGACTTTTCTGTATAATGCGTATTCCATTATAAATTCTTATTTTAATTTCTGCAGTTGACAAAACTTTTGAATACGAAAATAGCAATGTAAAATGACGTTATGTTTTTGTGCCAATTTGCGAATGATTCACATAGATTCAAAACATTGACAAATTAAATTATCGCATTTCAAGAAAATTGCGAAATGATTTATAAAAAACTATATCCAAAATTTTTGAAGAAATCGAAATAATACTTTTTGTGTGTCGGATCCAAAAATGCCAAATATTTCATTTTTAATATAGAGTAGTATAGTATATACATATGTATGTATATTATTATGAACACATTTGTCTAAATATGTAAGGTAAGGATAAGATCTGAAAACAAATTTTTATCATCCTACTTATTTACAGAAGCCTCGAAAACTCAAGGTTGTTTGAAAGGATTAATCCAGGGAGAAACTTTCTTATTTTATCTTCTATTTATTGCATTTTAGTAATGCTTCACTACACATCATAATAAGTTATGCAATTCGGAAAACAGATCCAGTGTATAATGAAATAATGAAAGTACGACTTCATATAATTTAAAGTTTGTTTGAAAAACTTTAGTTGATTGGATTGTATTTAATTACATAAAGGAAGAATATTTTAGGAAAATGGAAATTACTTAAGTTACCAAAGAGGTGGAAGTAAAAGGGAAAAGCTTACCTTGAGGGGGGTAAATGCCATTATTCTTGTGCCCCTTATAGCGTCAAGAAATACAATAAAACCGCAATAAATTCGTGCCATTTATGAGGGAATTAGGCAATAGCATTTATCAGTTATTTCCTTTACCGCAGAATAAAGTGAATGCCTTTAAATTAGCGTGCAATAATCCCATTTATATGAGTCACTCAGCCCCATGTACAGGACTTATCAAAGTTTCATTCAACTGGAGTATTGTCGTCGGAAGTAGCCCACTTTTGGACTTAATCCAAAATTGAGTGTGGTCGTGAGTAGTAGTAGTAGTAAGTTGAACAACCCCAAACAGCGTCGCCAGCTCTTCAGTGATCCTGTGCAAAAAGGGGGAAAAGGATTTGAGATTTTAACCAGGAATGACAGCGTGGACGTATTGTACTCATGAGTGGGTCTGTCCGGCTGTAGAACAAAATTGAGTCCAGACAGCATTGTTACGCCATCGACAGATATCTCCTCCAATTAGTAGTGAATCAGGTGCAATAAATCAATAAAAATAGCTCCTAACCACGACACCGAAAAAGAAAGAAAAGAAGCCTCTCGATTGGGGGTTGAGGTGGTCCGGTCCGGGCGGGCTTGGATCCAGCCCTCTAGGTCTGTGTGGGAGAATATCTCGCCCTTTGTTATACCACCGGGGGGAGTTCCTGCAAATTTATGAACTCGTGTTTTACTGAAAAGATCATCGACACGTTGCTGACCTACTTTCTGGGCTTGGCTCAGATTGGCCGAGTACACCTTTAACGGCGTCTCACCGCATTGTTCAAGTACCTTTCCGGTGCTTTTACACATTCAGGGGTACTCTTGAGGATTATGCCGGAGCGCTCTTATCGAGCATCTTAAGAGCTTTCATCGACCTGGTTTCACCCCTTGGCATTCCCATATATTTCGGATCAGGGCCCCAGCCCTTGAAGAGCTTTCCACCGGGCATGTACACCTGAGCAAGGCAAGGTAAAGGAAACACAGGCACAGAAAACTCAGGTAGAACGGTACGGCCCCTCTCTAGGTGCAGATTGACGAAGCGCGAGCAGCCTTAGCAAACACGACGGGTCTGACTCCGGGGTGCATTTTAATTTATTCGGAGCAGTCAGGTCCGTCTTGTGGAAAAGAGGGTTCCTAATGGAACCGTGTCAACATATGTACACACCACCCCCGCCCGTCCGGGTTCCTCTTTTTATGTCATTTTTATTGCAAATATTAAGATAGCGCGATTTTAAAGTGCACAGCTCTATTTCAGGCGACCGGCAGGAGTCTCGGCACACTTTCTGCTGCCTTGCATTAATGGGTGCATAAGAATTTAAGGTAAACTGGCTACGGATGGAAGCACCTGGAGTTGGAGTTTCACGCCGCAATGAACTTGTTGAAGTCAAAACTCGGGCGGCGCGGCACCACCCCCTCGATGAAGTTGTAGACCTGCGAAAATGGGGAAAATGTTTCATTTTAATAAGGCAATTTGAGCAGGAAGCTTTGGTAATTTACTTTTCTGCCGGCAAAATTTTATAACGCGGATCCTAAGCTGATTGCGGGGGAAGCGGGTGTATTTTGTCCATATTCATTCTTTCTCTTTTTTTTTTGGTTGGATGGGGCGCGGCAAAAGATGTTGAAATTTATCATTTTTTATCAGCAAGCTGGAAAAGACTTGTGAATTCGAATTCATTTCATTGCTGGTTGAAGTGATTTTTTGAAGTGTTTAATTCGTATAATTTCTGGATGAAAAAATACCGCCGCTAATGGTTTGGTTTTATTCCATGAAATTTTCGAAGAACTGGATGATTTTGAGTGGGTGCTGAAGCCTCTTCCAAAAATTTTCCTTTCAATACTTCTGCTCTTTGACTTTCCTTGGATGCAAAATTATCAAATTTCAGAACTTTAATACCAGCTGCCAGTTTGAGGCCATTTTATGAGATACTTTGAATTGAATAATAATACCTACTTTACCAACTTAGTGAATACTCCTTAGACATTTTCAAGGTAAACACTTTTATGGTAATTACAGTAATTATTTTCGTTTTGATTAAATACCTTTAGATTTAATATTTGACATTTAATCGATTTGTGAAACTTTTCCCCGAATATCTTATTTTGTAGAATTGTTCTATAGATTTCAAAATTTCTTGTGCATTTTGTCTATAATTGACATATGTACATATGTACGTATATAGTGTAGGTTTATAACTTGTTTGGGAAGCACCTGTTTTATAATTCTATCACTTCTAATTTTTTCAAAATACACACATATATGTGTATGTGAGTTGATGGTAATACAATATAAAATTGCTAGTTTTTTCAAAAATTAAGTATACGATTTGTGTAACTTTTTGTTGTAATAATTTCAACTTTTTCGAACGAGAAACCTTGGAGAGAGGAAATATATTATTCTGTATATTTTAAATGATACCTCTTATATTTTAAAGGAAAGTTAACGATGTCTCTTGAAATATCATAAAAGTAAAGCAACAGTTTTTTAAAATAGCAAAAACCAGTTTTTACAAACAATATTCCACTAATCATGAGTATACTCCATAAGTTTTCTTATATTAGATCGATATGAGTTCAATTAGACAATATGAGGTCATTGTTTAGCAGGGTGGTCTTAAAATCGAATAACATTAAAATTAAAAACAGTAAACACTGCTAAACCATCATTCTTAAGAGTCAACCACAAGAAATGTATTATTTATTTTGTATTGGAAATTTTAGTGAACAATGAAACTTTTTGGTGACACTACTACTTGAGTTTTAAATTGTTGACGACATATTGAAAAATAGAAATAATGATCATTTAGATAGCCATTAGGAAAGAACGCGCTCGCTTTTGTTACCTCAGAATCGGAGATTTAATTATAAATTCAAAATTAAAAAATTCTACTTTAATTTGCAGTCAATCTATTAATTCATATAACTAGAAAACTGCCAGCAATTATCACCCATTTCGTTCGTTTGCTTTTCAACATTTTCTTTAATCAAGGGAAATTCGAGGGCGGAAAATCCTTAGCTGATTAATATCGTAATCCATTTTCAGGTGATGACAATCTTCCGGTCGTTGTCTTGCGTCCATCCTTCGCCTGAGTGCTGGCTAGCTTACCCCGGGGTTGAAATAGACTTGCGAGTATCTGCAAAATCTATAAAAGCTTTTTTTTAGGAAACATAAGCCCAGAAGCTGAATGACCCAAAACAAATAACCGCTCAGCGACAAGTTCACTGTCCTCATCAAGTTAAGTCATCAAGTAAATAAAAAGTCGGGAGCTAAGGGAAAAATGTTTTTGTAGGAAAATAGTTCCATCTCAGTTAGGTTTTATACGCATTCGGCCATCTTAGAATTATTAAGCGTTTTCTGCTACCGTGTAATATTGAGTGCTCTTGGGTGCAGTTACACGCCCTACCGCATCGCGGCGCAGACAAAGGATTGGTTTTACGACCGCGACGGTTGTTATTGCTTTTACATCGCGGTGTGCCACACCCGGTACCTAAAAAATCCTCTATAAAAATTATATTTTCTTCAGTGGTTGTCTGGAAGTCACAAAAACAATTTTGCTGCTCGCACATCAAATCCGAAAAGGTGAAAAATGTCCCGACACTAAAAAGTTGTGGCTGCCGCTTCACAATGGAAAAAATGTCTCCTTAGATGACTCGGCATTTATCACAGGACGAAAAACATTCAGCAGAAAAATGTGTGTGTTGTTAGAGAGATTCCTGGAAAATATTTTATCAGATTTGATTGTGGCGCCTAATTGACAATAAGCAAATTGTATGGGACCACTCCGTTCCCATCCCGACAAAAAGGGAAGCTTTCAATCTTATTAAACTGCAAATAAAGGGCGGCAAAATCACGTCATCGAGAGGACGGATATCATCACGAACAAGAGGGAACAGAATAGGAATGAGCGGCAGAGGAGGACATTAATTTATTCCAAGTGCGATTCAATTCAATATCTCACTTCAAACGCCACAGATGGCAGCGGAGGGTTTGGGGTAGAGGGATGCATGGAGTGTCCCGTTTTTGAACGGCATATGGAAGGAGGTTAATTTCATAAAAGATTGTTGTGTTTCGAAACCAAAATTGAACAAATATGTTTCGAAGGATGTGCACTTCATGAATAATAGTTCAAATTGATTACGAACTTGTTTGGCAATATTAGGTTTTCCCGATGTACTCGTACCTATTATTTGAAAATTTCTAGAAGTCGAAACCATGTAAGTTCAACCAAGCCAAATTTAACTGAAGTTTGGTGCTAGCCTGACTCCAGGTTATTTAAGCTTGATTAAGTCCGCCATGTCCAAAAAAAATACTTCAAATAATGGGTTATTTAAGAAAATTAAGAATAGAATAATCGTAAATTATATTCGTATGACTTTTGAAAAGCATAGATGATTTGGAGTCAAAGAAAAATTTCATAAGATTAATTAATACGATACAGGTTTACACACAAACTTAAAAAATCTAGGAAAGTCTTGTAACTAATGTTAAAAGTAGCAGCAGAGGACTTTTAATATAATTATTTTATTCAATTTTGTGGCTTGGGATTTTTTTGGAATCAAAATATAGAAACAGAAAAATAGCTCAATTTTATAGCAAAGAAATTTAAAGAAGTAAAGTCGAGCGATTTTTAAAGATCTGCTAACAAATAATGAAGGTGGGTAAGCTAAAAGTTAATTTTACACTATACTTTCCATTTAATCTTTATTCTGAATCACTTTATCATGGTATATTTACTCATGTTTATTCAATTGATGTTCGGAAAAAAATTACATAAAAACACTATTAAAAATACAGTGTTACGTTTCAAATCTGAATATTCAATGGTATGTCCTTTTCTATGTTAATTATAATACAATTGTTATTGTATTGCATTTGCGGTTTTTTCACAATATTTACTATATTGATTTGCTTGCATTTGTATTCCTGAAAATGAATAGCATCCATCGACAATGATCAATACAATAACACTCGGGCGATCGTATTGTATGCAAATCTCTATTGTTCATTTATTTTTAGTGACCATTCACCTCTTCAACAACAAAACCTATTCATGAAGCTTTTCTTTAGGAGACATCGTGGCGATATCGGGCGAAATAGGCCATAAAATAAAATTTCTGTCGCAAAACAATGCGCTCCACGAATATATTAATATTTGAATACATATGCCCTCCTTGTGCACAAACTATAAAAGCCACTCACGAGAAAATTTCCACGATTTTACCAAAACAGCCGTGCTGCTTTTATCATAGTTCAGGGGTAGTGAATCAATCCCCTACGTCTGCGACTGGCAGGTGCGGAATTCTCCATAAACGTAATACGAGTCCTGCAGGATAAACAGTCTCGAAATCAAAAAAATATTTTTTCTCACAGTTCGTCGACCCATACGCTAGAGGGGTGAATAATAATTTGTGGTGCAGACGTGGTGCGTCCTTATCATTTTTGTGATTGATTGATGATCCTTAGTCCCAAAAATAGCTACGCTGGTAAAATTGCGACGCTTTAATTAAATAAAAGGTCAGTCGGTCTACAGAATGTCTATGGATCGTGTATTTATTTTTATGCAAACCATTCGACACCAATAAAATAGAGACGATTGAAATGTATTACATTAAGTGCCTGAGCGTGTGTACCGAAGAATCTCCGCATTTTTCTTGGTTTAGCCAGAATTATTAGATTTTCCACAGGTAGATACTTGCCCATAGCAATGGCGAAAGTCTCGAATATTTTCATGCAATTTCACCAGGGCAAATAATAACTATAAGCTGGAGTCTTCTGGAAGAAATTTCATTAAACGCAAATACCGTCTTGGAGGCATTTACGAATAAACTTTGTTCCACAGAAAATGTATCAGCCGCTCAAATAAATTCTCACCTTTTTGGCAGAAAAGATAGTCTTAAAAACTACCTGTATGAAATATTAGATAAAAACTAAATCGCACGTTTCGTATTCCAAATGTAGAAAATCTTATAATATATACAGGTATGTGGGCTAGACGACTTTTACGATGCGACGTTTTTTTCATTTTCTATATTCTGTAGTATAAAAGGAACACCTAAAAAATAACAGAGATGGAAGTTAGGAAAAAGCAAATAATAGGTGCCATATCCGAATCTAAGACACTATTTGTGATCGATTATAAGGAAAGTAAAGAAGTTTTTCGACAAATACTATTAACAAAGTGCACAACAGCGAATTTGTATCCTGAAATTGTCTTCAAAAGGCCAACGTTTCCGGCGGAATACTAGGAACCAGCGCAGTGTTAATAAATCTTGCGCTTTAATTAAACACGATTTATGGGCGTTGGTGTTCAAAAGAGTCGTTTTTTGTCTGGAAGTCACTTCCTATTTTTCAGATTGTATATTAAAATTGCTTGCTCTCTATGTATTCCCAATTAATTTCCTCTAAGGATGTCAAACTGGGCGCTTAATTAAATTGCTGGACGAGTGGGATACGGAGTGTATGTATTTTACACCATTGGGGGTACTGTGTTTAAATTTTATTCGAAGATTGATCGGTGATTGAATAATTAGGGATGGCCAGTTCAGTGGTTTTAATGGCTTTCACATAATTAGGTACTTGTAATTAAATTGTTAAATATTAATTTTAATCTGGCGAAGTGTGGTTAATCTTTCTCTTTTTGTAATTAATTTCAAAACTGCAATTTTGCTATTAGAATTTCATAAGCATAAAAGCAATAATAATCACATTTTACAAATCCTTTCTAATAAAGTTTCTTCTTTTCATAATATTAAATTCAGTTTAACCTTTTCTTGTTCTGTTTTCTCATAATAACGCATTTGATGTAAGAAGCCATAATATCTAATTTACTTTATGCATACATACATATAACAAAATTATAAGGTGGATGCCGTCTATGTGCGTATCATGAAGAACGACTGGATATATTTTAATTAAACTTTGGCTGCTTTTACCTTAGAGGCTTTGTCAACATCATTTCTCATATGGGAATTAAAATATTCATTTAAATATCGACTGTTTATTGCGGTAGTAATGCCATTCACATCCTATAATTTATTTGTGCGTCCGCCTTTATTGGAAATTATGCTCTTGAATGATCTATATATAGCTGGCAAAGATTAGTCAGACGAGTACAATAATTGTTGAATTTGATTCAATTAATCGATTATTCTGAGAAATGTAAGATTAATATTTTGTATGCTTTATAAGGAGGTACGGGAGGTACATACTCTTTGCGGCACGCGAAGTTTATGGCCTAGTTTTTAATTTTTTGCTTGCACATTTCACTATTACAATATCAAAATGATATGACATTATATAAAAATAAAATTATTGATCGTTCGTCATATTTTTTATGCAGTCATTATCACAACGCAAATTCACATTAGGCAGCCAGCCATGAACAGCCGGAGGGAGAAGTGAAGTTTTCTTAATCTGCCACTGTATGAATTCATAAGCGATGGAACACATTAAAATCATTTTAGAATTTTTATCTATTTCAATTCTATAATATATAAAAATTTAAGGCACATAGTTCAACTCAAAATAACATTTACTTTGGGTTTCATGGCAATCGGTTATTTTGAAATTAAAGTATTGTTGTAATGCGTTATATTCAGTACAATGGTAATAATCGTAAACTATGTGGCCATGTAGAGAAATAATTCCCTTCGACCTCCGTGTACGATCTATCCTTCTATAGTAATCACCATTTTTGAAAAATTCTTTCAGTAGCTTCTTTCTAATAGTTCATAAAAATATTTTACTTTAAATTTTTAAAGAGAAATCTTGTTGAAGATATTTGTTCAAAATGTTTTCCTGAGAAAAGTTATTTCGAGTAGATCAAGCATTTTGAACTAGTAAATAAAATATCTTCTTAAATTTTTGGAATACATATTATTATTTAATAATTTATTATGTTGCCTATATTCCTAACACCAGGGCAGGAGCCCATGAAAACTATGCATAAACAAAAACTATGCAAGCTAATAAGTGTTTATCTTTTACCACAATATGAAAAGTTGTCTGATTCAGAGGATTATTTTGTACGCATAGTGGTTAGTGCGGGTTTTAAAGCCTTAAGAGGATACATTGCATATCTTGTTTTACCTTTTATTATAAATTCAATTCACCACCTCAGTCTTTGAGTCACACGGCCGCATTTACTTGAACATGGTAAGTAAACAAAAAAGTTGAACATCAAAGCAAACCACGTTTTTTCTCAACTCAGAATTGTTATGTCAAAATTCGAATACATCATACAGCACACATCAGAAGTGCCACAGAAGAACCATCCTTTCCTTTTCACTACAGAAGAAGAAACACACATAAAACCTTTTTGACAGAATAACATCCTTCAACCGTTGTACCTACAACTATATCACGTGAACAACGTGATTTTGTGCCATCCAACTCACATATCTGCTACTCCTTATGTTAAAATTGGAGATATGTACATAAGTATATCCAATTCGAAAGAAAAGTGCTAGTGGTGGGTTGAAGGACAACAACGTTGCCACAAAACAACGAAAAAGGGACTAACAACAAGCTGAATGAGGAAGAGAAAAAGAAGAAACAAAAATTGGGGCAAACTACCTGAATATTCATCCACCCTATTGAATTGAATGTGCTCTAAATTTCTAGTGAGTTTTGCCAGAAATGTTGAGCAGGCGGTTATTATTATTCCACGACCCGCAATCGAATTCTGGTAATTCATCCTCTGGCAGCGGATCGCACCCATTTACCCCTATTACCTTAGGCACTGAGGCACAAGCACATCCCTTCTAAATTGCATAAAGCCAGTTTTACAAAGATTTACCTCGACTCGTGAGTACCCGAAAAAAGCAAGGTGGCAGATCCGTACCAAAAAGTAGGAAGCTTTTTCACATGCGACGGCCCTGACCAGGTGAATATTGTGGTGCAGTTCGTTGACCGGCTGTCCCAGTTAGGGTTGTTTTAAAGTTCGTCCCTCTTAAGGTTTTTAGTTGTTCGGAGCTTCGGCTGGAGGAGCTTTGCATGGGTCCTCCCTCGTTGCACATTCCGAATATAAAAACAACCCCCCAAAGACTGCACTGAAGGCCGAGGGCTGCTGGAATGCAGTGGTATGTCGGTGGTTGCAGTCAATGCTTTGGCGGCCGACCACGCCACCTGCTACAAAGTGCACTATATTTACTATGGGGTGAACATTTTATGCAAGCTCGTGCTCAGCGCCAACTTCCAATCTTAAGCACCACCGACACAACATTGTACCGCAGTCTCGGTGGAAGTAAGTCTTGTCGGAGGTATAGAATGTGCCAAGTAGGTTGTCTACCAGTGGGATTATATTGTGACATGCAAATTTGCCAGTTTTGTGGCCACTTTTAGTGGAACACTCAGGCACTCACACACACACACACACGAGAAATGTATGCACGATCGGTGGAAAATACAGCGATTAGCCTAATACCTGCTCGATATCAACCTCGTATATATCTTCGACCTATTTAGATAAATTCGCGAGCCTTCGACAGCATGCTAATTACCCGTGTCAATTTAATCATACCCCATGTCGCCGTAACCTACTTTTACGGTCGACGGGAAGGCATACCATTCCGAAGTCACTAATTAAAAAAGTTGATTGATAGTTGGCGAACTTTTCCAGATATGTCGCTCGACCACGTGACTGAATAATTTTTGATTCGAACCTTAACCAGGCCTTTCTTGACACACCAACAACGATATCGATGGTGCCCTATTACCGAGCCTCGACGGCCTGACATCCTCACAAAGACGTTTTTCCGCTTAAATGAACATGTCGTACCCGATGTCCTACTGGTCCTGCCGAAGGGATAGGACCCTCTGCAATATTTCGGCCGTCCGTATAATTTCTTTCGCACGCCTCTAATAAATGAATTTGAAAGGACTGGCACACGAGCGCTCCAGAGGAGCTCCACACTGCGGTGGGACTTGATGTATTGAGTCAATAACCGCATTCCGGCACATATGACAACAATTAATCATTCCTCAAAAGACACTTTTACAGCCCCCTTATCAGGCGATTCATACAAATCATTAAAGGGGAGTTCATGAGCAGGCGGGCGAGCGTGTTTTCGACCTCAAGGCCCTTCTGCCAGGCCCTAGTAATTCGGGGGCTTTGAAGGATGGAAGACTCCTCTAGTCCTGCCCTGTCTGCATCCCCCGAATAGAGAAGATGTTCTTGCAAAATACATGAAGGCAATCGCCCTCAGTGGACCTATTCTTGCTCGCCTCCTCAACCGAAATATTGAGCATTATTAAGTAAACATTGTCCGATAAGGATTTCTGTACACCCCGCAGTGCTGGGTTCTTTTCCTCTCATCCCCAGAACTACCCGACTTCCACCATCTACAGTCTAGAGCTTTGCATGAAATTTTCATAAGTAGCCACTGGATGGCTTTATATAACCATTTTTTTCTGGAATTTGTTTACATTTTTTACTTGAGCCGAAACATAACACATATCTGTTATCGATTTTTCCTAGGGTAATATTGGCTGGAGAAAGTGATAAACGAATTCGTTTAGAAATTTTGATTGATTCGACCGAATAAATTTCGAAACGCACTTAACATAAAATTGGTGTTTTACTCTCCCGGACCGCACTACCCGTCGCCTGAACAGAGTAGGTTCTTTTGGGTAAACAGCCCCGGGAGTGTACGGAAGATTTGTGCAAAAAATGAAGAGCTGAGTAAAATGATTTTTAAGTTATTGAATTCGGGAATACCACTTAAATTGAGCATTATTTTCTATAGGTGGAAGGTTTGAAACATAATTTTACCCCCACATTGTTTAAAGTTGGCAATTGTCTACTGGAAGGGTGTCTAATTAAACTTAGTAATCAATAAAATTTTCTGTTAAACATCCCCCATTTATATGGGGGTAATATAACTTACTCATAATGTCTCGTCTGGCTTAGCTTCATTTTGCAGAGTGGTAGTGTGCCGAACCCCAAATAGTAGAAACGTTTCTGCTTAAGTTCTTTTATATAATACATACATATGCAATATAGAGAAAATTTTATTTTTAAGAAATTTCCATTTGTTCCAGAATGTTTTAATATTTTGCATAGCACCCCAGAAATTGTCTAAAAAGTTCATTACAATACTCGAAAAAATAAACATACGCGAAAGGTCGAATCAAGAAAATAAAAGGAAAGAATTCCAACAAACAAAAATAAAAAAACAAAATACATATGATATAAAAGCGAGTATTAAAAATAAGATTTTTAGATTGTCGTAAAATCTATTGCTCCTTTTATAGTAGTTCAATTAATTATATATGTATGTAGCGTAATAGTAAAATTTTATGTCTAGAAAATAAAAATGCAAATTCTGCCCATATAAGATGTAGGTTCAAGGGCAACACCATCGTTCAGTTTAGTAAATTCGAATGGTTGTAATAGGTATAGTATCTCTAGTTGCTAATGATTCACTATTCAGTTAATTATGCCCATATATGCATGTATTTATATCTATTTAAACAATAGCAGAGAAATTACGACTTGTGCCCCTTATCTACTCTATTTAAGACTCAAAGTTAAATATTACTTTTCTTTAGTGTGTGCATCACTATTCCTCGAAATAAAATGGAAAGAAACTATGCACTGAATGTTTATATTGGAATATTTATAAAGCTGTGGACAAAAAATCAAGGTTAGAAACTAAGCAAGTAATAAGTTGTGAATTGGGTGTAATTTCGTCCATTTATCTAAATGTAATTAAATTTTGCATAGTGATATTCAGCCTATC
Source organism: Tolmerus cingulatus (assembly GCA_959613345.1). NCBI lineage: Eukaryota > Metazoa > Arthropoda > Insecta > Diptera > Asilidae > Tolmerus > Tolmerus cingulatus. The sequence goes on along the minus strand of OY390711.1, from coordinate 5,352,878 downwards.
AGAATATTACTCCATTTTCCGAAGGTTGCCAAATTGCGAAAGATTTACATACTAATGGGAGGTCCCTATTTCATTAATTTCAACGAACTTGAGACAAATCCTAAAATAATTGTACGGCAACTTGCTAATTCCTGGCCTGCCACATATTAGAAAGCTGCTGCAAAACATAACAATTTCAAAATGCAAATGGCTCGAAATTGTAGGATTTACTGGAAAATACTCTCAGTTTTAAGGCTTTCTGGAAATTAACTAATTTCTCGATTACCTTCTACGTGGGTGGATTTAGGGTGCATTCGCACACCCAGAGCTAGAAGTGTCGAAAGAGATTTTTGCGGCATTAAGGACACTTTTGGGTGGCACATTCAAATTCGGTTTCAACGGAATTCTTAAGGGTGTTAATAAAATTTTACGAGCCCTAAAAATTGCGAAACGACTCTGATACTCTCACGTGGCGGCAATTTACCCAATTCAAAGCACGGCTAGAGCTCCGCCACCGTTTCCCTGTTTACATCCAAAATTCAGCGAGTGGCGTACCCAAAATGAAATCAAAGTTGGTTGAACCCGCAAATGGCGCTAACTCGAAATCGAATTCAATCGAAAATCTGAAAAAGTTTTAATGAATTCACACGCCAGGACGGTGTGGTTCCGGGAAGTGCAGATGGTCTAACTCCTCGTCGAAAAAATGTTTTCATTGATTCCTGATTTGATTAGTGAACAACATTTGCCACAGCATCATTGCTGCTGTATCAAAAGGATCTCCCTCCAGTCCGTCGAAACGAAATGTTTGTTCTTGTTCATAAATCACAGCGGTTGGAGCGGGAGATGGCCTATTATCTGACTCTGGAGGGACACAAGTACCACTTGTCAACGTGTTGCTCTCTCTGACTAAATTATGCGAAAAGAATTCACTCCAAACAGTTCATGATTTATGGCGGCAGTAATGTGGCTTTTACCTATGATGTAACTTCCGAGAAGGCTTTCTGCAGCCGGCCTAAAGTGCGATGAGCGAAAATCGATACAAATGGAATCCTTATCGTATCTGGGAACTCCTTTCTATTGTGTGTGCCAGCGGTGTCCCATCCCGTCTCCGGCATATTTTTTCCTTCCCGAAATCTAGGTGAGAGAATGTGCCACTGGGCGAAGGAGTCATGGAAGCCCCCACTTAGGCAGTATATTTTTTCAGTTTTTTTTTTTATATTCAGTTAAAACGACTGTCGTTAGAATGAATGACTGCTATTACCAAGGGTTTTGACCAAATGCCAGTAGAGATTTGCGTTAATAATAAAACTTCCGTAATTTTGCTATTGCAATTTACGTCCTCGGCGATCATATTATATCACCTCCTTAAGGCAGGGTCCGGTGTTTAACCGATACGGCGTAATCCCCTTTTTATGATGAAATCAAGTCCCTTCTGGTCATGGGGCTTATTTACTAACAGAAGCAAAACTTTTTAAGGTTCAACGCTCGCTGAATGCCCTTCAGTAAACTATCGGAAAAAGATGTAAATTGGAACTTTTGCATTCACACTAGAGATTTAACCCTTCTTAGGAGGTAAGGAGAGCAGATAAACCTTTAAAGCCAATGGGTATTATTATCCGATTTAACATATAGTACCAAATATTGAGAAAAACACAAACGTAATGTTTCATTTAATGAGCATCTCGCTGTTATTGTTACTGTATACAGAATGTTGGGCCGATAAGAGCATTAAACAGTTTTTAGCCCTAAAAATATTGCAAATAAATTTCTTAGAAGATAAAAAGATCAAATTTTAGACTTAGTTTAAAAATCGTCGCATAAAGATATACATACCTTACAGGTTTACATCTTTGGGGTTTGCACACTTCAATAACATATATGAAATTATGAATACGAAATTAGTAATAAATGCTGCTACGTTTGGATATAAACTTGTGAACATTTTCGGAAAGTAATATGTTGTTATCTATGTAGTTATGGTAACTGCATTCCTTTCATTTTTCTATCTGGTTCAGGTTAGACAGCAAATTAATTCTGTATTGAATTGAATTTTAAAAGCGCTCACATTTACTAAGATTTTAAAATTTGTAAAAGTGCGTCAAATAGCCATATTTGCATATCCAAACTTCAAATATTGAACCAGATATATGTATGTATTTCGAGATGAAATTTTTTTTTCTATCCAAGCAGTTTCATTTTATTGGCACGAAATAAAAATTGTTTAATACGGGTAATTTCTCATCCATTTCAATTCAATACAAAATTTCATGCTAAACTTACAGCCGCAACTAATATGAAAATAAGAATACTAAATACGTGTTAAAATTTAAATTAAAACAAAAATTTTAAGAACTTGCATTTTATCGTATATTAGCTACTCGTCAAACCCTTTTATTTGTTGATTGAAGCCTAAGAGTGATAATGTAAATAATAATAAACTCCTTATTTTAGAAAAGATTTTATAAATTGCCAAACACGAAAGTTTTTACTATTTAATTTTTTCGAAAATTTAATATGATATCACATTTTTGATTTCACATTCGCATTAGGTACTTAAGAACTACATAACACCAATTATTAAAACTAAGAAGGACTTTAATATCTTAAAACGTTTTTTTGATAAGCTTGTGCTTAATTTTGAAAACATTTTCTTTATTCGTAGTTCATAGTTTTATACGAAGGATCGCAGTGAAAGAAGTAAAATAGTATAAGAGGGAGAGATTTTTCTTTTTCCGGACTTTCTATGTATTTGAGATTAAAGTGATAAATATAATGTAAGCATATATGAAATTAAGTAGATAATATAGATATTATATAGTACATAACGAAAGAAAAACTAAAGCCTTTTTTGTAAGAAATTAAGTCTTCGTTTTTTTTTCTTTAATACAAAGCTTGCATTAATATAAAATATGTGGAACTCTGTATAGAAACGCGAACATGAAAGTCAATTCAAAATAAAATTCTGGCTGTGCTAAATTAAATCTACAAATTCGCAGGCACCTTACATTTTCTAAGGCATCGATAAAATCATCGTTTGCACCCTTTTCCCATCGAATTAATATCCAATGAATTTGCAGAAAAAGGAGCACACTTAACCTTATTTTTTAAGTTTTTCCAATAACCGAATTCTTTTCATAGGCAAAAACAAAAGCCCCCATTACACCCTTCACGAAGAAGAAGAAGAAAAGAATATGGCAAGCTGAAAGGAATAAAGGGAGGCGGGCAAATCGTTATGTTACGTTCAAGCTACAGAGGGAATACCTAGGGCTAGGGTGCCTGAAACTAGGTTGTGTTTCGCAGCTATGCGGGGTAGAAAAACAATCTCCACTTGTAAGAACTCTTGACAGCGGAGCCAAAGACCTGCTACAAGGTGATCGGGTACCGGCCCGGCCGTCCACTGAAGAAATGCATCGAGCTATTATCCTGTCTGCTTTCGAAATCTCATCCCCGGGTTCGGGCTCGCCTGGCCCACCCGGGTATATAGTCCAAGTAAATAGGTCAAATAACAACCGGCGGTGCTTGGTGCTTATCGTAGCTTGATATCGTACACCTATAGCGTTTTGCTTGGGTTCGCCCTCTGTTCTTCTTCTGTATACTCCGGCTCAGCAGAGGGGTTTCTGTAAAATTTCAGCAAGAGAAAAGGTTCTACTGGATAAATAGGAGAAAATTAACCCAAGAGATAACCTGAAAGCTTCAGTGTGGTATAAAAGGAGGACATTGCCGGCACTGAGCTTTTTATTGATAGTTTTTTTTTTTTACTGAGTCGTTACAACGACCGATGGGAGGTTAAAATTCTATGGAGTTTGCAATTTTCCTCAATAGGCAAATAGGCTGTGGCACTTTCGACAACTTCAATTTGTAGACAATGGATACGTAATCGATGCAATTTATATTTTTTGTTTTTCGTCCATTGTAAGGCAAACGATTTTCGTTGTTTAGGTTTTCTTCCAATGTAGCAATTTGGGCTTATATAAAATATAAAATAATATATGTTTATACCTATCAGATCCTTCTTAATTTTATAGCTTATTAATTTTAGACTATGAATTTATCGGCTTTTTCTGTAGTTAAAGTACTATTATTTCAAGTATTAAATTTAAACGTGTTGTTTTTCTTTATGGGTCTAAAAAAGTCAATTTTTGTGATTTTATAATTTCTATAAGAATACACTTTCAAAAATACATACAAAAGTTATATGACTTTTAATCAATGTTCAGATGTCGTATTTAAAGAAAATATAAAAATTCAAAATTTGATTCTTATAACATGAATAAAACTGAAATTTTCACAGGTGCGGGGATAGAGTTTCGTTGCGTTTAGAGATAAATTAGATGTATTATAATTAAGAACATTATAATTGTTCTTTATTTTTTTGAATAATTTACTAGGTATAAACATATATCAAGTTTTGAATTGCAGTTTGTTTTCTTCGATAACGAAAAATTTTCCGCCTTTCGCGCGCTCAGAGTGCGTTTTATTTTATTGGGATTCATTATGCAATTCGATTTGTTTTTGAAAAGCACAGATCAAAGTTAATCTTAACAAATTTTGAAATTCTCATGCAAATTAAATATATCCGTAGAATACCTTAAACCAAATCAACTAGTTATCAACAGAAATTAAAGCGTCATTCCATGGAAATATCATTTCATAATAGTCCAAACAAATAAAAGCACACACAATGTTCAATAAAAATTTGCAAACCTATCTATAAGCGTTTACACGACAATGATTACTTTACTAATTCCCGGAGCAATCGTCTATTAGTAAACATGTGTGGTCATTGTTGAATGTTGTATCCAGAGTTAATCCTGAGGTTTTTCCTTTCCACAGTCTGAAGGGGAGCCCAGGCACACACATGTTTTCAGTCTCAGGGGGTGTTTAGCTCGTAAAAGTACGTGAGCAATTCGTTTCCCACAGCTAAAGACATTTGTAAACAGAACTTGAAAGGCGGACAGGACAGAAAGTTTTCTTCGACTATATTACATGCTGTCATATGTATAACCTTTAAAGAGCTTCAGAGAGAGCAAAAGTGAGAAAATTTCAAGGGGAGGGTTCCACTCTAACTTCTCATACCCATAAATATTTAATGGATGCGTGCCTACCATTAGATGGTAAAACTCAAAAACATTTTTCACTTTTATTTTATTTTATCCATCCTTAAGTTCTTCGGTTTTGTCCTTCGTAAATGTCACCTTAATGTCAAGTTAATGTCGTTACAGATAGTCTTGTTTTGATTTTTAGAGATATGTAAGTAATTTTCTTATGGATTTTATATTAGTTACAAGGAAAAGGTATTTGGTGAACAATTTCGGCTTAACCCCGAAGTATTTTAAAGATGAAGCATGATTTAAAAAAGATATGTTTTGGGTTCAAAGTGCCTATGTATATATTGAATGTACATACATTCAATCATTCTAGTTATGTTCCATTCCAACACTACATAACATAAGATAATATATATAAAATATGTTTCGCTTCAAGAAAACCGGCTTCTTTAGAGGAAAAAGAATAGAATTTGCCAATATAATAGGCGTTTATGGTATTTATACTTTTGACTTGCGAGTGAAAATAATTGTTAAAAAATATGTTCAATTTTGACATCTTAAATCTTTTAGAATTAATAGTATTTTCGATTCTGCCTTTTATTATATACATATAGTACTTATTAATAATTGCTTACTTTAAAATTCTACGCAAATATCCTATATTCATAATTATAAGTATGAGTTCTGTTACAAGACGCTTTGCTATAGTTTTCTATAGAAACATACTACGAAAAAGGTTAAGTTTTTATGCCTTGAATTAAGCTTTTCAGTATCATGATAAAACCCCGAAATCACTCGCTATCATTGGTTGCTTGGTGTTTTTTAAACAACCTAAGAGTACCAATTTAAGTACTGAAGCTTCGCAATAAATTTTTTGGAATGCTCCAAAGTTCTCATAAATATCCGCATCAAATTTACCACAAAAACCGGTCTTTTATGCATTCAACACTCCAAATTTTGCTTTGTTCGTAGCTTTACTTTTTGCCAATCTCAGAGCCCAGGTGCTTTTACGATTAATTCCATTTTATGCTAAAAGAAGCTAAAAGTGTCCTATTTAAAAGTTTAGGGCCCTTCACGACGTGACAGTTGGTTTTATTTTCCTTTTGAAAAAGAAATGAGCTTAAAAAAGGTTTCTTTGCCTGCCTCTATTCGAAAGTAGAGCCGAGGGTTTCGGAATGCTATAAAGTCTCAACCCCTAACGTATTCAAGCTCAGCTTATAAATCATTTGTTTTCTCTTTCACGTTTTCCATCAAAATTTTTGTTACTGTGACCTTCGACAACAACAGGATCTTAAGGATTGAAAATGTGAGGTTGATTGACAGGAATTTAAAAACGTTTTTGTTTCATTGCTTTAAGTGACTTTTGGTGTTTGAAGAACTTTTTAGTAGAAGAGTTGATTAAGGCAAATTGGTAAACAAAAAACCTTTTTTCCACATACACTTGGACAGTGTTTTTGATTAAAAGTGGCTGTCTCCACAAAATAAAAAACAAATAAGTAAATAAATTGGAGGAGCATTTTAAACTCCTTGGGGATTATTTGGAAATATTAAACAAACCAAAAAACTTTACGTCCTCTAATGAGCAAAAGTTTGCGAGAAATTTTAGTCACTTGGGAAACTAAAAGTCTGGGCCGCAATAATTCATTCCAGAAGGGTAACGATACAGAATTTTGCCGGCCTTGTCCTAAATAGGGTAATGTCGTCCTGCTGCTTAGCTTAATTCTGGTTCTGGTACCTACAAGAAAAACTCATTAGCAATGCACGTCTAGTGCAGCCGCTTAAAGGAGAAAATCACTGAGACAGGACAACGAAATAAAAATTGACGTTCCTCAACAGGCTCAAAGCACCGCAGGAATCTTTGACATTGTAATCGCAGGTGGGCGGATCTGTCCTTGACTGACTTTGTTTCAGGTATTTTCCATTACTGCCTTTATAAAATGAATCAAAGGAATTTTTAATTATGCACTGAGCATTTTTCAAGTTACTATCACAAAGAAAATCTTAAATGAAATATGTCTCTTTTAAATTCCTCACTGTGAACTATGTGAGGAGATAATATTCAGGTTTTCAAGTAATTTCTGACATTTTAAAAATGGTTTTTAGTTTCATTAAAATTTTCTAGACGTTTTTATACTATATAGTACGTATAGTCTGGTTTTAAAATTCAATATTAAGTCGGGCACAAGGACATATTACCTTTTCTCATTTCAGTCTCATTAAGTTAATTTTTGTCTTCGTGCGATAGTACGCTACGTACAGAAAAGATTTAATATATTTGCCAGCCTTGACTAATTTTAAAATTAAATAAAATTCAAGAGGCACTTAACTATTTATATATTATATATCATTTCTGTTTGATTCGTAAAATTTTCAAATCTTATCTTTCAGTAAGCATTGAAACACGTCGCGAAATGTGTTTCAATTTGCTTTTCATAAAGACTACAGAAAATTAATTTCCTGCCAAGTTATCATTTAAATTTCACAACAAGTATATTACATTCCCTTTCAAATTTTACATTGCACTGTCCGGTAACAAATAGAAATGTTTTGGAAAAGTTTTATGAAAAATTCAACGATGTGGAATAATACTAATGAGTATTTTTCATAGCGAACGGCATGAGATGGAGTCGCGGAGCGGCCCTCCTGTCCCCAAGACTCTCAAACCGCCTGATGTGTTTCGATCGAACTTCTTCAATGGAGATAATTTTAATTGGATTACGAAAAGTGTGAATTTAAATTAAATCCTTAAGGAAAATACGCCAAGGGAAATTAAAATTAATTTTTTGTGCAGCTTCTACGATAATAAAAACATGTTTGTTAGGTTCGAAGATAGGTTTATTAGAGTGATTTAAACATGTTACTTATGTCTGCAGGCACACTTTGGAAATATTTTGCACTATCTATTATCAACTTTCATAATTACCGACAGTCCATAATAGTCTTAAATTCAACATAATACCTGTTGATTTATTATGAATTCGTATATATTAGGACTGATTGTATTTGACTATTTGACTTATAATAAACAAATTTGTTTTGAAAAATAGGAAAATAATTATTGAAAAAATGTTTCATGATCTTAATTAAAAGTATATTCCCATATATATACCATATATTTTCTTCTTTATTCCTTCCTGAGTCAAATAATAAAATAAATTCAGTATCGGTCGTTAAAAACGTTCTTAAATTAACTTTAAAATACAAATGTTATGTAAAAAATTGAAGCATCGTAAGAATGAGCACAGTACAATTCGAGGATACACTGCTTGGAAAAGGAAATAAAAATTCGGGAATTTTCCCTCATTCTCAGTGTAATGAATCATCCGTACATGTCCTTTGGAAACAACAGAAAAGTTGAAATGAATGGATTATGTAGATGAGTGGATATTCGCTTGCGGGCGGTTAGTATTACTCATAAACAGAAGATTATTTAAATTTTATTTATTTCGCCTCCAAGCCATAAAGGTAATTGCACTTGGCACTTCAGCCTAAAAGGCTCGCTTTTTCAGTTTGAGCGCGACCATCATAAGGGACACATTTTATGTGAAATCGCCTGGTTACAGCACTCTGCTTTTAAGCACAAAGCAATCATGAGCCGTGTAATTGGCCATTAATCTCGAACCGATTTGTATCATTGCTTATTGTATAATCCCTTCAAGACGTCGTCGGTACATAATGTGGCGATTTCTTACATAAAAGTTCGTGTGTACATTTATGCTATGCTATGAGAGATCTCTATGGGCTGGAGTCTTTTAGAACATAATGAAAGATGAGGAAGGAACCTATAAAGTTCCGGCCTAGGGCCTTGTTCCAAGTTCAGGGTTACTGCCATCGGAATCGCTATATATATGGAGTAGATGATGCTTAGCGATAAGGATAATTTCCATAGGAAATGGATATAGTTCTGGTGGAAGACTGTCCCAAATGATCCAAAATATTGCGCGCTAGCAAGGTCGATGGGGTAATAAATGTGAAATATTGCGCCCTTCCGCATCGATTTCTGGTAATCAAGGGTATCATTATTAAAAGGTATAATTCAGCGGTTACCAATAATTACCAGATGGTTACCAATCAGCAATTTTTGCTTCTTTATCTTATTACCTTACTGACCGCAAGTACGCATACTGGGATCCCTTTATTAAGAGGTGATCTTTTCTCATTATCCGCGCGTAAGTTTGGAATTTTCATTACTACAATAAAGCTACACATATACATACATACGTAAATTAATAAAAATTGTTTGAGGAATATTCTTTCTGGAGGAAGGAAACTAAAATATAACTATGCCTTTCGGCAAATACATACATACATATCTAATTAATATCCTTCGTATAGACTTGCAATTTTATACTCAATTTTTGAATAGAACACAAAGGCCTAAAACACTGAATATCATCCACACTTCTATAAAAATAAAGATCAATTTCTGCGTAAAATCTAATTTTGAGTTCAGCACGTGTGAATTTATTATGCTCTGTTTAGGAAACCTTAAGGAGTCACATAATACCTCAATTTTCGCATCTCAGAAATTAAGTGACTTAGCTTCAGGTGTGAGGCGTCAAAAAACAACAAACGAACGCATTCACGTACACCTTTGTTTTCAAAATTGATTTCATTCGAGCCAACGTTGCTCTCGGCTCCGCTTCTCCGACCGCCTGGCACCGGAGGAAAATCAAAGCGAATCATTAAAGTGGAAAAATATTCATCGCACGTATTCTCAGGAAAATTCACTGCTTTCCAGAAGCTACGTCGGTTGGAGTGGGAATTTGCTTACCACTTTATATATTTTCCCAAGTTTTTTTCTTCTCACTTATTTCTTTATAATCATTCGTTTTCAAAGCCACAATTGTTTTTTTATTTTCAATTTGTAAGTCGACCGACTTTCCCACCGGCGATAAAATTTTTCAATGAGTGGTAAAGTTATTTATTGGACTTGAAATGGGTTGACGTTTGATTAAACGCATTTACTATTAAACAGCCTATTTGAAAGATTATGCTTTTTAAGAAAATTACGGAAAACAGTATCAATTGATATGACATACATTTATATCATATATTATATATGTATATCAGTCGAAATTTGTACACATTTAGCAAATTAAGGATGTTTATTTTTTTATATATTTCTGGAAACTTGTAATACAAATGTCTTATCAAAATTTACGAAAAAGTTCTGATTTAAAATTTTTACTTCGGAAAAAACTATGGAAAATAATGAATATAGTGTATCGAAACAAATCGGACATTGAAGGAGCAATCGATTACACCGATCTACAAAAAAATATACTACACTGCTATACTATATAACCCTTTTTGCACATTTTGGCGAAGAAGTTTCTCTTGAGTGTGTACCTGTCATCTATTGCATGAAATAATTGGTTTATAGAAAAAGTTGAATTCATGGATTATCTTGAAGCCTTTTCTATATTTATATAAAAGGTTGAGATTAAAACTTTTATTTAAGTTATGTTACTAACTCGTAGCATAATTCTATATTTTTTAATACTTTTTTATAAATAGTAAAGATACTTATTTTACTAACCCCATTTTGACTGAAAACGGAAGAAAAGTAGGTTTTCTTATATTGGAATTTATTATTTACAGAGAAATTCCAACAGATGCTGTCTGTTTTTTGTCTGTGTGTTATATAGGCTTATTAAAACTTAAGCTTTTGGTGTTATATTGAAAATATCGAAGACACTCCTACTTAGTTTTATTTCGATGTCTCTAAATTATTTAATTTTAAGAACAATTCTCAACCGAAAACATGAGAATGTATTTCAGATATTTGTCGACTAAATAAGCAGAAAACATTTAATGCGAAAAAAATTGTCCGAAGAGAATAAATATGAGTTAATGATATTAATAATATGATTAAACTCTAAGTTGAAAATCAAAATAACATTTTATGATTGCTTAATGTGGAGAGCTGTTAAAACTACGTGTAGTATAAAAATCCATTTAGTCTTTGTATTACAACAAAATTTATGCCTACGCTACCATTTTTCTCCACCGCTACGCAAAGAATTTATATATAGCACGTAGAACTTCCACCTGCCTCTTAGTCATGAAAACATAAGAAATCCCCAAAAATATCCAGGTTACCTAATTTTTTCCTTCTGAAATTTTAATGTAGAATTAAATATTCTTCCTGGAGATGGAGCTGCGTATGCAATTCCAGCATGCTATCGCTCCTGAGAAAGTACCTGACTGCTTGCTGCTTTCACTTAGAAAGTTTTCGCCGTGGCCTTCACCTAAATGCCGTTCAACATAAAAATTGCAAGACATCATGCCCTTTAGCCCTACTGAGTTCCCGGGATTACCTTTTTGCAGATGCCATTGAAAAGCCTCGGTATAAAGTACAAGAGAGCACAGGGGCTCGTGCACGAATATAGGTCGGCCTATATTGGATTTTTGAAATTTTTTTCATCTTTGTCCGGGAAAAGACAAGAAGGGGTCTCTTCATTCCCACAGGTATTCATGGGGTTGCACACGTCTTCATAAGCACAGACAAAAAAAATTTATTTTTTGCATGGAAAAGGTGCTATTTTCCGGACTATAGTTGTCTCTCTACTCTTCCTCATTTCTCAATCTTATGTTATCGTTTGAATCCACGTAAAGCAGAGCTAAATTGTCTGGAGAAGATGTTTTGATTATGCGACTACGATAGTAGTTAATTTCCGCTTCAGGGTGTTCCGCATGTCTATAAATCTTGGGCTAAGGGTGCAAGAGCCAAATACTGATTTGCTTATTCATTGTTGAACTTTAGAGGAAACCTTTTGTAGTACAGCACCCATTTAGGTGAGCGGAGACATGTCCATAACGATATTTTTTCCTAGTACGAGACAAACGACTTCCAGTTTATCGTAAGAAACGCAGAACACTGTGACCTTAGCACAGATTTTGGAAAATATATAGGTCACATTTGCTGGGGGCGGTTTTCTTGCATACTCAGCCAACCGTACTGTCTGATACAATCAAACGACAAGAGCTTCTAGCTGAGTGCTTTTTGACCGCCAAAGAACTACCATGAGACTGTAGGCGCCCTTCGACTAAGATTTTTAATTTATTGCAAAATATTGTGATCTTGAACTAATTTGTACGGAGTTAGACCGGCGGCTGCGAGGGCTCCATAAACTTTTAATACTTCGGTCGATCTTGAAACTTCTCCTACTTACTGCTGGTCTATTTTCTATTGAACTTGTGAGCTTGATGAGTTGTAAACATTTGACTAATGATTATTCTGAGAATTCTTTTAACCATCATGACTTCTGTGCCAGCAAGTACCAACACAAGAAGGCGCCAATTACTATTAATGTAGTTAGCTCTACAAACTCTCGTGCTGACCCTTCATATTTTCATCATCATTGATGTCTCAGTCATTTCATTTTTATTAACTTTTCTTTATCAGATAAACCGAGGCAATTGATGAAAAGTCGACTACTTGGCCATCATATAACGAGCAATGTGCTTTGTCACAGATCCATTTCAGGAAAATTTCGCTTAATATCATTGCCAACGAGCAATTCAGGCTAGACAACTTCATTCTCTTTCAAAGCTGTGAAATGTAGCTAATTTAGCATTTTGAAGCAGGAGACTGTCCTCCGCGACAAGTATGTTTCTTCTTAGAAATTCATTGATTTCGCGGATGGCATTTTACTAGTTACTAAGCTAAAGTCTGTAAAATGTGGATAATATATTCGTTATGCTGCATGCATGGCTCTCCCGCCAAATGTTAAGGTTAAGTATTGCTGAGGTTGGGTGACAGGGGGTGTCACTCCATAAATGCAAAATTGTCCCACGATCGCTAACGTAAGATGTACGAGGGTGCAAAAAAAATTACGTTCTTTTAAGGATTACCGTCATCGAGATGGAGTAAGGAATATGACTGATAGTATCTGCATAATGACATTTTTATTGTAAATTCTTGAACTAATGCAAGCTGTGCTGAGATTAATTGCACAATGCATTCCTCAGGGCATCAGCTTTATGAGCATTTAATGCTTTCTCCGCCCTTTCACCCTTTCACCCTTTTACCCGTTCAGAACAGCGAATGTCGTGCACGTTCTAAGTATGGTCCGAGAGGACAACCTACCAACTTGAGAAGCATCCAGCACGTACGATATATACAAGCTTTTCGCTTTAATGACTTCTTCCAAGTTTTCTGGCCACGTGAAGGAATTTTATGATTCTCCTTTGTAACATTATTTGAGATGATAATTATTTGCTACAGGGAGCATATGGTCTAACGAACTCGAGGATTACGCGGTTCAAGGGCTTGAATGGTTGGTTTTAAATTGCTCCTACAAGCAAATGTTCTTCTTTAGGGGTTTTACAAAGGATGCTGGTAGTACGCTTTAGAGAAATGTTAACCACTTACCCCTCACTTCGCTAATTTCTTTGTGATTTTAAATTAAGGCCAAAACGTAATACTCTACTGAGAGGAAAATAATTTTTGGCAGAAATTCAGAGGTATACACAATATTAAAAAGCTTTATATCAGTATAAGCGAAGTGCTATTTAGAGATGTTAGGGCATAAATATCAACCGTCTCAAGCATGTTATATTTCAATCTTTTAAGTGAATTGTAATGTATATAATAAAAATATAGTTGTACACATATGCACATACAATGATTGTAATAAAAAAGTGCTTGTTAAAAACTAGTGCTGTTGAAAAACGAAATTCTACATTATCAGGTTTTTTTTCAAAATGTCTAGGGTTTTAGAATGTTTGACAAAAGTAAAGATATTCCATTTTACTCTTTCTTATAACGAAATTTATTTTTTTGTTTAAATATCCGAACCTCTATTAACCGGTGAACCCGCTCTTTTTTCCAGGAAAATTACAATATCACAAGTCAGTTCGAAATTTAGCAAATACGTTTTCGACAGAAATATTTAATATGGCATGGAATGTAGTATAGCTACATATGCTATAAATATTTTGTCATTAACTAAGTTTGGAGAAATATAAAAATGATTACAAAATAGATTTTGGGAGGTGTCATTGTTTCTTTTCACTTGATTATGCATAAAAATCGTTTATTCGAATTCAGCGATGTTTGATTGTAAATTTATTTTAATTTCAAATCAAAATTGGCTTACAAACTTAAGAAAAGCTGATTGACTAGTGAATGAGAACTTTAACATAATTACATTTTTTGGTTAATCTATATATAGTTAAAAAATTTTGAAAAAGGCTTTAAATATATGTATTATTAGTAATATCAAAACTCTACCTTTTTTTATCGGCAATACACAGCAAAATAAAAGTACCATGTGAAACTTAATGTACAAATTTTATGGGGCAGAGGAGGCGTATTTGGTGACCTGTAACAATCTTGAAAGCATGGCTTGTTTTTATGTTCTCAAAATACGGAATTTATTCTCTTTTGTAAAATAATAATATTTATTTAACTATATTTTATGTAGGTACATTGCATGTGCTTCCAATATACATATATTTCTTCAAATTGTATATAAAAACATAGAAAAGGCTCAGTCATCCAAAAAAGATTTCATGAAATGGCCTATAAAGGTCCTTCCCATCACAAGCCCCTGTAGTAATTCACTTTCCTCTGGGCAAGCAATTAGGTCACACCACAGATCCGAAAATATCCCCGTCATAGAGAATAAATTGCAGCCCATATTAAATATATCTTGCCGGAAAGCAGGCAGCAAAACGTCTCAAGAGGTCAACGAAACCACATAAGAGCCGTGGAGAGTGTTCCTATCATTGCACACAACACATCGTAAAATTGCTCAATCAATTTCGCACCTCCGTGCAGATACAATTTTAACGCAATCAAATTGATGAATTTTCAATCATCGGCCGGTGATAGTATAGACCCGACTGGTAAAAGTTAATTTTAGGGGCTCCCACGCACTCTTTGGCCGCATTCTCAAATACTATATAAATTTTAGTTATGACCCCATTTTTCAAGATGAGAAGTTGTCGGGTTCCCTGACAATTGATTGATATCATATGGTCCGAATCAATGAATTGAAAAATTAACCCGAGTGCGGTTGTGGTTCGCTTGTGAATGTATGAAAATTATGAGCGAAGCTGTCGCAGAAATTTAATTAACCGAACCCCCCAAGAGAGATCTTGAAAGGAAAGGATCCCCCAGGGGGCGGAGGACAATATCAATTTCTATGTGCCGAAGAATGCCTTTACGCTAGCCGGGCTAGTATGCGACCAAACCTAATTTAGATTAGCAACGGCAACCACATAAATGCGCTGAGCTTTTATTTGGGTTGGGAGTTTGGCCCAAATTCCAATTTAATGAACAGAGAGGTGACCCAATTTGCAAGGGTGTGCGCCGGCCCCATACGGCTGTGTGGGTATCACCTCACCTGCAATGACTAGAAGAGTTAACTTCGTCTACATCTGGTGAGGAAGTCCTTGTTAGCTGAAATTGAATGTCAATGAAAATAGGCCAATTTGAAATCTGTTTAGTTGATGATTTCCACAAATTGAGATCGTAATATCCGTGTTTAACAGCCACAACAAATTCCAAAGCACTACATCCTGGCATACATCCGGGTTGCCCAAGCCTGAACTGTTGCGGGAACAACCCTTTCAGCTGTTGGGGGCTATTACAACCAGAAAGAATCTGCACGCCGCTGCATGTGCGGAGCAGTCTATACCTCCTACAAACGATTCGACCTAAATTCACGCGACCTGCAGGTCACGGTCGGTTGTACACGCCGCTGGGTTCATTCTTTATTATCCTGGTTGGACTCAAGCGCGCATACACTGCACCGCTGCAATAATGCACTTTTACGGCCAACCAACGATGGCATATGGTATGTGCCCTCGATGTCTGTATTCGGGGCGACGGCAGGGAATAGAGACATCTTAGAAGGGGTAAATTCAACCAGTCCACCTGTACGCTGTCGACAGAGGAGCGATGGAAATTGAATTCAATTACTCCTATTTGTACGACCGATTTAAAATAAATATATAATAAGGTTTCCTCGAGAGGTGAACGTTTATCGGAAATTCTTAACTGAATATCCGCAGTCTCTAGCTTTGACTTGGAAATCCTTTTCTAAGAAGTCCTTTAAAAGTATATTTAATATTACAAAATTAGGTTTAGATAACTCAACTACTTGGTTTCTCATACGAGAAGAACATTGCTTCTGAGAAGTCCCACTTCTGCTTCATTTCATCAAATGTATGTAGGTGCTATTTTAAGAATTAGGCAGATACTGATTTCAGGACTTGTTTCTTAAGAAGCAAGGAGATTTTGTAATAGTCGCCAGAAAAAAAAATTGTTGAAAATAATATTCGTGTATTTTATATGGTTAAATTTAATAATAATTCAAAATTTGAGAGAGAGAGAAATCTTTGCCCAAGACGTGGAAAAGCGAGATGTCTTATGGAAAAAAGAAAAGTACTTAGTTATCAACTCCATTTGCAATTATCATAAGTCCGAAACTTTCTCTGAATTTGAATTTATGGTAGAGGGATAAAGGACTTTTTTATTCATCACCTTCTTATGCAAAGGAGGTTGTACCAAAAAAGCATCAATTGTAAGCAATCAACAACTTTCCGCAGCTTAAGTTCTTTGCTTGCAGCGTTCCAACGAGGCTAGATACAATCAAAACGACCTACGACATAAGATAAATTCTTATGTGGGTCAAGGGAAATTGAAGAACATTTTATTTTTGGTATAGGCACGAAGCACGGAGCGCGACAAGAAGAATCCCGCAATCACATAACGAGCATTAGAGCATAAACGCAAAAACGGTGACGGGTCTGTGTCTTTTATTCAATTTTACCATGGTTAGCGGCCCTTTTGCCTTTTAGATCTTAATCGAAAGGAAAATTGCTATTTTTAAGGATAATGTAAGTCGGTAATGAGCAGCATGTATCCAAGGATATACAGCACCCAAACAATCTCTTGCTCCTTGCTTATTTACAACATCTCAAATCCTTACGGCTGTCCTTTAAAATCTCAGATAATCCCTTGGAGGAATGCGTCATCCAGTTCCTTGTTTTATTGCTCACCAGATTATGGCTGCAAGTCAAGGCCGCTCAATTTTTGAGCTTGAGCGTCTTCATTGCCCAGATTTATGGGTTTTATCTGTAATTAATGAGTTTCACATATTTCAAGCGTTTAGGAAAGTTCTGGATGCTTATCGCTGAATAAGCATTATTCTGAGGTCAGTTATCCATCAATAGAATCAAGGATCAACTTAATCGGCTTGCGAAGGTGTTTGTGGGGCTTTGCTGTAATCAGATAAAACCATTGGTAACAACATTTTTAAAATGTAACAGTAGCCCTTGACCAATATGAATAACATTTTATTTTTGGCATAAGTATACAAATTTACTTTTAGGTAGAACAGTTCCGAAAGTATTTTGGACACAAATTTTTAAATGTAATAGTAGAGTACTATACATAATTTTTTCAGGAACTAAACTCTTTGCTGGAAAAAGGAAAAAAACCAGTAACTTTATTTATTTTCATGCAATCCTTGTTTTAGTACGGTTTAATAGTTTCGGCATACTATATATTATGATGAACAAAAAAAATACATATGCCTATCTTCCGCAAATGAACAAATGGCGTTTATTCTTTTAATCAAAGGCATGAGAAATCATTTTTCGAATATTTTTGCAAGTATCCCTGAAACCTGAAACTATGGAACACGAAATTCGTTTGAAAGGTATGCATATTTAGTTATATTAGAGTATACCCAACTTGAGCTCCTGACATTTACAATAAACTGTGCTTTTAGTTTTCCTTGTCAAATTATATGAAAGATATAACAGGACGATATTTTAGATTTCAGCTCTATGTATATCTTTACCTATTATTTTAATTTGCGGTATGAACTCAAAATTCTAATGTTTTTCGCAAAATAAAATCCCATAACCAGGGTTTAACTTCCTTAGATACTCCGATGATAAACATTTTCGGTCCAAAAATTTGAGTTTCATCTGTAAAAATATATTTTTATCTCAGGAAAATATTATCCAGCATAATTAAAGAACTTTAAGATTATTTGCTAAAACTTCGTTGATGGCTGCTTTCCTTTTGAAATACATAATAAATACCTGAAAACGAAAAAGCGACAGACTATACTTTCTAAGAATTTTTTTGATTTGAAAATTGTTTTCCAAGAAATATGATATAGTCGAATACCCTGCGGGTTCTGCCGCATTAAAGGGCGATTCAATAATATAAATTTTCTTATATTAAAAGTGAACAACGTAATATAACAAGATTACAAATTTTCTCGTGAACTAATTTTTTTACGTTACTGAGAGATACATATCTTTCTTTATTTACTTAATGACAGATCATTGTTTTTTAGACGCCTGCGTCCTGAAAACATTCCTTTTAGCAACGCGACGGCAGATTTTGTTGCTACGATTTGTTATCAACTGAAAACTTCCCGTCTGTGAAAATATTGTAAAACAAGTGAAACGAAAAAAGTACTACTCAACAGGGACGAAGACCCTCTTGATAGGAAACATGTTCCAGAGTTCGACCCACCGAAACTGACAAGCCTTTTTTATCATTCCGGCATATGATAGGTATATTTTTGCCCTACGGCTGGCTGCACAAAACCTAACGCCCTACAAGCCATAAATTCTACTTTCTTCGCATCCTAGGTGGACAAACTGGAAAACAAAGTTGGAATCGAAACGTTCCCTTATATTAAATTTCCGGGAGCAGTAAACCTACTCCTGATAAGAGGGTGCTCCGCCACAAAGTTTTGGGGGATAAGTGATACGTTTTACACCATGAACATTGCGATTGATGATTAAAAACTGTGGAGGGTTTTACACGCTTGTTTACAAAATGTACTGCGCCTAGGATATCTAGACACTTGTATTGAGTGGTCGGCTCATTACAGGCAGAGTGCTTTTATATTCCAGATTGGAGATCTATTGATTCATATCGTAGCTTTCCGAGTGGAGTGTTTTCATTTTCCTCCTATTTCCTGCTATTTCCATGGTCTAAATGAGCAAAGGAAGAGTCCATTTAGAAATAGAAGTACCTATAGTCAACAAAAGCTAGTAAAGCATTCATTCTTATCGTGAGTAGGGTTAAAGGGTTTTTCAATGAAAGGAGATTTAATTCTCCTTTTTAAGCAAATGAACCTCTGTATAAGTCGCTTAAGACAATGTCTCTCTACACAAAAAAAAAAACACAATAAAATAAATTTCTAGGGAAAATTGCCATTTTCTAAGACGCTAAATAAATAAAATGTCCTGGCGATAGGTTTGCCCATGGTTTTTTATGTATTTAGAGCAATTGAGACAAAGTACCAATAGTTCTTAAATTCTTTCCGTAGAGAGCTTTAGAAAGCACTATAACGTTTTACCAGCGCAATGGAAACTTGAGAGGAAAATGCGAAAGGTTTATCTTCTGTTTTTATTGGAACTTTTCATGTTTATGTTCTACACCAAAAATATATAACCCGTTTTACCGCCTACGATTTGAAATTGGCACAATACATTTAGGGTGTGATATTTTATACTTGGTTGTCTATTTTTTACCTCGTAACTTCCAGTAAGATGAAATAAATTGAACAAGGATTTTCAATGCTGCAAACCAATACTAACAGAGAAGTTTTTAGTTGTTGAGAAGAAAGCAAAAGTATTATAACCAGAAAAGAAAAGGTTTGAAATGCCTATGAGACATTTTTTTGTTATGCAATTTAGCAATTGTTATATCGAAAGTTCGTTACACTGATTTTTGAGGAACAACATTTTATTGGTTGTAAGGATAAACGTCTATTTTAAATTAAACTATATATATAAGAATATAAGAATAAAAATCAATTAATTTAACGTTTGTCGTATCGCAAATGATTGACAAGTTCAATTTTGAAGCCTGTTTGTGACTGTCGTAAAATAGATTTTCAAGTAACAACAATTTATGTCAATGATTGTTTTGAAACGAGTGTTAAACAAATACAACTGGATTTAGAATTGAAATCGGGCTTTCAGAGAGTCAAAAGGGTTCAAATTACGTCATGTATTAGTATACCTAAAATCAAACTCTTTTCAGTTTTAGTATTAAAAATGTTATTGAATGAAGCTTTTAACAATATTTTCGCGTTTCAAATGGAAATCCCTCTGCTTGGAAATGGTAATTTTTCCGAGGTGTATAAATTCCAAAGGTTCAAGTTCAAAATCGCATTATGCTTGTGGCAACTGCCAATGCAACACATAAAGAAACGTTCTTTCCACACCTATCACGGTGATGTCACAGATGATGCAAGGGGCAATTCATCCACATCTCATGCAGAATATGCATCTTAAGGATGTTTATGGAAGCGGAATGAATCCATTAGACCTTTTCGGGGCAAAACTATGTCAAAACGAATTTTTGATGCATGGCTTGTTTGAAAAATTTTCATTGAGCTACCTTGTCATAAGCGTCCTAATTGCTATTCAGGAAAGCACTCCACGTTATTTTCCAAAGGAGGCACTTACAGCGCTAAGCTGTAAAAGAGTTCCAAAGTGTTATAAATGCTGCTAAGCATCTATAAAGTTCTTGTAACCTACTTACCTGCTTTGATTATTTTCATATGAGGTGACGTGGAGCCGAAGGTGTTTTCGCCCCCTAAATATTTATGAAAATGGTGGGGTCGGACGTAGGTAAATGAAATTGTGAATTGTACCAACATCTACAAATCGATGCGATTTTTAGAGAGAGGCGGAAAAGGAGTTTTCAATTGCCCAAAGTGCTTCATAAATTGTTTATCGCAATTTGCCGAAAATTGTTGTTCGGAAATCGTCATCATGCCGTTGTTTATTTGTGTCACCTCAATGGGGGGTGTGTGTGACTCCCGCAACCCTTGAAGAGTGTGGGTAGAAATCTTTACAAAATAAGCAGGAAATTTTCTTTGCAAGGATTACGTCCGCAACAATCAGTAAAAGCTGAAATTATCGAATTCATCACGGAAATAAGCTCATTAGGTGAAATTTGTTGGCATGGAGCAATTTTGACTTGGAGCTTCCCGCTCACCCACCTAATGGAGTCGCCGTGACCTAAGGGGCAACTAAAATACGAAAAAATACACACACACATAAAAATAAAAATAAAGAAAAAGCCTGGAAAGTAGGTCGCGTGCTGGTTTGGCTTAGTTACTGCGGTGTAAACCTTAAACCTTAGCGTGGTGATTTCAGATTTACATTTTCCTCAGGTTTTTCAAGCCGACAGAGGGTTGGAGGAGGTTGTGGCTCCGGCACTGCATAGGCAAAATAATCTCTCATACGTTGACATTTCTTTTTAGCTTTTCCGCTTTCGCAAATTAACTCCATGCTTCGGTGTGTCCATGGTTTATGTTTTTTACTGAAAATGAAACCTTGCAATTTAATTTTCCTTTGTAAATAAGAATTATAATTTTCTTGGAATTGTTCTGCTTTGCCTTAATGCGAGCTTTCTCAGCTTCAGTAAGGTTCTTTTTTTAATAAGATAAGCGAAACAATACGCTGGCGAATTCCTTCGAGCGAATGGCTTTAATTGTGAGATAACAGGTAAGTAGGGCATGCGAGACAGAGATCCAACATTCTTGCAAAGGAGACATACCTACCTATTTGGTATATACAAATACAATACTACATAATAGGGTACAGTACTACATATTCTACGTCCAAAGCACCTGATTTGATTTGACGGCACTGCTCTTACTTCTGTAGGGCTACTTGAGGGATCCTGGGGTGCAGAAATCACCAAGCGACAAAGGAAGCCCTCAAAACCAATAATAGGAAATGAGACCGCAAAATTGCAAAATCGATCGATGCGTAGAAGGGAAATCATATACAGTGCGGAAATATGATTTGCAATTAACTTCATGAATTGCTGAACGATTCAGTTAGTCTCTTTAAAGTCAACCAAACCGATAGAAAACCGAATTTAAGAGACCTAGTTACATAAGAAAAAAATACGATTTACCGGTATTTGCAGTTTCTCAAAGTGCATAATCTTGTAAACATTTCTTAGAAGTATAAATAATTAGATTAAAAGTGATGAATCTAAGTATATTTATTTGAGAAAATGTTGGGAAAAATAAGTTTTTCCAGAAATTTTGCTACACATTTTTCTCGAAATTATTGTTTTTAAAGTATCGTCATTGGTGAATAAGATATCTACCTTAGAAACTCATTTAATTCTATACTTTATATGCTTCTTTTATGAACAAACATATTAAAAATTTGTTTTCTTATATGAGCAGGAAAAAATAATGCAATAGGTAAAGCTAATTTTGCTCGTCTACCACTTTTCCATTTTTTAAAAATCTTTCATTCACTTTTATTTTATGTAATTAACTGTCGTTATAGTTGCTTATTTAATGTTATCCTAAGTAACGAAATTACAAAACATCATTCAGGCCTAAGTTAGTTAATTTTAACCAACCGCATTGCTTTTGTAGGTTTATAATAAATTTGCCACTTCTGTTTGTAAATAGCACAGCAAAACACGGTAAAATGTGTAAAGATGATTCAATTATGTCGTCCATATTCTCATTACTAACATTATCAGCATCTACTCTGATGAAATTACTGTTGCAACCACATAAAAGCCCTAGAGAGAAATTTACTCAGCCCACACCGATTTGGGGGTGGTTCACGACCATCGATGACACAATTTCAAAGCTTTATGAACGCAAAGTTCTTATAAATCAATTTTCTATTTCCTTTCTTGGCAGCCAATAAAATGATGATGGCGATATTTGAATCAATTTGGTTCATTAAATCAAAAATTGCATTATGAGTATGCGGTGAAAATTTTCGCTATGAAAATTCGTTTTTAAAATGTTGTTATTTTGTAAAACTTATTTCTCTTTAATTGAGAGTGTTTAATAAATTATGTAAACTTTAATATATATTGCTAAATATGTATCTAATTATTGAAAAGAAAAAAAATATAAATGTACATACATATATGTATATAATATATATACACACATTCATATACATATATTGATTATAATCAATTTTTGTGTGATAATGAAAATATCTTCTTATTTTGAAATGTTCGTATTCCAAATATGAAGACTTAAATTATATTGTTAGCCTAACTCGAGACGTAACTACAATTTCTCTATAGGACATAAATACAAGTTAGCATTAATTCCTCTGAATAGAAATATTGAAATTACATTATTTCGCGATTTTTATGAGTTTAGACATG
Source organism: Tolmerus cingulatus (assembly GCA_959613345.1). Taxonomy (NCBI): domain Eukaryota; kingdom Metazoa; phylum Arthropoda; class Insecta; order Diptera; family Asilidae; genus Tolmerus; species Tolmerus cingulatus. The sequence continues at coordinate 5,329,682 of OY390711.1, read as the reverse complement.
TCTAAAAATTATTAAATTTATATTTTCCTTAGAATGTTAGAAAGACAAAAGAGGATCAACCCGATATAATTTTCAATTTCAACGATTAAAAAGTACTAAACCAACTTCTCGCAACTGGGTGAACTTTAGAGGCTTCTGCAAAAGACTGCTGTCGTTAGGAGTTGTCTGTTAAAACCTCTAACAAAAGAAACAAATTTTTCGTTTTAGGCCTTGTGTTATATTGAAGTGGACACGAGGTAATTTTTAACTTTGGTCCGCTTTTGTGTAGGGCTATCCATGAAAAAAGTCTCTTAATTATTCGTTCCCTTCAACGAAATCCTTTTGTGCCATAAAAGTGCGGCACTTTCACCAAGTAATCTTCCCATTTGCTTCATTTAACTCAGAACCCCTTCCGTACTTATGAAATGAAAAACGTCAACCATCCTTAAAACTGTCCAACTTTTCGGAATCACTGAGGTCTGCAATAGAATTAAAGTATTTCCCACTGACCTAAATTTTTCCAAAACGAATTTGGGTTCAAAACACTCCGATTACCTTCAACATCAGGAGGAATCAGCAGAAAAACGGTCAGTCAGGTGGGGGTGGTAAACAGCAGGATTTTTGCTAAAAAAAAATATAACTTCTTTATGGACGAAATTAATTTTCCTTTTCATATGAAAGAAAAAGGGGTGTATCGAGGCTATTTCGGGGCCATATAATGCCTAGTCCTCACATCTTTCCACTATATTTATTTTAACCCAGTTCCCAGGGGTGCAATAAAGGGAAATACTGACCTATCCTTGCCTGTCCTACATATGCGGATTGCTTCCTTTGAAGGGTGAACCCTTATGAGGTTGGAATTAATGTGATTGCCCTAGTGGATACCGTAGTAAATCATTGAATAAAAGCCTCGAACTGTCTTAATGGGATCCGAAGGGTAACTTTGATATTGAGCACATCCCTTGCACACCGAAGTCTGTTAAGAGCATTTGTTTCACGGTAAATCCCCGCTAAGTGAATTGAGATATTTTCGTTGGCCATTCACCAAATTAAAGAGGACGTTTCCGGCTGCCGAAAAGTTTTTGGGATAAACAGTAAAAGAACCCATTCCATTGTCATTTTAAAATGGAAAATTCACCCAGTAGTTTCCAGATCAAATAAAAGTCAGAACTTATGTATATAATTTTGAAGTATCAGAATTACAAAATGAGTACGAGTAAGTAAGCTGCAATTAATTTGCAAAGTTTTAAAGCAGTTATTAAAACCATGTACCAATTCAAATGATAGAAAATAATTTGTCTCTGAAGGAAATTAAAACAAGCGATTTGTCTCAGTAATGTGTTGACATTATATTTATGTAATTTTTAATTACAAAAATTCAATCGTTTCGAATCATATTAATTGGTGGCTGTCCGATACGCCAATTAAAGTAAAGTAAATGTATAATTAACGCAATCACCCCGGGTTATAATGCCCGAGAAGAGAATTAACATCACATTTAGATTAAGCTAAATTTCTCGTAGGCAAATTAATCATATTCGTGAGAAAAGCGAGTACCGTCTTCACAAAGTAAATATTGGCCTACTTCGGAGGTGGGATCCGTGCCACGCTAAGATAAATGAGGTCTTTGCAGACGACGCGACGCGCTGCTGCAAGACAGTGTCTCTAAATGAAAATAAATTGCCATTTTTAATTAGACAATTGATCAAATCGACTTTTGTTTTACCTCTCCTTACAGCATGGATGCTAGGATGGTTGATGTGCAAGACGGTGCCGTACATCCAGGGAGTCTCGGTGGCTGCCTCCGTCTACAGCTTGATAGCCGTTTCGCTAGACAGGTAAGCAAAATTGTTACATAACTAAGATATCCCGTGGAATTTATGTTGCTGAAGTGTTTTGATGAGGTCCAAGTATGGAGCTAGTTAGCTTGTAACTGCGATTGCTATGCGCTAACTTGACAGCGCCGGCGGGCTAAGAACGTGACGAAAACAAATGTTCGACACTGCAGGCGCATTTCAGTGCTTCAGGTGAAATCCTCTACTCGAATCGGGTTTGCCGGGGTCACGTGTGAAATAATTATTTTTGAAAAACTGGGTCTACACTTGACATTACATCGAGCCGTCGTTATGCATTATTCGCGCTTTAATTTCGAGAGCATGCAGCTGACCGCCACGCATTGCGCCGGCCGCTTCAGAATCAATGACGGCCTTTGCGTACTTGTGGATTTTGCTAGCGTTTAAGGCTGTCGTTATTGGAGCCCATTAGTTATCGCCTTTTGCAAGCCTGAGTGAAAGTTTAAATTATATGTTAAATAAATAATTGAAACATTGAAGCCAACGCACATAACACGCTGTGCACTTGAATTGAATTGAATTGAATTGCTTGCTTATTTATTGCAAGTATAATAACTTTTGTAGTTATAATTTGCAAAAACAATTTGGTTTTTAAGCAATTGAGTCTAGTCTTCAAGCACATGTGATAAGAGCATTATTTTACTCATAAACACGAGCTGTAACATTTGAAAAAACAAAAAAAGAAACGAAAAAACCAAAAGAACATTTATTAACTTTTTGTGAAATAGCAACTCCATTTCGACTGACTTTAGAAACGTTAATAAAAGTACTTTAAAGTTAAAGAACTAAAGGTGGTAAGTAAGGCCATAAAATTTAAACATGAACAACAACTTAAATTTAAAAAAATTTTAATTTACTAATAAATTCATAGACAAATAAATTAATAAATATTTGTTATAGTCAAATTTTAATATTTTGATATATGCATTTTAAAACTGCTCCGTATGAGAATGATTTAAATTTAACCGAGATTAAAAAGTCGCATAAATAAATAGATATGTTTGCCCGTAATTGCTTAAAAATCAAATTGTTTTTTTATGGCTCAACGTAAAAGATTTTGAAAGTAATGCACTTACAAGTTTTTTATCTGCCTGTGACGAAATGTCTCTACTATCAAATAATACGTTAGGAATTAAATAGTAACTTTCTGCCTTATTTGCTTTAAACACAGTAAATAATTTTAATTTCCTTCTTTCGATTTATTATGCTTTTATACAAGTGGAATGAAGTTTAAGCTACGTATTAAAAAGTGCTGTATTTAATTTAAACAATTCAAGAAAAAATGAAATTTTTCGAAATATTACAAAAGAAAATCATTCACCTTCAATGAGAAATGTAAGAAATTCAATTGCATGTACGTAGGTGGACAGTATTTCTGGAGACCAAGGTTCTGGTTTGGCACCTTCCTGGTAAATAATAAAGAGTTAGCAAAACCTGACAAAGCGGTCGTGAATGAACTGCTTTTCTTTACGTTATAACTAATCAGATTGCATGTAATTTAGATTTTTAACTTGCCTACTTGAATATTCAAGACCATTTCCTTGGCTTACCGATATCGCAGCGGACTCAGGTAGTACAATCACTCAATGGTCAGTCGCTCGGCGTAAGCGCATTTATAATGAAGTTCGAAATTCGCCTCGGGTGGAGATTGGATCTATTGCCTCCGCTACCGTCTTATTTTACCTGCATAAAAACTTATCAATATAAATAACTAGCTTTATAATTATGCAGCAATGGCAATATGTAATATTTCTCTAGGACGGACAAATTACAATGGCACAATCAAAATTATCGCCAGAACATGAATGTGAGTTAGGAATCATGCCTCGATTAGGTTCTGTAAGTGCAAATTTTATTAACTCAAGCGTGAAAATAATGAGAGTGTATTATGAAAATGGTACAGCTTTAACCCTTCACCTTTAGCAATTTAAAGGTCAAGACTTATCATCGTCAAGTGCATAAATCAAGGTACTTTTTGTGCAGATGACAAATCGCTTGGCCCATATATTCTGCCCGAATTATCTTGATGAATTCGAACAAATTTTTCCTTCCTGGTTCTATTTCCGCACAAATAAGGTGGGATAATACCCAAACAAATTTTTATAGCATTAACAAATTTCGGTTCCTAGATAAGTTACTGTGGCTGGCCCTTTTTAGCCGCGTTCCGACTAGGGCAGACGAGTGGGTTATTTATAGAGCATGTCACCTCCCGATCGACCAAGGTAAGAAAGGAAAATTCAACTGCCTTCCTAGATATGTGCATAATGCGAGAAGAGAATTTGTTATGACAGCTGTGACCTAAATAAGGGCGAAGGGCTAAAAGTGTCCTGCAAACTTCCTATTTGGCCCGAATATCTGTGAAGGACAATGAAAACGACGAGGGAATTTTTATGAGAAAATCTCCTAAAACTTAGGCATGGAAATCTCATTTCTTACCTCGATAACTTATCAAAGTCATAAGTCGTGGCCAAAGTTTTTACTCGTTGAGGACTTGGTCGACGCATGGTACAATATGTGTAAATATACCATACATATACCATATAGATACATATGCAAAAGTAAAAAAGAAATGAAACAATAATCACGTCCGGAAGCACCCCAATATGTGCAAAACTTTGTTTTGTACATATCAAATTTGGTCGCGTGGCCTTCATACTTCTTTTGCATGTTTTACTATTGCTAATGCGGAATTATTTATTAGGACGCAAACGGGCAACTTTCTCTTGCAGATGAGTCATTTCATTTGACCATTTCTTCTATATCTAGACTCCATATAATATTCTCCACTTTATTAACTCTCGCATTTGATTACCAGGGCAGTAGAAGTTAGATTTGAGTTATATGAATATATACTAAACACATTCGTAGTAGATAGACACAATTTTACTACGATTTTTAATGAGATTTAATTTCTCTGAAATCAATGGCAGTAAATGATTTGATTAACAAAACCAAAGTTAAATTATGATATTTCAAAGAACATATAAATATACAATAGACAATTTAAATAGAGAGACAAAAAGTCATCTATTTTGAGTAAAGCAACTAAATCTAACGATAGTTTTGGCTAACAAGCCAACTAAACGGAGCAAATTGAGGTGAGGTCCTCTTAAAGATTTTGATAAAAGTTTGTAAGAGTATTTGAGTCAAAAGCGGCAAATAGGTAAACAAACAAATATTTGTTTTGTAAATCACTTATACTTCTTATAAGATATTTAACTTTGTACTTTTGCAAATTCACATTTTGCCGTCACGTTTTTGTCCCCATTCACATAAAGTTTCGTTGCTTATTGTTTAAATATCTTAAATTATGGACATTTTTACATATTCATTCGAACACAGTTTTCAAGAATCATTAAAATTAGAGCTACCTAAATATATATTTGACTTATCGACGAACGGGCACGGACATGTCTTATAAAATTACAGATCGAAGTAAAGTAACAAAATGTATTATATTGCAGTAGAAATAGTAAAATATTATAAAGCAACACATCTTTAAGTAAATAATCTGGTATTTTAAAATTACATATTTTCTGCTATGTACATACATTTATTATATTGTATATCGAGTGAGGAATGACAAATTGCTTTTTTCATGTCTTTATAATAAATTGAAGATTTTAAGTTTTAAAATTATAATTTTTGGAATATTCTAAATAGAACTGATAATGATTATCACAAAGTAATGCAATGGGTACCAGTTTTAAACAAGTTTTAATAATTTCTATGGAACTTGCCTAAAACAAAAACCAAAAGTAGACTTAGTCAATTATGCTGCCACTCCTTTTCAACATGTTCGTTGAGAAATTTACTCCCTAAAGGTTTTAGATAAACAACCCCAAGTTGAATGTTCGCAGTAAGTGACCTGTTTGCCTTGATACCCAAATTCGTGTTTCTTAAGCATACCAGAAACACTTTAGATGTCACTGAACTTCGAAAGGGAGAAGAATGGTTCAGCGTGCTGTGGTCAGATAATTTATTATGGGGCCAATCTCTAAGACAACTAGCATATCTAGCGGGAGACTTAATTATAAAATATTTTGTTAAAAGTGCTACCCTTGCCTAAGTAGCTACACAAAATCTGATCGCGTTCCACTCAAAACTCATCCAAAGGATACAATTTAATTCGCTAGGCGTTCGCTGTCGTCAATTTAAATGAGTCTGCGATATTCCCACGATTAAGATTTCTAAGAAAGTGTCCAAGTACCCACAATTCCCGTCACCACCCCCGTCTCGGAGATCTCCAAAGTGGGAAACTTTTCTACATCATCAGCGCGTTTGGAGATGATTCGTAGAAGCTACTACAATAAAGAGGTTATCGCGTCGTGATGTCTGGCCAAAAAGGACAAGACGGAAAAATGAATCGGGAGAGAAACTGCCCCGAGCCCCTTTCCGTCGCAAGGACAAATATGATTGCAACATTGATATTGCGAATTGAGAACGAATAGTTCTTCAAGAGAACTATTGACAGGTCCAACAGACTGGACATGGCATAAACGTCCTTCAAGGACTGATTCCATACCCGCAATGCATGGCTCGTCGACTCGGATCTGGAAAATTGAAAACTTTTTGAAATGCTGCCGATTCTTTCGCAAATCACAAAGGAAACCACTATACGAAGAATTGGAAGCGACAGCACAAACTTACAATTTCACAAGCTCAAACAGAAACTGTAAGTACACCCGCTGCTGGGGATAATACAGTATTTATTAGATGGTATTACTTGCGAAATTGAATTAGAATTTGTGAGCTTTGGGACTAAAGCGATTATCCGCCATCTGGATATTGTGCGATGGTCTTTTCCTTAGAAGGTGTCTACCTAAGATTATATCGATCCCGGACGGCCCGGCAGAAGCCTGGGTAAGCTCCCCGGGAATATGGAGCTCATATGAAAGGCGGATGGGCAACCAAAAATATGGGAATACCGAGTCAGTGGTACATATCTGGTACTTCGTTTGCACCATTGGAAGCCACTGCCATCGCAGAGATTGGTTAAAAATTAATTACTCGGTCGAAGAAAGCTGCCGGGCTGAAAGACCGCAGTTGCCGGAGAACGAGTTCTTAATCAAAATTATCAGGATAACCGATGTAAATGGCTGCTTTGAGTCGACAGCGGCTGAATATCTTTCGGACATTAATGATCCAACTGGCGCACAGAGCATATGTCCTATTCCCAAAGAATCATTATGAATTTTTGAAGGACGTACATTCAGCTGATGTGAGAGTTCAGTTTTCAAACTCTTGACACTGAAAGTTACATAATTCACAGTGCTTTCATCCCAGAGTCTGAATGTTTTATAGTCGGATGCTCTGGTGTGAATTACTATAAAAACTCAGACGAGTTACCATGAAAAACATGAATAGCGTGCACTTGTTCAATGTGTTTCAGGGATGAACTAAAGTGCCGCGCTGAGCTTTAGCTGTAGAAGATTTTTCACTTTGTGATAGAGTGTGTTTTATTTGTACTTTTCAAATATTTCCCTTATTTCAACCAAAAACAGCAAATACTCCATTTTTGCTCAAGCACATGTACATAGGTTGATGTAGAGGGCTTAAACATTATGGAAACTATATTTTTAGGACGATGAAGGTAAATCTGAATCAGATTTGAAATCGTTAAATTTTTCGAGAATAAATTAAATATCTTGCACAAACTCTGGCAAAATATAAAAATGTCAGCTTGAAAAAATGATAAATCAAATAAATTTAGAGTTAAGTTGCCTTTGCTTACATTTATGTAGATTTAAAAATCTTTATTTCATAACAACCAAGATATTTTTTATATTGATTGGCATTTTAATTGCTACAGAGAACATTAGCGATAACCTGATTTAGAGGACAACGAAATATTTGAGAACTTCTCCTTTCAATTTGAAATGGAAATTCAAAATGCATTTTTATTTAAAATTCATAGACCGAGAAATATCGAGCACAAGCTTTGAATTCGTTTTTCTTTAAAACCCTTTTGGTTTATTGAAGAGGGCTTACAAGATAGAGAAAAAGCAATTCAAACAAATTTGACGCTATTCATTTTAAAAGAAGTTTTATTTATATTTACGATACTTCGTATTTTCAAAGAAGTTTAATTTAAACAATTATGCAATTCTCCTGAAACATTTAAAATTCTAAGTTTCTTGAAATTGAAGGCTATGTTTGCATTCCAATAAGATACAGGAAATATTTGAATTTTGATTTTTTTAATACACCCCACCTTGTTTACTCTTTGATGGGACATTTGTTTTCAAAAATATGTTTTATTTATGTTAAAACATTTGCATTCGAATCCCTAACTTAAAACTTATTAATTCTTAAATAATCAGAAAAAGTCGTTTCAATGAACATAATATACAAAAATATATTAATTTGTCTAATATTATAATAGATATACAAATTTACCTATAAGCGTTTTAAAGTTTAAAATAACCTTTCTGAAAGTGATATCAATTACATATCTATTTTTAATAGGGAATCTCGTCCCACTAAATTGCTATTCGCCTTTTGTTGAATATTTTTATCATGGAATATTTTTGATGGGTTCTTTTAATAGCTGACCTCTTTACGCGGAGACGTGTCATATTTTTGACTTCAAGTAAAATTCTTTAATATACGGATTTCCATTTAAATCTGTGAATTTATAGAGCTGGAAATCTTGAAAAGTAATAACTAGTATCAAGGTATATCTGCAAGGATGAAGTAAACTCATTAATTTGACGGCACAAATCTTCCGCGTGCTTTTTAGAGCGCGACAACTTTATTAAGGCGATTGAAGGATGGCACCATAGCAGCAAGAAGGCAAACGTGATACGAAATACTCGTAGCAAAAAGAAAAATATTCCGTAAGAAATACCATCCTACGTAACTTAATACGGAAAGAAGTAAATGCAAAATCGAGTTTTCTCACATTTCAATTGAGCCCATCCTTGAAATCAGTCTATAAATAGACTAGCATCCCCTTCGATTCTAGGGGTTCATACCTCGTAAGACGTGAGGGCGTCTTAATTAAGTACCTTGACGAAATGCACCAGCCACCGCAGCCTCATAAATCAGCCGGTCCGATCTTCTGCTGATTCCCCGTGGCACAAGTGACAAATTGCGTAGGATCTTATTAAATCTTCGGCCGATACTTGAAATGGCGTGTGATAAAGGAGCGTGTCCTCAAAACGCTCTTAGTGGAGCATTTCCCGCCCATTTAAATTTGTTTCGGGAAGATTGAAAGCTTTGCGGAGAGGCTTCATTCTGGTGCACAATTAACCAAGACACAACTAGGTCACGGCAAAGCAATCTCGGGAGCATCAATCAATTGTTTCGACCCTTAGAATGATAAATACTCCTTAATCAGACAGTGAAGGATTCCTCTGACGAAATTTTTGAGAATAGGCTTGATGAAACAACTGGCTCATCCCTTTTACCTTAATTCGATTTCTGGAGAATCCCGCTGCTGTGCCAGCATAACCTTGGACTTTCATCGGGAACAATTTCGCTTGTTACAACTTCAGAACTATGAGGACGCCGCGCCGGGTGTCTGCAAGGACACGGCCGAAAATCATAATTTCGGGCGAGAACAATTTCCCTATTTTTGTGCTCGAATTTACTCTGGGAATTTGCGCGGCGTCGACGAATAAATCAATTTGTACTTTCACCTACCGCCAATGCAAATCGTAACGAAATTCCTCTGTCTCCAGGAATTTTTACATAGAAATTCCAATCAGATTTTTTTGGGAGTCGAAAGACGAAGGAAGAATGAACATAGCAAAACTTGGGCGTGAAGGCACCCGAATGTTTTATAGGAAGAATATCGCTTGGAAGGTATTCAGGGAATCCTCCTCTGCAGCTGTTGCTTTCTGCAAAGAGTCCAAGGAGGATGGGAGTATTTGAAGCGTGTTCCTCTGGAGCTTATTATTGACGGGAATTTAAATGCTGGCGACGTTCTATGCCAGAAAAAAAAAACAAAAAAAAAGCCGACAGGTCTTTTGCTGGGCGGGGGTGGAACTTTTGCAAAATTCATACGATTGGCGGAATGAGGGGTCCCTTGAAATGTGCAGCTAAATTAGATTTTTCTTGAAAAGTATTTCCAAACTTACTTGATTTTCTTCCTTCTAATGCTTTTCTGAAACAGAATGGTCGTAATCATGTATACAGTTAAAACAAAATCTACCTCATTAATTACTTAAATTTAGAATATTTAATAGGGGACAGGACAATATAAAAATCTCCTATTTGTTACTTTTAATCAATTTATTACACTGACACTCTTACGTCATGCCTTCTTGTTCTGACGTTATTTCATTGCTCAATTTTCAAATGTTTAAACAAGATAAAGCTTCAAAAACAGTGGCGTAAGTCAACTAACTTTAACGGAGTTATAGGTAAGTTATATGATTTTAATGTTAATTCAGATTTTGAAAACTGGTGACTTACACCACTATGATTCTCAATGGGTTATACTTTTTGAGGAACATTAAGGCATTGCGACTTTTTAAAATTACTACAGTAACTCTTCAATCATTATTTGATTTGGCAACTGCTCGGTTTGTTATGGGACTGTTAAAATCAGTTTAATCACTTATAAAATCTTGAAAATGTTATTTAGTTATCGAATGGTGGATATAACCCTCATTAGTTCGCTACATATAGGTATTCATGTTTTGTAGTAATGCAAAAATATTCCACCTTATGCGTAATGGAAATTAAATGTTTCGCACCGTTTTATTAAGTAACATGAAAACCTAACCTGCATTATTAAACAGGGTAGTTTAAAATGCAAACACCATATTATTTACGTTACCTACCTAAGCACATCACTTTTTTCTTCCACTGAAAGTGGGTCATGCAAAAGGAAGAAAAAAAATCGAGTTCCGCTTAAACAATCATAACATTACATTACCCCACGGCCATGCACACCATAAAGTTTTTATAAATGTTTGATCAAAATCAAGCCTGTTCATTAAAGCATTCAACTTGCCATTAATTACTGGCAAAAACAACTTCAGAGCCCACAAGCTATTTAGCGAATTTCTGCGTTAGACATCACATCTAAAGTATCTGCTCTTTCGTGCTACGCCAGGCATTCTGACCCTTTTTCTCACTCCTCCTAAATCCTTTGAGTTTGAACATTTTTACCCTCTGGAAAATTTCATGAGAAAATTAATTTGCTAAAGGGAAAAAGATACTCTCAGTTAAAGATGAACATTTTATTTTAGATTGAAGTAAAAATATATACTTAACTGAATTTTTAAGAAAGAGTTATTGAAATTTTAAATAGAATTTTTGAAGACGTTAAAGTTTTTCAAATGGGATTCATGCGGATTATCACACTCCTACTTAAAGCATGTATTAAAAAGTTTTTGATGTACTATTATGCCATACATACATATGTGTGTACGTGGAGCTACGATATTTCTAAAATTAAAAATATTTCATATATCTAGACTAATATTAAAAAGACGTAAAGTTTGTAAGTTATGACGTAAGAGGCAATCTCCGAAACTACTCTTTCGATTTCAAAATTTCTTTCACCAATATTTGGAATGGACCTTCAGAGTGGACATAGGCTGAATATTATCCGGTTAAAATTAAAGGGATTTTCGTAGAGCATAATTTTGCAAACCTAAGTCCACTTTGAGTACTGCTCCATAAATATAGAAATAAAATAACTTTTCCACTACAGTATTAACAATTTTCCTCATGATATGTTAATGACGCACATAATGTACATATAAATACCTTTGTATTTATTTAAAATAAGTTGAAGGAGCAGTTTATGTGCAAAATTTCTCCTTTCTATACTAGAAATTGGTTAAACGTAGCTTGGAATGTTTTTTATTATTTTAATATTGTTTGAATGGGGGTTTGGCTGCTTACAGATTTCTTACATAATATACAATACAAACCAACAGTATTTATTATGACTATGTTCCTTGTGTTTTAGTAAGTAATATAAATATAGTATAGTAACATTGCTCTTCATTTCATTTCTGATTAATAATATTCAGTTATACTTACTACATATGTATAAAAGTTAAGAATAAAAAAAGCTACCTTGTTAGAAAACAATATACTATTTGAAGTGCAATACTATTATTTTAAATTGCGTATTAAAATGAACTCTCTGGCTAATCTTGTGTAACTCTTGTAGCTATTAGGTAAAAAGCATAGACTACTTAGACGAAAAATATGTATACATGTGAACGAAAGACAAATAAAAAAGCGAAACTATTTCAAGTGAAATTTAAATGTTTTTACCCGGAAGGTCACGGCCATATGAGGGGGCGTTATTAAGAAGTCGACCTGTTATGCAACAATGTCTCCTCAGGGTGACAAGCGAAACCTTAACTTTGAGAAAGATTAACACGCCGAACACGCAATTTTCTGAACCTCATCCGAAGAAATCAGCAGAAGTTGGCGACGACTACTGCCTACAGCTTACGCTGGTACCTTCCGCACGTATCCACGTAAAGCACTCTCTGGCGACAGTTTACCTTATCACGGTCTCATTAAATCACCATCTGGGGAGCAGCCCATATGTGTACCATTTGCAAGAAGATGACCTTGGAAACTTTTTGATTGATTCCAATTAAACTTTACTATAGTGTGGAAGTAGCTAAGAGCTCCCGAAGTCGAGGATTTGCATTTTAATAAGAATTCAATTTTCGGTAGCTGCTCCACCGTGGAGCTCTCTCTGCGCCTACGAGGCACGTTCCCCGCACCCATCGGTTTCGGAGCTGCGGAAACTTTGGGGTTCCTCCACATGCACATTCCGCCGCGCCCATGGGTTGTGGGTCGGCTGTTGGCGCTCCAGTAACAAGCTGTTTCAGCTGATTGAGGGGGGAGTTCATGATTCAATTTTTATTGGGTCAATAGATTTTCGAGTGACCTAGATTGCCTCAAGGAGTAATCAGTCATAACAAAAGTATCATGTTGCCGAGATTTAGCTTCATCAATGTCAGTTAAATCACAGCCGAACGTCAGCCTTCAATAGGTGACCCCGCCACTTTAATCCATATGTCAATTTGATTGAAGATTTCTGGGATAGGATTTGGTGGAAAAGAAAAACTTCAGATAACTAAGGTAATCTCACTCACAAGAAATTTAGCACAAGGACGACTTGGCGTCACTTACAAACTTTAGGGATTCTTGGAAAAGATAGCAAACTTTGACTTGACACCACCCCGATTCGTCTAAAATAACTCACCTGATACTTCAATTTTAATTACTTCTTTCTAAACATTTACTCTCGCAAGGCAAAATTAAATTAACGCTGCTCACAATCATCCCAACACATCCATTAGAACTTCAATTTTTTGTTTCAAATCTTTTGAAAGTAAAATATTTACCGAATCATTCCGCAGTTGTTTTTCCTGCCTCCAAAATTCGGTGAAATTTCTTTAGATGGAATTCCTTTGATTTTGGTTTTGCCAAAATTTCACTCAAAGGGAGAACGAAGGTAAGCATTCCAGTCGATGAGAAACATTTAAGGACATGCAAAGAACCATGAAACCTAACGCAGCAACACAAATAAATACCTTCCTACATTCTCAGAATTCTTAGCTTCATTTTAGCTAGTCCTTGTTCACAAAGTATCTCCCCAATCTTTCTGGGAAGGATCTATTAGGCAAATAATAATAATAATAGATGAAATGTTATGGGGTCTCTTCGAATTTAAATTACATATTTTATAATGTCGTCTGTTTCTAAAAGTCCACTAGTATACAATTCTGTACTTGCTGTAACCTTTTGTATTTCTGTTTTAATATCTAAATATTGTTATATAAGTGCACTAAAGCGATTTTTCAAATTTTAAAAGTCAAAATTCTTCATTCTTCCCAATTTCTCAGCCTGAAGTTTGAAATTTTACAATTCGACGTTGGCAGTTTATTTTGTTTGTTTCATATTTGTGAAAATTTTTTCCATCTACTTTTTATCGAGCGTACGAATATGAATGTGGCTCTTTTATGTACATATATAATATATGTATGTATGGTACATCGCATAAATTAATAGGATTGTTAATTCTTTAGTGAAACGTTCAAAAGATAGACCTTTTTAGGCTTTAGTTAACCCAGCTTAGTTTAATTACTCTATTTCTAACCGGAAGGACGCTTACTTTGCCCTTGGAGATTCGATTTTGTCAATTCATCTCATTCAGTCTAGCAAGCTTAGAAAGCGATAATAAACAGGCCAAGGCCAGTTCTTATGTGATTAAGTTAAACCTACTGCAACGTAGTCACATATTAAACATCTTTTGCACTAAATACCAAGCCCTAATGTTTTTATCCCTAATGTATAATGAACCCTTGCGCACCGCAGTCCTCAATTCATCCTTTATAATTTTCCGAGCCGTTGAGCAATGTTTTTCAGGTAATAAGAAATTGAAAACGTGCTAATCTTGGCATCAACATCTCATGGAAGAGAAATAAATCTTTCCGAAGCACACTACCTTAAGGTGCTTCGACACCAATTTGTCAGAGGAAGTGTCTTTTTCTATGGCAATATATTTTGCACCTCCCACACAGATGACATCTGTTAAAGGTTGGCCTGGCCTCCTGCTACAGGAATCTCAAAAGAAAATAATCCTTAGGGCAGTGCTAACCATTAGTGATGAAAATGCTCCTTTTCTTGCGAAGTCTTACAACCCATAAAGGACTTCCGGGAGATCGAATCAAAACCCAAATGCGTCAAAGATAATTACCATGAAGCGATAAGTTTTGGGGTCAGATCTGCCTGTTTCGGCCTGCCGTATCCGAGTCGGCTTCCCAGACGAAAGGTTGTGGGTGGGTGAGAGTAATTAGAACAAAAGTACTGATGAAATGTGTGCTCAGGGAGTGATTAGTGGATGAGCGTTGGTGTCCCTTCGATTTTAATAACAAGCCCGAAAGTGTGGGGCGAATTAAATCGGACGGAAACTACTATTCCGAGTGCCAGTATTTGCCGAAGTGAGCCATTAAAGGCTCCCATGCGGGCATAACAGGCGGGATTAAATTGATTAGAGAGCAACCTGCAAAAATACCCAACTGCTGCTATAAATCCTCCCCTTAATGTTGAAACTGACAAGTATAGTAAAGGTTAACTGTTTTTTCTATATCCGAAAATCTTCCCTTTAACCGTAAAGACGTCGTATGTTGTTTTGATCCCACCTGAATAATGGAGCTCGGAACTGCAGTCACAAAGTAATAAAATCGAATCAAATTCTTCCATTTCGATGCGAAATTCAAACGAGCAGGAGCCAATTGACTCAAAATCCCTTTGTCATGGTAATGGAAGCATGTTGCTTCTGGAACATAACGACGGCATTGAGTTTCGAAAGAGTCGCGCGCCGAGAGTCTATATTTTTTTTATATACATACATATGTATATTTCTTATTTCCCAGCGAATTTTTGATGACTTAAGATTATTGCAGATCTCGCGAGAATCAGGCCAAGGCTAGAAAATCTCCTACAAAAGCATCAAATCACATTCGTTGCATGTCCTTGTCCTCTCGGCAGTATTAAACGCAATTTCTGGTATTGATACGTTAAAGTTATTGGTTATGCTAAGCAGATAATAAAAAAAATTCTATAGAGCAATTTTCAGAACAAGAATGAATCTTCTGGCTTTCAAACGCACTTGTGGTAATAAACCATATCGCGGAGGCAGTCGCCCCCAGAAATTAAGGATTAAGACTGTGGCGTGGCGAAAAAATCTCACAAATGCTACATCTGGTTTATAGACGTATATTCACAGTATGTATTATATGTTGGAGCTATGGCTCCCTGGATGCTGCTAGTTATCCTTTTTCATACACATCCCATACACATTCTAGATATTTTGAAATTATCGGTCACTCACCCGTTGCCCAAACTTCGACTTCATCTTTCAATTTGAACACATAAATTTATCTGTGAATTGGTTGCTATAAATTTCTAGCTCCACTCCTAGCTAACAGAAACGAATTTATGTTCCGCCTTACTTCTTATAATACTTTCAATTTTATCTGATTTACACGAGGCACTCATAGGCAAAAATGGTGAGTAGTACCTTTATAACGGCGCCATTTAGAAGGGTTGATTTGATAAAAGTTGGAATTTGCAAAAAGGATATTGATCATATAATAAATAATAGCAACCATTTTAATGTTTTGTTTTGAGTATTGCAAAATAAGCCTATTTATTACAGGGATCCAGTTTATATTGTGGAAAGTACGGCGACCTTGGTTTGTCATATTAAATGGAAAATGTAATTTAAAATCTAGTTACAAATCATCCGCATAGGTACGTATATGAATATAATACATACGTGAACAATCGGAATAAGCAAAAGTGCTGCATTCGTATATGGAATAAATACGAAAGGTTTATGAGCGCATGTAACAGAGGGTAAGGGTTTTGTGCATATTTTATGAAAGTTACACTTTAACGCCTCAAAATTTACACTTAGATTGCTTGAACAATCATACATAGTCTTATATATTTCAATATGACGAATATCAAAATCATATAATATATATAAATTATATTACAGTTGATTAATTTTTTCTCCAACTTTGAAAAAAAAAGAGTTTTTGCATTTTTAACGTAATTTTTGAAAAAGTTGGTTGTGTACTGCTTTTAATTTATCATAGTTATTTCTTTAATGTTATGTTTAAAACTTTGTAATGCTAAGTTTATTGCTTTTTATACTAAAAGCGAGTCAAACAGTAAGTGCAATCAGTCTTACGCTATTATATTTAAATTTTAATAGATATTGAAGAAATAATATATATTTATATCTGCTATACGTACTAACATATTATATTTATGACTTAATTGTAGAATATACTCCTTTGTGGAACCTTGGTCTGGAGAAATCTTAAAGGGATCTCATAATACTCTTGGAGCCTACCTGCTGTCTTACATGCCATAGCCAGTATACACCAAAACAAGTCTGTCACATCCATCATATTTACGGCTAGATACTTTAACTGCCGGAAAACATATTTGCTGCTCGAATTATTGCCCAAATAGCCTTGGGAGTCCTTCCTTGCATTGCGAAAATAAATATCATAACGAAACTTCATCTGCTTCGTGAAATTTCGCCGAAACGTTATTAGTTTTATGAAATACCTACTATATTTACATTGAGCTTGTTTTCGCAAAAGGAAATTCGAGCAACTGGGAAATATGTAGTTATTTGTGTACATTTCTAAGGGCACCAGTATTTATTAATAAACAGCGACTGGATTTACAGCGAATCTTATTGCGCTTTTTGGTTTCGTAAATTAAAACGCTTTTGGCCTCCAAAATCATCTCGAATTTTCATTAGCCTCTACCATACACGAAGTTTTCAATGAACTCTCCCTACGAAGCTCATAAAATTCAAAATGAATGCCATAGACCAGTTTTCCGGAGGCGGTTTTATGTGTTTACAATTTGTCATTCCGCTGAAATACATTTTCTCATTAAAACTGATGTAGCTGTTTTTGGTGCTTTATGTGTACAAGGCACTTTACGTTGCAATGAAATGAAAATGTGACAAAGTTGATTTTGTATTTTTCTAGGTTTACCGCCTTTTTTTGATTAAACCCATTCAAACAGAATCTTGTCGATTTTCACATTATTTTTCAGAGAAAATTAGGTATTAATTGAATGGTGATGCAAATGATTTTATTTTAGAGTGTTGGTTAGTTGGTGAAGTTACTCCAAAAATGATGGTTATCATCGTTAAAACTGCAGGAACTCTTTCACTATTCTTTATTTCATTACCAATAAAATTCATTTCCTAGATTTTCAATTTTTTAAAACCTTTATGAGAAAAATAAAAGGGATGCAGTTGGGGGATACCATATTCGTTTATGTTTTGTGAAGAAAACAATCAATGAAAACGATGGTAGTCTAAAATATCTAGCTTGTTTTTTAATGAATAGGTACCTATAAACATAATTGGGCAATTAAAAAGAGATTGCAAATTTCATTTTTCTCATTTCTTTGTTGGCTTTTACTAGATACCGCAATTGTGATAATAAATACATAAAGATATGAGAATGGAAAAAATCAAAAATAATAAATCAAAATGATAACCCATCAATATTAATTGAAAAAAATTCTCTTTGTAATAGGAGCTTTTTATAACTTCGAATTTTGGATTCACAGTATTCAGCAATCATATTTTTATTGAAAAAATACCTGCAGGAGAGGGACGCTTCAGTTGCCATTTAATTTGAATGATATTTATATAATCGCCTTTTTGCAAAACAAGCCATACGTTTTTACAATAAATATGAAAGCATTTTAAATCGGAGAAAATTATTAAAATCTATTATAAGTGTTGCATTTGGAATGTATGTTATAAAAATATTTCTGCCAATTTCAGTTTTAAACTAGAAAAATATCTCTAGAAGTGAGAATTCTAATTAATTTCTTTTACATTATTAAAGATACAGAAGCCAAATCTAATTAAAATTCTGAATATTGACAAATTTGTTCAAGTTGCATTTTCATAAAAAGCTTTTAAAAGAAACATTCCCTTCGTATTGAATTACACTGAAAATATCACGCGCCATATGGGCCCCGCTCCCGAGAGCGCTAATTAATAGGATATAAATTTAAGTTTTTGTATTCTATTATAAATAAATAAATAATAAATAAATAAATGAAAATATCACTTTTTGATTTATGAATATGTTTGTATATTTAAAGATTGATAAGATTCTTAATAATATGAGTTTTCCGCAGTTCGTAACACAACACAAATTACATACATAGTTTAATATCTATAATACACATTCTCTTCCGCCACAACTGTTTACCGTCTTTAAGGTAATTCAATTATATAATATTTTAAGCCACAAATCGGATAGACCACGCCATCAGTTAAAAAAGAACCAAAACTGAATTGCAGGGGAACATTTTAAAATGTTACCGACGATTTTCACTGTCTCGCATGGTTCAGTTAAACATGGATTGCAGTCAATTCAACTGCATAATTAATTGAAGTCTCATTACATTTAAATATTCTGCAGTCGATTGCGCAATATTTTACCGAAAATGCCGAAACCGTGCATCATACAGATGTTGAGTATCATCGACGTTTCAAGATCTTTAAAGTGTCTTAAGAAACGCAGTCGAGTCAATGTACTTGAGATATTTGTTAAGAAACAATTTTTTTCTTGGCATTGAATAATAAATTGTGCTCTTTAAGCCTCTTCGAAGAACACCTCTTTGCTCGGTGTGACATGCTTCATAAATAGTTGCGTTGCTCTGAAAATTTAATATCTCAATTTTTGTGATTAATGGTTTCATTATGGCTCGTTATCCTAATTTTATAAAAACACCATCGCAGCGCTTTAGTTACTAAGCCACAGAGGAGTTTATTGATTGAGAGTCTGAATTAACCCCTTCGGTTGAATGCTTCACGCTCTTTTCGAAGGAACAGATAAACACACAAACGTTTTAGCTTTCTTTGATGTGATTTTGAATCCGATAACGATGCGTTCTTGGGTTGTCTGATAAATCTTGAGTTGTCGCCCCAAACCAGTCGCTCCTCCTAGAGTGCGGTGTGGGTGGAGCTGATCCAGTGCTGGGACTGAATATTTTATAAATGTAATAATTTCCGCAGAAGAACCTTAACTTTATGAAGCCTTTTCCAAGGGTGCAACTCTTTTTCCGGTGCTGAGGAAATAAGGAAATTGTAGCGAACGGAAATTTTCAATGAAATTTCGATTTTATGTTCTGTCGGGGGAGTTTGTTGCTTTATTGTGGTAATTTGTTCTAATATTTTCCTCCTCTGAAATGTCCTATTTTGCTATGACCTACTTTTTAAATGGCTTCGATTTGTATATGATACATCAACCTTGAAGACACTTTTTCATCATTGATCAATTTTTGGGCCACCGTGCGTTGCGAGCAAGTCCACCCTCTGTAGTCTTTCGTCTTTCATAATTACATGACGCAGAGAAATTGATGAGATGCAAATTTGATTGATTTATTTTTTGCAAAAATTTTCATGCCAACTAGAGGAAGATGAGGAGAGGGATTGGCAATTTTAAACTTTTGTCTTGTTCACGATTTGAAAGGGAAGTATTACTTAGTTGATTTCATGTTTCCAGTAAGGTGAAAAGAGAAAGGCACTTCTAAATGAATTCAGGAAAGCATTTTAGGGTGATTTCCAAAAATTACACCTAGCAGGCTTCATTCTCGAGCGTTTTCCCTTCGAGTACCGGGACGCCGCTGTAGCAAATGAAGCGGCTAAACTTCAAAAGGAAACTGAAAATGTATTAGAACATTTGCCATTGGTTAGGAGCTTTAAAGACTTTTAAAGTATGGTTTTATTCATATTCTTTTATTTTAAATATTTCTTATCAAATTAAAGCCCTCAGTTAAAATAACCAAATAACAGTTACTCCAATTTAAATAAATGTAGAGTAATATGTAACTTATATTTGGTAATACGTAATTTCGGTTTGTTCTCTCAATTACACTAATGTTTAGAAAAATTCATTTAGACTAGAAGTAGAACTTGGCTTTTCTGTATTCTGCTATGGAGATTAATAATGTTGACATTTTTAATTCATCTTTCCTGCTTTTGAAGAGTTGTATAATTTTATATTAACTAATTACTCAGTAAATTTGTTGGGATTTCATTAAAACTAGAACTACCAAGATTGGTCAATTTCTTTCTTGATTGATTTATAATTTTTAAAGTCATAGGTAAAGATCAATGCCAGCATTTACTAAGATTCAAAATTACGACATCTTCAAAAATCGTTTTCAATTCATGATTATTAATCCAAATTTGAAAGTATATTATAAATATTAAAGGGACAGAAATTGAGTGAAATTACACATTTGACATTTGTGGTAATTCTAGTATTAATTATGACTAAGTGGAATTTGTTAGAAATCATCCGAATTTGCATCCTTTTAGTCGGTAATTTAAAGATTTTCATTGCACTCAAATCGACCCAACTTATTATCTGAAAACGCTATTTTTTATTGTTTTAGCTATAAACAACTCAACATTAAAATTAAATCTTACTAACTGGATAAATTTGAAACGCCTTACAAAAAGTAAAGTAAAATCAATTAACGCATCGTGTTTTTGAACGTAGCTACCTCTTAATCCACATTTTGTTGTTGACTGCCCACATCCGCTAAATCATTTGAATGTCGCTTATCTTCAGCATTATCTATGCGCGCAAATATTTACCTAGTACTTTGGGAATTGTTTCGTCAACTCACGGAGCGTGTAATGCCCGCGGGGTTCCAGCGACGACCCATAGCTCTTGTTTTGCTAATCATAAATTGACGATGAAAACCTTATCAGATAATTGTTGGGGTGAAAATTTATTCCCTGTACTTGAATAGGTACAATCCTGAGGCCGGTTCTATTTTTCAATTCTGTCGGGGGAGTATTTTGTGTCCTGGTCGACAAAGATGATGAGGGGGAAGAAATCTTAAAGTGCTATTTCAAATCGTCTATGCCAGTCGTAAATTAATGCTCTTAGACGGAGGGCTTGCAAGTAAATCTACCGGGCCCAATGTATGTTCTGACGTCCACCTCTCGAGGGGGTTTATCCAGCCGCCTCCCGGGGAGGACGCTGCGTGGGCGTCGACAATTGAATTACTAATAAACGGTCATGATAAGATGTCGTAGACGGGACCAGAACACATAAAAGAGACATTAAATTCCATTGGGAAAGATTTGTTTGCGCGCTTGTAACGTGTGTGGAAACATTTGTTACCCTAACAGATGTTGGCAACATTACAAATTATTAGGTACACTCTCTCAAGGATCTGGGGATGTTCTTAGACGACCGAGGATATGTGCAAATGGGTATAAGCTTTTGAAAAAGTGTCGCCTGGGTTTTATAAGATCTATTCTTCGAGGGCCATGGAATCTGAAGGGCAGCAGTGAAATAAACTAGTGCAATGTACGACGAGAAATGTTTTAAGGGATTAAACAATTGAGAAGTTATGAACTAGAACTACTGAGCATATGGAGAATACCACTAAACTATCTTTCTAATTATATTGAAATATTTTAATTATTTGTCGGTATATTTTATCTCAAAATAATACCATAAAGTTATTCTTCTCAAGCTGATTTTCTAGGACATTGTCAAAAGCCCTCATATTTTAGTAGTTTTTAACTGCAATTCTAGTGAAATTCACTGCATAATCCGAAAGTTATTTCGTTTTACTGAAACTTCACCAACTTAACTCAAATTCTTGTCATATTCGTACGCCACCGCATATCCTATGTAGATTTTATACCACTGGAATTCTAGGAAATTGCACAACTTTGTCGGAGCGGGTTTAACTTATTTTATGTTCGATAGTATGCCTTTCAAGTTCGATTATTTGAAAAGGTATTTTGCTCAATACTGTTTCAGCATACATTTTAAGTTGTATGATGTAATATATGTTTAGAGTGAACCTATGTACATATTTTCACCTTCATCAACCTTTATTTTACTATTCATTAGTTGGCTACTCACTTTAACGACTTTAAACAATTGATGTACTTAATGCCTTCGAACAATGAAAAATTGTAACTTTGTCACCTAGAACTAAATTGTAAAATCTCAGTTCTCTTCTCCGCTAAACGCTGAATTGTACGGTTTGTTGAAAATATTTTATACGTAAGTTTAAAAGCGCCTTTTAGTTTTAATTGTTAAAGGTTAACAACAGCTTTGTTAACAATCAGATCTGGATTAGATTAGTTTTTGAATTAATTACCTGTATATTCAAAGTGAGTAACTGCTCGTAAATTTCAGTTCAATGAAAAATTGTCTGCTAAACCAAGTATAGAATTTAATATACCTATCGTTAAATTTTCCTACATTTCAAATAAGCTCTACTGGTAAAATAAGCAAAAGCCGTCTTGCCTTTCTAGTTATATTTTTCAAAAAGCTTCTTAACTAAACTATAAAATACAAGAGAATTGGATCGGATTGATTTTGTCGGTTTTTGGGTTTTTTTTTTGTTTTGGATAACTACAGAACAGGAAATTTTATCGTTGTTTAATATAAGAGAATAATAAAAGAACCTCCATAACACGATTTTTTGAAATTTTGGAATCACTGAAGCTGATATGCGTGGCCTAACCGAATTTCTTAAATCCTCTTAATTATTATAATACTTTTCTGTAATTTTTATTTTAATTTATATATATATATAAAAGTATATTATAAAACATAGGTTTGACTTGCTTGAATAAAGCATAGTTGAAATTAGGCAGTTTTGGTTTATGCAAAAATTATGTATGTTCGAGAACCATTTTACTGTTTGTATTATTTACAAAAGAGATAGCACTGAAAATCACACCAAATATTCCAAAATAAAGTAGCTCTAATTACAAGTCGGAGTTATCATAACTCTATTATTTTCAACCATTAACTCTCTACGAATTGTGATGTGGTGACGACTTAATTGCTAGAGCTCAAACTGACTCTAGCGAAAGTTACATATGCATGAAAAACATGCAAGGTAATGTGTAAATAAATCACGTCCCAACTAGAACCCATATCTCCGCAGTTGAGACCTTGTCTATCTGTTTTGTCCACGTGCCTTCGGAAGCACTTCCACTCCAAGGATACAATGAACTCACGCTAAGCACGTGAGTTCGCGAGATATGGAAAAGGGAAAAAGCGCCAGCTTGGCTGGCGTAAAACCCTCTCAAGGGCTAAATATGAGAATTAAACTCTTCATCCCATTAAGCGTGTAGCCGAATTATGTTGAGCGATCTCCACATAATCCACCGAGCAGATGTATCTCTTAATGTAGCGAGGGCCGTTACATCTTGTGAAGGCGCACCAGTGATGAGAATTTATTGCTATCGTAGTGGAATTTGCGGAAACTCGTGAATTTCGCCCTATTAAGGAATTGTCCTTTTGGCGAAGTGCCACTAAGAAGATGCCTCAAAAATTTGTATGCGTGACAAGTTCAGCTGGAGACAAGAAGGTGCTTCAGCTTTTTGGGTGCCAGGGTGCCTCGAATGAGTAGTGAACGCATCTGCGAGCACAGACAAATCTATGTGACTTGACTAGAAATAAGATTGCGTGGGGTCAAGTTCATTGTCCTGGAAGATCCTTACATGAATTTTGTGCTCTTAAATCAATGGCAAGGTCAGAGTTTGTTTGCATATGTCACATCAGAATTTTTGGAAGAATTTTTTATTCCCGGAGAGGGAAAATGCAAATAAATTGAATGAATAATTCACGGAACAAGGCCCGGATGACTGGGATAATTCCACGAGTGGGTGATTACCTAATTTAGGGAATAATCTCACCTCGGTAAAAACCGGTCTGGGGGCCATCCGTTCCGGAATTCGTTTAGGAATGATGTATGGAGTCTGTGCTATAGGGACACATGATTAAACAGAAATTTAACATTGAGCAGTCAGAAGAAGCTGCGAAAAATGTGGGTGGGAGCGTTTATTTCGAAACAAAGTGGGTCATGGCTGCGAGAGTGAAAATTGCTGCCTCTAAAGGCTCCTTCAGTATGGGGCCTCTGCATAAATCTGAGCACCATAAAAGAAGGGTTTACAATGGCTCATCCTAATGAAAGCTGAATAACTTTGCACACTTGTTATGCAATCCAAAAGGACTCATACTGCATATACTCCTGCAACTGCATTTTCTAACCGTCAATTGAGAAGTTGTCTTTAGGAAGTTTGTACATCGCACACTTAAGAAAATTTCCGTCTTTGTTAGCACATACAATCGTAGAAAAAATGCTGCGTCCGAACTAAGTAATGTTTATGCTTATATTTCAAAAAATGCACACGTCGATAAATACAAGTGCTGCTTGGCAAGATGCGTAAAAGCTTTCTAAAAATACGCATAATGCTCGAAGGTGCTCAAATCTTCTAATGTTCTGCAATTTTCTTGAAAGGCAATGAAGCCCTCAAGGCTCCTTAAGATCTTATCGCTATAAAACACTCTATTCAATTCACACAACGATAAATGAATAAATAAAGCGAAAATTTCAAGGCAATTAAATTTAATTTGCCTCCCAAAATCGGAAACAGCTAGCACAGATAAACCAAAATTTGAATCCGAAATCTCAGCTCGTTGGCTTTTGCACCCCAGCCCTTAATCTATAGTCTTGAAATTATCTGAGAATCGCATTAACCGCATTTCCTGGAGTAACCGGAGAACCGGTACCTGTTACTTTAACTTTTTCTCTAGATCTCACCGGTGTGGTACGAGCGCGGGAAAGGATTTTCCGCAAAAGTTTCAGATAATGAAAATCAATTTGTGAGCAAACGAACATCAAAGCAGGGATCCCTTCGAGCCTGGAAAATCAACAAGAAAGCAGGAGCTATCAGGTGCCCCCGGGGTGTTTTGGGGAGCACACACACTTATCCATTTCTTCTATTGGGTTTCCCCTTGTCTCATATGCCTGGCTATCCTAGGCTACAGACAACATCCAGAGGGCAACAAACTCACAACCTCGGCATATTTTCGTCAATTATGTCGAGCAAACTGGCAACTTTTGAAAAGAGATACAAGTCCTGCCGCTGTGTTTGCCATTTTTGTTTTACACTCCCCCCGTCTTATCCTAGACAAACTTTAGGAAGGAAGTTAGAGCTTCCTCCACATATAACTCCCGGTGAAAATCACATCACCAGGTCGCTTTTCGTTTTGCGGCTGGATGCAGAGACGGCGAATTCTTTTCATTTAAGTTTTGTGCCTCATATTTGCCAGCGATAACATTGTCTGCCTCGTAGACGAGCCATGTTGGCAGTGGCAATAAATAAAGCCCCTCATATGGCTCCGAGCCAACAATGGTCTTCTTAGGAAAAGAAGAAAATGCTCCCTCCGCCGGGAAGTCCGCTTGTTTCTTTCAATCTAACGACAGATCAAGTAAAAGTAAAGAGCGGCTTTCTGAAAGTTGACATTGAGAAAGCTGCTCGACTCGTGGACAACTTCTGGATTGTATAATAAAAGGCTAATAAAATTATAAGAGACAAGGGCACGACACTGAGACGAGGATATAAATCGAGACTAGTAGTATGTGGCAAGTCTGTGTCAAGAACGATATAAAAAGGGCAAGTTTTACATCCTCGAGGTCATAAAAGTTTGAGAGTTAAAGGATATCATTTTGAGGAAAATTTGAAGAGATTTCCTTTTTGGGAGAAGATTTTTGAAACGATTACCAGAATAGGATGTGCATTTAAAAGTAAGTTTTCACAAAAGGATGAGTAATATACCTAATAAAATAGTAGAAAATAAGATGTTTCTATATAATATATTATTGGATTATTTATTTAATACTATATGTAACTAAATAAACATATTACATATTACTCCAGACGAAAAGCGGCTACTTAATTTGTCACGAAAATCGCATAACATTTAGAATTTGACAATCTTCCTTTAATGCTGACAATATATTGTATTTTAAATTACCGATTCAGAAGTCCTTCATTTATTTACTTTTAGGAAAATCGAACAAATTTAATTTAGAACTAGACGGCCCGTCATCTTAAAAATGATGTATTAATTCGATTGAAACTACAATCAATAAATTGGTGTACATTCCTTAAGGTGATTAAGTAAATTTAATTTTATATTTCAATTCAATTTATTTTGCCTAATAGATACTTCGACTATTTTTGCAAAATGAATTTTAAATACAGAAATGTATCAATTATTCGAATATGGAATATGTATACAAATTTTACATGATAATCTATGTATAACACATCCTTTCATACAAATTTAGTTGCAACTTTTCTCCGAATTTTGATGAAACTTTGCTTTGATTTTGAGCTTATATTTCCTGAAATATTAATATACTAAAAAGTTAAGTTATACTTTCTGCCAGTAATTTCTCCATGTTCCCGTCATTTTGTGGTGAAAATTATGAAAGAAACTTAAATTAAAAATGCTTCCAGTGAACAACTATAGAAAATTGTGTACATATTTTGCTAAAAATAAGGAAAATTTCACATTAAGTAATCCAAATGAATTTATTATTTTATAAGACAGAGTCGCTAAGTCGAAAGGATTGTTACATTTAATTCAATGATTGCAAATATTCCTTAAACATTTTTTAGAATAAAAGGTCTATAATTTAAATTACGATTTTAACGAAACTTACTTTGAATATGCAAAAAATCGCGACGGAAAAATGCCAATTTGCGAAATTTCAAAGTTAAATATCTCAGGAAGTACAAGTGACCAACAAATTTCTGTTCTTTCTAATGAAGACTTCCGCAAAGTTTTACCAAAATCTGTGCACTCTATTCCCTTTTCATTAAAAAATAATAATTTGTGTTGTGGAATACACTTTCATTTTAAACATTATTTCAAAAGTTTGGCTGCTTTTGTGATTCCAACAAAATAATTATCAGGAAAATATTTGTCTTGTATACTTTTTTCCCCAAAATTAGATAGATGTGCATATTTCACTTTGAAAGTAAATTAAACCGAAAGTTTAGACGTTACTTTTAAAAAGAGAAATTTTTTAGAAAACTTCTGTGCTTGTAATAAATTAAGTACACCCTACAAGTTTTTATTCTGTCATCAAACAATTCCGATTAAAGTCAATATAAAGTCAATATAACGACGACGCCTCTCTGTCTTATGCAACGACGTTCCACCACCTCAAAGTTTGCAGACGAACTTGTTCTAACTTTAATGCACTCTGCATCAATTTGTTGTCTGTGGTCAGTGCAAAAGACGTGGACTCGATTCTACCGGCGGAAAAGTATGATATAAGTTTCTTAAACGTCGCGTCGTTCGCAGCGATAGTACTTAAGTCGTCTAGACGCTTTCTTCCCTTCGCCAACAAGTTTTAAGTTGTCCTTAGCCCCGCATAATACCCACCTAATGCGATCCAAATATTGATTGGATTGTGATGCGGTCCGATACCTGAGTGAACGTAAAAAATAAACCAGTAGAGAACAGATGAGTAGTCTTCCGTAAAATTAATTTTTCTTTAGATGATTGCAACTGTTACATCACAGCAGGGTGTTTGTTGTTGCTAAGGCCACGGACAGTGAGCACAGCTTCTCATTAGAAAGCATTAGTAAGCATTTCGCTCAATACCACATTACTTCCGATTGAATCCTGTGGTCTGGCATAAACCTGACACCAGCAAGATGCTTCTTCCATAATGGACAGTGGGCGAAACATATTAAAGACGTTCAGTCCGCAATAAAATCCCCCAAAATCCGCCCTTAAGAAAAGCTGTGCAAAACTTCTTGATCTAAGCTCAGTTTTGATGAATGCTGCCAGAAGTACGATTTGCTTCCGCTATTCCGCACGGAACGGATTCAATTAGCATCAAATAGGATAAGCGTACGTGATCCCTTTGTTAATTGTGCTTAACCTTAACCTTCAATTTGTACGGAATTAAGCCCCTTATTACAGATATCTGTAACTTGGCAAAAGTTCATGCAGTTATGACCTGGAGGGTTAATTTGGGTGGTTTGATAGGAGACATTCTCTGAATTAACTTGATGACAGACCTTGAAATCTTCGATGGTAGAAAGTGTTAGATATTTACTAAGCCAGTTTTCTTCTCCACGTCCTGGCCCTTGTTGCCGTCATTACAATAGGACTAAGGAAGCCTTTACGACTCCTTTTGATTATTTCTTTTGTTGTTAAGGTAAAGGCCCTTTATACTCACATCTTTTATACTGGGGAACTTAATTAAAATACTTTAGAGATTTTAAGATGGCTATATCTTCACAAAAAATGATTGTATTCGATAATCCTAACATTTTTAAAAATGTTTGCCTAATAAATTCGCTTTTTTTCTTTATCGCTCCTCCCGGGCTACTAAAAAATTGTTGTATGTAGTTCATAAACATTTTGGCTTCAAGATGCTCGTGAAATACATACACACATGAAATAATAATCGAAGAACAAATCTGACTGCATTATTTTGCTTAGTTTCCTCATTGCCAAAAGTTATAACAAATTAAGAAATTAATTTTCTATCCCGCTGTGTCATAAGAAGGAACCAATCTATGCATGTACAGATCCATATACATGCATGTGCATTACCTTTCAATATTTTGACTCGAAATAATTTTGAAGCTATTAATTTAAACTTTAGAAAACTTTCATTTCATAGTGGAAAGTAAAATAAGGTGTTTTTAATGCACTATGGTATCAATATATTATTATATTATACATACATATGTATATTAATAATTTAGTTTTATTACAAAACTTAACATGGGCAACTTGACGCCAAACTAAAAGCTATTCAACTCAGTGATGAACAAGAATAGGAGCAACATGGGCAGCTTTAACGACAGGAGCAGCGACGACGGTCTTGACCACAGGAGCTCCATGGACGATATGTCTGGAATAAAGAAAACAATAATAATAAAGTGCCCGGAATCAATAATTTTCCCGAAATTTTAACTATTACTATAAAACTTACGAGGAACTATGACTAACTGCAACAGGAGCCACATGGGCTGCGTGGACTACAGGAGCCGCATGAACGACGGGGGCTGCAGGAATAATCGCCGGGGCTGCGTGGACAACTGGTCCAGCAATGATCCCTGGAGCTGGGCTAGCACAAGCTGCGGCCAAGAAGCAAGCGACGACGAACTGAAGAAAAGAAAATTAATTCCATTAAAAGCACTGGTCACTTTCGATGCTCCGGCGAATATTACCAATTTGAACATTTTGAGAATTTGAGTTTTTGGTATTATAGTACTTAAAATAGACTCTGAAGTGAGCTGATTTAGAACTGATGATTTCGCGGCGTTCAGCTTCGTTTATATACATATTATGATGATTGATCTTCGCCGGTCTGCTGGTGGGATCAGCAAGGTTTGCGACTTAAACTCACTTGCCATCACACTGGTTTCCAATCAGTTTAAATCGCAATGATACTTTTCATTTATTTTTGCTTAGTTAAGATTTAATTTTAATCAATTCAGCTATTGTAAGTTATCTGCTGGTCGTGGAATACTAAGTCACTTCATTTATAATGCTTGTAAAATTGTAAGGAAAATAGGAGACCAATATTTTCCGTATACATGAAATATAAGACGCTGCGAATATTTACTAATATTAAGAATGAATTATTTACCTGAGAAAGAATTGTCAATGAGATATTTAAAATGGTATATAACAATTTTTTAAATGACTATATGAATTTTATTGACTAGTAACTATGTAGCAATGTACATTTAAAAACGTTTTATAATAATGCCATCGTATCCCACTATTATTAATTCATTTACTAAAATTACGACAAACATTCTAACAAAACGATTGTTTTCCTTATTAACATAACATATTAAGAGATGAAAACATTTTAAATATATATATCTTACTAATATTTGAATTTATATATCAAACTCAATCACTGTCATATTACGACGTTAGCTTTATAAACCTTCATTCGCTAAATGTGTTTTAATAGGCACAGCAATCAAATTCTATTCATTTAAGACTTTCAGTACTTATTTTAACTTCTTCAGGGACGAATTTTTTAAAGGTAATTAAGTGTTTTATTTGAGCCTTTGTTCACTTATTTTTTACCAACAACTATTCAGTAAGTAAGAAGAATTTG
Source organism: Tolmerus cingulatus (assembly GCA_959613345.1). Lineage (NCBI taxonomy): Eukaryota > Metazoa > Arthropoda > Insecta > Diptera > Asilidae > Tolmerus > Tolmerus cingulatus. The sequence goes on along the minus strand of OY390711.1, from coordinate 5,299,341 downwards.
GAAAAACTGTTAGTATAGAAAAGGAAACTGAACTCACATATTTAAAAATAAAATAATACTAGTAAAAAAAATAAAAACAAAATAACTTTCCATAGTATCTTTTTAAAAGAAATCAATCGTTAAAACTGATGATATTGCATAAATTTGATAATCATTTTATCAACGATTTAGGATATTTAGAGGCAACTTTGAAATATGTATGTATGTAAATTTCGGGCAACATTCAAGATTCTGCTCAAAGAAGCAGCGGTTATTATAGTTAAAAAATAAGCATGTATACATATACAATGGTTAATAATAATACGTGCCACTAAACTCTGAATAATTTTTCAGCGATTAATTTCTTTTCTAAACATAAATTTTAAACTTAATTCAATGCAAGCGACAAATTTAAATAATTTGTTTCCTTTTAACGAATTGTATTAGTTCACTCGTAACTTTAAAGAAAAAACATTTTGAGGTAAGCAAAAAAATATATGAGTTCGGTTTTATTTATATAGACATTTTGTAAAGCTTAGCTCTTTAATTTTAAAAAATAATATGAAGAAACAAAACAGCTTAACTTTTAATAGTCTTAATTTAGGTATTCCAACATTTCCATGGTCTCCAGTTTTAAATATTCTCTTTTACTTCTAGATATTAAGCTCATAGAAATTGAGAATAGCAAAAATTCAAATGTCATAATCTAACCGCGATTAATGTTTCTTTTATATTCTCTTTTAGTTAGCTTGCAACTTCTACTAATTTTGGTACCATAACAAACTTCTCTAATTCTTATAGCAAAAACTAATATGGTGCCATCGAATTTTTACAATAATAGAGGTGAATGTTTTTGTTTTCGTTATTATTTGATTTGTCATATTGACTATGCTGTTTTCAAAAATATGTTGTCGAATACTAGCAGTGTTATAATATTTCAAGTAGGTTGTCGAAAAAAGGGCATAATATTCGAAAGATTCCAAATGGTTTTCTTGTGGTGATTAATGTAAATGATTATTATTCGTGTATTTTACAAGAAATTTCTTATAGAGATTCTTGTAAAGTATTATCGTTTACAATTTCATCTGTTAGCGAAGAAGCTAGTGGTCTACCATTTATTATATTACAATATTATTATCAAAAGAATAAAATGTGTAGGAATTTGTTATATAAATAAGGGCAGGTGTACAATAAGAAAAAGTTTTGTTTTTGTAAAGCGCTTTTTAATGCATATTTTAGAAGTTGCTTCGAAATTTATATATTTAAATTTATTAATTAATTTTATGACCGATCTAAATCTGTTGGCCTCAATGATGAAGGAGAACTGGGCTGTGAACCAGAGCAGCAGTCTTGACAACTGGAACGTGATGGGCAGCAACGACAGCAGGGACGTGATGAGCAACGACTGGGCCACCATGAACAATATGCCTTCAAGCAAAAAATTATGAAATTAATAAATATTGTTGCAATTAAAAAAATGCACAAAACTAACGAGCTGCTGTGGCTGACTGCTACAGCTGGCGCTGCATGGACGACCGCGGGGGCGGCGTGAACTACGGCGGGAGCATGTACCGCGGCGGGAATGAGTGCGGGTCCGGCGTGGACAACTGGTCCAGCAATGATCCCTGGGGCTGGGGCGGCGCAGGCGGCGGCCAAGATGCAAGCAACAACGAACTGCAAAATTCGAATTGTTTTAGAGAAATTAAGCTTAAGCCTAAAGTCTTGCGACGACCTACCAATTTGAACATTTTGAAAGGTTTTGGGTTTTTGGTATTCTTTATGTGATCACTGCTGTGAATTGCTCAAGAGGTGACTGATAGCGTTTCCAGCATCCCGGTGAGTTTATATATCGATAATCGATCTGCAAGTGGCTGATTGGTGGGATCAAGAAGGTGTACCAGCCGCAAGACCACTCTCCGTCGCTCGCACTCCCAGTCGTCATCTTAAGCCAAACAATGAATGGCTTAAGACATGAATTATGAACGTTTCAATGGAGGATTACTACTCAGCCGTGAAACATAGACGAGAGCGCAGAATCCTGCTCCATTGACGGTCCACTTGAGCACCCGCTCCGGGAAGGTGTCGTGTCGCCGATTGAAGGAGTTTTACCTGCATCGAGCCTATTAGCGCCGCCGGTGTTGTAATTAAGCGCGGCTTATCTGATTCCTTAGTATTTTGCAGTTTGCACCTCTCTGGTTGCGATGTTGCGCTGGGTGCTTACCCCGCATATATGGGCAACAATCGTCTCATTCTCAAGGTGGGATCGATAGCCGTTTTCCATTAGTTTCTCAATCAAATAATTTAATTGTAATCAAAAGTGCGATTGCAGTTGGGCACTGACAACTTTTCGAAAGGGTGCTTCCTACACAAAAACTGCCATATAATTTAATTATCCATCGCACGCTTCAATGACTTTGATATCCAAACAGAAGTTTGCAAACGATAGTGCAAATATTTTGTTTGCGTGAGGAAGAAATGTACCGACTGAATTTAATTAACATCGTGGAATAGCTAATGAGAAATAATGAATTAATGTCTGGAGTAGTTTTATGGAAATTTCAAGTTCTCATACAAAAAATATATGTTTAATTCATATTGTTTATATTTCATTCTTTTGTTATAAAGGTACTCATTTCGAAGTAATAAATATCAAGACATCGGAAATTTATGTGTGGCATGCATAATTATGAATTTATAGACATTACAATATATTTCCATAACTTTTAAGTTCTATATTTAAATATTGTTTGTCTATTCTATTGTTTAGCATTCTATTTTTCATTACTTATATTAAACAATCCAACTTGGCTTTCTTAACTAACAAACATTTATAGCTGTTATACTTTGGGAAGTTGTTGTCAATGTTTTTTTTAAATAAAAAAGCATTTAATTTTGCTTTGATTGTTCTCAATAATATTTCTAAATAAAAGCAAATTTCGTAAATCGTTTTTATTAAAGCTTTGGAAAATTAAAAATAAAACAGCAAGAAATATTGTTCTCAGATAGTAGATATAAATACGCCCTGATTTCATCCAATCAAAAATGTATATTGTAAATTCATTTTCACCTGAGAGTAATTCATTAGAAAAGTACTTCAAATACCTAATTCAAGGTTAGAACAGTTGAAAGAGATATTTTGAAGGGTACTAAGATGATAAAGTCTAAATAGGCCTTAAATTAATTCAGTTGTCCCCTTTGTTCTAGAGCTCGTTAGCAACAAAACTCTTTAAGTTTAATTATCGAAAGTACGCGTTATTTACGTAAAGTTTTAGATTTAGCTAGCATAATGCTTTCAATGGATCTCAAGAGAGCATTAAAGAAGCTATCCCGGATATCTTTTAAAGCAATAAAAATGTCCTTGATCCTGCTTCTGACTGAAACTTGCTAAATCTGATCAAATTTATTGTTACAGCATTCCAATTATTTTCAACTTAAACGATATAAAAGTCTAAATTAGTTAAGATAGATTCGGCCGCGTGCGTATAGGGCACAGAACGTTAAGTTGCGGCGATGAACTTAGAAAAAAGCCTGAACTCATCCTTTAAAAGGAATACGCTCAGCAAATGTGAACGTAATTTACTAATTAGATTTACTGACCGTTCTTCAAGGCTGTTTACATTTCACGTAAACAATTAGTCATCATCATATCGTAGTTAGTCTGGGCCGCATAATACTCTTCACGTTTTATATAAAGATTCTGGGACGGGCGCAATGATTAGCCAATAAAATTGACTAGAATCATTTTTGTCGGCGAACATAATAAATGTGTTAAGTCAGAAAATTCTGCAACGATCATCCGTCTTCTTTCATGTCACACTTTCCCCGAAAAGTGTTCCGGTCGAAAAAATATTAATCAAATCCCATTTTGACCTTGGCCAAGACATAAAATTATGAAGATATAAATACAACTTTCATTTTCGGAAATTCAGCAAATCCAAGGGAGGACATGTTAGAGGGATGTAATTGTCGTAGCAGCCAAGGCGACCTTGGTTCGGACACATCGACGTGGCGATATGTTCACTTAAGCACCACGAGGATAATATGTATAGCGCTCGGATTGGTTCCTAAAATCGATGAGACCTATAATTCACGTCGAACCAGAGTTCAGGGACAACTGTCCGAAAGGTTTCGCTTATGAATTAGACTTTGCTCTCATTTAAATGGGTCGTACTTCCTCAGCATACCATGGAGGTCGGCAGGCGGCCCAAAGCCACTATGTTTTTACGACAGTGATGCTTTCAATTTTGGCTTTTTTTCCTGCATATGTAAACTGCTCTACGGAACTCGTCTCCATGAGAAGTCCAGTGGTCAGGATGTATTACTGAGGTAAACAGGACAACACAAACACTATAAGAACAATATCTGATCTGATCCTTGTTTGTTTTTCTTAAAAGCAGTTTATTTTCCTTGAAAGTCCCGAAAACGCTTTTTTGAGAAAATGAAATGAAATGAAATCAAATAAATATTTGAATGGTCCACGCGTGTTGCAAACAGTATTAATGTTTTTCTTGGAGTTTTTCTATTTACTTTACAATAAGTCCCGGTCAACGGACTATGTTAAAAGGTGTTAAAAGCGCACATACAATTTAATATAATGCAAATAATCGTATTAAGGCTTCCAACCAATAAATACCTTTGATTATTAGATCGGGCAGGTTATAGAAGGCTTACAACCTCAATTTTCAGATAATTTGTAGCATAATAACTCTGTCCAGGGTCGTGTATCGAACAATCGGCAACCAATTAAGCAATCATGGTGCTCGAAATCCTCTTCATTTGAGTGCTGAGCGGATTATGTTACCCATTGTCGCCTATCAAAATGTCGGTCATTATGACTGTATCAATTGAGCTTAAATGCCACACCAGTCTGCAGCATCATAACCCATTACCTTCCTTTTGTGGGTGCAAATGTAAGGACAAACTGTTATCAGTTTGAACATGCTGCAATATCTCATTATAAGCGATTTATGAATACCCTCCTGGAACCTCCAGCCTCTCTCCCGCCGTTTGACGGGTAAGCTTCCGCCAATCGCATTTGCTTTCGGTGGACGCCTTTGAACTAATCAGCCAGAGACATAATCCGGCTTTCGGGCATGAGGCCATTTATCCACCAACTTTGCCCATTTTGATTCAGGGACAACAATGCGTTAATCACTGTCACTTAATTATCGGCTTAAAATAATCACACCTGATAATATACGAGAGCAACAATGTATAGGTTCCCATGTTGCAAATGATGCAATACTTGACTGAAATTACTGGAAGATAAACACCACGGTTAACCACATGACTTAAAGTTGTTTTTAAAGAAATCTATTGCATTTCCCTTTCTTTTATGACATAAAAGCCTTGACTGTTATTGACCCTTTATATGTATTTTTTGTATCAAAACTAGCAAAACAAATTAAAAGCAACTAATTGACTAAGGAAAGAAAATTGTCGTTCGGTTGTAATTTAATTTTGCAGTTTTGAAATTGACATTTTGTTGCTTCGATTTTATGTATATTCATAACCTAAATAACAATTCAACCTTGTCTTATCAAAATACAAATCGAAGTAAAGTAACATTTTTTTTATTTTGAGGAAAACCGGTGGAAACACTTTCCTTTTAAGATTTCTAAATATTTTAAAGTTAAATATATCAAGAAATATAAACAATCGAGAAATTGCAGTTTGCATATGCATTACCTACTTTTAATCCTAAGTAGACATTAAAAACGGTATTAAAATCCACGTTGAAGAGACTTTAAAGTATACATATTTTTGCCAAATAATTAAATGTAAGATTAAGCTACTTTTCGTAGTGTTAAAAATTACAGAAGTTTAGTTTTTAGATAACTACAATTAAGAGACAAGGAACGTACAAGGGCGTACATCTCAAAATTCATTTAGTAAAACTTATATTTATAAAGGTAACATCATAGAATAATGAAGACTTAGTCTCACCTAGAACAATCGTACTCTTTATTTTTCTATGGGAACATCTACCTAAGTTATAAGATAACTTTGAAGCAAAAGGACAAGCTTAATTTAAAGAACTATTTTATTTCCCATTCTAATTTTGTAACCAACTAGATTTTGAAATAAGTATAAGTTTATCGAACAGTATTAAGACTTATGTATGTATGTAGTATGTGCTACATCAACAAGAGATTTATTATTCAATGTTTTTACGTTCGATTAAAATTTTAAATGAATTGCGTCCTTTATAAAAGCGTATTTATTTTTTAGTCCGAACATATTTGAGGACAACAATGATTACAGCCCCAGGCAAATAAAATTGATGGGATTATATTTATCCGTAATACCTTTCAAAAAAAGAGGTAAAATTAATGAAATTCTGTCAGCATAACAATAGTAATGTCAATATTATCGACATGACAAAATCGACCGAAATAGTAAAATTAAAATTTATTGGTTGTCTAAAACATATTGCTAACGGCCTAATAGGATTATATTTGCATTTGAACGTTCGTATAGATTTATAATTTAATTCAATTATATCATTTTATTTGTTCTTTTTTATATGCCTGAATATGTTTTACAATGAGTAATAATTAACTAACATTAGTATTACATTGAATTTATTCGAGCGGTAAAAATACCGTAATAAAATAAATACATACCTAAAACTTAGTTACCATTAAATTTGTTTGAAATCTAGTTAAAAACTTGTTTTTGGTTGAGAGCCGTGATGAGGGGGAAACAGAATTATTAAAAAAGTTACAAACAGCTTTGTTTATGTGCTTTTACTCTAGACACCTTGAATTTGTTTTTTTCATATTTCACAGTGCTGTAGCTGCACTTGTGCGTGATAATCTCGTTAAAATAATAACATTAATAAGCAATGCATAATTTATGACGGTGAATGGGAGAAACTGTATCAATTTTCTTCACAACGACCCTCGGAATATTTTAGCAGCAATGACTGAATTGTGCCGACTTAATCTTCTTTCGCGATAGTCATATTTGGATTATTTGGCGAATTTGAATAAGTTCATTGAAGTTTAATTAGATATTCGTTGCATACAGCAGAAAAAACCTCAGCATCCAAGAGCATCAAGTCTTTTTATTGGCACACCGATTTGGTCACCAAGCAACGATCATGAAATTGTTAACACGGTCTTAGCCTTCCGCCTATAACAGGCCAATCGCAGAAGTCTTGACACTAGCAAAAAATAGTAAGGTAAAAAAATATTTCCAGCCGCACCATCCCAACGTGAGCACGAGCCAAATTATTAATCAAATACTCGTCTCATTGTATATTGATTTCTTTTCTTGCGTTGCTTCATGTAGTCTCGTATATAAATTTTATTAAGACTTTTCTGTATAAGCTTAATTGGGTAAATGTTTCCCAAATCTTTTCTGATAAAGATAACTCTCCAATAAATTTAGGGTTCCGCGAAAATCCCCGGATCTACGAGCATTTCTAGTTAAGCTTTAGTGGGGTAACCTTACCCTTTTTAAACAGTCGTAAATTCTAAATGCTTATGGTGCACTATTCACGATACCAAAATCCACTCCCTAGAAATTGAAATAAATTTGGAACTCATTTTAAAGTGCTGAAAACTCTATCAGCGGTTAGCGCTTAAATTCTGCACTCCTCTAATAATCCGTTCCCGGCAGAACCCACCCAGCTCCCGAGTTTCAAGGCTAAGCGACAACCTTAACCTTCTTGGAGATGAGAGCCAGATACTTGCAAATGTGGGAATTTGCTCTGCCGACCATCCTGTCACTGGGTCGTCCACGTCAATTTTTTCTGTTTTGTCCTTCATCCTGATGACATGCCATTAAGGGAATTGTTTCCTTACACCACTCGGCATGCACTAAAAGTCAAATCTTCATTAAGGATTCGGTGCTTTCCGGGTTTCTCCTCAATTCGATGGTGGTCACACGCATTTTCATTAATGAAATCGAAACCGAAGCGACAGTTCATCCCGAGATAAGCGAACGAGATGGGGTGGTTTTTGTCGTCTTAATGCCGAACCGGACTGGCATAAGAAATCGGGGGTGGTGACATTGAGACGCCAGTCAGTTCTTGCCTTTCACGGTTTAGTAGGCCTGGTCCTCTTTTTATTATTATTTTCGCACCAATACCTTCGATTTGGTGGCAATAGTTGAAGAAGAAAACTTTCTCGCCATCGTTCCAGTGACGCTTTCGAAAATTTCTGGACATTTCAATTAGGAGCGATACTTGTCTGATTGCTATTACCAAGGTCAGGTTGGGTGGGAAAAATGAGCACGTGCTTCCCCTTAAGTTCAGCTCCTGGATAAAAAACAAAGCGTGAGTGAAAGTGAAGTCCATGTCATGACCTTTTTATGTTTGAATTGTACAGCGATATTGATTAGAATATAATGATCCGTAATTAGAGTATGTCTCGGAAGTACTTGCCTTGACTTCGATTTGGTTTAACCTGATTTTGCAATTGTTTCTAGTTTTTCGTGTCATGGTTCATATTTTCTGGGACAATTATGGGAGAAGACTTAGGGATAAAAAAAAGATATATTTATGAAGTGTTATTAATTTGTTTTATTACATAAGCTGTGAGTTTATAAATGAACACAAACAAAAACAGAGATTCAAGAAACTAACCTATCTAATTCCTATAAGGAACATTTTCAAATTGAAAAAAAACAAAACTTCAATTACGCATAATATGTATATTCATGCCCTCAATTCAAATTTGCTGTCCAATTTTCTTCTAACGCATTAGAAATTAATAAGCATACATGCTCACTTTTCCCAAGGTCCTTAAGCTTGAAATTATCAAATTACTTCAATTTAAATGGAAATTTTCCAACATTAAACCAATCAATGAGGGTATTTACCCTTCGAATTAGCTTTCTGCATTTTCTTATACAAAGTTTGTATACTTTTCCTTCGTTGTTGTCAATCTTATTTTATTTTAACATGCTTTTATTGAAATTTTGTGCTTCGTAATTTATCACCTTTTTTAGAAAACAAAAAATTCTGTATATCAACACTCATATCAAAAACGTTTCGATGAAGAAGAATTTCAGTTTACCATGGTTCAAACGCTTTTAGAAAACTTGCTCGTGTCTGTGGAAGAGAACAGATTTCTATTTTGATTGTATTTTGATATATTGATTTCTTAATTGTCTCGAAAAATTAAATGACTTTGAAAGCTAAAATATTTATTGTGCAAGCAAGACGCATAAAATGAGACAACCGAAACAAAAGAGGATTTAAAAGTAGAATGCGCAAGACGGTGAAATAATACTTTCCAATTGTTTAGAATTGTTATTTGAGTTTTATTGGTTTCTTATTTGCATCGATAAATCTTATTAAACCATACTAAAATTTATGAATTGCAAACCTTATTTTTATGCACAATCAATAACTCATTTGTTTAAAGAGAGTACGCGTTATCAATGTAGTAAAATGTATATATTTCAAATAAATTGTCATGAGGAAAAGTGAATTAAATATTTAATAGAAATTTGAATACTTACCATTAAGTAAAATTTACTCTGATTGAAACACAATGAATTCGAATTTGAATGATGAAGAAATCGTTATACATGTTTGGTATTAAGTTTATTTTTGTGACAACATACAACAAAAATATAATTAGATTGATAATATAAAGGGATTTTTCTTATTATAATTGGTTTCTGTGAACATCCATTTACCAATTAATGCGAATATTCTGATGTTGGAGGTAATCTTTAATCACTCAAAATAAACGAAGTGCCAAGGGCCTAATTAATCCCAAAAACCAAACAAAACCGCCTCCATGACTAAGATCTGTTAGAGACATTAGTGAAAGTTGCTTGGGATTGTTTCTAAGGAAACGAAAAGGACCAAGTTGGGGCAGTGTTCATGAACTTGAAAGGAAGTGATTGCCATCATGCTACACTGAAATGAAACTCCGTCTCAGTAAAAACCCACAACTTGAAAAGCTAACAATCCCAAGTTAATTAATTGTGCAGGACATAACTACCCCGTGATACGGTCAATATCGCTTGACCCTGACAGCCGGAAATTTCACTTTCTGCGGATTTAAGATGAGAACAAAGGCTCCAACTGATTCTTCTTGACGGTCCCGCAGCGTGCTGAACCGCAGGAGGTCAGTGCCCTCTTAAGGATATCTCCCCAGAAAAATAGAAATGGAAACGTAGAAAGGGAGACTCGTGGCGCATTGGCGACTCCATCAGACGGGAGGCTGGACAAGTTAAGAAAAGACGCTCCGGGACCAGCACGAAAGCATCAGAGTTCATAAATCTTCACACGACAAGCAATTCAGTGGTTTTTGCTTTTGTTGCAAAATCCCCCACCTACAAAGTATCAATGTTGTAACAAGATAAAATTCTTGTTGTAGGTTAATGTCGAATTTCAAGAATTCGCACACTTCCTTTTCGTATTTTATTTTTCCTTTCAAGAAAAATCGGTTAGTCGGACTTTCCGGAAAACATTAATTAAATTTTCGTTTAAATTCATAATTGAATAATAAATTTATCTGAATACCCTTCACTCATAAGTATCAACATTTTATATAAAACTTAACAGTATTTGCTGGAAATGGAAATATCTCCGAAACATTTTGATTTTACGATGTTGTGCTCCTAAAAGTTTGTATCAAAGGAATATATTAATTTATAACCATTTTTATAATAAATATTTAACAAGCAAAACTGTGAGCATCGTAACTTTTTTTTAACCTTTAACAACAAGAATTTCCCAAAGGGATAATGTTATCTCTTTTGAGGCTGGAAAGGAAACAAGGGTTTTTTTCGCTCTGTAAGTGTCTCAAGACGCTTTTCATTATACATAAATTTACAAGATTATGAGTACCATAAACTCCTCGTGTTTTGTTAAAAATATGCAAATGAAAGATGAAATGATTTTAACGAACGGGCGCGGATGGGGCTGCCTCTGTTCATTCAAACTGAATGAAAAATAATGTAAGTATTAAGGACGAAACTGCTTAGGCTTAACATTACCTACTCAATCATTATGATGGGAATTCTTTTTGTCCCTAAATTTTCTCGACACAATAGTATTATTGTTATTTCATTGAAAACTATTATTCTTGATTCAATTGATCTCGAGACGAATTTATTAAAATTGATTTTCATTCATAAAATATTTTATATGCATATAAGCATATATTACATAGTTATTACAATTTATTTATAATTTCTGAAAAGGCTTAAAAATACTATCATCTATCATTAAATTTTCTATAAGTCAATTTCTTTTCGAAAAATAAATTCTAACTTTGGTCGATGTGAAGCCAATGGGGGAAGTTTATAATCATAAATGCAAGACTGCGTTACAATACTTTTTTTTATGTGTATACTTTATTTTGAACCCTTCCATGTAGTAAACATATGTTCTTTGTGACGGTTAATTATTCTTTTTAAAAATATTTAAATAACAAAGAATATTACATCATTTGCTTGGATTCCATATGTCGATAACAATCAGTTTGGTAAATTAATAAACATGATATTTTGCACCTGTACCATATCATTAGCGTTTTTCAGTAAAATTAAAATATTGTAAATATCATTAATAATGATTTTAATTATATTTCACTCATGCTCTTATCTCCATATTTCATTTTCAATAAAAGGCAAACAATTTTAATTAAGATCATATTACATCACAAAAATAAGGTTTCATAATAATCATGAAAATATTCATTCTATGCTCCTCTGATAAGTAGTAGGTATCTCGTATGAATCGCATTGAAGAGCAATGGCATAGTATATTTGTATCTCATATTCATGGAATCTTCATGACTACAATTTTATTTCGCAGAAAAATCTCGACATCATGGGAAAATATTTCCATTTGTTGGCTTAATATAAAGTTATTTTGATTTTTATTGAAAAATGCCTGTATGGAGGAGTTTTTAATACGTATTACATTAACAATTCAAAATATTTTGCACGATAAAGAATTTATGAAATATTTGTTAAGCTGTAAGTTGAAAATATTTCAAATATTTTCAAGAGGTGTTACTTGTTGGAATAAGTACATATATAATAAAATAAAGTTTTATCGGTCTTAAAGTTATCGGGGAATTTTACAAGGGTAGATACTTTCAAAAATGTACAAGTATGTGGGCATTGCATAGCTCCTGCATTTCAGGATACATATTAATTAAAAGTTATGAACGCTCCTGTAAAATATTAGATAGGGTGTATATCTATCGGTTTTATCTCAATTTTTCACAACCAAGTTTTTAACGTTTTTGTTTTAAATCTTTTTCAGATTTCTTGCAATTTGGTGGCCGTTGAAGCAGATGACAAAGAGACGAGCTCGATTCATGATATTATGCATTTGGATAATCGCGCTTAGCTCGACAATTCCTTGGGCACTCTTCTTCGAGCTTGTTACAAATGTCCCGAATGCTCCACCTGGACTTATACTCTGCATTGAAGTTTGGCCTCCTGGCACCGATGGAAATTTATATTTTCTGCTTGCTAATTTAGTAGCATGCTATCTTCTGCCAATGGCACTTATTACGATTTGCTACGTACTTATTTGGATCAAAGTTTGGACACGTTCAATACCTGGCGACTCAAAAGATGCTCAGATGGACCGATTGCAGCAAAAGTCAAAAGTGAAGGTTGTTAAAATGCTCGTCGCCGTTGTTATACTTTTTGTCCTTTCTTGGCTACCACTTTATGTAATCTTTGCCCGACTTAAACTAGGTAAGCTTTTAATTGAAAGCGTTGAAAATTTAATTGTTAACTGATTTGATATTCTTAGGCGGCGAGCGAAGTGTCGAGGAGGATGAAATAATTAACACCATCACACCCTTAGCCCAATGGTTAGGCTCGTCCAACTCATGCATAAATCCTATTTTATATGCGTTCTTCAACAAAAAATATCGTCGAGGTTTTGCAGCTATTATGAAATCGCGAACTTGCTGCGGAAGATTAAGGTACCTGCATTTTACAACGTTGTAATACACTTACTTCAATTAACCCGCGCGATTTTTTGTAGATATTATGATAACGTTGCAATTGCGTCGTCGTCGACAAGTACACGGAAGTCGTCACATTACCAAAATAGCACTAAAAAGGGTCCATGCAGTCCATCTGTAAAGTCTGATGCAGTTTCCTACATCTACGAACATAACCTAAGCCGTAAGCATAATATTATCGCCAAACAGGATAGTAACCTTTCCCGACAAATGCTCCTTAAGCAAGATAGTAGCGTGTCAAGACAATCCCTCCTTAAACAGGATTCTCATGGTTCCAGGCAAATGCTTATCAAGCAAGAGAGTGGAAGCATCGTTTCGCGGCAGAATAGCAATGCATCGAGACAAATGCTATTAAAACAGGACAGCCATGGCTCTAGGCATTCGCTAGCTAAACAAGATTCACAAATTTCCTATATTGAAACAAAGCGTGGACAATTAATGCGTCAAGACTCAGATCTATCAAAGAGAGACTCTTTTTCTACACAGGATAGCATTTCAATTGATTCACGACGCGGAATACTTTGCAAACAAGACACTCAGACTTCCTATTTTGAAAATAGAAAGCCATTACTATGTAATCAGGATAGCGTTGCATCGTTTATTGAACACAAGCGACATCAACTTGTTAAACAGGACTCTGTTATATCGTTTGCTGACCAAAGACCAGGTAAGTCGGACCGCGTAATTTCTTACGAATCAATATGAAAAGTAATACTTCAATCCTTAAAAATATGCACTAAGGACTCACAACTGAATCGTTGATATGTATTCGTCCTTCATCGCGAAGAGAATATTTTTCTGTTTATGGGGTCTTTTAATATATAGCCTTTGGTTGCAATTTCAATATTTACAAAGTAAATATGAATTTTGGTTTTAAAAAAATACCAAATCAGAAATTTGTCTGACGTTTACTTGTAACAATGTAAATTTCAATTATAAACATTTCGCAAGTAATATCTTTGCATTGAAATCATACGAAAAATGATAATGGAAAAGTCATAGAAACAAGCTGTTCCGGATTTAAACTGATTCATAAGGAAATAATTTCGTTATGCTGAAATTTTTGCAATTCTCTCTAAATTGATTTTTTAGTTTAATATTAGAACGAACAAACATCGAAGAACAAATATGGGCAATAAAAGCGTTCATACATACGCTTGTAAAACTTGTTAAGTAATCAACATGGAGAATTTTAAGACTCATAAATATTTAATTGTCTTACTTATAAAATCTTACATACACTAGTAAGCCGAATAGTGTAGTGTAGCGCAAATGACGAAGGCAAAAGACTGCTTCGCATATCCAGCAATAAAATAATAACATTTTTATAAGTAAGGTAGTGGTAGTACTAATTTATGCATTGTTATTGAATGGAGCAGTAAAGGAAAAGAACATAAGTATAAAATATGTGTAAAGGAAACATTCGAATATAGGAAAACCTCTTTTCTGGAAAATAAATAAACGATTGCATAACGTAAAAAGGTTCTTACGATTTGAGTATAATTTTTTAACGACTGTTTGATTTTTTTATTTGTACTAATTAATATCTGTCGAATAAACGTAAATTGAACCTTATGCAGACAAGCTGTTCGCGCTATATTTGTGCAGGTATCTTTTCAGTAAGAATTACTTTTCAAATGGTTTATTTAAACATTTTCAGTAAAATAAAATGATCGAAAAAAATTAATTTATATGGTATGATTAATTCTAGAACCACGAAGACATCATTTAGTTAAACAAGACTCAGTTATATCTTTTGCTGATCAACGTCGTGGATATCTGGCAAAGCAGGATTCTGTGATAGCATATCCAAACCGCAACGGTGAAGGCCACCACGTGTCCATTTTAAAGAAGACCGATTCTCAAAGTAGTGCTGGAAGCTCACCACGTAGAAATATCGAATTTGCCCAATAGGAACGAAGGAGAAGGGTATCATTTCTATAAATTCTTTTTACGTTATTTTTACACCAAAAAAGAAGAAACCCTAAATACGGAGAAATGAACGTGTGTTGCTACTTCAAACATGAGATGTATACATATATAAAACCCCGATAGTCCAAAAAAATTTTTGTATTTCACTTTGATATCTAATACTACTCCCTAGAAATTAAGAATAAATTCTAGAGAATGTGATTTTACGAAAAGTAACATACTATACACCAGATATAGATGAAAAATGAATGAAAAACAGTGATGGGCAAATATCCTATTAAACCAGCTATTTTATACGAAAACTCAACCTTAAAACTCAAGTTTATCATCCACGAACAGTTGTCGATGTTTTAACATCTAAAAATATGTATTTTCGTCCTGCGAAATATATTACTAATCTAAGACCCTCTACAAAATATGCATTTAAATATTCAGTGTTACTATCTGAACGTGTTTTAAATGTATACATACATATGTTGTTTGGTGTTATCTCGAACAAAGAAAAACAAGGTAAAAAAAATTACAGTAAGGATTGATACCTGTTTAACTGAAAAAAAATATATTTGACTCTATTGGTCAAAGTTATATAATTGAAGCTAGAATACTGCAAAAGTAGTCTAATTGGAAATTGATGAGCATTAAACGTAATACACACTAAATATTTAGAATAATTATATATTTACATACAAGCTAAGAGAAAGCAGAGGAGGTAGGCCACGCAAATGGAAAGACATTGCTAGGTATAGGATAAGTATTTTAAGAAAGAGATATATTTTTTATCTGATGTCATTTGAACATTTTTAGAAGTTTACTTTTTGTAGATTGTTACTATTTGAATTTTCGCATAGTCGTTGCTTCTTTGATCTCAAAGAACTCCTTTTCAAATTCATTCTTTTGGGATGGTGAAATAGAAAATTTTGGTAAATTTAAATGAAAGTAATTATCAAAGTATATTTTTATTTTTATTTGCCTGTTAAATAATACACGTAAATATTTCTTGTTGCCCATCAGTTACATCCAGGTAAATTAAAAGTCATTAAACTAACAATCAGTCACAAACTAGCCAGTATTTTTTTTGTATATTTAAAATATCAAGTTTTTGTTTTTCATCTGTCAATTGTAAACTAACAATTTAATTTGCCCGCAACCAAAAGGTTTTGACTAATTTCTTAAACCCGTCGTGTAAAACCTGTTTAATTTATACATAATCTTATAATCGCATCCAATTCAAAACATCTATATATATTTATGTTTCGTGGAATTTCATTATTTTTAATGATTTTAACAAAATTCTTTTTTTGTTTGCGAAAATATCTGTGATAATTTTAAAATTTGAACAAATTGCTTTTATGTATAATTTACCAAAATCTTCCAAATGATTGTCAAGTGGGGACCTGAATTATATAAAAGACAAAAGACACGGTGCTAATATGAAGTGTGGATTTTAAGCCAAATTTCAATAAGTTGTTTCGAAATTATTTATAATTTTTAGTGTTGACGTATGATTCGATTCTAGAAAGAACTGCAAGTCCATCTTTTAAAAAGCGTGAAGAAGGTTATCTGCAACTTTAAAAATCTTATCTAGATCAGGATAAAATAAATACCAGGTTCTGAGTAAAGGTAACCATATACTTGTTCTCTTGAATAAATAGTTATAAAAGTTACGGGAGGACATGGTAAAGATATGTATTTATTTTTAGAATAATTTGAATTAGCAAAGTGATTTCTATTCGTAAATGAAAAAAAGGAAAATATAAAACGGAAAATTTGCTGAAATAATTCATGCAAATATGCAATTTGTAAACTGTAACTTTATAATGTTTAAAAGCATGTTGCACTTGCAATGATTTAATAATTGGAAACAGTTTTCATTTTCAAATTTTTAGATATTTAGATTGTTGAATTTTTAAAGAGAAATTAAATAAAGTGTTAATTGCAAATGGTAAATATGTTTATTGAGGATTATATTTCATTAAAAATTTCGTTAAATATATTTTCTACATGAAGAAACTTTCATTTACTAAAGAACGAATCTTTCAAATGCAAAACATTAATTGACTTCCTAAGTTTATGAAAGTTATAAAAGCTAAATATAAACTATTAATATTTACGCGTATACATAAATTAGTTGTAGATAAATCGTAAAAGAATTTGAATTAAATAAAAAAAATAATAAGAGTAAGCCTGGGAACGCACATTTGAGCACAAATCGCTATTGTTAGCAGAAACTAAAGAAAATGTATTTATTGAGAATATTTGGAACAAGCCATTCATTAAAAGATGAACCATTTATTTTTGGATGATGAATTAGTACTATTATATACTGTTTAGCAAACAATATTAAAAGAAAAAAGTAAAGGTAAAAGAGTAAGGTAAAAGTATAAAATTTCAAAGAGGATTAATATATACAAACACATCAGTATTGAAGTCAGTGAATTAAGTACTTTGTAAAAGAGGAATATTTAAAATAAGGCGAAACACAAAATACTGTTTTAATAACCTTCATAAAGCTAAAACTAAAATCTAAAAAATGTCTATTTTTATACATGACAATGAGAAACAATGGAAACCATAGATGGTACTTAAATTTTTCACAAACATTTTTCATACATATTTTCTTTAAAAAAAATGTGTTTTCTAAATATGAATTACTTGTATAAGGTTAATAAATACTATAATGTTACACTGCTACTGTTGAAGGTTGCAAAACTTAGCAAATTTTTAAACTGTTGATAATGTTTGCTTCCGCAAAAGCAATAGCTGAAACTGATGATATTTTTGCAATTAGCCTGCATGCTTCTGATAAATTAAAATTACCTACAGTTTAAGGAGATTGTTCTCTTATTTTCCCATCAGGCTCAAAAGACTTTAAACCTTTTGTCTTATTTTTCATACATAAAAATAATTTAAACAAAAAGCAAATATGTTTTCCAAAAAAAAAAACTGTTAATGTATGTATACATTAGTTAGTAGAAGAGGTTTTATGAACTGTCAACATCATCGTTTTTACACTTGTCTGACAAAGTTTTGGATAAACCTCACCATAAATTAAATATACAACCAATGAAATGATTAAAGTTTGCTAAGTGTTGCTTGAACAGAGGTCTGAATGGCTTATTTACAATATTTGCCACTTTTACATACTTAGCCGTCCTTTTTTCCGCATACAATGCACTACTAAGTGTTTGAATGGAGTTATAAAAGAATGTTAATTCTTTTAATAATGTTTTACGAACGAAAACTTCTTTTAGTGTCGAAAGTAATAATTTTTATTTTTAAGAGTATTTTTTTATATACATATGTAAATGATTTTAACAGAGATATTTTTAAACTTGCAAATTGAATTTAAATGCTTGAAGAGCAGTTGTGGATAATTATGTTTCATCAAAACATTTATGAATTACTGAAGTTGCAAACTTAATTATCTAATTAATAGATAAGTACGAGTAAAAGTAAAATAAATTAGCAAATTAATTAAATAAGTGTAGAACAGAATATAAATTTCTGAAAATAAAAGGAAACTGCCACCTACAATAACTTGAAATTAAAATATATTTAGTAAATATAAAATAATGAAACTAATGTCTAATTTAGGTGTAACAATTGGATAAGAACTTTGCATAGCATTAGACACGAAGAGTTAGAACAACAAAGAAAATAAGAAATATAAATTTAAGTAAGCTAAAAATTAATTCACCTAATGGCTACATCATGAACTAAACATAATAAAAATGAATTTAACTAGCCAACTTAATGAATCAATAATTCAATTATATTAATAAAAAGAATGACGGATTTCAAATGGATTTTTGAAAAAACTACACTTTCTTCTATTGTGATAGTAAATTTATATTTTAATTGTTATTATGAAATTAAAACTCGTAAAATTGCTGTGATTTATTAGTTCTTAACATAAAGCGTTGCACTGTTATATGACGCAATTATACAGCATGAACAGTTTACAACCTCGAATAATAACTTCATCACAATTTTTCATCATGAAGTTTGTTAAATTTATTAAATTTATTATTTATTGTTTATATTAATCTATTATTTTTTGAGTTCCACGGAAGCTTAAATATCGACGAATTATATTTTATTTATTAATTTACCAGAATATTAAATTTTTAGTTTATTTTTATTAATTACTAATCCGAATCAACCAATCAATTTTATTATATTTAATTGGAATTTTGTGATTGAAATTGTGATCGAGTTTGTTTAGTTTTTCACGAATCGATTAACTTTAAAAGTATGCAATAAGACACATCAGGAGCCGTGACGGGAGTGTGAAAGAAGCAATTGTATTATTCATCAATAACTGATCGATTTGATTTTCATTTCCGATGCTGACTAAATTCTTAATTGACCAAAATTTTAACTGAATACAAGTTTTGAACAATTATGATTTTAACCGATTAATTATTGGTATTATAGCAAACCTAAGCGCTATATCAATTCTGTTTTTGCCATCCAAATATTGAAAAACTTGTGACTTCAGCACATAAATAATTGTTATATTGAATTTATCTATATTCGACAGACAAAATACTTTTTTCATAACAAATATAATAATTCAGTGAAAAAATCATTTGTTTGCAATTCGAATCACATCAAAATACATCTAATGAATTTAATTTTCTAACGAACATTTATTTGATATAAACAACCAAAATAAAACATAAACGAATACATACATACTTATGTACTCATTTGAACTGTTTTGTTGCGGAACTTGATTCGAATTAAATTTCAACAACTGTTAGTAAATAAAATAAAAAATCACAAAAGTAGTGAAACATATTCTATTCAATTCAAAACATAATTTGAATATATCAAAATAATGCTTGTTATAATGAAATCGTAAAAGTATAAATTATATTGTATAATGTTTTCGCTACTTGATTTTCTCATATTTTAAATTCGATTAAATGCATCTATTTATTGCATAGCACCGAGGGAATTGAGTTAATTGGTAAGGATTTATGAAGAATGTAATAAGCTGCATTTATTTAATCTCCATACCATTATGGAATAGTTAATTTACCATTTTTGACCCTATATATACCGAATACTGAACTTCCAAAAGTTTAAAGTGGAGAAATGCCTATTGAGGAAATAGAAAAGGAATAAAAAGAAGAAAATATAATGTTGGTAACACGTTTTATCAAAGAATAGTGCGCACAAAACGTACGTACATACAAACATATTAGTAATGATAAATTGCATGTTCTAAATGTGTCGACAGAGTTTATTGTATATTCTACAAAACAAGTAAAGCATATTTATGTATTATCAGAATGTTGATTACTTTTCTTAAGCAAATGCGCAAGCAAGCTTGCATACAACTTTTACAGTTTTTATGGAAAATATTAAAGTATAGTGAACACAAGATGACAATATGAAAGCTATTCCCAAAATATGTTTAGTTCAATTGATCAGCGGACTTCCCTTCAAATAGTGTTCTAAAAGAAAACAATTAATTAATCCGTAGAATGACATTGTAAATTCATTTAATTAACAGTGTTAGAGGATTTTGAATTTACTACGTTTATACATGTATATACATGCATGTATAGATATTTTACTTCTTCGGTTTTTTATAGTTGACAAATTAATTTATGACATATTTCAAATTTTACTGGAACAATATATTTGTTAAATATGATTCAGAAATTTTGTAATTTTATTGTTGCACAAAAAATTAAAACAGATTTACCGAAATAGAATTCAATTTCAATACGGAATATTTGGATATTAAAAACAAGCAGAGAATCATCATACGACGTTTCCTATTTGCAATGAAGATAACTTTTAACCAAAATTGGTAATAGGTGAACAGGAATATATTTTATATTAAATAATAAGAAACTGAGGGCTTTTTGGTCACTTCGTTGATAGTGAAAGAATACATATAATATATAAATAAAACTTGTACTAAATGAAACAATTTAATAAAAATAAACGTGTATTGTTATGCATTGGAAATCATCGTAGTTTAAAGCAAGCAATATGTAAATCCATTAAACCAAGTTTGTTATAACAAGAAAAAGCTACGGCTTCTAATTTCAAAAATCGAATTCTCTAAATTTTACCTGCAGCTTTTACATAATACAAACTAATTAATGTCCTTTTTTTGTGGAAACAGAGCTCACTGATCGAGTGAAATAATAATTAAGTGTATACATACCTACATGAATTTTTTAAATGAGGAACATTGCCACCACAAAACAATAAATAATCACATATCTTTAACTTTAACATATAAGAGAATATTACATACGTAACGCTGTTGAACGAATATTAAAATATAGGCATTTCCAAGCAGAAATAAGTAAGGAAAAATGTATTTCAATGAAAACAAGCCAACCATAAAAACCTAATAATTTATTTAAAGCTAATGTAAGGTTTGAAATAAATAACAGGAAATATTTAAATAATACACGAAATTAACGAGTGAAAGTTTTCCATATCAACTTCGTTTCAAATAACTAATTTTAGTGCACTTGAAGTGAGTTGATATTTTTCTACTTTGTAAGTGTAAGTCGTAATTAACATTATTGATATTCATTGTGCATTTCGCTATGTACTGACTCTACTTCGTCTTTGTTTTTTTATTTCTATTTTGAATCGAACTTTAATAGTGTAAGGGAGAATATTATTGCTATCTACGGTCTCAATTGACTTATAACAATCTAATGGCGAATGGTATACTTTTGCGTTCCATTTTTCATCACAGATAGTAAAATATGCTCATTGGAGGGGGTAGTGTGATCGAATTATAGAAGTATTATTCGATAAACATAAAATAGCGGAGGATAAACTATGCAACTTTTAATTAATTAATTATTATTTATTATTGTTTTCAGAACCGTTGGGTTGAGATTTTGCGGTTGAATCGATTTTTTAAATAACAATTTGGATCACATTTTGTTACTCTGGCTGTGAAATTTGGAAACACCTCTTTAACCAAATATTATTACTCTATTATTATTATTATGCATAACAACTTTAATTTTTAGGGTTACATTTTCTAGGATGAGGGAAATTAAAATATGCATATTTGGAAATTTTAGTAATAATATTTATAGTGACTTCTTTATTTGTTATACCTAACGAAGAATTTATTATGTACCCCGCATTTATTTTAGGAAAATTTCAAGCCCACCCCATGAATTTATCCTAACAATGAATATAATGTTCACTGCCAATGTATATACTTATTAACTTTAAGATAAAAAATTATTGAAGCCAGAAAATGCATTTAGTTAAATTCTTAGCAAAAAAGTAGAAAATATCAACTTGTTCATGTCCTATAGTAAAACAGATTTGTTCATTTTTATTGAAAATTGTTAATTCCGAAAAGCAAATCATACTTAATTTTATAATTTGTAAGCTAGGCCACTAGGTAATAAAAACTCAAAAACGCTTATTGGGATTTTGAAAATATTAAATACTTTAAGATCCTAACCCAGAGTAAAACTTAAATGTTAAGGCTACGTACTGCAACAAACCAAAGGAAGAAACATAAAACCTAGGTTACTTATCTCTTCAACATAAGGTGAACTTAACTTTTATAACATAAAACCAGAGTAAAAGCACAAAATTAAATTAAAATGAAATGATGAAAAAATATTTTGTGAAAATAAAAGTAAGTTTATCAACTAAAAACAAGAAATTCTTATAATTGAGTGTACTAAAGTATAAGTAAACCAACTACATATTAACTACATAATTAATACACTTTCTTGCAAAATGGAATGAACTTTGATGTAACATTTCTATGGTTATATGTTGAATATTCATATTCAAAGGAAGCTGGAAAAAGCACAATTTGGCGGAATTAAATGGAAATGTTGTTGGAAATCTGATAAATGTGCATCCGTGATCTGGACTTATTGGGAGATAACCTTAGTAATCGAAATATAAATGTTAAACACATAAATATATGGTAAAGTTGGATAATAATAACATGTGCAGATTTAAATGTGCTAAAATGAACAATAGAAAACAACTAGTAAAACAAAAAAATTCTGTGAACGTATGGAAAATTGTTAAATGATAACCACCAAATTTAAAGATATACAATTACTTGAAGGTAGCATACAATAAATTTCAAGTATAATTATATGTATTAATGGTGAATTCATTCAAATAAACAATTAAGCAAAACGAACAAAATGTTGTTTACTTTCTATGTCCCTTAACTATGCAGGAAAGAATTTCAGGAAAGATTAATCACAAATAGAAATTTGGAATTTTCATTCTGTTCTCAATTTCAACCTTATAATTTCAAGTGCAATTATTAATCACCTCCTTCCGTGCTCTTTTTTTCTTTATTGAAACTTCAATGCGTGGTAGGGAAAATGATTTCGAAATTCTAAATTTCGTCGTAGTGTGTCGGATTTATAAGGATCATATATTGTGTCGCGTCTCTTAACGTTATTAGCAGGAAATCTTTAAATGTTGATTTGAAAAAATGTTGATTTGAAAAAATGGTGGAACGGAAGTTTTGTTTTGAAAACTGTAGAACTGCATTAACGATCTCATGAAAGGTCTACTTTCCGACACTCGACCGCTCTAGCGGATTAATGTGTGATCATTTTGCCTAACCCTGCCCTTTGCCGGAGGATAACAGCTGATGTAAACATTAAACAAAATGCCAGGAAGAGTTCGACCGGATCTTTTGAGCGTCGTAAGTATTTTCTGAGCAGAGTTCTGAAAATTGTGCGAAATGGATGAGGATTCACAAGTGGAGAATGATGACAATTCGGCAATGTGGCTTATGTTAACAACCGCCGTCACGGAGGTCGTGGGTAGCATCAAATTCGAGGAGCTCCTTTCCAAAATTGGAAGCACTCTGTCCTTTGATGATCCCGGACTTTTCTCAACCAAAGTGAAATCACCTCCAGAGAAAAGACTCGCAGAGGAAGTATGCAACGTTTGGTTTTTCAATCAGGTCCTTTATTCGCTGAGCACGTCTCATAACAACAAGGGGTAAGTTTACTGGCGTCTATTGACGATTTTCTAATATCACTGCTCAATTTCCTTAGCTTTGTTAGAGCAAATATGGAACTGCATGAGGTGCTCCTCTCGGCCAGTCTCCTCAAGCAGCCCTCGATCTTCAAGCGGATAATGAATGAGTACATCAAACTCAGCCGCATTTTAGCAACCCTCGAGGTCACCGAGGGCAGCGGTCCTGTCGAAATAGAAGTTTTTTTCCAAAACGAAAACTTTATAAAAGGCCTGGATAGAAAAGCAAAATATCACAAGATTAAAATCTCACAACGCGAAAACCGTGATTTTCTGCTGGAGCAGGTTTTGAAAATTCTCACATTCGGAATGACCATTGCTTTTGATTTGCATGAAGACCTCTGCGAGGAGTGCACTGCCTCCGTGGTAAATGCTTATAATTTCGGGAACATCAGGATAAAAGTAATTTGCATTGCCTACATGAGCAAGCTGGTTTCATTAGCGGATGAGGTGACTTCCCAGATTAACGCAGCAATTGAATCAGTCACCGAAGGTATGAGGTCTACTGTTGAAAAACTTTTGTTGTGGTTAGAATTTGACATAGTTAAGAAAGACGACGTCGTAGAACTGGGCAAAGAAGTTAAGCATTTTCTTAAAATTACTTCATGCCTCAAGTTCCCAGAGAAATTTCATGAAAAGCTGCAACAAATCTTAACGGAATGGACAAACATTTTATGTATTATTTACAGCAAAAAATATGAAAGCATTAATTTAGATGGTGCAGTTAAATTTCTTACAAATTTAATAAAACAAGTTGACATAAAGCGACTTAGCAAAGCTGAATTTTTAAAATTAGCAGACATTTTGCTTGAATCTCCAGAAATCTGTCGCATTCTTGAACTGTTTATCCTCGAGGAGGTCACGGATAAAAACGTGGCTTCTAATCTTTATGAAGGGAGTGAAACTTGGCAAAGAATCCACGAAGTTTTGGTAACTTCTCTAGAAACTTGTACAAATAATAATAACACAACATTCGATGAAACTTTTACTAAATATATTCGACTTATCGGTGAAATATTTAAATCATCAAATAATATTGAGAATTATTACCAAGTATGGCATCAGTTCGAACACTTAAATCAACCAGTCTGCCAAATATGTCAAGACAATTTCTCTGGATATCAAAAAACATTTTTGGACGATTCTCAGATTGAAATAATATTCCTAAACTTTTTTCAAAACTCTACCAATATTGCGACGTTGATCAAAAACTTTGTAAAGAAAGTATCATCTAAATCGAATGTAAATTTTCAGCATTTTTGTTTTATAATTGACATAGCAGGGCAAATTTTGCAAAATCGAATATGCCTAAATCTTCCCACTGATATTCAAATTGCTCTCATGAATATTATTAGTCAAAGCCTTCGAAGCACATTTGGAATATCATGTGAAACAGTAATTACACTTATAGACGACATATTGCCATCTTTAGAAGATAGCTTCCAACAGAGATGCGTTACGCTTTTTGTAAACATAGAGATAGATTATCTCTCCCAAGAAGCGAGGGCTTATCACAAGGGGTTGATAGAGCAACTGATAGTAAAACCTGATAAATTTGGACCGCTGCTAAAGGACTGCTTCTTCAATTTGATAATAAATCGGGTTCTTCCATTCAGCACTGTGAAAAAACATTTAATTGCTCCATCGCTTAGTAAAACACCTTTGCCACAAATAATAAGCCAAAATATTAAGCGGTTGGTCTGTTCCATCAGTGGAAATGTTTTTATGTTCAAAATACGGGAAGAATTCTCATACTCATATAAAATCGTCTGTAGAGATTGCGACGTTCAAAGCATGTGTGTTTGTCCTGAAAAAAATTCCAATGAAGAATTTCGAAAAGAATTACTATCAAAGAACAAAGGAGTTTTTATACATGTAAAGAAAAATTCAGCGGCGGCTGAACTCCAACGAGACTTTTCAATAGTATTTTCGGGATTGTCGGATGAAAAAAATTCAACAGAAGATCTGATAAGAGCCATACCGTCATTACTGTTTCACTTAAATCTTGTAGAAGATGAGCAAATTCAAGAGAATTGGATAAAACTTCTATCAGATAAAAATGAACATATACGTTTAACGTTTTCGAAACAGTTCTCTCCCATAGTAAGGCAGATCTTAGCAAAGCCTGAGACTGTTCAAGGGCCGTTGCTTCAAAAATGCATTCGAGGTCTACTGGTCTCAGTCAAAGACTGCTTAGAAACCAGCAACAAGGAGTACCAATCACATGTGGTTAACATGATTCGGCAATTTGGATCGATTGAAGAAATCTCAGAGGAGGTCCTCCAACAATTGTTCAAAATGACTTTCTTCTTTTTCATTCGGTACGAGTCGTGCGTTGCCCATCAGGCGGCATTCTGCGCTGAGGAAATTTGTTTAAAACACAAAGTTACTCCAAAACAAATGCTTAATTGGTATAAACAGGACACTTTAAAACTCATCATCACACTTTGCGTTAGCACTTATTTAAGGAACGGAGTTCCGCTGTATAACTCTTTGAGCAATGTAAGTACGTTTGCTTATTTTGATTTATAGAAATATGCTCTAAACACTGTAAATCTAACTCTAATCAAAATTCATTGACTGGCAGTTTTATTATCACATTCAATAATTATATTAATTTTAAAAGGCGTTCAAGCCAGTAAAATGCGTAAAACTAATTCTCAACCGGCACATTTATAATATTTGCTCAAGAAAGTTTAGTGCTTGCATAACTTTCATTGTTCTAAAATTGTAATTCTACGATAGTAATATATTGTTATTTCTCAATTTTTTTCTTATTTTATAATAAATATATTTCCCATAGATAACAAAAATGCTTGGCTTCATGGGAACTACGGATTTTGTGAGGCAGCATCAAAAATTACTTGTTGCGATATTATTACCTTGGTATATTAAAGTAAGTAACATTTGTGCTAAAAAATTAATTGAGTGATAAAAATAACATATTTCAGTATCCCAAGTGCATGGAATTGTTAGAGGAAGTGGCAGGTTTTGTTCAAAGACGAATATCCGCCCTACTATCTTTTGCGTTTTTAACCGTCTACCCTTATTTGTTTTTAAATGAGAGTACCGAAATTAGCGCAAAGTGCATAGATTTTGTTGTCGATAACACTGGAAGCAGTTTGTATACCCTGCTACATTCAGACATTAAGGTTAGTGTACTCTTATTTTATATGAATTGAATTTAACAATAATAATTCAGAGGACCGTTGCTGAAATTTTAATCTACTATCACAAAAATCCAGAGAATGTGATGAAGGCTTTTCGATGTTTGTTACCTCGGGACGTTATTGGTACGCAAGGAAGTGGTGAAATTCCACACTGTAAAATGGCTGAATATATTGCAACAAGATTTTTAGGAGTTCTAACCCACTTTGAAGCGGTTTTAACTAATCCTGATTGCGAAAAAAATCTAAAAAAGGAAACAATGTTAAGTTTGGGTGAAATAATAAGATTTATTGGGCCAAAAGATATTACACCGTTTCGATTTAAAATTTTGGCAATGCTTCGTACAGCACAGACGGTTGAAGGAGTTGATTTGAAGCCTATTTGTGCTCAAGTTTGGAGCATATTTATAAAAGTTGTGGACATACAAGCATTAGGCCCTCTTTTAAGCACTATTGTGGCATCCATGGAACCCTTGTTTGAAAGTCATCCAGACGAAATTAACTCTATGTACAAATTCCTAATTTTATCGAATGGAAGTTTGCTCAGTTCACACATTCCTGATTTGTACTTTATAGAGAACTATCCTGTTGACGAAGAAATTAAAAATTTTGTGAGAAATCAAACCGAAAGAATATGGAAAGGTAATAATTTCATGGACAAATTCAAGTTTTTTGTTGTTCAAATTAAGCAGGAGAATCTGGCGGTTCGAACATGTGCTCTCAAGTATCTAACAGAATTGTTCAAAACTAATAGGCAAAACTTGAACAAATTGGTTATTGGACAAAATAGCATACATCCAATGTTAGAATCCGTTCTAAATGAACTAATGGCTTCTTGTAGGCATGCGGATAAGAATTTACAACTGACGGCAGGAAAATGTCTTGGCGAAATAGGTGCTATCGAGCCCAGTCACCTTCCGCCAAATTATGCTCCTCAGAAAGATTTTGCCTTAGATATACACAGTGATTCTTTTGCCATAATGGCTTTACAGGAACTCTGTCGAGCATATCAGTTCCAGAAAGATACAAAGTTTGTCGACAGTTTTTCGTTGGCCATCCAAGAAATCTTATCTGAAAGAGGTGTTATGCTGCGGTCTAAAAAGAAACAGGAAGTGTGGGAAGCCCTTCCGCAGTGGATGCGACAGCTGATGGAACCACTGCTCAATTCTTGCTACACTGTGCTTAAATCCAACGACAATGTTAAGATTCATCCAGTTTTTGGGAGTGCTAAGTGCATATCGCCGTTGGAGTGGGCTTACATTTGGTCGAGCAAGATGATTAATAATATTGAAGTGGACGAGACCAATCACTTGTTGTCTTCGTTCAGGCCCAGCATTCGAAGAGATTTAAGTACGCTATCATTGCTTTTACCTTATGTTGTGCTACACTCGGTCCAGTCGAGTGTGGCTGAAGAAGATATTGACAAAATCTTCGAAGAGCTTCATTGCGTATTTGAGGCTGCCGTAAAAGATGGAAATGTATTTCATATCAACACAGATCGTCCGAGAGGTATTAAAACTCTTCAGTTTGTCGCGTCGGAAAAAGCTAGAAAACAGGAGGAGTTAACTGAGTTTATTGGAGTTCAATGTGCTAAAATTGGGTTTGATATTTTAGATTTTCTCGAAAGATGGCTTAGAGAATGGAAGCTAATTTACATTGGGCATACGCCTGACACAAAATACCTTAAGGTGGAATCATTTTTAAAGCGGTTTGATAACCGACTAATTGCACAATCAAATTTCTTTTGCGGTGAATACGCCAGGGCGCTGCGATATCTTGAAGAATATATCGAAGCCGACAAAGCTGGACGGCTTCAAGAGAGTTTATCATTTTTAGCGGAGATTTATGCAGAACTGATGGACTCTGATTCCTTAGAGGGCGCGATGGGTATGAAAAACACTGATCTTACTTTATCCGAACAGATCCTTGTTAACAACATGACTGATCGTTTACTGGAATCAACAGCTTGTTTCGAAAAAGTTATGCAATCTGAAGATATTTCGTCAAGCAATGTTAAAGATATTGTCCAATGTTACTTACTTTTGGATACGCCTGAAACAGCCTTGCTAATTTCAGAAGGTCTTTTAAATCGATTGGGGGAAAAATACATGGATGATAGCTTAAAAGAAATACAAGCAGAACCTTTGTGGAGGCTAAGTCGATTTGAAGAGTTGGATCAACTACTAAAAAATCCCTATGTAAATGAAAGCACTAACTGGGGTGTTCAATGTGGACAGGTTTTAGTTAGTTACAGAAAAAATGACAATGAATTTACTTTGACTATTGAAAAGATTCGGTTGAATATTCTAGATCTTCTAAAAAGTGGAGGAAACGAACAGAACTTGTATCACAAAGGTTATCCACATATGATGAAACTCCATCTCATTTCTGAGATTGAAAAGACAAAGACTGTTTTTATGGATCTTTTAACGAATAGTTCAGAACAGGATTGTATTCGAATACTTAATAATTTTTTTAGAGATTGGAATTCCCGATTAGACATATTACAACCCACACCAAGAATCACCGAACCAGTTTTGTGTTTACGACGAATTTTGTTGGACGAAACAAAAAAATTGATAGCGTCTTCTCAAAAAACGCCGGTAACAATCCAAACGTTATTAAACATTTTAGAAGATGAAATTGGGAACATGTGGCTTAAAAGCTCCGAAATTACGCGGAAGGCGGGCTGGTACCAACAAGCGCAACTCTGTATTATGAATGCAGAACAGTACGAGCCGGAAAATCTGTTTATTGAAAAGGCAAAATTACTTTGGAAAAAAGGCGATCAGACGAATAGCTTTAAAGTGATTGAGCAAAAAATTAAAGAAATTGAAGACATACTAGAAGACAAGCAACTCAACAGCTTACCAGCTAGTACCCGTATACTGTATGCTGAAGCCAAATTTTTGCAAGCGTCATATAACGCTGAATCCATGAACATTAGTAGTGATCTGAATATTCGGTTCTTCAAGGAATCGCTCAAGGGAAATCAAAAGTCTGAAAAGTGTTTTGTTCACTTAGCTCAATACATAGACCGTGTATACGCCTCCCTTTCCGAGGAGGAGCAACAGGATCATCAGGGAAGGGAAATGCTTCTGGAAGTTATGGTTTATTATGGAAAATCCATGTTTTATGGTTGTAAATTCATATATCAGTCGATGCCACGAATGTTAAGCATTTGGCTGGACTTCACCGCCCAAATGAAAAAAGATGAACACTTCCGAAAAGTTGGAAGTAAAATGAACGATATTGTGGAAAAATTCTCCGAATCGGTGCCACTTTTTATATTCTTCACAGCATTCTCTCAATTAGTTAGTAGAATATGCCATCCATCAAACGAGGTCTATGGCGTTTTTAAATCAATAATAATTCGTCTTATCCTGAAATTTCCACAGCAGTCTTTATGGATGCTTCTTTACGTTTGCAAGTCATCATATGCTAATCGTCGGAAGCGATGCAGTGAGATATTTCAAGATAAAAGACTTGGTCAAATTGAGATGCAAAAACTTATCTCGGATTTTAATGTGCTCGCCGAAAAACTGATTGAACTTACAAACAAGACAATCTCCGGAGAGAAAAAACCGACGGTCAGCTCTTTGGTAAAAACCCTACCGAGACTCTTTGCCGATCCGTCGTTTTCAAAAATTGTTATGCCATTCCAACAATTCATGCAACCTGTTTTACCACCAATAGACGAACGTAGCAGCCCAGTTAACTATTTTAATGCTTTTCCTAACCGATGTGTTTATATTAAGGGTATCAAGGAGGAAATAACGATTTTAATGTCTCTTCAAAAACCCAGGAAAGTTGCTTTAGTCGGGACCGATGGAAAAGAATACTTCGTCATGATGAAACCCAAAGATGATTTGAGAAAAGACTTTCGACTAATGGAATTTAATGCCGTGGTCAAACAATATTTGCATCAAGATCCAGACGCTAGACAAAGGCGATTATCAATTCGAACCTACGCTGTGCTACCCTTGAACGAAGAATGCGGCTTAATAGAGTGGGTTCATAATTTACACGCGTTTCGACAAATTCTCCTTCGTTTCTATAAGCATCGGAATCAGGGCATGAACGCTAAGGAGCTAAAAGGAGTTGCTTGTGCAAACTACGATCCAATGGAGAAGAAACTTGATGTATTCTTGAACAAGCTTATCCCGCGCCATCCTCCAGTGTTCGCTGAATGGTTCAAGCAGCGGTTTACGACACCTCACAACTGGTACCAAGCCAGAAGCTCTTACATTCGCACTTCAGCGGTTATGTCCATGGTAGGCTACATTCTAGGCCTAGGGGATCGGCATGGCGAAAACATCCTCTTCGACGGAACCAACGGTGACACTGTCCACGTCGACTTCAACTGCCTTTTTAATAAGGGCGAGGCCTTCGATTTTCCAGAGAGGGTCCCATTTCGTCTTACTCACAACATGGTTCATGCTATGGGTCCTTTAGGAGTCGAAGGGCTATACAGAAAGTGCTGTGAAATTACAATGAGGGTGCTGCAAACTCAGACGCCAACACTAATGTCTGTGCTGCGACCTTTTGTCTATGACCCTTTGGTCACTTGGAACCGGCAAAATCGAGCGCCCGACGGAAGCACCGAAAGAACGGACTCGCAGGCAATGGCCAACGTTAAGCACATTGAGGAAAGACTTAATGGTTTCGTAAGTAGCAAAAAATTAATTTTTTTTAACATTTCTTAAATAATAAATACCACAATAGGTTAAAATCAAGGGAAGAACTTCTAACATGCCTCTGTCAACGGAAGGGCAGGTAAATCACATAATAACTGAGGCGACTAGCACTGAGAACTTGGCGGCGATGTACATTGGTTGGGGCTCCTTCATGTGAAGCGTGATTTTGTTACGAAAATTGTTTAACTATATTATACGAGTATTTTTATATTAAATGTATTTTTTAACAGTCAGAACTATTTTATTCTCGATGGAGAAAAGTTAATTTTTGAAGTAATGCAATACAATTACGATTATAAGACTTCTTTATTTTACAAATAGTGTAAAAGTATGTGGGCGGGATTTTCAGAATATAATGTTTAACCAGAAATTCAATTTCAGATTCATAAAAATTCAAGCACAATAGACAGCAATGCTTGCTTGCAATGGTCCTCCATCTGTTCAAAGAAATTACAACAAAATAATTGTAGAATTTACGTGTATATAATTAACAATCTTTAAAAATCTTGAATTTCCCGAAGATTGCATAGTTGAAATTTCGGTACTAAACAGTGAACATGGAAACATTTTAAATTATGAGTCGGAAAAATGAGAATAAATTACAAATAGAATTGATACAGAATTAATAACGATCTATTAATAATAACAGACAATTCTTGCAGTTTAAAGTTTTTCAAAAATAAGTGAGGTCAAGTTTAATTTGGGTTTATTTTCATTTTTTCTTCCCCAAAATTCTTTCTGCAGCTTGCACTACATCAAATGGCTGTGGTTGGGCATTTTGTTCTAGCGTCTTCGCATAAGGCATCGGCACATCAACTCCTAAAACGAAATTTATGTAAATGCAAGACAACCTAATATAAGTTATAAAAATATTACCGGCTATTCTCAGCACTGGCGCATCTAAATGGAAGAAAATCTCATCTTCCATTACTCTGCCACAAACCTCGGCTCCAATTCCTAAGAAATTTATTTAATTTTAAACATAAAATTCCAATAATTTTAATGAGACTGCATACCACACTGCGGCCAGCCTAATTCAACTGTGATTAAGTGATGTGTTTTTTGTATTGATTTAAAAATTGTCTCTGTATCTAATGGTCGTAGAGATCTTAAATTGATTACCTCGGCTTCAATTCCTGAATAAAAATGAAATGTTCGTTTCTTTTCGTGCAAAATATTGTGATTTCACAAACCCTTTTTAGCTAATTCAGCAGCTCCTAGAAGAGCAACCTCAACAGCCTTCGAGTGTGCGACGATAGTGATGTGCTTGCCTTCCTTCATAATTTTCGCTTTTCCAATTGGAATTAGGAATTCCTTGTCCATAATTTTTTCATTGACTGGGAAGGCAACACCATACATGAGTTCGTTTTCAAGACACACAACTGGATCAGGATCTCTAATAGCCGACTTGAGGAGACCTCTAGCGTCTTCGCAATCATAAGGTGATACAACTTTCAAGCCAGGGCAGTGCGAGTACCAGGCACCGAAGCATTGCGAATGTTGAGCAGCAACTCCAGATGCAGGCCCGTTTGGACCTCGGAACACAATGGGTACATTAACCGTGCCTGCCGACATGTAAAACGTTTTCGCAGCTGAATTTATTACCTTGGAATTTAAAGTGTCGGTGATTTGTTTAAAAATTATCGAAAAAGCAAAGCAAGTACCTGATCAATAGCCTGCATTGAGAAATTGAAAGTCATAAATTCACAAATTGGTCGTAGTCCTGCCATTGCAGATCCAACGGCGAGGCCTGCAAAGCCCATTTCAGTGATGGGTGTATCGATGACTCTTTTATCACCATATTTTTTCCAAAGACCTCGGGAAACCTAAAATTAATTATACATATATTAAAATCAATCTCATCTACTACATCTCTTGTTATTTTTAAAATATTTTCTATAGTATTTGGATTAGAAAAACTGCAATTAAATGAATATTTATCATATTATAACGATCATTAAAGCCATTCATATATGTTGAGATAAAAATGTTAAGCGGAGATGATTAAAGGCTCCAAGATAATTCATAGTCGACCCTTTTAAAGGGAATAGGAGTAATTCCTTAGTGCCGAAAATATTGCAAATAAGAAAATAATCGAAATAATTAGCTTTCAGAAATGCCGAATTTTCTATGTGCTGGGAAGACTGGAAATTGAACTCTGCTATTTTCGTTGAATTCTCGTTTTTTTTTATTTTAAAGTTAAATCAATAAATAAGAAAGATAAACTTAATTAATTGAATCCTGTAAATTGAACGCATAAGGTTTATGCGAAATAATCTAATTTTTCGCATTTCTGGTTTGGATCAGGAGGAACTAACATCCAGATCCTCCACAAGGAATTCGAAATAGTTAAATTGGAAATTTAGAAATAGTTCGTCCCTAGGTTAATAGGAGACATTAAACGTTTTCCCTTAGCTTCAAATTGTTAATGCAAAAGAAAACTGGTGCATGGACTGGCACTGCCCCCGCACGTGATCCCGCTCCCGCGACTGTGCCCCCTCAAGGCCGCCAGGGAAGCCGATCACTCGCATGTCAGACGAACCACAGACAATTAGATAACTCCTGGCAGGCCCCAGCGAGCGTGTCGCCGATGCGTGAAACCGCTTGTTTACGTAATCAGTGCGTAAAGTGTGCGGCCCCGCTCACCTTGTAGGCGCCATCATATTGAGCGACCTCCTCGCCCATGAGGAAGACTCTTTCGTCGCGGGCCATTTCGTCGTCCATCGCCGAGTTGAGGGCCTCCCGGACGGTGATTTGTTGGGCCGCAGCGGAGGATTTGGTGCTCGTGGAGAATGCCCGGCGAGCGATCACTCGAACGGTTGACAACAGCTTCATTTTCCTGAATGAACTAATCAACTAAACGGTTACACGGTGGACCGCGGACGCTTGGACACGTTTACTGGAGAATGATTTAAAATATTGGCCGAAATTGGTTGCCAGTCAGCCGATACCAGTGCCAGACGGGAAGGATGATTGGAGGTCGACGGATGCGAGGTACCAACAAATTGACGTTTCGCAAATTTAATCAAGAAATGACGTTTCAGTTTCACGAAAATTCCATTAGGTGGCAGAGGGAAACTAAGTGGGCGCTGTATGGAGTTTTTATTAATTGTAAAACAAAAATGAGCATTATTAACAAAAAGGGACTCATAGGCTTTCTTCTGACAACATTTTCATAGTTTTTATTTTCTATAGTGAAAATTTAACACCCATTCATTTTTGTAGTTTGGATCTTTTAAGTGTTTAAAAAACTGACACAACGTGACGACCTTTTCAACAAAGGAAAAAAAATTAAAATTGAAAGAAAGCATTAATAATCGTTAATATTATTGTTAAAGGGCAGAAACCACTAAATTTGAAAACCAAACCGATTTGATTTCATTATGGATTATTTGTTGTATATTTAGAAAAATAATTAGAAAGCGCATTATGTTATTAACATGCTGTACGTCTTCCTAATCATCATCATATCCTTTTCCCACAAGTTTAATAATTATAATTCTGACCAAGGAGTTATAAGTATTTGAAAACAAATTTGAAAGCATCATATTGTAACCCAAAGTAAATTCTCTTCTGAGGTTTATTAAATGTTTCTGACCGATCTTAGAATATGCATTTTAATTTGGTATTGTCTCCTTATTATTATGTCCAAAACTAATGATGCATCATGTCTTCAATTTAAAATGGAAATCCACAAAAGGTAGTTAGTTTTAAATGGGACGAAGCATTAAATCAGAACGAGAAGTTATAATATCAAAAAATCATGTTTTATTTTCTTATTTAAATAAAAGAAATGAAATATATATGTGTTTAAAATTTAATGCTGATCAGAGCAAAATTGACGAAATTAAAAACATTTAATATGCTTTGCGCGGAATTTTAAATGAATTTTCCTTTGTAATTTTCAATAAAACCTACATATATAGAGTTTTCAAAACATGTGATGCTAATAAATAACGCGTAATTTGGATTTTCGACAGCCATCTTAAAAGGGGACTATCTAGATTGTTGCCATCAAAATATTTTCACATAGTTGATTAATCAAATCCAGCAATGCTTCTTTCACATAACGAAGTTAAATATTTGAAAACATCATTAAAGGCTTTTTGAAGAGAGACATACCAAAAGATATTCCCAAAGTAAGTAAATATTTTAACTACATTATGTGATTTTTTCATTGCGGTCTCTTGGTCTATAATAAGTTTATCAATATAGTGATAAATTAGGGAAATACCACAAAATGTAAATCCCCTCTAATAACTGAAAGTGTTAATAACTCGTCTTCTTTTTGTAATGAGGTAGGATACAACAGAGATTTTTAATGATTCAACATTTTACTCAAAAAACAGTATAGATTATTTCTTGTAAAATTAACTCTATTTAAAAAGGAAAATGTGGTATTAAATGTAACTATACGTACATTCCAGCCAAAGAATTTCTTTAAAAAAAGTTTTCATTTTTATAGCTATAGGTGTTTTTTCAGAAAAGAACAAGAATCCTGACAAGTATATATTAACAATGACGTAATCGGTAAATTGATCCGTTTTTCTATTTCTCATATTTCAAAACGTTGATGTTTTGTTTTTATTAGAAGCTTAAAGATATGACAAATTTGCATATATGACCATTTATATATTCCAGAGTATGTACATATGTTCCTCCATCTAAAACGAGAAAACAAAACTACAAGAATATGTGTTGAACAATCAACTGCAATTTATCTTGCTTTTGCAAACTTATTTACGTGATATTGTATTTTTCCTTTCCCATTTCTATCAGTGGTGAAATACACATTTTAAATCATACGTTCTCTATGAATTTTAATCACTGTTTTCTCAAAAGCCATCCAAAAGAAATCGAATGATTTTCGAAATCCTATAGTTTAATATAACATAGTCTAGCTGTGAATATTAATAAAATAAAGGAATGATATTTTTCCATAATAAAAATGCGATATCTCTATTTATATTTCAGCGCTGTTGATAATTCTTGAGCTTAAATTTTTCATTGATAAAGTATTCAGAATAATCAATTAATTTTGCATTACGACTGACCTCTTTAATCACAAAGAGTTGCACGCTTTACTATCTCTGGTAAACTTAGCTTATAAGTAAGTTGTTTTTCTCTGTATTAATAACTAAGTTGAAATAAAGTAATTGCGCTTAATTACGAATTTGATGATCGAAACTTTTAAGGAAACTTGTTAGATCAATACGGATACCATTTTCATTGTTGGTTCTGGTTAGAGACTGAAATTTATATTAGTAGGATAATCAATAATATTTAATATCTTTAAGTTAAAGGAAACTGTAAATCAGTTTTTTCTGAATACAGTCATGAGTCACTATTTAAAAACTAATGGTAGTAATGTCTGAGCGGCACTGTTCACAAGAACGAGAAATTGAACGTTTAAAATTTGTGTGGCTAACTAGGTAAATAATAAGCTACAACATTATTATTATTATATGGAAATTCAATTCCATAGTGTGAAAAAGTTGAGTAAGAAAAAAATATTGTGTAAAAATTAAATAATATGATTCGAAGTGTTATTGCGCAATTATACTTAATTAAAATAGAATAAAGTAAATGTTTCCTTTAATTAATAATAAATATACAATCCACATGCAGTATTCGCTGTAATCGCTATGATAAATTATTATGATTCACCAAAGTAGTGACTCAAAAGATTTAGCGGTTTGGTCCACCGCAAATGCGAAATTTATTCAATTTGCGCCAACTAATACCCTTGCGGGGAGTTCCTTCGGAATATGTATTCATGATATATCGGCTAACATTAGAAGAATCAGTTAAATTTAAACAATTGCTTAAATTTATACCTATACAATGTTACTGCTTTAACATATTGTTCTTAGAAAATGTTGGCTCGCAAAAGCAGCACTTGTATATTTTTCTAGGCAAGTGCTTCTTTAACCCTTTTGCAGATAGTAGAATTTTTACGCGGGCAGGGAAAGTGTATAAACATGGAATTGTAAAAATATCATATTATATATTTTTATATTTTCAGGTGCATTCTCTTTTTTTAAACTGACAAAGATAATAAACTTGTAAAGTTGTCATTTTCAACAAAACTGTCAGTATCAGGCATATTAAATAATTATTTCTGCGAAAAGTTAATATAAATCATTTTAAAAATTACACCAGCTTTAATATAATCTATCTTATCACTACAAAGTTCAGTCTAACAAAAAATTGCCCATACGAACTCGCAAATGAAAGTTATCGTTTTGAATTAATAAATAAAAAACATAAAATAAGAGCAATTTGGAAGATAAGCTATTAATTAACTATGGGAAAAGTTATACGCATAGTTTATACAACCTCGAGGAAACAATCGCAATGTTCAGCTGACAATAATTGCTAATATGTAAATCCTAATTGCTTTATTTAAATTGTACATGTAATTTTTAAAGATAGATCTAATAAGGATACAATTGCAATTTACACGAAAAATAACTTTGTTTTAAGTATTACAATTTAATAAATATGAGTCTGTATAATAAATATGTATGCATTATCCATATTGTTTTTTAGAAAAATGAATTTAAATATATGTACTAAGTAGGTATTAAAATAGAAAAAAAGAAATGCTCATGGTGTTGACTTCATTATCCGTCTTTACGTGCACTAGATGTTTCAAACATTATCCATGCAACTTTTACATGAACTGGAGTGCTTATAAATACATATTGTACTTTTTTCAAAAAAAAAAAAAAAGAAATTAAGGTTGGAAGAATTTTTTGCCTTTCACCAGATACATGAAAAGTTATTCTATATACATATATTTAAACTTTTGTGTAATTACAAATATTGTAAATTGTGTTTTATTCGAGACATTCTAGCCCATCAATAGTAATATTAATAAGATGAAGAACGACATTTTGTGGCAGACACTTTTTATTTTTTCAGTGATGTCCGTCACTTCTAGCTTCTGTTTTCTTAAGCAAAACAATTTGAAGGAAAAATTCTATGCGACATAACATCAAGGTTTATACATACCTAATAAATTTGTTTAAAATTACTAACTGAGAAATTTGTACCTTAAATCGTAAATGTATATTTTTCTAGTTCTAAACCGAACTCTAATCTGAGCTTTACTTTAATGAATATTATTGCCCATTTATTATCAGGAGAAGAAAGACTCAAGATTCAAGGCAATGTCGAAAGGTCATTAAAACTAAATTTGCTGGCATGGTGTATACAATTTGTATCCAAAGTCATTAGTAGCACGTATTTTTGTAGTTTTTAGGGAAATACCACTCAGATTCATTTAAAAATCCAAAAGTTTGTACATACCTCTATCTCCTGTTCTCATTATAGAGAGTTTTGGAGATTATAATTAGCAAAACTTTATGGTTATGCTTGGGTACACAAACTCTAATTTACAATTAGTGTGGTTAGTAAAAGGGGAAGATATTAATTGATCTAAGCATAAATGAGCCATTAGAAATGGGCATTCCCGTTCATAAATATTCAATACACACACATTGAATACGTATAATGTTTTAATAGAATAATAGATAGAAGTGCTCAACAAGGATATACATATGTATATTATTTAGTATACGAATTTTTGCATTGTGTTGCCCTTCAATATTTTGAAGCAGACGACCATGGCGTTAGTCAAATGACTTATCTCACATTGTTATTTTAATTTACAATAGGTAATAATTTGAATGCAATATTTACTACAAGTATTAATGTATTTTCTTGCATACCTATGTACGAACATTTTTTAGAATACCACCCCAATGCGTGAATTCTTTCTCAGAATAAGTAAAACGAATTTCGCACAAAATCGAAATGTGCATTATTGGCATAATTTTTCCTTAATAATTTTATTTGATTGAATTCCGGTGCAAAAAGTAAATTTCGCAATTTATTTAAGTCATTATTTTACGGTGCATTTCGCAATCTGATGTTTCTTGACCCGTCTTACTAATTCTGAACAAAATTCACCGAAAGTGGTGCTTTGCGGTCCATTCAGACTTGATAGTATTTAAAACACGCGGTGAGACTTTGATCCAAACAATAAATTCTTTGTGAATCAACCACTCAGTCGAAAGGCGTTGTCCGGAAAAGAAATAATAATAATAAAGCATATTTTTTTCGTTGGAGGTTTATTCACCAAACTAGCAAGATTTTCTCTCATCGAATTAAAGACAAGATATAAATAAGATAAATTTTGCCGGAGGCATACATTTTCCGTGATTCCCCAGAAACTAAGATGATTCCAGTTGCCATTAGTCGCTTTAGTGTGTAAGGCCCAAGAAGTGCAGACGGTGTTTTTTATTATGTTTTGTATTTTCTTTTTCACTGCTTAAGGTGCAAGGAATTGGTGTTTAAGGTGGTTCTTCGGAAAAAATCCCACTCGAGTTTCCAGCCTGATCCCCAGTAACAATTAAATTGCTGTAAATCAACATGGTTAATGACTTGGTCGGTTGGGCTGGACATCGAATGCCTCAATGTATTCCAAGAGTAATATAAGACAGTCTTGCGATTTCAAGTTAGGTTGGAAGTTGGAAGCATCAAAGAACGAAGAGAAAAAGCTTGTCGATTCTCTTCGCCGGCTTCTTAAGACGTTGTATAAATATTGTGTAAACAGTCTAGTGTCCAGTCAGTCTAGTAACATTGATCGCGAGGTTCATTTCCGCCTTAACTTAGTTTGGAAATTTTATAGTGTTTCACCAATTACCACGATGATGATTTTACTGCGGTCCATTGTTACAATTTTAATGTTTGTGGCTTTTGTGAATGCCCGTAAGTGATTCTAATGTTTAAAGTGCCCTTCAAGTGTTTAAATTTTTATGTTTTCCGTGCAGAAAATTCTTGCAAAACCCCGATAGGAGAACCAGGGATTTGCGTTCCGGCCAAAGAATGTAGTATCATCGTAAACATTTTGATGAACTCTCCCAAGCCTCTACCGCAAAAAGCCCTCGATTACCTGAAGAGAAGTCACTGTGGAACTCAAGATAACGTGGTAAGCAAATTACCTACCTTTGAAATAAATAGACACATAATTATGCGTTTTCATAGCGCCATCTGAGTGGCCTTATTATAGTTTGCAAAAAATTGTGAAACTTGTTTCGGGTATTTACAAAATCTGATAATAAGTTAAAGAGAAGCATTAAATTTTTAAAAAGTTGAAGACGTTGCATTTTTTTTTTTTGTAAATATTCAGAAACACTTATTCAAACCTGAAATGTTAATTTGTACTCCGCATATTGGCATACGATTCAGCCTCGGCTGGCAACATTCGCCAGGCGATTATACTATTAAAAATCTTGCGATTTTCCTGCACAATTAATAATGGTAATCTTGATACTTCTCATAAATTGTGTTTCTGTTCATTAATTTAGTTATATTATAAAAATTGATAACCAAATCGCATAAGCAGTGGTAACATGATTGTTGTACGTTTAAATTCGTTTTCATTTTATCGAAAAGTTAAGAAACTTGTTTTTTGGTATTTAGCACTTGGAACGCACATAGCTTCCAAGTGCAAGGTAACTGGGTGCCATTTAAAAGTAAAATGAAGTTCACGTTTTATCCGTGCACTTTAATTAACTTGGAACCTTAATTATAAATTACTTAAGTGTACAGCAAAATCGATGAACAGAAAGGCGGAAATTTTTTCAAAGAAAAATACAAAATTATACAGCTGATATATGGCGGTATCAATTCAAAATTTTTATTTTACGTTCATTGGCATGCTAATTCAACTAAAAGTTGCCTATATATAATCGTGTTACGCCTGTTAGCCATTTTGAATCTTTTTGCTCTTCCACCTAGAGATAAAACCAAGTATTTAGCTTAGAGAAGAATTGAAATTGTTCGCTGTGTTTATATTTCGGTTTTATTAAATTTAAAAGCACAATATACTCACTTACTTTCGACTTAAAACTTTGAAAGTTTATATTATTATTGAATGCAAAAACGAATAATAAAGCCATGAGTATAATAATATTATAATCTCTAGTGTTACTAAAGTAGTAACTGTTACTGAGAATATCAGATATTGAAGCAAATACATAATTTTTAAGGCTGTTGCCATTTTATTAACTCTAAATTTATGCACGACGCCTTAAGCCGGTATATATGACAGTTAGATAAACTTATTTATTTTCGGTTATCGACTTTTGTTACTTTTGATTAGCATTTTATAAAGTAGTTACATAAATCATTTTGACTGCAGCTATTTCATTCGAAAACTAGAGATTTTGTCAATTACCTGTCTGTTTCACTATTAAATATTAAACACTTATTTTATAAATTATTATTTTGAAGTGAAATTTTTGATTTTTGATTTTTCAAAATCAATAACTATAGCTTCTTTCTACTAGTTCAACCAAAAAAAAACAAAAAGTGTACTTTAAATATGTACTTGGTTTAGCAACCAACTTGTAACATACGGATTAAATTAAATGAAAAAACTTATAAATAAGAGGGACATGGTAAACGTGTTTCCGGTCTTTGTACGATAGTGCCTCGAGGAATATTTTGATGGTCACTAAGTGCGCAAGCTGCAATTTGTGGCTTTCGCCCAAAAGATCGTCTGGTCCAGTGCCCAACATATAAATACATTACATAGTTCCTCCTTAATAATAATAAGAAAAGCACCATACATTTTTCAAAAGTATCGCTAACGTTTAATATAATCAAATTATAAAAATGATCTTATGGACTAATTATTTAACGACTACATTTTAACTTCATGTGAACATAACTACATATGTATAATGCTTTGTCATCGAACCAGAGGTTCCTAAAAAGTAAATAATAAAGATAATAACAACTTAAATACTAACAAATAATTAAATATTTATTTTAAGTATAACTGTGCATAAGTTTGTTAATCATATAACATAAAATTTTCTTTTTAGCATTATTCTTGCTGTGCAGGGCGGCATAGGACCAATTCAACTCCAGCTCCTACAGTTGTGTTTAACAACGGAGGAGAGAAAGAAAAGGAAGAAATAAAAGAAGAGGCGAATACGAATGTTGAAATTAATAATGTTGATGATCATCCAAACTTACAGCTACTACCACTTTCACAATGTGGACGTATCGAAAGTAATAAAGTGTCCTATGGGGAAGCAACTACTATTGGGGAATTCCCCTGGATGGCAATGCTACAGTACCAGACCTCAAAAGGGTTAGAATTTCAATGCGGTGGAGCGCTAATATCTCCCAGATACGTTTTAACTGCTGCGCACTGTGTAACTGGAATTAATGATATTTTGTAAGTAAAATTTTAGTTTTTATCCCTTACAAATATGCGATAAATTTGAACTTGAACACAACTTTAGGCCTAATATTGCATTTAACTTATATTATATATATGTATAAAACCAATTTTAATGAACATTTTCAGAGTATCAGTCAGGCTAGGCGAGTACAACCGCTCCTCTGAAATTGATTGTGAGCAATTCAGAAATGAAAATGATTGCGCTGAAGCTGCCCAAGACATTGACATTGAAGACGTTATATTTCATCCTGAGTACAATAATGTTCGGTTCGCAAATGATGTCGCATTGCTCAGATTGAAGCGGGAAGTAAATATTTCTTCTGGTAAGTCTATTTCCAATTAAATATGAAATGGAATGGAATCAGTTCCCACTTTTTGAAAAATAGCGAAGCTAATTTCTTATAAAACTTGTTCAAAATAAAATCCTCTTTATGTATGTTTCAAAGACTAAATTAATCTTCCTATAAAACACAACACTATCTTTAAGTTCTAACTAAGCAAAGCAAATGGTGGGAAATACAGACAACAACTTAAAAATTTGTAGATTGCATTAATTTTGCCAAATATTACCATACGTAAAATATTTTGAGTTTTGAATATATTTTTCATTGTTGCGTTATATACATACGCTCAATTTTACTATTCGGTTAAGAAATAAAGAGATATATTTATTAATTTCAGTAAAGTATTGAATGAGAGAAATTCGACTCAATGTACGAAAAATATTTTTTCTTAATAAGTGAAATTATAATTAAAATAAATTAATTTAGGTTGGCATAACTAGAGTCTAACTAATTATGTTTAATATATTTATAAACCCCATTTTCTATAATTTTTCAGAAACCGTCCAAGCGGTTTGCTTGCCAGTAACAGAAGCAGCTCAGCGCGCCAAGCTAGACAGAGTTATTATCGCAGGTTGGGGTTTAACAGAAAACAGTAAGTTCTTAAGCCTTTTCATATCTAAAAAGCGTAGCTAAATACATATATTATTAATATCTGCAATTTCCATGTATACAATTTTAACATAAATTCTTTTGTACCTTTTAACAGATCAAACTTCTGAAGTGCTACTTAAGGCTACATTACCAGTGCTTTCAAACGATGAATGTCAACGTGTGTTCAGGCGTTCTATAAAAATTAGCAATTCCCAAATTTGTGCGGGTGGAGAAAATATGATTGACAGTTGCAGGGGCGATTCCGGCGGTCCTCTTATTTTCCCTGGAAGAGTTTTGAGTCAACGATATATTCAATATGGAATAATATCTGCAGGAGCCAATACCTGCGGGAGCCCAAGCAATTTTCCAGGCATCTACGCAAAAGTCTCGTTTTATATTAAATGGATTTTAGATCAATTGAAGCCTTAAATAACTTAGTGAGTTTTAAGTATTTACACTTAGTCGAAATAATTTTGTGATATTTTTTACTATCAAAATAAAGTATTTATAAAAAGTAAATTAAAACATTCGTATGAAGAAAGTTTTTGAATTCCCCTTACAATTACGAATTTTCCATCTGGCGAAAATACAAATTATATCGATATCTTTAAATTTGATATTCATAACGTGATTAAAGCATTATTGGTAATTGCCAAATTTAAATTTTTAAATAGCATAGCTTTGTTGACGTACCTAAATTTTTAAAGTTTATTGGAAGAATGTCGTAAATATATTTTCTATAAATAATCAACTGTTTCGTTGACTTAACTTGAAAACATAATTTACAATATTATTTCTTTACTTACAAAAAAATACGATTTTAGAAAATCCTTTAAAGTTTTTCTAACCATTGTTCAGCACATATTAAATCTTACTCATTCATTTTTGGGTAAAACGAGGCTAGTGAACATAAATCGAGAAATTATGGACAGGAAAAAAGCTTTTCTATTTTACTTCTTTTGATAACGATCTGTGATACCATCCATTATTATACATGCATTAAAAGAATTATTACCCCATAAAGTGTT
Organism: Tolmerus cingulatus; assembly: GCA_959613345.1. Lineage (NCBI taxonomy): Eukaryota > Metazoa > Arthropoda > Insecta > Diptera > Asilidae > Tolmerus > Tolmerus cingulatus. Next base: position 5,254,342 of record OY390711.1, on the reverse strand, counting down.
TGAACAAAAATTAAGCTCAGTCTCATTTCGAAGGTTCCTCACAGTTCTCGTAAAAACGTTATTGAATGAAAAGAAATGTTACCAACAAAATCTTTGCCAAAATTGTAAGAAATTCATTTAAAACAATTGTATTTAATCATTCTAATTTTACTTTTATTCTTTAAAGAATCTACTGGGCAGTTGCGCTCTGCATTATAACGCCAATATTTTCAAATATTGTTTTAAAAATATACAGAACCTTTCGTTATTCTTCAGTTTCGTTTACTTTAGATACACTTTTGTAAGTATAATTGTTTTTTAAGTGCGTCATTTTTAAACTATACTTACTAGTTTAAATTGGAATACAACATTTCCTGCTGTTACGGTTTGCGAAATTTACAATGGTGAAAAAACTTGGGATATAAGCCAGGAGTATTTTGGTGAAAATCGAGACCATCGAATTGATGATTTTGTAAGCGATGTGGTATTTTTCTCCGGTGAATGTGAATCTTGTTTTGAATGCGATCAACTTGAATGCCCTACAGATTTTGATGAACTTATGAAAGTTGTGAGTTGCATGATAAAGTGTGACTGCCATTCAGAAATATGCGAATATATGTTTTTTAACATAGTTTCGAACACCTTGTGACCGTCTTATTACAAACTGCTCTTGGCTCGGGGAGTCCTTCGAGTGCTGCAGCCAATTCAAACCACTTCAGACGGAGTATGGGCTGTGTTTTAGTATCAATTCGGAACAAACAGAGTATATAACCTACTAAGTTCAAATGCACTCTACTGTTTCTGAAACATTTTTTTTGGTAATGCAGGCCATTCGAAAACCCATTATTCATAATAAATCGGGAAACAGGGCCTGGATTTTTACAATTTTTCGTATCAGAAGATATACAAGTCCATGTACATCCAACTACTGAAATTCCCTTTTTGATTTCGGAGGGTGGTATAGCCGAAACTGTTATTTGGGGTGCAGGGAAGCATATCATCTTAAATATTGTTGAAATGATAAATGACGAGACCGTGGAAAGTTTCCCACCGGAACAAAGAAAGTGCAAATTTAGCAATGAAATTGATGGCACAGGTGAAGCTATTTGTCTAATCTTGTAGTTTTAATGAATATTTTGTTGAAAAGAGAACTTTTCCCTTAGAAAGGCAGTTTTATAAGTATTATAGCTATTCAACTTGTATGGTTGACTGCGTTAGAAAATCTCAAATTGATATTTGCCATTGTACTATTCCTTTCTTGTCAAGTATTACCAATGGTGAGTTATATATAATTCAGTAGCTCAAATTCCATCCTAATAAGAAAAATGTTATTATTTACCCCCAGATTCAAATTTAAAAGAGTGCGATCTCAAGGGTCTTAAATGTATTTCCGAATATAACGTTGTTTTTAATGAAGTAAGAAGAGGCTGTGAGTGCCTTGCCTCTTGTGAAGAACCTGAGTACAATCTTGTGTACATTTCTGGAGAGTAAGTAATTTTTATTTTTTAATTTATAGTATATTATACATATATATATTTCTGTAAGTACGTAATAACTATTTTTAGTAGCAAATATTTTCAATCATATGCATATATCAAACATTTAATAAAGTTAAGGTTCATAGACTTATTTTATTTTGACTTGTTGCTGTGTAGCACTTTATTATAAATATTAGATTTTAAAATTAATTTTCTTTCTACAACAGATCTTCAAGCAGCGTAGAAAAGAATAGTGTGATAATTTCAATGATTGACCTTCCAACGCAACGATACATAAGAAATGCTGTTAAAACCAATTTGGATCTTATAAGTAACCGTTTTTATTTAGGTATAGGCGGCACCAATTTTAATGTTTATTTACTTATTTTAGTATCAATTGGTGGTATTGCTGGATTATTTTTTGGAGCATCAGTACTCAATGTGATCGAAATAATGTATTTATTTTGCATTGGATTTGGGGACCGAATAAAAGATTGGAAAGAGAAATGGAAGAAATTAAAACAGTATAAATTAAAAAACATTACATTTTTTGAAAAGTGTAAAAGTTCAGAGAATGGAAAGGTAAAATAATTCTTAAAAAATTGTTTATCTACAATAAACAAAGAAGGATCTTATCTTATGATTTCATCCTCAATCATTATTGAAACTATTTTTATGTTGTATTTATATTGATTACAATTTTACAAATCTACATTTATATTGCATTATCTCAATTCTGAAATGAATTAAATAATAACGTTAATTTATTCGCTCCTTGGATTTGTACTGTGGAGTTCAAAATAAATAAATGAGTATTATCGTTGAATGCTGCAAGTTTCTTTTTCCTAACACCATCAAAACGTTCTCTTACATTACAACGAAATAAGTATTAATGTACTATGTATGCATATATGTATCTATAGAACTCTGTTCAAAATCTAAAAACGATTTTAGGAAATGCAATGAAATTAAACTTGGAAATTATATCGTATTTACATAATTACATGTAACTAAGGTGATGTCACATTTCCATTTACAGAGTAGAAAATACGTCGCAATAAACAGAAAGGAAATAATAAGAATTACGCTTTTCTTTCAATTGTAAAAAAATCTGTTCAAGTAAAACCTGGATTTTTGTAACGAATATGACGATGATTATATAATAGTTATTCTTTAATTGGCATGGACTAAATGAATGGAAGAAAGATCTCAATCGTTTTAAAGAAGTTCGCTAAAGTGCAGTTATTCTTGTTTTCACGATTTAATTAATTAGTTAGTTAAAATCACTTTACAACAGTGCGTATTATTTGACCACTAACCAAAATCCGACAGAAAGCTCTTTTACTTTCAGGTATTTCTACACTATAAATTATTTAATTTGATTTTTTAATTCCACCGTTTTAGAGTTTATTCGAAGTTTTTCAGCCAAAGCAAAGCTTCAAGTTAAGAAATATCAGGAAAATGTCGACAAACTACTTAAATGATAAGAAATTCCGTTTCTTACTTTTTTTAGTATAATGTGGTATAAGTATTTATAAGCTTACGTAAAGCTTAATCTTATAAAGAGCAAAGTTTGTCTTATTTCTCCGCGATCTTCTTCAGATACTGTTCAAAACTATTTTTTAATAATCCAATGTGGATTCAGTGTTGTAGAATTAATAGAACAATTCATATCTGTCTTAATTTAGTCACATGAAAGTGTGTTTTTTCATATTAAGTAGTTTTGTTAAATATCAAAAACATAATGTTATTGCGGTTTATTGGAATTTCGATGTTGGTGGTTTCCACGAACACGCGTAAGTGAACCTTTATGTCATCCCATAAGTTTCTGACAATAAAAAATAATTAATGCTTTACGCACAGAAAGAGTTTGCAATACTTCATTAGGAGAGGCGGGAATTTGTATTCCAGTTAAAGAATGCAGTGCTGTCGTGGATATTATATTGAATTCTCCTAAGCCTCTCCCGCAAAAGTCCCTTGATTATCTGAAGATCAATTACTGTGGGCTTCAAAATAACACCGTAAGTAAATTACTTATATCTGTAATGATTCTCTCGATAAGAAAACATACTATACCGTCATTAATTACGTTTTCAAAATGCCATTTATTAGGTGTTAATATAAGTTATTTGATAATCTAACACTTTGTATTTAATATTTGCTGTTCTAATTTATTAAGACCTTGAGGATATTGCATTTCTTGTTTGAAATGTTTGAAATACTTGTTTTGGAATAACGATTCAGTTAAATGATCACTTCGCCGAATCAAAGCATACGAACAACAACTCAATTAAATTGACTCATTTTTTCAAGAAACTTAAAAGCTCAGTATCTGTTTAATTGAATTAATTAAAAGGTAATTAAAATATGTGTATTAACTTTTAGTGGATACAAGTGTTGGAGTTTTAACCTTCTCCCAGATTTGACTTTGATTACAGCACCAAAGCTTCAGCAAGCAGTGAATAGAGCTGTAGAACCGGCTCGACGAAGTTCTAACTAACCGGAAAATTTCGAAATTAAGTAGTTTCATATGTCTTTATCTCACTCTTTTTTGGGTTTGTCTCCCGTTTTATAGCTTGGAAGCACGTGAATTTTCAAACACTTAATTTAAAATAGATTAATTATAGAACAGTAACATCAAGTCTGAGTCAAGCTACCTATATCTAAATAATTCACAAACTTATTTATGTATTATGAAAAATAATTTGTGTACTATTTGTGCAGTTATGCATCTAGGTTATTTTGCTTTAGAAAACTACATTTTATTTCAACCCTTATTTTAACAAAACGCTATACATACATATATTTTGCATACATATGTATATTGATTTATTTCTCATTTACGCCTAAAAGCTTTAACCAACAAATTTAATTTTTTGTGGAAACGTACTGCATATTGCAATAAAGATACTTTATATTGAATTGCTTAAGAAATTGATAAGCGGTACTTTTCAAGGTGCTAATAGCGAATCTTTCGGAATTCAATGGCTGCTAAAAAGCATGACTCCTTAGACTCTACCAAATGAATTATTAAAATGTAACATTATTTAATTCTATATTAAGTTGCCTAAACTTTCCCACTCTATTCATAAAATGAAAGTAGTTTTTACAACCGTAGTCCATAAAGCTGTTTATGTGACAAAAAATGGAACTTTTATTTTTCCAGCACTATATTTGCTGTTCTGAGAGACATTTGCAAAATTCAACGTTAACTTCGCCAATTGTATTTACTGATAATTCGAACAAAGAAGTGGAAAAAGTAAAAGAAGAAGAGCTTACAAACATCAAAATCAATAGCGTTTCTGATCATCCAAATTTGAATCTACTGCCCCTTTCGAAATGCGGATATCTTAATTCTCCAAAAATTTTTGTTTCTTATGGTGATATAGCATTACTCGCAGAATTCCCGTGGATGGCAATGCTTCAATACGAAACACCAAAAGGTTTGGTATTTCAATGCGGTGGAACTCTAATATCATCAAGATACGTTTTAACTGCTGCTCATTGTGTTACTGAAATTGAGGATACTTTGTAAGTAAACTTTGATCCTTCAATTTGAACTCTTGAACCCAATGTAGAATGACATAAACTATTTTTGGATTTGCAATAATTTAAGTAACATGTAATTTTCAAAAAAACAAATGGAGGAATTGGTTAATTTGTTTTTAGTTCATAAGTTTTTAATAGTAAAATTTTTCAACGAGATATTAACTTGTTATTCGATGCCTTCATTTTCAGAATTTCTGTCAGGCTAGGAGAACACAACACTTCCTCTGAGCTAGATTGTGAACGTTTAGAAATAGAGCCTGATCTAATTTGCGCTGATCCAGTACAAGATATTCAAATTGAGGAAATTTTATTCCACCCTCAGTACAAAAAAAGCAACTTTAAAAATGATATCGCACTGATTCGATTGAAAAGGGAAGTGAATTGGACGTCTGGTAAGCAAATTTTTAAGTTTCTATGGAATATATTGTATAGGAATATGAATCTGAAAGATATTTAAATAAATTTGAGTCAGTATGATAGTTACTAAACGTGCTTTTTAGCAGAGACATCTCGCCAGCTCGTCGTGCAAAAATTATCTTAATTTCACTAAATTTTACTTGGCTAACAACTATTGACTCATCTTTGTGTCTTTATGTTACACCCGAAATAAATGCATATTTAAATTCAAAAACATTGTAGCGCACAAGTTTAGAATCTGAATATAACTGAATAATAATTTTTAATCTTTCAGCAAAATTTTATAGTAAAGTAAGCTTGGCACATGTTTTGTTCGTTATAAATTTACCTGGATCTTATAAAGGTTTTTGCCCTAAACATAATTTTAAAATTAAATACGTAATGTGGTGAAGTGTGTGAAGTTATATATTTATATTGTTAGTTTTATTAAAATCTATTTTAATTTTTTTCTTTTTCTTATAATTTATAAGAGTTCATTCAAGCGATTTGTTTGCCAGTAACAGAAGCATCCCAGCGTCAAAAATTGAACACTGCTTTGATTACAGGTTGGGGTTTAACCGAAAATCGTAAGTTCTATTCTAACTCTTTCTTGAGACAATAGGACTCAAGGCTCACTAAAATTTTTATTTTATTTTCCTTTCTATAAATAGAACAAGCATCTGATGTGCTTCGTAAGGCTATTATACCAGTGGTTTCTAACGATGAATGCCAGAAGAAATTTAGACGCTTTGAAATAAATAACTCACAAATTTGTGCCGGTGGAGACAATATGGTTGATAGCTGTAAAGGAGACTCTGGAGGTCCTCTTATATTTCCTGGAAAAATCTCGAATCAGGAATATGTTTCACAATACGTTCAATATGGAATAACATCGGCAGGGGCTTCTGGTTGTGGTAGCCCAAGCAATTTTCCAAGTATCTACACTAAAGTGTCCTTTTACATAGAATGGATCTTAGATCAACTAAAACCTTAATAAATTATTTAGTTCGTTAGTTCCTATTCGCGTTGTTGTTATTTTATTCAAAAATTTAATATAAATTGTAGTAAAATTGCCTGTACCATTGACTACAATTTTCCCTCTTCGAATTACTTTTAAACATAAAAAAGAATAAATTGGTTTTCTAAAACAAAAATAACAATTACTCCTTTAAATATATATTTATATATATATTCATAATATAAATGTATACATCTTAAGTCGAGCGACAACGACTCAACAATTTTAATTTGCACGGTATTGAAATCGTTTCTGCTTAGTAGTCAGTTGTATTTTAATTCCTTTTAGAGAATTATAATGTCAAAATTGGAAGTTGATTTTTTTTAAATAAAATAAGAAATCTTATTTTTCATAAAATTTTATAGTTATTAAATTTATTGTTACACTAAATTCAGAAAAATGTCTTCAGCGAGCATTGGCGATGAACCTCCACACGTTGAAGGCCATGCAGATTCGGATTTAATATCATCATCATCATCAGAAGATTTATCCTACATTATGGAAAGTTTCAGTAAAGATGATTTCAAATATCAGCAACAGACTTATGTTGTTGAGCGACAATCCTTGCTGACTCCGGAGGATTCAGCAATGAGATTGTTAACAATTCGCAGTATGCCAAGCATTAACATTGAAGAAGAAGATGAATATTACTCTGATATTTTCGATGCTAAAATTGACGAAACTGAAGTTTTTATTACTGGTATAATACAAGCGCTGTATGTATTATATTAGCATTACATTAATTTAAAAAAAATATTATTTAAGACGAAATTGCATCATCGCCAATTGATGATTATGAAAGAGACTGCAAAAAATATCTGCAACCACCCATAACATTAGTCAAAACAGCCTTGGAGGGAGGAAGGCATCTTAACCTATCAGTTAAATGTTTAAAACATTAATTACTGTGATCATTTCGAAATTTTTGAATACTTTTACAGTGGTATATGCCGGATACAATCAATTTGCACTTCATTTTCAAGGCTATAATTGCCATGCCTAAGAACAGCATAACTCATCTGGATTTAAGTAATAACCCTTTTGAGCCAGATGCCTGCTACCTTCTTTCTGAACTATTACAACAAAGCTCTTCAATAGCTTATTTAAATCTAGAGCGATGCGGGTAGTGCTGTGCAGTTTTCCATAGCATTTTCTAAAGCTTTAATTTTAGAATAGGTTTAACGGGTGCTGAAATTTTGGCAAAAGGAATAGAATTTTCCCAAAGTTTACAATTTTTAAATCTTTCACGATGCGATCTTCGAGATAGTGGTGGTGCAATTATTGTAAAGGCCATTACAAATAATTGCTCTGTAAAGGCCCTGAATATGAGCCGTAATGTTTTGCATGTCGAAACAGCTTCGGAAATTCAAAATATGTTAAAGGAAAATCAAACTCTTGAGTCGCTAACTATTAAATGGAACGACTTATATCCAGAAAAGGAATCATCGGTGAAAATTATGAAGGGCTTACGAAAAAACCCTTCCCTAAAATTTTTGGATATGTCCTGGAATGGTATTTGCGGAAAAAAGTTCGCAACCGCCCTGAGTGGTGTTATGCGGGTCAATAAGTCGATAAAAGTCTTGATATTGAAGAACAATTATTTATCAAATGTGGAAATAACCAGCATTTGTAATGGCATTGCAAAAAGCCAATCCCTATCCCGATTAAAATTCGGTGGAAATTTCTTCACTGAAGAAGATTTCAAGCAACTGATTGATGCCGCCTTTGCAAGCTCTAAAGTGCATTCGTTAAATTTAGGCAAACACACTTATTTGAGCGAGCCCCTATATAACAGAGCGCTCGAGTTTAATAAGTTAGTCAGGCAGAAATATGAAAATCCGGATGGAATTGTGTTCGGAGGAAAGTTACTGCCAAATCCACCAGACGAAGTTGACTTTAAAGCGATTATCGCTGATCGTGCCAAATTTTTAGCAATGAAGCCAAAGAAGAAAAAATTGAGGCGTAATATAGGTCACTTTATGCTCGGTCTGCGTGAACGTCCTGAAGAGTACATGAAAGAAAACGATTTCAGAGATCTTCTAGCAGGCTTTAAGGCAAAACTAGATGAAGATCTTGTAGATCACTTTGTCAAAGAGTACAGGGAGAAAGTTCAAATTGGGAAAAGGAAGGCTAAACGCACGGCGATCAAGAAAATGGCAGAACATTATTTGGGCAGACACCCCACTGATCCTCCACCACCACCTCCTCCTCCGAAGACTCGTAAAGGGAGGTCGAAGAAATCGGGAAATAGCCAGAAAGATAAGAAGGAAACCAAAGACAAGAAGACGAAAACTAAGGGAACAAAATAAGTTTTTGATTCTTTTTTCGTCGCTGCGATGAAGATATTTTTATATTTATGTTTTAGATGTCTTAATTGTTGTTTTATAAAATTGTTTTTCGTGTTCTTTATATTGTTCGAATTATTCTTTTTTCTACAGTTTAATTGAGTGCCATTGGAAGCTCAACTGGTAACATTGGAATTTAAATAAAATATAATATAAATTTTTTCAAAACACATTCATTTATAAAGATTATTCTCCATGCTGTGACACAATTTCAAATTATGAACGCCGTTTATGATGTTTAGATATTATTTAAATTTACGTTATTCTTTTCTATTTCTATGTTCAAAGTTTATTATTTTTGAAATGAATGTATAGGCAACAATTTCAAGCAAAACAGGTATAAAAGAGACCTGTTTTCAATACTTTTTTTTCAAGTAAATTTTGTATCCACAAACGAAAATTGCCAGTTGTGGTATCCTATATACAAGAAAAGATAACAAAAATTGGAAAAGAAAAATTTATGGATCAGAAAAATTGTTAAAATAAAGCAAAATTTTGGCGATGCTTACTCAACGCTCGATCTAAGTGCGGATTGTGAACATTGTTTTTATAGTAGTCTCTGAACTAATCATTTTCGATCACGGACATTATCAATGTTTTCGCTTCGTAATCGATGGATGATTATGGTGTCTAATAAAATAATTTCAGACATGTAAATATATGTTGGTGCTATGCAATATTAATTTTAATTAAACAAATCTAAAATTTAGTTCCTGAATATTTGTCCAACTCACTATAGGCGAACTTTCCTACCATAGTATTACAAAGAAATTTCGAAAATTTCGTTCGTACTAAAACCTATTTGTTCTAAGTTGTTTAAATTCGTTATTAAAAGCAATGTATTTGTGACGCACTTCCACACAAAAATTTTTGTTTTAATGTTTTATAATTTCTTTGCGTTTGTCCACAATAACCCTGAGAATTCTGTTACCGCATATTTAGACAGGGTGGAAGGCGTCCAAGAAAGAAAAGGTAAAGCTTGTCGATTCTCTTCGGCGGCTTCTTAAGATGTTGTATAAATATTGTGTAAACAGTCTAGTGTCCAGTCAGTCTAGTAACATTGATCGCGAGGTTCATTTCCGCCTTAACTTAGTTTGGAAATTTTATAGTGTTTCACCAATTACCACGATGATGATTTTACTGCGGTCCATTGTTACAATTTTAATATTTGTGGTTTTTGTGAATGCCCGTAAGTGATTCTAATGTTTAAAGTGCCCTTCAAGTGTTTAAATTTTTATGTTTTCCGTGCAGAAAATTCTTGCAAAACCCCGATAGGAGAACCAGGGATTTGCGTTCCGGCCAAAGAATGTAGTATCATCGTAAACATTTTGATGAACTCTCCCAAGCCTCTACCGCAAAAAGCCCTCGATTACCTGAAGAGAAGTCACTGTGGAACTCAAGATAACGTGGTAAGCAAATTACCTACCTTTGAAATAAATAGACACATAATTATGCGTTTTCATAGCGCCATCTGAGTGGCCTTATTATAATTTGCAAAAAATTGTGAAACTTGTTTCGGGTATTTACCAAAATCTGATGATAAGTTAAAGAGAAGCATTAAACTTTTAAAAAGCTGGTGATGTTGCATTTTTTTTTTTGTAAATATTTAGAAACATTCCTTCAAACGTGAAATGTTAATTTGTACTCCGCATATTGGCATACGATTCAGCCTCGGCTGGCAACATTCGCCAGGCGATTATACTATTAAAAATCTTGCGATTTTCCTGCACAATTAATAATGGTAATCTTGATACTTCTCATAATTTATGTTTCTAGTCATTGAGTTATAAAAATTGATAACCAGATAATTTTGTATAAAATCGCATAAGTAGTGGTAACATGGTTGTTATACGTTTAAATTCATCTTCAATTTATCGAAAAGTTAAGAAACTTGTTTTTTGGTATTTAGTGCTGAAACGCACGTAGCTTCCAAGTGCAAGGTAACTGGGTGCCATTTTAAAGTAAAATGAAGTTCACTTTTTATCCGTGCACTTTAATTAACTTGGAACCTTAATTATAAATGATTTAAGTGTACAGCAAAATCGAATAATAGAAAGGCGGAACTTTTTAAAAGAAATATACAAATAATTTGTGTTCTTTGCATGTTACTTAGTTCAACTAAAAGTTGCCTATATATAATCGTGTTACGCCTGTTAGACATTTTGAATCTTTTTGCTCTCGCACCTCGGGATTTAATCTAGTATTTAGCTTATTAGATAAAAATTGAAATTTGTTCTTTGTTTGCATTTTGATTTTATTCACTGCACACTTTATTTCTTATTTAGCAATATGCTTGCTGTTCGGAGAAGCATTGGACCAGTTCAACTCCACCTCCTGCAACTGTTTAACGACTGAGAAGGAAAAGAATTGGAAGAAATTAAAGAAGAGAATACGAATGTTAAAAATTTGCCAATATTTAAAATAAAGGATCTATTGTTATTCTTGTTTAACAGCCCAACGTTATTTTGTTCATGTTTAGAAAGTACCTTAAAGACGGAAAATTAAAACCAATTTTGTTTTAATCTAAAAAACGGCCAAACAGTTGAATTGTTTAAAAATGTTTTTCATAGATGGCAGAAGAGTAGCCAATTACCGTATATCTGGTACAATTTTCTCTGAGATTCTTGTACTCCATTTGAATTTGGCACATTGACAGTTGTCGTCCGGGACAACAACTTGGGCTGAGTAAACAAAAGGCGCCTGAATCATCCAATTCGTGCTTGTTATTCAGAAACCCATTGTTGGGCACATTTAAATCAACAGGGACATCTTGGCAATAAGTACTTAATCCGCCCAGAAACGCAACCACCATGCTGGAGGTCGTCAAGAAGTGGCTCGCTTATCTCTACCTGCACTACGAGCTGGTGACCTGCGTCTACATGTTCGAGCCGTGGGAGCGGAAGTTGATTAGTAAATCCCCACAATTAGGGATTAAAGCACCACTAATTAAATCACTCAACTGTTTTCTTCCGCAGATGGCTTTGTAATCGTCGTCCTCTGCCTGATCACATTCTCTAGCTACGTCTACCTGCCGAAGTACACGGAGACCCTGCTGCAGTTCCTGTCCCCGGCCCCAATTTTGAGCGAAGTCCCGATGCAGTCGCCGCAAAGGATGCCCCTCAGTTAGGAGCTACGTGCGATCTAGTTCTGTAGAATGTAAGTCGGTCAAAATTCGAAACTTCGCGAAGCGTGACTTATTGTAAGTCGACTAAATGCGATCCTCGCAATGTTGCTGATTTTGCAGTTTTTGCCATTATTATAAATGTAGGCGATCGCGGTAGTTTAAATCAACTATGTTTAAAATTGATCAATTCAGCTGATCGACGTACAGGTGCTCGATAATTTAGTAACTTCAAGCGCTTTGATTCCACGGACTTTCTTTTTATGTGAATTATACTTATATTGCCAATTTAAACTTATTCCAATAATAAAGTTCTATTGTTGAAAGTGGCGCTGCTTTATTTCAAAAAATCATACTAGTTACCTACAAAATCTGATACACAATTCTTATGAGAAACGATATTAAATAATTTGTTTCGTTGTTCACCTGAATTTCACATGCACTGTTTAGGACATAAAACATTTAGGATGCAATTTTGTATAAAAGATAAATTAAAATATTTCATGTAAGAGATTGGAAAATCCATGAATAATCGATTTTCTAACGAACTTTTTACAATTGCAACTTTAAATATATCCACCTTACCTATTTTGCAACACATAATTCCCACCTGAAAAAAGGGTTATTTTATAATATTTATTTCACAGGCACAAAGTGAAACGTATCTCAACATTTTCAAGTTATAATCAGATGCTAATTAAAATAAGGAACTTAATTTAATGGTAATTTAAAGATTAATAATGGTGATTTAGTAATGTGAAGTTTAACCTACATTATGGTGGACACCTTCGTCAGTTCACATTGTTTTCAAAAACCTATTGTCGAAGGTATGCATAAATCCGAAAATCCATCAAAGATGTATCAGTTATGGAAGGTTTGAATTTTACAGGTCTTGTTCGTTAATTCATTGTTAGATTTCAAATAAACCGCTCATTTTGATGACTTTGATATTTGAAATTATGAGATAAAAAATGTCATATAATTTTTAAAAATAGTTTGTAGTCATTTGAATCCGCGTTTTATAACTAAAACATAAAATATTTTACTTATTTATTTATTTATTCATTTACTTTTTCTTTTGAAATAATTTTAATCATCATATCAAATTTTTGAGTATTCAAAGTACAAACAGTTAACTTCAATTAAATCTAAAACACAAATAAATCTTACAGTCAGACTTTTTTTAAATATTTCATTCCACTTTTATTGTTATAAAAAAAATAAAATCAAACCAAAAATTCGATATACATTGTATTAAAAAATACTTCTTAATTTCTAAATGTCTCCGTTACATGTGGTAAAAATAAATTAAGTACTTAGTACTGATCAAAATGTTCCTCTTCCTAAATGTTAATGCATAAACACATTGTCACATTATATTTACAAGAGACATATCGTAATCAGAAAGATAACTTTGCGTCTACTATTGTTTTCCAAACATTCATATTGCATTCAGTACCCAGGATTTGTTATTTAAGGATCATTCGAACTACTATTCGTAGGGGCAAGAAGTGTAGTAGTTAAATTCTTATCAGTCGAACTATTTTCGTTATGTTTCGCTGCTATTTATAGTTATGTACATGCTTAACCTGATTTGAAATTATAAAAGGTATTTATTCTATTTATTTCCAATTTAATGTATATATTTTTGAAATAGTTTTTTATGCAGTGTTGAAATATGAATTCTGAATATATAAAATAAATGTTTTATTATATTCTCTATCAGATTTTTGTTTTGAATACCGATCAATTCACATTTGTTCATATTTTCATATCACAAAAGCCTTAATATTAGAATTACTTTCGTACTACCCAAAACCAGAATAATATTTGTTTATTTAATAATTGTGAAAAATCTAAATAAATCAACCACACATCCTGAAAATAAGTAGGAATCGATAAAATATCGGTATTTGTGGAAAAATCTTAAATTCACACACAAAATTAAACATAAATTTTATTTGTTTATTTTGTTTGACTTCTCCAGTAAAACCAAAAAATTCTTTTGACGAGCCAAAATATTCAAGATTGATATACTTATACGACACAGAAACGAAATTCTTTTGGAAGGTAATCAATTTAATTTCGCTCAGCTAAGGGTCACAATAAATTTCGTATAGCACGATTTCAGTAATGTTAATAATGGTTTTCGGTAGTACTTTGCTTTACATAGTTTCAAAAAATTTATTAATTCTACTTTAAAAAATAAATTCTGAATGGCAGAAATAAGTTTATTTACATGTTATGTACAAAATACCCTTATTATTGTATTTTATAGCGAAAGTTGAAATTAAAATTTTACTGAAGCACAACTCGTAGTGTTCATAAAGTTTTAAATTATCTACTACATACATTCTGTTTTCTATTTTACTTAAACTATAAATACTTATGGACAAAAACTCGGATTTCATTACTTATAACTAAACACAAAGCTAATCAATTAATATCACACTCTACCGTCAATTATTCAATTTTTATTTTTATAGATTTATACTTTATTTTTTATTCACAATTGTATGCTAGTGCTAATTTATATAGGTAGTTTTTTTTAAACAATTGATTGACGGAATGTAATACAAGCAATTGCAGTTCTGTCTCAATAAATCTGAACTACTCTTCAGATTATGGCATATGTTGGAAATTTATTTGAAATTGTGTTTTGTGGTTATGCTTTAAAAATATTTTGCCAGCAAGGTTTATAGGTGAGATCGTTTAAGTAATGAATGTGAAGGTTTAATGGTTTCCTATATGTATTATTAATGATTTTCTCAAGATTTTCATGTACAAATAAATGTACGAGTTTTTCAAAAGTTACAAAATTGTGGTTTGATTTACATAATAAATAATTATTAATATATAGGTAGGTACATTTAACTAAAATATTGAGCATAGTTCCATTTCAGCAAAACTCTACTGGGAATAAAATTAAAAGGGCAACCCAACAAAATTAAACTATTCCCAATTTGTCTTAGGTTTTTTTCTCATTTGACCCCGCAAAACACATAATTTCTTAAATGGTTCTGAACATAAATGAACTGAGTAAGAAAAGTTAAAAAAACAACAGTAAAATAAAATTGCACAATCAAGAAGTTTTTAAAAAACCGAAAAGAATAAGAAAAAATAAACCATTGCAAAGGCAAGATTTCTCACAGTTAACACTAAGGAGAGAACACCCATAGGGCACTTTTACAAAATCTTAAAGCTATTCCGTCCTATCCTAAACAAAGCTATTTACACTCACTTCTGGCGCGTTTACAATACTATAAAATAAATAAACAAACAAAAACATTTTTACAAAACGTTCTACAACAAGAAAACATTTAGACTACCTACTGCAGGGACGTCTTACACGTGGACAGTCAGGATGTCGGAATCCGCTACTGGAGGCATCGATTTGCAGTTAATGGACCTTTTCCCAAAGTCCTTTTGAGGGCTCTCGATCGATCCAACAGTATTTTTGCGCATATCTGCATTTTGTGTCTTGTGCAGCAACATCTGTGAGCTCCGTTTCTGTTGGACCTTCGGATTTTCAATGTCTTTATCAAAATCGGCCTCGCAAGATGGGTATAAAGGCTGTGATCTGTGAAGCGCACTTGGACCAGCTAAAGACGACACTGTAGCTACTTCGGGTGACGGATTTAGGCTAAGTTCCATAGCACCTCGAAGTGAACTTGAACTCCCTTTTAGGGGATTTGCATACCTTCGCAAATTTTCCTCATTTTGTAAGTTGTTTGATTTTTCTTCATCATGTCGAGAAGTGTCTATAGAGGGGGAGAGGTTAGCGCCTGAGCCAGTTCGTATTGATATCCTTTGGCGCCAGAAAAGCGCTAGAAAGATCCCGAACCCTACAGCCACTATAGCAGCTCCGCATAGAATGCCTATAAGCAGTCCTGGACCGTTTCCTTCATTCGATATCAGAGCTGTTTCCACTTTGACCTCAAGGACAGACACAAGTGGAACCAGCTCGGCTTGGCTAAAATTGTAGTTATTTCCTCCACTATGCCTTGACAGAAGCTCGCTCATTAGTCTGATTCCTAACGAGAGCTGAGACTGTTCCTTTTTTGATGATGACTAAAAATAAGAAAATAAATAAATACATATTCAATGCATATTTATTTTGAATGAAAAGGCCTTACTATAGTCACTTCCACAGTATCGTTAGACCCGGACTTGATATCACATAAAATAACCAGTTGGGCTTTGGATGAAGGATGCTTCACCAGTCGAGCTGCAAGTAAGGACCTAAGCATGGAACAGATTCCTTCCACGGATGTTCCCAAAGCAAGGCGCTTTAATTCAAGTAATATTGAGATCCTGGCGCAATTATCATTCAAATTCGCCTGGTTTGGCCAGCAATCTTGCGGTGCTGGAAATTTTGGTGGAGCGACACGTTTCGAAGGCTCTAGAGCTCTACAGTCTCCTCTGGGCTCACAAGGAGGTGCAAGACATGATTCACGCAGCGATGGTACACACACCTGTTTAATAATTTCAATTTGTTTTATCATTATACATAAAATTAAATATAAATAAAATTACCTCATGGCTTTTACAAGAGCTTGTCGAATTCTCCGACACACTTAAACAATTTGGCAATCCACACCATAAATTAGTGCATTTTGGCCTTCCATTTTCGCAGATGCATGCGTTGCACGTTTCCTTTTCACGTTTACTAAGACCCTTACTTTTGTTGTTGTTATTGTTGTTTAGCGGTTCTTTTCCAGAGCCCAAAGGATTGTAGGGAGATAGTGTTGTCGTGTTCAAGCACACCGAATCTGGATCTGAGAGCACTAGGGGAAAAATGTTGGTTATCTTCCCGAACAATGGTATAAATGTTTACGTACAGATTTCACATCTCATTCCTTGTCTTCCTGGAGGACAAATACAAGTGAACCCTCCAATTCCATCTTGGCATGTGGCACCGCCTAAGCACGGCTGCGGGGAGCACTCATTTACGTTGATCCGGCAATCAGGACCTGAGAATCCTTGGGCGCAGAGGCATCGAAACCAGCCGGGTCCTGATTCGCAGGTGCCTCCATTGTGGCAGGGCTGTCCCTGGCATTGGTCAATTGGTTCGGCGCAAAATTGGCCGCCCCACCCCGAAGTACACCTGCACTGCGATATCACGTTCAGAGGAACGCAGGAGCCTCCGTTCAGACACTGCCCTGGATAGCACTCAGTTGCTCTTTCTGTGCAGATTTTTCCTAAAATTATTATAAATGAATATACATTGGGTTTTCTCTACATACTGATTTTTCTCAAATTTTTAGTAATAAAAACCAAAATAATTTTTGCTAAAATATAAAAGTTATTTACTATACTATATGTAAAGACAGTCTATTTTATTCTATTCTGGACTACGATGCGTTAAAATATCTTCACGCTATGAATAGATTAATATCATGGGTTATAAAGTGTATAGAGTTTAATAACGAACAATTTTTCGTTAACTTTGATTTGTCTCATGTTTGTTGATATGTTTTTATGTTTTCTCTATAATCTATAAATATGTATAATATTATATGAATTGTAGTTTTGCAAGTTTTGAACGAGAGACTGATTCTTCGTACAATTATTAACTATTGTAACATAATACCATGAAACTAAGAATTACATCATCTTAATTCCCAAAGTTCTAATTCTTAGGAATTTCTTCCACCATATTTGCAAGTGATTAAAAAACTTCTCGGCAGGTAGTTACACGGGAAGATCAGATTAGAATTCGCGCACACGATTAAGAATTTAATTAAAATATATTTTGAAATAGTGTGTCTGTGTTTTTGTTTCGCTAAATGAACGAATCGCGAATCGAGATTCGATTAATG
Organism: Tolmerus cingulatus; assembly: GCA_959613345.1. NCBI lineage: Eukaryota > Metazoa > Arthropoda > Insecta > Diptera > Asilidae > Tolmerus > Tolmerus cingulatus. Next base: position 5,236,634 of record OY390711.1, on the reverse strand, counting down.
CGATACTCGCCCGCGGAGGAAGACTACAAACGAAGAAGGCTAATAGGCAGGTGCTTCGAGGGACGGGATCGGGGCTGGGGCTAAAAAATAAGCCGCGATGGGGCGAAGATTTGAGTATTTACCTGTCCAACCTGAGACGCATTCGCATGTAAAGTCGCCGTCGCCGTCGAGGCAGATGCCGCCGTTCTTGCAGGGATTCGGGGAACACTCATTGAGATCTGCAAGTAGGAGAGGATGCCGGTGTAGAATTTTAATTGGGAAATCTGTTAAGCGGCCCTATGGAAAAAGCAGGTGATTAAGTTACTCACTGTGCTCGCAGTAGAGACCCGTGTACCCGGAGTGGCAACTGCAGTGCAGCCCGTTCTCGGCGGACTCGCACTTGCCGTGGCCGCTGCACGGCGCGGACTTGTCCGTCTCATTGTTCGGGGCCGCGCATCCGTCTGCAAAAAGCGAGTAAAAAATTAATAAATCACTTCTAAATTCTGGTTTGATTCCGAACCGAATTAAACCTGCGTGACTGCGTCGAAAGAGGGTTTCTGGAGCAGGGCGGCCATCGCAAACCGAACTTATTTATTTATTTTCGCAACATGCAAAAATTAGCAAAGAGCCCTCACTGGGCTGCCCCCCGCTGGTGCGACAAAATGAAACGCCGACGATTCGCGTAATAAATTTGTTGCCGTGCTCCTTCTGGAGGGCCCACCGAAAAAACATTGCAAAAATGAAGAATATACGAGATTAAAAAAAATATGTCTAAATGGAGCCAATATCCTTGTTCGTACTTTTTATTTGTACTTATTCTTTTCGGAGACGATCAATTTCAGCTTGTTGAAATTTGAGCTGGTTAAGAGTCGGCTATTCGTTTTCCAGGTGACAGCGACCATCGTGTTAAAAAGGTAGCACAACCGTGATAAATGCTGCGAACGTACATTTAAAAAAATCTTTTTTTTAGGCAGAGTTTTCCCGCGATGCGGGATGAATACGTTCTCAATGAGTTAACCACTTTTTTAAGCAGAGTAGGTAGACTTAGGTTAAACGTGGTTGCTTAAAATTTATGGTGATGGCAAAAATTTAGTAAACTATTGTCTAAATTTTGTACTCAAATGGTAATTTAATGAAGACACAAATCTTCAAATAAATAGACTTTAAAAATGACTAAGAATTTCATCATTATCCTAGGAGTGAATGATTTAAGCTTTAGAAAGTTTTCTTTTGTGTATTGGTAACACAGATCATCTCAGTTTGCAAAGAAATTAATATTGTTAATATAAGTATATACATATATAGAACAAAAATAATTGCAAAATTTTATGAAAAACACAAAAAATTAGCATATACGAATATGCATGTACAGGTATATTTAATAAAAATATTTCTTGGGACTGAATTTTGATTTTGCTTTGACTTTCAAATTTTATATAACTAATTGTAAATGTAATCTCGTTTTTTTCAAATTCAGATAAATTGTAGAAATTTTCTAAAAGAGAGTATTCAGAAAAAAACCAAGAAAGAAAGAATACAAATTAAATTTACTATAGAAAAATAAAAAGCAACTTTTGGATGAATGGACCTTGTAAGTTCTCATAATACAAATGCAAGAAAGGGCGAGTACTTACTAGCTCTGATTTTATGTTTTTGACCTTAGAATTAGAGTCACTATATCTTAGAATAGTCGAACATTTTTATGAATGTTCAAATACAAGCTGAGAGAGTTCTGTTAAAAACTTAATTTTACTCAATTTACAAATCGCAGTTCATCAGCGGTTGTTCAAATGCGGGTAATTTGAAAATATTTATATTGGTAACCGATTTTAAAGAAATATTTTGCGGGTTGGAGCGCATTATGAAAATCATATTTAAAATAAAATTATAGGAACATATTCCGTTCAGAATTGCATTATTTATAAAATACTTTGTAAGTTGATAGTGGTCAACTCTTACTAGAAAAATTTTTATGTAACGTATGTATATTGCATTATTTCCTACAATTTTTCTTAGGTCCGTACAATAAGAAAAAGAAAAGCATAGGTGCTAATTTCAAATTGTAATTCAACATTACTTCTGAGTCGTTTGTTATGTTGCGACAAGAACATGAACAAGCTCGGAGCGCCTCCGGCAATTGTCTTAAGAAATTGCTAATGAACTTGACCCAATCTACGAAGAAGTGCAACAAGTTCCTGCTGAAGAAGACAACTGTTATTTTCTGAGTGAAGAATTTTCCCACAATCGCTTAATTTATACAAATTTAGCAACTATTGCTGGCCGAACGATTCCTGGTACCTTTGCTGCCGAGGGGTACCTTTCTACCCTTTGTTGCAACCAATCAAAAATAATTAAAATTGCAGCAGCGACTCCTGACCGCCGTTTAGCCTTTTAAACTTCTTCATTACATGCCGTGTACAGCGAGTCCGCTGCAGACATTTAATTAAAGGCGAGTCAACTCTGGCGCACCGGACGGCCAATCCGCTGGTCAACAAATCTCATGGCTGAGCATCCTCAAATTCGACTCCTCGGGAACATGATAAACAAGTTTCCGTCGCCGGTGCCCGTCGTGTCTAGTCGCTAGGGATCGCTAGCAACAACTGAGGCGCGGCATGCAACCGGAGACGGTCCAGGAACGCGGGTTAATCCCGGCGCGGATTAATCCCGGCGCGTCTGCCCGGCCGCAGATCGCCTGACCGATAAATGAGATTTCTGACGCTGGTCAGCTCATTAATTTATTCATTGTAGCGAGTCGCCAATAAATTTGTTCAAATCGATGTTTTCTGTTGATAGCAGCACGTACACAGCCTCCTCGCTGGAGCTCCTCCGAGGGTGTTAGATCTCGCCAAGGATGCCTCGGGATGAGCCGCATATGTGGCCACCGCCTTCAACACGGTCATCTGGCGGATGGCGTGCAAGACTGGTGTCCGGTGCCCATTATCGCGCATGTTAAAAAATTGATATTTGTCCGGTCTTCTAAGACGATGGTCCAGCGAGGAGGCTGTGACGTCACAAAAACGACTAAAAATTGCGCCAGAAATGCGCACCTTTTGCTCTGTGGGACTCTGGCAGAATGCATTCGATTAAACGATTGTAGTTAAGGAGATAATTCGCGAATTTTTATCGCGCCATTTGCATATTTTAATTAAGCTAAGTTATGGAAGTAGCTTTTGGGTAATCTCCTTTTGATCCCCGAGCTGCGCGGGCATCAGTGGGGCCATTACGGAAACGCATATTTAAGGCGATTATTACCTGTGAATTGTGTTCTCGGCATGTGAGAGTTTGTTAATCCCCTCCTCGCAGGATACGACTTCATTTGCTCTTAAAGTATTAAGATATATTTGTCAAATTCCGTTATCGAAATTGGCTGAGAAGCCATGAAATTTTTAGTGCGAACATTTTCACTTAATGTCACTCTTGCAAAAATGCGAAGGCGTTAATGTTTGCATTTCTCTTCAGTCAACTTTATTTGACCGTCGTAAGAAAACATGTTAACTTTTGCAGGCGTTACGAATATAAATATCATAATTTTGACCATGGCCCCAGCAGGAACATTTTCAATTAAAAATTAAAATGGAAAGTACCATTAATAAGAAAGTATCTCATAAATTTGATGTTGTTTAAACTTAAAAGTTTGCAGTAGAAATACATACATATAATGAGTTCAATCTCATCTATTAATTGGTTATATTACCATACGATGTTTTATTAAAAACTTTTATCGGTCATTGGTAGTAAAAAAACGTTAATTTCACTATATAGTTTTTTAAAATTTGTTGATGATTTATTAAAGAGTAAATCGAAGATATTTTGCACCAAATGTATGAAAGCTTAACATTGTTTTTGTTTTATATCCCAAATTTTAACAATGATTGTCTCAAGTCGATCTGAAACAGATTTTTGTAATTGAATAGATAACTTTCCCGCCGTCAAACTCGTTATCGTGTTTTTGCGTCACATGAGTAGGCTTAGAATCACAGTCAATTTTACCAATATCAACGATTTCCGCTTGAGCAAAATTTAAAGATTTAGCCTCGCGGCCGACTCCTCCACGTCGTACATCTAAATGAGTTTGATCAGTCCACGGCCAGATAATTCGCTAATCACGAAATGCTAACTAATGTCTTCTTCTTGGAGAATTTATAGATCACGCTTCTTGGCCGAGATCATGAGCGCATGGTGTCGTCGATTTTGTTCCATATGCAGGCGATTTCGCCCAGGTAAATAAAAGACGTTCGAAAAAAGATGTTTAGACAATTCATGGGTTCGACTACTTACCATTGCAGGGTGGACTTGCGCACGGAGCACGTGCCAATTCGCAATGCTTCCCGGATCTTCCAGGGGGACAGTGGCAGTAATATCCCCCGGGGGTGTTGAGACAGCTTCCTTGGATGCACGGCGATGGCGTACAGTGATCCTTGGCTTCCTGGAATTCGAAAAATGAGATTTTAATTAGGCTCCGAGTCTTATTTAAATCGGAACAGTCAAACCAGGCGTGTGAAAGGTTTGGTGTAATCGGGTCGGCTGTTACCTGAAAACCTCAGACAAATTTCATGCCAGGAGACACATGTCGAATTAAAACGAGAACGTGTCACCCGATACTTTCCAAAATGGAGATTAGGCACCTTTAGATGCTCTTTATGGGTCCTTTAATCGTCTTAGTATCAATCAGACTGAGTCAGCGCGTCGTCGCGAACGAACTGCGTTTTAACCGTCGAAATTAATACGTTCTCACCAGTAATGGGGTTCGCAGGGGTCCCAAGAGGTGTCAGTCGTAAGAAATCGCCTTAGGACGTGATGCACAAAGTCGCTAGGTGACAATGCGCGCGGCCGCAGACTGCCTAGACCAGTTTAAGACAAATTAATGAGTTTTCACCCTGTCAGCGGAAGATTTATGGCTAGTTAAGGTAATGGGACACTTTGTGCATACAAATTACGTGCGAACAGGTAAATTGTGATGCAGCCAGCCATCATCCGCGCAAACGTGAGGAGGAAACGGGTCCTCAGTCATCATCTCGTCATTGCTGGCCTCATATGTGACAGAACTGAGGTAAAATCTGAGGTGAAAGACAAAACGGTCGCCCCCACGCAAGAGTCCGCGCGGTCCCCAGGTGGAGTGCCGGGGTGCGGGGGCTCACTTTTGCGGTCGGAATCAGTGGACTGCGGTTTAATTGTTTGACACAAGGAACACTTCTGTCGCCCTTTCGTTGCGTGAAGCGCTGGGTCCCTCCGCGTTTGAATAGAGGTCCGAGCGCGCTAGACCTCAGCCCGTCCGCGCAATTGAGACAGGTGAAACAGGTGAAAACGATGTCGTCTGAAAGGCAGCGGAGAGATTCTGTCATGTTCTCCTTTCTGGCGGTAACAAGCTCGTTGTCTCCGTTGTCCAGCCCACGGATTGAAATTTTTCACAAAATTTTTGTAATTTAGAGACGCTTGTACTCTGGTAATTAATGCGTTTAGCTGACGCCCACCTTAAATTAAGCAAGCGACACGTGAGCTTTGACCGTCTTGGGATTTCGTTTTTTATGAATAAACAATGCCAAAGGGAAAACGAATGCGGGTTTTAAATATTCGTAGTTTATCACTTGATTGTACAACGAAACTGCTGTTAATGTCGTGTTTCCGTTAATCTATGCGATTAGAATTATCTGTGGACATTTTGGGCGAAACGAATGTCGTGTAGACAGTTAAATACCTTTCTAAGACTCAAGATAATTATGGAAATCACTCTACCTGAAGTTGTAAGTCGCAGAAAATTTATTTTAAGTTTAAGTAACCACTCACTGCACCGCATTCATAAAAACAGAATTTTGTCTTAACAAGTCAGTTAAACTTTAGCATCATACACAGTTCGAAGAAAACTGTAAGTAACAAACAGCTTCAATGCAACCTGTTAATGAGCCATTTCGCGTATTTATTATCAATAAAATTTAATGCTGATAATTGAACCCTACTTAAAGTCTGCATGCCAACATTGCATACATAATTTTATTTCTTATATTATTTTACGATTTGGTAATTAAGTAGACCTAAACAGAATATTTATGAAATTAATTAGAGATCATTAAAATTAAAGACATAGATTATTATTTTAAATGAGTTGAATCCTACAGTTAAAATGTTTGATCAGTAGTGTATAGAGGAAGACACCGGAGACATTTTTTGTTTATCTAATTAACTAAACTACATTTAATGAACAAAACCTATAAAAGAGCTAATATATATTTTTCTATTTGTTGTATTTATATGTACTATTTGAATCGCATAATTTACGATAAATACCAAAACTTGAATGCATAAAGAGCCTCGGGCGTTTAATGTGGCCAAATGGTTACAAATTGAGCTTGTTCCATTTCTAAAGTGATTTCAATTAAAATATAGGTTAAATTAATACATATTACACCAACTCAAGGTTGAATACACAAAAGTATTTATTGTTTTTATTGTCCCAACTAAGTTTGTCCTATACCTTTTACACTTTAAAAAAAAGCAGGTGTACCTACATATTTCGATTACTTGGACAAGAGCACAGCAGGTTACAGAATTTGAAATTACAAAACTCGACAATTATGTTTTCATTGTATATTTTGCAGTATTGCATTCTTAAAAAACAGCCTACATGTTTTGTAATTAGTACCCGTCAAGAATATTTTAAAGCTACTTACTTCACATAACGTTCCAGAGTACCCCAGCGGGCAAATACATTTGAAATTCCCAATCAAATCGACACATTCTCCACCATTGCGACACGGCGAGTTAGCGCACTCGTTGATATCAGTCTCGCAGTCACGACCTGCAAAATAATTATTTGATTTGAAAAATCAATCGACCGCAAGTGTTTGTGCAAATTAACATAATAAACCGCGATAGATCGACTAACCGCCATTATGGTCAGATCGGGTGCCCCGCTTACCTGTGTAGCCAACTGCGCAAGCGCAGTGATAATCATTAACTAAATCAATACAGGTGGCACCGTTCTTGCACTGTCCGACACAATCGTCCAGATCTTTGGCGCAGGTAGCACCGCCCCAGCCCTCGAGGCATGTGCACGAAAACGCTCCTGGAGTATTGTGGCATGCCTTCGCGTTGATGCAAGGACCCAGGCTGGATGCAGGATTCGAGTCGCATTCATCGACGTCAAGCTGACAGACATCTCCGGTCCACTCTGGCGGGCATTCGCATCGAAATCCCCCGATTAAATCGATGCAAGTGCCCCCGTGCTCGCAGGGACCTCCAGCGCATTCGTCAATATCTAAAGGAGATACAAAATGAACGAGTTAAATATTTCAGAGTAAACAAAATAAGAAAAGACGACACCGCAAGAAATCTCTATATCTTCTTTATCTAGACGTTGAGTGTTTGAAGTAGGATCCTCCATCGGTACCCTGGAAACCTTTTCCAATCCGGGATGGACCTTTATTCCACATAAGTAGCACTTTAAGCGTTTTCTGCTTTGTTTTCGTGATGCCTTTTATTTGGCTCGGCTATTTACATACACACGCCGCTGCAAGTGCATTTTGGAGTGCTTTAGAAATTCCAATTTCAAGTGTTTTACGTGTCGGATGGATCCTATTAACGGGCGGTTACTTCACAACGAAAGCGTTAATTTCTCGTGGGCTTAACGTAAAAAATGCATCTCTTCTCACAGAGGCTAGCACTTAAAAAGTTAACAATTTTCGAGCATATCTCTAATGGTTTCGACAACATTTTAACATCAATAAAAACAATGTTTGTTTGTTTGTTGAACACCAATTGAATTGTTAATTTTTCAAAGGTGGAGGAGGTTTAAAAGTTGCATTTTCGAATATTTGAAAATCAACTCTCAATTTACATCTTTGAACAAAATACACTGAAACATATCGCCTTTTGAAGTTAAAGTACCCAAAATTGAGCCGTTCAAAGGTTAAATGGACCAACTGTTTAAACATTTTAGGATATTTCAATGACACAAGTTCTATATTGTGCTAGTCACAGAGCGTCTAGGCTATGAATTCGGCCTGACAAGCTAGTCCAAAGAATTCATTAAAATATATGGCACATAATTTTAAAACAGTGTTACGATTAAATAAAATTGAGGTAGCTTACTGTTTTATTTATGGACAATTTATTTTTTGCAATGTTCATAGCTACAAAGCTTACAATTTTCTGTCAATGTTTATGCTAATTTAACAAATTATGTACTCGATATAAAAATTGAGAAAATTAATGTTAGGTATAAATATTTTAAGAAAGTTGATTTAGTCGTTTTTTATTTATACTCCATATCTATGTCAGTATTTAGTAAAATCAATATTAAAATTGTCTTTCATTACATTTTCTGTGAGTAAACTATTGTAATGCAATTAATTGAACTATGTAATTTCATAAATTTGAATTTACTGCAAATAATAGCGGTTTAGAAGGTAATTTATACAGAGTAAAGCCAATTTAATGGATACCAAGACTAAATTGAAATGCAGAATTATGTAAATAGAAATTATTTATTGCTAAAATCAGTTAATTTCACAGATTACTGCAATTATACGGTTTGAAACCAATTTTGTTGTTGATCCTACAAGTTTCAAAATTTATGTATACACAGTGCTCAATTAATTTGATGGGAATTAAAGGAAATTAATTTGTTAAAGACTATTTAGCACTAATGAGTTATGCAATGTAATGAACAAAAACAAAAATCTAACGCAATAAGCTTTCACAAACGAAGAAAGCAGGTACAGTCCCAGTTTGCTAGATTGTGTGAAAGCGGATAAACCAGGTAAATAAAACCTTTCTAAGTGGTTAGTTGGCTTGGAAGTTATTGCCTCTAGATATGCTAACGATGCCCGGGCACACAAAAAGTATTCATTTGCCTCTTCCCAATTCTGTTCTAAACAATTTATCTGTAGACAGTAAAAATCTTTTAAAGAATAACACATAATTGCCCGACATTTCCATCCTTTTCTGGATATAATTCTCTGCCGCTTCGTCAAGCTAATAATCACCAGAAGAAACATCGCTGCCATTTTTGTCTGAATAGCCTTAATAGTTGGTGAGTGGCAGGTGCACGGCAATACAAAATCGTAAAAATTAAAGATCCATAAATAAAAATTTTGAATAAAACAGAACAGGCTCAGAATGAACTGACGATTTATCGGCTCCCATCCGCCCACAGGCCCCCGCGCAGCTCCAATTCCGAATATTAAACAAACGATAGACGCGTAAATCCGGTTTTAGCAATCGTGGAGCCTCGGCCCCACAAAAAAGAAGAGCCCCGCGAAGAAGCACGGCAGCATCGAATAGTTAATATTCATAAGAAAAATAAACGCGATACCTTCGCGCTGGCATCGCGGATAATCATTTAGTTACACCGCGGCGGCTCAAACTGCGCGCGTCAGTCATGTTCACCGAAAAGGGGCTCCTCACAATCGATCGTTCAAATGGATCCGGACGCCGCGGAGCGCTGCGGCGGTTCACGGGGGTCACCGCGTCCAGTTTATTTGTTTCCCCTCGAATTCTCCTGGATGGAAGAGGTGCCTTTCCTGGCCCTCGTCTCGCACAGGCCCCAAATGAGATCCGACATGTTCGGCACCGATGGGAGATTAATGACTTTCTAAGGATCCCGCCACAAATATTTACTTGGTCTTGTCTGGCAGCGGAGCGCCCGATTGGGGCCCTCCTTGGCCGAGAGACGCAGAAACGTTCCAAGACAAGACGCGTCAATCAATGGCACTCAATTGGGGCTGATACGGAACCCCGTCGATCCAGCAACAGCTTCGATGTCTTCATAATGGAGTTTCACATGACTCAGAAGCCGGCTCACTTTTCAAATCGGGCCCGGGTACGTATGCCCGAAAATCTGTAAGAAAGAAGGTACCGAGTGGTTCGCGGGCCCCCGGGGAGGTACCGTGCGCTGAAAGGTATCTTAATAACCCATAAAGTTCCATAGGCCTGGAAGATGACACGGCATCGTCGTCAGATTTTCTCAGGGTCCCCGCGATTTGCCCGTTCGGGCGGTAATTAAAAACGAAGGCAGCCCATCCGCGATGGGAGTTTTATGTCGCCCCGGCATACTAATCAGGCAGCAGCATACCCTCTTTTGGGCTGGACCGAGATTCCCGGCGGCGGATAAGGCGTAATTAACTCATATGTCGTCCCCGCGAAGCAATTAATTAGCATAATTCGATAAATTTATGGACGTGTTAATTAGCAGGACGATTTTTATTGATTTGGGCTAATCCACGGACCTCCGGGAGACCCAAGAATGCCTAGGAGGCAGAGTGAACCCGTTTGGCTACTTACTGACTTCACACGTTTTTCCCGTCCACCCTGCCGCGCAGGTGCAGGTGAACTCCCCGACCGGGGGGATGGTGACGCTCTTCGTCAGGCTTGTGGTCGTCGCCGGCAGGGCATCCGACTTCCGGTTTACAGGCTTCCCCATCGAGCTCATCCCGCGCATCCCGCGGACGATCATCGAGGTCGTCCCCGGTTCCGTCAAGTCGACTTCCTGCAAATCAAAGTTGGAATGCAAATTCAATAAATCCAAAAATTGCTAATTGCGTGTGCGCACCTTGAGGGTGCACGTGCCGCCGTTCTTGCACGGCTGCGTCGCGCACGGATGCTCGACGATTTCGCACCGCGTCCCGGAGAGGCCCTCGGCGCAGGTGCAGCGGTACTGGTCCGGCGCCGTGTTCTCGCACGTGCCGCCGTGCATGCAGGGCTCATGGGTGCCGCAGTAGTTGAGGTCTGGGGATTCGAATTTCGGTTAATTGGGTTCTGGATTATCCCGCAGGAGTTACCTTGGTCGCAGAGGATGCCGCCCCAGTTGGTGTCGCAGAGGCACTGCCAGGCGCTCCCGTTGCACGAGCCGTGCTTGCAGCCAGGATACACCATGCACTCGTTGCAGAGGGGTCCTCGCCATCCCGGTCGACACCTGGAAAACAATTTAAACACAAATCACATTTTTCTATCCACACTCTTTGATATTGAAAAATAAAATAACTCTCATTTAAACTACAGATAGAAAAGGTTTTGAGTTGTCTGCCTTTCCTCAATTTTCGCCTTCAAGAAATTGAATCTTATACATTGCGAATTGAATTCGTAACTCAATTAACTTCTCTGTGCAGTCAAGATGTTATACAACAACTCAGTAGTATCATTACTTTACTTTATTTGAATTGGTACGTCTTTTCTGTTATTGCTCGTAACGAAAGAATTTTACCATAGAAAACTAATAGTTCATAGGTCTACTATGTTATATGTCAATTTGGAAAGTAGCTCATCAAAAAAACATTCTGGGTACTGTTAAAATCATTAAAGTACATTAATTGTTAAAGAATTTCATCAGTTTCCAATTTTCTATACAATAGCCTCCTAATTTTTAAGTCGTTTTCTTTATCTAAAAGATTTATGAGCTGTATAAAATAACAATCTTATGATGTAATATGTATCACATAGCTTTATAATAATAAACATTATTTATTTTTGTTATGTAAATGGTATAAATTTAATAAATATCCAAAAGAGATTGGTCCTTCGATTTTATGTTAGTAATGCATTCGAAAATATAAATATTAGCGACATTAATTTTTGTCACATTTTTATAATTCACCAACATAACATAAACCATATGTATTTATGTATATCTTTCTAAGATGACAAAGCGCAATTTTTTCATAATTACATTAATATATATATATGTATATACTATAATAAGTACACCAATCTGTTTTGTTTCGTGGTAATTCCAAAAATTATGTTGATTTTATGTACATATTTTCTGTTCCTTAGACTCTATTTATATTTGTTTCGAGATTTAGTTCTTGTGTGGTATAATGCTTAAAAGATGAAAATTAATTAGCAAAGTGAAAAATCAAAAGCTTCGTATGGTGAAATAAAATGAAGTAATTGGACATAAATTATAGTATAAGACATTTTGTTGGAGCTTCTTGTGTGCTCTTCTGTATACAAGACCACTTTGGTAATTTTCGTTGACATTGTTTTAGAGAATATTTTAATGTTTTTTGGAAGTCTAAAGGACCGGAAAAATGTTGAGTCGATTTTATTGGTATCGAATCCCGCGATCAGTCGTATTAACAAGATATTTATAAGTAATCTTCAGTTCTTATATTATGTACTTCATTTTTATAGTATATGCATGTACGTAGTAGATAGGTATAATGGAAAATTGTTATTCTAACTTTCATGTTCATTCATCCTTGATGTCAAAATGTGGTTTAGTTACATATAGGGGTTATTCTCTTATGTCATTCTCATAGGGTAAAATTGAATGAAATTTCTCAAGAACAAACCTTTTCGTGCAAGCATGCCAGGATCCGCCTTTTATTAATGATCAGCAATCTTTTGATGATTAGGCCAAGATCATGCGATCAGACCTGCCTATGCCGAATCATAAAACGCATGGCTACGCAACATCAACACATCCAACAAATCAATTACGATCATGCGACTTTCTACACATGTCGCAAAATGTATTTCCTCTAATTCCCTAACGATCCCCTGCGTACTCGCACGCCGCCAACTTTTAACAAGTTGGCACACTCTGGCCAACCTGCGGATGAGCTGCTCGCGACGCGGCACCCATTACCGCGGATATTTCGCGGAGATCGCGGCGATATCTTCTCCTTAGCCGCGAGATAGCCGAAACATAGCGCGATCGGCGCGTATCCAGCCTGAGCCTCGGGAAGACAACAAAACTGAGGAAAAACGTAATATGGCAAAATTCACCCGGAGGTCGGGAGGCGATGAAACGCTAGATAAATGCAAATTACTTCGTATGTCACTTAAGCTGTTGCTTTTTTCCACTTTGGGTGTATTTAAGCCCAGCTTAAGACTCTCCCTGCGCATGTTGGTGCCGTGTTAAGCGCGCTTACATTTCCATTTACAACGCAGCGCTCAAGACCTGTGAGAACCGCCAGTGAGAATTCGGCTCGATGAAGAAACAAAAATGTTGAAGACAACATTTATGATATTTGGCTTGTCATATTTTAAATGACCTGGTTTTAGTGCGCCGCGACACCGGCCATATGGTTTTCTGGGGAAATTCAAAAGGTATAAGACGAGCGGTCAGCGGTCAATGTCCAACCGGCGAGGAAATCCATTAGCACGTTACAAACGAGAGGTATAATCGCTTGGGCAAACAAACTCGAGTCAATTGAGTGTGAAGTCGGACTGGTGTCAATAAGAAGATAGCCAGGCAAGCTCCGTGGGCAGAATCAATATTTAGCTGGGATGCTGAGTTGAAACAGTACCGATGAGATGAGATTGCTCTTAAATATTTGCGATATAAACATAGTTCCGGGTTATGCAGCCCGAGCGCAAACCTTGAATTATTATGGCTTTTAGAACTACGGCAAGAGGGCAACAAAAATGAGATGCTTAAATAGATTTCATTAATTCTGTAGAGACTCTTGGGCAGGTATATTTAGTTTAAGAATGAAATAGTCCCTAGTCTTAGTTAATGAGTAAACATCTTACTATTTGATTTCAATTAATTCAAACCAAATTTGAAGTTTCAGATGTCTTTTTCTCGAAAGGGGTTTCTCACAGTTTGTTGCAGTAGCTAGTAAAATTAAGGTCTTAGAATGTATGTTCATATTTATAGTAAAAGTAGTTTCCCGAAAACAAATAGAGAAGTGAAAAGCTGTTGAAAAATACAAAACTAAAGCAGTTCATCGTTTTAGGTCATTCTAAATAAAGCGTGCAAATAAAATACATAAGTAGTGCACACTCGAGGTGTGATTTCGTGGTTAATAAAAGGCAAAAATTTTGAATATTTCTACACTTAGCACGGTCTCTTTATTAACACTTTACGCCCCATTTATTTATTTACACATACATAGATCAATTTCAATTACATATGTATTATAAATATTTTCTGCATCATAGTGAGTAACAAAAAGTAGACAAAACAATAATTTGAGCTCGATTTTTCTGAAATTTTTATTCCACAAGAAATTATTTATTGGGAGAAATGCAAGATCAAATTTTTTAATACGGAATTATTTTTATCACGGTTTAATTAAGTAACTAAGTATTTGACGACAAGATAATAAAAACGTATTCTAAAATTTTTCAAGAACAAATATGTTTTTACAGATTGTATGGTTGGCCCTTCTTAAATATGTTTTTGTTAACTTAATAGTAGATGGCTGATGAATAAAGAATACTTAATCTTTCCAGTAGTAAAGTTTGATAAAAAAAATAATTCAACGTCTTTTGTTGAGTACTGTTTGACTTCAAAAACTTTGATTTTATAAATTAAAACCACATTTAACGAGGCATGAGTAGAGAGTTTAATGCAAGCTAGTCACCACAAATTTTATAAATGTAGTGCTCGTGTAAGAAAAACAGAAACTCTTTTTGATTTGAGTAAATTCCAGACATCGTCGAAGGGCCAATGTTGTAAAATTGAGTAAATCCCAGGCGGATAAGCTGAAAGAGACGCCGGAAAAAATGTCGCATAGGAAACAAGACAGTGAGGCAAGAAGTCGCATCTAGCATAGAACATAAAATACGTGATCGATTCAAGTGATGTGGACCAGAAAACTTACCGCGGCGGTGCCTTGTAAGAGTTGTAAGTCCCCGAACCCTGGAGCATTCAGCCTGAAAAATTTCTACTTCTCCCATTAGGGAACGGGCAGAAGGTACAAGGATGGGGAAATTGTTTTCTAAACTCCCGGGTGATGTAATTTTTTTTCTCCAATTGTTCGCCGTACGTCCCAAACTTGAGCAATTGCGGCAAAGAGATCGAAGTATCTAAAATCTGCGGGTCGTTGCGCCAGATATCGGAGCCGCAGCATTTTTCTAGTTTTGATGCTGGAACACGACATTGGGACGATCCCGACGGGGATAAGGACGGTTAATTAAATCATAAATTTTCGCAGTGCCTATGGCACCGAGGCAGCGGATTAGCGGATTAGCGGGCCCTGCATACCTGCGCTCAGGTGGGTACCTGAACCCGGGTATGGTGTGACGGTGCGGCCCGGTGCAGTGTCGCCGGGGCCCTGTTCGATTTGCGTCGTGTCCCCATTCTTCTGGGAAATGTGATAAATTGAGATGTTGAATGCCTTTGATTAAGGAATTGATTAAAGGTGATTAAGGGCAGAAATTTTCGAATTAAACGGATGACAAGTGCGCTAATTTGGTATTGAGACGCTGCTAAGGTGAAGGTTCTGGTGCCCCTTTTCGCTCAATTATTGGGCAGACGCGGAATTTGCATGAAATATCGCAGTTTTGGTAATTTTATTGGGATAAAAAGCAGTTCATGATTGCGATGTATAAATCATTCACTGAAAGAGGAAAGTGTAATTGCAGTTGGTTTACCGTTAAGGTGATATTGTTATATCAAAACGTCGTAAGAAGTATTACAAAATCAAGATATCATCGAATTCTCTCATATGCTTATTTTAATTAACATTTCTTAACAGATTATCAGTAAATAGAGGTAACATTTCCGAATTGTCACCATCCAATTAAAAGTCAACACAATATTAATTGTGCTTTTGGCGAAATTTACTGAATTTCTAACAAAACTAAGAAGAAGTTCACAAAATTTATCTAGATTTCAGATGAACTTTAAGTATACTGGAGAAGCAGGCAAAAATCCGTCTTTCAAGTAAGAATTTCTTAAAACTGCAGTAATTATAATAAAAGTTTAGCGAATTGCCTTTCATTTTATTTTGTACTGCATTAGAAACCAACTTTTGTTGATATACATTATACATAATCAAAAAATTTAAAAAATTTAGAATTATATTTGCACACATATATGTATAACAAAAAAAAAAAACGCTTTCAATTAATTAGGTAATTAAACGAAATTTTCATCACTCACAAATAAGGCCGACAATGTATACCATTATTATAAAATAGGTCGCAATTTGATCGTTGTTGACTACCATATATTTTAAAAACTATATTTTGGAATAATATAAAAGGATCTCGTTTAAATCAGTTAAGTTCTACAAAAACCTTTCAACGATTGTTTGTTACTATAAGTGTGAATCAAAATATTAAAATCTCATTTGTACCACCGCAGCTTTTGTCCGTCTGAAGCTTACCTTTGCCGACATCAATGGACCATTACAATTCTACCAGCACCATATCTCTCTGCATAATCGGTTTTTGTCAAATCATCAAACAAATTTTGGCCAACAATTGGAAGTGAGAACTATTTCTGTAATTGGATTATTCGGGAGTGTTTTTTTCCGAGCCGAAAGCGGCCTTATATCACCACCGAACACGCTGCAACAATGGGGAATGCCGGAGTTATAATCGAATCGGTTCCGGCCAAAATCAAAGCGAAGAAATCCATCTCAGATTAGGGGTCCGAAAACGTAACAAGATTATCAGTAAGAATGAGTGTAGCCAGCTAATTGAAGTTGCTCCATCATCGTGTCTAGCCGTGTTACATACTTTTTCTTGGTCAATCGATGGAAAATCTAATTAAGCTGCAGATACAAAAAAATAAATAAAAAGGAAATCGGGTAGAAAAAACGAGCCAACGAGAAAAATTGATCTTCGATTGCCCGTCTGAAGGCACTCTGGACTCCGAAGCGGTCTCAGGTGGTTTGTCCACCTGAGCCCCAAGAATGAGGTCTTGGCGGCGACGTGGCCTACCAGCGGTAGCGGCGGTCCACGCTGGACAGCATCCACAATGCAAAGGAACTTCTGAGGGGAAAATTGTTAATTGCGAAGATTACAACAGTCCGCAGGAAAGTCAGTCAGTCATGCATGACTTGCGGATGGACGGCTAGAGAACAGGATTCGGACGACAGAAAAGTGTGTAATGTGTGGTGGAATTCTTCAACTGTCGATGCTTGACGATGCCCCGCGATCGGAGCTATTTTAATGAAAACAAACTTTTACAATTTCTTGCGCTGAGCTGCTGGACAACATTCGATTTATTCTGGTTTCACCAGGAAATTTTCCACATGTCGACTGATTTATTTTCCCCGGACTGGCGGCAGTGGAACCTGTGCGGATCTAATTAAATCTACGGGAGCAGCCCCAATTGGGAGTCGCGGTGCACGCGATGGGTGTGCAAATTTCGGGCGAAACCAGCTTAATGGAGCAATTACATGGACGCAATGGGAATTGGACAAGCACGCTGCTTCACCATCTTTGGAACTCCGAAGATTGGCAGGCGAGGGAAATTTCAATTAACCTTTTTGAAGAGCATTATTCGACCCCTTTTCCGCTGCCGCGCAGTGTTAAGTAAGAGGAAGGGAAAAGTATGTTCGAGATGAAACAATTTTCACAAGATTAAAATACAATGATATAATGCATGTAGATAAATCCTATTTAACAAAAGGCTTTCTTGGTCTTTTAATTTATGAATTTTAATTAATTGAAATTTAGTTCCACATTTATATGAATTCATCAATTTTATGATATCGTACATACATATTAAGTTAAACAAAGTTTTCCAATTTCCTTGTTTCAAACAATGCATCCAAACTAGTCGAACTATTATTAAGTATCAAACTTCTAATAAAAATACAAAAACAATTTATATATACCCGTATATAAAGTTATGAATTGTAGTTTTGTGCGGAGTTTCAAAAAATTCAAATTACTGTAGAATGCTATACGATATAATTACGATATTATAAAATAAGGTTTTGTTTTCTAAATGCTAAATGTTAAAGATGTAATTAAATAGATTGCACAACTCGTCTTATGAACGTTTAAAAATTATAATGCATATCTTATAAATTTCAAAAGCAGCGAAAGCAGTAAGTAGGTATCCTATTTTCAAAATTATTAAATATGTTTCCGGCACTGGTATAGATTCAGTTTTTATAAAGCCATGGAAACATGCCGCTCCATCGCGATATGACTGAAATACTTATCTGTCGGAATCGGAGATAAGTTGAATAAATTCAATATCCAGAAGCATGTTGCGGGATCGATTGCAGAATTGTCACAAGCAATTACTTTTCTCGTTTTTCACCGCACAGCGATATCACAAAGCTCCATCGACAAGATATTTGTTGGAAAAAATCTCCCTCATTTCTCCCGGAGATCCATTGAGATTCTCAAAGATTGTGAACATCTAAGATCAGCAAATTGCCGGCTGATTTGGCGTGCAAAAAATTGTTTGAAAACGCAAGGAATGCTTGACACAAGTCTCCCTGGATGAAAAACCCATTCCCGTCGGGATATGTGACCGCGGAGCATATGTAAGGTCAGAATTTTCCGCCTAATGACAATTGGTGAAGTGCAGAAGATCCGCTGCTTGAAGCAGCGAAGATGGGAGGTGAGCTAAGTGCTTCAGTGTTGTTGTACTATTTACTCCTTTTTTTTATTTATTCCTTGCATTTAGCGTGCAAACGTATCCCGGTGACGCGACCAAGTGATAAAGGAATCTATCGTGTATGCGCCGAATGGTGGAAAAACAAAGAAACGACAGACGGTACAAGGCAGCCGGGAGACGTTAAAAATGCGAACAACTGCGGAAACAAATCAATTTCTTCACGAGCGTCTTGTACCGGGATAGGGAGCTCCAGAAGAACATATCTGGCGGGACCGCCGGCACTCCGCGCGTCTGCCGTTTTTCGCGGATTCGACCAGCCCATCGGTGGCGCAGTTGTTCTGCACTCGCACCGCGAAACCTTTCCTTAAATTTTAATTACTTCTGCAGCGTCGCTGGTGGAAGGCATCCAGCGCCATTTGCATAACCGCCGATCGCCTCGCGGGCCGGCCGCGTCGACACGGGTAATTGGACAACGGTTACCTAAAAGTTGATCCGTAACAGAAGCATTTGCTGGATTCGATGTGCGACTGCTATTTGCCTGTTACCGGTCTTCAATTACTGTAATTGCTGGCGCGAAACCCGGCAAAAACCACACCAACTTTAATGTTGGCGGCGCACTCGGCTTACTTATACAACTCCGTTCGATTGATTAACAATATTTTCCGATTATTTAACTATCTTCTGATTCGTGGGAGAGTGCGCCCTCCTACGTCATGAAGAACGCAATCGTCCACTGTCGATCGCGCGACTCCTCGACTTATCCAACGAAATCGATCTGCTTAATTGCCCGTTTATGTCCAGAAACTGAGAGCGACTTTTCAGCGAAAATTGCAAAATACTCCATCAAAATATTTGAAATGTTTTAATTCTTTTAAGAGGTTTCATGTATACCTCGAGGCGACACAAAATATGAAATTAACTGAGTTATCAACTTCAATCAAAACATATTTCGGTAAAAATTTAAATTTGAAAATTGTGGTTACCCATACATACATATATGATTCATTCACAGGCCAAATTTATTATTAATTAAATTAACTCCGAAAGCAAAAAGTAGAGAACACTGGGGAAATTAGTTGATTGAAAAGCTCTTTTTAAAATAAAAATTCAATCCAAATTTGTTGTAGGCATTCATTTCCAAAATTCCAAAATTAAAAGTTAATTTATGTAGTATGAGGGGTTTTACTAATTAGAATTCAGACATTTTCAAAACTTAACCGATTTGAACAGTGAAAGGTTCTATGAAGGTCTGTTGAAAAAGTCTTACTATTCAGTTGGCACAATTTTTTGAGTTTCTATCATTGAACTCTTATTTAATCACAAAAAAAAAAACAATAATTCCAAAAGATGTTCTGGATTATAGTCTATCATGTTAAAATTGCAAAGGCATTTAAAGAACTTAATTAACATTTAATTTATTTAACATGGCTGTATACTCAAAATTAAAATTTTTTTAAGTTATACTTTTATATCAATATCGCCTACAATACGCTCAGTAACTTTATTCGTTATTGTGATCGTTAATTTCCAAATATTTGTTATATTATGTAATTATACAAATAAAAATGGTTACTTTATTTAAATGTGATGTAAACAATGTAATTCGAAGCCAGTCTAAATATATGCTAATTTGTATTATTCTACCGCGTGACCTTTTATAAGATATGTTTATACTGTACCACCATTGCTATATTCGCATATTAAACGAATCAATTAAGTTGATGAATGATGGTAAGTATCTTTTATTGGGTACGTGCTTTACGTTAAAATCAAAGTTTTAACCGTAGAGGAGAGAGCTCTTCCACCAGGATTTTAAAACGCTGGTTCAAATTTGATGGTAAATAAAGGAATAAAAGGTTACTATTGAAAAGTTCGTTAATGATAGTTTTGTTTGAATCATTTTAGGAATATCGATGGTTACATATGTGGCGACTGTACTTACTCGCATTCCCCGGGCTGGTCACACTTCCCATGGCTAGGATCGCATCCCGTTTTGCAGACCGCCTCCTCGCAATTAGCACCCTGCCACCCCGGGAGACAGACCTTGTTGCCCTCCTCGCCGCAGGTGTAGTGCCCGAATTGGTCGTTGCGCGGCCTGCAGAACGTCGTGCACGTCGTGTTGTAGTAGGTGGCCGCGCATTGCACCCTGACCCGGTACGTGATCCGGGCATTCTTCCCGATGTGGTCCAGCGTCTTCCACTCGGGCGAGGGCAAAATCACACCCGAGAATGATGTCTCCTCAATTAGCCGCTCTGAAACTAGACAAAGGCATTCGGGTTACTAGCTGAATAGAAGTCCCCTGACAGGGACCCGCCGCGGAAGGTTAATTAACCGTGTTCCGCAATTTAGACGGACCCGAAACCGACTGATTGTGCAATATGCAAAGTGGATGCCGGAGCGACCGCTGCGCCGTGCAGTCGCCCGCCGGCGTTCCGATAATTACCTGGATAGGAGGTGTTGTACATATCCAGCGCTTGTAGGATCAGCGTAAAGGATTTCTGCAAATGGAAACAAAGAGGTTTTTAGGTTCTGCAGAAAGCCCGGGTCGGTGAAAGTTCGTTAAAACAAGCCCCTGCCGAGGCCACCAGCGACATGCCTCAATGCAATGTTACATTTCCTCGATTTGAGCTCCTGAAGGTGTGCGGCTCACTCGAGGGATGCCACAGCCTCAGATCAAGACCCTTCGGTCTGAAACACTTCGACATATTTAAAAAAATTAAATTAATATGATAAAATATCTGGAACTCCAAAAAAAACATAAAAAACGAGACAATTACTTGTACAGAATGAAACTTAACCAATTTTAATTCACGTTAACGAGTAACCAGAGGACAAAATCTCTATTGTTTATACATACATATATCATTGAACAAATTACTGATTTTTTGAATCGGTATCGGTCATTTTCATTGTAATAGGTCGGACTAAAAAAACGTTTACTTGCTTCCTAACTGATTTCTACTCACCATGTCTAATGCTTTAGTTTTAGATAAAACACTAATCTTCGCGACATTTCAGACAAATCAAATAGAGTTTATTGTCCATATAAATGATAAGCAAACAAATCTTTCATAGCAGCATTTAGTTGAGAATTAAATTTCCTACCACAAAAGGGCTTAATATTAAATTTGTAAATTTAGTCATTTTAAGGAAATTAACTTTTAATGAATTAGTAACTACAATATACTATGGGATTTCATATGAAGCTCTCAAAACTCCTGCGGGAGGAAATTGATTAAGATTCGCTTCGGTTTCTGAAGTTAATTTCATACGTTGAACTTGAACTAGTTGCACAAATGAGTTCCCACATTAGTATCTAAAATCGACTTATAAATACGAACCAGTTATGTCAAAAGTAAATAGGAAAAATGGTTTGTGTACAACTTTTAAACAATTATTTATAATGTGCTATAAAACAAATCCAACTCATATTTCACAACTCAATTCATTATTGGGAAAATATTGTTGAAACGAAAAGATATTTTATTTCGAGAAAACCAAAAAGTTCAGCAATTGCTATATGGAGTGATATAAGTACATAGTATAGATTGAAATATTTCAATTGTTTAACTCCCTCACCAATAAGTCGCAGTTACAATTTCGGACCATATATGAATGATGTCTTGTGTCCGGCTCGTGTTTCTGATATAAATACATATCATACATTACAGAATAATTGATTTCTATTAGAAACAACTAAATATTTCAATTCAAAACATTGTTGATATACATAGATTCGGAATAAAATTTGGTATTTTAGTACATTTGAAAAGGTTTTACTTGCGACCGTATTTGCATAGATTGTTGTTCCATGGAATCAAGTAATTTTTTAAAAAATACCCCTGAAATTTTAGTGATATTATACAACATAAGAAACATTTTTATGTGATTAGTTCTAAAAATGTTCCCAGTTTGCAATATCTGCACATGGATCAATTTTTCAAAGTACAACTCCAGCTCGAAGTGCTCCCTCTGTCGAAGTGGGTCCCGATCCGCGGAGCCCGACTCGCGGGGCCAAGATCTGGAATCGACCGGACTTGGCATGAGTCAAGCGCGCGGATCGACCCGCCAGCCTCTCGACGCATGAATGGGCGCTGAGCTTTAAATGGTACTTTTTGTGCGTAATTCGATGACAATAGTTGCGAGAGGCGGAATATGCTGATCACAGCACTGGCCGCCGCATATCGAGTTCTAGTGGATGCCCAGATGATGGTCACTTCTTAATGAGAATTTCCTGGCTTCCAGCGGCGGAACATCTTCACATTTAATTGTGGCCGAGTGGATTCCAGCGCATCGGATGTTATGAGAAAGTGCTCCTCGCATGCCGGCCGCGGCTAAGTGGCCGGGCTGCAATTTCAATCAGCCGCGGCCCGGAGGAACTCCGAAATTCTGAGAATTCCGCGCATAAATTCCAGCCACCTTGACATGCGTTGAATGTGTGAAGAACGCAAACTTCTGATTTGTATTCCGCCAGTGTCGCCCTGCTGGCGTTCGCATGAAAATTCCCTCCGCTCCTGCAGGCGAAGTGCGCGAGTACAATTTCGTAATAACACTTCGTGTTTATGGTAATTAGCGGGCGGCCGAGCCGTTCCCAGGCAATTTCACTCCGCGCTTAATTCACTCAGAATCAAACGCCAATCAACCGCGGGACGTTGACAGTTCCTTTGTTCATGACCTAGAAGTCGCGACAGAAACGCCGCTGGCCGGGCGGCAGGACGATGCCGCCTATGATTTGCACCTTTGCAATATTTATCATTTTCGCGGTGATTTATTTGCCGGGAAGTCGGAGCTGGAACAACCGCCCTGCAGATCTGCCTGCCAAGTGCCAACCCAGCTAAATTGCTCCGCTCGATCAGGCCGCCATTATCCGGTCATCGGATAATGAAAAATTGCCCGTTCTCGCCGGGTCACGGGTCATCCCCCGGGTGTTGTCGGCTGACATAAATTCTGTTTATTAAGACCTTTTCTGATTTATTGGGGGCCGGATCTTTTCTCAATTTTCAGCGTAGTCACTCTAGCCAAGGAGATCTATCTTTTCTTTTCAATAATCAAAACGCAGAAACGATAGCAAATTAAAACGCCTTTGCATACCCATTATAAAAAGTTAGTAGGTATTTAATGGCTTATAAGTTATAGTGGAAGGTGTGATTAAAAATGCAAAAAGACATAAAGCTAATCCACAACGATCTTCCAAACCCAGCAATATAAATTTTCATTGCATTTCAAGCCATTGAATATATTTTGTTTGCATTTTTCGGTAGCTTAAGAAGTATTTTGTCGATCCTTGTGGGTACATCTTTATACAAAATTGACAATTTGCATTCAAAAGCACCCAAACAAACAAAAAATTCAATTTAATTTAAAGGGGTCTTTTTTTAATTTTTGAAATAAAAAGTTTGCCGTCTAGAATTTGTTTTACATAGATCAATAAAGTAGAGGCTAGATCTTACGCCGTAGGGTACCTATAACTCACTCAATGACGTTCGGTGTACAAAGGATTGTAATTTCGAAATTGCTTTACTAAAAAAGAAAATACACTATTTTTATATAAAACACTAACAAGAAAAAAAATATGTTCTGCATTTAATTCAAAGTTTCAAAAGTAAAATGTTAATTATTGACGTAGTTATAAAGATTAAAACAAATATTACCATTGTAAAATTACAGAAACAAATATGGCCTTTCTATAGAAAGTATAGCAATGGACCATTCTTCCGAGGGCATTTGCAAGAACTCATTGCAAAAGAAAATAATTCTTGTAGGTCCCAACAATTTCAGATAACTTACAAATCATATTACACATAAAATAATTAAGCAACATTTATCTTACTTTTAAATAATTGTAGTTTTGCATAAACAGATTTCATAGTTTATATGTATAATTCAACCACTTCAGCAGACATTAAACTCTTAAAAGTCCACAGCTAGAACTGTGTAATCAAAGATCTAAACACCAACCAGTCGTTATAATGTAGCATGCAATTTGCATGAATTTTACATGGAAATTTTAAAACATGACGCGGAACAAATCATGAATTTTCCGGTATCGCTAAAAACTGTGTCGATAGCTCTAATCGACCAATGTACCTTGCGACGAACAATGCTGGTAGAGTTGCACGTTCCGTAAACTCTCAAGGGTTATTAATGCGCAATTTTTAATACGTGATTTGATTGCAATTTCGATGCTTGTTATTGTCATTTTAATTTCAATGGCTTCTTGAAACTGCACAGCTTTAAGTAACGCAAACAAAACGAAGAAGGACTACTGCTCCATGAATAATTGCAGTGCATAAATAATCCTTTAAACTGTGACAGCAATTGGTTCAGAAGGTACTGCATAAGTTATGGGAATAATTCCTTAGGAGTATACATAAATTTGAAAAAGTTGATAGTAGCGTTTTTCTATCAATTTATTACAAGCTCAATTGATTTTACTGATTTATAGTAATATCACAGAAGTTTCTCACAGTATATTCATACAGTAAACCTCGCCCAACACTATAAGCAATAAATTGCAAGCATGAAATTGCATCTGTTAGGTACCTACTTGTTATCGCTGCATAAAATCTACATCTGACTCATTGAGTAAAAATCTTGTCTTTTCAATGGTTAACCTCATGCGAAATTAATTTTCTATCGCTTGCACGCCTTTAGCGCAATTTTCCCACACAACCAGTTATTACCACACCTACGCGGACACTATCTGCAAATAGGCGCACTTTCTCTCGCACCGTTGAAACATAAAAAATTCATATTTCTCGCATTAATAATTACAAGTTCACATATGGCCGTCCACCTTGCGCCGCAATTGGTATGAGACTTCAGTGCGAGGCGGCACCGCGTCTCTCGTTTGTTAAAATGTCTTCTGGGTGTATTTAGATAAATTAATGAACAAGACTAGCAGACCGGTGTTGGTGGAATTTACAATAAGAAAAGATCGCCGCGCGGCTAAGCGATAGTATTACTAAGCATAAATTGATATGCAGCCCACTTGCAGCCAACACCTTGTTTCACCTTTACAGCGCCCGCAGAGACGTCGTATTATTCTTAACGCTTTGTTTGCACCTTTAAAATACTCATTAGGCCTAGTAATGTGCAATTAAAAATCCCAAGATGAACGTGCTTTTTAAATCGCGTCATCGTAGGGGTCCATTTTCAATCAAAAGGAATAAAACAGGCATTCAATGCGGCACAAAGGTAAGTTCAACAAAAGTCATAACTCAAAATTGGTTATTAATGGAGAGGACGGAGGAACTTCTGTTTATTACTGAGGCAAACAAAACACGCCAGGAGTTGGTAGTAGATATCATCGCCGGATCAAACGATGGATGGATTTCTTTTGTTTAAAAAACAACCCAAGGCCTTCAAAATGTATCTTATTCAAGCGATGATGTTCATGATTTGTACAAAGGAATAAAAAATACTCATTAGATAGAATGCATAATTAAACGGCTTTACCGACTTACAGTCATCATTTATCCCACGTTTTAAGTTTGTCATAAATGCTTTAATAAGATGCATGCCAGCGTCAGTGATTCAATTTTATCTTTGATGATGAGTTTTCTTTTATGTTGCGGAATCACTCGATATTTATTAAGGGTCCTTATATATATATATGTTGAAAATCATAGTGGAGTAAGTTAACTTTTAATTTGAATATATGGTGAGGGGTAAGTAAATATAAGGCCCTACTCATTTCGCGAAAATTTGTGGGTTATTCTCATCGGCTCATATACATATGTATGAGCCATTTATTTTGAAAGTGACCTAATTCCTTTTATGTTAAAATCAAGATATTTAAGGGTTTGCGTTTTCGAAATAAATAATTTGTCATTTTATTGATCAACTAATAGTTGATCAATGATTTTAAACAAATTTTGTACAATTTGCTGAATTTTTTTTTTTTTTTCGAAAATGGACTTAGGCCACTTTCAAAATAAACGGCTTATATTACCTCTGTTTTAAGTCGATGGTGCATTTTGAGATCCAAAGGACATTAAATGTTATACATAGATGTATAGTAACTGAAGTCGCTCAAAACAATTGAAAAGAGCTAAACATTTTGTTTCCACAAAACTACAATTCACGTCGTGTTCACGGTCGTGAATGAGATCGTTTAAAAAATAAAGTAAGAAATAAAAAATTGACTGCCATGATGTTACAGGTGAACAAAAGGAAGAGAATCCCTTCTGCGGAGAGTCTCAAATCGACCGTGGAGCACTCCACCTGGGAGTTGTACCGCCGTCTTAAGAAAAAAGTAAGAAATGCAATGCATGTTGCATGCTTGCCGGGGTTTGTTGCACGGCGGAACAATGCAAAATATTATTTATCTACCTCCCTCTTCAAAACGGATTTCGTGACTCGGATGGCCGGTGGAATCAACCTCCTGTCTCGGTGCCGCAAACAGCTCCGAGGGAATTCTTGAAATCGACGTGCCTTTCGAATTTCCTAGCCCTAGAACAAATTTAAGAGATAGAGGTGTTCCGCGGTAGGCGGACCGCGGCGGCGGCGACCACGGACACTACCTGAACGGTTTGAGCGGTTTGAGCGGTGTCCGGACCCCAATCAATTAGTCCAGCAAAACTTTAGTGATATCTTAAGATATACTCGATTTTCTTTTTCTTCCAGGTCGGTACTTTTTTATTCTAGTACCGCACCGCGAGCGCTAAGAAATCGTAAAACAGTTAAATTGAAATGAGTGCGCATCAATCACAAACAATCAGAGTGGGTTAACCGCGGAGCGGCGGCGCAAGAAGTGGTCCGCCGCCGCGCGGCCGCTCGAGAGCCGATGCGTGCGCATCTAATTTAATCTGTGAAATGTTTTTCTACATTTAGCCAAGATGTCTTGAAGTCAATCAACCGCGTAAGCATCTGTCTCAAAAGTTTACTGTGCTTTGTCCGCGGTTCGACCAAATCGCCGGACTGTCGCTGTCGCTGCGGTCAAGACTGAGGAGAACTGGTCCGTCGCTGGGTGCGCGGGGCGCGGCACCACATGCGTGGGAAAGTTAAGTGTGTGTGCAGAGGGGCTCTTGGGGGCTCTTGGGGCCTCTTGGAGCTCCCGGGGCTCCTCAGCAGCCTCCGAGTGGACCGACAGCAGTAAATATCTTTTGTCTTAGCTGTCGTACTTTTCCAGCCTCGTTTTTCTAGCCTCGCCGGGGGAACGGTGCGCCAAACCTGTCCAGGTGATTGATTATGAGAAATATGAACAGAAATTGAGCTCACCGCTGCTGCGGTAAAAGCGCACTTTGTGGGATGGGCGATTAATCGAGAGCATGGGCAATTTTATCTGGTTTATGGGGATAGTTCGCGGAGGTATTTGCTTTCCGCCGCGTAATTAAGTTTTAAAGAGGCGGAACCAATGGTTTTTGGGAAACTCTTGGCGCTCGGCGATTTTGTAACAAGAGTTGGTCCATTCCGGCGGCTGTGACGTTGTGCAAACTGATGAAGATTGATAACATTAGTAACCTCTTCGCCGTCACCTGTGAATTTTAAGAAAACGAAAAAAACAGCTAAATCTCTGATAAGTTGGCTCGTTCCCACGGAATCAAACGTTTCTTGATTAATCAAGCGAGAAATCTTGCGCAGCACTTCTGGCGCTCGGATATGCAAATTTTCGTGAAAACAAGCAAAACATTCTAATTGCAGCACAATTGGTCTCCGGCGCGGCGCGGCGCAGTGCGATATTAACGTGTATTAAATTTGCATCCATAATGCATCGCGGACCCGCGGACATGAACTTGTACTCGCGCGACACCGCCGCTCATTGTCCCGCTCAGGGGCCCGCCCGGCCGGAGCGCGGCTGGGGAGAAAGTGAAGGCATTTAAATTTACCTGAAATGCAGGTGCGGCGGTCGCTGAGCCTGCGAGCGAAGTCGCGCGGAATGCCACAAATCGACTTCTGATATTGTTCAATTGACCTGCAGGTTTACTCATTTATGGTAATTGCACTGCAAGTAGCGCACCTGGGAAATGTTTATTTTCTAGGCAACATTAAATTTAATGAATCTACAGAGGCAATTTGTAGCAATAGTTATCGCAACATCTTTTTAGTCGAATCAATGCAGCAATCCTATCAGAGTGGTGATAATCTGGCCTCAGTGACCTCGCTACCTCGCACATTGAATTGCTAGGGAACCGTCTTAACATCATGTACCACTTCTTCCGATTTTCCTTTTTCAATTTGAGTTTCTTTACCGAAAACGCAAGTGTAAAAATGTACAACTTTTTACTCCTAGCATCCTCCTTTTTTGTAAAAGCTTTAAAGAATGAGAACACTTATAATACAGGTTTACGACGAAGGGAAGCTTTTTGCCAATTTACTCCTTGAAGAGTCCTGATAAAAAAATATATTTTTAAACTAATCTTATTAAACTGCTCGTTAAGTTCTTGCAACTACAAAAATAATTTTGTCTTGCGAAGATTCGAATGTATGTTTCTTCGAGGTGTCCTTTCTCAAATAACATTTTTTGAATCAAAAACGCTCAGTGTGAGGTTACATGAAAGCCTTGACCCTAATCCAAAAGATGTTTAGTTCGCGCGGTATCCAGAAAAGGAGGCCAAACAAAAACGCTGTAAAGATCATTAAGATACATTCAAAATGAACTTCTGACGCTCGCTGACTGGTTCTGGTCGCGAGATCTCATCTCCGGTGGACTTATCCTTGCCCGCGGAACAGGTCATTGATGCTCATGCGAAACATGAAAACAGACATTGGGGCTCACCGGTTCACCGCTGCTGCAGCGCGGAGCGCGGAATCGGATTATGAATTGAAATTACCAGAATAGAGGAAAAATCATAGTCTGGTGCAATAACATCTACGACATTGGTGCCGACCGCCTGGAAGGTGCACGCTGCAAAAAGGGGACCAAAAACCGCCAGCGAAGCACCGCGCCGCAGCATCCAGCATCCAGCATCCGATCGCCGGCCACTTGTTCGGTACTCCACAAAACGCCTGTTTTCCTCCGCGCACTCCGAGGTAATTTTTTTTCCGCGGAGATGCGCTGTCGGTATCTCGGGCAGGTACTCGCTAAAGAAGCTGCACACAGGTGGAATAAATAAGACTATTCTTGGCAAAGTGATTCTTTTCCTTCGGTTCGCCTTCGACTTGTGATTATCTCGGAAAGCCACATGGTACCCTCTGATGGTACCCCGTGCTCCGGCCGTAAATAACCTGCTCCCATAGGTAAATTTCTGCCGTACGAGTGTTTCCATTACTCTGGCCGCCCTGCCGCCCCGGCTTCAAACCCCGATAGTTTAAGATCTCTTATGTGGAAAATCAATTTTCATTTCCTCTTGAATAATTATGGCCTCATCTCGCTGATCTACAGCGAGGTCATTGTTTCGCGTCTGTTGAGATCAGGATCGCTTAGGGAATGATTAGCAACTGCACGATCGGTTCGCGATTTTCTTTTGGCAAGACGATTGATGTCTTGTTAAAAACCGAAAAATACAGTCTGACCACCGCTGTTAGAAACGATTTGAATTTCAAATTTCTGATCGTAGTTAGAAGGACTTTTTCAGAGAAGTTAACAATCGGGTCATTTTAACTAGAATGATGCATATTTTAAATTAACGGATCCTATTGATAAAATAGCCTATAGCCTAGTTCTTTTAATTTTGAATCAAAGTTAAATTAGATTGAAATATAATAAGTGTTAGAAATCCTAGATTAACGAGTTCATTCAATTGTTCCCGATTATACAACAATTTCGAAATGATTTGGTGAAAAAAATTGTATGCTACAATTAGTCAATCAACTTTAAAAAGTTGATATCATCACAATTTATAGGTTTATAAGTAATAAGTAATTGATGCTCATTTTCTTTATTTGGCACCATATGTTATTTAATGAAAACATGTATTTTGATGTATAAAGAGTTTGAATTTTTAACTACTAAATCCTTACAGTTTTAGCACCTTTTTTCGTACTGAGTGTGGTTTATTATTTAATATTTTGGTGCGCCTTTAATCGTTATCAACACGTAAAACTTATTGAAATTAAAATTTATTGACCTAACAAATTTAATTAGCTTTAGGTTCTAATAGTGTTTGATCAAGAAATCATGTAAACCTTAAACCACTCGTAATTTTTTGCAATTTTACATGATTAATTTAATTGTTTGTTGCAGGATTTGTATTTTGTAGACTTAATACTGTTTTTAAAAATATCTACTCATATTACAATTATTAGAAATAATATAAAGGAAAGTATCCCATCCCAATCAGCTTTTGAAATTCCTACTCAAAAGTATGCTTGAAGGTATGCTTTTACCATATACTTACTTTTTAGGATTTTATCAATAAGCATTCACGAAGTTCGCCTTTCTATTAAAAATGGTTCTGGCAAATCTCGATATGCATTAATCATCTAATACATAAACTACATCGCGCAAAAGTTGAAGCACCGAAGGCCATGACGATTGCGTCAGTAGCTTCTGACGGATTTAAAAAATTCTAACCGGTGTTCTAGCAACAGGCCCCAAAAATCGTCTCCGTATCTAATTGAGCCGAAAAGAATGTTAGATTCACCTTTTGACCATCAAAGGTGATGGTAGCATCGCTTGGCCCCTGGTCCCAACCCAACTCATCTACTATAGAAGGTACAAAACCAGTCAAAACGGCCAAACCACAAAAAAGTTAAAGGAGATTTTTCGTTTCCATATCGCTCGGGGAGTACGTTCACGTTTGGACGGGTGAAAGAGGTTCGGGCACACAAAAAAGATTCTTCGGTTTGACTTGTTCTTGGCCAGAAGACAGCCAAATCGTGATCGAAGCCAGCGATAAATTTTTCCTATAAAATAACTTTCATATGGGGCACTTGAAACTGTTACAAGAAAAGCCTTAAAGTCGCGGACCGTTTTTACTACTGACATTAACTGTTTTTTTGTGCGGCTACATTATGCTACGAACGGCGCTCGATAGTGCGCCGAACACTGAACAGGGCTGGCTCTCTTTTATTTGCCTATCCCCGAGGAGGGAGCCGAGGAAAGTCATGACTCGTACAAAACTACACGGCGCAGGGAATCGAAGAAATACAATCGGGAAAAGAGGGAGTCCCTCGGGGAGCTCTCAATAGTTCATAACTAAGTGATGAAAAAGTACAATGGCCCCATATGTCGCCGTCTCCCCGCGCAATCAACAAACTCCGGCAGCTCTCCTCCGGGCGCTGGATTTTGGGTTTAATCCTGTACCCGTAATCCCCTCGTAATCCGGCTGTTCAGCCCAACCGGCCCCAGCGAAATTCGGGAATCTGTGGCTGTATCGAAATTAGAATCTCCAGATCCTATGACTAATTGGGCAAGAGCTCCCCGGCGACACTAGGGCAACATCGTGATCGCCCAGATTGCATCCCGAGGTGATCAATCAAGTGATATCGATATCTGATCAGATCGCCGAGGTGCTGACCACATTAACATCTGAATATTTTGTACAACTCCCATTGTTATCGCGCTGCACGACGTGTGGCTCCGCGGGTTTTTGGGACTGTCTTTTCGAGCATTTCCGACTTTTATTAAGGCAATTGTTCAGCTCTTTTTATCCTTTCTAATATCGAATAAATCATTTCATAAAATGAGATTGTACCTTTTATCAAATTTTTTTGGTTATTACAGCCATATAATAGTGGTAATTTGCAACTCCATGAGCTTTTTGATTAAAATCTATGCGTATACAATTATTTGCAAAAGAACAATTATGCGAGAAGGAAAATTCAAAATTAATGGAAACATAGTTTTATTCGTTCAAAAAAATATTGCCAAATGTCTGTCAATACTAAAAATAAGGCAGAAACTTAATGGTGGAGAGAAAACTAATGTTTAATACTGGATAAAAGACAGCATCGATGCTATAATCGATTTGGAAATCTACATTAATACTATCCTACCATCGCGTCGTTCTCAAATGGGTATGCTGCATTACTCTACAGCTGAATTCGAAAATAAATATTAAATAATAATTAATAATTGTTTGTTATTGCAAAATTCGAAATAATTAAGCTTTAAAACTTTCATGGTTCTATAAAATACCCGTACCTTTTATTTAGTAGATATATACATTTTGAATTTAGTTATTTTGATTTATTCGAAATCAATTTTCACGTCAATTACTTAATTATTATTTTGAAAAATGGCTGTACGACAACGCAGCATTGCTATATTAACAAAAGCAAAAATATATTTTAATGAAACAAATGCAAGAAATATATTGACTGAGATCAAAATAGGTTTTAAACAAATGGTCCAACTTTTTCAAAAAGTATATTTGTCCATCATTTTTGTGACCACGCAGACAGCAATAGCTATGTTCGTAATAAATAAATATAGCGACAAGTGCCTAGTAAATCAAAATAAATTACACTAATGCTGTGTATTCGTTGCTATATGATCTCGCAATAATTTAAATATTTTTTAAACGACTCTGCATAGTGATGTGACACTTCTTATATGTATGAAAAATCATTCCGCAACGCTAATCCTTCTTTATTAAGGGTATAGGGTACTTTATTAAATATACTCTTGATGACCGATCCAGACCTTCTCTAGTAGGACCGATCGTATCACGTCCAAGTATGGAGCGGGCAGAAGTAGCTCAATGAACTACAATACTTAGTTCGTTCCTCAGCTAGTGATAAAAAGCCTCTGGACAATAACAACGATACTTTAATAATAGAACTAGAAAAAAAACTCGGCCTGGCTCGTCGCCTAGATATTATGCTTCCGAAATGCGAGGGCGGAGCCCCTGATAGTGAGTTTCGCCGAAGAAGTGTGCCCCTGCGATTATGCGGCTGGGGCAGCCCTTCAGCATTGACCATCTGGAAATGAAATATTCCCGAGTCCCGACACCCAGCCCCTAGAGGAATCTAGGGGAACAGGGTTTGGCTCCTTGTCACTGCCTGGAGCACTACCTGCAACAGGTTCCCTGCTGCCGCAGCGCGACGCTAACAAATTCCCATGGTCCATTGAGGCAGGTTGCGGTCCTAGACAATGCCGCGATGCAGCGTCTTCCAAGACCTCTCCGAATGCGTCCCGCGACCAACGCCAACTGGTTGAGCCGGTGTCAAGTAAGTGGCGCAGGCGCTTTTCCATTAGATGTGAAAAGAATACGCGAAAGTAATTAATTCGACTCGACACATCGCAAGACGTTGGATAGCGCCGACGGCACTTAGCTTCTTGCGCCGCGCCGCGCAACGCACTCACCCGCCTTTATCAGCGTCTTCTGCTTCGTGCAGCGTCACGTTCTTTCGCCGCGATACGGCGCGATACGATAACACCGCCGAGCGTCTTTTGTGGACTGCACGGATCGTGGCCTTTCTTCAACGTGCCATTAATTTAATTGTTATGATAATTTACACTAAATGTGTAATTGACGACATAATTACGCTGCCGCACTGGCGATCCTCCTCAAATTTAATGTGGTGAGGAACATTAATGGGTTCTACTTTAAATGTGACGAAAACCCATGATTTAGCCAAGTGCTTTGCTATACGTTTACTTACAATTACGGCAAATTAACCTTCCATGATTATAGACGTTACTTGGTAATTTATTCACCTCTTCAGGTGAACGATTTGTTCCGTAGAACTTGTTAAAGCGGTGACATGATACGCCAGAAGTAACCGCTTCCTTTTATTAAAACTCTTTCTCCTGCTAATTAGGGTTGGACCTTGTTGTAGTTACGCAAGAAATCGTTATTTTTTTCGCTGTACTTGTTTGAAATGTGTAATGAAGTAATCGAGAAGGCATAGTTAGCGATTTTGTGGATGTGTATGGGCTGAATCAAAATCAGGTTGGAAATTATTTTGGTATCTTCCAGCTGGTAACCGAATTTCAGACGGACATGAAATCAAACAGGTTCGCGGGGAGACGGATCCATTGAAGAACTCCTTTCCCATGAAAACTCTTTCAATGTCTTAAAATCTACCTTGCTGTGTGGTCGAGAGTTGCCCTGATTGAACAATAGCCACCTCGATTGATAAAATTTGGGCACTGCTCTTTGTAGACGTTCAGAATAAAGGAGGACAGTTGCGATTGAGATGATGATAATAAGTTTGAGAACAAATTTAAATGTATTGATATTCCAAGTGCGGAAAAGATCGTGTTGATAACATACCTTGCTTATAATTTCTTCAGTTACTTTGTTGAATTGGTAGAACTTATAATTCTACACAAAATCATTTCTTTATTTCACATTAGTATTCAACCATTGGAGCAAACTGTTCTATTCATTTTCAAAGTCAAGATTATGATTTGCATGTGCAAACCAATAAGCCCAAAATGGAGACACATACAAAGTCCAAAAACACCTTATAAGAAATTCAACAATTTTAGCGTTGCAATTTAAATAGTAGATACATTATAATTATTTTTAATTTCATTCCGAAAATACTGCTCTTCTTGAAATTCAAAGAGATACATTCTAACACCATCTAATAACTTAACTGTATATGCTTGTACGTATGCAATATGTAACATTTTTCACTGTATTTATCAATTTTCAATTTTTAAACATTTATACTCGTGATGGAAAAATTTCCAAGGATGAATATATCAGATTTGTAAGAACTTGTAGGTGGACCCAATCATTTAAATGCATTAAACTCAATTAAGTTTTTAGCAAAAATGTACAATAAAAGGGAAAATTCTTTTCTAAACCCACAAATTTAATGCTATTACCAATTATGAGCTTTTAGCTTTTTGTAAGGATATCATTTTTGAGCATAAAAAATTCAAATTCTGGATCATGTTATCTGTAGCCATTTCGTATAAAAAACATAATTAATATTTTCTTGTGAATGCTTAGAAGTGGAAACGGACGTATTTAAATAAGTTTTCAAATAAATGGCAAATGGAAATTTTATAAAATGTTTTGCATTGAGGCATGTTTGGCGAAAAACTTAAACTAAAATAAGTTGAGTTCAAATAAATTATCTTAAAAAACTTACCGTCCACCGAAATGTAAATGGCAACACAATAGACCCGATTTCGGGATCGCTTAAAACAAAACTGGAACCACCTAAAATATCTGTACTAGCATTACCGAAGGAACATCCTGTAAGAATACCCTGCTCGGTGGGCAGCGAGCTTTGGTACTCTTTTAAACACAGCCTAAAAGCGGTTGAACACGGCGGACAACCTGGAAGAAAAGGAACCCAATACAGGTTAACTGATTTTGAAAAGAGGAGACGCGCAACTCACCTGTAGTTTTAGTATTTCTTATTTCTAAAGGAACACCACAGCAGTACCCCGACAGCAGGTGACTGTTCGTGTTGGATATCTCTAGGATTTGCAGCTCGAAGTTTCCAGCTGCAAGGGTCTGAAATGGAGAAAGTAAAAATAAATTCGCAAATAAGTCGCGCAGCAGCAGGATCCAGGTACAGTGCAAGGCATGGACGGGAACAGATAAATAGTCGTTAATGCATTAAATAAAAATATCACGGCGATTTTCTAAGTCGAATCGCGATTTTATCCGGGAAGGAAAAATTCATGTGGAAAGGCAGCGAAGAGACAACTGCCGAGCGGTCCCATCCATCGACAAATTGGCGCGGAGACCTCCGCGTCCTCTGATTAAACAATTTTCCCGACACTGGCCGACGTGCTCGATTTGGTACACTTAGGCAGCTGACACTGTTGCATTGTTTAATTTCACGGCAAATTGCCGGGCAATTATTCAAAGGTGGCCGCCCGAGTTGCTTTTGTAATTAAATTTTGCAATAACTCTGTACGCCGCGGCCCGCGAATACCTGGGCCGGTCATCTCCGCGAGTTTGCTCAGGACTCAGCGACGGATTTTACAGCCGCTGATGAGGAAGAAGTCATTTTTTGAAACTCCGACCAGAGTCTGCAGCGGACTTAGTGACCATTTAATGGTAAATAAAATTTTAATTTTCTGGATCTTGAATTTATTAGAATATTACGAGTCCCGAAGATGAGCTGTGCCCAGTGGGAAAATTGATTTAATTTTCAGCGGAAAGCGAAATTGTAATTAATGCCTTTTACGACGTCGTTAATGAGAGACGTTAGCGCTTTTTTGCCGGAACAAATTGCCGATGCAGAAGGAAACTCCGCGGTACTTTGACGATGGGAGCAAAAACAAAGTCAATTTAACGTTTGGCTCAATTGGGAAATGGCAAGTTGAAGGTATTCCTGTAATTACAAATTTATTGTGCTGTCTGGATGTGTACACAGCCGGTGAGTATTACAGGGTAAATTACTCGTGAAATACTTTTTTTTGCTTTTTCGCTGCATCCGCAGGGCAACATATAAAGATTATGTGATCATTTAAGGAAAACAAAACATAAGAATGACGAAACGTTTACTTTGTATGTATGTTCCCCCTTATTCTTTACTTTAAAGGTCAAATAAAGGACAAGTCAAGAAATATACTTTTTGAACTTTTCTACAAAAGGAGTGGTTTTAAACAGGACTCAATTTTCGTATAGCCCTTTTGACTTAATACATATGTATGTATCTTCACAAATACGAAATAAAATGACTGTCCTTCTCTGAAATATTATTATATAATATTTATATGACTTTGTAATAAAAGAGCATGGTTTAACTTAATTTATAGATAGCACAATAATTTCATTAATATCATCCAGCCACCAATTTTTCCGAGTATAGGTTTATCTAATATGCATATATTAACTTCGAATCGCTAAACGAATTCTAATCAATCTTGATTTATTTTTTATTTTATTTTAATTTTATTAATAAATTTTAAATATTTTCAAAGGGTTTTTAATTTTTTACGTATTTTATTAACTCTAAATTCTATAAAAAAAATCAATTAAAGAGAATCAACTTTTACCCCAGAATTTAAGAAAAACGTTGAGTAAAAGTAATTTTCTAAAACAAATAAGAGGTTAAAAGCTCTTAACTTTTACAAACACAAACACAAATTTTACGATAGTAAACGTCAACAATTCCAAAAATTCTAGCATATGCAAAAAATAACCTTTCACATGGTATTCCACTTGACCTAAATCGCTAAAAATATTGAAATGATATTTATTTTAGCTTTACTAAAAGAGTAGATCTGACAAACAAAGGCATAAGTACGATTTTTGTGGTCGATCAATTTGCTAGCTGATTAGAAATGTATAGAGAAATAGCTTCGTTTAGCTTAAGGGGCCAGATGCAGTTAGATTTTCCAAAAAATCGATTTTTTTAAACATTTTTTTCAAGTATGATGTTTCGAAAAAATTCTCTGAACATTTCAAGT
Organism: Tolmerus cingulatus; assembly: GCA_959613345.1. Lineage (NCBI taxonomy): Eukaryota > Metazoa > Arthropoda > Insecta > Diptera > Asilidae > Tolmerus > Tolmerus cingulatus. The sequence continues at coordinate 5,199,180 of OY390711.1, read as the reverse complement.
CAATCCGATTAATAGTTTCCTAGAAATATTACAATTACTGAAGGGGTCTCGCACCCAATGGCTTCATAGTGAAAAACTTTAAATGCGATTTTCTAAAAATTATGTCTTTCAAGTCGGTGACCGCTTAAATTCAAAAATCAGATTTTGATGAAATTTTTACAGCTTATTAATAGCATTAAAAATTAGTCTTTTGTCGAAGGATTCACATTTCTCTTAAATATTTCTATTTTTTTCAACAATAAACTAATGATTTTTGATCGTAAATACGAAAAAGAACTATCAAAAGCTGCCATTTTATTAATTTTCAACAAAAAACAAAAATCTTCGATTAAAGACTAGATTTATTATTTAACTAATGATTTTTATTTGTTTCATTGATTTGAGATGATTAAGTGATTTCGTGATGGTCACCGCGAAGCACTACTTTTGGAAGGGGGTCCAACAGAGATGGCGATATTTTTGTAAATAATTAATATTTTTTTTAAAAAATTTTGTGGAAGTCAAGTTGAGACATGACATAACAACTATGTGTATTTAGTTTTATAAAATAAACTTAACTATTATGTAAAAAGAATTATTCAAAATACTCCTTTTTTTAAGCATCTGACTTCATCTCACCCCTTAAAAAGACGAAATTGGCGTAATTAAATATAACTAAAAGGCCCAATTTTATAGCTTCGGATTAGGAGGTTTTAAATTAAATTAGTAGTTTGTTTTACGAGATAAAGAATGAGTATAATAAAGTGGTTCTTTTAAATATTAATGGGTAATTAAAAAGCAACTAAAAACAAAATTGCTCTGAAAAGGTGCATCGGGAAACTCCATTTGTATTTATTGTATATTATGTTCTGGTTTTGGATCCTCAAATAATTCACTAACAAGCATTTAAGCCTTTTCGACAGGTGCAACGCGAACTGAAATATTCTAAAGAAGACTGCGGCTGTAGCTGAAAAAGGAAATTTTTCTTCTGCAGGTTTTATATTCTCGTTGACATAACCTGAGCTACACTTTTCGAGTTTGGTCCAGGTATGGGACCACAAATCTCAGCATCTCTCGTCTGTTCGTCTTTCGTTCGTTTGTATTTATGCTTTTTGCTTTCGTTTTTAAGTTTGATATTCGACAACGGCTTACATGAGGACTGTGACACTGAACCCGCAAATGTTTTTTCCAACTTCTTCTTTTTAAAAAAAATTTAAGCTTACTCTATGATTACCAACTGCTAAATTTCATTTTCACCAGTTACTTTCATTTCGGTGTGTTTCTCTAATCCGTAAAAACAATGAAAGTAATAATCGTTAAAATGCCTTCATAATGTACATAATTACAACAATATCCCTCCAAACAAAAAAGCCATTTCCCTCAAAAACTTCGAATGCCTGTTTACGTGTGAACAGTGAATTTTTTCATAATACCGGGAATAAATTAGCATTAAAATTATGTGACAAGCCAATTAGTTAAACTGGTCCAGTGTACCGCCGAAATGGAAATATTTCTACGAATTTTATCTCAATTCGATTTCAGTGGCATTTGGGGTAATAAAAAATGAATATTCGTTTAATATTCCTACTTGGCTGCTTTTAAGATTGAGACGTCTTGTTACGTAACAGATATTTTTGACAAAATTATCGTGATAATTTCTTGTATGCAGGTAGCATCAAGATCGGGGTGATTTAAAAAAAAAATAAAGATATATTATCAGGAAAGCACGCATGTTAGAGATTAGTTGTACAGAATTCCATATAAGGAAGATATTTTTGGAAATAAAAGTAAACCTCAAAAGTTATAGATAATCTTACATATATGTATATCCCTTCAGAGTGATTGCTTTAAAGTTACAATTAATCTACTGTACATAGATTCGAAATTCAATTGCACTAATTAGATAATATTACTCATTTTCATTGAAATAGCCAATTTGGTACTATATGGTATACTCGAATGTGTATAATTATTTCTAAAGCAGTTATTCTAGTTTTGTGCTTAACCTTATCCTAAAAGGTAAGCAAAATTTGTTTACTAAAAGTGTAAGTTTTTTTATCTAGTTATTATATAAGGGACAATTCTAAGAGAAATTTAAGGTTAGTTTAATGTAATCAGTTCCAGTTAGACAGGTATACACGAATTTTTAACAATTTCGAATCCTTCAGTGCATAATTGCATAATCTGTATATGTATATATTAGGTAGTCTTTATTGTAGTAAAGTTTTGAGATTTTATGCTTTAAATTTAATATATACTATGTTTACTTTTATAAGAAACAAAAAGCAAATAAAAAAAGAAATCGAGACATTACCATTCTGATTTAATTAATATAATGGACTTTTGGAACTCCTTCAAAATTTATGGTAATCCGCACATTCGAAATTCTACAAATGTTTAAAGAATTCTCCAGGACTGTCGTTCGTTTGGTTTCGTGCTTATGCGAATTTTTGCAGTTGGGTTTATTTAGATTCAGGTCGCACCAAAATTGTGAGAGATTTTCCACAGTATGCATTATTTTTTACGGATTACGTGCAATTTATCTCTCAAAAGCCGAAAAACCCCAAAACATTCCAATATATCTCAGCTCGAGGGACCGCTGCGATAACTCGCCGGATTCCTTCGATGGTAGGCCCCGTTCATCCCTTTCGATATTCAAAAATTCCGCGGGAATGTGTTATCTGAATGTAATTAAAAACCATCTCACAATAAATTTTCTTCATTAGTCCATCGTCGACGGCGTTGACCACGACCGCGACTCCTCTTCGATTTTCAGACGTCGACGAGTGGTCCAGCGTGCGTTGGGCTGGGCTCGCCAGCGCAGCATCACAACAAAAGGCCGGTCGGCGCGGAATTCCTTCCCTTGAAATCATCTCATCCAATCGAAAATTTCTTGACCTCTACACCTTTCGGACAGGTCCACAAATTTATTCTTCGAAGACGTTTTACTTCGTGCTAAACAGCGCCGCGGACGCTGAAACAAAAGCAGCAAACTTCGACCGCGGCGAGTAGTAGTAGTAGAAGTAGCCGCGGACTGAGACGCCGGACGTCACCTGTGAAATCGAAAATTCGAACTGACTGCGGGAACAGGTTTTTCTCTCCTGGCGCGGCTCCCGAAATATCCTGGGTTGATTTTTATTAATGAATACGCGCTGCGAACGGGAATGCTTGGGATGCGCCGCCGCGCGGACAAACTTCTTCTGCGTTCTTCGCGGTCTGACTTCTTGCGTCTTTTGGCCGTTTCTTTGGGACGGTGCTTCGAGTGGTGCTCCTCGACAAGGGGGCCCCAAAATTGGTAAAACAATTGAGTTTATGACGAGGATGATTTTACTAACTCTCCAGACCGTGGCATATTCGTCATTCTGGTGGCTGTGAGAGCATATTTTCGCATATCTTAAATTATTTTTGTTGTCCATTTTTACGGCAGGTACTACTGGATTCGCATTAAATTTCTTTTTTGTAAGTTTATAAAGATATTTAAAACGTTTCACTCTTAAACGAGAGTATTTTAAATTTAAGTCAAACGTAATCTTTATATAAAATTAATTCATCTGAAAAGAACTCTGCCACTTCAACTTTTTTGCTTTTAACGATTGAAAAATGTAAAATTACGAAGCTCTCTCACGACACCTGTTTTTAGAATGATATTATATTGTATTATTTCTTTATTAAACATTGTGTTCTTTATATTTTTCATAAATAACATAAAATAAAAAGAATAAAAAGAGAGATTAATCAGAATATACATATGTAAGTATTTTTTGAGCTTGCGATCGTTTATTTCAAAATTTCATTTTTGAGCACGAAAAGAGTGTTTTGAACAATCTTGCCTCAAGATGTCCTTTTCACAACGGTAACAATATTAACAATATCTTTTCCAATTTTACGGTTCCATATGCGTCGCTCCAACATACCACATGAAAACGCTCGAATTTTTCTACACAAGTCTTAGTACCTAAGGACAAAAATTAAAACAAAATGCTATTGCAGAGGTTACGTCAAAGTCGTTTGCAAAATGGTATGTAATAATTCTGTTTAAGTCGTGCGTTTATGGAAACATATTTTATATAAAGCTGGGTGGAAATTACATAAAGTTATTACCAAAATCATTTGGTTATTTGGAAAAACCAGTGGACAGAACCGAAAAAAAAATGTTCCATAAACTTAACTTTTAAAATAATAACAACAAGCTTTTTTAAACTTAATGACAAACTAAAAACGTAAAGCAGCAAATTTATCGTAAGATTTCTAATCCACCTAAGCAGGCATTTGTTCAGTTAAAAAAAGATTTCATTACTTATCAAGGCAAGGGGAAATATTTTATCTCAAGGCACGCGTTCGAGGGAAGAAAGAAAAAGCCCCAGCCCGAAGTAGCTCACGCCAAAGAGATAAGGAAAGTTGAAGAATTTTTTATATCGTATATGAGAAACTGAACTATCCATCTTTTCCGTCATATCTTCAGTTTCGAGATTTTAAATTCGAAACGAATGTGAGGAGAATGGAAACTTTCATCTACCATTTACCCGAAATCCGGTGCAATTTAGCAACTGGAGACTGGAAGCATTCGTTACCTAGCAATGCTACAAAAGAGGCGGTAACGCCCTGAATTTTGCGTAAATTAAAATCCGCGAAGTTCATTAAAAAAATCAAAGGTGTACCGCAGAAGGAAAAAAGCGAAAGGGCCCCGAACGGTGCGCGTCTCGTCCTCAGGTGCTGCAAAAAACATGCGCAACTGTTCGCGCATCTCGATCCCGCCGGCTATTTTGATTGCAGATTTTGTGGTTCATCCAAATTAAATGATGGTAAAATTTGCAAAACGAGAAAAACCGAACTGCTGGGAAGATGGCAAGCCGAAGAAGCAGGGAATCGCACAAAAACGCAAACAAAGTACGACGAAAAAAACGCGCTCGGCACTGAGGCACGCAAGCGATGATGTTCGGCATTAAGCGCGGCAATCTGCGGCGAAGATCTTCTCAAGCCAAGAAAGCGATCAGGCAGGTTTGAAGACGCTGGCCAGCCCCCCGGCCCCGCGCCCGCGCTGCAAGGAGAGTGAGTGACGGTGCAGCACTGCATAGGGAAATTTCGAAGGCACATCCTCAGATCGACTAAATCCGCAGAAATGGATTAATCAGCGAGATTAAATCAATCCGAACGAATTCTGGTTTTTGCGTTATTTGTTGCCCGCGCAGACATCGCCGCATTCCGCGAAGGTTGCTCCTTGATGCGTGCATACGCGCGGTCGGGGCAGGATCAGACGCAAGATACGCATCGCATGCGATAATAATCGATTGAGATGCGGCCGCGGTCAATTTTCACTTCCGATCGCGGTCCGCCGCGACGCGACGGTGTGTGATTTCGGGAAGCAGCCAGCTCGAAATCTCACGGCTCATCTTTCCGGAAATGTTGCGAGAAATCTTAAATAAAATTTTTTTCGGGGGATTTAATTGGGTGGCTTTTGCTCCACACGTGGATGCGCATTTCACAAAAATATTAATTAATTTTATGCTAATTTAGGGAGTCGATTAATTAATCCCGACAAATTTGACTTTGAAGCGCACCATAAAAACCATAAATCACGTAATTTATGCAAGAACAATTTTTGAAAATTGATAGAAATATATTTTTTGCTAATTTGAATAAATGTTGCTAAAGTTTATCGACAAAAGCGCGAGTGTTCTGGTAGATAATTTAAATTAATTTTTGAAGACCGCCCAGAATTAGGAAGAGAAAGAATTCATTTTCATATTTTTTTGCATAATTCAGCACAATTTGTCAAAAAAGTTAATTTTCCCGTTGACATACATATGTAGCTACCTATATTGCCAATTTTTTTGTTTTTAAATACCTCTGAATATTTTTAAAACTATAAAAGGATGCCCAATAGTAACGAACACTTAGAGGTTCAAAGACATTATAAACCTTAACAGAACTAATAAAACATATTGGTTGTTATAACTTACATATATTACAATCCAATTTTTCTTTTCAAACGACAACTAAGACCATCAAAAATTGATAAATATTTTTCAGAAATGTAAAGGAACTGAAATAGTTTTTGTTGCATTTTAAGTTCCTTATCGCAAAAAGTCCGAAACTGCAACAAACACACAGAATAGCCATTTAGAAAGATATATAGTTACGTCCAAAAGGAAGCGCATTTACTAATATTCAGTATTATTCTTAAATTAAAATAAAGGAATATTGTTAATGTCTTAAGTATATTAAATGGAAACACTGGAAGAATATTTGCAGTTACGTTTTTTTCAGCAAATTTTATAAATTAAACTTACTTGAAGCATGGGTTATTTCTAGAATTTTTGTTTTGCCCTACTCCATACTTTTATCGACTTACTTAAATTATCGAATTCCAATCAGTTCTACTCAATAGTGAACCATTAATCGTTAATGAGATATTTTTATTTTTATGCTTGGTTTTTCCTAGCAATCAATTTCATGTTTTGTAATACTAGGGTATACATATTTATGAATAATATGTGCTTTTCGCACATTTCACAAAGAAAAAACAATTATTTTAATTTAAAAAGAATAGTATTCAGAGGAAATATTGGGGCTTTCTAAACCATTTTCTCTCTTATCTACTATACAGAAGCTTTCTACAACTTTGTACAATTTCCAAATTTATATCAATATGAATACCAATAGTTATGTAAAAATTAAATACTTAATCGCTAATTGATTTTGTATCGTCGGGTGCATAAAGCTGAGAAATTATTTTCATTCTCACGTCTTTTAATGCAGAAAATGTTTCTTCTATGATAAATTTAGGACCCTGTTCTAACTTTCATACGAAACGAATCGAATCAAGCTTATATTTACAACAGTCAGACCCCACGTCTCTCAACTTAAAATTTGGGTTTAAAAACAAATGCGGTTGTGAACTCACACTTATTTTAAAAAGTGAAGTATGCAAAACTGATATAATAACTGATAATAATAATAATAATAGCTGAAAATAATAACAAATACGATGGCCAAATAATTTGTGCTCCACTTCTATTTAAAAGCGCTTCCAGATATGTAGAAGAGAACTGATTTAGAACTAATTGTGGGTCACGAAACAACAATCCTTTTTAAAAGTAAGGAAATTTTGTTGTACAAATTAAGTCCGCTTTTTAAGAGCTGACCGTAAGAGATTATTATAATACTACTTTTTAAACTCGGAATCTGGTTGTGAATGTCTGAAGCAGAATTATTTAATTTGAAATTGATTTTTAGCCTCAATTTCATTGGCCATATCTCTTGACTAATAATATGTGTTTTTAAATGTTAAAAATCTATGTTCCACAAAGTTCCTTTATTTTGTTTTATGAGAAACAGCTCTAATAACTTCGTGTTCATTTACGATTTCCTAATGAAGAGAAACTGATTTGAATTTCTATTGGATTGCTTCCTTCTTCGACTGTTATGAGAAAGGCTTCTTCATAAAATCTATAAGAACAGAATGCTTGCGTTTAACGCTTAAAAGTACTTTAATCCAATATCAGTTGGACATTGTTTAGAGTAGTAGTACGCATTTATAATTGCCCATATTTGAAACGTTCATCGGTCTTAAAAAAGTCGTGAATAGACGCAACGCGATATCTGTTTTATTATGCTTTATTAGTTTGTTGAGGGGGTTTGCACTGAATCCGTGTCTTGCTGAAAAACAGAAGGGCGGTTTACCTTATCAACTAAAAGGAGGAGCACAACAGCGACGATGCAGGCGGCGTCGCTCCGTCCCATTTTTTTGCGAGAGTGTTTTACCGACATTTAAGTACTCCACGAAAACGCAATGAATATCCGGAAAACAGGTGGATCCTCTGCGAACACATAAGGCACGTCACACACTCACGTCAGAGTCCCCAGAGGTCCCTGTAGGGTCACGTCACGGCGGGGCACACCACAGCGAACCAAAACTCCACCACCTCACTTCCGTGACACTTCTGGAACTCCCCTCGGGCGGAACGGCGAATTATTCATTTTCCACACAAACATTTGCCGGACTGGCGATAAATTTCACCGGTCTCACATTTCTTGTCACATCTAACCACATCCTATGCGTCAAACCGCGGTCCCGGCGCGCAGGTGCATTCACCAGGTAGCGGCGGCGGTGGGCACGCACCTCGCAATCCGCAATTGGCCGCACCACACGAACAAGCGATCACTCTTCGTTCAGGGAATTGTTAAAACCTCATAATCCACAGGGCCGGGGGGTGAGAGTCCCTGGACAGGTGTCACACGCACACCGATCAGCGACCGCGCACGGGATCCACGTCACCGCCGGTAAAGTCTCCTCTTCCGTTGCGCACCACGAAAAAAAACGCAGAAGCGGGAAAAAAGTGGCGAAAAATTCGCAGGAAGGACACCACCGCCACGAATCACCCGCGGCAAAAAACACCACACACGCGACACACCAACCCGGAAGTAACTGTTAATGCAAATGCGTCCTCGCAGGATTCGATCGCACCCCGACGCACACAGGACGAGTCACGATTCAAGGGGCAAAGGGAGAAAAAGGAAACAAAAACAACCGCAAAATCGCACAAAAAACGCAATGCGCGCGCAAGTCAGCAGCGATTCACACCGAACCAGTGGCAGTGCGAAACTGCTTAATTCGGTCCTCCGGCAAGACCTCAGGGTCTGGGCGGAGCACTCGCCTAACCGTTCGCGGTCCCCGCGGCGCGCGACGCCGGCCGCCGGAAAGAGACAACGGTACTCTCGCCCGCGAGCGGATTCAATTGACGGCGCGACGGTCACGCGGCCGCGCCGACTCCCCGCGCAGCGACGAGATCAGCGCTGAGAGAGTTACTGAGCGGCGCGCAGGAGAAGTCGATGACTACTGATTGGCCAGAGGGGGATTACTCGGCCGCTGGTGGGGCCGGAGAGAACTCGCGCAGGCGCACCTGCGGTCGAGGGGAAAATGTTTATGATCGCGAAAGGGGCAGCTACCGCCCCGCCGCCCCACGCCGGCCGATTGCTCCCCTCGCGGTTATGATTTGCTGTCAGACGCGCATGTGCAGCCAGCGCCGATGCGATCGCGGTGGTTGGCCTTGCTGCACTTGCTCGAGGGCTGTTTACGGTGCGAAAACCGACGCAGCGCGCGCTTATGCGCCACGATGCGATGCTTGAAGTTCACACCATCGGTGTATGATTTTGGCGCGCACGAAGTCGGGTGAATTTGAAATAACGATTATAGTTATCGCATACCAGAAACAAACGAGAATTATTTCTTTTTATTTATTTTTAATATTGGACGTATATTACAAAAATACCTTTAATTAAAACAACCCCTTTTTCTAATCTAGCCTATTATTATTTCACACTATATACTTTAAACTTTTCATACCAAACCTGTCCAAAATTTCAAACTAAAGAAATCAAATGTATCAATAAAAATAAATATTATAAAATGTAATTCAATATCAGTACAAAATACCACTTTTATCACAAAATAACGGATTAATCCAGGAGCTTACAATTTTTTTCAGATAATATTAATAGTTGACATCTTAAGGTATTGTATGAGAGCTATAAAATCTTTAATGCCTCTGCTCGAAGGCCATGATTTAAACTTAGACTTTCTTTTGTCGCTCAAGGCAAACAATATTCAAATATCCAATATTAGTTAAGGTTTAAGTCCATAGTTAAAAAAAATAAATTATATTTGCAACGTTTTTACACTCTTAAGCGAATTTTTTCTGAATTCACTCTACTTGAAGATAAACATAAAGGCGATCAACTTTCTCGAATTTAAAATGTCGATTTTTGTTTATACTCGTAGTTTTATTAAAAAGTGTGTGGTTTGAAAAATATGTCTTTGAAATTTCAATACAAATTAAACTGGATCGTGTAACATATCTGAGAAAATCAATACTTTTCTAGCACTTATAAAGTATGCATGTTTTTCTTACAGTTTCTGCAGCATTTTAAAAGCCAACATGCACCCCAAATCAGCATATAGTGCCACAAACCATACGAACAAGTGTCGACACGATCCAAAAAATAATTGTTCCCTTCAACCTGCACCCTTATTGTGCACACGGCCTTAAATGAAATCAAAATCGAGGACATCTGCCCACACGATTAACAATTAGGGGCTCATTCTGTTGCGGAAGTGCGTGTGCCATCCCAATCCCAGCCCCGGACCCTCTTCCAGCCAATTGACCTTCTGCGGGATTTTCGCTGTCCCATAAATTGAAAAGTAAACCGCCGCCAGGGAAGCAATCCACTTGCCACACGGAAGAGATAAAGTGCAATTTGGATCACCCCTGCATCTGTGCATTGACACAGTTATCCTTGCTGAAGGACCCTCAGCAGTGGCACGATAAAAAAAGGGATGTTGATTGTCGATGTTGACCAGACTTACCCTTTTTGGGATTATTGACCTATTGTTCGGTAGTTTTTGCGCTTGTTGCTCGATAAGAGGGTAATAATGAAATTTGGGGGATTAAAATTTCGAAAATCCGGCCTAGCGGTGATTAGGCAAATGTGTAACATATTTGAAGAGGGTACGAGGCCGATTCGGTTCACTCATCATCAAGTTTGCCTCCAATCAGATATTGTCCCAAATAAGGTATATGTTTTCGTACAACATTTTAAAAAGTAAATCAAACAACTAATATTGATTACAAAAAATATGCTCTATTTAAAAAATTTAAGTTCTCTACCATCCATGCTCAAACTTTTGATAAATTAATACTTCAAATTTACGTTTTCAAACAGCGGCTATTATATAACTCAAGTAATTTTTATCAAATTAACTAGAAGTTTGAATTGCATCTTCTCATCTCAGATAGATTATACTGAATATAATAATAACTATGTATTTAAGTACCCACTATTTTTTTGATCGATAAACAATTACGATTGTTTACACAAATTAAATCCTATTTTTTCATTGAAAATTCGCAACATATGTATATTTCAGTAATGAAATTAATTTACAGTAGATTATGACAAGTTGTGGATTTTTATTATTCTATGTATGTGTTAATGTAGGAATCTTTTGATGTCAGTCACCGAGCGCCTTCAATAAAACATAAATAATAGTGTATTGACAACTGAAGAGCAAAACAAATTTTATTTCTGTAGTATGCATTCATTAAAGCATAAATATATTTCTAAAATATTGATAAAAAACATTTTCTGTAAAAATTCCCACCCTAAAGATCCCTTTGAATCAACAGATCGGTGTGTTCAAAAAGTCGTTTATGTTTTTGTTTTTAGAAAATAAAAACAAATTAAAAATACTATTCTACTCTAACTTTATTCCGGTGGCTTACGGTTAAGAAATCTGATGTTCTTTAGTTTTATTGTAAAACTCGATTTTTCCCGGAGTCTGTCTGCAATTTCCAATAAATTTCTCCTATCGCGTCGGCATCTCTAGGTTATTGTAGCTTAGCATAATTGTCGGTGGTTCGATTAACGAAATTCAGCCAGTCGGGCGCACAAATCATTTGGAAATTAGGTTACTCTGTGCTTCGAGTCAGTTGCAATTAAAATATTACCAGTTTGGCCGAATAATCTTTGAACCATTCTCACGATCGGCGGGGAGAACTCAGGGAAAAACTTTATCGCTTGCAAAACCGATAAAATGACAAGAAAAATTGTTTCCCGATAAAACCGTGGCAGCGCAGACATCATTTTGTCCAACAACAGCGCACCGGCGAGAGATCACTTTATGATATAATTACCGGAGCCACAGCAACACCAATTATGTGTATCGTGAACAACGGCTGAGGTAACATTTCAGTTAATTGCCGGGGCCCCGGAGCACCGGAGCACCCGAGTACGGGCCGGGGCAATCCCATCTATCTCGAGCGGCGTATCTGAGCCCCGGCGCAGTCCTCGGATTTCGCCAGATTTCAATTGGCCACTGGAGCAGCGTAGTGCACAACTCCCGCGCTTTTGTCCGCCAATTTTGATTCATTTTCAGGTGATCGACTCGAGTTGCAGTGGTCGAATAGTACCTGAAAATTACCTGGGGAGATCCTTCCGAGCAGATTTCAGCTGCACACTATGCGATTTTTGCTCGCTGCCATTTCTTAAAGTGTGGGCGAGCCAATCATTTTGCAGAAAATTGGCAATGTAAGTGATTTACATGGAGGAAACACGCCTTTTTGCTCCCAAGGAATGCGCCCATGTGTAGCGCGGATTGTTTCGCGTAATTGCGATCGTGAAGCTCTTGAAATAGTGGGGCTTTTCTGCAATTGCAACGTCCCCCGTGAGAGACATACGAAAATTTTGTGGGGCGCACTTGCAACCAAAAGCAAGTTCTTCGCTTCGTTGAAGTCTTTCGTTTTTTCGAAGAAAATTACTTTGAAAGTATCAGTGGAAATCTTGCTGGCCTGCACATGGGGAATAAAAGAGATTAATTTAAATAATAACGTATAATAATAACGAAAATCAACCAAAATTTATTATTTTTGATTAAAAAATATATATGTATAATATACATTTTAAAGTAAAACGTTTTAATTTTATTATGTGGTTGAGTAAATACATAGATTTAAAATTTTATCAGCTATAGTCATATAACATATAACCCACAATTTTGAAGCAAGGAAAAGAAAATGTAGTTATTAAATTAGTTGGCAGAAAATAGTCTGAGGATCAATAATTAATTGATTGCTAACTCTCAAACTTAGCTGGAGATGAAAACCCTGATTTAGTGACTTAAAGAAATATATGGTATGTTACTGAATGAAGTAGAAGAAAGCAGTAGTCGTTGATTTTCGCCATAAATCCTCATATTGTCCATATAACAAGTCTAGTAGAGACTTTGTTGACATATGTTATGCTTCAAACAACAAGCAAAACACCGAATTTACATGTGAATGTATGTACAGGTGCTCTGGTCAGCGTGAACGTTGTTCTGTTTTTAAAAACTCGAAATTATTTTAATTGATACAATTCCTGGAATTTCTAGGCACCTTAACCAATGACACTTAAAGCCCTCATGGATGCATGCTCTTTATCACTTCTTGGTCGTTTTACCAGAGAGTGGAATTCATGCAGGCGGGCGAATGAATCCATAAAAAATCAATTTCGTTGGAAGCCATAACCTCTGTTTTGTGAGTTTTGATGAGGTCCGAACGCCTTAACGGCTGCCTTTACAGGCACTTTACAGCGTCTTTCTTGTCAACATTATCATTGCAGACGCTGATTATACCGCCAGAGAGCCCTTGGCTAGATATTTTCGTTTTTCTCCGTTTTGTCTCCATTTTTCTGGTTGATGCTCATAGTGCTGTCTTAAGTGAAGATTATTTTTGTCTTTTGTTTCTTTTTAAGGAATCAAATTAAAAATCAATAAAATGTTGTAAAAAGTCTATAAATAAGCTAACGACATTTAATTGTTGTTACTCCATGGTAGAGGCTTTAATATTTGTTTTTATGGTTCTTGTGGTTGCTGAGGGAAACCTCGGGGCTCAACGAAGGGCAGACTTGTCTAACTCATGTTCCATTGCCATGACAAAATCCCCAATTAATCGTGGTGTTATGGATAGTTGAAACGATAGTTTGTGTAATCCTCAACATAGATTCCCTTTTGAAAGCCGCTATACATACTGAAATTAGATATTGATTGGATATTTTACGGTGGATTTGTATTGATTCTTCGGTTTTAAGGCCAGTAGATACTAGCCTCACAAAATTGAGTTTGGACGAAGGTTTTATTACCATGCTTCTACCTTGCACTGTTCCTATCAATTTTATTTAATATTAAACTAAATCCGAAGATCGTATTGTCCCTTATATAAAAGAAGTATAAAGCCGTAATTTACGTTACATGTGACATTTTCATTACAGCTCTTAGAGAGTAACATCTCTGTCATTTAAACGATGTACTCTGAGCTCGAAGTAATGCTACTTCAATTACTTTAGAGGACCGGATATATATATATGTTTATATAGTTTTAAAACCTAGTATTTTGATTTCGATTAATTTTAGGGTGTAGTAATTTTCTAAACTGAATAGTCGCAAAACACAATTTCTTTTTAAAATTTCTTCCTTATATTAGAAAAGAAGTTGCTGTCACAAGACTCATATTTAATGCTACCCACATAAAATTAATTATCCTTTCCCTCAAGTATACTCCCTATTGCTTTTTACTGACTTTTTGCAGCACTTTCACCCCTTTCACCCTACATCAAACTCTCTTATAAGCAAAGTGACACATTTTTTAGCCGGGAGGCAATAAAACCATTTGAGGCTTGGTAATGTAAAAAATTTTCCGAGCACAAATGGCGCGGAATGTATGTTTAATACTTAAATAAATGTAGCACATTGTAATAAATGTAATGTACTGCACACACGAGTGTGTAGCCCCTTTTTCTGGATGAGTTCTTCAGAGTAATAAGTTTTGCCTGGGGCGATGATTTATGAACATTTCTTTTTTTGACTTTATAACACAGCGTTAAGATTTCGGGAAATTATGATTCAATCTTATGCGCGTTTTTACAATGCATAATGGATTTATTGGTTTTCATTTTAAGATGCGCATTTAATTACTTTGTCGGTTTATATTTGTTATTTTTGCCCACCGAATACTTGTCTAATTTTTTAGAGACTATATAGTAATAGGTGTTAAGTGAGTTTAATAAACGGGTTTGTTTCCTGTTTTTACATAATTGTACAGATTTGCAAAGTACGTTGTAAAATATTGTAATGTGACAAAATTAAAGTTTATTTGCAATTATCGGTCAAATATTATATTCTATAAATTTAGAAATGAAGAAACACCTCTTCAGTGGAACAAAAGATAAAGTATAAATTATACGTGGGGCATAAGAAATGCCATCCTCAAAAGTTCCATCTATTTCAAATATTAACTAAGGGAATTTCAAACAAAACTTCCAAAAATTAGGTAAATCTTAACCCTTCCTTTCAAACGTGTATAAAGTTGAGTAGAGATGAACCGAAAATTATTAATTAACTGAGAAATCATCAGAATGATGATCAGTATCCGTCGGTTATTAATAATTCGTTTGGAATGTTGAAAAGAAGGGGAGGTCCGTGCTGTATGTTAACGCTGGTTCGATTTGAATGAGAAAATCAAACTGGCCATTCAGTCTGAAACAAAAGACTGCCCCTTGGTACCCTTTCAAAAATTAACGATCCTCCGCGGACTCATCTGACCAAATTCACCATTCCAACATGCCACGGTCAGTGATCGCCATCAATCGCGGCCAGCTGAAATCCAAGAAATATCAAGATCCTTGTCTCCCGGATGATTAATTTTTATTGGATCCCCAAGATCGGTCCGTTGAAGCTGGAACTTTTGGGAATCACGTTCCCCCTTTTACCGCGGCGGACTCGGCCCGCAGATACAAAGTCCCTCCCAAGTTACCCCAAACTCGGTTGCTTTCCTGTTTTTACGCGGGGAAGATTGCATCCGAATGCTTTGGACTTGCCGCTCATTAGCGCATACCAAATGACGGGCTCTGTGCATTTTACGAGAGGCTTCTGATTCGGAAATGCGTCCAAGGGGCGCTGCGCAGGTAGCAGGTACATACTCAGGTGTTTCGTACGGGGATCGATTATTTTGGATTAGCATGGAAATTTTTGTGGCCGCTCGGTGTGGGAACTTGAACTCCTTTTTTTTAGTAGAGCGTAACAGCCGCTGTCATTTGTTAAATTCGGTGACTGGGCAGTATGGGAATGATTTTAATAAACTCATATCTATAAAGGATAATCCGGCTAATTTCGGTGCAGTAATAAATATAATTAACTTTGCATGCTTCGTATTATCTCGTCATGCAGCATATATGAACATATCTGCGTAAAATCCCAACGCATTCCAGAAACAAAGATGCTCAAAAATATTCATTTAATTTATTTATTCTTGACTTTTCAGAAATGTAGATGGTATACACATTATAACTTTCCGAAAATAATTTTGGTTTGAGTACTTTAAGCTACTTTCATTTTTATATTTTCCATTTTATCATTTACATATGAACTCATATTTCGATTTCATTTTGATTCATTTTGCTATTATAGTTTTTCAGAGATATAATTAACTGGTAATTTTTAATTTTTATTTTACGATATTTGAAGAAATTTGTCGTACTATCTTAATTATTATTTTAAACCTATGTATACCTATTAATGTAAAGCAAAATACAACAAGCTCAGAGGTTTAATCATTTTTTCTTAGAAAAAATAAAAACCAGCTTAATAAGTACCTAAGTTATATTTTCTAGCAATATTCAGTTTTTTGGTAAATATGTATATACATAGTTTCAGTAAAGAATTTCATCAATTTGCCAGTATAGTAGTCGATGCAATTTTACTTAAAAAGAAAAACAATATTTTAAAAGTTATCAAGCCAAATGTTGAAAGGTTTACTTATGCTGGGCTGAAATTACTCTTTATTATACATACTACGTATACGTGATCGTTGAAATTATTCTAGCTATTAGAAGGAAGCACTCCTACGACTGTAAAAGTGTAAGCTTGATAACCACGGTCACTTGATGCATAAATATATGTATATACAAATGCGGAGATAGCGGTCAACAGGCTTTTACTACTGGCCAAAAGTAATTCTTGTAGCTCTTCTCAGTAAAATGTTCGTACAAATCAGAGGTATTGTCTTTTTAACTCTCATGTTACCGAGCCCTTACATCAGTAAAATAATTAGTAACTACAAAAATATTTATTTTCGATTCAAGGAAAGCTTCGATTTTTGTTTTGTTTAATTTAAATAAGGAGTCTCCAGTATATATATGTACGTACACTTCTTAATAGCCGAACAAGAAATAAGTACAAAAAACATCAGTTGAGGTCTCCTTCATGCTCACGATATATAACTACTAGTTACGTATTTAACTATTGGTAGTTAATTTAGTAAGTATTGAGTGAGTTGGTTTAATAACAGAAAATGAAGCTCTATCATTGGTGGTTGATGAAATTAATCTAATTTTGAAATGAACCGGGCAAAATAATGGTTATCTGAATATAGTAGTTGCATTTTATGATAAAATTTAAATGCGATAACAAAAGAAGTCAAAATTAGTAATATCGTTTAGTAAGTGCAGGCCTAAAAGACTTAAAAATGACTTATTTATAAGTTTCATTCTCACCTGTTTCATCCAAAAAATGGGTCTTCACTTTTAATGTCAGTGATTTGACAAGAGGAATTGAATGGAATTTGCCACCATCCCCGAGTGGACTCGTTCTAGTTCCTCCAGTTGCGAGTAGATTTTTCCACGGTTCGTGTGCAGAAAAACGCGACGGGCTGACAAATCCCGAACAGCTGCAAATGCACCGACAAGGAGAAGGCTAATTAGCGGACAATCTTATTCAAATTAATTCACGTACTTGCAGTTTTCCGGATGACTGAATGGGAGTCATTGGCTTAACAACATATGTATCACGGCATATTGCAGAAACGTGGCATATTGTACCAGAACCGCCAAGGAATTCCATTGTTCCTCCTCTCGCGAGGTTCTCGCGGCTGCCCGCGCGCAACATGCGGCCCGTGCACCTTGCCGCGCCGCGCTGCATATTAGCCGACGGTGTCGAAACGCGGACGGATGCTGGGTGGTGCAGCAGTGTTGGTGTGCCGCGCTCGCGGAGTTCGAATCGCGCATCTAAATAAATTTACAGAAAACGCTCCCCCGAGGCGGGGGCGCGCCGCGGCGCGACGGTCAGTTCCTCGCCACCGGGGCCAAAGTCCCACCGAAGTCCTTAGCGTCACCGGCGGCGACTCGTCAAATCGGGAAAATCGCGACGGCGACATTTATTGTCTTCGCAGGTAGTCATCTCAGAATTTATAAAGTGATGAAATCAGCGAGCCAACACGTTCCCTAATTGTTGCGGAAACGTCTCCTCTGGCCTCACGAAGTCGAGGTCGGTGCGGCATGTGTGAGTTTCGTAGTTGCGCCCCCCGCGAACAGATTGTCGAGTCGCGTCATCTACTTCGCGATTAGAACCGCGAGCCATTGTGGCGAATCCCGCGGATCGGTGAGTGGACACTAAAATTATGATTTAAGGTAGAATGTCGGACAGCTGACTTTTAGGGCCGGTGTAAATCACCAAAGTGTCTAATAAAGACAAAAATATCCGCAATTTCTGATTAGACTCAGCGCTCGTCTGTGACGGAGTTTGTTTTACTTTTCAGCATCCCAGCAGTTTTCCCGGCGAACGAAAGGCGCGGACCGTCGCGAAAAGCACTATGAGAAAATATATTTTGGCCTCAGGTGAGGCTGGTCATAACGTTTTCCATTCGAGGGTTTCGTTTCACCTGCAGGAGAAAGGCATGAAATTATCGAGTTTTTCTGTTAACTTGGAAATATTTCAGTAAAGCTGGCTCTACTACAGCTATTTCCTGGGAACGCCTCTGCTTCTCACCAGGTAATGTCTCATCCGCCTAACCGCGGAATTTTTATCTCTTCGTTGCATCTTCGCTTTTGCATTAAACTCCCAATTTTCTGCATGACTCGTGCAATGACTGCAGCACTTAAAAATTTCAAATGGCTCTCTAAGGCGTTCAATCTGGTAGCATAAAACGTAAAAAATTCCCGTCATCGCGGGACACAGACGAGGACGTAATCAGTTGGCAAAATGCTAAACGCTTCCCGTAACAGTGATCATGCAAAACGCAATAACCACGGTATCAGTTTTTGTCATTTTACCGGCAGACAGGAAAATATTTGTAAAAACCTCCTAGACTCTGGTCATTGCAAATTAAAGGCAATTCTTCAAGGTATTACACTTCCGCGATCCCGCGGGATTTCCGCCACTCCCGGGTGAAATAGGCAAACCTCAAACCACAGTCTCGGTCGCAATGAGCAGAGAATCCAATTTATTGATATTGATCATTAATTATTGCCCCGCGAACGGTTCTATTAAGGCGTCGCTCACGCTCGCCCCGCTAACTGTGACCGCGCGCGATTATGAATAAAGTGAAAATCGCCTCAACACTGATTGGTATCATTAACCGAGATCGATGATTACTAATTGGATATTACCGTGCTCATGTAGGCTGAAATTAGTGAAGTGATATTAGTTGCTACTTTATTTAGCAAGGCGAGATGCAACTCAACGTGGGTTCTACTGCTAATCCCAGCATATGCAGGTGACTAATTGGTTACACAACTATTACAATACAAAAAGGGTAAGTGACAATTTTTATTATATCTTCTTTTATAAAAGGCCTTTATGTTTTAAATTGAAATATTCCAATATGACATAATATCCGTCTTCAAGAATTTATAGAGATTTTTGCAGACACAATCTAAAAATGTCGATTTAATTTTACTGTCTTTTTGAAAGCAAATTGAATAACCTCCATATTAATCCACTTGCAAAATTACATATAATAAAATACATATGCTTGTGTAATAATCCATTTCTCATGTGTAAAATTATAACACAGAATATTCTCGTCGGGATGTCTTAATTAATATTGGTCTTTAAAGCAGTGTAGTTCTACATGCACTTTTTAGAGTATAGTACATTAGAATATACTTATAATTCCAAAAAATTGCTAGCATAAACAAAAGTTACCTAAGATACATTAACTATTAACAAAGCAAAATAAAAAGTAATAAATTTAATTTGTATAGAGATCATCTGATATTAGATTTTTAAAATTGTTTACTAATTTAAGTATTTATAAATATTAGCATTTTGCTCACGATTTCTCCTCTTTATCTGGGATTGCATCTCTTCTAAAATTAAATTAATTTTCATGGCTTGCCCACTTAAAGTTTGAATTTAAAAACTCCTTAAAGTAGTTAAATTATGAACTCATGAGTATTTGAAGATCGAAATCAATAAATGACTTTTCAACAATTCGAAATTGCATTCTGTTTTAAAATTTTAAGGTTATTTTGAGTATAATTTGCAATAAAGAACATCAAAGCAGACTTTTATTTATTACTGAAGATGCAAATAAGTAGGAGCACGATTAGTGTGAAAAAATGTGTAGACAAGGCACCTATTATCAACATTTAAAGGGAAAGCGCTTTCCCATGTAAAATCTCTTTGGGGTCAGTGGTCACTACTTTCACGGCGTGATGCCCGTTCAACACAAATGATGAGCCGTTTTATGCTGCGAAATTGTCCGATAGTGCCTAGTGTACGGGGTCAAAACAAAGATGAAAATGGTCAACAATGACATTTCATTTTTTGCATGACCGAAAAAAACATCGCGCAATTTCAGCAGACTCTGTTCAACATTTTTTCTCTTTCACCGCCACTTTTAGCGCGGGAGTGATGCTGGCAAGACAATTTCAGAGTATCGTCGAACAGATCACGATCATCCCAGCTGATCTTGTGTCGATAAAATAAATATCTTCACACTTTTCAGTTTTCCGCTTCCTCTACTGAAACAAGAAATAGTGGTTGTCTCGAGGACCAGACCTTTCTCATTTCAAAATCGCTCTCGCCGCCACCAATTTTGCCTAGACAAAAATTACGTAAACAAATCAAATAAGCCCAGGTATCCCTCCTGTGCAGTAATTACGATAGTTTTTATTTTGCCCACGGAATTTTTAAGAAACTGCAAAGTGGAAGCGATCACAAACATATCGATGTACTTTTCCCATGGCTCACCTGAGCCGGCGACCGTTCGCCGCGAGTGTGATTCCGTGAGAAAACCAATCTCGCGGATTCATTGATTAGCGCTAAATTTCTGAACAAACAAAAACTGCAAAAATCAGTCATTATTGATTTTAGTGTGAACCGATCGACGGCTGGGTGCATGAGCGCTCTCTGGCTTCGAGGTCGATCCGCGGACTCGATTTTCATGCAAAACTCGAACCCATCCATTGCGCGGCTCGCGGATCGCGGATCGCGATGAAAGCATCAGATACTTTCCTTATTTATCGCATCAAAACTGATTGAAGTTGGGAAATGATCGCGGCGCTCGCTGGTAGGACGAGCTTGATTTCTTGCTTAATCCAGCCTCAAATCGAATGTGGATGAGGCATAATAAAGTGGTGAAGTTATTGTCGAACAGACCCGTCTAAGATGCTGAACAAATTGTCTATTTTTTGTGTGGATGCGATGCAATCGCTTAATTGAATTTACCTGCCTAAATAAATTCAGCGGAGAAGTGGTGGGTTTTGCATACCAGATTGATTCAAATTGATCTTGTCGTTTCCATAGTGGGACAGCATTGTCTTCGAGGTAATTTCCAATTATTTGAACGAAGAGCTACTTTATTCCACTCGTATTGTATTAAAAAAAATTAAATCTAGTAATAGTGGGAGAATTTTCAAAATTATTTTACGCGCAATGTGTTAAATATTCACAAATACGATTTTTTGAATGCAATATTAAAAGCCTATAAAACCCAACCTTCCAGCGCTTATGCGCTGCTTTCTTAATCCAAAAATTTCATTTTTTGCCAAGAAAAAGAGAAGATATATTATACCATATATATAAATTGCAACATCTCTTTTTCCAAGTAAAAGAAGTGAATGAATGAAAAAAAAATCAAAATAAATGGTGATGACACCGAAAAAATTACTCGAAGATAACAACTTTTATAAATTTCAAAAAAATGCCATTGCCTACCTGAAAAATCAGACGATTACATTAATTTGGCTTATTGGAGCTGTCATGGGTGGTTATTCGTTTTTGTTTGAATTCCGTTTTTTGAGAAACACTGTATATGTAATGTAAGTATACTATACCTATGTTAAATCAAAACTATTTTTTTATAGAAAGCAAAAAATATTTATAACCTGAAAACATACTGCTTCTGAAATAGATGCATAAGCAAATTTTAATTGCAATATAAAAAAGGGTTGAATAAAACTATATAAATATTCTTTGAAAGGCAGCAAGAAGGAGTGTAATATAAACTATATAGAGCAAAGTTTAAGCAACTTTTACCTTTACTGCGTTAAATTACAGTTGCTTTTTCGAAAGGGAGTTATAAAACTAGAAGTTTGCAGTGGAAAGTTATTGTCTTATTTATTGAACATACTTCAAATAAATCATAAAATTAAGCCGTAAACAGGCCAGTTATTTCAGAAATTTAGCAGTTAAATCGAAAAATCCACTATCTAATGCGCACATCGTTCAGAAAGGTATAGAGCCATAAATTTTATTTGATATGCTGCATTATTAAAGAAAAGTTGCAGCAAAAAGACATGTTCTCCGCTAATATGAAATTGCGAAAGATTACCGACAGTTTTTGCTGAATCGCGCCGGGCTTGTACATCTTTCTTGCTTACTCGCGACGAGCATTCCTGTCTGCTGTCCGCGAGGCTTAAATTAACGAATCTATTGTTTTGCAACTTTATTTCGATAGTGAGCGATCCGCGCAAAAAGGCCAACTCGCGATCGCTCCGGATCGACTTCCTCCTCGGAGCGGGGCTACCGGTTATTAAAACCAAAAACATATTCATCCGCGCATTTGACATAGGCAAAAAGGCCGTGATTGGTCCGCGATTCGACTCACCGCGGACAGTTTTTCCATATCCCAAGATTCAAATGAGGTGAAAAAACGTCGGATAAGATCAGCGAGTTGGAGGCGAACAAGCGATGAGACAAGCCAGCGATGTGCAGCAAAAACCAGCAGCCCTCGGGCTCCGCTGGCTCCTGGTCCAAATGCGGCCGGAGAGACCTCCAGCTCCAGCATCCCGACTGCCATGGACCCCCGCAAGCGGGAGGCTCGCTAAATCGATCCGCCACACAGAACCCATTCTGACATCGTACAAGACCGCGACAAGCAAAAAAGGATTGTTCTCGGAGCGGAGCCGTTCTCACATGTACCTCTCGATGGGTGCCTCTAAATTGTGACTGGGCTTAAAAAATTTCCGGAATCCGTATGAATCAGTGGCTCATTAAAAGGTAACAACTGCAGCCGCCGCGACGGACGGGAAAAAATCCCAGTCGAGCTGAGATCAAAACCTGCATCGCGCTCCGGCAATGACATTTGTTAAAATTCCTGGCCGACTCGGGACGATATGGGATTTACATAGATCTCATTTCGAGGAGTGCTAATGAGCGGCTCCGTGAACCCGCCGCGACCCGGTGGCGTTCCCTAGGCGGAGTTTCTTCGATTGGCGCTAATTTCGATTTTCATTTTTTACGAACTCACGATCTCGACCTGGGCACACTGGGAAGCCGTGCCGTACTGTCCTTTGATGTCATTATTAGCACTAAGCATATAACATACGCTATGCTTAGTGTCATCAGTTACGTACCCTCACCTCAAACTCAATGTTTGTTGGTGAGCTTCTCATATATTTCATTTCACAGAATACAAAGGACATTTAAGGTGGATGGTAGCATTTTTTGTATTCTGTACCTCCAACTCATATGGTTAAATACATACATAATACTAGTCAAAAACAATTTGTTCATAGTTACGTATAGATTATTTTGAAAGTACTATATTTAAAAAAAATGGCGTATGAGGACGTTTTAACATATATGGTTTTTGAAAAAAACGCATGGTATCATTTATCTTTAATTTGGGCTAATATTTTAAATTCCTCTAAAAATAATGAAAACGTCATAGAAATTTTACAATGCATTGTAAATAAAATTTTAAACGGATAGACAATAACAAAGCATAAAGTAACCTTAAACTTAGTTCGTAATACTTGAAGCTACTTTTTCATAGCACACAATATAAGTAGTATTTTATATTCAAAAACTACATTCAAGCTAACTTTGATATAATTCTCTCATCTTTTATGGGAGTAGTTAAGGCTTCAAGATTTTATTTGGGCCTATAAATCATTTCTAGTAACGATTTTGAAAAATTGTAATTTAATTCTACCTCATCTTTTCCCTAAAAATTCTAAATTTTTGGATTCACTGTTTTTGGAAAACAATCGTAATAAATTGAACTGTTATAAGTTATACAAAAACATATTCAGAGGACAGTGGTAGTTATTCGAATACTTGGATGATAAGTCAGAAATTGATTTCGAAACAAATGCATTATATGCAGGATTTAATTATTTTAAAGAAACAGTCTTACTGAAGACACACTGTGTATTAGATTTGTTTTTATTGTTAAGTTTTCATTTTAAGAATATTATTTTACCATCCATATGCATTAAGTATAAATAACAACTATTTATATTATATGTATAGTCAAGTGGACTGTGCTTTTAGTATGAAAAGATTTCAGTTATTAGTCTAATGTTAAGTAGGTGGTAGTATCAGTTAATATTTCATAAACTACAATACAGTTCATTTGAAAGCAGCAATCAAATAATCAAGATACATTACAAACAAAAGGGGTAATTTTTGAGCATCTCCTAAAATAACAAGACACAATGAGCTAAGAAGTGTAACAAGTCTAGGCCGGTTTTAATCCCAATACCCTGCAGGGTCAAAACCGGCAGTAGCATCGTCCGCATTGTTCGGAACCTAATCAGGGTAGGTATCCTTAGGCGGTCGACGGATTTATCGTCGAAAATTTATGAACAAACCACAATTGCGGTACAGAGTCAATTTGTATTGTTTATTGTCAACAGCTGTAGGTCCACTGTTTTGATTTATGGCTGATACACGCAGATATAATTGACACTTATCCGCTCTGTTGGGCCTCAGGAAGGCTCCTTACAAGATCTCGGCCGGGCATTCTTTGGGGCCCTCATTGTGACCATCTCTCTTGCCTAGCCCTTATCGGTACTGCTACATCGGCGTAAATGCCGCCATTTTGCTGCCTCTGGGCTCTTTTGCTGCCAACACCTCCTCTTTTACATTAATTCGGTTAAAGCCAATTTGAAGTGGTTCATCGCCACTAATTTGTTACCATTCTTTACGCATGATTAATGGACTGATTATTCACGGAGTGACCTGACTTTGGCGGCAGTAAATCAAAAGGTGATCGGCGTGAGGGTTTAGGAATCTTAAAGCTTTCCTTCATAAAGTTGAAACCAACTTTCAGTTTATAACTGGAAATGCAGTAAGGTTGTCTATTACATAATATTTACAACTTTGATGGATATTACTTATAATTCTTTCATTAAAACAACTCCAAGACTGAGATTTGCTTTTTCTTTTTAGTGTCAGGGCGGAACTGATTTTGATTTGTTATATTACATGCAGATTTTAAATCATTGTTTTACGAATTACTTTCTATATTATTTTGGAATTATTTTCGAAATTGCAGATCTTTTAAGATTACGGTGTACCTATAACTCAAATAATTTTGCGTTGAAGTTGAAGATTATAATTTCATTTCTCATATTTCATAAAAAGGTAATAATAGTAATAAGTAACAAAGTGTTTTTAACGTTTGTGAATTTAGGAGTATTTTTGCCAAGACGATGTTATACAAAGGAAGAAAATGAAATCATAAATAAAGTTAAGCCCAGAAAGCAATATATAATGAAGTCTCTTATTAGCCACCTGTAAAATTTTTCACTTTTCCTTTCTGAGCACGATTTTGGTATAAAAAGGGTTGTCTGGTGCTCCTTGAACGATTCTTCTCCTCGGGCAAACAGGAAACAAAATGAAAGCAAATTACTAACTCTTCCCGTCATAAGTGCCTGCATGCTGAAATTAGCTGGAAAAGGGCCGTGTAGCAAAAAGTGCATCTATAAATTTGTTTAGGCATAATAAAACTTCCTCAGGTGCATTCCACTGACTTTAAAGCCGAGCCAGCCGAAGAGCCATCGTCCCACAAATCTATAAAATATGAATCTCATAAACATTTCTGACATATTACTCGGCCTTTAGACAGCATATCGGCGACCGGTTGTTCACCGCTCCGGTCCATGCCCGTACCTGCGCACCTAGCCCAGGTACTCTTCGCGGTTCTCCTCGTCCTGCTCGCGAGCAGAATAAAATTTACCTGGGCGCGTTCGGAAAGTAAGACTTATCTTTTTTTCAGGAGGGGGGAAGGGCATAACTGATATTCGTGATTATAATTACAGATTACATTACTTTACTGCCGATATGTGAGTATTCGCGGCCGACTATCTACCCATAAGAATTGTACCATTAGCGCTCCGCACTGCGGCCCCAACTCGTGAACGGAGCGCTAACTCGATCGTTTTTATCCAGGCCGCAGGTAATGTTCAAACGCAAAAGTTTACAAGTAAAAATTTAGCACGTTACTGGTAAGCGAATGGTAATTTCCTCTAAAGAAGTTTCTTTAATTAGTTGGACGTGAGAAAATATTCTCAGGCGGCCCGAGATGGGCACGATATTTCTAGCTAAGTGAAGAAGTCAAACGGGGTGTCAGGTGGGTTGCAGAGCGTACTGGCACTTTGCGCTAACTATCTAAACGTTTTCGTATTAATCGAAAACACGTTAAATATTTCCCCTTAATGGTCCAATTTGTTTGGCATCTTATGGAGAATAGGCGAAGCGGATCGGCTTTTCCAATATAATGCTGAGGATGCGAATATGAACTATCAATTTGCAATTATTGTTACTATTTTATCGTTTTATATTGCATGTGGGATGTCCTTAAAAATTATGAAAAACTTTAACTTATTTTATTAGTGCAACAAAATTGATTTTGAAGCTCATTATTTTTCAATCTAATAAATGTACTTTTGAGTAAACTTATTTCTGACTTGAAAACGATTCTGATACGATTTTCAAATTCTGGAGGCAAACTTAGAAAAAGTAGAAGTGAACGAAAAGTTCAAAACCCACAAACCAATAGTCAGACTTAAACGTCGATCATTTGAAACTTAATAATACAATTTTTAATATACGTATATTTTAAAATAGCTTATTAAATTATGCCTTCCCGATTCAATGTCACAATATCATAAAGAAGTACCCACCTGTTAACTTTAAAGATATGTGTCAAAATATTTACTTGATCCAATTAAAAGATATACAGATATCTCACAATAAATTTACGATCACATTAAATTGCGGGCACTGGATTCCTCGGAAATGTCAAGAACAAAAATAAGTTCTCTCATTAACAAACTTTCTTATCTCAATCAATCTCCAAAGATCTTTAGCGAGATCGTGGTCTGGTATAATGATAAAGTTTTATTGACCGTAATAATTCTTAACCGAAAAATGGAAACCCATCTTCCCAATGGAAGACTCCTCAAAAAATCTCAAGTGTGGCCCTCATTAGCGCATACCGAGTGCAATCACTGAAGCAGCCTTGGCGCTTCGAAACCGCAGTATTTTTCGACCCATATAAGAGCAGCTTCCTCGGACCCACAAAAAAGAACCAAGTAAATGGTCATTTATTAGCCACGGAGGGTACGGCTTAGGTCACCGATTATGCCATTGAGGTCCGAACTGGCATTAGCCTCCAGTTGCGAAATCTGGCTGCAAAACCACTTTCAGATGACCCACGGTTGGAAGTGGCTTCGACGACATTTCAATTTTTCAGATGGGACGTTGCAAAATTAGACCGAGTACCTGTACAATATTTGTTACGGGCATCACTTCGTCCACTTTAACTTAAATTGTTCGATTAGATAAATTTTTAGGTCTTTATCGAATTACTTCGATCCGTGTTCAGACTGATGTGAGTCTTCACGTCTTTAATCACCGATTTAATTTAGTGAAATAATCTCATTGATTACATCGCATTTATGCAAATCAAATGCGGCGAAACTGGCTCAATATCTCCCAGCTAAGTAATTTTAAATTGCTGCGGTCTGTTTGCTAAAAGAAAGCGTAAATCAACATGTTTAAAGTGTCTGCCTACTCTGTTTTAATGTTTCATAAACACATAACTGAAATCGGTTTGTACGTTTTGACTTGTGTTTCACATTTACGGAGAATTTAATCTCCGACAACATACACGACTCATTTTTTGCTTGAAGAAGTTGTTGCTCAAAACTCCTGGTATGCATGAGTACATTCAATCATTCCAAAATGACCAATCTTTAACTTTGACATTTTTCATTTAGTTGTAATTTGTTATTTTTTACTAGTTTCCAGTCAGTAGTTTCCTAAGATTACCAAATATAAGACATTAGGAAAATCAGAAATTTGTATAACTGAAACAAAGATGATAATCAAACGAACAAAATGTTGGTTGTCAAATTATTTTATTTTAATGGTAATCCCAATATTCTTCATTTTAAATCTACATATCAACGAATTTCTAAATCCATTTTATGGTTAGTAAAGCTCTATTTCCAAAACCTTGAATTTAGTTAAGAAATAAAATATGTATATTAAAATGTTTAAAAGGATATTAATTATTTAAAAAAATACATAATATATTTGTCTCTTACTGCTTTCATGAGGATATCATCTCTGGATATCAAAAGACTATTTAACTTTCCGATCAGTTTAGGAGAAATCAATACACGCAGATCTAATATGTTGAAGTTTTTAATTTTAGATTATGTAATATACATAAATAGATACATACAATATTTAAGGAATTTCGAAGTTTATGTTTTCGAAACTTGTATCAAAGCTTTGAAATTCAAATTACCGCGTTTTGTCGAATTGAAGACATGAAGAAATTGGGGCATACCTACATATATCCTTTTGGCTCTATTGAGATGCTGCTTCTGGAATTTGAATAATTGGCACTAATAGTTTTTGCAGACCAAATCTAATTTCATGTATATGTATATACATACATACATATGTGTGATTTTCTAACTCGTGTTTTTTTAGCAACATCTCCAAATTCAAAAAGAGAAAGATATTTTTGACTGCGCTGTTTATTCACAAATTCAAATAGTAGGCTAAATCCCAATAATAGAAGAATTTGCAAAATAAAATTTATGCAACATCGACCATCCCAAATACGGTCGATGGCAAATCACCACTCTGTCAGAAGTGTCTCCGCCGCAATCAAAATATGCCAGTCACGTGACATGTGTGGGAATATTTAATAACGACAAATAGTCGTACAAAGCTCTAACGTCTTCAAACGACTTTCGCGTTAAAAACGGCGAGCGTCTTTCCTGTGCCGCGCACCGCGAAGGTAGCGTGGAGGTGTCGCTTAGACTACAATTAGATGCAATTAAATGACGCTGCCAGCGATCGCCGCGGAAAAAAGTTAATTAAAGATCTGCGTGAAAACTTCTTGGACGGGAGCGCGGAATCCAAATGATCGCAGGCGATCGCCTTCATCTTGGCGCGTTGCGCAGCCACCGTACCCGCGACGCGATCAGGGCTGCCCGATTGGTATTCAAGAAACGCGAACTCGCGGCCTGAAAGTCCCCGGTGTTCTTGGTGCCACATCTGAATGGACACTTCAATGCATTTAAGTTGATTGAGCGATTGACAAAAAATGGTAACCAGTAACTGTTTTTGCCCTCATCTTCGAAGACCTCTTAGAATAGCTGGCGCGGTAGCGTGATGGATTGGTGCGGATGGAAGTTAGATGTACGGAAATCGAATTAATTAGATTGTGCTAAAGGTAGCCAGTGGCTTTCAGAACGATCGATTGATTGATTGACTGATTCCCCGATTAAATCGAACGATATCGACTGGTAGCCACTTTGGTCTTGATTTTGGACGAGATATGGTCCATCGCGGTCTCCTCTTGCTCTTCTTGAGACTGCGATGACGACGACGGATATGCGGACGTAAACAGTTGAACATTTATCAAAAAGGGTATGGGTAACTGAACTGGAAATTTCTTTTGGCCACTCAAGCAAAAACGATACCCAAAATATTTTATCTCGCAATCAGTTTATCGGGCATCGGTGGTGCGCTGGTCCCTTCAGTCGGTCGTGGACCGGCAGAATCATCTGTCAGATCGCAAAAGTTATTAAGGGAGTCGATGTTTTTGGCATATCAAATATTTAGGGATATTGGATATTATCAGTTATATATTTGCGGTGTTATGAATGTTTGTAAACGTTAAGATGTCTTTTTTCGTCAAGAATATTTTCATTGGAATGTTACTTAAGCCAGAAGGCGATTCTGGACTACTACTCATACTGTGTGCTAAGCTTAATGACCGTTGGAAATATTGATTGAACTGGTTTCATTTTTGATGCTATTTATTTATTGATTTACATGTAAGTACGATATTTTAATTAGGAACAAAATATTTATATTGAACCTTTACCATAAATATAGTTTTCAAACCTTAAGACCATATTGATATTTCTCGTATGTATATTACGAATTTATAACCTGACATGCACACAAAAAAGTATATCATTTTCATTTAAGGCCACTGAAATGAAAATAGAAGTGCCCATATACCAATTAGTAAGAATGAATGATTAAATAATTTTAAACTTATTTATAAGCTCAGATTTAAATTTAAGAGTAACTCGAATATTTTTGCGAATGTGAAGAAACCAAAATTTCTAACTTCAAAATAGTTGGTCTGAAAAATAAAAATAAAATAGGTTTATAATGTGTCCGTGTTGAAATCGGTTTAAACAAACGTATAATCCTTAAGATTTCAATGAAATATCAGGCTTATAATCGCAACTTTCAAAATCATTTTCAATTTGGTCAAAGTGTTGAATATTAAATGGCTCTGTATCATGTTGATTATGCGAATATTTGGCTGAAACTTTTGTATTTATTAGCCAAAACCCAAAAACTAGTTGTGGAATGTAAGAACCTCAAAAAGACACAGAGCTAATTTCGGAATGGGGGTCATGTCAATGGCATACAAATTTAGAGGTAAACATTATTACGTGAGCCTTCCCACAACCCACTTATGCGAGGGCATCAGACGAAGATAAGGTCCCAAAAGTGGAATGCCTTCTGCACACACAGCACTCAAATTGTTATTGATTGGTCGGGGTGCTCTGATTGCAATCAGAGTGCGCGCGGAGTGTTTAATTTCGAGTTAAATTAATCAGAGGTATCAATCTCACGACTCCAATAAACTCACCTTTTGCACATTTCGATTGAGCAGGGGTGCCCCGCCGTAACTGTGATCTGCGATTGAAACGCCCCATGAAAAATGGGCGCCATTAATCAATCCCGGCCGGGGCATCTCTGGAGCAATTCGGTGGGCATCTTTTCTTCATCCAGGTTGCGAGGGCATCGCGCATTACGGAAAATCAGGGGGAAATTAATTTGAGCCGCAACCACCTGAATGAAGATGGATTAAGATGTTCGTTTAACTTTCGATAAATCAATTCCCCGGCCCGAGAGATGGATGCGGAACTGCGTCGGCCGCGCTGGAGGCTTTCCTGAATTGGAATGTGAAAATGATTAATCCCATATTTGCATGCCTGCCCCGGTCCCACTCGCGCGCGGAAATTCATTCCTCAAATCGGCGGGGCCCGGGCTGATTGAAAAGCCCGTCCGCGATCGACTGGGCCCCAAAGCGGAGCCCCACACATTCTCGCCGGGGCCCGCTCCGCAGGACATTAAATAAATAACGCCGGAGCTCTTCCCTCATTTACCATGTTCGCTTTTAGTCGAATTAATAAATTTTTCATGCTGCGCTCTATGAGTTAATAGCCGTCTGGGTACTCGCCGCGCAGCATTAAATTGAGCGCAACATCCGAGCATTAGGCCGGGTTGCACCTACTTCGGCTATTAATGCGGCCCCCCCCTGTCAGGTGCCCCTCGCTCTCACATATGCAAATTCGTTGGGACTATCATTGCGAAAGCGGCCCGACGCCACGCTGCGCGGTAAATGAAAATCGTTCCACAATAAATTTGCTCCGTGTCCCTTCAGCCAGGGACGGACATTTATTACGCGGCTTCTTGCGTGAAGATGCAATTATCAGGTAATACCGCGATATCGGGCCGCTCGCGAGGAGCAGGACTCGCCGAAAGAATTTATTTTAATTAGTGCGAGCA
Source organism: Tolmerus cingulatus (assembly GCA_959613345.1). Taxonomy (NCBI): domain Eukaryota; kingdom Metazoa; phylum Arthropoda; class Insecta; order Diptera; family Asilidae; genus Tolmerus; species Tolmerus cingulatus. The sequence goes on along the minus strand of OY390711.1, from coordinate 5,167,535 downwards.
GCTTCCACTGGACCGAAACAAATTACCGAAAAAGGCAAAACAGCAAACATTGCGATGCGTCGCGTTTTGCGGTCTTGCTGAGCCTGTTTGGAAAACGCCGATAAGGGCTTCCATAGATCAAGTGAATTGGTTGATCACTTTCAGTATTATAACTAATAAATCCACAAATAATTTTAGAAACGCTTCTATGCTATACCAAAGAGTAATAGCACTCCCGAATTTTGTAAAAAATCATATTTTTGTTTTAGCTTAAACAATATAACAAGATCAAAAATTAGGTCCAATATGATTCAAAGAAGATTTATAATACCCAATTATCATCAAACATTTTAATCATAATCTCGGCAATACACATTTCTTAAACTAACTTCAATAAATAAATAAATAACTTCAAAAGAATTTGACTACAAATGTTTGCTGCATCTATAGAAGTATGTAAAATGTGTTTTCATCTTAATTCTAAATATTCATCGACAACAGAAGTTCAACTTTGGACGTACATACATATATCACTTTTAACAGCTTTTGAAAATTTGTTCCTGGATTAACAATCAAAAATCATTAGTTTATTGTTGACAAAAAATCCAAATTTTTAACAAAAATGAGAATCCTTCGATAAAAGACTATAGTTTTTAATGCTATTAATAAGCTGTAAAATTTTCATCAACATCTGATTTTTGAATTACAGTGATCACTGACTTGAGAGACAAACGCAGTTAAAGTTTTCCGCTATAAAGCCCTTGGGTACGAGTCCGCTTCAGTAATTATAATATTTCTCGGAAACTAGTATTTAATAGGATTGACTTGAAATTTTCAGAGAATATTTTTGAAACATCATAATTGAAAAATGTATGGGCAATCGATATTTTTGTAAAATCTAACTGTATCTCACCCCTTAAGTCAAACCACCAAAGACTTAGGTACCGTAAGTCACGAGCTTTTATAAAAATACTTGGAGTTCCTATATAAAGATAAATCATTCAGGAATACTTATAACAATTTATTACTATTCAACTTAAAATGTACCAGCATGAATAATTGAATATTAGATTCCATTATATTTAATAAATATTCGCAAAATTAATTTAAAATAAAATCCAGCGCAAGAAGCTTTGAAAAAGAAAAAATCTTACAATAATAAAATTAACCTTAAGCTTTCCAAAGAAATTGAGATGCATACATGTTATTAAAGACAATCGTTTTCAAAATTTTATGGATTTTAAATTTTTAGGTATTCTTTTGAGATTAACTTGATTAAAACTGTTTGTCACAGTGGGTTTTAAACAAATTTAATTTATTGATAATTTCAAAATGATTCGGAAAATTAAGAAATAACTTTTAGATTTTCGTAAGATGTTTAGGAGATAAGTACTGATTTAAAATAGATTAAGTTCTCCTCAAAAACTCTGCAGCAGTTCCCAGAAGCTCAAAAAGTAACTCTAATGGCAAAAGTACCCGGCCATGTCAAATTGATGGGCAATTAAAAACCAAAAATCCCCCGGTGAAAATTGGTCCCAACCACGAAGGCAGGAATTAGGAGCAGCACAAAGAAGACATGGAAATCGCTCCGTCGAACAGCAGCACGCCGCGTTTCGTGGCACGCACGCAATCTTAAATTGATTAGAGTGGCTCAAAAAGGCCCAAGGAGATGTTGCGTCTTTGAGCGATTTCACACACCCGAGGTATTAGAGCTAATCGCGTTACACGTGCTTACGCGTAAATGACCCGCGGACCGGGAAGCAATAGAAAACCAATTCTGGAGGATGGATCTTTAAGAAGCCACCTGGAAGATGCTGCAGGACTCAATCCTTCCAGATCGTCGATAGGACGTGCGCAATTCGCGGGCTGGCGGTGGTCGACTATAAATCTTCCTGGGATCCGCGGTTCCCCGGACCGGGAATCAGTGTTTCGCTGCAATAATAATATGCCGATTCGGGATTTGTTCAGAAAGGTAACAAATGTTCACATGACTGCCGGGGCTAATTACGCAAGAGCTAGAATGGCATAGTCGAGTTGTTGCAGTTTGTCGCAGTCACATTATACCCAAAACGAGCTCAACTCCAATTGCCCAAGGAGTGCATTCGTAAAAGACAGAACAATACCAGCGAGCGAAGAGGAACTGTGCAAATAGTTTGTTGCCAATTGCATTGTTTCTGACACTTAATTGAACGCCATAAGTCCTCCGCCATCAGCGACGACGACAACGTTGCCGCCTTCTCCTCCTCCTTTTCAATGCATGGGAATTCCTTTTGGGATGGCTCGGCTCGCGGTTTTCTTAAGCCTTTCTTAAGACCTTTCTTAAGCCAGCACACCCAACTGCTAAAACAACTCATTTGCCTTGGCGGACTACACTCAAACGCAGGTCTTTTGTTAATGCCAATTTGACGATTCCGCTGGGAGGCTGCGGAGTTTGAGTAATTTTCCTAGCTTTACTCGGCAAACGACGTCGAAATTGTGAAAGATCAGAACCACCTGGCATTAAGGAAGCCATTCGTTGGTTTAATTGTTAAAGAAATTCAATTTTGCAATTTTCAACGCTTGGGTGTCTGAGCTTTCAGCTTCACGCCATTTTGTTAGAATGACACGCATCAATTCCGGCTAATTTCACACCAAGCAAGCCTTGTCTAATTGTAGCATTCGAAATGGGAGTAGGAAATTCGCTTGACATAGAAAACCCCTGCATATGTCCTCCATATTTGATCCTTTTATTATATATCATTTTGTATAAGTATTTCCTTTGCAATTGCTTTACACACAATCCATTATTTATGTGTAATTCAATAAAACAAAAATTCGTAAATCCTGTAGATCGTTGCTTCAGTTGCAAAATACACGAAAATTATTCATTAAAATTTAACATTTATGGCTATAGAACTTAAAGATATTGGTAAAAGTTAAAGTAATAAATTAGAGTGCTAGTTGTAGCTATTTTCAATGCTAATTTAATGAGTACAATTGTGAAATCTATTAAGTTCTTGTAAATTAGCTAATTAGATGCTTCGATATTTTTTCGAAATTCTTGATGGAACAAGATATGAAGACCTTTAAACATATCTTTATTCTAATTCCATTCAATTTTAATGTAATACAACATCCATATACATATATAACCTAGTGATTGTTAATAGTTACTTTGAACAACATTTTTAACGACTCAAGATTTTAATAACTTTGACAGTTGGTTTTAAAACTTTTAAGTAGTTTTGTTAAAGAAAATGTAGGGGTTCAAAACTTATCACAGTTTTCAAATTTTTTTAGTCCACAAAAAACAAGCACGCTTGCTGATTTGTAGAATTGCTTAATATATAAATTTTCAATTATTTCTTTATATAAATTACGTTGCATTCTCAACAGTTGGTATATATTAAACTAACCTGGAAGTAAATGTTTAAAATAAAATGCTCAGGTTAAACATGGTTTGGCTACAAAATTTGTAAAAGTAATGCTGTAAAATGTCTAGCATTTGATCCCATTCCACAAATTAACCTTTCCATAATTTCGTAAAAGCATCAACCGCACCCGAAACCGTGACATTTTGCAACACATTCGATAATTAAATTGCGAAGAAACGACTAATGGGCGTATCTCTTCGAATTCTACGTGCTTCTTCAGTAGAGCCAGCATTGTGGCGTGACCAAACCTCTTCGGCAATAGAAAGGGAGTTTTCGTCCGCGACTATCGGCTACAATGGATCCAAGTGCTTCCATACCCTGGCCACTTGGATGGATATTGGCAAACCGATTGGAGTCCATTTGAATATACCTTTTCTTTTCCGTGAATCTAAATCTTCAGCGACTTTTTCGAGTAGGAAAAAATAAGAAGGTAAGCGGCTAACCCACTTGAAGGCAACTTTCGTTGAATTAGTAATGCACGTCGAAAAGCGGTGGCGGTGGCGAACGCAGCCTCGGACAGATTGGCATTGGGCCGAGCGGTCGATGCGCCCGGCCAACCCAGCATGAAAAATTATCTATCGTTATCCTCGATAAAATTCGTGCTGCACTTGTCTGATATTAACTACGGACATTAACAGCCGGGGAATTGCTCACGTCCTGGCATCACCGCCGCCGCATTCTGGGTGCAGAGAAAGAGCCGCCAGAGTTGGTGCATATACAAACCAGAGGAGTAACTATCTTTCTGCTTATTTTCGTTTTTATTTTTGTTTAGTTTTGTTATTATTATTTTAACCTGGAGGAGAGCCTCTGCCCCACCGCCTCAGAAGAGAGACGCCTCCAAAAAAATAAATAAAATAAACTAAATAGAAAAAAAAAATTGCAATGCTAGTGCAAAGTCGCAAAGTGAAAGATAGAAAGGCGTGATGCGAAATTTAATATTTCCTGGTCCAAATGGATCGCTTAAATGAAATCTGATAGCGTTTAATTAAAACGGATCACGAAATGTGATGCAGTTCTATCGAAGCAATGGAATCGCTCTTTCTCAACCATGCAGCCCAAAGAAGCAGAAAAAGGTTCTTCGTCTTCTTCTTCATCACCATCATCTCCTGCTGAGGTTACCTTTTCTTGGGCCAGATAACGAACAAACTTTCAGGTTCGCCCATTGTGGGGAGCCTTTGTGGTGCGCAAAGATATATCTGGGGAGATCTAGTTCTTGAAAAAATATCAATCAACATGCAACCAGTGGTCTGTCTGCGCCGAGAGAACGGCGGGAAACCCATCTTCCGATTCACACCGAAAAGTGCAAACCCCTGTAGCTGCATTTTCATTTCAGCTGAATGCACCTTTGTAGTTACCATTGAAACATAATTATTGGCAGCATGGTAAACGCTGATCATGTTAGAGCCGAAGCGGCTACTGAGCAGAAATAGTGATCCCTTTATGCTGCTCGGCAGTAACTAAAACATATTATGTAAATGGCTCGAGGCGGTGTTTTCATGGATCATTGGCTGATCGATTACCGATTAGTTTTTTAGGAGCCATCCTAAGCCGATCATTGGTTTCAAATGCGACAGATTTTTTGTGCACCCTCCGAGGAGTCACCCCTCTGTCGAGAGGTGCATCAAAGCTGTCTAGGAAAACACTTGTGCAACTGACACATTTTCACAAGGGGAGGAAAGATCCTCACTTTGCAGGGATCGGCCTGAATACAATAGGTTTTAATTGCGTTGTCCCAGAAGGGTTTATTCAGGCTCAGGTTTAAATGTGAAATTTATTCTTACAACAGTTGTTTGAACCTCTGGTGTACGAAGCGTTTGCTCAATGGGCAAGAATGCTACAATTAATTCGATATACATATGTATGTAGATGTGTTCGTACACTCCTCACATATGTATTTAAGGCATCACAAATATTCTTAAGAATGGCGCGAAAATCAAAAATCATTTTAAAATAAAAATTTGTAAATACACTCATAAATACTATATAGAATTTCCTAGAAGATAGTATATATAAGTTATTTAAAACTTTTCAATTTTTCGTAACATTTTTTAAGATTACGATTCAAATATTATTATGAAAGGTATACGTACCTAGCAATCCAAAATATCTTGCTACAATTTAATGTCGTAAGTAATTTCCAAAATTTTCACCACCACTGGTACGATTTAACCGACGTATTTTGATTTTGACTTTATATTTTAACTACAAACTAGTTACTTTCAATTTAAACATCATTAGTGTAATATTATAATAAAATTATGCCTCATATTATGAAATTAAAAAGAGTAACGGAAAGTAAGAAAAACGCTGAACTAACTATTCCAACAAATTGCCAATATTAAAATTATTCTTTCTAAGAGAAATTTTACATTTTTTAATAGGCAGACTAGTTTGTTAGACTTATTTTTAACTGAATTCCGAAGTTTCATAACAAAACTTGTTAAAAGCTTTGAGCGATAAAGTGATGGACGTTTATAGCAAACAAATTCCATTGATAGAATAGAAAGATAACTTTACTAATTGGAAGTAATTCAATTAGGGCGACCTTCAGAACGATTTCTTGAAAGAAAATACGGTATGGGAATTTTCTACCCTTTATCGAATTTTGAAAAAGCAAAATCTAATTCAGCTAAGCGTACCAGATAGGAAGAAATTCGCTTGGAGGCAGACGTCCCAAATAATCGCAGTAACAAACCCACAAACCGTCGATTCAACCAAGGTCGGATCCTTTCGTCGACCGATAGTCCAGTGGAAATTTTAATTTGCAACTTGTGTGCGATTAAGTCCGGCTGGAATAAATAAAAACTGCAGTCCCCAGGAATCAGCGAAACTTCCTGCGATACAAAAGTCGGCGTATGCGGGGATGGATGAAATATTTTAATTAGCGCGCCCTCCGCTTTCATTCAGAATTCGCTTGCCCGATGAGTGGATGAGCAACAAAAACCGCCGAGAATGAATGATCAGTGGCCACGGGATCAATGCGAACCTGGACAGGTAGATCAAGGTAGACGCAGGCCTTGATTTGCTCCGAAGACTCCCCTTCGTCTCGGTTTTTGCCCGCACTCTCCTGACGCACATATGCAATAATTCGGGACCTTGTGATCATATATGTTTTATTTTTTAATATTTCATGCAAGATCTTCTTCTACAAGTGATCTCCGCCGCTCTAGACGAGCTATCCGACCACTTCTCGTTTAGTCGAAAAACTCGATCTTTACCTGGCGGAAATGCCACGTTCAGGCTGAAGCTCAACTAGTTTTTAAGTTCCCAATAAATTAAAAATTAATTCTAGTTTTAGAACCCAAGTGAGCTAACTCTGTAAGCCAATCGGAGTTATTTTTTTTCTCCCTTCATCAGAAATGGTCAGCAAAGAGTGACCATGCTGCTGCCATCTAATGTCCGTCCGCGGGTCTGCTGTGATTTAAAAGAACATCACATTGAGCTGAAATTGATCATGTCCGGGTAATCAGAGGAAAATGATCGGCTCTCCCCTATGCGCCGGCATTCACCTGTGTCCCCATAGGTGGAGAAGCGCTGCATCAGGTGGACCGTGTCGCTGGCGCATTTTATTGCAGATTAGAAGGTGTACAAGATACTCTGACGCCAGATTAAATTTGCATTAAAATCGTTCGATTGGATTGAAGTTACATGGGCATCGTGTCACCATGAAAAAGTGCGAAGATTGACAGCAGCTCGATATTTGCATAAAATACGCGGACGTGGTCCAGGAGATGCATACAGCTTCAGGGAGTGCAGCCAGACGATGCAAATGCGCTTTAAGTGCATTTAAGTGCGCTGACGGGAGTAGGGTAAGAAGTCTTATCGCACATGTCTCGCTGATTTCCAGTAATAAAATTTAGTTCGCGGTAATCTTATCTTATCCGTTTAAGATTTGTTACGGCACAAATACTGAAAATTTCAATTTACCCTCTAGATTTATCTACGTATAACTTTTGAAACATAGCCTATAATCAAAATGGCAGCCAAAAAAGGCGAATTTTTCAAAAACAGCTTGGTTAAATTCGAACAACTTCACAATAAAGTAAACTGATTTTATTGTGCAAGAGACTGATAGAATGTTTTGTTTTAACTGAAATTAAAAATTAATAGCTCCATTCACTTTTATAAGAAAAATTATAAAAAATGGAAAAATAATGACTAATGTTTATAATATATTAATTTAAGGTAAAGATTGAAGAAATGTTAAAATCTCTATCAAAACAATTTAAAATGCCGAACATTCAAAAATAACATTGATAGATCGAAGAATGAATTATGTCATAATTTTTTTTAAATTAGTATACAATAAGCCGGCCTAAATAACATCACTAATTTTTCTCACAATTTATTTAAAAAGGAGCGAGGCACTGTTGTACCTTTTCTCGAATCAACTAGCCGTATCTCTGAACCTTTAGACCTTCAGTCTAGATAATTTTTCAGGATAGGATTTCATTGTTGGACTAATAAAATATTTATACCAAATTTTTCGCAGCTCTGCTAATTTAGATTTTATATGAAATTTTCCCTGATTTCATCACTCCCTCGCACACTAATAACCTAAAAAATTTTTGGGGAGTACTTCCCGAAACTTTAGAGAGTTGAAATTTGATACGCTGGCTAAATGCTTAAAAAAGTTTGAAGGTGGAAATTAAACCGATCTCTCTTACTACAATCTAAATATTTCTATTTTGGCTAGTGCTTTATGAAAAATATGGATTTTTATATTAAGATCTAATCATAATTTTTAGCGAGTCTCATTATTCAATTCATACGTGGGATGTGGTATATCATTGCATTTGTTGATAAAAGTTTTGATCAAAAGAAAACAAATAAGTATGTAGGGTGCTTAGTTGGTTGACACTACCCACTAAACAAAATAAACCACGAACATACATGCGCCATGTACCGCCAAGATAGTTACTTGTCCTAACCGTTCTACCAGCGGCTAGTTATTGTCCTGGCATTCTAATTAAAGCCGCCGAAGCACTGAATTTTCATTATCATTATCGCACGTTGGACGGTCCGGACTTGGCCATCTGTGCGTACCTTGTAATCGGCTGGTTTACAAGAGACATTCGCTAGAAACGCACAAAATTAGCGGGGTCCCAGTAGCTGGGAAAACCGCAGCCCAGCGAAAAACTGGTGGCAATGGAGGAATTATTCTCAATGTCCTTTGTGAAGCCGCTCATTAGTGCATACCGAAACTTTATGCATTGACAGCCCCAGACAGTGCGGCATTTTAGAAATATTTGCAATAAAACAAAACATATCGTTTTTTCGCTTTTTAAGATTGTCGCTTGCCTCTTCGTCTGTGTACGGCGATTGAGGAGATAGTAATTGCCAACTTGCCATAATGGTGGAATTCAGTTGTTTTTCTACACTGCACGGGATCGGAAATTCGGCTAATTTTGAAATTTCGAAAATCGATTAATTTTGAGCAGACCCGGCGTAGATTTCATGAGTGGCTTCAACTATCAGCCTCCATCAGAAGTCGTACTCTTGAGGTGCGCCACTGCTGCCGATAGATGTCCAACTGTGGCGAATGTTTTAGAGTCTGTTTCGAAATGGTGAACAAATTTTATAGCTTTGTTAAGTCGAGCCAGGTAACTATGCCAGGTGTGACCTCTGCACCTCGTTCCAATTAGGTTTTCTCTAGTAAAAATTTTCATTATCCCACTCATGTTGGGTTTCAGACCTTTGCAGCGAAACACCGCTCGGGAAATGTCACAACCGAATCGGTTAAGAAACGGCGAAGAAAAAAGCAGCGCTTTCCTCAGATTCTAACTAATTTCGCGGAGAGGTGACTAGTTTTTGGTGGCTGGCATTTCCTAATCACGGATTGTGGTATGTGCCGACGTCTTGGCGGTAATCAAAACTGGGAATCAGAACAAGCACCAGAAAAACTGAAAATTTCTTTGGGTTTTATAAGGAGCCAATATCTCCGGGATTTGCGCGACGTTTTACATGGAAACTCGACTGAGGGTTCAGCGAAGGGTCTGGTTACCCGGGAAAATCGGGGCGAGCTCAATTAACATGGAAGTGTCGGAGATAAGGCGGGTAGCGACGCTAACTGCGGTCGTGAGATGTTTGCTCTGTCTTTGCGATTGTGGCGAGCATTTTCGCGATCACTTGCACCGGGTATAATATCCGTATCTTTTGCCGATGGAGCGAAGATAGAGGAAGTCGCCCGGCAAAACACTTGGAAACAAGGTGCTGGCCGACTGATCATAAATAAGAATTAAGCCAATTATGCTATTGGCTCATAATGCCGTGCCACAGGACCTGGGAGACAAATTATCCGCTGATTTGTGTCTTCATTGGCATTTGAAAATGCTACTACAGATACCGGGAGACATTTACGCCTCACCGAGTATCGGCTGAGCAAATTGTTGCTGAATTTATGGTATTAAGGCCTCAGATTTATCTGCCACGCTCATAGTAAAGTCTTGCACGGATGGGTAAGTAATTTCTACCCGGCCGAGGAGTACTTGAGGATTCCTGGTTGATTGCCGCTGTTCTTCTTATTGGAACCGACTCCAGCCTAGGTAAGTAAAATCCATTATTTATGGGAAAACGCTGCTTTTCAGACCGAGGAAGCTCGGTTACAAAAGCCAGACGGATCAAGTGAGGTGAGACAAGGGGATCTCCTAATTTGTGTATCTTTCCTAAGCGAAAATAATGATTACTTAAATTTCCCCATAGAACAGTTTGCCATGAAATTTTGAGAAATTTCATAACTCCACGATCCGGTAGATGGTAAAAGAAAAAAGAAAAACATTTCATGAAATGATCAAATTCGTAGTATTTTAGTAAGCCCTGAGTGTTTGCACTTATTCTATAATATAACCAGGATACTATTAAAGAACGAGCGGTACAACTTTTTAATATGCTACATCAATAATTTTATTTCCCAGTGTTATACAAAGTTGCAAAATAAAGCTTGAGCTCAAATATAATAATATAAAAATGAGAGACAAAATGGCACCAGAAAGAGTGAAGAGCTTGTTTTGACCCATTTTGCAAGGTATTTCAATTCCAACATAACACTTTAAAGTGTCAACAACTTTTGAGATTTTTAAAGACAGTAGGTGTATACTCATAGAATTTTTTATTTATTAATTTATTTTATTTCAACTAAGCAATTACTTTATTTTTAACAAACTAACAATAAAACAACATAATCCTACACATGTGCCCAAATTAAAGAGATTAAAATTCTGTAAAAACATAACAACAAAAATAAAATAAATATCACAATGAAGAAAGTTCTCATAATACAATTTCACTCCAGGGTTTAACGTAGGAATTCGTCCAAAAAACGCCACGCCTTGCATCGCTTTTAAATCGATAAATCAAATCCAATCAAATTGAAAAAACGCTTAATTGTGAATATGAGTGGCTTGTTATCACCCGATCACAGCGTGGGGTTTCACCGAAAGGTGTCAATCCAGCTCACTGCTTAAACGTTTAAATCAGCAACATCGACTCCCCGCAGTTCGGATCAACACTGCATTTAATATTTAAAAAATGAGCCGTAGAAGCCGCCAATAGCCTGGTCCATTTTGTCGCAGCATCCGCGAGAAGCGACATTTAGAACAGCCCACGATCACGATAATATATTTCATAAAAATTCCAGACGTTGACAGAGGCAGCGGCGCTTTAGTCCAAAAACGTTTTTTGTTGAATAGACGCAAATTATTAGACCGCCATAAATTTGGAACCGCTTGAAATTAATAACGATTCCATCATTATTGGCGTGTCCAAGCCAAGCTTCGGGTCTTTTGTTTGGTCTCCCAGGCTGAAACGGGACGATCTTCGTGGCTAATTAAAAGTAACATCCACCGATAATGATCGGAATAAATTAGCATCCGAATAGAAGAATTATCAGATACTCATCTTGTCTGGAGGAGCCGGGCTAGTTCGAGATAAACCGCGCTCGAGTGCTTGCAGCCAGCGGTGTCGCATTGCACCGCTCCGGCAAGTCTAACAATCGTGTCGGGCTTGTCGTTCATTTGCATCACACTCTCCGAACTTTTCGGGAAAAATTATTAATATCGAGCGGTGCGGACTGCTCCAGTCGTCAGAAGTGGGATTATCAGGGAATGGGACAAATCCCACTCGAGGAATGGCCAAATGCATTAGGGTCCATTCTTTCCTGGATGACAACGGGGCTGGGAAGCCGATTGGCCTTCGCGATAAGTTCTTATTAAAAAAATACCTCTTCACAACTTCTGTTTTTGGACTGTTTCAGGTACGTCTGAGGGACTTAGTTGCTTATTAATACCTGCCCGCCGCTGATTCATTTGACAAGATACCACCGAACATAGGGCCCTAATGTCGTAAATATTCTTAATTGCCGCGCTCCTGAAACTTCCCGCCTTATAATGAAAGATTGGGAGCTTTGGCGTTCACATTTGGGGAAATTAATTTAAAGTGGGACGATAAATTTCATTGAATAAGACGGTTATTGGAGTTCTCTGGCATATTTTATACTCTTTAACCCGTTGCATAGTGATTAAAAAGGCCTTATTATGTCCTGTCCTATTTTGGAATACAATAATTCGATCATTTCAGTTCTTGTAGCTAAATTACATATGTACCCATGTATATTTTGTGTAAGGAATTTTATATGCGATTCAGAAAAAGAAACGAATATTTTTTTAACCAGTTTAGTTTTGTTTTTCTACTAGGGGTTTAAATACCTACAATAATTTCCTCAAAATAAGTGAAATTCGCTTAATTTTTTCATACAAAGATAACTAACGTAGGAAAGCTACTCTTTATTTTTAAATTATCTATCATTCCAATTCTTAAAAAATACTATTTTTTATTTTCACAATATTCTTAAAAAATATTATTTTTTTAAGAATATTTTGAAAAATGTTATTATTATTTTAACGTTCTCTCAGTTGAGTTATCCCTTTTATCAATTTTAAAAGAGCAGTTTTGAGAACAACACGTTAAAAGTTTCGGGAAATGAAAATCGGATGAAGTTCTAAAATTCGATAAGAATTTTTACCAGTTTTTTATACCTCCGTGTCAAATGTCGGTAGGTTAACAAGTATATAGTAGCTTTAAATGTGTCGGTCAGTGAAGTCTGTCAGCATGAAAATACACTTTGAAATGCCGCGTATTTTTATTGAATTGAGTTAGAATTTTAATATTATAATTTCAACTCGATACCTACATATATCTACTCGTTCCATAAGAAAACACGCCGTGACGAACAAATATAGAGACGGCAGACAAACAGAAAAGTGATCCTATACAAATTCTTTATTTTTGCAGATTCAAGTGATTATGTTAATGTTTTTCAACAGATCACTTTACATTTAATAAAAGCTTCGGTTTATGTTGATGGTTAAACACATTCTAATATGAATATAAAGGATGAACATTTTTATTTCCGTGGCATTTTCCATGAAAAATTAGAGATGCGCTTCAGAATTTAGCGATTGGTGATTGTGGGACAAAGAATGGTGGAAGAACCACAAAGGCGTTGCAGTTTCCACACAAAGTGTTCATCTATTAAAGCAGCCGTCTTCATAAATCAGTGGAGAGCGAATCTCATCTTCATCAGCCACTTACAAAAGCATTACATTAGCTCGGAGTCATTTGTTAAGCACTGCGTCCTAAATCATCATCAGTTTTGCATGGGCCCTAAATCCTGTCCGACAGCAGTGGCGTATCTCAAGACGGTGGGTCGGTGGGCAGTCGCGGCTGAGCAAGTGTCTTCCAAGACAGTGGGCCTCTGGGGGAAGAAAGGAAGGGGTTCGGTGGTACTTGCTCGATATCGTGTCGAACACGTTTCCCTAACATTTTCATGAACCTGTCGTGATATGGCAGACCGGTGGATGCTGGGTACCGCGAGAGTGTCCATGTCCAGTGATGTCGAACGCTGCTACATTTGCCGCGTCCTCGCTATCTGAGGTGGATGCAGACTCATAGTTTCAGCACTTCATAAATAATCGCGCAAAGGAATTTATTGCATATTAAGTTCTGTGTTTATAAATTCGATTATAGTTTTGAGGAGCACCATAAATTGCGTCGGCCTGACAGGAGAAATCCGAGGCCGGGGAGGATTAATGCGCCCCGATAATGATAAGCTGCCTAGGCGGAAGTGATGCTGGCAATTGCTGTTAATGCCGCGTTTTAAAAGCAATTAAAAGTGACACATAAAAATTGCTGCTTATGGACATTTCGCGCTGGGGAGTTAAGCTGGCCGCCGCCTGGAAACCTCCTCACTGGACCCCGTTTATCGGCCAATCGGCGAACGGCATGGAAGGTAACACCAGGCTGACTTTCCCATCTATTACACACTGCCAACGCCGATATCTCGATCTGGAATAAATAAATCACGGCTCGTAATTGAATGTAAAAGAAGGCCGACTGGAGGGCCCATCACTTGCATCTATCACGGATTTTATGTACTCGCCTGCAATCTAAATCAAAGCAATTTAATTCCCCGAACCGCTCGCTTATTGTACGGCCTCCTCTAGTCGCTTGCTTCTTCAGAGTCCTATGGGTTTAGGGTTACAATGGGGTCTCTGGATGTATGGGGATTTGGAGACGCACTGACGGAATTTATTGGGACTCACTTTTGGGATCGCACATGGCCTAGGATTAATTGGAAACCACAGCAACTGATGGGATTGCTTAATTTTACAACGCATGTATCTGTTGTTATAAGGCAGGTATCGAATTTCTTATATCTATGAATTCAAAACACACCCGGAAATTGTTTTAAATAAAATTGAAAAAGGCAAATTAATCAGTCTTCATTTTCCATAAGATATACTTACAGTAAAAGATATTTTGGTTTTTGCTTATAAAATAGTAGTGAAAATGTACTCATCTAAGTAGTCCTTTTTCAAATTCGTTGAATCTTAATAAAAAGGATGCGTCAAGTTAAAGAAATTCTAATTACAGTAAGTAAAATTCAAATAAGGAGACCTTCTCTCAATCTGTACTATAATTGTTCTTTAAACCTTCTTTCGTAAGAAATAAAACTTTGTTCCTGATTTTAATATTTATACATTCACTAAAGTTAAATTTTCTACACACAAAATCGTACATATGTATATTGTTCGTCGGAAGTTGCCGTGCCGATGCATTGTAGGCCACAGCTTGAAGTGAACAATGTGTTTTGTATAGTATTCTGTATGCTACGAAAACAAAGAAATTTAAAATAAAAGCTAGAAAATTCAAAAAGTATTGAAGACTGTGACAATTCCAGATTGCTTATAAATATCCTACATTCTGAATTAACTTGAATTTCGCCAGTTAAAAAATAGGGTTGTATATTTGGATTACATTTTATGCAACCTTGAAATTTTTCCAACATTGTGGAACGTAGACTGAATTCGTTTGCAAACCCGATGCGTAATTTTATGAATTCATTCATTCATATATTAAAAAATGTTTTATTTTACGTCTCTTCTTAAGCCCGTTCCTTCCTAATTTCTATAATTTTCTATATGATTTGTGGATGAGAAGTTTGTAGTTTATTTCAAGTTTCGTAATATAATTTGAGAGAATATCGTATTTATTATTGTTCTACTGATATCCGCATTTTTCGATTTAACTATCAAAACTTTTCTATAGTTCAAACAATCAGATATTACGAAAATTTTCTTTTTTTAATAATTTAAATATTTTCCGGAGGATGACGTGTAACTTCGTCTTATTGGTAAATATTTCCTCATCAATCAATACATATCACAAATTGTATTCTTGAAAACGATTATTGACTCTAGCCTGAAAAATCAAAGTACATATATAGGTATTATTTTTGCAAGCTGTTGATAAAAGTGAAAAACTATCTTTTCTAATAATCACTATTTATTCGTCTTCTTCTATTCTTAAAAATTGTTGCTCAATAGAGACAAGCATCAGATTACAAAGCTGCAACCATTTCTTCTTTAGATCCATACATACATATGTATGTAGGTAGGGTATATTCATGAAATTGAAAATTTTCATTAAAACACACTGGTTATGAAAACCACATCTGATATAAATGTCTCTGATCCTTGTAAGCCCTAGAGAGATATGTTGGACTTAAAATCGAGCCGGTTTTAGTCCACTTCTCGCTTAAATTAGTGCTAATGAAATTGTCGCATAATACGACTCAACCCAGTGCATGTGATTCTAGTTTGAACTTTCTCACGCTTGATTAGCGAAATGTCATTAAAAAAATCATTTAATCAATTAATGTCACGTCTAGAATTTATGTGTTTCCAGTTTCGTTCACCTTCTCGCGGATCGTGTGTGTTTCACCTGGCGGTGCGTTATAAAATGTAAATGGCGCTGCGCCGGCCGCGACTGGTGCGATTCGCGCGGGATGCAGCGACTCTCGCGGCGCAAGTTCAGCAAACATTGGCCGTCGAATGGGCGAATAAACTCGGTGGCGGCTCAATTCGACGATTATTAAAACCAGTTTAAGGTTGGAGGTGATTACCGCCTGGAATTATAGCAGAAATTTAGAAATTACACTGAATTGGATGCGCGATTCGCTTGGATTTATGGTCCAGATGATTTGTGCCCATCGGATCGCGCATGCTGTGAAAGGTGAGTGTGCGGCGCACAAAGAAGACCTCGCCCGGAGATGTTTGATCGCTTGAGCAACGTTTTATGTAAACAGAATTTCATAAATTCATTAAAAGGACGTTTTGTCCCTTTTGTATTTCGCTGCAACTAATCCCGCAAAGTGGAAACTCAGGGAGACCAGAAGCCCTATCGGCTCGAAAATCGCATTGCAACGTCTCCATAAGCCCAGTAATCCTCCCTGAATGCAGCGTGCAGGGAACATGCAATCGTTACAAATTTGATTGTGTGAACCTGATAGCACTGGTCGTCCTCCGCCGGAGCGCGTGTAATAAATGCATCAGAAAATAATTACATAAACCGAAATAGGCGACTTTGGGGCTATCTGAGCGTCGAAACACGAAATCCTCGCCGCTGCGCCCCGGAGCAACCATAATCCGGTGATTTTTACTTAAAATGGGTACCACAAGGAGAGGTGCCCATTTGGCGTCTTATCCGTGGTACACTTCGAAAGTCTTCCTCATGGGGACAAGGAATGCGTGCCAACTGGGAAATAGATTCATTCATCACGATCTAACATGCAAATGGACGTGCATCCCGGCCTGGTGCTAACGTGGCACCGCATCCAGGGCAACAGTCCTCCTTATTGAAATGAAAGACACTTAAACATTGAGGGAAATAAATTGAACGATTCAATGGCATTGTTGCCCTCGAGATTTTTCAACTCGATACAACGTGCACTGCACGAATGTTCCTTCTGCCGAGGAGGCAAATACATATCTCTGAGTGGAAAGCCGAACCAGACCCGACTCCGTCACCAAGGTGGACAGATCCTCTGCTTGAATAATATCTTGTAAACCAGAAGATTTGACTAAACGTTTTCTTAATGGATCCGATATAAGTATGTTCGCCTACAGGATGCTATGCAACATAAAATCTTAGACTGTTATAGTCGTGGTTTAAACACACTAAGTCCGCGACAACAATCCACATTATGCATGAAAGTAGATACAGTTGCCTAATAAGTCAAGAAAGCTAAATTAGCAAACCGATTAAAAATCTTATACTTTTATGCATATATGTAGTATACTTTGAAAATAGGGTACAACATT
This sequence comes from Tolmerus cingulatus, assembly GCA_959613345.1. Classification (NCBI taxonomy): domain Eukaryota; kingdom Metazoa; phylum Arthropoda; class Insecta; order Diptera; family Asilidae; genus Tolmerus; species Tolmerus cingulatus. The sequence continues at coordinate 5,150,485 of OY390711.1, read as the reverse complement.
TTAACAATTTTTATAGAAATACATACAATATATTTTTTAAAATGGAAATCGGGAAAGCAAAATAAAGTATCTGTAATTTTGGGCATATTAAACTAAATGTACCTAACTAGGTACATGAGTTTTATATGTATTTGATTTTCTAATAAGATACTGCTGAAAACGTTATTAAAATTTTGAGGGTTTTTGATTTTTGATTTTTTATTCTATCTTATCGCCCAAAGAAATAGTAAGTTAAAAGTTATTTCTGTTTAACCATAGCATACTCCTATTTAGCCTTTTAATTATTTTGACATTTACACAGCCTGTTTCCACACGCAATTAATTTTAATTGGACGCCTGTAAACACAGTGATCAATTAAGCAGGTTTTGCATAAATGTCCGATGCAGGGATCAGCTTCAGAAGGTAACCAAAGCATGCTTATGTTTTGCAAAAACTTTAAGGTCCTCTTCAGCTGCTCTTTTCATCTTTTATACCTTGATATATATTTAAGGTTTGGTTTCTTAGGGATCTTTTTTACAAACTTGCATGCATATCTTCTCTTTTTAAAAATGCTACATTTTAATGTGGTTGTCTTATCTCGTTGACCGTTCCTTGATACTTTTATGGGAAGTATACTCCGAAAGTCGGTTTAATTAATAGTAAAACGTTAATTTTTATTTCGTAAAGTGTTCTGTTTAAAATGGTGTTGGATGTATGTTATAATTATCAAATATATAAAGTCTTCTAGTTTTCGGAAGAATTAATGGATATTATAAAATTCTTTAAAACAAATCCTTAAACAAAGTACAACAAGTACAACATTATTGAGGGAAAATACCTGGACATTGTCGAATTTTTAGAAATATTAAATAAAGAAATATCAGTTATATGCAATGCATTTTAATCTTTTGACCAATCCATGAGTCAGTAGTGTAAACAAAGAAAAATCAAATCGAAATAAAATCCAATTTTATGTCTTCATCACTCCGACATTTTACGGCTGTTATTTTGTAAAACAAAGAAGCGCAGAGGTTTACCAGTCATTTACATAAGAAACGATAAGTAAACCTCGCCCGCGACAGAGAAAAATGCTTGACGATACTTCAATCAGCCGCGACAGATTCCGTGGAACCATAAATCCCGCCTCTAATGAGACCCCGGTTACGGGAGATCCATTTTCAAATATTTAATTAGGCACTATCAAAAATTTATAGTCGTATGCAAATTTTTATTCTTAGGATAAAGAACAGGACTTTGTGGCTTAATTTCTTCCGAAAGCCCGGCACCCACCGCCATCCCGCCGTGTTGATCGATGTTTAGCGAATTAATTAAGTGCGCGGCCCCTTTGACCCGGAGACGGAAAGTGTTAAGCAGCCAGTAGGGTTCCTGCGCCGAGATTTATCAAGCTTCGATGATAAATTACAGCGTTATCACTATTTTCATTACCGGGACATGTTCCCGGCTCTTCGCCACAATGGCGGGCCTTCCTTGGGGCTCATTCGAGGTTTGCACCTTCGATTAGATCTTCAGTTTAATTCCCACTTGAAGTCGGCTTGGCGCTGGGATCTAGGACGCCTGGGTTTTGCTACTTTTCTCGCGCCACCTCGAACAATAGCTCATTAAACGCTTCAGATACTATCGGCGCATTTGCATGACAGGCGAACAAATTTTGTGCACCTTTCCAGCTCATTTGTTCAAAAGGTGAAATTTATTTGCCTCTTTTCGGGCTTTTTCTCTCTTTGCAGGAATATAAGGTCGTGTCATACGTGTGGGAATGTTCAAGCAATTCACACCATGGCCAACTGATCAGATCGGGCTGATTTTATTTCACTATCGCTAATTTCGCGGGAACATTTCCTGCGACTCATTATTTAAAGTTGCACTCAATTCCGGAATATGTTCGACACCTACCAGTTCTTTCGCAAATTGATCCCTAAAATTTATTGCAATATCTTAATTCGGGAAAATCTGGAAAAAACATTTCACGAATTACTTTTGCGTGTGATTTTATTAAAAAAAATTATTTGTCCCATCAATTGGCGGAGTTGATTGCTTTCGCCAACTGTCCCAAAATCCCATATCACTCGACTTTATTGTCGCTGCGAGGCTCCTACGAGCAATTTTAATAAGCCGCTTTAGTTTGAGAGCTCCGCTTCGGATGCAAAAATCTCAGGCCGTAATCTCGGCGGAGGAGTCATTTGTTGTCTGCCGTGTGACAGCGACACTTACCTGACATGTTTACAAATAACTCCTTCTGTCAATTTTATTACCTAGTCATCTCGCGGGATATGCTCGCCACGTTTCATGTCCGTTGCATGCCAAGACACTGCGAGACATTAAAAGAAGCTGACGCACCATCTCCAGCGCGACCGCTAAGATTATTTCTTGCAGAGCTCTAGTCGTTGTCGTTTTCCATAGATTTTGTTATGGAAAGTATTTTATGCTAATTAGTGGTAAGCTGCAATTAAGCACTATTCCAAGACGGAGGCTAAACTCAATTTATCTTCGCAATGTGGGAGTAGCATCTTACTGTAGATTATAGGCGACATGAATAATATATGAGAGAAATTATGTTTTATAACGATCGTCAATTTAAATTAGCAGAATTTAGCGATTATTTAAGCTATAATAACCAAAAGGATAATTTCCTTAAATAAAGGAAATATTTTGAAGTAGGACAAATTTATAACAAAGTATCTTCAATTAAATAAATAGAATTATGTTCATTTGTACAATAGTGTTTATTTAAAATAACCAACCTTATAAAGAAAGAACCGGAGTGTTTCGATGGGGCAAACAAGCTGACTTCATACATATTAGAAAATAAATAATATATTTTTACACGTAGTTGACGAAAATAACAAATTCTACTATCGTATGTTAAGATTTAACTATAAATCGCCTAAATTCATATCGCTCAGATTAAAGAATAATGATTTGTTATTATGCCTTAAAATAGAACTCTGAGAATATCGTAAAAGAACGAAAAGAAAAGATACATGTCTACAATTATCGAACAACCGGCTAAATGGCAGTCTTCCCTATATAAAATATCCCAGGGAATCAAAGATAATCATTTCTTGCCTTAATAATTCTCGAAGAACTGAGTCGAAGTGTTTCCTTTTATTGTACTCGAAACAGGAAAGTTGTGAGGTGTAATCGTGCAAAATTTGGTACCTGTCCCGAAAGACTATCGTGCCGATACGGCCGAACATGGAAACACGTTTAATAAAGTCCCGATAATCACCCCGCGCATGTGCAATGCACCTGCTTGCCCTACACGAACTGCCCTTAAAAATTTCCTTCGCTCGTTTCTAAGAGGATCAGTAGACAGTAAAATGACCGATTACGCTGGGAGTGTAAAATAAAACTGATCAAGGCACGATGCTGAACAAGTTATGATAATGAAAACTTACCTGTACGGTAAGAAGGCGAAATTGTGGACACACACCTGAAACCATATAAAATAATCAGTTTCACCTCATGGTATAGGATGCAAAATTATGAAATTCTAGGACGATCAGAAGTGCACCAATTAGAACTTATTGATAAAAGGAATAAGAGAATTTTGATATTATAAATAAATTTCTGTGACTTGTAGTTGGCACCAAATTTGACATAATTTGACGGAATTATTGGTAAAATGGTGAATTTGTCGCCTGCGAGACAATGGCGACGTGATTCCTATTGTTTTGCCGAGTGTCTGGCGATTATTTGAAGCGATCTTGATAGTCAACTCACCACCGTAAAGAAGTAAAACAAAAACAGATTTTCGTGGTGGCCATTCTATATATGTATATCCAAACGTTCCATACAAGAAGGGGTCTTTCACGTTTTCCCAACATCGGAAATGCATCGCGCAAGTTGCGCATTGTATGACATTAACATATGCTGGCTAAAGTGCAATATATTTCTGTTATGCATTCCACGGTAATATCTGAAATGGTATGTAAAATAGGATTCACCTCAGGGGTCTTAATCGTGAAATTGCAGGCAACCCAGGAGGATTTCACACTTGGCGTCGGCGGCGACTTAGAGATATTAAGAAGGCCACCATCATCTTCGACCCTATCTTTTTTCAGTTCTTTTGTAGAATGTCGTTTTGTTATTTTTATTTAGATTTACGCTTGCTCGACACTTCTAAAGATTATGCTGATGTGAGGGGTATTTCATATTCTGCACACAAGTTCCAGGAAATTTTCCAGTATTCATTCGTGCAAAATGTTTACTGATAAATCATCCCAGGAAAATTTTAAAAGCAAAGGGAAAATGATCTACAAACTGTTTGAGTTTGTTCAAGATTATAATAGAATGTTTTAAACAATATTGTACAAATTGGTAATCCAATACTATTTTCAATCTAAATATAATTCTGTAATGATATATAGATAATATATAAGTAAATCAATATATAAATAATTAAGTATTATTATGTTTCTATTAAATTATCCATTCTTAATACATCTTCCATAAAACGTATTTGTGTGCAACAGCAATAGTCAGAGATTCAAGGGTATAGTATTACCTACCATATTTTATGTGAGGTAAAAAATAGACAGTTCTTCAATAAAATCTATCTATTTTCTCTATTCCTACAGGGTGTCGCGTTTATCTGTTAATTATGTTGCGAAAATTGTTTTAAAATGGAAATTATATGATACAAAAACTAATTTTGTGCTCAAAACTAACTTAAAGTAGTTAAATTGCTCTTTGCTGGAATTTTATAACAAGTTCGTGCGATTTAACTGCTTCAGGAGACCATCTGGTCGACGAGCAACGCCTAAAATGGGGTCACACATAAAGTCTTCTGAGAAACAAAAACGAAAATACACGGCATGCAAAAAGCGCTTATTTATTTCTGCAATAGGATCTATTTTGAGACAATTACTCGCAATGTTTTTCATTAGATAATTAAATCAAATTGATTCTGCAAACCTATCCAATAGACCGATCCGCGGGGCTGCTGCAGTTGTGCGCCGATCACCGCGGATACCTCCGCGCAAACCCCCAGATTCCATATCTGGCTCCGAACAAGATAAAGATGTTTCGTGGTAATCACATATCGGACTGACGTGCCTGAAATTGAAAACAACACCACACCATCCTGTGGAACGTATTCGATCAGATCGCTGGTTTTGTTTTCGTTTTCCGTACCTTTTTTCCAGTTTAGTTAGCCCGATGGGTCTTCTCATTTTATTATTTTTCTGGCTTTTGCTGAGATCACTCGACTGCAGGATTAGAGAATTTTCCATAAATGGTCGTCCAATTTGCGTGATTATGGTCTCAGTTTTTCCTCCGGACGACTTCACACTGGAAGTAATGTGTCAGCCAATTACAAGAAACCGCATGACAGAAAACATAAATACCTGAGATGGCCCCATAAATTCAGGAGCAATTTGTATAAATGGAAGTTCCGATTGCTTCGCGATAGATCTTTAACATGGGAATACTGGCTGCCCTCTATGGCGAGTCTACCGCCGTCCGGTAATCGACTCCAATGCAAACCGACTATCTACGCCAGGGTGAAAGTCTAATTAATTACCTTAACTATTTCAAATCCATTTGAATCGAGAGAGCTATTACAGCCGCGTGAAAATTATTCGACAGTTGGACAATTTATTATTTACCATCTTTTGAGGACTCTAACTGTTAAGTTTGCTATCTGAGATTTAATAAAATCCACTCCATTGTCTCTAAACGAATGGAGGTGAAAACAAATTGATAAATTTAATATTTGAAAATTATTTGTTATACTATACTATGTATTATATCTCACATAACTACTGAAAAATAGTTAATTGGCAAAGAGGGAGAGAGATTGCCAAACCTCCAACTTTTGGATATAAAACCTTAAATTCTTAAATACAACGACGGAACAAATATAGTAATCAATGTAATGTTATAAATGTGTAAGTTGCAAACAAAAACTACAATATATTTTATTAAAAAAAATTAGTAATAGTTATCAGAAAGTTTTGTAATTTTGCGACGTTTCCATAACTAATATAACAAATATTTCTGGGTGACTTTTTGTGGGTTCTAAAATTTTGTAAGTTGATTTTAACTATCTCCCCCATGTTTAATTGGGCTGAAATTTAGCATGTCTACACACATGTGTGTGGTAGCATTTTCATTATTAAATGATGCAATTAAATTTTATGTGTTTCATTAAATATAAAAGGATCATACAATAGATATATTCTAGGTGATATTTTTCAATTATTATCAGTCTTTTAAAAATCAAGACTCTACACGTTTTGATTACAATTTCCCAAGGAAAATAGAGGTGATATTCGTAAAGTTTTTTGCATTTTATTGCATAATTTTAAGATTATTTAAAATTATCATAACGAAACATGTTTTTCTTATACATATTGATATAAAAACGATTTAGAGATAAATTTAACTACGTTGTGATTTAAAGCTCAATAAATTTATAAATTATACTGTAAATACCTCGAAAAGAACAGTTATAATTTTTACAATTTGATCATTTTGTATTACCAAAACTTTTACAACTTATCGAAACCTTTAACCAGATAGTTTTATTCGTAAGAAAAAGAAATGCATTCGTAGACATTAACTTTGATGGACTGCCATAAAATGTTGAAATTTTACGATTATTTGATACAAATCGACGCCACTTTATGGTTCCAGCAATAAAGATATTACTCCGATTACATAATTTCAAATATCTCTACTATTCAAAGGTATTAAAACTGATTTTCACTTACGGAGCTTTTACGTTTATTTTATCGAAAAGTGAACTTTTACAGGGATAATTCTAGAATAATGACAGTATCGAGCCGGTCATTTAATGATTATGCAGACTTTCGGGACTATGTCGTCGAACATAGAAATGTGAATGGTATAAATTCAGATTACATGAGTTAGTTAACAAGAGGTCAGTTTGAATTGCTGCAAGAATTTGTGGCAAAATAGAACATTTTAAGTGGATGTCCAGCAGCAACCTGGCGAGGGTTTTATGCGATACCTGGCCGGTTTGTCATTGTAGATCAATCACGTTGGTCACCATTGAGGTGTCAATCACACTCCCGGGAGTAGATCACCGCGAATTACCTGAAAATGTCAATTACTTCTACTTAGCTGCAGAGCTCCGTCGCCGCAGTGGATAAATTTTTCGAAAGCGAAGCGCGATACCTTTAAGCATTCAATGGCACAATCGACAGATCATTTGGCGAAAAGATGATTTTAGGGATTTACGGAGCGCCTGTGCTACCGCCAAGTACCTCGTAATTGCACGTCCATTCAAGACGCGTTCTTTATTGGCCTGAACGCCCTGAGAAAAACACGCCTTCGACTTCGACTTGGTAATTTAGCTGTGCCCGCCGCGGATAGTTAAGACGGTATTCGCTGTACCGATCTCGGGGATCCGCCGCAAACCGAGTTGGGTCTGGATCTTGACTGCCTCGCCATGGGCTTTTCGAATTGTCTAACCAATTGGACACCAATTACCAATTTTCAATCGGCTCAATAAACCAAGCCAGGGGTCGCGGGGCTCCCTGGGTGCAGACAAAGCGCCCTATTTTCCGAACGGGGCTTTGTTGACTATGACTATGAATGGACCAATACCCGGCGAGGCAGGCTCATGTTTCAATTGTACTCTAGCTTATGAAATATGACACAGAGACTGGTTATGGTATGCCAATGTCGTGATTGTATCTTTTCAATTATATAACATTTTAGCCGTGTTCTCGGTGTATTGTTCACCGGTTCTGCGAGTCAACTCTTTTCAGAAATCTGCATATATCCGCCAACCATTTGTGCTTCGTGATCCCGTCGCCGGTTGTCCCCAGATCCGCGCCACATACATACATGCATATGTGCCAAGGCGGCGAGGACCAATGTCCGTCCGCGGAAACATATAAATTAGACTCAAAACGGACGGATCTAATAAATGAACAAGTTGTTCAATTAATTTCTCCAGGTTGTCTTCATGCATATTCATCGTGCGCAGAAGGGACAGAGTGCCCGCGGCATGCAGGAGCGAAGGGCAGAACCTTGCGAGCCACTTCTGGATCAGCTCAGCAGCGGTGTTGGCGTTTGTGTTACATGTGATCACGTAATCGCCTACTTATGACTCGCTTTTATGACCGTGTGATACCATTCTGGGATCCCTTAAAAGGTAGGCACGATCTCTGCGAAGATCTCCCGAAGATCGTGAATGTCAGTCCTGCTTTCTTGCTGACAGTTTCATGTGCTGCGATACTTTGACGCGAACATGACTTTATGACTCCTTAACATGCATGTGAATGACACCTAGCGGAGAGATTTATGCTGCAGTACCCCTGTAATCGAACAGGGGTCACACTTTCCTTGCTCCAGGACAGGTACAATTTCGATCCCGCCGTCTTTTTTTCAGTATCTCAATGCGGCAGGGGCACAAAAATGATCTGCTTCTTTGACTACAACTCCAGATATACCCACTACTCTTTCTATCTCGGCAATCTTGAGCGCTCTAGACCCCGGGATGTGATCTCTTCTGCACAGCTAGAGAAACAAGCTAATTGCTGAAAGATCATGATCTCTAAAACAAAATATTTGTTTGATCATGAAACTGAAGATCAAAGCTGTATTGCCGCCCCCTGAGTTATATCTCTTAATTTTCAGATGCTTTCTCTGCACGGAACTTTTTTCGACATCACGATCACGAGCACACCGCTTTACCGCAGATTGGCTCGACTGAATTAGCAAATCGATTGATACTTCATCACATCTTCTACGTGATTTAATTTGATGTCTTTATACAGTCTACTTTTCGACGGGGTACAAACGCCAAAGGATTAAGTAACGATTTATTTTGGCGACCGTATATGCGGGAATAAAAGGCTTAAGCTGTAAATTGGATAATAATTAAGAGTCATTTTGTTAAGTAAGTAGACATAAATTCTTCGCGAGATACTGAGGTATTTTGCTTACTGTAAAAATAATACAGAATAGTAAACATCTTAAATAATTTTCGAATTAAAATTTATTGGAGCAAGATCTGAAATTTCGAATTAATCTTTCTTGCTTTTATTTCACTACTACCCCATTTTTTGAAAATTTGAAAATGATACTGGTAGATGAAAATAGAAATCTATGTGTTTTTTCCAATTTTTAGACTAACTTACCCTTTCAAACAATAACCATAACATGTTCGTAAAAACAATTCTACTTAACACAAGAAAATATGAACAAATGCTGTCTGCATCTCATAATGTTCCATAGTGCGCGCTGAGTATTTCCTCCCTCCGGTGATTGACACTTGAATGCAACCAGTTTGACTGATTGATTCTCGCTGAGTTGTTTTTCTTCAAAAAATTCCTGAAACTTGTCAATTTGCCGCAGTAAACTAGTAAACATTCTTCGTTTTTCTTTATTCGGACCAAAAATGGGAAATCATCTTTACTTGCCCACATGAAGATCTGCTTTGAAATTATGTCGGAAGTATGCATTAATTGACGGAAAAGTTGGTAGGATATGGATAAATTTGCGAAGTTAAATCAGAAATTGTTGCATAAGTCTTTGGTAAATTCATTTTAATAATAAAATCGTTTGAAAAATGATTAACTAACAATTTCTTCTTCATGGCTTCTTCGTTCAAAATAAGGTAAAAATGGGATAATGAATAATTTAAATTTTAAAACATAAAAGCTTTAGTATATACCATAAATTGTAAAAAATTCAAAAACATAAATGAAATTGTTAATGTTCTGACGATAAGAAAACTTCTAATACTTACTGACTATTTTTTAAAAGTCTATTGTTTAAAGTACCCAAAATAAAGTTATTTTATGATCGTAATCGCATTATAAAACTTCACATAAATATTCTGCTCTTCTCCTGCGATTTAGTAAATTTTTTTTAATAGCAGAAACTTATCCAGAATCGTTTCGCATTAATAACTCGCAGCTAATCCTAATTAATCTCAGTCAGGGGATGAATGAGGTTCGTTTAAGAAGTGCAAGAAGGTCGCCGGTGCTTCAGAAAGTTGGTGAAGTAAACGCAGTTGAGTAAAATTCATTTATCTAACGCATGACTGCGTATTTATCTTATATCGAAGTCGGCATGCTGCAACTCCTCAAAATGAACATGTACAGCAGCAAATTTAAGCACTTCGATCAGGTTGTCTATTAATTCGCTGGCATCCATCAAGCGATTTTCTCCCTCAGTTGTTATGAATCAGAAGGGATCGCGTCTATCCCAAAGGTGCAAAATGTGACTTAATCCGCGATAAATTGATGACTCAATGAAGATATCCAACTGATTGCGCCAAATGAGATTATTAAGGCGGCATGATCTGTAATGATGATTAGTTCTAAGCCCTTTGTATGGCGCTAGTCGGCTGCGCAGGATCCACGGCGGTAATGAAGGCGCGACGCTTAGATGCTTGCAGTGCGCCGCGGAGGCAATATTTCACGAGATGGAATATTTTAATCTGCACAAGGATTAGGCGAGCTGCACATGCATCGCAGTGGGTGTTGCACTGAGAAAATTCTGCAAATTCTCGCTAATTATTCTTTCGGAATTTCCCTAGTACTATTATGCGGCTACTCAGGGAGGGGTCCTTCCGTATGAATTTATGGCTGCATTAAATTAACCTGCACTGAAAGAATACAATTTAAGCAGTCATAAATTGCTTCAGGTGCAATTTATTAGGTTTCGAACACTTTACGCTCCGAGCAAGACCCGATACTTGCGCCTTCGAAGGCGTCTTATATAAATATATTTGCCGCGGGATATTCTGCTGACCTTTCTCAGTATCTTACGGCTAGCGCGATCAGTTCTCTGACACTGGATAGGACAGCTCGTGCCGGTCGCTATCAGGGCTAAAATTAAAATTCTGATTTAGGTTCGAGGCGGTAGAAAATTATCAAGAACTTTGGTAAACTTATTTATGTATTCGCTAAAATGTTGTGGGTAGTGAAAGTCTATCCCTTTACTACATATATTAGTGGCCATAATATAAGATCTGGATTTTTGTAAATGAAAAAGACGCCTTTTAAAAACTACAAACCATCTAAAAGCCTAGACAAATTGGCCCTCAGTTCGTGTTCAGCATAAAAAAGCGATGAAAGTCACTTGGGGAATTTACGACAGCAATAAACGCTAAAAGTTCAACAATTATGGCTGAAAGCTCCCATTTTTTTCTATTTCCAAAGTCAAAATAATTACCGCCTTCGCATACCTGGAGCTAATGAACTCCAGGAAGGCACACGGGGGCACATAATCAAATCGCAACTATCCGGCGTTTTCCATAGCGCTTAATGGATCCATTAACGCAATTATAAGGTGATCGTTAAAAAGGCGGTAAAAAAGATACCTGAGGCATCCAACAGGTGGCTGGGTACATGCGCCCCGATATCCCACTTCTGAAGTGAGAAATTAGTCGCAGGCGAATTTGGGCTTCGGAGCCGCTCTTGCGCTCGATATATAGTATGGGCAATAAAAAGTGCGCCGAATTCAACCAGCGCGCGATGGCTGCCAGATACGGCGCGATCATTTCGATCGTGTTTTCTTGAGGCGGAGCGTTGATGACCAGCTCTTTGCTATGATCTCGTCGAGGAGAAATTTTATACGATATTTTCCGCGCGGTAGGGATGCGAGAGTTTATTCGGATGCTGGGTGGGGTCCAGCATTATTTTTGGCGGGGAATTTCGACTTGCTCGCATGAAAGAAACTCTGCTTATTTCGGAAAATGGCTCTTCTTTAATTGCTTAATTCTTACAATTCGTTTATCTTATGTTTCAAACAGCTTATAAATTTATTATTTCTAATAATCTTCTAAGTTTAAACTCTTTGCATAAGAATTACGAATCTTATCCAACAAATAACTTTATTACGCCTAATTTTAACAAAGAACACCAACACTAAATGCTTAATTATTTAAACAATTTTTCGATTACTTGAGCCGGATACATTAAGTAGTAGTTAATAACTCATATGGGTCATACTAAACGTTTTTTTTTTGGAATTAAATTAATTATAGCAGTAAAATATACCTAATTAATAAAAGATTTTTGATAGTTATTTGATGTCAAAGCAACAGTACGAACTTTAGTCGGATGGTAGTTTAAATAAATTGCCATGCTAAAATAAATAATTGAGCGGTTAGATAATTCGATATTTCTTGACATTAATTATTAGAGAAGCACGTATTGTTTTAAATAACTTTTCTATTAATTGAAAAAACAAGTGCACACTGGTCTACGTAGAATACATACATTTTAGAAGTACGCATACTAAATAAACATTTAATAAAGATTTTTTTAAAGTAATAGAGCTACTTGATTAGACCAATTTTGATTTTCTCTCTTTCAAGTACTGATTAAAGGAAAGAAATATTCTACCTGATTTTAATAATTTTAAATAACCTATCTAAACTTTCAAATAATTCCATATTCGAACTCCTCTTTTGCTACTACCAATACTAAATTTGAAGCTAAATAATTACACAGATTTCATGGCAATTTTATAATAAAATATGTAAAGGGTTACTTAAACCTTACAAATTAAAATTACTGATAATTTTAAAACAATTAAACTAAACTAAAGAGATGCTGGTAAAGTAGGGGACAAAAAACTGATGTATGGTTTTCTTTCTAAAAGGACCAATATTAAAATGTAAAGCTATGAACAATTATGATTCTTTCTTTGCATTCGAAATGAAGTGAAACATACCGAAAATGTTGTGGATATCTTAAAATCGTGTAAACGACGAAGATTTACAAAAACACAAAAAATATGTGATGATGTGAGTGCTGCGGTGTTTGCAGTCTTGTCTAATTTTATTATTTCTTATATACGAACAGCGGTAGTAAACCGTTTTAACTCTATATTTATCTATCTTTCGATCTGTTTAACAAACTATCATGTTAGATGAAACAAGGTCAAAATTTCTTAGGAAAAACATGAAATTTAATAAAATCACGATACGATATCACCAGTGGTTGTACGGCTGCGTATTTACGTGATTATTTTGCATGCCATGTCGCTGCTTCCTTGTACAAAAACCCGTCTAGAACAAGCACCTTGTAAGCGGCGCGGACACCGAAAAATATTCGCGTTACCTGAGTGCGTAAATCACTTTATTCCAAAATCGACGCTGAAGCGGTGTGAACGCGCCATCAATTAAATTTAATTGCATGTAAGCCCAAAGCGGCTAAAAAGTTTGTTCGTCCGCGACTAAGGTAGTTATGGGATGCTAATAAAATTGGAAAGTTGTTAACTCGATCTTATCGGGATGCGCAGGCAGCGTCTTCCCTGACATTAAGTCTGGGCGAACCTTAATCAACATAATTGGTAATTTATTGCCAGGATTCGTGGAGAAGCGGTTAGAATCGCTCGTCTATTGAGATGCAAAAACGTTTAATGTTTTCCAGGGCTGTCATGAGGCGGTGGCGGACTGATCGAGTAATTTTGTCATTGTCTAATTAATAACTTGACAGCTATCAATTCATATAATAAACAGCCCGTTTAGCCGCACTCGGCTTTTAATTAAACCTTAATTGCGAATCAGGTGTCTCGCGGGGATGCTCGCGGTCGACGGACCAGCCTGGTCCACGGCGCAGCATCCGTCGGAATTCGAGTGAACGTTTCGCTATGAACGGCTGTCATATACCCGGAGATCTCATAACTCAGCTGGAGCTTGAGCTGCACGCACAGTAGGTTTTAGTTATCGTGGCGGGCAGGCTCAGGTAGGCAGGTAGTAGGCAAATCTCAATCTCCTCCCGTAGTAATTGCATGCAGAAGGGCAGAGGCGAGGCGAAACAAGAGGAGGATAGCCCGATATTCGTGATTGTAATTTCAGATTAAAGCTTATAAAATTTCCCGACGATACGCAGAGGCTTCACGTTGAGCCCGACCCGTCCACCCAGGAGATTTGCTCAGGGAATACGCAATAATTCACATTTTAATCGCAAGGTATAGTGCACTCTTAAGCGGATGGTAATTTAGATTAAGGAGGTTGCCATTAATTGGTGTTGCGTGCTGGTCGATTTTTGCCGTTTTCACGGAAAGCGTATACGAAAAGTTCCCATTTTCGCTGGTCTGAAGGAGGTGATTAAAGTCTCGTAACGATCGGTGATAGTGTCTAATGGTAGTCGGCGACCAGAATTTATTGAATTCTCAAGGAACCTTATACAGGCGGCAGAATAAAACTAAATTAGGTTAGTAGCCAGCTATGAGTGCGAGGCTTAAATAAATATGCGGTTCATTTACGAAAACGAAGATGAACGAGATATTAGCAACTACACACGCACAACGAGATTCCGTGAAGGTTCCCCCGGTCGAGCATTGAACTCTTTCATTTCAAATAACTGGCAATCGTCGGAATTACTATGGTTTTCTTATTCTCTCCTTTCTTCTTGAAATTGAAATCTAATTAAGGCAACATTTATAAATCACTGGAACGCCTGATTGAAGAATTAAAGAGTATTTCACTATAATATATTGATTCCTCACTTTAGTATCCCGCAATAAGATATTATACTTTATATATTAGAATTAAAAAAATCATAGACTAATCGCACTTCTTAGAAAAGTTGTGTATTTAGAAAAAATAGCTCCAATGAATATCAACAAGACTGCAAATTAATCGGCAGCACCTTCGCAGAACTTCACTCAAGCGTAAAATATACGTTAATGAAGCCTCGCGGATAATACACTGTCTTGAATATCGTCTTGACACCGATCTTACACCCAGCACAAATTCATACCCAAACAACTGTTTTGGAAAATTAAACATGATTTTCCATCATACTTTATTACCAGCAACAGCCCTCGGAGCCTTGAAGTCTCGATTGTCCCATGCAAACTTCAGCGCTGCTGAAATTTGACACTATAAAAATCTGAGGTGATGTTGGCGCCTCAAAGAACACGGGAGCAGAGAAATTCACACAACGGCTTGGGTGACCTTAACGTGAAATGAAGACGGTAGGTTTTTTATAAGGTTTTCGATTTTAATATTGCTTAGATTAGACGATATAATTATGGAGTATATTTGGCGATAAATGCCATTAATTAATAACAAATATTTACTGAAAATAAAACATTTATGGTACCACAATATGGTATTATCAACCAAAACAATTGGTATTGCAATCGATCATCATTTGAAGACCATACAATTTCAACGATTTTAGGCAAAGTTACAAGACCTTTGTTTGTTTTCTAATGAATAAACATACATATTTTTTCAAAAGGTTGCTTTGCACGACTTGTTGCACGAACTAAATTCGTTTAAGAAAAAAGTTGATTTTACCGAAATATCGTAGAAATTTTTGAGGATATTGTTGTCTTGAAGTCTTTAATTAATTATTGATTATCTAAAGTTTTATCTAGATAGGTAAAATCGCTCGTTAGTCCTGAGGTTACTAGACCAGTTTTTCAAGCATTGACCCAACATAATTGTCTTTATTGTTTAGCGAAATTAACTTCGAAAATGTTATATAACAAAAAGTTTTTGTTACACAACAAATTACAATTAGGACGATTCCACAGACTTACATATGTTTTCTTTTCTTTATTGCCCGCTATCAGTTTTCTAATATCTGTATGAATTCTGTTCTATATATTATCACTGAATGGATAAAATAAATATTTGTGCATATTATTTTATGAGATCTCGCTTATTGATCTGTGGAACATAAAGAAACACTACATTGGAAACTTCATTATTATAAAGACCACTGTCACAACAGTTAAAAATATCAATAAAATTATTATTTCAATCCGTTATTTAGAAAATTGAGGTGTTCTCCCAGTTGAAAATATGCCTTTAGAAAATTGTTAGGTCAGCAAAATCAAAAGGCAATTAAACCTTCCGGCATCAACTACGAGGAAGTACCCCAAGATGTAACTACTATTGATCATGTATGATTTTCGTAGCAGAGTTTTCAATTGCAAATAGCATCTCGCAGATCCCTCCCATTGATTTTCCATATTAAGCACAAAAGATCATTAAAATTCGAAAACCCAACAAAACGCGGAAGCTGGAACGGTCTGCTGTCCAATTTGAACCCGTAAAGAGCCAAATAATCGCAGGCGGAGCACACCATAGAATTGGAAATCTCCTTTTAATCCCTCGCAGTGCATCATTAGATTGCCTGAAAAGAATGCAATTAATTTCTGCACTGGGAGCAGCGCAGCATCCGCGGAGCTCGCGTAATAACGAGGCCGCGGCAATCTCCACAATTCCCGCTGATGAAGAATGACTGCAATCATTCAAATTTATAGGTACAACTCGCGAATCTCCTGCGCACTAGATGCGCGGCAATCTATCTAAACGGAATCGTAACAACTTCTGTTCGTAGGCATCGGCGGCGA
Organism: Tolmerus cingulatus; assembly: GCA_959613345.1. Taxonomy (NCBI): domain Eukaryota; kingdom Metazoa; phylum Arthropoda; class Insecta; order Diptera; family Asilidae; genus Tolmerus; species Tolmerus cingulatus. The sequence goes on along the minus strand of OY390711.1, from coordinate 5,134,176 downwards.
CGGCTCTGCGCTAATGCCCGCGATAAAGTACCAAATCATCCCGATAAATCATACAGGACGGGCTTAATCCGCGCGACTCACTGAGGTGTGATTTGAAAATTGCATAAATATTGACACCTTTGCAAAGGTGAGTTACCCGAGGACTCGCTAACGAGGCGACATCGACAGCGGCTCCGGGGTAAAGGGGCAAAGTGGCAAAGTGGCTGGTTATTAAGTCATGGTCCATCGGCGATGAATGATTGACACATTAAAAAACATCCTCGTTAAGGCATCTCGCGAAAATTCACTGTCACGGCCCGCAGAGTTCCGCGGCGAACAATAAAAATTTTAACAGCTTTCCATTTTCCAATTAAACAGGTGAAACGAGTAACGCAACGGCCGCGATAAACAGATGTCTTGGTGCGACTCATTAAAACGAAAACCGCGTCCTCGCGATAAAGCGGATAATGTAAAAAACAATTTTGACTTGTGAAATTCTTATGTTAATGAAAATTGATCGGATGCTGGTTTTGTCGACAGGGAACGGCCAGTGTGTGAAGTGAACCAGTTCTGATGTGGAGTTCCCCAAGGAACCGATCTGGTCCTCCCGACGCCCGGCGACGCAGGAGGAAGTTCGACTCAGCCCCGAGGAGGACTGTCGAACTCGAGCGTGATAAATAATTTGAACGGAGTCGCTCGACGCTCTTATCTCGCGGTCCCCCTGTGAGTCTTGATCTTTATTTATTTATGTGTCAGCGACTGGGGCTGGCAAGAACAGTGCGTATCTTGATAGATCGAACATTATTTATTCGTTAATTACGACAGAAATCTCAATTAGTTGCTAGAAGCAACCTAACTCAATCATGGTGCGCGATAAGATCGCTGCGTACCTCTGAAATGTCTGAATGCGAGTTATTTGCAATTGTGCGTTCACGTCCTGGAAATATTGATAAAATTTTGCAATTCCACTAACTGGGGGCACTGCATTTTGTGCAATTAATTAAACGTATTTAGCAGCACTAACTTTGCATGCTTTACTCCAACTGATTAAACTCCGATTAAATGTTCAAGGATGAGAATCGGGCGGAAAAGGTCGTTCGCTAAGCCCATTAAATAATTGGCATTTGAGATACGCACTGCGAGTTATAAAGAATTACAATTTAATACTAACAAGCCAAAACCTTTCTCATCAATATCTTTCATGTTAAGTTTACACTTAGCTTTAACCTTTCACCGATCCTTTTTACGCTAGTGCACATAAGAGTGAATTCGATTACTCCTAACATTTATTTTACTTTTTGTTATACGTATTAATAGCAGAATTAATTAATATCACTAAATAAAAAAGTAGCAGAATAAAAATCTATTCAACATATTAATGTCCCCAAAGAAAAGATATATTTTGAAATTATTTAAAATTGAAAATGACTCTTGTATTTTTTCTTGAAATAAACACGACCGACGTTGAGTTAAAAATGTCCATCTTTTCATTATATCTTATTATAAAAGCTGCTGCCTTCTACGCAAAAGAATTTTTAAAACATCCTATGGAAATATATCTGAACTAAATGGCTGGGAATTTGAAATTAAAAGTATTTAATCTTATTACGAAATAAACTCTTACTCGTTCTCAAATATAGTATAATAAAATCAATCATTTTATGTAAAATAAAAGTGGGCACATTTAAAAGGACATTGTCGATCCTTTGCAAATTTTCTTTTAAAATGAAAAGCCTGCAGAAGGTGGGGGAAATATTTCAAATCATAATTTATCATTGTAGAGCGTATGTATTGAAATAATTTATGTTTAAAAATCGTACTTTAAATGTGTTCATTTTCCCTAATAGAACGAAGGTGTAGGTAGATATTAATTAGTATAAACCAAATTTCTTTATTTACTGAATTGTTAATTAACTGATTAACTCAAACATTTTAAAATTGTAGAAATTTTAATATTTGCAATATGCGCGTGTATTTGCCATTTTCTGCAATATATACCTTGTACGCTGACTGAACATGAACCTTAAAATTGCCTCTACTAAAAATATTAATATATTATTTTGAAAGTATACAACGTTCTATTATGAAGAAATTTTTGAATACATTTTGAAAGGAATTTGTAACACGAGCACTTGGACAATTAACTTCAAAAGCGCAAAATTTTTTCCTTTCTAATTTCTTCTAATAATGAAATATATTGACTTTTTATTGTAATATAAAGGAAAAATTTGAAATCAAATTGTGACATGTTCAATTCAACTAAATATTATATTAATTTGAATATCTATCAACATATGATATGTATTCAATTGCAGTTACATATTGCTGAACAGAGAAATCTTTTAAAACTTTAAGCTGTAATCAGCGCCATCATCCTCATTCGCCCTGCTTAATTTCAATTTAATCAGTCCATGAAGACCTCAAACTTCCGAATCACTTTAAACGAAACTCTTTGCTGGTTAGAGAGCACTAGAAATCAACCGTGCGAGACAAATTTTTCTTACTTACTTCTGGATCGCGTCTTTACCCTTACTACCGTCTTTTCCGGTCGGAAAATAATGAGCTTGTCGCCTGCGTGCCTTAGGTCAAGCTATTGTTTAATTAATTTGACTTGCCTGACTTAAATCATTACAAGAACTGGTTTCATATACAAGCAAAAAACGCATTCGGTTTTACGCACAATTTAATCAGATTAAGGAAAAAATCGATTTAGAACTTGTTCACTGTTGCTCTTAAAATGGCATAAAATAAGCGTATAAATTTATCTGTAGAGGGATTTTTTGTTCAAACTTTAAAGAATTTCGGCACCAAGAGTAGCGGAAGAAATTTGGGTTTCATTTCCTTTTAGTGACCAAACCAGGAATGATTCAAACAAGAATTTGCGATCTCTAATTGAAGGAAATTTATGACGTTGGTCGTATACTGGTCAGGTCTGAATTTCACGCATTTCGAATCCTAAAGTTTATTACATTTGCATACAAAAACAAATAATAATAATAATAATAATAACGACTAAATAAGAGATGCAATATAAAATGAAATGTTTGCTCAGGAGGGTATTTAAGCAACTGGTATATTGGCTGGTTAAAGTGGCAATCTTTTAGATCCCTGGAGCGCCAAACAGGCACTACATTGAGCATTTAAGGACAGCATAAAATAGGCGCAAGTACTACAACATCGCAATTAGTATGAACCGTCAAACATGTCTCGGGCTTGGTGATTTTCAAATAATTTAATGGCCTATGAGTCACGGCTATCTGGCCGTTTTCTTCCTTTAATTTAAGCTTTAACGTAATGACCACCGGATTCGCCAAGGCTTACTTAACCCATCTGTTTATGGCGAACGGCGGTAGAAATACTTTACGACCTGCGTAATCGTCGTAGCTAACGGGAGGACTGCCTCAGAAGTTGAATCATTAGGCAGTTCTGAGCGGGTTCCCAAAAGACGTTAAATCCGCGCAGTTCCCAAGATCCAGTAACCCAATGAAAAGTGTTGGATGTGACCTTTTGGTGCAACCGTCGCCCAATAGCTGGCCAGTTAATAACTTTCGTGTGAATGTTTGCGCCAAAGACGCAAAACAAAGCAAATAGCAAAAATTTAAATCCAATCGCGCAGCCGTGTGATTGCCTGCTTTTAAAGATGGTTACTAACCAGCCATATTTCAGCCGAGGCCCGACTCGATCCAAACAAATTGAGTTATGAAAACCCCTTGAGTGGCTTGATTGACTATAAGCTGATTAGAAGTACATAAGCTGCTAGATCTTGGTCTTTGGCCGATTCCTCCGAATGTGCGGCCATCAGATAACCGTGTGATTTAAGGAAATGCCCCGCGTTATTATTGCTGTCTCCAGACGAAGCACCAGACACCAAAGATGACACATTTCGATTAGGACATAGCGCGGCTCGACAGAAGATCAAATCAGCCAGATTAGGTCTGCGTGGCGAAAAGGATTCCCACGTAAATAGCTATAATGGCTCAATGAGAAGTGGACTTGTATCTTGCCACGGAAATGGTCCATAACATAAAACTGCTCTCACTCAAATTAAAATCGCATATTTCTTGTGAGCGGTAATGAGGGTGCTTTGCAATGACATGTTTGTACTCCCAGCTGAAGTTATGCGGGCTGCTACCCAGTTGCACCTGAAACCTTTCATTTGCTACGATCATATCCTTCATAAAAGCAACTTTCCACCGCTCTGTAGCTATCATGGCATGCCGCAAATATCCGAGCACTTGGGCAACATCGGATTTATGAAAAGCGCGGCAAATTACAGCAGCCGATCTGGCGTGAGCATAACTCAGTTTTCATAAAACACACGAAAATAAGCCGCGCTCCAGTTCGATCCAGCTGTTGTAAGTCATGGTGGCGAAACAGGCACCCAGATAGCGATCTTGTTTGATCGCTGACTGATTTAACTCGATTATCGACTACTCGATTAAGCGGTCATGAATTGATTTTAACAAGTGCCATAAATCGCACTTGGTTTCGCGTGGTCCACAAGACGGTCGCAAGATCGCCGCGATAGTCCAAAGAGGTGATATACAAATGATGTAAAGATCAATTAGAAGAGAACTTTTCGACCGTATCTCGGTCGTAATAACATAATTTCGAGATACTTGCAGCCAGCATAATTTCGTGCAGAACTTCTATATCGCATGCGGGGCTTTAACGATACATCTACCTGATAAAAACTCGTCCGACTTCAAAGACACGGATGAAAATTTTATGCTATTTGCTATCTGCCAGTTACATAAGTAGAGCGTGGCTGAAGCAGTTGTAAATTTTCTATTGACATCAATAGATATCAAATCTATGCAGTCGCTTGCAATTCCTATATATGCTATTTGAGAAAAACGTGAGAAGGAGACAACTTTTCTGAAAACTTCTCGATTATCTGCTTTTTCTGAATATCTTGAATGTTGCTTGAGACTAAATGTTTCCAAGTGGAGGATTCCATCATTTTATTGTTAGGGTACATCTGCTTGTTTCAGTATGATGTCGGGACAGATAGTGTTTTCTGATGAATTTGAAACATAATTATCGTTAATTTCAATGTGCTCTATTGTATTAATCAACTACAATTGCATAAGCTTAAAATTAGAAAAATGGGGGTCAAATTAGGACTACATTGAGACTTTACTCGTGAAAAAAATACGAAATTTTTTGTTTCCATATCCCTCAAATATTTTCCAAACTTGTCCAAACACGTCCCAATACAGTGTCAACTTAACTACGAACGCCACATAAAAACAAACAATTTAAGGCAAATTCCAACCATTATTTAGTAATTTTGCTAAATAAATACCACAGACGGGCAATAAATTAAGCCAAAACGGCTTCCTCAAGCAATTGGCTCAATTCAAGTCAGGTAGCGGCCAGGTATATCGTCATGGGCTGCAGTTCAACCTGATAAACTGATTTCTTATTCATTTATACACGTAATGATGTGGAAATCCACCGAGAACCAGCGGATCGGCTCAAAAGCGGGAGAACATCTTTTGGATGCAAATGGACTGGGGTACCTCGGGGCGTTTTGTGTATTTTTAAAAACACATTTGTCAACAATTTGAGAAGAAAATACTAAAAAACCTAATTCTTTCGGACATCTAAATTCGGATAGGTGAAATCACAGTCTTTTTGCGTTCACCTTTAAAAGTGATTGTATAATTGTTTTTTGTTTTTGTTTTTTAACATCGGAATACTAAAGTCTTATATAAATTAAAGGAAATGCAACGTCTTGCATGCAGAATGAGCTACTGAACCAATTGTCAGGGAGAACATTTTTACAATTCTGGTATTTGTTGCAAAACAGGTAAACGAGCTAAGCACCTGAGTGGAATTTCAATAATTACTATCTGATAATTTGCTTTTGAAGAAGTGAACGTCCATTTGAAGGAGCAATCACTTTCAAATAAATTGTACAAAAACTATAGCGGTCAGTTGGACAGGATATGTAAGTTGTTTTAGAAATTTTTATAAAAACAATTAATTAAAATGAGTTATTCTGAATTAATGAAAAATGCGCATTGCGTATTTCATTCATTAATAAGCAGTTGCATATTTCGAACCATTCAAGAATATTTAGAGGCTTTTGAAATCACGTAAGCGTAAATATTTACTATTAAATGTTTTCAAAATAAATTTTGTAGAGGCACGATAGTCTTATTTTTGTTACCTACTTTAATATTTGCATAACATTTCTTTAGTGCGTATTCTTATTGGCCCATAAATTATGTTGCTGAATCAAAACTCGTCCTCATACTAATAAAGAAATTAAAGAATTATCAGTCTAAATATTTATATAGATTATGCAATGAATTTGTGTTTTGTTTAAGTAACTTATTTAGAGGAATGTGCATGTTTAGTGAAAAACAATTGTAAATATACTATATAGTAAAAAAATACCATAGTTTAGTATAATACATATTATTATAGTGTAGAAAATACAAATACTGTCTATTAATTGGTTCCATTGAAAAACAAGAGTGGATTTTTTGTCGAATCAGCAGTAAACTTCCTGTTCTGATTCATTTGTTGAACGAGCTAAGAATTTGAGCATAAAACACCAAAACGACATTCCACTTAGAAATTCTCACAGTCGAAATCGACAAGGACTTGAGTAAAATTTCAGGTAAACCGCCAACAAGACTATCACCTGATGGGTATAAAACCACGCCGCGAAAAGACGGTCGCCGCAAACAACTTAGCAACTTTATACCTCCGGCGTGTGCAACAACGGGCAGATTTATAAAAAGGGAACACTGTAAAGATGCGATGCGAGATAAATGCAAAATTTCTGTTTAATGTCGTTTTTATTTCGTTTTAAATGCTGTTACTACTCGCCGTGGCGTAATTGCGTTTGCTGCAACTGCTGCAACTGCTGCAACCGGAAAATTGCCTCCTCGCATATGAATTTCATAAAATGCCCCGCGGTTATGATAATGGGTTGCCCACTACTCCCTGACGGTGACGAGGACTCGTTAAGACGATGCGAGTCCGCTCTCCAGATTTGTCTTAGCTCTTATGGGGATGAGTCGGGATTTACATTTCAATGAGGAGTTGACAGAATATCGATGGTTTCAGATTGTGGCCTTCATTTGAATTGCCTTTTGGATGTGCGCGAGGAGCACTTGACTCCTCTGAATTTGCATTTACCATGACCGCGCGGCCGCGGTGCGGTTACCAGAGAAATTATCGCAATAAAGTTATTTAACTGCGGTAGCCATTTACTTAGCCTCCTGGAATTGGAAATGCGTATGACCCCGAATATAAAGTTATTTCCAGCTAATTTTCGCTGGGCACTTGAACGCCCGTCTCGATGCAATTTGAGGCAATCGCACGCATAAATCAATTTTTGCCTTATTTCCTGAAAATCTCTGCCTTCATACATATCTTTCTCGACGATCTTTTGCATGCTACATATCTTAAATTTCACAGGCTTTGCATCATTGAGTCCTGTCATTCCGCGCCTGTTAATTTTTCGATAGCACTGCTGGGGGAAATTTATAAAGATACGACCAATTCGCGGTATCATATTTCTTTTCGGTTGTTATTAAATTTTAATTGGTATAGGAGCTCGAGCGCATGCTTATAGGGGTTTAATTAAGTAGGTGCCAAGGGTATGGATCTTTCTCCCCAGACTCGATTCGGCGGAAGTTATCTGATTGTAAAAACAAGCGCTACTTGAAACTCACCATTTCGGCGGCCGTTTCGTATTTGATTATTATCTTACATCTTATATGCTCTTCTTCCTGCTTAAATAATTTTGCGATGTTAAGAAATGATTGATGATCTTCGTAATTAAGAGCAATGTGCTTCACGCACAGTAAGTATAATAAATTACTAAGTTAAAGCCACGTAGCATTTATTTCTGCTTCCATTCTGTTATTGCCTTTGTCATTATCTCAACAACAAATTTTTCAAATTTTTAATATTGCCTAACAATATAAATGAAATATGTACTTAACTCTTTTTTATCGTTAAAGTACCTAAATATCATTTCAATATTTCCAGTCTAAAACTTTGAAAACAAAATATAATATAAACAGTATTATGTTTTCTACATTGAGTATATCGTTATTATGAAAAATTTTGCTATTTGAAATTCGCAACATATTCCGAAATTTGTTCCAACATGTTTTTACCTTGCATATTCTAAATATATCTTTCTTATTATAAATATATCTTATATGGTGTTCAAATAAATATTATAATTTTCGCATTTAAAGTACATTTACCTAATCTTCGAACTAAGTATTAAAACGCGAAACATCTTGGATTTAAATTATGTAGTTTTGATAACCAAACTCATTCCAAAACTCAATCATTTAAATTTAGACGTTTTACTTGGGTATTATATCACAATTTCATTCTGAAAAGTGTCGTGATTCCTTTGACAAGTGAAATAGATTTTAAATAAGACTTTTAGTTAAGAGTACCAATTGCAATTAATCAAGAAAATGCAAATTGTTCTGCATGTAAATTCAAATTTGACCGACATCTTTAATGAATTTTTATTTTTAAATTCACCTGCTTCCGATAGACATTAAGGGCCCTTCTAGTTCTGAGTGCTGGAGTGGAAAGCAGCGCTAATCCAAAAGTTTTTAATGCCCGTCACGTTTAGTGTTTGGCTAAGAATAAGAAGGCAGACACCCACACCATCCCGCGCCGAGCCTGGGTCCTTATCTCAATCCAATAGGTAACACGTAAGAGACACACTTGAAAGTCGGTGTGTAGTCTGGCGGACACGATTAGTCCCCATAAACAAGGAATCGTGCAAGCTCAGACACAGCATTAATTGAACACCAGCCCCGGCATAACATAATTTCGTTCCACACCTGATTTGCATACACCTCCAGAGTGAGATCTAGTCAACAAGTACTTAGCGGAGGGAACAAGTCTTTTGTACCTTCGCCTGGAGCTGGGACCTCTCCCTGTCCGTGAAAAGCAGGAGGCGTTCCAGTTCGGGCCCTCTAACGAGTACGTACTTAATTAGCCGGGAGTCACTTCTCCGCTTCATGTTCAATTTGCGGCGTATCGTGCGGTGTGAATCTTTTGCGATTTCTGTAAATATGTCTTCGCCACAAACGAAATAGCAAATTTGCAGATCCAGCAAATCCGCGTGACAATGAAAATATCCCAATTGCCGTGACAGAGGTGGCTGCGGCGTCTTCCGGCACCGCCATCGGACCCGCGAGGTGCCAGCGAAAGGAGCACCAGGAGCTGCGCGCCCCAGGTAACCTCATGTGAACTGAACTGATTCAACTATAACAAATCGTTTAATTAGCTCTCTGGTTACCCGGCAGCCTAAGCCCCGTCCTAAGGAGCCCTACTTGCATTCGTAACTTAACTGGGATGAACGAGTCGCACACGTGAAACCGTGTCGAATTTGAAGCAATTAATTACCTCGTATTTATATTTACTGCTCTATAATTAAGCAGGAAACTACATACGCAGCCCAGAAAAGGTTCTCACTCGAAAGCGATCCTCTTCTTTCTTTGCCATTACTTCAATTGCACCCTTAAATTAAACGTAAAACGTAAAACCGGTCAATAGATCCTTTTCTTCTCCAAAACCCTCACAACAAGTCTAATTTTACACTAAATGCTGGAACTAAAATTTTCATAGAGCAGCATAATCTGGTAGACTTCATATTAAAAGTGGGTAAATTATATAAATTTTAGTCGATGCATTTCACATTATATGTAATACATTATATGTAATGTATGTACGTATCCTTCGTTAGAGGTTTGTATACATATTAAAAATACCTCAACTATGCATTTGGAATCCTGGCTTATAAATGGAATGTTTCCTTCAATAGAACATTAAAAGTTTAATAGGCTTTCAATTTAGTTCATTTATTGAGAATCGTGGAGCTTATATTTATGAAATCTTTCTACATAAATTGTTTACGAGTATATATAAATTTAGGGAATAAATTAGTTCAGCTTATAATAAAATTCTATTCAACTATCGCAAGAAAAAGATATTTTAATACTTAAAACACATGACAAACTAATACAATAAGTTAAATTATTATATGTATATGTTTCAAAACGAAAACAAGAAATATTTAAAATAATCTTTCTTGACGAATTTTCTAGCCAATTTTCTAGTCGGAAAACTTTTACCTAGTTCCTTTTAATGAATAATAGTACATTAAAAGTACTTTGAAATATTGTTTAAATAATGTTTAATATATGTATGTTCTATTTTATATTCATTATAAGTAAATATTTAACAACCACACATATGAACAATGTATTTTTATATCACATAATTAAATAATCGCAGACAGTAAATTTACAATTTTTAATCATGGATTGTTTTATAAAAATATTTTAAAGTTTTATTGGTGTTCTTAAAGAAAAATGTTAGTCTTATTAATACTTCACTATGCCGTACCAAGAAATGTTACAACACCCAGACTCATACCTCACTTTATCCTTTAATTTGCGATTCTTAAATTACAGATAATATTTAAATAAATCTGCAATCGAATTACATCGCCAGAGGACTAAAAATATGAAGTCCCTGCGATGCAGTCAATAATACTTCGTACAATAAATATAAAAATTGAAAAATTGATTTTATTCATGAGTTCACCAAAGCGGCAAAGATGAACAACCTCTCCCGCGAAGAGTGCAGTACTTCGCGCTCCTCTGTTGAATTCCGGTCAAATTAAGGTCCGATAAGCGAGTCTTCGCGGTTCTTGGGGCCGTCCCAATACTCCAGATATCAAGCACCGCACCAAAGGTGCAATTAAGAATTATCAATTAATGTCAAAAGCCTAATTTATTGCGCAAGGCGAAGACCTTCCTCCGATAAAAAAAAAATTTTCGCATTTCAAACGGCTCGTGAAATTTTAATGCGTTTCAATCGGAACATTAAAAATGTCATCTCGCGGCGGCGAATCAGGACACGCATGAGACAAGAAAGACTGTGCGCAATTTCGCGAGTTACATCCACAGGTGAGTCGCTAACCAGTTTGGAAAAAACGACCACCTGACGAACGGTGGTGAGATGAATTTCCATTGCTCAAAAGGGGCTTGTTGCGAGTGCACCGCCTTAATTCCCGCGACCTGCACTGGCCGCGGCTCCGAACTGACATAAGTGCATGCGGCCGCCACATGAATTATTCAATTTTTGTGACTTTTTTACGCGTTTAATTAAAATTATTAACTTGGCGATAAAATGAACGACTCGCTGTGCTCTGCATTATTTATAAATTTAATTACAGGGCCAAGGGAGTTCTCAGAATGGACCTGTTGATCACGTGATGGCCGGTGTTCAGGTGAACTGGGTTCAGTCAATGAGGTGTTAAAAGTGCTGGACCTGCCACACTCACATCAATATTCTTTCATTTTGTATTCCTTTACTGGCTTTAGAAAAGTAATTAATGGCTTGCTTACTGGCGATTAGCGTCGAATATCAAAATTTCACTCAGAATTCAGAAAGGTGTAATAAACTTAAGTCTTACCCCTTACCTTCTTAATTAATTTTTATTTTATCCAATTTAGTTTCTCAACGGACGTTACTCTCACTTTGATTTCATTCCTGTTAATGTTTAGCAACAAAATAGGTTTGTACCCTAAACGTTTTCGTTTTAATCCAGATAGTGCGACAAAGCATTCTGAAATGGAAGATGCTTTATGTATTATATATAAACGCATAAGAAAAACATGAATATTATAAACAATATAAACAGAATTTTGTTTATTTTCTACTTCTTTATTTTGCTTAGTTCATAACGAGACGAGTTACTTGTGGTTAAAGATATAAAAGGTAATGAGCATCTTTCGTCATGCCAATAAAACACTACTTATAATTAAGAGCTATTACCGCGGTATTATTATTTCATAATTAGCAGCAAATTGATAGTTAATGCCTAATTAACGAACCAAACTCAAAACTTGATGCATATTAAGAAAAACAAGCCTACTAATTTGATTCGTATTTTTCAACTACCACGAAATTCACCATCCCCCTTAAAAGTACTCCAAAACCAGCACGTGGAATAAACAGCTCCAGTAAATCGTGCATGAAATCTCAAAAATTATGATGCAGCATTGGGTACTTGTAATTATCCCTCAATCAAAGTAGATTTACGACTTTTTTCATGCAGCTTAAGTATGTTTACCCAGAGTGCGCTGCGCTGCCATAAAGGTGCATACACCATACATATGGTATACCATGAGGCCGAACCCATGATTGGAAGTACGAACTTAACTTCTGGAGTTCGCATTGACTTTTTCATCGTTTGATTGTACACCACCACCCGACAAAAGATCGAGAAATCTTTGTAAAATGTTCATGGCGATATCTTAATGAACTTATCTAGTGGCCTTAAAGATACATATTTCATTGGCTAGCAGAGGCGCAAAAACCACGAAACAATGAACAAGTGAACATGTTTAATCGAGGCTGAGTTCGTTTTTACGGTGTTCGCTCTACGGAAGGTTCACCGACAATTGGTACGAAACAAAAACGCATTAAAAAACTTGCAATTACCTGATATCTATAACGTACTTTAACGAAAAATTCAATAATTAATAATTAAGATTTTTTATTTCTCATTTTCTTGGTAGTATCTAACGCATTTAAGTAATGTAGTATTGTTCAAAACTAGTTTGCCTGCATCTATTGCTGACCAGACTACCAATATTATCTGATTTAAATATATTTATAAGTCCCTACGCTTATCCTATTGACACAAAGTTTGATCCAGGCTTGCACAAATGCAATTTAGTTAGAAGTTGTGACTAATATACTATCAAAATTTGAAATGAAGTAACAGAACTTGGGTATATTATATACCATAATATTTGTACCGAAGAGATTTCGATATATGTTACTCAGTATAGATACAATACAAAGATAACATGGTATCGATTAATAACTATGAATTTTAGTAAAAGTAGAAGAAACTAGAAATTAAGGTTTTGCCAGAGGTCGAAATACCTAGAATATTTGTTAAATCTCTCTAACTGTAGTACAATGATTTTACCTACGCTTTTTCTTAACGAATTCTTCAAGACAAATGAAATTTTTTAATCAAGCTCCCTACAGGTAGCGCATAATTACATACCTCCACATCTGCTGCAAATGGGTCCGAATTGACCTTTTTTGCTCATCTCAGTAATTGACAGAGTGGTTCTTAGCACTCCATTAACCCACTGACGAGTGTTGGCGATCCGTTCAAGAATTTTTTCCGTGAAAGATGAAAAAATCGGAGCACACAATTCAATCGCATGTGCCTTATGGCTATCTGAGAGTGTCAAAATCCATTAACCACCGAAAGATAAGTTCCCAAGGCGCCCACACCTCCGCGAAGGAGGCCGGCCTGGCGCGGATAAGACGGTCGGCGGGAATGGGCGCTCGAGATGAAACGGAGGCCGCCTATTCCCGTGTTCCTGTCATAATAAACGTTTTATAGTTGGACAGCTTTTTAAGCCTGAGGGAGTTACGACATCGCCTCCAATTAATGTAACACGACACCTTGCCAATAGTTGGGTCAGGCCCTGGACATTGTCCGTCCACTCCTATACCCGAGCGCTGTTCTCGTTCTTGGTGAGCTAAGCCTTCGATTTTCTTTCCGATCTTCTTTATGTGGGCCAAAATTGCTGGCCTCGAATGTCCGACAAAATGAAGACATTCTCTGTTATAGTTTTCTATTATTTGGTATTTTATGCGGTGACGAAAGGTAGGTATATAATTCTGGAAATTTATGGCAGCAGTTTTGTCCAAGCGTTTTTGAAATGAAGGGCTGAGATTGGTTATTGCTTGTCTGCACCAACGTTGAAAATATCTAACTCATAGAAGATTTGAACCTATAGTCAAACAATATGAAATGTAACTTTTACACTTTCTTAAAACATTGTTGTATTTTTGAGGTACATATTTTTTTCAGTAGAAGTTCAATGCAAATCCGACTAAAGCTATGTAAGTGGTTGATAGAAAAGATAAGATTAGATCTGCATAAATAATAAGCTAATATATATGTACATACAATACTTTCACAATTTTTTACTCCTTAAATGTATTCCCGTTTTCAATTATTTGGTTTTGAAAACAACTAATTCATAAGTTTATTTTTTTTAAGCTCAAACTAATTTGATAAAGAATTAAATTCAAAATAAAATTAAGTTTATAAGGTTTTGATCTTTGTGGCAATTGTTAGCATACATACCTACAAATGGCTTAATTCATTCAAATTTGCTTAAACTATAGTAAATAAAAAAAGTTTTAAAGTTCCTAAAATGTTCAAAATTGAAGTCATATAAAAGTATATTGGAATTATTCTTTTTAGCTTTTAGAGTTAACGCATTGTTTCAGTTTCATCAGAGATATTGTAGACTTCAGATATAAGATTTTACAATTATGTCCAATTTAGCAATCTGAAAATTTATGAAAAGATTTCGCGACCATTTAATAAATTTATCAATTAAGCCCACACATCGGTATACTGTAGAAATTTTGAAAGCCCATAAAGAATGAAACTTCGATTGGTATCTCGAAGAGTCAGCCGCAGCCAGAGGCGACGGCCAAAGGCACAAAAGCCTCTATATCGCGCAAAAGTAGAACAAACTCCTGTTATACATCATCGCGGAGGTCAGATCAAAAATGTACATCGTTACGAAAGCGATCTTCCAGCGCTGCTTGTCTGGATCAGTTGTTTGCGATTATTAAAATAAATTTTCCTGCAATCTGTGAGCTGTGTTGCCTATCATGTCCAATGGTGCCTGGTGCCTGGTGCCTGGTGCCTGTACAGCGCGCCTTATTAATTGCGATCTGAAGCCAGTTCTGTTGTTCACGACGTAATTCACTTTGGGTTAATTATATAATAAGAGGTACCTACTTCTTGTTGCCCATGCCATCGTCCTGCTTTAGTCTTAGATTCGTACGGGCAGATAGTTTGGCCTGTGCTGCACCGTGCTGTGTTGCGCTGGGCCGTGCTGATGAATATAACCCTCCTCGGTTCTATTTCTACTCGATCTATCCGGCGTTGGTGTCTATTGGGACCCCGGCTTTATGCTATATGATGTAGAACATAATCTTAGCGAACAATATTTCTTGGCCGAGTAATATCTACTTTGCTGGCGATAAAATTTGTTACAGTCGTGAGAACTAGATGAAAGATTACCCGCGAGAGAGGTTAAGATAATTCTATGAAAGGGTTTTTGTGCAGAGATGATGTTTCGCTCCAGCTGGTGATTTTCTTGAAGGCTTCCAATTCGAAGGATGAATTTCACCTTGATTTAAGGTATTACGAAAGATCTGACTGCTTAAGTCGAAGTTTGTGTACCATTAACTCGGGGTCATGTCGAAGACAAGTTAATTTTGGCTCTGATTTGCTAATGGTGTGAAGAAAGTTCGAAATGATGAAATATATCATCCAGCATACTGTCTAGATCCTATAGTGATCAAGGTGAGAAAAACAACCAAGATACCATAGTCTACACTCAGAGATTTTAGGTCCCTTTTATTCCATTATCGGTCGCTTCAAATTCAAGGTATACGCGGACATGTAAAGCTAATTTCATGGGTCATAGGTGCCCAATCAGAAATTAATGCGAACTCTTGGCCTTTACTTCTTCTACAAATCCGCTTAACCCAAGAAGCCGCTTATCGCCCATCACGAGTCGCGGACCACCGGAGACGCTTAAATTGAACCTGTATCGAGTTAATTAACCGGGTTCTGGCTTATACAAGATTGTCCCCAATGCAACACGTTGTGTTGGGAAAATCAGTCTCCGCGAAATAGAAAATGACAAATTAGTGCAGTACGTGAATTGGGAAGCAAAACACTTCATTCCATTCCCGAAGGTCTCCCTTAAATGTGCGCATATTATCCCCGATTGCCCGCTCTAGACCGGACTTGGATCTTCTACAGTAGATGCGGATAGATAAATCGATCTACTTGAAGCGACATTATCAAAGATCATGAAATTTGCATATCCGGCTGGTTGCAGTTCACTCGCCGTGGTATGTCAAGCCTTGCGGTACGCACAGATTGAGGAATGTCACGGTGGATACATGCGGGGCTTGATTAGTGGATGAGATTGGTGACATCTAACAAATAAGTTTACATGTCTCGGCTGACACATGACGGATGATTTGCATGCCCAGTCGCCAGTCACGACCCCAAGCCGAGGCATACCTTCGTGCTCAATGTTGCGTTGATCATGCCAAACTTTGGCAGATACAATTTGTTATGAATATAATTGGAATGCCCATGAACCCTTGGGGCGTATGATACCCACCACATGATCACAGTGAGGAGAAAGTCTTGTCGAAGAAATTACCTTTTTTGCGTAACATTTTTACCTGATTCTGCATTTGACACTTAAATTATATACTTTTGTATAATGATGTGAATTTAATGTAATGAACGATCCGTGTAAGCATGCTGAGAGCTTTACTTCGTGTCTTCTATAACAAGCTTAAATAAAAGTGAAACTACTCAAAAATGTTTACTTTCGCTACCAAAGTTATGAGGTACCATAAACTCGTTGAATTGAGAGTTTCAGAAAAAAGTCAAACCATTCCTACGATGTTAAATTATTATGATCAAATTCGTAACTGAAACTTTAATTTTCATTTTTTGAAGCCCCGCTCATAAAATTCCTTACAATTTTTTCAAAATATTAATAAAAACCGTTTCGCAGGATAAACATTTTATTATATGTGTATGCATGTACATAAAAATGTAAAGGTAGCGTTGTTTAAATTTTCAGTTAATAATGTTTGACAAACTTTTAAAATTTAGTGTTTCTTCAAAAGCTCTTTTAACAAGGATAAAAATGTTTACTGTCATAATGTCTAGTAATAACTCTTATATTGAAAAAAACTAATTTAGCACTATGTGAACTGATTTTAAAAAGGTTCTGTGGTGAAATTAAATTAAAATAAAATTAAAATTACGAATTGATTGCTCCTACAGTTTTCTGAAAAACAAAATTCTAAAATTGTACGTTGACTACTCTGGCTCACCTTTTATTTTTATTTTTATAAGTCAGCTGAAATAACTATCTTTTAAGGCAAAATATATTCCATCCGCCCGTTCTGGCCACTTTTATGTCTAGTAAATCTGAATAGCTCTAGCAAGCAAAGAAAACATAATTCGTGAAGGAATGATCCTTAAAAGGACTGTCGACACCACTGTTTTACACCTCAGTGCTCCAGGCGTGCTCCTTTCAGCGGCCGTGATATATGGACGGATTGTCCAGGACGTACAAAAGGCAAATGCCGTCTGGAGCGTTTTCTCGGTAATGCCTCGCGATGTATATCACATATTGATCCCTATAGTGAGTGCCTAGACCGTTTAACATTTCCAGACTCATCCCGACCGGGGGAATTTGCTATCCCTGTTATAAATCAGTAATAAAGTCAACAGGCCATGAAAGCGCAACATTACAAGAGGAACAGCGCTATCTGGCCGGAATCAGTTTCTATTATTCATGCCCAGTGTACTAACCGAGTGTAGTTAGCCGCCGCTAAAGTGCATGTAAATGTCATATCGATATGAATTTATAACGAGAGGAAGGAGGCACAGGACGGCGCAACTACTTTTCCCAGCGGCGCGGACTGCCACGTACTCCCGGTGTACGTAGGCACGTACGGAGGAGTGGTGATGCTGCCGCGGCTGGACCACTTCGGGAAAGATGCGAGCCGCCCGTGCACCGCCTCGCGATGCAGTTCCCGTCTCAGGACCTGGAGCACCGCGACGGGAGTCGGGAAGCTGTTTTGAGGCTTAGTTAGGGCCTCTCCGGAGCTAACTACACCCAAGTACGATGTCCGACATGAAAAGGTACACAAAGGTAGATGCAAGTAAATATAATTCAATTGTGTAATGCACCTAAGTGCAGCGGACGCGGACGCGGACGCACGGTGCTGCGTTTGAGTGCCCGCGCAAGTGCTCCTCGCATGCCCGAGGATTTTTGCGTAGGATGGCCAAAGTACACATGTTCCAGGGGTTTCGGGATGATGCCTTTATTGCCACGATGATAGTCAGAGGTTTATGTGACAAAATGATTAGATCTGCACTTAGTCGCTTAATCGATATGTTGGGAATGTGTCAAAACAAATTCCAGGCGACCCGCTCAAGAAATATGGCTCCGCGACGTGTTGAGGCGTTAAAGTAACTAACGACGGCAAGCAATAAGCATTTATCTCGGATTTTGTTGAATATCAGTTAGTTAAGCAATATGACGGAAATTATTTATGTTTGTCTACATTAATGTTGATCATTAGAACGCGTTTGAGGAAACAACAAACGAAACTGCGTGAATAACTACATTTTGCAATATGTGAAATAAATATTTACTGACAAATCTGAGTTATTACTTTAGCAGGTATTATAAAATTAAGTATGTAATATCTTCACTGTGAAATTTTGCAAATTTTTATTCAAACGTTTTTCATTTCGCAGTAGATATTACCAATTTGTGAAAACTGAAAACATTGGAAATGGTAGCTGCTACGACTTGGCTTAAATTAAGCTTAAGATTACTTTACAAATTTAAAACGTTATAGAGACGATTATTTGAAATCACTTACAAATATGTATGTCTAAGTTCCACAAAAAAATGTCACTTTTTAAAGTAAAAATGGTTTGCGTATTTATCGGAACTCGTCCGAATCTAATAGAAATTAAAACAAAATTTAAGGCCGTTTGCGTGGCATTGTTAATTATATTTAAAATTGCAGTTAAACGTATTTAGGCACTTAAATACAATGATCGTCTTGCCCTTTAAATAAATAATAAATTAAATTTAAAGCAGACATTCGGATCATATCATGAATAATTTATTTTTAAAATGTTGTATTAATTGCAAGGAAACCGTGTAAATAAACCCTTCTAAGGAGTAAAGCCACGCCAAGGTAAGACATACGAAAATTGGAATTTGAGGTTATTTTAATCAATATAATTATATAAGTTAAAAGAAGAACCAAACAGAAGAAGTTTCCTTGTTTTGGTAGTTAATAAAGTTAATCAAAACTGATATTAATAAGGTACATTTGACATACTTCCAAATTCTACATAGTCATTGGAGCTTAACTTAAATTTAGAGCATTTGTAAGAGATCGCAAAATATTCACGATTTTCCGGCATTGGTGATGTAATAACGAAGCGAATCATGAGCCTCACAAATACTTCCCATTTAATCATTCCCCGAAGAATTCTTTGTAGACTACATTTGCCGACACGGCAGCAATCGGCTGTTAGAAACGGCGCTCCTGTCAAATGTTGCGCTAAACCTCATCATGATCACGATGATGAATACCTGAACAAGTCCCGGGATGAGAAGAACAAATTTGCAGGCAATTTACCATTGTCACCACATTTGCGTCAATTTGAGCTAAGGGTCTCTACTACGATGCCACGGAGTCATGCCCAAGTTGAGCGTGCATTACAAGTGAGAACAGCTGAAGCATAAATCTTTAGAAGGTGCAGTAATAACGCCGGAGCACTTCAAAGAAAAGGAGTTTGCGCCACTAACTGCGATGAGTGCATTAGAACTTTAACCGATTTGCCTGGGCTGGGTGATTTTGAACTAAAGACTTTTTCAAGGATATTCATCAATGACGATTTAGTATAAATAGGATATTTACCTAATTCATTGTTGGGATCTTTGAAGAAGAAAATTCTAAACTTCACGAATTCTCCCCATTAACAAATTTAATACGTACTTGGAAGATACTCTCTATACTTACGATCTCAAACGATCTTTAAAAATTAAAGCGAAAATCAACATGTGTTGTGAAATAAAATCATATCGATTCTAGTTTTATTTCCTCTTAACTAATATCGTGCTCTTATATGTGACTAGACTTTAAAAACCTTTATTCGTCATTATTATGCAGCGAAAAGGAAGTTGTAATATAAAAAAGAACGTAATTGTTTTATTCTTATCAAACACACAATATGTTACGTCTCATACCTACATACATATATGTATTATTATCTATTTGTAGAAAAGTAGAACTAGGAACTATCTCAGTAGGAAAAAAACCAAATATAAAGCCAAAACAGTTTAAAAAACATAAGTAAAAGTTGGAAAACAATTTAAAAACATTCTTTTAATTTGATCACCAATCAGCGGAAATTTAATGAGCAAATTGCCTCCGGAGTGACAGAGGCTTGAGGTGGTAACAAGTCCGCGGATTAATTGCGATTCGCTATCGCGGAGGTCTGCCCCTAATGAATATTCATGAACGAGAAATAGTAATATCGCTCCCATAGGCGAAATCCACCGGAGCCGAAGCCACCGTCGAAATGGGTCCACATGTTTCGTTGTTCCTGCAGCATACACGTGTATTCACTCTGTGCCGCGTGTTAGATTTATCAGTTGTCGGAGTTATGCTCAGATTTTACGATTCGAATGGGACATGAGTTGTATTAGACCTTTCCAAGTTGGGGATCATGTCCACCGATCTAAGGTGTTGCGGCGATATTGCCAAAGGTGATCCGTTCAATGATCGCGTGTAATAAACTCCGAGTACTTTATTCGTTACGATGGGAATAAATCAAAGTTATGGGGTTGCGGAAAGGAAACTTGTTAACTACTGATGAGTTGACTACAGCCCAAACATCGTAAAAATCTTTAGAAAATTAAATTATTTCCATTAGAACTAATAACACAATACCTACAAATTTTATTTAGGTTCCTGTTGAGACCTTTACGTGCCAACAAACTTTGTAAGTGAAGGGCTCTTTACATCTTACGAACGTATATGTATATGTATCTATAAATATATGCAAAAAACCTAGTAGAAGTCTTTACATGATAAGTTCGACAATAATTTATATTATAAGACCGACGCTCATATTGGTACATTTGCACAGAATAAATGGTGAATATAACTAGCTTTATTTAACGCGGTATTTAAAAATAAAACAAAAATACTACAAAAGACTAAATGTACCTATTGATTTTGATGATAAATATTTCGAAAACTTATACGCAAAACTTAAAAGTGTAATGTTAATAAAAAAGAACCACTTATAAAAACAAATCAATAACAAAGTTACAAAATTAGTATCTTAGAAATATTCGAATTATTACTGATTTCCAATTTCCGTAGGCATTACTAACAAAAATTCTGAATAAAGCATCTGAAAAGAAAAATTTTAAATGATGTGTAATATGATTTCAAATTTGAAAGTCTATTAAATTCAAAATTATGTTGCACCGTAGTTTTCCATACGAAGCCAGGTAGATACCTGTAAACTCAACTACCACTCAAAATACCATTGTGTAATGAGGACTTGAATGGTTTGTTCGTCACGAAGGAAATAAATCAAAGTTATAAGGCTGAAGAGAGTACGTGTTAATTGCTTCATTAAGACAGAGTGACGAGTTGGCTAGATCCCTCTGGATAATTAGTTATAATCCCAAAGATCCCCGTAGAATATTCTGAAAATTTGCCCACAATTAGAATCCCAGCTATGCACAGCTATAAAGCGAGTTGTGCAGCACTAAAACTATGTAAAGCATCTATGCGTAATAATAAAACGATGGAAGTCCCTCTGTCCATAAAAAGGGCAAATGGGCGATTATAACTTAATTTATCGCTAATGCCCTTCGCTCAGGTCGCTGTAATTAAAGGCCCCTAATGGGCGCCCGAGCATGCGAATGTTGGTAAACTTATAAAACGTTTGGCTAAAAGACTTCTTTTGTTGCAATTCACTTCGGTAAACGTTTTTCCTCCCATTTCTTCCCGGGCCTGATCGTATGCAGCCGGCAAGATAAATTATTCCATGGGATTATGATTTGCAGTCATATTTCATCCGCGAGGCAACCATAAGCAGCAGACGCACGGGCTGGCTGCTGGAGCCACTCGTTTTGCGCTGCCTGGACCACGGCGCGGTATGCTGCCTTGATGTAAGATGATTTTACTGCTGATTACTTTCTTCGTTTTATAAATGGCCGGCTCCGGTTCTATCCACTGCCGAGGATCCTTAAGTTAATTTCGGTTTACGTCGCGATATATGCTGCAGACTGTCTCGGTGCAATTTTTTTGATTCGCGCATGGGTTCAGGTAGCACCTACTAAAGTGATTTATTCATTCTTTGATTTGCTTGAGCCCTGGTTGACTGATCTCTTCCTGGATGAATTATTTTGGCGCCATCATGACCTGCTTCTTTACAATATCGCACTATTATGATCATAACGAGTTTGAGTATCTAATCTGTCTCTTTCAATTATTTTCTGTATTGTATCGTCATACTTATTAGATACTGTTGAGAGTAACATTTTAATATTGCAACAGTAGCATTAGTAATAGTAGCATTAACTAACCAGTTTAAGATGTCGCCTATACCATTTCCATGAATACATCTTTTTATCTTTGAACCCAACTGTTTATAACAGATTTCAAAAAATGTCATCACCACCACTACTGCCAAAAGGTAAACTGGAAAATATAAGAATAAGAGCTAATAGTTTAAAATTTAAACTTATTTCAGAAGCAATTTAGTCACAACTTTGGTTGTAATTCGAAGGAAACTATGAACTTTTTCAGTTTATTCTAAAAGATAAGTTTGATTTAAACATTAAACTATTACAGTATAAAACATTTTTTAAGAACAACTACACAGCAAAGTGCTGTTTGCAGATTTTGTGTTCTCTAAGTGCCGTTTTTACGCACGGGACAACTGGGTCTAGGCCAGTGGCGGCTCGTCAGAGGAGGCAGGGGAGGCAGTGCCTCCTCTATCAATTTTTAAATGTTCTTAAGTACTTAAATTGTAAATTAAAGAAAAAACGTTAACACAATTTTTTAAAGAACTATTGTTGTAAGTAAAGTTGTTGAAATATCAAAGAAATTCCTTGTATCCTATGGCAACATTTGTAATTTTCGCCTTGCCCTGTGCCATGAAAGTTTCGCATGAAATCAATATGAGATTATCCTCTAGAACACACTCCATGCGAAAAAAAGAGCTTGAGCTGTGCAGTCGGAACTACTAAGCCAAATCCAACAGAAAGTTCCCTTTGCGCAAGCTCTTTTCTCCGCGACAAATCAGCTTTGCTTTCTGTGTGTGCGTGCCAGAGGAGGCAGTGCGCCGATTGCCTCAAGGAGGTTTTAAGCACAAGTCATGGAGATGCAATAAGTTGTGGTTGTGTGTGTCTATCTGAGCAGAATATACTACAGGGCCTGAGACTTCTGCGTGTGCGTGCCCGGAGGCTAGCCTCATCAGAGCAAAAGTTTTGAGATTGAGCTTTGGTCGTTTAAAAGCGAATTTGCATAAACTTACGTGTTAAGCTTGATGAGTATGAAGTGCATTTTTCGCATTCATGGAAAGTTCTCAAATTTTCTGTTTCAAAATTTTTAGTAGTATCTATATAATGACATTAGTTGAAAAAATAACGAATTTCGACTCTGTTAAACTTAAAAGTGAATTAATTGTGTTTTATAGTAAAGAAACTTTGTAGAATGATAGGCATACAGTGTCATCTTTATTAAATAATTTAATCGAGAATAATATTATTGACGTTATGCCGGAGTTAACAAAATTATTTGAACTAATATGAACAATCCCTGCTACATCAGTTAGTACAGAAAGGAGATTTCTTGCTTTGGAAAGAATTAAAGATTATAGAACAAATACAATGGATCAAAATCGGCTATCGGATTTGGCTCTTTTGAGCATAGAAAAAACGTTGGTAAAGGAACTGGAAAAAGACCCGCTTTGGTATTACAATATTATAAATAATTTTGCGACCATTAAGAAATGTAGAGTAGATTTTATTTATAAATAGCTATAAATATATCTATGTATGTATAGAATATATGCAATACCGCATAAAATTTGAATTCTTATTAGCTTTTGCTTTTTTTTTAAATATATATGTTTATATAATGTAGTGTAGAGGCGATAATGGTAGCAAAGGTGATTGTCACTATTTTTGGCCAGCGTGGGGCCACAAATTAGATTATGGAATTTTCTGCCTCCTCTGTTTAGAATACCACGAGCCGCCACTGGTCTAGGCCCAGGGCAGAGCCCCAACTTTCAGAGGAGCCCCATTTTGATCGAGGATTATTATATCTATAGTCGAGAAGTACTATATGAATTTATAATAAATGAACAGGTATTGAATTGAATTTTGAACTGTTATCAGTTGTTGGTACTTTTTATTAAATGTTGATAAAAATTTAAAGTATTTCAAAAGCATGCCTGCAAGTTTAAATCGCTATGAAGTCTAAACAAATCGAACCTTATTTCGTAAGGCTACCTACTTTCTGAACAAGTTTGCGAATAAAGTCTATAGATTAATAATACCTGAATACAACTCTATGATAGTATAGTAGTAGTATAGCACACTATGACATAGAGGATATAAGGAATATTAATTAGTGATGGCCTTAAATTATATTATTATACTATATACTGTATTTCAAGAATTAAGTCTGGATTATCCGTTGCCACATGTTTGGCCTGATAGGCTGATAGGGTAAAAGAAGCCTATGCGAAGCCATGAGGACCTTTTGCCGTTTTTGGTGTGAACGCTTCCCACCGCGCAAGTCGCCGACTTATCGCGCTGGTTGAGGGTCCAGGTGAGAAAAACTTGTTACACAATGGCGGCATCACCCATTGTGGGCTCGGAGCCACCTCTTGTCGCAGAATGCAAATGACCCAGCGGGTAATAATTGCCAATGTCAAGTAATTAGCCGGTAAGGCTCGCCTAGGGACGGCGGCAGTCCACAGGTTAATTAAACCAGTTGGTGACTGCCGGAGACAATTTTACAACATGCAGCCCCATTCACAGCTCCCAGGGGCCCCAAAGAAATGTGGAGCCGCCGCCGCCGCCGCGCCGTGATGCGCGAACGGACGTTAGACCGGGCAAAGATTCAAGATGTCTTTTGGTCGGTTCGGCGACTTTTTCCACCTTTTTACTTTTAATTACCTTAGAGGGATTTCCGTCTTGTTTTTACCTTTCACAACTTTTTCGTCTCACGGCATTCAGCGAGTGTCGGGACGCCGCCGGCCGCCGCGGATGCATCGCACAGAGACTCCTGTTGCCAGTTCCATTGAAGCGGGGAACTTGATTCATGAGAACCTGTTGTACGCGGAGCCCCAGATTCTTGGGAGTTCTTCCAAGAACCTGCGTACGTTTTTAATGGGCACATTAATTGGTGGTTTAATCCAATCAATCAGGCTGCCCTGTGCGGAGATCGCTGTGACGACAGGCGGGATGCACCTGTCCGCCCGGCATCGCCGCACCTCATGCTCATCGCAAGCCCCAGCCACTGTATGAGCGCCGCTTGTATAAATTGCCACCTCCGGGGCCGCGGGAACTTAATTATTACAAATTTCGCATTTGTATCAACAAATTCCACTGAGCAGAGATCGAATAAATTTTATATTTCCACCCACAACTCCTCCTCCCGCTCACCTGTGCGCCCCAGCAGCGCCTTCGAACGTGATGTCAATGCAAATTTATCCGCGCCACCAATCAGGCGTGGGTGTGGGAAATCGTGAGCCGCTTTAGACCGCCGCCGGCCGAGCCATTCATTGCCGTGATTGATTCATGGCTTTATAATATTCAATGGTCCATGCAGGTAACATCCGCAGGGCGATCGCGGCGCGGATCTGGTGCAGATCTCGCACTGAGATCTATCGGTGTAGAGGGGCCCGGTCCCGGGTCCCGGGTCCCTGGTCCCGGGTCCCCGGAGGTTCTAACAAGGAGCCATTTGCATGCGGCGAACGCGCCAAACCGCCGAATCACCGCAATAAATCATGCTGAATTGCGCCGGCCTACTTGAGGCGAAATTGATTTGTACGAGTGCATGTCTCGCATAAATATTAACGCGCTCAGGTATTGAGCATCACCTGGACCTGCGGGCGATTGCGGTAGCTGGCAGTTGCAGTTGCAGTCGCGGTTGCATTTCGCGCACACCGCCAGCCCACCTGCCCGGCGCCTGGCCCTGGACCAAACCGCCGAAGCATCCTAAGCGGTCCACTGCCCGAGGACAAATTCGTGAAGTGGCAGCGAGTAAAATTGAATTTACGGCGAGCAATTAAGTCGGCAAAATCAGGTAATAAGTTGTTAAGTGGTTTTCGCACTCGCCGGCCGATCAGTGCCCAGAGTGATTTTCGAAGGCGCCTCGCACCTCGGAAATTAAGACAAATAGTCGTGATGGCTTTATGACGCTCCTCCAATTAAGACTGATTTGCATGCCGCAGAATGAGTGGCCGGCGGGCAGCAGCATCCACTGGACCGTCTGGAACACCTTTCGCAGCTAATGCAAACGTCTTTCAAGACGCCTTTACTGGCGTGAATTTTTCCTAGACGCACAGGAATTTTGCGTTAGTTACGTAGGCTGTAAGACCCATTCAAAAATGACACATCCATCAACTAAAATGGGTTCAAACTACATTCATTAGTATAGTTCGTTGCTTTTTATTTTTAAATTGCAAAATATATTTAACTGTTAAATGCAAAAATTCTTATGAAAATTCGTTCACTATAATATTGTATTGAAATACATGTATTTATGTAGTTCATTATTTATGCCTATTACGCAAAAGTTATTTTTTTTATTTGCATACATATATTTATACATATGTATGTGTATGTTTAGCAATTGTAATTATTTTATAAACAGCTAATTTAATGATACAAAAGTTATTATCATCAGAAATAATAAATGTAAGCCGTATATTTAAAACTAATTTAATTTATGGAAAAAAAATCGTTCCTTACATTTACTCATTCTAAATTAAATTAAGGCACAAATTAGTTCTGAAATTATTTGCTAAAATTATTTAAGGATTTTATTTAACAAGGTAAAATTAATTCCTACCTCAGAAGAGTATGGAATGACTCAGCTTCTACCTTTTGCTTACCACAATTTCTCTTATGTTGGAAACTCGTGTATTTGTGTTAAAGGCTCAGTGTAAATAGAAATTTTGAGATGATGTAGTGAGGGCAAAACAATAATTTAGAAAGGATGGGCCCCATACTTCCGGAATGTGTTCTTTTTAGATAGCAGTATTGCCTTTGGATTTTCACCCATATTCCCACAAATCCACAGAAATTCAACTTGGCTGTTATTTTGTTCGGTTACACACCGACAGTACTAATACTTCGAAAATAAGGGTAGATCCTCTTTTCTTTTGCTTCAGTAAAATGGTCCCTCCCGTATAGGGTTTTACACGCTGTAGCCGTTTCTTACTTATTTTATACTCCAATATTCTTACCTTGTGAAATTTTACTTAACTTACTCCAGTCAAGGTCATGTCTAATTCGTCCAATGGAACGCAGTTATAACCGATCTAAAGATCTTTTCCAAATAGTTTAATTTAAAGCTTTCATAACTACAATAGAGCTGAGCATAGCTTTTGAAATTCTTCGTAGAATAGTAACGAACTCTTTTCGGAAACCACTTCAAAATCAAATTATCTTTTCATCAAACCGCCGCATGCGCCACCTAGCGTGAATTTCTTCGAAACCCACTTAATTGTCAATTCGACTCCAAATGCGCAGGGCCACACATTTGTGGTGCAGATCTGTCAGTCAGAGTGGTTTTCGTTTTCTTGCTGGAGCACGGAAAATTGTTAGTGATCTGACTCGAAAGATGGATAAAATATCGAAAGTGTGGATCGGACCCCTGCCGCCGGACTCGCCGTACGTGAAACCGTTTCGGTTCTATTTCATTCAGAACGGCACAGAAAAGAACTGGGATCTCCTTAAAGTGCACGACAGCGTATCGATCATAATTTTCAATAAAACGAGGAACAACCTCGTCTTCGTGAAGCAGTTTCGCCCAGGTAAGCGCTAAAATTGTTTATAGGCTTGGTGCACTTCGGGGCCATCCCCCAAGGGCGTGAGTTCTGTGACGGCATTAATTGTCAGAAATATTTTACCCAATCAGCTGTTTACCATGGAATTGTAAGCGCGGCTGGATGCGGCAATGAAGTAGACTTGGAGAAATTCCCGCCCTCTCTGGGGATCACCCTGGAGCTGTGCGCGGGGATTGTCGACAAGAAAAAGAGCTGGAAGGAAATTGCACAGGAAGAGGTCCTGGAGGAGTGCGGATACAACGTCCCTCTGGACCGCATTGAAGAGGTGCTGACCTACAGGTAAAACTTTGCACCTTCCATTCCTAGGCCTCTTCAAAGGCGTCTTCCCCTCGGCAGGTCCGGCGTGGGCTCCTCCGGGGCTCAGCAGACGATGTACTACTGCGAAGTTACTGACGACGACAAGGCCAACTCGGGGGGCGGCGTAGACGACGAACTGATCGAAGTCGTTGAATACACTTTAGACGAGGCTCGGGATATTTTCAAACAGGGCTCAACGAACAATAGTCCGCCTAGCTTCCTTTTCGGAGTTCAATGGTTTC
The DNA here is from genome assembly GCA_959613345.1 of Tolmerus cingulatus. Classification (NCBI taxonomy): domain Eukaryota; kingdom Metazoa; phylum Arthropoda; class Insecta; order Diptera; family Asilidae; genus Tolmerus; species Tolmerus cingulatus. The sequence goes on along the minus strand of OY390711.1, from coordinate 5,105,844 downwards.
TAGCCAACCGAGCACCCAAATAGATGTGTTATTCTGTGATTTTCAGCACGTTTGTGCGCAATAAATTTAGAGTAATTGTATATATGGCATTTCATTTTTCCTTAAAAGCTTTAATTTTTTATACTCTATATGTCCAGTGGTGTCTGAAAAATGTCACACTGAAAAAATTATCCATTATAGTAAAATTTAATACAAGTCACAATTTCTTCATCTTGAACCAAATCACAAAACTCTTAAAATTGTAAAAAATTACTATAAATTCGTTACCTTTTACTGCAATTAATTTTTTCATTCAAAGTAATTAAGATAAATCAATCGAAATATTTGGCAGTCTTTTGTGGATAATTTAATTGAAATCAAAGATAACTGAAATGAATTGTTTACAATTTGAAGAGTTTTTTTAATTCAATAGGAACTTTGCAAGCTCATTTCATAATTTTAAAGCATGGATGTTTATTAAGAAATTTCTGATCCAAAAAGTTTTTTTTAAACGCCTTTCGATTCGGTTCGGACGAATTTAATGATCAGGCCCATTAAGTAAAAACTGCAAATACATAAATAGATTGAATAACGAGGAATTAAAATAACAACCCAAAACATTTTGAGAACACAACAAATTTCATTATATTTCCATAATTAATTTTCACAAATACTGCAAATCGGCAAAAGTTTTGGAAATTTACAATTCTTTCATAGTTTGCTTAAAAAATATAATGGCTTTAATCGTCAAATGAAAATTTTCAACTACTACATATTCAATACTTAATATAATATACAAGCCGTGCTCCAGCTAGACTTTATCACAAATAAATTAAATCGCATCCTGTTAACAGGTAGACGGTTATGCACTTTATTAAAACCAAAAATGAGTAGTACTCTTCTTCTTCAATCAGATTCCATATGGACACCTACGCATCATAACAAAAAAAAATAAATAAATAAATAAATATAGCCAATAAGACTATTACAACGGCAAACTGGAAACAAACAATAACTATAATTTAAAATCAAAGATTGGGGCACCGGCAAGAAGGTGGTGTTTACAACTTTTCACTTATTTTATTGCTATTCGTTTTTGTTCAGCTGTTTTTTTTTATATCTTTATTTAATACGTATTATGACTGTGCCGTGTGTCTCTTTCTTTTATTTTTTTCGTTAAGGATCACCAAATTAATTTGTACTTGGCAAATCACGGATTTTAAGTTTTGGCTGCTCGGGCCAGGGCCATGTGATTGGCATCGAACTCTCGTAATTGAAGTTAAAAAGCTGATTCTCGAGCCATTTCCTCTTATCTGTTGGCTCAGGATATGTAGATGCCAAACCTACAAAGAATAAATCGTAGTGTTACTATGACTTTGCCGCATTTTGAAAGAAATGTTTGGATTAAAATTACCAACTGTTTTGCGATTTGGTTTGAATTTAACTCAGTTCTTTACCTTTATCGTACGCGTACGTTGTAATTTTCATTGCAATTTGCATGGAAACTTCACGAATCGTTCCGAGAGGTGGATAAAGTGAACCGCTTTGCAAATCCTCCTCGGACACTGATTCAGCGAGTACCTGGGCAGCAATTAAGAAGAACTCTTCTGGAATATGGTGGGTGAGCGTAGCAATGACACCAAGAGCAACACCGGGGAAAATATAGGCGTTATTTCCCTGGCCAGATTTGAAGGTTTTCCCATTAATTGTTACTGGCGGGAACGGAGAACCGGATGAGAAGATTACTCGTCCCTGCAGCATAACGTTTATTATTTATTTTGTGTTGTTAATGACTGCAAAATTTACTTACGTCTGTGCTCTGATATGCCTGCTCTGCAGTACATTCAGCTTTACTTGTAGGATTTGATAGAGCAAAAACAATGGGACGCTCATTAAAAGTTCCCATTGCTTTAAGAATTGCCGGTGAAAACAGTCCTGGGCAGGCTGAAGCTCCAATAAGTACCTATTTATAAATTTATATTAAACTTGTCCACATATCGTCTAAAATACAATTGTAAAATTTATTAACCCTTGAAATTGAATAATTAAAAAAATTTTCATTGCCTTTAAAAAAAAAATAAACAAAACCAATTATACTAATAGCCAATCATCAGCAATAGAAGTTATAACTAATTGAAATTAATTTGTATATTTGGTGCAATTAAAATTTTACACTTCATTACTGTAAAACAAATTGCATTGGAAAATGTAATTAATATAATTAATTAAATGCAAGTAAATTTAAGATTTCAAGTTTCAAAAATGGGTACTTCGGTGAGTATTAATTATACTTACAGAAGGCTTCACTTTATTAACAATGTCCTCCAGGTTCTGCATCGGTTCGACATCTTTAGCGTAAAATGATTTGTGACCTTCCAGGTTACCCTTCTTTCGAGTTTTAGTCAAAAGACCGTCAATGTCGGCCATCCAGATTTTACACCTGGCTTCCTATTAAAATAGAATAAAAGTGTGATTTATTTAACAAGAGTAAAACAAGCTTGAAGCAATGTACCTCTTCTGAAAGTCCTTCGGACATCATAGCCCTAACGCAAAGATCTGCAATCCCAATTGCAGCTTCCCCAGCACCGGCGAATAAGAACGTGTTGTCTGCGAACGCCTTGTTCGTGATCCTCTTTGAGGCATAGAGCCCACCTACCGCAACAGCAGCAGTTCCCTGAATATCGTCGTTAAAAGTGCAGTGCGTGTCTCTGTATTTGTCTAGGAGTCTAAATGCGTTGTGATTTCCGAAGTCTTCAAATTGGATTAAAGTGTTTTGCCCATAACGCCTGACCACAGCTTCCATGAATTCGTCTATCAAGCAGTCGTATGCTTCGCCAGTAACCCTCTTTTGTCGCAGTCCTATGTAAACAGGATCTTCTAGAAGGTCGTTGTTGTTCGTTCCAACGTCGATTAGAATCGGTAGACATTGATGAGGTTGAATACCAGCTAAAGCCGTGTAGAGCGCTAATTTTCCAACAGGAATCCCCATTCCATTTGCTCCTAAATCGCCCAGGCCCAGAATTCTTTCGCCGTCTGTTACGACAATCGCGCGAACATCTGGTTCTGGCCTAAAAAGTAAAAAATATATAACTTATTATGTTCTAAAGCGGACCTGTGATGAGTTACACACGTTTAATATGGTCAAAAACAAATATTGTAGGTAACTTTTGCCTTTACGCTATAATGCAAAGTGTGTAAAACTGATTAGTCATGGTGTTGTAAGATTATCGCTTGCATTGTTGTGCATTTATGGTAGACGTGGCAATTACTTTTATCGCTTTTCATTAATACATTATTATTTGAAACTAACCTATTTACTCAATTTATTACTAAAGCAATAATTGTTGTGTTGTTATGACGGCTCCCTGAGCTACAATAACTTGCAGATAAAAGCTTCGAATGAAAATATTTTATTATACTGGAAGATGACATATGTACATGTATTTGAGTTTTCAGAAATAAAAGTTTAATCAATAATATGTTTCCTAAATTTCCTTAAATTTAACATAACTATAAGGCCATTTACGCTAGCTTTCCTCTATGAGAAGTTACAGCTTTTGTTTTCGTAAATAATAGTTACAATTTTAAAGTAATTTAAAATATAAGCACTGTATTAGGAACCGCAGCAATTTGCTTAAACTTCTTTAGATTCGAGAAGTAATTAGAAATTTCCTAATTAGTACCTGTAGACTTGGTTCTTACAAAGCGAAGTCGATTTTCTAACTATGACGAAGAATGCTTTAGTTTTTTTTAAAATCTTAATAGATTATCTTATTACGTCACGAAAAAATTATTATGCTATTCAAACTGTCATATTTTCTTTTTGTTATATAACAATTTCTTTAATACATAGAAACAAATTTGTATAATGAAGAATTGAAAACTTCGTGGCATTTTTGCAGTATTACTTTATCTGTAAGCAAAAACTCGCATAAAATAGCGAAATATGTAAGTTGATATGAACTTCCCGCTCGAAAATGTAAAATACCATAAAACCTACTCCCACTAAATGAATGATTTTTTTCAGCAAATAAAGGAAAGCAAGAGCATTTCTATAAATTAAGTGGAGTTAATTGCGTGCAATTGATCTGCTCCAAGCAATTTCGCATACAAAATAATATAAAAATACTTACCAATTTCTCAGAACTTCATAAACATGGCCCAGATCGTTTATTGTAATGAAGAGACCACGCGGTCTTCTATAAATAAGACCGAATTTTTGGCATGCCAGGCCCACAGTGGGGGTGTAGACGATTGGCATCATCTCCTCGACGTTCTCTGAAACTAAACGGAAGAACAGCTTTTCATTACGATCCTGAAATGACACGACTGTTGCATATGGTGGGTTTTAAGTATTATGGGATGTTACCTGAAGATCGACCAGATAAAGGTACCTATTGAGATCTTCCTGGTAGCGACCAAGTGAAATTTTGCAAAGTGCTACCTGTTCCGCTTGTGTCTTAAATCTAGCTGGCTGAAGCCCATGAATACCGAGCACTTGCCGCTCTTCCAAAGTAAATGCCAAACCCTGAGATGTTTCACAATAAGTAACGTGGATTTCTCAGTAACCTTAATTACAAACCTTATTTAGCCTGGCGTCCCGCAGGTGATCGATGCCCTGAATCATGTTAGGGCAAACAATATCACCCGTAGCCTCATGATACCACCTAGAATTTGTAGCTGCAGGTGATACTCGTTCCAAGAGGCACGCGCATACTTTCGCTAAATTATTATTTAATCTGCAACAAAGAAAAAACCATGAATTTAATGTGACAGATATATTGGTCAAATGATAATCTGTAACAACATAAATAACACTATCAACGAACCCTGGCCCGCTCATTCAATTTGCTTATGGCTCACTCAATTAATTGATAACGAGCCCCTTTCACTTAATTGAGATCACTCGGACATTGGCAGCACCAGTTCAATTAATTGAGATCACACGGGTTAATCGGAAGTGCTCCATGTGATATCAAAATAACAATGACCTTAAATCGGAGACATGTTGCGCAACAACATTTGCTCCTCCAGCCAGAACAATCCGCAGAGCTATCTTAAGAAATTCAGCGAACATTGTTTATGTAAACATTAAGCGGTCGCAAATTGTCGAGCAATGGAAGAATGGAGGTTTTCCCCGCTTTGATCGTCACTGTTTTATTTTCGGTTAAGTAATTAAATTATCAGAATTAAATATGAACTTTTCTTACTTGTGTCATTACGGATTTTAAAACCGTTGATATATGTACATACATAAATTTTAAAAACATAAAGGCTACTCTTACGCACAACGGTCTTTCGAGTTTTTCCCTAAATGTAATGTGGTAATTTTCTTTTTTAAAAGTCATATGTTTAGTAGTTATTTGCGTCACAGAAAATGCTACCATCTTGCGAAGCTTAAAATAAAATCATTTTTTGTTGAATTAGCATGGTACATAGAGTTGATATTTTATTCCTACATCTTAATAACATTATAAATATTAAGATATGCTTAGTAACAACGTAATTTAGCTTCAGTCGTATCTTTTGATAAAGTAATTCTTAAGGAGTGGCGAAACTTTGGCAATTAAAAGTCGAATATGGCAAAAATAAAAATGGTTCAATTGCAAATTGTGACGACATTAAAATACATTAAAAAGAATTAAAGCTTTTTATTCTTGGCTCTAATAGTATTTTTGGTACTCGATAGTAGAATTAATATTAAAATTAATAAAAATATTTAATGAATATCTTCAAACGAAAACATCACAGAACCCCATGTAATTTTTACAATTTTTGTTGAACAGAAAAACTTCTGCAATTTTGGTTGAATCAAGAAAAGGAAAAGTTTTAATTTGAAATTTATGAATAACGCGAATGAATAATAAAATTTCTGAAAATTAGCCGCAAATTGATATACGTAGCTTACAAATCCAATTTTAACAAAGAACGAATAAGATTTATAAAGAACTCCGAAAACGAGTATAAGTTAAAATTTCTTGAAGCTATCATTGCAAATATTTTCCCATCGAAACAATTTTTCATACTTGGAAAAAGAAAAAAAACCCAATGACGAAGAAAATAATCTGGATGATCGTACGAATTCATTTAGAAAAAATAAACTTTTCCAATAATTTAGTAAGTATTTGATAAATTGGCTTTTATTACGATAAACGAATTTATAAATATAATTCTTTGTAATTGTACAGCAAAGAAAGCTTTAAGATAAATGTCTTCAACTGGCATCTCATTAAAAGAACTCATTTTAAGATAGTCCACTAAAATTGCCGATTTGGATATGATACCCAGGGAGCAGATGTGGGTGGAGAAAAAAATTTAAAAATAAATTGCACAGAAAAATGCACACTAAGTGAGCGACTTGACCCGTCGCAAATGTTTTCGCATAAAATCATATTGACCTCATTCTGGAGGATTTTGTCCGGTGGCGTGAAGTAGTTTTCTGAATGACTTTAATTTATGGAATCACAAGGGTTCATTAAAGTGACACGATAACACCTACTTCCTTGCCTTTTGGCCAAACCTCCAAAGGTCAACATCCGAAAATCGATAGAAGTGTGCCTGAGCAGTGAATGCCCGAGGGTTCGTTCATTCTTCTTGTCTTATTTTATAAGGAGACTCCACCTTTTTCAAAGCAGTAAGTAATCTGTAACGAGGCTTCCGCAGAAGTACTACGTGACTGCGAACATGACGGGGAAATTACTTCGTTGGCTGCTACCTGCCGATATGCTCGCGGATGGCTTAAAAATTGCTAATCGGTCGCCAACTCGCGTACTTTACTTTCTTCAGACAGAGAGGATAAGCAATTACGTTGCATGTTGCTGATGTCACAAGAAATTCCTTAACCAGCAACAGTTTAACTTACAACAAAAGCAGTTCAGAAAGATATTTCCTCTTATAAGTATTTAATTCAATAACAATAAAAGAGACTATTTTTATATCACATTCTTCTGAAGTTCATAAATTATACGTTTAATAATTTCTAGTGCAAAATAGCACACATTTTGTCCTCCCACAATTTTAGCTCACAATGGAGTTAGTTAAATATTGTACTTTCCATTTACGTATATAAAAGGAATTTCACAGATAAGAGCGGACGAAGTATCTCTTTTTTTGTAATCAGCATACTTCAAACTCTTGCTTTTTCTGATTATCTCCTAAAAGTGTGAGGAAAATAACAGCCTTTCTTTGGTAATATGTATTTAATGTGCCAATTAATTTTCACCGAATTTCTTAAGATATAGAGATAAGAAAAAAACACTTGTAATCTATCAATTGTTATATGGGCACAAGTTTCGCAATCACTGATTACGTTTAAGCATACAATATAAAATAATTTTCAATTCAATTGCTTTTTACACCATATTTGTGAAATATGTATATTAAATGTGAACTTAACTAAAATTTAGCTGAAAAGCAATTTAGTTCGGGATGTAGGTAATTTCCAAAGAAAAAAAAAATAAAAACTTTTTCATTACCTTTTAATTTTTAGTTTCGCACATTTATTCTTCTTTCTATTTTTAATTTTTTATAAAATATTTTCTTAAATGTAAACACCTCAAACGCGTTTGCTTAAGATATGATTACTTTTCGTTTAAAAATTAATTTTGGATCAACATGTGATATTTCGGAACATCATTTATTATAAAATCAATATTGATGATTTATTTGCTTTCTATTATATTCAAGTATAGACTAAACAGTCAATCAATAGAGTTCATGGGGAATTTAAAAAAAAAATTAAAATTGGCACAGGAGTGTCTCAAATATGTAGGTGTTTTCTTTAAAAATAATTTTAATTGTTGGCAATATAAATTGTTGCATAAATTTCTCAGCAATTATATGGTTTCATATTATGTGTTTGCAGAGATACATGTATGCATGCATTATGAAATTAGCATTATGTAAACTGTGCAAAATATCTTATATTGCGAGTTCGTAAACTCAAAGCTATATGCATTTATAGGCACCTATTTCACCTAATGCGAAAAAATAGACAGAACTTTGATCTTTATATGTATATCGGAACTCTCCTTAGTGAGGACAGTTTAAAAACTAACTGAGTGCTCTATTAATTGTTTGCTAAAAATGAGTGGTCTATTAATATTTTACTATTATTGGTCAATGTACTCAATTTAACATTTATTTTCAGAAGTGTTTAATTTAGAAAAGTATTAAATGCTTCTTATTTCCCGGGCAATTTGTAAACGACCAATAATATGGACTTTAATGCACAATAACTATCCCAAACTTATCTGCGAAAAACTGCTTTTCTGAACAAAATCGAGCGTTTATGCAACGTTACTTTTCGAGCTTATCACGAGTATAGTTGGGTTTCTATTTCAAAACAAAGGTGCGAGTGCTTAGTTCACAGTATGTCATCAAAACGCGCATCTACCATAAGAAATAAAACACCTAACGAAATATTGAAGAATTTTAAATTTTATTTATTTCGATAGAATTAGTGCTATAAACTGAGATAATTGGATTTGAAAACATATTTTTGTTTACTTTGTTGTGCATTATGAATTGTTTATTATTTGTTAATAGTGTTGTGACTTTGAACACAATAACATCACAACATTTTTAGTATCAGCTTGATAGTTATCTTTTTAATATTCCGAGAAAATCTTGCAATTCACTCTTAATCTACTTTTAATTGTCGTATCCTTTTGAAACTTTGCAAACTTATAAATGTAAATACATTTTCTTGGCGACTTGTTGTACTTGGTATGATGAGAGAGGGTTAAATAAGGGAAGCTTAAAAATCAAATATTTTAGAACCATTATTATAATAATTAATCATGTTTAAGGAAATTTTTCAATCAAGAACATTCGTAATTGTGATTACTATATTTTGAAAACAACAGATTTTATTAAAATAGAACGGGAAAGTTGCGTTATTTTTATTAATATATTTATAACAATGAGAGTTCGATTTATTTCAATAATTTTTCTTTCTTCCCTATTATAAACATTTGAAATCATTCTGATTGAAAAAACATCGGAAATGTTAGAATATCAGTCCCCCAAATGTTATGTCAGTAACTATAGAAGTGTCTTCTAGATATACCTTTTATATTATATTAGAAAAAACCCATTCTAGGTATTTCGTTTGTATCTATTACTCGTACAGCAGAAAATTAAATTGATGCTTGTTTCAAGAACTAATAAATAAATATGTCTAAAGGGGTAATTTGGTTGGACAAGAACTCGATTCTCAGAAATTATCATGATTTAAGCTGGCATATTGTGCTCTATTCCCCGAAAGAGGTAAAAGATTAAAGAACTGGGATCTACAAGTAAATTGTTCTTTTTTTAAATAATGAAACAAAGAAATGCAAGAAGGTATACTAAAAATTAAACGGGTATACTTGATTCAGTTTACGTAATCAACTCATCGAGAATGATTCTAGTTGGTGACAAAACCTGTTGCAATTAATTAGAGACATAAAAGCATTAAGTTTTCAGGTAATTTGCATCGTTCAGCTGTTACGTCATCATTCACACTTCGCAAACATGTCAGCGACACGCAAAACCGGCGCATGCGCTGTGCGGCGTGCGCATCAGCTGCTCATCCTACACATGTCATCTGTTCCGCTTCCACGCGTTGCGTTACACACCCGGCTCCCCACGCGTCGGCAAGAGAAACGAGAGGTTGTTGCCTTTACCAGGAACGCCTCCGACAGGACTTTACGATTTATATAACAGTAGAAATAATCCTTTCTTGACAATCTCTCCGGGGAGACAAGCAGTCAACCGGGAAAATCATTTCACTGTGCCCTACAATTTTTTATTTATCCCCGTGGGCCAGAACTGGGGAAATATCCACGCGAGCCTAAGAATAGACGGACACGACCTCCTCGGTCGCATATTTCTGCTGCCAAAGTTGATTACATCACAGCCGGGCTTATTTGCAAAATTCGGGGAGCGGAGCTGCGACGCCTAGCGCAGTCCGGCCCACGAAAATGTTACATAAACCTCCTTTGGGGTCGCAGAGCCCCAAATAATCGATTTTGTGCGAGCCGCCGTTGTGCGCACACCTGCGTGCCAAGAACTTTTCCTTTCTCTGGGTAAACCGAACCGAAATCCCGGGTGGAAGCTCGATTTTTGTAGATTTCTTGGTACTCACAAGGTCCTGGTCAGCATTTTGCGTATTTGAAATTAAAACTCGTCAAACGTCGTCGTCAAACTCCCTGCAGACGTCACCGAATTTCTAAGGGTCGTACAAAATAACACTGTTTTCCACGTTGAGCGGAATTAAAAAAGCACCAGACTAAAAATTTCGGTTTCAATAAACTTTCCGGAATTCCTTTTTCTGGATTCCGAAGACGAAAACAAAACAAACCCCCACTCGCGTCGGGCTCTTCACGCGAACTGCTGAATTCCCAACTCGAGATTCGCCAACTTTGTTCCGGCTCGTCGCGTCGCGTCGCGTACTTCCTCCCGTTCCTAAGCAGCGACGAGTTTTGTTCCGATTTCAAATATACCCTGGTGCTTTTCAGTTTTCCTTTAGAATCCAAGCAAACCGATTGTCGGATTTAATAAACCTGTTACATCCTCAAATTAACCAATTTATTGATTGATAAATAGCTTTTCTAAAACTCTACTAAATCATTTAATTACGCGTTAGTGCAAGAAACAATTTTAGAGCATAACCGGAAGATCCGGAAAAAGAGCTTTTTGTGTGTATTTAACTAGCCAAGCTTTTTATAGGTACACTCAAGTCCTAAATTTACAAGTAAAATCGGCTGAACATTAAAATACCATCAACCAAAAGCAATTGGTTTAGGAAATATGAGCAATCTGTTGGAAAATTATGTTAAATTATATAATTCCCGGGCAGTAAGGCTATTAAATGATAATTAAATTGCTTTTTGTTTTAAAGCTAAATTTCAAATATCGAAGAGTGTAAATATTCTTGCCGGGACATCATAAGAATTGTTCAGGACTCCATTACTTATTTAAATATTTATTCTATATACTCCTGACGACGAGCGGCCAAAAAATTAATTTTTGTTTTTTCATAATTATTTCGGGAGTAAAATAGGGCTCCCCTCCCTTTACAAATGTTGTAATACAAGACCGGTTTTTAATCTTATGGTATGACTTCCCAATCCCTTTTCTTCTCTACCTTTATAACCTCCAAAATGTTTTCTACTAAAATAAAAATCTCGGAACATTTTTCCACCAAAATAAAAATCTCCGAAATTTTAAGATTCTGTATCAACGGAATGTAACTTAAAGGTTTTAATAAGATAGTCAGCAAGTGAATTAGCCTGTAATAAAATATAATAATCGCAAACTAAATGGAAAATCTCAATATTTTAAAAATTATGCATTCATGAGCATATATTATAAATACTTACTTAAATAGCTATGCCAATTAGGTTATTAGTGAACGAATTTTAGATCATTTTTCTATAAATTCAAAAAAATACATTTTTGATTTTAAAGTTAAAAATTGGAAAATATTCGTTTCCGCTTTTAGTTTCTTCTACAAAAAAGTTGTTCCAAAATATTTAAAATTTATTGCAATGTTATATAAATACTTCCGTAATTTAATAAATTACACGCTGTTCTGATATGTTGGAAGTTAGAAAGGAAGAATGTAGTATAAAAACGCATCATTTTCTAGTACTTAAAATTTATTTTGATTTATCTGTACACTCACGTAAACATCAATATACGATTTGTAAAAACTGAGAGAAACAGAAAGATAGAGGTGAAATAAAAATTGAATTCATTTACAACTATAAAAATTCACCAGCAGTTCTGTAAAAAGACGTAGTTATGATACCAGCAGCGATAAGAGCTATACCTGAAATAGGATGCGAGTATGAATTAAATCAATTTCTTTAATCAAAATCATAACTTACTAGATTTACGGATACCACCTAACGATTCTTGAGCGATCGTTGCTTCCGTTGTTGATGGTTCTGCTTCGAATGAATATGATGCTCGAAATCCAGTCTTATCAAAACGATCATTCGTCCGAAATGTTATGCGAAAAAATCGACCATCGGATCGGACGGTGAAACCGTCCCTTTTCCCACATAATTTTCGAAATTTTCGATCTGTACTCATGAAATTGGAGAATTCAACGTAGTCACTAGCCGTTGCTTCTTCGCAGCTGTATAAAATTTATAAACGTATGCGTTTTTATTTATAGTCATAGTAATAATAGAAAATGAATCACTTACGGGAATATACCTTCGACGTCGAAGTATGTAAAACGTATAAAAATTCTATCGTTCGCCTGACCGTAAAAATAGTAGTTACATTCGAGGTTCCTGGGATACGCACCCGGGAAGTTTGGGGAATGGAACCAACCCCCTCGTCCTTCGGTGTTATTAAATGCAAACGAACATTCAGAGTCTGGTAACTGCCTTCCCGAAATGATTCCAAAATCTGGAAAAATAATAATATTTGTTTTTGGTTAAATACATAGAAGTCCTAGGGATAAATGCAGTACACACTTTCTAAAAATTTAAACTCTGCCTTGAATCCACGGTTTCCCTTTCCGCTCTGCTTCCCTCGGAATTCGAGGAGCAGCCGAGGTCCATTGGACATGACTGGTTTTGGCATCGTATCTCCGCAAAGGGTTTCGATCGGCTCGAACCTCCCCCGAACTGGTACGAAAATGGATAGTGTGTCTGCATCTTCGCAGTCGTAGCTGTCTCCTTCTGAGGGCAGACTAAATTCGAAAAATTTTATCTGGAATACGGACATATTTTAAAGATAGTTCGACTGGAACAGAGTGAATTTCACCTGGACACGTTCTCTTCCTTTTCCCTGGAACTCGTATCTACAAAATGTTCTAACTGGATATGGTCCCGGAAACAGTGGCGTTTGTATTGTACCATTTTTGGATTTGGTGGAGTATACCACCTTATCACAGTTGGAACCTGAAATAAAACGAAATGCATATTCTTAATTCATCGACATATTAAATTATTTATTTTTTTAGAAGGTGATAATCGAAATTTAATAAATCTTTAGGCTAATAGTACGAATTACACAAATGTAAATTATTTTCTTTTTTATGAAAAGAGGAATTCGTAACAAAATATAAGTATATATCTTCCGCAATGTAAAACCCGTTGAATAGATCAGATTGGTTATCCGGATTGCAAAAATTTGCTGGAATTCCTCTTCAACTTTCCTATTTTAGCTCTTAATTTGTGATGATTAATCGAATCATTAGCCTCGTTGGCCGGCGAAATCTATTGAATAATTGAAGCGATTTTGCTTAATAAATCCGTAAATCCTCTTTGCATGCTCCAGCACCCTCCGTTCCGAACAGAGCTCCACCAATTAGGTCTCGCACCCACACTACAGGCCGCATCCACCTACATAGGGTTAATTTATGGCTCATTTACATATTAAACAAATTATTATATTGAGCGCTTCTTCATCAAGTGGGATTCACCTGTTTAAAAGATTTATATAATATTAGTTCATTGGAAGTGATATGGATAGTCTTCATTTAATCCGATAGATCTCACTGGAGTTTCACAAATTTTAGCAGCAGTATAGAGTGCACATTTTTATTTTATTATCTCACTTTTTGACCCCATTGCTGTAAGTGAACAATTTTGTTTTCAAATTTGTGTAACAAATATTATTTCTACCACTTAGCCAGAAAAAATATTACTGAGATATGTTATTTAAAAGTCGTACATTTTTGAGTACTTATTTAAAAGTGAAATATGAAAAAGGACAAGAAGGAGGCAGAAGTTACATGCATACAGTACAGATGTGTATAATACATACATACATATAATATTACTACATTTGGTACTAACTTTTTGTAACTCACTCCCGGAATTTTATTGGTGTATCTTCGTTAAAAATTTATATATATTGTATTTATGGATTTGTAGCAATACATATTTAAAAATATTTTCCACAGTGAGTCGACGTACTGTGACACGGGGCAAACTGACGCGCTTTTTTTAGAAATATATTGTATATATTTTAATTATGTGCATAGAAATGATATAAAAACAATTTTAGTGTGTTTATCCCAATTGTAAAAATAAGAAATAAATTTAACTTCTCTTTACTTCTTCTTGGCTGTAATTACAATTGTGTCAGTCCGAGAATAAATATAATAAATATATTCTGAAGTTGTTTAACCGCCAGCCAGTTGAAAAAGCTCTTCTAAAGTTCTCTACTTGAGGAGAAATGGAACAAAAACATGTCCGTGTGTGCGCAGAGCAGCTGATGGACCTCGAAACGGAACGAACAAGTTTTGTTTTACTGAATGATGCAGTACCCGCTGAGATGTCACGGAAGTGTCAGTCGCGTGAAATTGTAAATAGTGATGAATATTCGCCGGAATTGTGTCGAATTTCGCAACAATACTGACAGAAAGTCTTTATTAAACTAATTGTAAATATTTCACTACACCAAAGACTGTCTTTTTTTCAACTTTGATTATAAAACCGGTCGATTAATTTCACTCTAATTTATAAGTAAAGTGTTTTGTTAAAATTTCACAATAATGAATGAATCGGGAGGCAAAATGTTTTTCGTGGAGAAGGCAAAATCCGGCAGAGCAACTTGTAAAAAGTGTAAGAAGAAATGTGAAGCGGGTGCTTTAAGATTGGCAAAGGTTGTTCCCAATTTTTTCTCAGAGTAAGTCAATAATGAATTCATAAGTATTTACAAAAATATTACATATTTAAATTTGTTATAGTGCGGGGACAATTAAACAATGGTATCACGTCGGTTGCCTTTTTGAAGCATTTAAAACCCAAAGAGCAACCACGAAGAAAATTGAATCTGTCGACGATATGGACGGGTGGGAAGCCCTGTCGGAAACTGACCGTGACGTGATTTTGGAAAACCTTCACGACAGTTTAGGAACTGTGCCAAAAGCCAAAGTTGGGATAGGTCCGGTTCAATTACAAAAAGCGTCAAAAACGACTACTACTGTGACTAGCTCCGATGCAGCTACCAGCAATTTCCGGACGGTTACCAAGGATAGCCATTTCCGGACTTTTCGTGAAATATGCGATCAAATAGCAGCCGATAGTCGATATTCAATCAAGTCGGAAATTTTGCAAAAATTCCTAGTCGGGGTGAGTAGCTTCCTCAACCAAATGCAACTTTATAATTTTCCTTCTCCAAATTCAGGGAACGAGCGGAAAGTCATTTAAGGGGGACGTCTATCTCTGGGTGAAAATGCTGCTTCCTTCCGCCGTTCGGAGGATTTACAATTTGCAGAGCAAGCAGCTAATAAAGCTGTTCTCACGGGTCTTTCGGACCAACCACCAGGAAATGCTTACCGACCTGGAACAGGGTAATAAGTTACCAAGATAAATTCGGGCACTTTGTTGAAGGCGACTATTGCAGGGGATGTATCCGAGACGATCCGCAAGTACTTCGAGGCGTCTTCATGTATTCGACCCAAAACTCCAAATGAGCTCACTCTGCGGGAAGTTGATGAATTTCTGGAAGAGTTGTCGACACTAACGAAGGAGGACGACCAGGTCGAGGCTTTTCAGAAACTCTGTGAAAAGTGCGATGCTGATGATCTTAAGACGGTAAGGATTTATGCAATTATAGTTTATGCTTCATTTCATACAAAATTGACCTTTATGAATTTTATTTATATTATGAGCATTTTGTTTATATATTTGTGAGCATTTCTTTGAAAGTTGCAAAGCATTGTTCAATTCTAGAACTGAGTAATTCAATAAAATTGAGGAAATATATATGTTGAAGCTTCTGTGTAGAAATTAATAATTTCCATTATTTAGTATGTAGCTTGGATAGAAAATAAAAGAAAAGCCGCTTAAATGTTAAGGATGACTTTAACAATAATAATTGATAAAGAATTAAAAATGTTAGTTATTTGTTTTTTTAATTGTGGGAGATTAAAACTGCCCGACATGTATTTAACCAATTTGGTTATTTTTGATCGAATAAACCTTGCAGATATTTTTAGAGGTAGATAGATATAATCTTTTATTTTCTCAGGTTATTCGTTTAGTTAAACACGACCTCCGGATAAATGCTGGCCCACGGCATATTTTGGATGCCCTTGATCCAGCGGCTTATCTTGCATTCCAAAACTCACGTAACCTGATGATGGTTGTCGATAAATTTGCGCCCTTAATTTCGCAAAATAAAATTAGCCCAACTTCTACCACAACTTCTAAGGTGAGCTCCTGTGCAAGTAGCAATCTTTTTCGGCTTAATTAGATAAGCCTATTATGTTAACTCTACTAGTGTTCTTTGTTCTCTAGCTTGGCGAAAGTTCAGATTCTTCTAAAAGTGGGGTGCAACTAATGTCGCCCATTAGCCCAATGTTGGCCGAGCCGTGCAAATCTGTTGAGAAGGCGATTGCTAAGAATCCGGACGGGCTGTACAGCGAGGTAAAATACGACGGCGAACGTGTCCAGATACATAAGAAAGGAAATGAATTTAGGTGAGTTCGCTGAACGTTAAACAGTCTCAACCATTCATCGTTGCAAGGGTAATTCCTTTTTAATTTCAGGTTCTTTTCAAGAAACCTAAAGCCCGTTCAGGATCATAAGATAAGTCGGTGTAAAGAGTTCATTCCGAAGGTAAGACACAATGAAAGGTAAAGAGAACCTTAAATAAATTACTCCCCGTAATTGTAATTGACGCTAAATACGTCCAAGGTATTTTAGGGTTTTTGATTGTTGAGTTAAAGGACTTGAAAGACGAATGGCGGTCGCTGAATCTTTTGCGCCATTTCAAGGGAATTTTTATAAGAAAGAAAAATTTCCCCTTCCCTTCTTATCCAGAAAACCAATCTTTTTCCCAGCCAATATTTGTTCAAAATATTTATGCGGGCGATTACCATTTCATTTCGATTTATTACGGCATCATTTTTGCCGTAATGGCGTCATTAAATGACGGAACGGCTTCGAGTACAATCTCGTCTGCAATAGCTCCATAAATTTGTGTTAATGCCAACTCGCCGGGAAAACTGGAACAGATGAGGGGTGCGCAGGGGTTGGGAGGACCAAAAAAATATTTTCTGATCGATGTCCGGTGATTAGTTTCAATTTGGCGAGCACCCATCCGAGTCGTTGTACATGGCGGGGGCGTTGTTGTCAAGGGTGGCGAGGCGGCGTAAACCCTATTGTTTGGGGTTTACACTGGCAAAGTGGGCGCTGCTCTATTTAAAGTATGTCGCCCCAAAAGCATTCCTCTTTTAAATTGTTTGAACAGGCCATCATCCTGAATCCTTTCGCGTAATTCACAATTTTCAATGAGGTGCATATTTTAGCCGCTCACAATGCACAACACCCTCTCCTACAATGAAATTTAGTTGTTATTGGAATCACCGAAACATTTTGGCATGTTTTTATTCCTGTATGGAATTTCAAAGTAAATTTGGATACCATAGTGGAATACAAAAATCATTATGCTTAATAGGCGGAAGTGGTTGGGTTCGCGCTATTTGTTTTCTTTGTTTAAATCCGGAAATACAAACATGCTTCCCATTACCAAATAAAATACTACCTAAAATCTATAACATCCACTGTATTCAGGATTTTGGTTTTTCCTCTGATACATTGTTTATTTTTAGGATCCAGTATCGAATTGCAATTTATTTCTATAAAAGTAGAATTTAGAATTTTTTAAGCGAGGTGTATCAAGTAAATCTGAGATAACTAAATCTCCCGTGGGCGCACGTATTGTCTATCCAACGAGGATGAGATTAAAAAAATGTTGTGAAATAATAGCTACTTCAAATTTAAATTTACGTCTTTCAATTTAAGTGGTTTGGATTCATTAAATTCAATGAATACAGAGATTAAAAGAGATCGCTAAAAAGCTGACACAAAACTGAAGTGAAAAAAAGATATTACTCTATATTTTTATATCTGATTGAATATCAAATTTTGCACAACTTTTGAATACATCTAACAAAAGAATTTGGCTAATGAAAAACATTTTAATTTCTTATTTCGTTATATTAGTTGGGTTAAATATTTTATACTTTTTCACAAAAATAATCAAATGAAAATTGTCGCTGTGAAGCTATGAACAATGTGTAAGTTCTTTTCAAAATTTTGTTGTCTTACATTTTTGAAACAACTAGTTTTGTTTTTCAAATTATACTTACAATCCATTCTACAATCCATTCTGCAAAGCTACCCAAAGTTGTATGTATGCAAATTATTTTCATTCAAATTCAATTGCTCGTCTGAGTAACGCCTATTGCCTTGAAGGTGTCCATTTAGTTGGTCGTTTGCAAATAGCTAATCCGAAGTAATCCGAAACTGCCGTGTTGTCCCTAAGGAAATCACTTCTCTTCCTAGCTCCTGTTACTATTGTAGTCTTTGAATATAATAATCTCTGCACTTGTTCAGAACGGCTCATCTTATTCTCCGAGTCATTATTTCAGGTGTAAAATTTTGCATTCACAGCATAACATAATTTTGGCAACAAGCTCCTTTCTATCGAGCTGTGGGATTAAGGACTAATACACGGAAAGGATGAAAACAAGAACCAAAGTATATTGGGTTCCCTTGTTATGTAACGATACGATAAACATGCTCGGCACAATCCCCTTTAGCGGGGTAATTTTTTATTTTTCCCTTTTTCCTCTCCGGCGTTCGAAAACCAACTCTGCTTCATCTAGTCTAGTGTAAAATAGAATTTTGGCAATAACAAGTCCAAAAAGGCTCGTTTGCAATCTTTGTGAGATAACTCCGGTCCGCAACTGACTCCGACTCAAACGAATTACCCTGACCTGATCTGCGTGGCCCCTTGCCACCACCATTTCTGTGAGATCGCACTATATATTCTGCATCAAAGAGAATTTTAAAATTTAAGCATAAATCAAATTGTAGATAATTGCATTTCTATGTGCAGATAGAAAAGAAGCACCGGGAATGCATTCGTTTCCAGGATTTTAATATCTCCGGTGCTACAAACGGATGTAACCATGTCATAAATTTGATATCGGGGATATAAAGTGCCGAGGACACATGTGCCAAATAAAAACTTTACAGGGTGACATACTCTCTCGTTCTTTGGTTCCTGTTTTAGTGCTTTTTTCCCCATTTAATTTGCAATTAGTTCCAGAATATGTTTGAGCAGTGCAAATCATTGCTCCTTTCTGCATTTCCGGAGTATTAAAGTGATTTGTGATGGTATTCCGGAGGGATGATGCTTTCCTACTCCTTCCGGTCATATTTTTGAAATGCTGGCAGAACCGAGATTCGTTGCATTTGATGGGATCGTAAAGAGCAGGGATACGGAACACTCCCCGTCCGGCAAAGTTCTGCAAGGGCACTTTCATGGGGAAACTTTTCGGTGTGTACAAAAAGTGATTGCAATGAATTTCAGGTGCAGTAAAATTGAAATTACGTGCAATATAGGGGAATATTATGCAAATTCCCTCAGGATTTAGTGGATTGTAATTTCCGCTATGTCCGACTATCATGATATTACAAAAAATGATAAAATTCAACAATTTAATTAAAATTAACAAGCAAACACAGATGTTAGGGACGCATTATACATAAGTCCTGGTTGAGTTTTATTTTTGCTAACCATTAAAATGAATACACTGGAATATATATGCTTCACATGTTCATCTGCTTAAGTATAAGTAAAAACGCGTACATTGGTGTACTTGGAAATACATTTGTTTACACATTGTTATTATTGATCTACTAAACTAAAGGAATTAAGAAGCATGCACATAAGTATGTAATATATAAAGAAAGGTCCCATCTTTAAATAGAGTCTTTCATCTTTAAAAATTCATAAATATGTGCTCGCACCTTAACTTTTTCTGCACATAATCAGTTCTATTATAATTTTAAGTTAGCCTAAAAATATTTCTTTTATTGGTCTCCTCAAACAAGTTATCCGTCCGTTCTCCCCTTTTTAAGAACTCGTTATAATCTGCGAATGTCTGTCGAACTAAAGAATTTTTAAACTTAATTAAGTTGTAAGATATGCAATCATATGCTCAACATTTACTTCAATTTATTTAATTGACTTCTTTGATTGATGCATAGAACAAAACTAAAAAATCATGAAAAGAACGTTAAGCTACTCATATTTTAAAACTTTTAACATTTAAAATTTTGAAACCGTTACCTAATCTTTCCTGCAATTAATTTTATGCTATTGTGATTGTTAGAATTGCTTACAATACAGATTACCCAACATTTGTTTAGCTTCAAACAAAAACAAAATATTTTGCAGGCATTTCCAAAAGGACAGGATTTAATTTTGGATTCCGAAATTCTTATGGTCGATACAAAAACTGGAAAACTTTTACCTTTCGGAACCTTAGGAGTTCACAAAAGGGAACAATTTGCTCACTCTGAAGTTTGTTTATTCATATTCGACTGCATTTATTACAACGGAGACGATTTAACTAAAAAGTTCGATAAAGTTATTTTTCTCTTAGTTTCATTATTTTATATATGTAGCGCATTTTCAGAAGTCTTTTCGAAAGGAAAAAAATTCTCAAAGAAATTATGACTCCAATTCAGCACCATGTCGAACTCTCTGAATATTATCTGATAAAAACCAAAAAACAGTTGGCTCTAATGGCAGCAAAAGTGAGTTGTATTATTTATGCAACAATTTTAATAGTTTTTAGAATTTAGACACGGATAATTGTTGTTTTCTATAGGTATTAAAAGCTGGCCTGGAAGGTCTGGTTCTTAAAAATGTAAAAAGCCAATACCATCCAGGTAAGCGTGGTTGGATGAAGTTAAAAAAGGATTACCTTTTTGGAGGTCAAATGGCGGATGCTGCTGATTTAGTGGTTCTTGGGGCGTGGTATGGTACTGGTAAGAAAGGAGGCATGTTAAGCATTTTTCTAATGGGGTGCTTGGATAAAAACACAAATTTATGGAAAACGGTTACGAAAGTTCACTCTGGGCTAGACGACGCAACTATGGAAGATCTGCAACCACAGTTGAAACCTTTAATGATAAGAGCCGATCCGGAAAGGCTACCGAAATGGATTTCTTGTAAAAAGCAGTCTGTTCCTGACTTTTTGGCCAAAGATCCACTAAAAATGCCCGTGTGGGAAATAACCGGAGCCGAATTTTCAAAGGCTGAAGCACACACCGCGAATGGTATATCAATAAGATTCCCTCGTATTACAAGAATGCGCGATGATAAGGACCCTCCACATGCCACAAATCTCGACGAACTTGAGAATTTATTCAAAAACTCCAAAGATAGTGTTAACGTCGATATGTTATTCAAGGGGTTGGAGGATATAGATGAAGACGAAATCGAACTCAAGACGAAATTCTTGGATTTGAGCAAGTACCCCGACGAAGCCACAGATAGTTCAGAGCTCAGGGACAAATCAAAAGCATCCACCTCATCGCCCAGAAAGAAAAAGAACCTCATTGATGAAGGTGTCAAAACGGATGTAAAGCGGGTAAAAGTTAAGGACGAACGCAAGGTGTCTCTGAAGGAACGCGCAAAGCCCCAGGACAATCTGAGCGACATTGTGAAAATGGAAATCGATGTTAAGAAAGAGCTCTCAGACCTCTTCGGAGACACTGTAGCCTTCATCTTGCCGGAGGCTGAAAACCATTTCAAACCACTTTTAAAGATGTTCGTCGAAAGGGGAGGCATCGTAACTGAAGATAGTCGCAGTGCCACTCATGCACTGCATCGACACGCCCGAAACACTGAAGACCTACCCTCGTTGAGGTGAGCGGGGCGAAAAGGGGTAGAACCTTGCGAATCCCAGTCTGATTGAAATTTAAAATTTTTTTCAGGCAAAAATATCAACAGACATGTCGACATTTAACTTACAAGTGGATTGGGGATGCGATCGAACAGGGTGCCAAGATGCCCCAACTCGACTATGCAGTGATGCTGTGATGCTGCGGCGGCGAGTCTGAGTCTCTATAGAAATCTGGGCGGCTTTTGTCTCGTAGAGGGGGATGATTGTGTTCTTGTTTGATTTGAATGGAAGAGAAAACTATCGAATAAATTGTCTGCGGGGTGTTTGTGGTTTTTCTTATTCCTCTTCTTTTCAATTACAACAGCTGTAAGGGTTCTGAGTTTCCTGAACGATTTTCTTTGCTCTATATCTAGAGAGTGTTTGACGTAAAATTTCATGCTCCGGGAGTTAGACTATCGAAGTTTGTTATCAGTCTAAAAAAAATTGTCTTTATTGCAAGTTGTTTTTTTAAAGATTGTCATAAATGTTCCATTTTTCCCATTTTTCAGAGATTCGTAAGTTCTTTTTCTGGAGAATATAACAAAAATAAATAATTGCATATTTAATTCAAATATAAAATTATTTCAACCAAGGTGGAATTTTTGTGATCGATTGTACAATTTTTGCAATTATACTTACGTTTGAACATTTCTTGTCTATCAATTTAATATATTGTAAATAAACGTTTTGTGTCTATTGATTTTCTTTATAGATATAAAGTCCCCTAGGAAAATGTCCAATAAGCTGAAAGAATCAGTTTTTAAAAGTTACTTTGCATTTCTTTACTATCTTTCTACCTAAAATTTGGATTCTAAAAGACTTCAATCAACCTGAATGCAATCAGGGTATCATTTCGTATGGGATTTAATTTGCAAATTTACATAAAACTTTGCAGTATCAGACTAAGACATAACTCATTACAAAAACAAAAATATATGTTGAAATTGTAATTTTATAAAGTTTTGACCGCTCTTACGCAGGTTTGCTTAAAAATATTATTACAAAATGTACATGTTTCTACGTTTCCAAACAATGCTCTTATTTATTTTCAGAATAGAAACTGTTCGAAGTGATAGCGTTTCTCCTTCCAAAACGTTCGTTTTATTTGAACATTTTTCCCTCAGTTATTTCCTATCTGAATGCAGGAAGGACGAACACAACAGTATAATTTTCATGAAATATCCGACAGCTTTCAGGCACGTCTGGCTACAAACAAAAGTCTTAAATTGAGCGCCAAAGCATGCAAGTGAGTCTCCTTGAAACAAGCTGCCCACAAGATGGCAATACAACGAAGATACATAGCTTAGGAGGAAATTAAACCAAACGGAAAGTTTTCGCCATTACCACTTGACTTGACTTTTCCGAACTCTCGTCGAGGGACACACTTGAAAATGTCTCAAAGGTCCAATTACTTGAGAGTTGCTGCAATTCCTGACACTCCATGAAAATGCTAACATTAAGTCCCCCATCTCCGCCGGAGCGGCTACCTTCTCCCAGTTGCTAACAAAATCTTGGGGTCCAGGGTCCTTCGAGTCAAAAGACAGAGCAACTTAGTGGCCGTATCCAGAAGCAATTAGCAGGCCATTCAGGGCGAAGGATATCTCGTTTTGGCCCAATTATTACTGCTGGTCCATTTACAACCACCGGGTGAGTGAACAAGGCGCAAATAAATAACACTCGAAAAAAAGGATATTCTCTTTCTGCGCCACATCGCAGCTCTTCAGCTTCACGCCGAGTCAGCGGGAAGGACTTCCGAATCTGTATTACTTCCACCGAGGTGAAAATGTTTCGCCCTAGGGCCTATCTCTGTACATCAAATGAGAAATTATTTTCCTCGAAAATTGGAAATTTTTTCGGTTGATGGCTTCTCTTCAAACTTTTCATTCTCTTCTTTCACAGGACTGTCTGTTGGGCGCCTTTTTTACTCCCCAAACTGGTAGGCGAAGATCTCCTGAATATTTTGAGGAAAACAAATTGTTCACGCACAAATAATTTCCTTTTTGGCTGCTTTAAACTTTAATAATTTTCGGAGGATAAAGGTTAGGCTCATCTCACGTTCATTTGACAAAATTTCTAGTGTACCTAATATCTCAAATTTTAAAAAGTTTTAGCGGTTTGAAGTTTTATTTAAAACTAAGTAAAACGTAAAATTGACCTCGAACGATTATTTTTGTTCATATGTATAGGTATAAAAGTAAAAGAACATGTTCTGACTGATTCATTAACGTCGACCTGAAACGACTATAGCTAATTAAAGACGTGAAATTTGACCAGCAAGTATCTTTTGTAAATCACTCCCTAAGTAAGAATTGTAAGAAATTCGTGGCTTAAGGGCGTGAAAATTATTTCCAAATGAAAATGAAATTGGTATTTGGCCTTTAGATATAAATTCTTAAGAAAGGCGTGTTTCAGAATTTCTGAAAATTTATTATAAAATAAAAGATCAAATATTGTACGGCAGTTCTATCATTTCTAAGGTGGAAGCCATGAAAATTGTGTATAGGCGAAGAGTTCATTTTCCGAAAACTCTGACGAACTAACAATCTTATGACCAAATTATATATTTTACTTTTAAAATAATGGACGTTCATACAAACTTAGGTATAGTATACCCTCCACTTTAGGTTTATTATATTTTTATTTATGCATTTCGAAATCCACAAAGGCGAAGTCGCGGGTAAATAATATAAATAATAATAAAATAAATTTTCCTAATATACAAATTTACATAGTACACTTTCTATTACGTACTTTTTAGCAAAAAAATATCAACAGAAAGAAAAGTTTGCTCGTACTTTCCTTGAAAAGTTTTCTCCTTTTAAAGTTTCTTGCAAATATTTGGTGATATTAAAAGTAGTTCTTTTTATGCATAAACCATTTAAAGAAACTTAAATATTGTGACAATGATGAAAACTGAAAGTGAAAAAGAAATAGTTTACACAGATTTTCAGATAAAAACTTTCTCTTTGCTCTGAACTCATTTGTTATTTTCATCTTGAAATAATTTTCTATTTATAAAAATATCAAGCCGACAAATTGCTTGAATTTGTAGTGACAAATTAAGTTTTAACAAGTTTTCCTGAAACTCACTTTTCTGGTGCAGATCGCATTGCCACCAGCTGTCTGTTTACAATGAAGTTATTCCAGACATTTTCCTTGAAAAATTGGAAACAGGAAGCCACAGGAAGGATGGGGTCGTTAGAAGGAAGGAAAGGGCGCAAGTTAATTCATGATATAAAGTTTTAATGCAATAATAGTGTTGACCGAGAAAAAAAATAAAAATGTGGGAATTTAGAAAGTGCTCAGCTTTTCCTTTGGAAGGCTAGATGTTGGTAGCAATAAACCTCGCGCTAATTCCATTAAAATATTTCCAAGCGCACTGAAATTTGTTTTCCTTTTAACTGTTCAATAAAAGTCAGAAAAGTTTCTACAGCTGTACAATAAAAGTTTTATCATCTACCATATACCTACTTAAAGATACCTTCACCTTTAAAGGAAAGGGAGTGGACTCGTTCATTCCCTTTTTCACCATGGTGTGGTCACGGTGAAAGAAGTTTCATTTATATAATTATATGCAGTAAGTGCCAATGGAATTTATGGTATTTTTTGTTAATGGAGCTGCTTTAACGGATGTGGGTGGTGGATTAAAGGTTACGAGGATTAATTATTTCGGAGATAGTGGAAGAACAAAACACATTCACTTAATGACGCCTTTTTGTGAAACTTTTATGAAAAATATATGCTCGTCGTGTGAATGAATGTACACTATTCAATTTCATAGAAATTCTTACTGTTGAAGAAGGTGTTTTGCGTATAAAGCCTCATTCATAATAGCTAACAAGAAAAAAAAGGAAAAATATACTATATTATATCTGCCATAATTAAAAGCAATCCCATTTAGAGGAGAGTAGACATCTAGTGCTTCTCATTAATTTTACTTTAAGAGTAAAATTAACAACGACCACTTTGGGGTATTTACGCCATTGTTCCGGGAACTAATCTGATCTGCCACCCAGAAACCCGGGGCTCAACCTATTCACTTCTGTTCATATCCCGGGAGGAAACATAAATTCAATTAATTCAGAAAACGATTTTGCCATACCACCTGGTTCGGGTTCTCTAAGACTTTCAATAGCGAAGTGCTCCGATGGCGTGGCCGGGCACGATTCCGGGACTGTGGCTCGTAATTTGTAAATTTCCCTTTGTGTACGCTTCCCCGACGCTGTTCCAACTGCATTTGGTTTAAACCAAATACGTAAGAGGATAAGACAACAGGAACTCTCCACCTGCTAAAATTAATGAAAATTTACGATCCGATGACACCAGCAGAAAAGGGATCAACCCACTGCTTATACTTTTCCAAATAAGGACTTGTTTTCGTTGTTTCCTAGAATTTTCACGTTTAATTTTCTATCGTTTCAATAATTGCAAATTACAGACGTTTCTATAATGATAGAGGCGGTCGAATTGGGGAAAAAACACATGTGTAACAGCCCTATCTTAGTTCATCCAAAGGATTTCTGAGAATCGTCATGTGAAATTTGTACTTAAGACATCAAAGATCGATTTAAATACTTCTTAAGGTTTATATTATGCTCGGTGGGCTTAGTAAAATACCTCGTTGAACACAAATTTTTATGTTGTGTTTCGCACTCGATGTTTGTTTTAAATTGAATAAATTTTGATAAAGAACTGTTCAAAGGTTCAATGTAAAAGGAAAAATAACAATAGGTACATGAATTATGTCGATTAAAGCCAGAGAACAATTTCCTAATAATGATTATTATAACTAATCTTAAATCAAAAGTACCAAGTAATCTACAAATTGATACGTAATTCCCTAATTTAAACATTGCATCGTTCTAACATTATATTGAAATAAATTATAAATAACTTGAAGTAACTACTGACTTTGCTTGCTTCGCCTCTTTGAATTTGTTTGAATATTATTATACTATAGTTATTACACTTATAAAAGAAAAGTGGAAATTTAAAGAAATTACATATATTCAATTCCAAATAACTTATTCGTATTTTATTCCATCAATTAGTTATTTTTTAATATTTTTCAAATTCAAGTACATATATAACGTAGAATTAAAGTAAAAAACGTATACTTTCGGCTCTAAGCCTATGCAGCCCCATAGCAATTAAAATCTAAAAGAATATTTCGCGTAAATTGAGTTTAAGGTCTCCAAATTCATTTTGAATAAACTATGTAGGAAGGAACGTTCATTTTGGAACAAAAGTGATGGATATGTGCAAACACAATTTGTTGGTTGATGTTTATACATATTTCCTGAGATTCATATTTAATTTTATAATTCTGAAATTTGTTAATGAAAATTATGGAAAAACCTTAAATTACCAATGTTTCCAAACACTTCCTGTAAAAAATGCTACAAGAATGCTGAAAATAGAAATTATTTTATTGTTTTTCGACATGCCATTTCAGGAGACAAATGTGTGCTGTCGAGAAATCAGAAAATATATTTTCAGTTAATTTGTTAATTTAAAAAATTCTACATCATGAGGATACCTTAAACTCAATCTGTTCCGAATAATTCAATCTACATATTTTTTGCAATGTCGAAAATGGTGTATTCTATTAATTTATTAATAAATCGTGTAAAATTTGATTATTGTGTTTGTACTTATGCAAAATTGGCTGAATTATGTCTGGCTTCATTCTAGATAAAGGTGCCATATCTATGGTAAAACTTTTAAAACCTCTTTTAGGCTGGTACTCACTTTCGCCGTCACATAATGATGTAAAACCAAATTTATTTTACCAAAGGATGTAATTCGTATTCTTAAATGCCCCGAGACGCAGAGGAAAGCAATGCTGCCAAAATTGAATTAAATCCGGCGAGGGCGTTCTTTGGCCTGCCTTCGGCCTTTTCATTACTAGCTGTCGATGGCGTGATTTTATCCAAAATTGGAATTTGGCTTCTATCAAAGGGAGGAGACACATAAAAAAAAATGCGCATCCTTTGCTATTGTGAAGTAGGCCAGAGATTTGATGAGGTGGCTACACCTTTTCCGGCAAAAGTTTTCTTTTTTTATTTCATACACAATGAGAGGCGGAAATTCGAAAATAGATGATTTAAAGCACGTCCCGTAGGGAATTTCTATGGCAAAGAAAGAGTGAAAAAATAATTGAAAGTGCTTTGGAAAAGACTTTTTATTCATGGGTTGTTCGCTTTCCCACATAGAATAAAACTGGAATTATATTTAGTTTTCTTCTCAGGAATTCTTTAGTTAAACTAATACGAGGTAATCTAAACTTTTATTAATTTATAACCAAATAAATTCGTAACTATAAATTTTGTGAAGGATATGTATTTGTTATCAACACGGGTGCATATTCGATAGTTAGATATTTTCTAAACTATTTTTTTTTGAATGGTGAAAAAGGGGCTTTAACGTAATTTTTTGTTTGACAACTACGATATCTCGTCTCTTTCTCCTTTTCGGAATAATTTAGTTCAATTCGAATAATCTACAGAAATCTTTGAATTTGTTTCACGTTATTATGTTTTTGACTATTCTCATCAATACCGAAATTTTTCATCAATGAAATCATTAAAATATACACATCTCAGATAGGTAATTCAATAATGTAATAATAATAATTTTAATACGAAATTGTTTTAAAGATTTGAGTGATTAATTTTGCTAGACTGAAAGTGTTTCATAACATTCTTTTGTGGAAATCAAAATTTATTTCGAGAAATTTATAAAATCGTCAGAAATTATTCTATACCTAAGTCTTTCTATAAAAAACAAATTTATTTGTTATGAAACTATAATTTTGTATGGGTCTTCTCCAATATCAACTATTCAATCGTATTCTGTAAGCGTAAAATAAGTGATATAAAAATAAAATGAAATAACAAAACTACATGTACAACCTATGTACTTATTTAAATCGATTTGTTGATAAAGTACAGAATCACCAATTACCTCGATGTGTGGTTGTTGTTTTGCATCCCAACCACCAAATTACGAAATGGTGCGCCACAGCAAAATACAAATCTAGTTTTCATTAATTTTTGATTTATTAGATTTTGGATTAATTTAAGGATGGGTGTGACTGAGGACATCATGCGTTGGACATATGAAAATGAGAGGCAATTAAATTTCAAACTTCATATTAAGCAATGTGAATCACAATTACAATAATTTTAATTCACATTAATTGAAACTTTTGCAGATGAATCCCGTTGACAACTTAATTATCTTGTATGCTTTGCAATGGATTTGCAGTAATTGCAATTCTCGATTACATTTCGCCAAATGCCAAATTCAAATTTCAGAGTAAGTTCTATCTGCTTTGAGAAGGCGTACATTTCATTATTAAGAGATATATTCGATTTCATTATTTACAGATACATACCTATATTCGGTTTACAACAAATGTAAAGCTGCACCAATTAGAACATGTATAAAAGCAGCTCAGGTATGATTAAGTCTGTGAAAATGGCTCTATATATTACAAATAGCTTAGTTTGTGACAAAATATGAAAACATCGACAATGCACAGTGAGTGGAAAAATCATTTAGGACAATGTTTAGGTTATAAAGCAAAAACACTATTTCAAATGGGTACTTTATGCATCTGTGTTTTAAAATGAAATAATTTTAATGATACTTTCGAAGCAGTTAGGTACGCTACGCAATTTTTAATAGAGAAATTCATAAAATTGTGTCGAATGTTGCAAATTAAAGAAAATCCTGCTCACTAGGATGGAAATTGATTATTTTATTTATTCAGCAGTTTTGGAATCGATCTCTTATTTGTTATTCAATAACCGCGATTTCCAACTAGTGGGCAATTTTCAGCAAATCCTTTGGTATCGACCGCCACCGCGCAAAAACCAACAATCAATGCTCCACTGGGCTTGATTACTCGCTCTCATACCTCATCCCTGGAGGCGCCTATTGATAAGGGTATGCTTTGCATCGCGATTTTTTTCGACCACAGGAGATGTTAATGAAATATTTAATTCCCGTGGGACCGCCGAGATATTAAAGTACCTACCAGAAATCAGGAAAATTTTCAACTTCTAGAATATGCTCGCGTACTAAAATAAAAGTTTATACAATTGCTTAGGTGAGCAACCTGAACTTAAAGAAGGACCTTCCAAGAAGTGCACGTCTTTGAAGGAGATCATTCATTGTTCTGGATCTAATTAAATTAGACAGATATACATAGGTGTAGGGTATACACTCATTTCGGTCGATAGATCGAAGTTCGTGTTCAGAATTTTACAGCGTGCGAACGAAGTGGATCCGGCGAGGAGTCACTCTCCCAGGAAGATTTTCGTTTATTTAACGACTCCCGTCACGTTAAGGGAAGAAGTTTTTCGTCTTTCGTTAGGAGGGTTATTGCAATGCCAGTGACAAACTACGGTCTCACCCTGATTATCGCAGTCTTATAAAACACCCAAAGAATAGAAATGCGCGCATATTACATTCTGAACGTGGCAGTAATTCCTATTAAAATGATGTCGGGGAATTTGGGGCGAGGTGACAGCAGTCCCAGAGTGCCTTTGGGACGTTTGCCAGGAAACAGTCAGTCAATCAGCATGTGATGCCCGTCTACGGAGTCCCTATGAAATCCCGCCAACATAGTGGCAATGTTGCATAATGTCCTGGTTGGATGGGCACTCCTCGAAATATGTGGACAGAGGCAGGGCCAGGTATGGTAAAGTTTGGGGTACTTATTTAAGGGCTTGTTAAGACTACTTTTGCGTGGTTGAATTCGTTGTCGCATTTAATTATGGGAATTCAGGTGCCTTGAGGACTGTCACTCCCGACCACTTGACCTTTCAATGAATTTGAGGTTTCGTAATCTGCAGAGATGCGGATGCTTTGAGGTACAAGAGGATTAAAATTAATTGGAAGAGTTCTTAATGATGAAAATGTTTCATACATATTACTCATCTTAGGGCATAAATTGCGGTTGAGATTTCCTCACGAAATTTGATGAGGCATTCTGGTATTGTCCATTTAGGGCCAAAAGTGATATGCAAAAAACATGTCGGTTATTTTCTAATATATAGTATATTTAAAATTCCGAAAAGAGCCATAGTTATTCGCCAGAAATTCCTCATGCTCCCACAATTCATTGGTGAAAGTTATATAAAGCCTTGCACTGAAAATGTTTCCATCGAATTGCTGTAAACAAATTTGTACGGTTGCTAAAAATAAGGAACATTTCAATACTTCCATTTATCATTTTGATTTTATTAGACAAATGCATACTCGTCACTGTTAATAAGTAGACAAAAATATTTACCTTTAATTCGCTAATTTCGACAACTTTTGAAGAATATTTTAAATTAAAAGGTGGTTGTTGTCTTTAACTTAATTTAAGGTGTTTATGTCATATGAATATAAATACAAAATGTTGTGGGTATATCCTGAAAATCGTCTTTACAAAATGAAAATTGTTGCAATTCCAAAGTTAAATATCCCGAGAGACGGAAAGTAAAATTTCATATACAAAAAGTAAAAGGGTCAAAGAAATTTAATAAAGAGCACATGCAAGAATGTTAGATGATCACTAGAAAATAATTTTTTTGTGAGTCCAACAGGGATGTCAAATTAAATAATTCTCTTTAGTGAATTTCATTATGTTTTTACAACTCGTTGGGCACACAGGTAACCCATCTCAAGATTTACGTAATGAATTTATTTAGTTTAAGATTAATAGTAAAATTATATATTTTATGAAGTCACTTACATGCTTAGTTTGTTCGTATAATTTAGAACATATTTATTGAGCCATGGAACAAGTCAATCTTCATTCTTAATTCATATTAATTAACCTCACTCAACGTCTTTTTATTCATCAAATATTATATGAAAACTAAAATTAAAATTTAATAGCCAAACCAAACAAATTATTCAAAATAACACTTGGCCATTTTTAACTATGGGACTCGAATAAATAACTGGCCTTGGCACAGGAAGTTCCAATTAAAATTCGAGGAAAAGCCAACCCTTAAAAAGCAATTTAATTTCATGCCAAATGTGTGCACCTTTTCCTGTCCTAATTAAAAAATGTTGGTGACTAATCCATTTTGTGCCGAACAGAAAAACGGTAGGAAATTGGAATTTTCAGGTTTTTCCCATAAAATTTTTCAATTCACTGACTATTATCGATCGATATCATCGTAAAATTCATGACCCAGAAGATATGATTTAGAATGGATATCATCGAACCGAAAATGTGTTTTTTGAGCAAACAATAATATCAACTGATAAATCACGAGTAAACAGAAGAGATTCGAATTTTCGGCACGTGCAGCAGTTTGAACGAATCAGTCGCACAGGATGGTGCTAATTAACATAACTCGAGGTTGTCGTACAATAAAATTATGCTGCTGTGTGGTACCCGGCGAAAATACACAACAATGACTGCGAAATCCTATTTGGCAATTACTGGCGTAACGCTAATTAATTACCTATCAATTTGTTTTTGAGTTTAACATTTATCCCTTGGCCTGCACTCAATTTGATGTTGTCGTTCCTCATGTCTGCCCTATTCAGCAGGACTCTCTATGTACATGTATTTAAAGAGGACTCTGCACCACTTTTTAATCCCGGAAAATTAGTAAAAGAAAATAATCGATTAGTCCTGGTTGAGCACTTTAAAAAGTCAAAGATTGGAGAAAAAAATTCGATTTCAAACATTATAAGTGCGACGAAACTAGAACCCCAGACAATTGGCACACTACAAACTTCTCCGAGATCTTTTGGGCATTTTCGTGCGTTTCCCGTAAATAAAAGCCATTAAAGAGTTGTAATTAATAGCATCCATTGGATTCTGAATTCCTAGAGGAATGCAATTAAGCAAGGAAATTGAAGTCATGGCAACCAACCATAAGCAGTGGCATTCGCGCCTGGAATCCTGACTCTGCAGCCCCAAGACTAAATGAAAATGCCTGATGAGGAACTTTTAAACTTTGACTTTCTCCTCGAACGGACTTTGAACGTCTTTTATTTTGGAAACGACTTCAGATGCATCTTTAAAAGTTTTACAGAAAGGAAATGGTATCGTAAAGACGAAAAATGTACGAGCTGTAGGTACCAACTAAATTAAATTAGATAAACTTAAACACTCTCCAGGTTTCAGAGGGCAGTAATTATCGGAATGGACAAAATAGATGGCCAATTAAAACTAAAGTACTCAATGGTGATTTGTATAAAGAAATGTGAGTGTTAAAGCTGTTCACCTGTAAAGTAATCGCAGTATTCTTTCAAAATTGTCACTCTTTGTCAATAAAAGTTTTCCTCAAATGGTCGTTATGTTCAGGAAGAACTTTAAAATTCAAATGACTGCAAGTAGATACTAAATAGTTATAAACGATAAAGATTGGGAACTTTGCTCTTTGATGCTGTGATTTGACTGTCTGAGCTTATTTTTAATTATGTAAGTTTGGTTTTTCAATGTGAGAAATTCTAACTACATTTGAAAATCTCACTCAATTTAATATGTAGGCATAGGGTCTTCTAAGAATAATTGCTTCTTTAACTATTATATTCCTAACTTTTTTTAACAGATGATGTCATATTAATATGTAAAGAATACATTTAAAAATTAAAAATTTTCTATTTCTATAAGAAAGAAGCTTTCAGATTCCAAAATATAGTAAAATATATAAACCATGTTTTGAATTGCTGGAGTGCCCTTATCCCTTAAGAGTATAATAATTAAGAACACAATTACTTAATAATTATTTAACATTTTCTACATCCCTATTGCAAAAAGGCAATATATGTACAATGGAGAAGTGATGATAATAATTAAAGTTGTTACATAACACTAACTCTCTTTGAACTCAATTGCCAGGCTTATAGAACAATCTGGCATTGAAAAGCTCCTTCCATCCTTTTGAAAACATCAAACTTTGCAGAAATCGTGATTGTGGAAATTTTCATTGTCTTTGTTTATTTGAAAGCATCAAATAGGTCGTATTACAATAGTTACAACGCAACCGGTGCGCTCGTCTTCTCCAGTCCTATTTATTGCCCCGTCGTTACAAATATCCTTTGTTGAATGTTGAGATCTGGAAGCCGGGGGTACCAAGTGAGGCACAAACAGAATTCATTTGAAAGTGCAACAGACATCTTAGCTGAAATTTTCATTTTATGCAACCGTTCCAATCTCTTCATCATTTATGTAATTGGGGCAGATAGTTGAAAACGTCCTAGGAGGAATTTCAATAGCAAAGTAGAGTTTGTAGAGGCAAGGGAAATATTCAAAACTTTTATATCCGAAATACGTTTATGGAACTATTTAAAAAAAAAGATTTATTTCAACAGCCTGCTGGTGCAGGAAATGCAGGCAAAGTGGTAGAGAGGAGATTTACAAACCTTTTCCAAGGGATAATCATTATTCACGAGTCCAAGCTGGCGGAGAACTTAATGAAAAAATTTAATGGCAGGTTTTCGCTTAATAATAACAAGTGGCGGGCGGAGGCCAGAGTGGCTGGGTCCTCGTAAAATGTTGGTAACTATATTTCTGTACCATTAACTTCTATCTTCCCCAAGAACGATTCGACCAAAATGACTAAAGTTTTCAAATGACCAGACATTAATGGCTCTCCAGCCAGATTCAATGCATTTCTGTGTCGCTGGCCATGGCAACTTTGGTCCCATTTGGAAGGAATCGTTAGACACTGCTAGACGACGAGGACGCTTCGTTCTGATGCATGCCTTCTGCACAAGTTTAACTGGACGGCTATTAATTTCAATCTAACCATCCCGACCATCCCGAAGTATGCTTGAGAAGTTAGCTTCGTTTTTTTTTGTGGTAATTCCAAATGCCCTTAGATTGGAATTTTTTTCCAAAAAAAGGAATCAAGACAAGACTGGAAAAATTGCATCTCTATCTCCAGAGCGCAGAGGCTAGCCGGACGTTTTGCAGGACAACTGAGGAATGTAAGTGCATGGCAAAGTTTCCCTATGGAATGAACGTCGTGTTGGGAATTGCAAAATTATGTCCTGTTTGATGGTCGTGCAAACTCAACCCTTTTAAGGATTTGGAGGAGACCATGGTCTCCAAGATATGGAAAAGGTGTACACAACGACGCTACAGATTTTATTCGCGTTGAGGTCTGTTGGCGCTGTAAACGCCCGCAGCTTGTCTAATGGGTGTTCAAATGACGGAACCTTTAAGGGTAAGCCGCGTCAACGACCACGACCAGCTGACCGGATAGGGTTCATGAAACACGAAATGTTTACGAGTTCGTAAAACATCACGTGGCGGCGATTTTCACTTGGCAGGGGGTATATTCGCTGCAATCCGCATATCAGTTTGCCGGATTGTTCAACTTGGGAGGTGACCACCCACCCGGGTGTAGTAAGCGAACAGAAAAGTGGAAAATCCAGGGAAAATACCCGGATTTAGTGTTGTTATATTTTACTTTTTTTTTGTGAGCACTAAGGACTTTGCTACATTCACCACCCCTTGGAAATCTGCTTTTATTGTAACATTTTGCGTATTATTCGTATTGCGGCGAGATTTTATGATATTCACGAACGAGATCCAACGACGCGAAGGATCACCTAACCCGGAGGGATTACATTATGACGCCGACTAAACCTTCAAAAACAATTCTTTTTTTTTCTTGCTGCTTCAAGGAGAATAATCCAGGGTTATACTTCGTAAAAAACTGCGATAAACGCAAGTTTTAGGAGGGCTCTTTCACGTTTCCGCAGCTGCTTGGCCGGTTTTATTGAAAAAGTTACGTACTGACCTAATCTTGCTGTGAATAATCATCTTAAGACGCTCGCTGGGCATAGCATGATAATCCACAGTTTCTTTAGGAGCGAAATACTCGTAATAAATTTCATGATATAAAGAAAATTTTAAATTAACTCTTAACGAAGTGAAAATACGTCAAAACTGGGAAATATTTTACTATACATATTTAAAAAAAAGCAGCATCATAGAATTCTTTGATAAAATTTCAATTCAATTTCATTAAAATTTTTCGTTTTAATATCGATATTGTAGGGATGTAATGATGAGACAATTATTTTTGCAATTACTTCACTTCATTCTAAATAAGTAAGTGATTACCAGTTTTGGGTAATTATTTAAGTCATCAGTTCACTACTATACTACATGAGAATGTCGTTCCATTTTATTCTATGTCCTTATTTCTAAAAAAATATGCAAATAGGAGTGTTTTGTTAATTTTCTTTAAAACATGGATATTTAATTCAGTATAGCAATATTGCAATAGAAGCTTTTTAACTTGAAACGCATTGTCTCGTTGACTTCGAATCAATTTCATTATCAATAAACTTGTACACTATTGAATGATTGATATTTAGAGTTTAAAAGTGCTTAATTTTTAATGTTGGGCGTTGTTATCTTGTTCTTGATTCCAAGAGGTTTGTGTCTTGACGTCAAGTAGATTAGCACAATTTCGAGAGACGGATTAAAGAAAACTAAGTATAAACCATGATGGGTTCCCAAAATTGATTTTGTTTTATCCTATTATAAAAAATATATTTTCAAGAGACTAATAATACTTTATGTTGGTACTATAAAAATTAATAAAAGCTTAAGTACTTGAGAAATGATGGGAGATTTATATGACAATCATAGAGTTTTATATGCTATAAATCGTATTATATTGTGAAATTTAGTCTTGGTACATTAATCTACGGCGTTCAATTTTGTGGTCACGATTTCTTTCTCATTAAGCGTCATCAAATTCATGAAAGCCGAAGTTTGGTTTGCTTTTTATGCGGCTAATTTCAGACAACTCATGCAGTCGTTATGGAAGTTGTTAAAAGAAATCTCATCCGCAAACAACTTAAGCGCAAGTTGAGTGCCCAGATCAGCCTCGTTCCATTTGTTTGCTCCGCTCCGGGGGATGAGGGTGGCTGGTGGTTGCCGCCCAGGTCGTATTAATTTCACGATCCTATTTGGTATTCTCGAAGTTAATCTACCCGGGAGTCGACTTTATGCGATGCCAGTTGGGACGATTTTGTCTTCGGCAAAATACACAACTAGTCATCATCTTGGCGAACAGGCCAAGCCTCCTGCAAGGGCTGTAAGGGGTCCTCCAGAGGGAGCGAACGGTGCCCTTTTTTCTTCCTCGGTCTGGATATCCTTCCAGAGATTCGACTATCAGGGCTGAATGTGATGAGAATTTTAATTCCAGTGCCAGAGCAGCTAGATCCTGACCGGGGTTGGGGATAGGTAAAAACTTGCTCCCGAGCAAAGGCGGGCTTGGGTGAAATTAAAATCGTGTTCCCGGCTTGGATGGAACATGGTAGAGGATCATCGAGGATAATGGGAAAGACGCTTTCTCTGCCCGGGAGCATATCGAGAAACGGCGTGTGAGACGTGACAGCATTTGACTTATTGCCAACTTTGATAAGACTTTTGATGTATTCCAAAGAGCTGTGAGAATGCGGAAACGCCCTTGCCTTTGGGAGTTATGATAATGAGCCCAAAGCAGGGAGAGGACAGGCTTTTATTGTTCCTTTGGGAATTTTACTGATTTTAATTAAACCTTTTTGAATACCCGATTACCCTTCTACGAAGATCTAGTCCTCTTCTTATGTAATGTAGGAATAAATCCCTCTACCTTATCTCATTTTACCATTTTTACCCTAAACTCACAGAGAATTTAGATATGTTCAACTAACTTTTTCTTTCTGAAGTTGTTACGTTATAGGGTGCTGTAAAATTCATCACAGCTTGCCGAGGGATGCAGGACAGATTTCTAATTTTAATTAGCTGGAGGATAGGTTATTGTCTAACAAATGCTACACTGAGAAAAATAATACAGGTAGATACAACAAAACTGATTTAGTTAATTTTTTAACCAAAAAAGCAGTTTGATCCAACCAGAATTAGGTTCAGTTAACCAAAATGACAAGGTATTTCAACAAAGCCGTTTTCTCGGCTATGTTGCTTGAACAAAAACAAATTGGTTGATTTTGACTTTGTCTTTTAAGTTACTTATAACCAAACTATTTGTTAATATAGTTCATTTTTAAGCAATATAACAAGGTATTTGTTTAAAACCGATCTGTGTAGTCTCAAACGAGTAAGCTTGGTTAATAGAACCATTAAACTTAGTTAAAAGTATCGATGAAGAAATTCATAAAAATTCATAAAATGTAATTTAACACATCGTTTGATTAAAGATAATATTGTATATTACAATTTTGTTACCTTAACATAATTCTGCATAATAATAACTCATATAAAGTGACAAAAGTATAAGTTGTTTTTACTTAGGAATAAATATAGAATGAACAAAAATTTTGTTATTAATATTTATAGCGAAATAACCTAACTGAATGGTTGAATAAATCTGAACCAATACATAATAAACAAAGACATGGTTTAGAAATTAACCAAGCCACTTGTATAAATAAACAAAACCTGGGTAATAACAAATGTCTCTTTTTAATACGGTATAAACAATACATTGGTTGCATTAACCTAGTTACTAGGTCATACATATTAATCAACTGTATCTACTCCTAATAAACTAAAACTTGTTTGTCTTAACCTAGTAAACCTTGCAAAAGAAACAAATTCTGGGTTATTTTAACCTAATAAATAAGTACTCCTTACTAAACAAACAAAGACTTGGTTGTTTTAACCTAGTAACTTGTAAAAAATAAACAAGGCTATAGATTGTTTAACTGACGTGACGCTTAATGAAATGAAGCATTTCACTTCAATTCGTGAGCAGAGAGTGTTGTGTCCAGGAAAAGTGTTGTGTTGTTTCTTGTTCATCCATGGTTAAAAAAAAGATTAAAATTCAGAGTAAGAAAGAAAGAAAACAGTTGCAAAGTTTAACATTTTTCTTATGTTCGAGAAATCTACTTTGCAATTATTTGCTGGAGAAATTATTTGGTAAGTTTTATAAATATGTAGCAAATTGTTCATGTTCACATCTTCAACACGTTCAAAGCGCTTCGAATATTATATTAAGGTAAACTCATTTCGTTCGACACCAGTAGCCTTTAAATCGTTCGTTTAGGAAATACATACCTGCAGTTTTATGTTAGTTTATTCATTTTCCATTTAATTTGCTATATTTAAGATATTCTTACTGCACAAGACTTCGACCCAAGGTCAATATAAAAACCTTTGACCGCAGATGGAATGGATTGACACCAGCTATTTAATGTATGTAC
The DNA here is from genome assembly GCA_959613345.1 of Tolmerus cingulatus. Classification (NCBI taxonomy): domain Eukaryota; kingdom Metazoa; phylum Arthropoda; class Insecta; order Diptera; family Asilidae; genus Tolmerus; species Tolmerus cingulatus. The sequence goes on along the minus strand of OY390711.1, from coordinate 5,066,966 downwards.
TATATCGGACTTACTAGTTGAAAATTGCTATTATTATTATCAAATTTCTTTCCGCGTTGAACGTGTTAAATAAATTATAGAAAATAACACTATGACTAATATCTTTCTTTTAACATCTTTAGAACATAATTTAAACTTGGAAAAACTAAAATATATTTCAAAAGAAGAAATAAAGAGCTTATTTGATGAGCATCATATTGGGCTTCGTATAAAATTCGAGCATCACATTTCAAAGTTCCAAGAGGCTTTTGTAAGTATTTATGAAATTTTGTTTACTGCATTCGTGCTATATATTTAAAACTTTTTAATTTAGGGTCGCAGAAACTCTTAAAAAAATTAGAATGTAAGAATTAATATTGTAAACAATACGAAATGTTAAAGTGTTTTGTTTGTAGAAAACATTTTAGAAAAGTTGAAATCTTGATCGGTCATTTGAAAATTTGTCATGGCTATCGTACAAATAGTACATTTATTTGTTGTGTTACCTCGTGCTCGCAAAAGTTTGAAAATATTTCTTCTTATAAAAGACATTTACTCAGGAAGCATAAATTATCTGATGATTTGAACAAAATTGAGGGAAATATTAGCAGCAAAATATCAAAAAATGTGACTATTCCCATAAAAGAAAATTATGATAGTAAAACTACAGCTAGTGAGAATTCTCAATCTAATATCATTAATGCTTGTTCCTCTTTGCATAAGGATGTGAATTTGGAATATAAAGAAAGCAAATCTTTATTTGATAACATTTATGAAAATGCTGCTACTTTTACAATAGACTTGCATTCACATAATAATTTCAACAGAAAAAATGTTTTATTAGTTCAATATAATGTAACTAAATTCATAATGGAACCTTTGGTTGTTGCCTTGAAGCATATTGTGTTCAATTCGAAGAACGTTGAAGAAGACCTAAAATATTTTCTGGATGGCATTAAAAACCCTTTTCAAAAAATAAATACAGAATATAAGTTTCTGAAATATTTGTCTGAAAAAGATGTTTTTAAGGAACCAAATCAATTTATAATTAATAACAAAATATTAGAAACTCATGTAAATGGTTCATTTGCACTGGATGAAAAATTAAGCAAGGGAACATTGGTAGCACTCGATTTTCAATTTAAGAAAATATTTGAAAAAAGTGGCACTTTGAAAATTTTTTTACAAAACTCTGAAAAATATGAATCAGAAAATCACATAATTAGAAATTTTTTACAAGGACAGTTGTGGAAGGACAAACGGAAACTATACCCAAACAAAATTTTAATTCCATTTTTTATGTACGCAGACGATTTTGAAATAAACAATCCATTAGGATCTCACACGGGTAGTCAGAGTATGACAGCTATTTATTACACCTTTCCGATGTTACAAAATACATCTAAATTAAATGAAATATTTTTAGCAGCACTTATTAAGGCTCACGACTTTTCAGAATTCGGAAATGATTCATGTATTAAATTGCTGGTTGAAAAGATAAAAAGTTTAGAAGTTGATGGTATTGTATTAAACTTACCTGAGGGTTCCACAAGAGTTTTCTTCATTTTAGGTCTTTTCCTGGGCGATAATCTTGGACTGAATAAACTACTCGAGTTTAGTAAATCATTTTCGGCTTTTCATTTTTGTCGATTTTGCACCGAAGACAAAACTTCAACTAAATACCTATCTGTTGAAAACAGTTCTTTATTACGGACTGTTGAAAACTATGACAGTGACATTAAGTCTGGAAAAGGTGTGTATAAAGCTTCTATTTTGAATGAAATTCCATCATTTCATGTTACAACTAATTTTGCTGTTGATTTAATGCACGATGTCTTTGAGGGAGTCTGCCGATATAATATGGCACATATTTTGACATATTTTATAGAAACAAAGAAATATTTTAGCTTAGAAATATTAAATTGCTATAAACAAAACTTTTCTTACGGAAAAACAGAAATAGGAAATTTTTCGAAGCCCATAACGACTAACAATTTGAAAAGTTTGAAGTTCAATATGTCTGCGAGAGAAATGTGGACATTTGTACATTTTTTCTCCTTAATGATAGGACATTTAGTTCCCAAAGCAGATGAAGTGTGGAAGTATTTTAAAAACTTTATTAAATTAATTGACTTACTACTTCTAGCAAGTTTTACTGATGAAATTCTAAACGAATTAGAAAATTGCATAAAATTTCACAATGATCAGTTTGTGCAGTTATTTGATACAACACTCAAGCCTAAGTATCACCTTCTCATTCATTATCCTCGCATAATCCGATATTCTGGACCACCAAAATGTTTTTGGTCCTTCAGATTTGAATCAAAACATCAAGAATTTAAAACATATGCTCGGGCAATTACCAGTCGCCACAGTATAGCCTACACTCTTGCGCTAAAGGCTCAGCTTAAATTTACCGCGTTAATAACTTTTCCTCCACAATACTCATTAAAAGTTCAGGATTGCCATAAAATAGAAAGCGCCTATCTCGAACATATTTGCTGTAAAGAAAATGTTTCTCAGCATGAAACAAATTCTTACTCAAAAATAGAATACAAAGGTACTAATTATGAAAAAGGATTTTTTTTGACCCAATCTTCTGAGGAGTTAATAGAATTGTTTGAAATTATGGAATTAGTTACATTAAAAAATAATCCAACAAGAATTTGTATTGTTTGTGCTAAACATTCTTTAAAATATAATGACCATTTTGTAGCGTACGAGGTAACCGGAAAAGATAGTGCTTTTCCTGAAATAAAAAGTATTTTAGTCTTTGATGGGCCACCTATACATACATATAAAATTGGAAATGGAAAAACCATGATCAGATTAAAGCGATATTTCTAGTCTTACTTACTTTTTACATATAAGTATATAAAATACACTTCATATATACATATTTCTTATACATATACTATTATACATATATGCATATGAAAAACATTTCAATATCATATCAATCCTTTATTTATTAAAATTCGGCTATTTATCTTCAGTTTTTGCTTAGAACTATCTTATTTTATTTCTATTGTTATATGTATAGGCATATAACTCTAAATATTTAGAATTAAAATCTATAAAATAAGCTGCTTCACAACATACCGCAATGGATTCTCAAATTAATTACGAGGCACCTTTATCATCAGATTTGGACATTACAATGGATTGTTTGAACAATTACTTAAGTCAATCAGAATCTAGAAACATTGTTATAATTCCATCGGAAAATCATATTTTATACGATCAGGATAATAACAATAATTTGGAAGTAACAAACCTTCTTAAAAGTTGGAAAATGACAGATGAAATAATAACAGTGTTTATTTGTAAGTATTTTGTACTCCTAAAGAAAAATTTAAACTGTTTTATTATTTCCGTAGCATTGGGTATTGATATAGAATCATTAAAATTTATGAGATTGAGGCATATTGATGAATTTTTCCCAAAGAACTTGGTCGGACTAAAAATAAAATTTGAGCATTATCTTTTTAATTGGCAAAAAGAGAATGTAAAATGCTTCACATATGTAAAATTTCGTCAAATTACGTTTGTACTTTCAGGGTACTTATGAGTTTTCTACTTGTTGTTGCAAACTACAATCAACTATTGCGGATAATGAGGCGGGTCCTGAAAGCACTACTACATTAGCAGAATGTAATTCAACAATAACAAGTGTTTCAAGCAGTATTAAAAAATCTCTATCACTGGTACCCAATATGCAATAACATAAAAAAAAATTAAATTTTATAATATGCCATTATTGCAGAAAGTATCTAATATTCTTCAAAGTACGGCGGAGGGAAGAAATATTGTTAAATTCTACATCACCAACAAGGTATTAGAACCACATCAAAGGACTTTTTTAACACACGCAATAGTACAAAAATTTATTGAAAGCGGACTGCATCTAAGTGTTTTCAAATTTAAAGAGATAGCGAAGGAGATCATCGAAATGTTTCCTTCTGAAGTTGAGGTATAGTATTCCTAGAATTACAAAAACTGAGCGAATATATAATAATAATAATAATAATAATAATAATTTCAGAGTACTTATTTTATTGGACGGGGTAAACTACCACCGAAAGGAAAATTATATGATCGGTTTCAAAACAGGAAAAAGTTGATGAAAAAAATGCGTGTTTCTACTAATCCAAGCATGAGCCACCAATCTGAGAAAACCGATTCTTCTGACAGTTCTGAGCAAACAAATGGTAAACTATGTCCCCACATTTTAAAGTACTTTAATAAAGCCTATTTCTTTTAGACTATGACATCCAAGAAGTCTGTAATGTACTTAAACACATAAGAGAGCCATGGGATTTGGTAAAAGAAAAATGGTTATTGACAAGATCATATAGGACTAAGAATATACTATCAAATAACGACATGACAATACACGACATCCTTAAATTCTGGCCATTATTTACACATTCAAAAGCCCCCGAACTGGTATGCGAATATGCCTACATTAAAGCAATCTTTGTATATCTTAATTAATTTTTCAGATTGAAATGGACTTTGAATATGTATACCCGGAAAGATCTTTATACAAAAACTGGGAATTATTTGCACTGTTTATCCTTCCTATTTTCAAGAAAAATATAAAGGATACCCGGACTAAATTGTTATTGGAGGAAGTTATAAGCAAGGATTCTTTACAAAATACTGGTGAGAAATTTATCAATCCCACTAATATATTAAATCTTAGAGAAAGGATTGCACTTTGTAGTCTTAAATAAGAAAATACCTGGATAATGTATTCTACGAATCGTTTAATGGTTTGCAAAATTTGGAGCCTTTAGTAGTTGTTTTTGTTTTTCATTTGTTTTAAATTCAAGAGTGTTTGCTTTCTGAATGGCAATTTATTATACATATGTATGTACTTAATTAAATAAAATTAATTGATTAAATCTACAATATATTATACTATTATAGATCTTGCAAATGTAAAATACATCCTTTTACTTCATGCTTTGCTTAAACCGTCACAAAGAGCCTCATCTTCAAAGACAAGAATAAAATACAGTATCAAGGATTCTCAGGAAAGTATGATGATTACTGTAGAAGAGACCAATGAGGTTATAACAAAACTTCAAGAAAAAACAAACGTTTGCTTATCTAATAAGACCAAATTGCAACCATTTATAATTGGCGTTCTCGGAGAGGACTCATGTTATAAGGAGTATTTTGTAGTTGTTGACAACATCAAATTTAAATTTCAAACGTTTCTAAGTGCTTTAGATACTTGTTTTAAGCTTTTTCACGTTCTCAATATAACATATCCAAAGGAAAGCATTCTAGTGTGGAATTTTATTCAAAAGTTTTTTTATGAAATTAAAACGAAATATGATGATGATAGTCCTTTGATTACCACTCTTCTTTCCGATTTAAATAATTCCATCAAATCGAGTAGTCGTAACTGACTTTAATTGAATATTAATTAATTGTTTTCTATCAGTTACCTAAATATTAGCTGCGTTGTATTTTTTTCCATCAGTTACTTATTTCTGACATTCATAAAAATGTAGATAAACGATTAAAACTTGGCATTCTTGGTTTGCTTTTGTTGAATATTCTTAAATTATCGTATAAACTGTTCTTCCTTTACGCACTTTTTATGTGGGTTAAAGAAATAAATATCTAATGGAAAAAATTCCATTCATTCCATTTTATTTTAAAATTTCGAAATTCTGGGTGTGGTATTAAAATGAAAGACTCAAGCTTGCTGGAATTCTTTTCATTATTTCGGATGTTACTAGATGGTACGTAAAATTAAATTAAAAAATAATAAAAATAAGAACTACCCTAAACTACATGTATCTAGAGTGCTTTCAAATTGGCTTGTATACACACAGAAAAAGAATATCTCGATTCAAGAAAAATTTCCGTTACTCAAGATAATCGGGGTTTCATATATAACGGAAACCCAGATTATCTCAGTCCAAGATAATATTTCACTTGATTCCTGATAAAATTTTCAATTCAAGATAATATCGTTTTGCTTTAAAATTCAATACTCCTGGGATAATGGTTTCTCTTGGTTCAAAATATTCTTTTTCTGTGTGTATGTATAAAGGCAAAAACATTGCGATTATGTATATTATGAATGGTCAGTACCCACTTATGTGTGTGTTTCATGTCCCATTGGAATTTTTATAAAAATAACCAACATTTAAAATCGAACAAGTTTTGTTTTATAAAATACATTTTCTAATATATTTCCGAATACGAATACGAATCCGTACTTTTTGTCTAATTCTAATATATTGAATTTATATACATTGAACTATATTATACTTTATTGTCATATTTTTACAATGATCAATTGAATAGATCTATCTAATTTTTATCTGATTTGTTAAGAAGCTTTATGTAAACATGGACGTTGTAATAAAGAATATTTTTATCAAAGAAATATATGTCTTTATGTATTTTTCATCCTAATTGTAGTTTTTTCTATGAAGCTCAATAATTTTTTTCAGCATTTTCACTTCAGTACTAACACCCAGATTATTCTTGAACAAAAATACAAAAAATGAGTAAGATTTCTTTTAAAAATGTGGCTGCATATCGATTGAAATATTAACTAATATAATATTGAAATAACTGAAATTTTGGGTAGAAAATAAAGAAAATTATGGTTATAATATACCTTATATTGATTGCGCTGACCAAGCTCTTAGTTAACATGTTAACCAAAGCTCGGTTCAATATGAATTTAAAACTAGGTAGAATTAACAGTGGTTTGGTTAAGCTAATAACTATAATTTTGGTTGAAAATGACCTGAAACTTCATCAAGTTAACAGCGGGCTTGGTTAACATGTTAACCAAAGCTTCGTCAAATTAACTTAAAACTCGGTTGGAGAAATGACAAAAAGATTTGTTGAAACTATGTAAATTCAACCAAATGTTTTGGTTATTATAAAGCTTGAACAAAACTTGGTTAATTTTGCTAGTGCAATTTGTTAAGCAAAAATCAACAGAATTCATTTGTTTGTAACAACCAAAAACACCGTAGGCTGAGAATCTGCCGAGTTTTTGGTTAGCGTAAACTTGGTTTTTAGTACTATTCACCAGTGTTTTTTTCTCAGTATACTTTTACAAATAATCATGTCAAGGTAGTATTTCTATTCCTTATATTCAATTTAAAATTTATTATATGCAATAAAGGTGAGGAATAAGCTGGAATCCTCACAAATTTTTACGGTTTTATATAACAGTTTTCTCCTTTATTTACTTATTTATTTGTTGATAAGTAGACAGCACATGTAGACGATTGTTGCCCTTTTTGAACGTCGTAGTCGTGGATAACTATATAATTTTTAAATTTTTAAACTTGTTAACTTGACTTCTATAAAATTGCCTAATTTTTAGACTACATCCTAAAATTCAAATGCAAAATTGTATACGTTTTAGGTACCTTGTTGACACTTTATTTAGGCAAAATGCTGTATAACGTGTAAAGTAAATATACAAGTGATATTTTCACAAAAAGTATGAGAGATAGCAAATCTGCAACTGTTTGTGCAATAATTATACAAAAAATTGGTAATTATGTATAAAAAATATATATGTACATATGTTGTGTTCGTAAATCTTCTACATTTTATGGAAATATACAAACAATTTATAAAAAGTTATTTATTTAAATTCGTCGACCACCTTAAAAACTATAAAACCCAGGATTAACGCTATACCAACTTTTTGAATCATATTTTGTTTAGACATTTTTAGCCATATATTTTAGAATGTGCAAATGAAGCCCTTATGGTAGTAAAAAAACAATAATTTCGTTCTCATGGCCCCTTTTGTAATGAAAATTTATTAAATTCTATTATTTGCAATATTAAAGTGGACATTATTTAAAATGATTTCAAATTTCAGGTCGATGGCATCGGTGGAGTTGCTGAAATGCTTAGATAGACGGAGATAGAACATTTGCTTCAGTTTTCATAAAAGAAATCCCGATTTTTGTAAGAGCCGGTAAGTGCTATATTTAAGCTATGTATAAATATATCAAAAATACTTGTGAGGGCAAAAGAAGTTAAGCACAACATCTTTAATGCATAAAAAAAAAATCAAAAACAAACCTTTCACGAAGTTCGCAGTCAGTCCTCCTCCGCAGTGGTTTCTTGCAAGAGGCTGGAATCAATTCAATTTGGATCACGGGCGAGTGTGAGTCGTCAGCACTTTCGCTAATAACTTAATTGATAAGTTTCGGCTTCTCAATGAAATTTTCGCTTGGAATGAACTGAGAAATAGCCTAATGAAAGCACTTAGTGCTGAATGATAGATAGCCGTGTCCTTGGACCCGCCGGGACAGCAGCTCTAATCTAATTACTGCTAAAAGACCGGAGGCGCCAAATATTCCTCAGCGATTTTAATTAATTCAGCTGTTTGCATTATGAGCAGCATAAAAGGACGAGCTATCTTCCAAAAACCATCCACAGGATTTATCGAAAGCAGGACTCCCGCGGAGTATTTGCCCCATCCAACAGTGGTGCTGCAAAGGGCCTCAAAATTTCTGTTATTTATCAAAAAACCACACACCATCCGCCCAGCTGCAGGGCATAACTGTGGTGATTATTGAAAATTATTTTTGCAAAGTTTTCGCCAAAAGGAAAACTGAAAAGTAGGGACTAAAGAAAAGTTTGCTTCGCCCATCCATTAATTCAAAGTTAGTGCAGGATAGGGAAATTTTACATAATATAAATCTGTAGAGAGCAGTCATCTTTTTTCATCTTTCCCGGCTGGGGCTACATACCCCAGGGCTTGCATCAGGGTTGGGGGGTAAACGTTTGAGCATTTCAATTTCGAACAAATCGAAAAATAATGGGACATGGGAGGCGGAGGTTCCGATGAATGTAGAGATATGACTAGTAAAACTTTCCGCCCTCAACCCCCTTGTTTTCCGTTTTTTCGCCTAAATGTGAACGAATTACATTTTTCGTGAGACATCTCCTCCATTTCCGCTCTATTTCGATTGATATCTATTTCAGATAGTGTTTCTGCCTTCAGAAGAGTTTATGTTTGATGTGTGGTCTTCGTTTGTGGGCTGTGGTGCCCAACTCTGGCAGATATGGCGGAAATTTCGTTCACTTTTATGAGTTCTGAGGGGAATATCCGGGAAATTCAATTGACAAAGCGTTATTGGAAATTATGAGGACATAACTGATCAAAATGGATTGTTTGATAGTGCTTACCTCCGCTATTTGTGCCGCATGCCCATTTTGTTGTAATGTTGGAGTACAACCGCGTATAATTCAAATAGTAAAAGATTTATGAGAAAATGCGTTACTTCTCGTGCTATTTTAGCACGATGAAAAATATTCATTTTGCAGTTAATGTCACTGAACTCTTACTATTAAAGCACATAAAATCGGAATTATTTCGAGCCTGTTAAAATCCATACTGTATGGGAAGCTGACAAAAGAACATGTCATGGGTATTCATGTTTAATTCTTTGTGGATGAACAACACATGCACATATTGAATAACTATCGAAACCCTCAAAGTTTCGATAACTCAAGTGTAAATAGCAATTTAATATGGCGGCTTTGTATGAAAATTAAATTGATATTGATATGCTTTTAAACCATAAAAGGAATGTAGTTGAAATGAGAAAAGGGTATTTTGAGTAGACTTGTTTACTTGTTTACAAACAAACAGTTCGATATATGTATTTGAAAATTCTAATAATTTCTTCGACATATAGTACATTCATATGTATATTTGTTTTTACTCATAGCTTTATAATTTTTAACAAAATGTAAAAGAATTTAAAAAAAATGTTACGTTAACACTGTATATTGAATATCTTTATTAAAATGGGCACCATTAACATCTGAAAAAATATTTATTAAATTTTATAATGAATAAGTTACAAAATTCAATCTCATATCGTATTCATAATTTGCACTTAATTTTATCCACGTGGATTACTTGGACTTAAATTTCAAAATCGTTTCAAAGTCCCACCATTTAATTTGTAATCTGTGTTAATTTAATAGTACTTGAAGTACGTGTTGGTAATGCATAGTTATAAATTAGGGATTTTGTATAACCACATTTCGAAAAATTTGCGAGTATATTAAAAAGGGTTCTTATATCATCATGATTTACAATATTACAAATAATATTTAATAACAAATACAAAACAGCTTGATTTTAGTGATTTTAGTATTATATAGGTATGTAGATTTAAATAAAAATTTAATTTGGATATAATAAAATACTAAAGCCATTAAGAATTAATAAAAACAAACTATAGGTACTTGTTGAATGTGATATACCATAGCAATAGACACGCACATTCATTTCTAAGCAAATCCTTTACTCAAAATTGAATAATTCTTTCTACAAAATCCACACCTGCGGTACCATTTCATGGTTAAAAATTTCCGCACTTTGCACTTGAATTTCATAAATTTACACCTTGGCATCTACCTTAAATGGGAGAAAGATTAAAAACTTTCATTTGAATATCAGTTTTCATTTAGGTAAAATCGCGATGATTCCAGCAAGTTCTCAGTGTCACACGGCACTTGAGATGTCTAAATTTTCGCGTTCCTGTTTAAAAGCTCCATAGTTACGCCGAGAATGAAAGAGCAAATTGTGATCCCATAAAGTTACCCTAAAAGACTACGCCGGGACGTCTTCCAGGCAGCGAGTTCCTGGAGCTCTGGAGCATCACCGACGATGGGACGAACAACTTAATTAAAGAAAGAAGGAGATTACAGTTTAGGAAATGCATCTGGGACAACAGTTTATGTGCATTGGGGACAAACTTTGCATATTTTGCCAGCTTCATCGTCGGGCTGCTCGTCGGTGTGTGTGCAATAGTCCACAGCCGGGAAATGGCACAGAGTCCCTAGCTGGCCGGGATAAGCCCCACATCCCACATGCAATACGTCCCGTGGGACCAAAAGTGCTACAGCCTCCACAGTTCCAGGACGTTGACAAAAGGCTGTCATAAGTGATTACACCGCTCAGGGGTTATTACGGCTGTGTGCCGGCATTACGTCTTGCGGAATATAGGAGCAATTACACCTGCACAACAATCATAGATTTGCATTCTGTACGCCATAAATCGGGATTGTGTTCTGGTGCAGCCATTGTTCGTAATGATTCATACCCCACGTGCTGGCCCGACGTGTGTATGCATATGTCCCCATGTCCTTTCATCCTCCTGCATTCATGGGAATTCTCTGCACAAAGTTTAACCTAATGCCAGCTATCTATCTTCGATTCCCTTCCTTCCAAGTTTATCTGCAAGGCACTCCTAGGGAATTCTAAAATGAAGCTAATGTACAAAGTGCAGATCCGTTGTCACGAAGATCACTTGCATGTTTCTTTTATTGCTCAAGTTTCAAATCCGGACCCTTGTATCTTGACTATATTTGAAATGTTGAGAACTATGAAATCAAGGATCCACATCCCGGATATTCATCAAGATAAATTGAATTGAAAAGCAATCACGGCTTTATGTGTCTGATAAAAATTATGTAAATGCGAATGGCTCTGCATGAATGACTCTTCTTATTCAGAAAATCTGTTCTTAAATTTAAGGCTTTCTGTACTCTTAACCCCCAAGATGTAACACACAACGCACTCAGGTTCAAATGAATTTTATAGTTTTCTAGACAGTAATAGTGACTTTTATTTAACATTTTTCAATCTTCACAGAAAATGTTTCAGTTATGAAAAATGCAAATAAACATGCTTGTCAACTTTATCTGTTTCTGTATGTGCATTTATAGCTACACCTTATATTTCAAATATAAAACGATTTTCCAATTAAATTAAAATCCTATAAGAATATGCACTACTAAGAATTATTAAACTCTTTCTTTCCAATCATTGTACTCATGTAATCGGTGTACTGAAAGCTTCTTGGACAGATGGCAGGTAGAATATTTTTTTCAATTTTCAACATGATCACGACGCAAAATCAATAGCGTGAGAAACCCCACAATGGGTAATAATGAACATAATTTGACAGTTAGTGATATTTCTTATTATTGAGTTTAATGATTTGTTTTCCTCTACATTCCAAATACCTCCTACACTATGACATTAATCTCATTGTAAATGCATTGGGGTGTAACATAAAAATATTCAAATTTACCTCAATTTCTTCGAATATTTCACCGTCCATACATACATATGACGAGTATATATTTATCTATCTATAAAATAATCTATATCTACAATTGTCTGAGTTTGTACGAATAAAATGAGTAAGTCAGATTACAACTTCATTTCTACATCGAAAACATTTATCCTGTGATTCTCGGTATCTGCCAGAAGCAAAGTGGAATAACTCTCAGTACAAACATGATATTCTTGAACAATGGGCAACCAAAAGCAAATCGGTAGTGTAGGAGGTTATTAGGAGATTCAGCATTTCCTCCTGAAAAGATTATACTTATATTATTCATCTATAAATGTATATGAATCCAATCAGGATATTCTTGGGTGCACACTCATTACTGAGAATCGGTCCGTAAATTATTGATGTGCGGATGCATAATCATAATGATGTATAAAAGCCGCTTTAACTATTTATTTGGTACCATTGTATCTCGTGAAATCCCTGGCATAATTATGCAGATCCTGTTATAAGAGCTGGGAAGGTAAGCAAAACTAATTTCAAATAAATTATGCAAATTTAAGCTTAACTATGAAACAATAATATTTCTGTGCGAGCTCAAAGATAATTTCATATTCCCTTTTGAGGATAGAGTTTGCAACCCTACTAAAAGTTTTATATTGCTGAGACTACTTCAAGGACCCTATGCAGAACAAAAAGACAGGAAGTAAGTTTTCTTTAATGGAAACTACATGTAATGTAGCTTTAGGAACTTATTATTAGAAATTGTGGAAATAATTGCACTTGGTCATGAGGCAGAACAGATCTTAATCCACGTTGGCTGAGCCTGCAGATATATATGTATGTACATATACAAAAATTATTCAGTGCATAGAAAAAATGTTACCCCGGGGGTTATAAGAATAAAATTTAATGTTTTTTCCTAATTAATATTCTCCTTAAAATAAATAACGATTATTGGTTATAAATGAAAAAATAAGGGTTTTTTTCTCGAATTTTATTTTCAGTAGAAGAGATTTTTAGGTGAATGTTGTTTTGTTTGAAAGTATTATCTTTGCCTGTATAAAGTATATTTAAAAATAAATTGAAATGGCCATTTTGTGTTATTCGGTAATTACGTCCAGTACAATTACTTCAAATAACAAATATCAAGAATATTTGTATTCAGTATTAAATTATCTTGTCTTTAATATGCCAATTTTTGAAAATTTGATTTTTGTCAAAATGGCATTTCTTAAAAGTGGAAACTAGACTTATTCCCTGAAAACCCAGCTACTTTCTGGCCAATTAAGAACAAAAATACAATAAATGAAACGGCCGCGTTTAATCGTTTTGAAAATTTTAGAGGAGATTCATTCAATACTAAGATTACAGAAAATATAAAAATCGGAAAATGGATTTTTCAAAATTTCCAACTGGTATGACCTCATTATGCTTTTAAAAGCCACGAGTACATTGGGCGCTTCTTTAATGTATAGAATGAATTATAATTATAATAATTATTATTCCCAAATATGTACATATTGATATTGAATTTTCGCTTGGAATTGCTTTTACTTTGAAAACAATATTGATGAAAAAAACGAAAAAGAAGATTCACGAAATGCAACATCCCGTCAATGTTATTAAATTATGGACTAATCTAAAATTTGAATTTTTAGTGCACTGTTGACAAAAATTTATTATTCTTTAATTAAAGGGTTACTATTCAAAGAGCTCTGTACAAACAACGAACACCCCGAAAAATTAATATTTTCAGTTCATTTAATATTTTTCCCTTTTTTCCCAGCACAATTTAGCGACTAAAATAGAAGCAAGGCTAAAGACGTGAAAGAACCCACCCACTGAATGCATACCCATTTTGCAAAGGTAAACTGCTTTGTCAAATACCAGGTGAAAATTGTTTATCCTCGCTAACCAGGACAATTTAAAGCTGACTACCTTTCTAGCTCAGGTGCTGGCCACCAAGAGAAACTTCGTGGCTGAGTTAGTCGCACTATAAATCTCAAAATTTTCGCGTTTCGCTCTTTCTTACATTTTAAAAGCATTAAAATTGAAAAATTTTCCAGGATCGAATCCTTCTTCGTTTATAGGGAGTTTTCGCGATAAACGAGAACACCGCAGTCATAAATTGCATACTTACTGTTGGTTTAATATTGAAACTTCGCAGGATGGATAAGGTTTTAAAGTGTAACTTAAATTCGGTAAGGTTGTGTGTGCATCTCTCCCACATGAAAGAATTCGCAGGAATTAACTAAAAAAGTTTTAGCGGAACGTGACATTTTCTACAAATTGTTCGTTTTTAATATTAAGTTTGCTTCTACTCGTAGCTGCAATTTATATGTAAATCATCTACGGGAACTTATTAAACCATGAGATAATCAACATATCTTACGCTCGTAGGGTGTTAAATTTTCTGGCGCACCCCAGCGGTATAATTAGGTGATCCCATTAATTCACTAAGATTACGATAATCGTTTCAATATAAGCTAGTGCGATTTTGACGCTCAATGTTGTTTCACCTAATACACATAACTTTTATTATTAAGTACATTATGATTCTAAGTTTTCTTGGATTTATGTGTATAGAATTTTGGAGAAAACAATAATGATTTCCAAGTAATTTGAGAAATCATTGCAAATAAAATCCTTATTTCAATTATATTATATGTATCAAAACTTCGATAATTCGCTACTTATTATTTACAACGGTCAAACTATGTACCTACATAAATATAGTTCCAATAATAATTACTTGATTACGAATTCGGATTATTTAACTAAAAGTAGGTAAATTTCTTATTGCTCTTTCATATTAAAGGATATCCAATATCAAATTAAATTCAACAGGTAGATAGTTGAGAAAATCCCAATCGTCTGTTTTTAATGGTCTTCAAATTTCACACCATTGAAATTAATTGCACTAAATTTACTTTTTACTTTAAATGAAACCACATATTCAATAATGTTTAATAATTTACGAAAGGTAATCAACCGAAAAAAAGTCTGATGTATAACGCTTTTACGAACTTAAAAGAGTGTTCAGAGGGGTTGTTACGAAGTTAAATAAATATAAATTTTTAATTTGTAAAAAAATGACGAATCCAATGGAATCAAACTTTGAGGTAAATGCGATGTTTTAATTAATGCGAATGAACATTTTAGGGCAGAAATGACTGGCATTGGTAGTATCGTATTAATTTAAGCGTAAATTTTCTCTCGGAAAGGACGATAAAAAGAGGTTGAAAGGCTTTTCGCATGCTAATTGTAGGGTCTCTCTACATCATCTAATTAATTCATATCACTACATCTTAACTTAAGCTGCCGAGAAGCACTTCCTTTCTGCATCTTCTGCAAAGTAATTAAGGCATTTTATTTAAAGCGCAATACTAAGAGACCGATAAGTACTACGTTACACAGGTGAGATAAAAGGCCACTCGACACCTCAGGAGCTGTTGCAAACTGCACACCTATTCGTTGTGGCATGCTTTATTAAGTGGGTGTTTACACTCCGCAGTGCATCATCGTGTCAACTGCCGCCAACCTATTCATCATTGCCGCCCAAGATGCGCTCTACATCATAGATGCATCCCTCTACAGTTTTCATTATGCTAAATAACCTGCCGTTGGTTGGTGATGTGGAAATATGCACACACTGCCTCTTCGGTGGTGTTGGCTCTTCATTATTTACCTGCGGGTATGATGATTTAACCGCTCCTTCTGAAATTCATGGTTTTCAAAGGGCTTAATTCCCAAATGGATTTAGGCATGCACTCATCAATGATTCGTTCAACCTAATTGCTAATCCTTTTGACCCTTGCTTACATTTTACTTTAAATAACCCTTTCGAATGATGTCCTAGAAAATATTGTTCCTTTTCCCATTTTAACTGACATATGCAAAAATGAAAAAGAACTAAATACATTAGATTGACAAGTTAATTAAATTTATTAACTCTACCTCAACTTCCTGATTCTGCGAACAGCAAAAGTTAAAGATATTTTAAATCTCGCTTATTCTATTCTGTCTGCTTATCATTTGAAAAACAATGGAGTTAATTCAGTAAATGGTAATTGAGTTATTTGATGTGATACGCATTCATATGCTAAGCTGCTGTGCTTACGTGCAGTGTCCCATGCTTTATTGGATTAGCCTTGGAATAATTAGGGATATGTGACATTGTTAATTTGTTTGAATTACTTAAAAGCTTACTTTGCGCACTTTCTTTACATAAATGTCTGCATTTATTCAAAATTTGATGTCACTTAAAACACTTCGAAAGAAGCAAAATTTTTCGTAGCGGTTAGTTAGGAAGTCTCATCAATTTCGACCAATTTACGGCGGGATGGAAAAATCTCCTTTGTATAAAGTATCCCATTGGGAAGTATCTTCTCTGAAAATTTAGGAGATCAATTAAAATATATTAGAAATTATAGATTATATATTTTATAATTTGAAAAACGTTTGTTAAAACTTTAAAAGCCTTTAAACTTCTTTCTTAAACATTTTTGTAATCGGCGGACACAATAACTATTCAACCGAGCGGTTTCAAATTTTAGTATGGTCTCTTACACAACAATAGAATAAATAATATTGGTAAACTTTACTTCAATTTGGAACATTTTGCTTACAAAACGAACATGCTAACTATGGTTAAGGATATAATTATATATTTTTTTGCGTACCAGTTAGCCACAATCGTATACATGCTAACATATCAAAATTTTTAAAATGGCTTCCATGAGGCTGCACAAAAATCCTATCAAAAATAATTTATGATTTTATGTAAAAAATATTTCTTGTATTTGAATATTTAACATAAGAATGTTCGTTAGAAAAAAAATTTGTTTTTGTTTTATTAATTTATTATTGAAATGTTCGGCCAATAATTATTCGTATTAAAAACTATAAAAAAAATTAAAATAAATTGTTCAGAATAATTCATTAAATTATGGCTACTATGATGATTTTATTTATTTACCATTAAAACTATAATTATAATCAATAAAAATGTCTTTGAAAATAAGAGAAAACTGTGATAGATACCAATTTTAGACTAAAATAAAAGTGTGTGGCATTTTTGTTATGACTTGCATCGTGTGGTAAGAAGGCTTGTAGTGTACTTTTAAAGTTGTATTACCTTTTGTTCTTTAAGGTTTAAGCGAACAAAGCTAAAGGAACGATACCACTTTCTATAGATTTGTTCTATCAATATTTACTTCATAGTCAAAGATGAGCTGCTCGAACTGCTTCTGCTGGTGCATATACGGGCACAAGGTCTAAAGTTAGATGCACTACACCCAGTTACCAGAGTTTTTTAACGAAGCATAGTTCTTCCACCACAAGTAGTTTGTACTTTGCAATTTTAGAGTTGCAACGAGCGTACGAGTTTCCTCGGGTTCGGAACTTTGGGATAGTATAAATCATCGGAGTAATATCTTTCAAACATTTCGATCGTCAGTCGATTCAATAGAGTTTCAGGATGCTTTTCTGTCCCACCCTATATTAGAGGGAGCTGGGCGTTGGTGTGCACATAGTATCCCGAGTTCGTTCCCGGGAGGGTTCATAAATCCACTTTACATTCCCCGCTGGTGCAATCGTAGCCTCGTAAACTATCCGTTTCGTGTGCATCTTAAACCGCAGAAAAGCACTTACGACTGCGAGTGTGCGGCGTGGACCCAGCCTGAGTCTGGATGTTACATCTTAGTCTGCTCCTTGGGGCCAAGTGGCAACGAGGAGCCTCTTTCCGGTTGTTTTTACTTGCCACTACCTTTTAACTAAGGCGACCACAATCCGCAGCCCTTCCTTAACGAAGACCGAACCACGGTCCCATGCACACGGGATTTTATTTCCTTATCCATTTCCTGGCCTGATCCAGGGCCTTTGCGGGAGTTAAATGTGCCAGCCAAGTTCCACGACAGCGGGATTCGTTTCGGATTTCGGGCTCTGCTCCTGCCGCCCGCTTTGAATTATAATTCGTAATTGCACTTTTCAGATTACGGCTACATGGGAGAAATGATAAAGTGTGTAATTAGTGATGTTAACTTAGCCGGCGGGAGCGTGTTTTACGGTGATTAACTACTCGGCCCAGCCACATAATGCTGCTGAGGAGCTCCTCCAGATGATTGTAGAACACCCAAAACATAACTTCGAAAGGAAAGAAGGAGGCTTGTAATTAAAGTGTTTCGCCAACCTCTAGCAAGCCAGCCAAAGGAGGCAACCTCTGCCCCGCTTGGGCCCGAGTCAAAAGGCAAATCCTTTAGACGTTTTGACTTCTATTCACTTTTTGTCGTAGAAATTTGTCTGTTAATTCTCATTCTTAAGACGATGTGTGTTTGTAAGTCTAAAGGACTTTATGTCTTTCATCTAAGATGAATGAGCTGCTAAATCGACACTGGGTCGGATGCCGTGGGGATGGTACACAAAATAATTTAACTCCCGGGATCGATTTAACTTAATTGCCCATTACAGTGGGTTTGTCGTTTCACTAAATAAATCGGCAACAAGTCGGGTTGGGCCGTCTTCTGCACACAAAAATCGATACCAAAGCGAGGTTAACCTACCAACCAAAAACGAATGCCAGAGACAGAAAAATATTGGTTAATTAATTAAAACGAATTCTATAACGTAAAATCAGAAGCTACAAGTCCACTCATTTTAATTTAATCAACGTTATATGTTATATTTAATTATTCAGTATCTAATGTGTATGAAGTCAAGTTAGTAATTTTAATCTGAATTTTAAAGATATATCTAATGTGCTATGCCTGAGTTAAAATTTCGTTTTTTAGGAATTCAAACCAAAATAAATTTTTAAATAGATAGAAATTCTGAACATCATAGTATAATATTTAAATAAGCACTTCCTTATATTTCGCGAATTTATTGAGCCTTCAATATGAAATATATGTATTATATGTGCTTGAATATTGTGCATATATAGTAAAAACTATGTAGTTTCGTTTCAGTTTTATTTCTCTAATCTCTTGAAGTACGTGGATTTGGGATGTCATTATTAGGGATAGAGTTCAGAGAATAGAATACGACTAAATATATTCAACATATATGAACTAATACAAATTAAGAGACAATGAAATCTAAATAAAGCAGATTTTAAATCTCCAAATAAACTGTGGATATAAAAACAAAACTATCGTTGTAAACTTATTTCAGCGAATAAAATGCCCTGAAAATGGCTTCATAAAGCAATAAACTTTAATAATATTTTTTTAAATATAATACTGTGTTATAAGCACTCATGAACGTTTTTGAAATACATAATAGATTTGTATTTATGCTGTTTGAAAAACGTTTTGTATGTATTTTCGTATATATATATTTTTCGCATTAGCGTACATACAGTACAACACAAATCCATACAAAAAGCTTTGAATTTTATTTCGTAGAAAATATTATTAATTAATTCTACAGCATAAAATCTGCTTGAAGTGTACAAATTTTGAAATATGTATTAACAATTAGCTGCATTAAACTTGCTTTTTTTAATTACAGCCAATTTAGTTATTGATACCATTGGTTTTCAAATCAAATCGTTTCAATAATGGACTTGGCTGACATTTAAAATAGTGTATTAATATTCTGTTAATATTTGTATGTTTGTAAAAAGTGTGAAAAATAACGCAACATATTTTCATTTTTGTGATACTCTGCAAATTTTATGCAATACACCTACATACATATGTATAAATTTCCCGTAGTTTAATAAATACATTTCGTCATATTTTCCCAGAGGCAAATAAACTTTAAAAGAAGGTACAAAACGTACATACATACACGCCTCCTGCACCCTCTTTATACAATAGTTCGACCGTAACTATAATCATCAATCTGGTCCATTTAGCCTCCTTTCAAATCTCCTATGACTAAAACGTCCGGCGGCAAAGTGCTTATTTATTCATGTCTAAAAATTTTTTCATCCAGAGAGATCTAGCCATGGTTGTTTCACAAGGCCCATTAACAGGAATAACTTACTCGGGGATTGTGTTGATGCAAATTATTATTTATTTATTCCCCTGAGCGGGGCAAACAGGGACGCTGGAATAGGTCGGCAGTCCCATCTCTAGGATTAGCTGGACTCCTAGGGAAAACATGAAAGTGCTACTGGTCGCGTTGGACATCACCCGGAACAGAGCGAACCATTCTGCTGGGGAGACTGGAATAATAATGACGATTAATTATATACACTTTGGGACACTTCATTAGGAACGGTCGCTTTAATAATTATTTTCACTTTTCCCGGAAAGGCGCGTTCTGCTTGTTTAAGTGTTTCCGGAAGCAAATTAGTTTGTCCGTCATGCATAAATTAGCGCAGTGAATTTACCATGCTTTCAGAAAATTACGGCGAACAAAAAAATGTTTCCAGAAACATTTAGTACCTAAATTGCCGTAAACATGGACTTACATATCTTAGCTTTATAACAATTTTTCACCAACATTTAAAAAACCCAGCCCCCATGGGCTTGAAATCTCCCCAAAGTTGGACAAACAGTCGAGGAGGTGAGATTTTAAAATATTCACCAGCATCACTTCGGGGACCAACATATCTGCTTAACGAGCCAACCGCAATCATTAAATTGAAGTTAACAAGCTACTTGGGGTACAACGACATCCCTCACCCCCGAGTAAGCGCATACGCAAAAATGCACCAGGTTTGCTACTCAGTTCTGCTTATTTCGTTTAATGCACGAGCAGAGCACGTTGCATTTCCACACCGAGAATTAGGGCTGCATCGCCAGGAGACAAGAAAGTTCCACGTGCACTCATGTGGATGTACATGTTGCGAGTCTGAGGTGGTGACTGTTAAAAATTAGATCCTTTAATAGCCTCTGAATTTAATTATGCGCACACGATGCTTTGCATCAGGACAAATTGGACGGGGACACAATCTTGATGATTTGAAATGTACGTATATGTATATAAAGGGAATGTTCAGATACAGTCGAACATTTTACGGTGAAATGAATTTCATTATTGTAACACAATTCTGCAAAATTGATTTTGGTTCTTCATGTACTATTTATTTATTTATTTATTTATTTAAGCAATTCAGGCGGCAGTAACACAGAGTGAGGTCCACTTACGTACTACCGACTAATTGCATTATAGTTATTTATTAATGAAGAAGAGAGGAAAAAAGAAGAAACCAAGGGTACGACTAATAGTTGAGCTACA
The DNA here is from genome assembly GCA_959613345.1 of Tolmerus cingulatus. Classification (NCBI taxonomy): domain Eukaryota; kingdom Metazoa; phylum Arthropoda; class Insecta; order Diptera; family Asilidae; genus Tolmerus; species Tolmerus cingulatus. The sequence continues at coordinate 5,045,682 of OY390711.1, read as the reverse complement.
AAACTATTGTGAAAATCTAAATCCAATAAAAATTCAACGATCTAGACAACTCCCAAAAATACTCGACATGTGACTTAAACTAAAAGCACTGTAAATGAATTGAGTTTATTAATCATGCTAACGATCTTTTAAAAAATTCAAAAATTGAGTTAGAAGTATAGTATTAGATAAGTATAAGAAAGAGTTTGTAAATAATGAAACAGTTTTTAATATTTGTATTGCAAAAAATGTATACCTACCTTACGGACACAATTATATGTAATATATTTCAAATTCGACACTGGTATGATTTTAACTGCTTTTCTTTTTTTTTGAGTATAATATGTATGTATATCTGCAAACATACATATGTATGTATAGTATCTAGTTAATTTTTAACTATTCTGTAAGTTAACTGAATATCCTTTTTTAATCCAGTTTAATTTTTAATCGGATGCAGTGGAACTTGTGCTTATTCTTTTACCTCCAGCATTAGGAAACAATTAATGAACTAAACACTAAAATATTAAACCATTAAAAAATTTGTCCTTAGTATTGAAAATACTTATTAAACCTTCAATTTCTCCGCACACAAAGATAGTTTTTGTTTTCTATAAAAAGGCGATAAGATGTGCTAACAAACAGGTGAAATTCTTCTCGAAAACAATAACCCACTAACCAGAAAATAAAATGAGGAAATTTTGGATTGATGATTAATACCTTTTAAATGAAATTCGAAAAGAAATGCAGTCATAAAACGTATGTATGCTAAAAGTAGCACCATAACTTGACTTTAGCAAAATAATTAAAAAATGTCAAATGATTGCTATAATTAATTATGTAAAGTATTTTAATTTTGTTGGATATGAAACTATGCAGTTCAATATGATTGTATAATATATTCCTTTGAAATATCGAAGAAAGGTTATTATTTCTTTCAGAATTATCTCATTTCCGTATTCTGAAGAACTGTTGGCTGTACGCTCTGAACACTAAGTTAGATATCATTCAATAGCAGAATCCGACTTCGAAGTTCCAATATCAGCCCTTTCGTTAGTCGTAAATTTCCTGCTAAAGTTTCAACTAATCCAGAACACTCTCCAGTGAGAAATAGTAAAACGGCGGGGGATGCTGTGAAAAATCTTATGTTCGTGATAATCGAGTCTTCGATTTGCCATAATTTTCTCTTGCTCAGGTTTGCTACCGCCATTAAAATTCAGGAAATTCCCCCATTTGCATTCCGTGCATTCTCGGCAGCGCAGAACAGGACGTCGTCGCTGCCGTTTGCATTGTGCTTCGCTCCCTTTTGCTGCCACGTTCGACTGGTGAATGCCGCTCTTAATTGAGTTCGACCCATTAAAGAAATAGGGCAAAAATGGTCGTTTTAAGATGCTTAGAGGCAAAGAAATCAGCGCAGTGGGAAAATGGGATTGAAAACTGGAAACAATTTGATTTGTGGGAATGTGAACGCCGGAAGAGGGTGCAGAAAACAAAAGAGACTAATCGCTATAAGCCCTCCCTGAACTGGGCTATAAACAAAATGGGACCAATGAAATTACGGAAAAAGTTCGATAAATCTCCAGGCGAATAAATTGGATGGTCGAAAGGACCTCGGCTTTCCAAATTATTATTGCTTCGATTGTGGGCGACACCACCAACTCGGTAAAGGACCACAGTCAACCGTTGTGCCCTCCCAGCGGGTCAACAGTTCCGAGGAATAATAAAATTCAAACATGAGCCCCAGATCCCTGCGATATCTCTTAATCCTTTCGTGCAGTCATCAAATCCCCCGGCATGGCCAGGGACGGAGCATAAAGGATTTTCGTGATTTTATTGCCTTTGAAAGTGTCTCCCTGTCCTTTTGAGGACCCGTCCAGGATGCGCAGGGAATTATTCGAGTCTACGGTTATTCATCTCTGGCCGGGGCGGACGCAGCGTTTCGTTACAACTGTTAATAGTTTTCGATAGTGTTGTAGAGTAGGAAGGCGTTAAGTCGAAGTCACTTTAGATTGCATCAAACCCCCAATCCCGGAAGAAGACTAAATTTGGCTAACGATTAGTAAGCTTATCGACCGTGAAATGATTTCCATTGCTTCTCGCTTTCCGAGGGTCCTGGGGAATGTTTTGGGTTACGGCGACAAGTGAACCAACCTCTGCCTCGGATCCTGCATTATTTATTGAGCCATTTCGAAGGGTAAATTAGCGTTCGAGGACAGCAAGGCTCTACTTGCTTATTACTGCCTGTTGGTGGTTTTATTTGCCGGAACAGCTTGAATGATGTGTCAATGGTTTTAAGATCGTAAAAAGCATGAAAAGGTAAAGTCCTCAAAAATATATTTTTACGAATGGTTCAAGATAAAAAGCATTACTAAAGAAGTAAGGACTTGAATTATTTTTCAAAGAGAATATTATTTTCTAAAAGAGTATTAACAAGATAACGCTATAAAACAGAATGTTAAAGTTAATGTAATTGCACAAAATTAATTATTCTCAAAAATTCTTAAGATTAGTTACATAACTAAGAATTTCATGCTTTTCTAGAATTTCCCCCGAACTAGGAGGATCTGGCTTTCAAATATTTTGTCTGAATTTTATTGGATTTATGTAAGACTTGAATAACAAATATGTACACATGCAGGTTGGTTTTACTAACATACATTTTGTGTACAAATCATAGAAAAATTAGTACTTGAAGCATTAATTTTTCTTAACATTTATGATTTAAATATTGAATTATGATTTTGGACATTGTAGACATTTTAATTCAATTTCATTTTAAAACCTTTCTTTTAAGTCCTATCTCAGAAATATTCCGGAAACTTGGGTACTGTTGCTGATTTTCATTAAGAACTTTTAAAATAATTTTAATTAGATTAAAGCTTATCATATTTTTTATTAAACAAATTCTAAAAGAGAGCAAGCACGTAGTTAAAGTATCCTTCTTAAAAGCAATTCTATTGTGCTTAACCTTGTTATGAAATATTATTAAATGATTTCTTCCCTATGTAAGGGCAAATGTTTTGTTTTTGATTTTCTGCCGAGGACAGGCTCGATTTACTCTGTCGTGAATATTAAAATTTGTCCGTGGTATTTATGTGAATTGTAAATATTTTTATTTAATCTCGTAGTTTTTGTAATGTTCTTCAACATAGGGCTCCGAGGTTTTAAGGAAAAAAATAAAATGCATACTTTGCAGTAGAACTTTAAATATTTTAATTTGCCTGCACTCAATCTGGGCCGTCAAAAGAATATTTAAAAGCGTCGGCATTTTCTCTACAGAAAAACTCATAGCGCTACAGGTAAACGCCTTCTCGAGTGCAGGTGTTCTGGTTTTGGAATTTTTGTGGTGGCTCCTCTAGGAGGGATAGAAAATACTCTGGATAAGCAACGATTTCCCCACTAAAGTTCACACCAGGTACGGCCAACAAATTCAAATAAATCAACAATCGCCAGCAATTTCGACTGCCCTAGATTGGTGGTAAAACACTTTTGAAAAATCAAAGCGGAATAGCACAGAAGCAACTCGAGGAGACCTGGCAGATTTATACTGTGGCAAGAGCATACAGGTACAGGTAAGTGAATTACGTCCTGAATTCGCCGAGCTTTGTTCGAAAAACTGGCACAAATTGACAAATTGTTTTACACTGCTCGAGAGATTTTAATCGAATTCCTTGCGCTGTTGAAGTAGTGTGGAATGGTGTGGACCAGGTCGCCGCACTATGTCCACTCTGCGGATCAATAAAAAACGCAAATCTGACTTTGATTGATATTTTTGAAAATTAATGATTTTGTCTCCACTATAAATCACTTCTCGTTGTATAATGGATTTGAGCATCACAAAAAGTTCAGCACGAAGTCTGCTGGTGAAGGCGCTGCAACGTCACGGCAATTAAGAAATTTTTATTAATTCTTGGCTGCATGCAGCATCCTTATGCGGATCGTAATGAGGGGTTTTCATGCCTCATTGGACAAATTTAATAAGGACGAAATGGATACTAGCCCCGTTCGCAAATTGCAACATCAGCACAAAATGAGAAGACAAATTTATTCGGCCTTAGGGGCACGAAAATATCTTGATTTTTAAGGATTCCTGACCTTTTCCAGGATTTTTAGCAGTCCTCTCTGCGTTTCGCCCAGAACTTGGTTCAAATTTCCTCATTTTGTAAATGAAAACAAATAAATGCGGTGAAACAGCAGAAATTCCAGAACAATTACAGGATGCTTTTTCTGTTCTGTCGAACCCATCCTAGTGGGAACACTTGCTGCTAAGGGAACAACAGAAAACAGAAATGAACCAGAAAATTGTTGGGAGGCCGACACATTTTTTTCGCAGTCAGTCGGCTCCGCATATTAGAGAAATTTCAAATTCAGGGAATGTTACCAGATGGGGTGTCGCCATCGAGGATTTTGCACGACACTCGTCCTCGGCAAGAAGATAGTGCGAATATTATGAATTCACAGCGTGTTGCTGCGAATATACTACCACCGTGCAGACCCTGTAAACATCGATGGTCTTTTACAACAGGACATTTTTCTGCTAGCGAAAATTAGAAAGAAAAGTGTAGATGCCAACGAAATTATGTAACATCCTTATAAACTGACTGGGGCCAGCACGTCCAGATTGAGGCAAGCAATTTAGGACTTATTATGGGACATTGCGCTTATATTAAACTTTTTGAACTTGTTTAATATCAAAGAGAACTTCCGCTGCGATAAGGACGAAGTAAAGTCACTGAAAATCGACGGTCACATTTTATCTTCTTCTGTACAAAATTTGTTGTCTATTTTACAATGTTCTTCATTTAAACTTTCCTTTATGTGGCTCAAAATCAGATTTATATTTAAAATCATATTCAACCTTTTCAAATTTAGTACTCTCTCTAATTTGCACAATTAATTATTTATGGTATATATAGAAAAATAAACACCAGTAGAAGTGTAAACATTTTTGAAGGTGTTTGAAAGCTGATAAATTGTTTTGTTTATTCTTTATCGTAACTTGACTTCCAAATCCTGGAAATAGTGTAAAAGAGGCATTATTATCTTCTTCTATTTTCCAGAAAAAAATTATATTTTATTCTGGTTCAATTCTCGGTAATGTTAAAGTGTTTTTATCTTTTATTATTTTTCAAAGTTACAAAAGTTGACGACTTTTAATCAAAAAATTGAATAGATCAAACAATTATGAATTGTGTTCTTAGAGTGGAATGAAATGAATAAATTTCTCCTAATTTTTATAATTTAAGATGAAATTTCAATACTTTACAAGGATATTTACACTTCTCACATTGAATTTTTCTGTGATTTCCCAGGCTTGCTTATGTGGGAGTCGGCCTTGCTCATGTGGTATTTGTATTTCGCAATAACATTTTATTATATATAAAATTGCTGGTTTTTGTTGTAGTTTTACTTCTAAAGCTCCTTTGAACATTTCAATTAAGGTAATTCTTTAAAAAGTATTACGAAAATGAATGCTGTGTTATCATGGTTTCCTTCTGAAACTTGGAATTATGTACTCACATTAATTATAAAATTTCACGAAATTTTTAGTTTGGTCCCTAAGAATTTTTCAAATTATGTACATATAAAAGGTTTTAATGCTATTGTTTATAATTTTATTTGTATATTACGTATGCAATAAAATATATGGTATAAATAAAATCTACCTGCCTGAAAAAGAAATTTTGAATTTTTTATGAATGAGTGAAGAATTTAATAAAGGTTTTAAAAAATTCAGATTCAGGGAAGGAACGCCATCACCGCGTTGCCTGTTGTGTTTAAATCTACATAAATTTGTTTTCCTCAAAAAAAACTTTAAAGTTGGTAAGCAGTATAATTCAAGCAATATTAAATCAATTTACTTCAAATTTGGAAAATATGTATACCTATAAAAACACATTTTATATAAATTCTTTTTATAACTAATTTTGTTCAGTTGCAAATACCTTCATATAACTTTCAAATATTTCTTTTATGCAGCAGTGCTTCTCATTGTTCTAGCAACGTATAGAACTCATTTATTGTGTAGAAGAAAAATATAGCTTTTTACATGAGTTTCTATTCCTCGTACTGTAAATAACTTTAGATTTTTCAGTGGAATATTTATAGAAAATGCTGCTTATAAATTTAACGACCTATTTACATCTTCGTTCTCGTGATTTATCTGAATTCATGTGGTTTCCCTTTCTACGTGATAAATTTCGTAAAGGCAAAACAAATCGTTAATTTTCATTATTTTCCTTTGAATTTCAACGATTTTTTTTTATGAAAAAGCCCCAAAGTAATACGATTATACCTTTCGATATAACTGACTTTCCCTTTACCAAGCCTGACCCTTTCCCATAATCTGGCCTCTAAAAGCGCTTAATAAATTCTCAGCTCAATGTACCGAAAATTAATGATTTCAACTTCTTTTAATTAACAAGTTGCTTCGTCGAATCTCAAAGCACAAAGTCTACTACCAGGGGGACTACTTACACCCACCCGTTTAATCAATTGGGAGTAGAATGACTAGAAACAAAAGGATTCCCTTGCTTTTGCGGAAGGGAACGTGGCGTCCTACACATCGAAACAAGTCCAGCTCTATAGCGTTGGCTTACTTTTGATATTACGAAACAATAGGGAAAAGCCTTTGCCGGCCCTACGGTTGAGGCTAACAAACCCCGCCCTTATCCCGGACGCCCTGCATTCTCGAAAAAAACGGGGAATCATACCTTTCCGGTACATAAATATATCGGAGAGGCAAGAGTAAATTCGTTCGCATCGCTCTTCACCTTTCCGAGGATTTGTTCATGATCCGAATTATTCAGAAGATTCATCCTACCTGAGCCTCCCCTTGTTTTATCGCGTTTGCCTCCTCCCCGCGGCCCCACGATTGCACGGGGTTTTCTCTGGCGTCGCGACGTTCCTTTCATAGATCCTATATTTATTTTAAATTTTCCCTTTTTTCCCCCCTGCCCATCGTCGTGAGTCCTGCTGGAAATGAGCAGGACTCTTCTGGCCAGGGCCGAACATTGATCCCTTTCCGGTCCAGGGATGGGCTGCTTTTGGTCTAGAAACCACAAAGTTGGAAGCACTCCACGACCGACAATTGTTTTTTTTTGTGATTTATATTAGCCTTGCCGCCTACTGGGTCATTTTGCCGGGCTGAATGTTGAACCCTTTCATTCGGGATGTGGGTCTTCAAGGATTGTGAGCTTGTTTTCCTTTCCCTGAGAGGGTGGCATTCCTAGATCTAGGCTAAACTCCTGTGGATGCAGGCAGGGCAGGGCAACGAATTGGCTCCTTACATGTGTCGTACGTGGCATATAAATGTGACTGCAGCGTCATTTGTGCCATTGCTTTGTTTATTTGGTTTTTGTCTGGCAAGTGCCGGAGAATAGGTCCAGCAACCTGTGGTACAAACGGAATGAAGTGTGCATCTGCAGCACTAATAAACCAAAATAAAAAAGGAGAACGTGACGAAGAGGTATCGCAATATTAAAGGTCGAAACTCAAAATTTTATTTAAAGACCTATTCTGAAAACCACAAACACCGTAAATTAACCAAATGACTTTTTGGCGTGGTATAAGTGTAAAATTTTGACCTTATTTTTTGTGACAAACAAATTCAAAGGACTGTGTACATGTAGGTGGTAATTTTTCATCTCAAAGTGCCACTCTCTTTGACCAATTTGGGCTTTATTCGCTTTTCATTAGAAATGTTCAACTTTTGTAAAAAGTAATTTTACGAACCTAGCCGACTAACAAATCATCAAAGAGAAAATCAAAACAATTTTTTCCCACAAATAAACGCGAATATGTAAATGAAACTCTATGGCAGCCTGCCAATTTGAAAATAAAAAGGCCTTCAGTCGATTATATTTTATATGCTTTTAATTTATTACTCAGATAGTGGGCGCAAGCTTATTTTATTAATCCTTGTGTTTACTACTAATCGAGATATAAAACTAGAAAAAACAATGCAGATCCGAAACAGGGTAAAATATCAGAAAAAGTTAAATGCAGGTTTTCCCAAAGGACATACATATCTAGCAGTTTGGTGGTCTTAAATTTACAACATACTCATGCAAACGAATTTATTTATATGACTGAAACCCCAAAAAAAAAATAACTAAATAAAATATTTCCAATAAATCAGTACAGATTAAATTGCTCCAGCTTAGTATAAATATTTCACCGTGATATAAAAATATTCGAAATGTTTTTTCTCCCTGGGCAACCTAAGTTGCGTATGGCATGAGCTCCTGGAACAAAAAATCTGGATATTTCATGCATATGTCACATGTTTGTATCTATGCATGTAGACAGCAATAAATAATTGTGAAATTATATGTAATTTGTAAAACAAATTTTAAATAAAGTCCTGACGCTTTTAGTCAATCTGGACAGATTGTAGCAGAGATAAAGTGCTAAGCTGAACTCAATTGCTATCACACAAATCTAAAACTGAATTTATTCATATTTATATAACACAAACACATTTTTATAAGGCTTATTGTATGTTACTATTTTGTTTTGAACGATCCAGAAGTAATGCCATTTGTAAATTGCTATTCGAGTACTTTTGAGAAGGAGTCAGAAAAACACAATCAATATGACCTGAAAAATGCTAAAAAATAATACAGACAAACACAGATTGAGCAAAATATGAATTTAAAACACCTACAAAAAATTTGAAATTTTATGTGAAAGGTTCGTGTTATATGAATTTTAAACAAAATTTAATAGACCACGATTATAAATATGAAATATTGAAATTTCAGCGTCTTAACTTTAGTTAACATTAAATGGTCGCTGATATTCGAATTTTTAAGTTCAGTGCGAATAAGGTAACTCCAATGAAAGACAATATTAACTAATATTCTAAAAGAACCATAAATATAATTTTTCAGTGGATTATATTCTGCATCTTACGCATCTTACGGATGCCAGAACTATAAGTACAGAAACTGCTGCTATGTATATATAATGCAAAAATTATTGACATTTTGCTAGTATGATTTTGAAAATAGTATGTTTTATTAAATAGTAAATAATAAGGGCTTAATCCTATTCTTAACAAAAATTTATTGAAATATTTAATAATTAGTTGGCCTGAAACTGGTAATTTTTAAAAAGATGTAAACTTTTTCTTTGTAATTAAACTATTATTGCTATTTTGCAAACAATGGAAACGACACTTTTAATTTATCTATACAAATTTTCTTTGTAGCAGGAAAATTTTGAAAGAGTATAATAGTGGTAATTGAATACTATTTAAAATACTTCTCCCTTGCTTGTTTTAGATAGAACCAAAGATCATGTTGCTGAGAAGCTTTTTGAAATGAGAGGCCAGAAAATTACAATCAGGATACGTTATCCCAGCAATAATGAATAGGTACACACATTCCACCAGTTTCCAGAAAAGAAAACTCTGAAAATTCTCAATTTGTAACAATAGCAAAAGTTTCATTTAACAACAGCTCGTAGTTACTTGGCTTCTCCGCAATTTGGGTAAAAAAGGGTTTCTACTTACCCTACGCGGGGGTACTGATTGGTATTAATAAAAAGGCCCATTATAAGGAGAATGAAAAAATCGTTCCATCTACAAATTGAGATCTCAAGAGGCTTCATCTCAAAGGAATGATAAATCGACCAAGGGGAGCGTGCTTCAGCCCTTATCAACCCCAAACCTTAGTGAGTAATTGCAAGGGTGAAAGTAATTTTCCCGCTTCCATCTTCTTACGTATACCACTTCACCCCAAATTGGAAGTTGGGCGTCACTGTAAAAAGAAGTGATTTATGGGATTCAACTTTTGATCCGTCGAGTGAAAAATTTTTATTATGAAAACTTCGCGCTCGAAGGCTCCCGCGGGCAACTGGTAACAGGTTCGTTTTTTAGAAAAGATCTAACTAAAGATCCGCGAGCGTCAGCGGTTTCTATCGTTCTTCCAGGCACAAATAAAGAAAACCGATCAGTGGATTTGCTTTTATGGCCTCGCCACAGTTTTAGATTCGATTTATCTAGTATGAGATTGGAATTTCTTTGCACTATGGGAATAACTTTGATATCAGAAGCTGTGTTTCTATCCTATTTATGTCAACCGTAAACGAACTGGGGGATCGTTGAGGGATATTTGCATTCATGGCAGCATTTCCTAAAGTATCCTTGTCGTAGAACATGACGACTAAAGCTGTCCGCTTTAATGCGATACGACGTCAAAATGTGACCATAAAGATAACATTAACATGCTTCTGAATTTTTGGGTTGTGGCTGAGATACTTTCACGGCACATCTACCTTCTCCTGCGAGAGTATTCCCTTTAATCTAAAAATTGTACCCCGTGGTGGGTTTTCGCGTGTGGGGCAATTTAGGGAAATGGGTATTGGAGTTAAACCAGTTCCTTCTACAACGGTGCACATATAATACACCAGTTTAGAATAGGGGGTTTCTGCCGCAGAAATAAGTATATATCATGCGTTAAAAGGCACCCTAGCACAGCTGGTGTTTTCGATTTCCGGAGATTGCTACTGGAGTGCTCAAATACTTTAAATGGCAAGTGACAGGTGGAAATCAGGCAGATACATCCAATGGTCGCAAATCCTTCACATCACAGCAGCTACTTTGGGGAAGGTAGGAAAAAGGTAAACAGCCAAAAGACCAAGATAAGCCCTCGCTTTAGGTTCGTACCCAGAAGCTCCAGCGGTTGGCTCCCTGGATGGCGAGGAGCCTGCCAAATAGCTCCCCTGAGAATCGCTTTCGATGGATGCCAATTGGAGATGTCCTACTTTGTTTACCTGCCTAAGGAGCGACGTGTTTTCGGCGAGAATACGAAAATTTCCTTAAAGACCTACTTGCTTCATTATGTCTCATATTGGTATTCTCTTTAGTGAAATGTTATGTTAGTTTGGCATTGGTAGATTTTGCTGTAAAATCTCAAGGTATCGTGGGATATCGTATAAGGTTAGCAACTTTACATTTTATAGCATTTTGGTGGTAGATATTATTAAGTAAACAAAAAATCTATTTTAGTCTCGAAAACTTAATCATTTTTAATATTCTGTAGTGCTAGAAAATACAAAATGAGAAATATTCCGTATAATTAGTATTTTCGAAAAATTACATTTATGAATTGAATTGAATTACACATCCATTCATTTCTTTCTTACTATCCTCAAAGAATTCGTTCTCGAAATTACAAATTTGCAAAAATATGGCTTATCTCCAAACGATTTTTATATATGTATGTTCGATAAAGATTATACAATATTCAGTAAGTACGAAAATAAATTTTTATAACGCATAATTGCTTTGAGATTTCATTGGGTGTTAGAAAATTGTTCCTAAGCATTCAGTTTACTTTTAAATTTTTGCTTCATCATAGCAAACAAATAAAGTTGAATTAAATTAAGTTTCTATTGTACCTAAATATATAAACAAATAAAAAAATAATAATGAAAAAATAATGTAAAATATGAAAGTTGCCTGTTTTTTATATATACGAGTAGGTAATATATTACAAGTTTTATACACCTGCCAAAATATCAACGAGAGAGAATTGTGAAAATCTTGAAACTACTGAAATTCTTGAAAAAGAAGTAAACACAGAATCTGCGATATCTCCACTTTTAGCTCCACCAAGTGAGATTGTTGTCATTTGGGGTAACTTTTCGACTTTTGTTCAAGAGCCTGCCTGGTTGCATGTGCCCAAAGACATATATAAGAGAACAATAAAGAGGCTCAGAAAATATTTTCACGCACCCTTATCCCCCCGACTAGAGGGAAGTGGGAATCGTAATCTTCAAGTAGAAAATTTCAGCAATGTCCCAGGGACGCACAAGGAACAATCGCACATACTATCACCCGCTGGGCCGCCCCCGGGCCATCACAAAACGCTGTCAGAGTTTTTATTGTTTTTCATTTCGAGAGATAAATACGAAAACAGAGCACTTGGCACACTATGCTCCAACTCCAACTCCAATTCGAGCTCCAACCCTTGAAGGCTCCTCAGAAGAGGCACCTTGTGTCCACCCACCCCACTGCGTATCCTTGCAAGCCTGGGAATGGGGCTGATAACAAAAGAACTTGTGCTGGAGATATTTCGTGATTTCTTTGGCCCGGCTGGCGGGGTGCGATTTTCATTGTCGCATTGCCATGGCTGTAGAGCTCTATCTACGGTTTTCCCAGGATCAAGCCCACAGTTTTCCCAGTTTAGATTTTTCTCTGATGTTTTATTTTTTTATCCGCAACGACTTCGCAGACAGGATAACCGAAAAAAGGAGGGAAATCAAAGAAAAACAATGGGTGCTGTCACCCAGGGAAAATGGAAAATTATTGCTGGCCCCTTCAAAGTGATTTTCGTTATCTTTCCCTTCAACGCACCATCACTGAACACACATAGATACGACAGGTGCTTCTAAAAAATTTATCCCTTAAAAGTCAAATTCGCATCATCTCCTAGACCTAGATCCTTCTAGCGGCAAGAGGTCGGGAGTTGTCCGGGTGATATTTGAGTGCTCACATCCTGGATAAAGATTAAATTCTGGCAAATTCAAATGTATAGAGCCCGAAACCATAGTTCTGCTCCTGTACCTCGATTATGTCTGGCTTGCTTATTCAGTAGAAAAGCACAAAAAGTGGGAAATGAAAAAACGGATAAACTTGTCTTTTAGTCGGTCCTCCGTCCACCAAGGCTGGCGATTCGCCCTGTTTTTTGGTTCACGGAAATGACTTTTATTTCAAAGGCCAAGGGTTAAGTGGTTATATCACTTTCAGAAATTCCCTTTGATATCAACTTTATTGCACTGCTTCGTTCTAGCCCAAGCGAGGAACACAAATTCATGGAAAAAGGTAGCTACCTCCCGGGCATGCCTCCTGAACGGACGTCTTCACCACCATGGAGTAATTTTATATTGCTAATACCCCAAAATTTAAGCCCCGCAAATTTTTGCAAGCAAATACCCAACACCCAAACAAAGCAAAGTTAAATTTTATGGATCGTCATAAAAATGAACCGGAAATGTTGGTTTCATAAAAATTCATTGGAGCATTATATTTTAATTTCTATTTGAGGTGTTGTTTATGGTGCTAAGCTTCTATAAATCCTTTTCTTACATAAAGGAGTCTTAAACGGAAGGTGATTACTTCAAAGAATTCTCCAGTTAAAATTTGCTTTCAACAATGGAGACGATTTAAGACTCCTCCCGGAAAGAGTCTAATAAAGGATTTCAATCATTTTGAAAGAGTGGGTGGAGGTGATTCCTTTTGAGATTTCTAGCTCAGATGTAATTTCAGTTCAATTTATTTGAAATTGAAATCTATCGTTTATCTGCACAGCTTTCGCAAATGTTTGTGTAAGAACAATATAAAGAATTGAAAATGAAAAAACAGTCATTGATATGGTTAACCTTTTTTACATTGGCAGATTATATTTTGAACAATATAAGTAAAAGCAATTAAATTTGGAAGAATTGATTTAATAAATATAATAAATGTATTAGATACAAATCTATACAATGATAACACACTGTCCAACTTTTTGCACACTATTATAATATAATATTTATTAAAAGGGAATCACTTTTTGTCATAAACAAGGGTCATTTGTGGCGTCGGTGCAAAATTCGATTAACCACAAAAATCTCATGAATATATTCAACAAAATTTAAAACGAAGAGTTAAAGTTATTTAATGCACTTTCCCTGCAAAACTTTTACTTTTTAATTATAAATACTACGTTAAAATATTAATTATAAAAGTTGTATCCTTTACAACGGGTTACATAAAAATGTATTATCATTTTGACTATGGACAAATACGAGCATTTTATCAATGTGGTGAATGTTAAACAAAGTACTAAAAGAAAAATATTACTAGTGCAATTATCTAAAAATTTCCACAATAAAATTAAGTTGAAACCTTATACGCTGCTAACTACATACATGTATTAGTAAATAAAAACTTTTGAAACTTCAATATTGTGTGCAATTTTCTTCTATACGTAACCTCGGGTATATAAAAAGGGTTCACAAGAATTCTATTAAATTGAAAAATGGTAAAATTAATAACAAAAAGAAAGAAAATTGCAGCCATATGTGTTGGCATTTCCTTTGTGTAAAACAGAACGCATGCTTCGGATGCATCCGGTGTGCTGGCGGTCTTTCATAAAAAGCAATTAATTTCCTTTCGATAGCATCATTAAAATACCAAAAACCCCCAGCAGAATTCCGTTCCACATCGAAGGAGGAAGCATTCCATTGAACCAATACGATGAAAAGCCGACCCCTTTCTGCACCCATCCAGTTAAACGACATCTTCGCCCAACCTTCGCCGTGGTGAATTCCTTAGGAGATGCTCAACCTCTTGCTTTGGTAACGTATGAAGAAAAAGAACTTTGTAAAATGGGTTAAAGCATGATAACCATCTGAATTGAGAAGCTCTGCTGTGGTGCACACTATAACAATTCCTGGAGGACATGAACATGAAAACAACAATTTCTTTTTCATTTCCTGAAATAGCCTGGACTGCACTATTCATTCAATACGTATTTTCTAGGTACTGCAAAGACAGAGATATTTTGGTCATCAAAGGGGAATTAATCCTGTTGAAAAATTAAATCTAGTCCGTCGATAGCGTAGCTTTTGCTTGAAAAACGAAAAATCGCACGATTCCGTGAAAGTAGTAAACAAGCTTTTCTATTTAGTCGATGTGTTTCGAAGGGATAATTTCTTTTTATGTGTCCAGCTCAATAACTTCCCTGGTCCAAGTTTCCCTCGGGGCAAGGACTTAGTCTGGCGCAAAATCCCAGTACCCAACAAATGAATGATGACAGCTTCGGTGAGTAATTACTCGCACGTCCTGTCTTCAAATCGAGAATTTACCCATGAAGTAACGCAAGACAGTCCTGGATGTGAAATATAGGAGTTATAGTTAGTCATATTTTTGTACCACTGTAATCGTTCATCATCGAATTGACTGTAAATGGTCGAATTGCAGCAATAAAAATTTGAGATTTTCTAAACCAAATTGTGCATCAGTAGTCAGTGCCACCAACACATCACCGGTGCACACCTGCGACAATTTCATGTTTTTACCTTAATGGCTTGTACAGAAAGGTTGGTAAAAAGGTACGAACGCAATTTATAAGGAAAAGGCACCTGCCGGAGCCAAAGATGTTCCCGGTGCATATATTGGAAAAATGAAAAATGAGCTGCACCACTTCTCGAGCAATTGACATGTTCGTGTGCAGGTTTTACTTTCAAAATTTCTCCAAACTAAAACGTAATACTTAAAAACTTTTTCAACTCCTTAAAGTTGCAAAAAGTTTTTAAAGTTTTCGAAAATAGAAAATGAGTGAGTTTTCTAACAACATTACGGATCAAAACTATCATTATATTATTTGACTGTAACTGGAGCGGACTATTGTTCATTTTGGGCAGAGCTTGCCTACACAAATGATTTGGGAGATATTCGGACTTGGGAGTTGATCAGGATAATATTATATAATCGCCAATAAATCGAAACGATACTATCTCCCGTGAAATTACTAATGAAATGCTTTTAATGGAGCCCTTTCCAAGAAGAGAAAAATGTAATTCGCCAGTTTCGGCTGTATCACACCTGTTGCACAGGGTTTTATGGATTACAACAGGAGAGTTATCCCCATGCTTCAGTAATTGCCAGGAACACTTTTCGCTGGATACTATAAATAAGTGCAATGCATTTAAATAATCACTGCTTAACGAGTGCAAAAATAATGCGATATAATTAGCTGTGATATCGGAATCAATAAAATTGCAATTTCAGAAATTGGTTGGACGGGTTCATGTTCGTTGTGGTAGTTTAAATTAAGTAAATATTGTATACAGAAAATTACGATAAATTATCATATCAGTAGCTTGCGTTATTAAATTACCATTTAAGTAGGTATTATTTTTCTCCATATGAAGTAATTATATACTTTTATTATCCATATCTCCGAGTTTCACAATCAGAAACGTAAACGTGATTCAATATTTACATACATATTTACTTTGAATCCAATACATATTAAGTACAAAAATATACATATCTCAAAAAGAAAATATTCCTGAATGCAATATCATTCTTTATTCAATTTCTAAAGCATAATAAGATTGTTCATTATCTTAAAAGTGCTAGCTTTATAATTTAAAAAATAAAACAGCAGTTTTTAGAACATTCCGCGGTTTCTGGCAAATGACGTAAAAAATCATTAAACGGGATTTTAATGGGGCTTTAAACTTTCACTTGAATAATATGCTGTGAATTCGACTATTACTTTTTGGAGTTACAATTTTCGAACCTACACTCAAAATTATACTCATTATTATTACAATATAAGCATACCGTAATATGTTGTTTTCTAAAGTCTATAATTTAGAAATTGACATACGATTTGGAAAATTTAAAATGGATATATTATTAAATTAAATAAATTAAATAAATAATAAATAAGTCAGTATATTAGACAATTTTCAGATATAAACTTGTAACTTCGCACTCCCATTCATAAAATAACATCGAAATAAAAATATTTATTACGGGTAGATGAGAATAGGGAAAAGAATATTCTTTCAAAAAATGTTTTAAATTAACATATTCTTTTAATTCTTGAGTAGAAAAATATTATTATAAAAGCTCTAACCTTTTCTAACTTAACGAAAATAGAAATATTTTATTCGTTATTGCTAGGACAACATATTCTGTCTACACCCTTTTCTAGCAGCAATTCCATTTCTTTCAAAAAGGATTAACATATGATTAGGTCCAATTTTATCTAAATCGAATTGTAGCGTCTTACGCCTTTCCGTTTTTACGTAAGCGATTGTAATACACGAGAAATGGAAGTTGTTATTCAACTTTATCTTGTAGAATTTTTTATTTTTACTCGGTTGGTTTGGGAATTCAAGATTGATTTTCTGTTGATTTCAAATCCCCTAGAATGATAAAATCATTTATTCCCATATGACCGGAGTTGAAAGGCCTCATTAGCAAAATCAGACACCAAAAATATTCTGAATATAGCACCTATTGTGCCGTGAAAATCTTTCCGCCCCATTGGTGTCAATCTTTTGGCAGCCACCGCCATTATCCGAAAATAATCCATTATGTTCCATTCAGAACATTATAATTTTGAAATTTGCATTAGGATGTCCCCAAAATGCCGTCCATCCACCGGAAGCCCGATGGAGCATCGACATCCTTAGCAATTCAGCAAGACCGAAGCAAAGGACCTCCTTTCGTACACAAATCTCAATTGAGCCGCCCACGGCGGGCGGCAGACGAGGCATTCACGGAATCACCTTGAACACTTTTGGGACACGCCGAGCCGCATAAAGGAGGGAAATTTGCTCAACAAATAGCTTAAAAAGTTACTTAAATGGATAGAGGATACCTACCGAATAATTTCGTATTCTATCACCGACCCTTCGCCGGCCTCGGGCCCGGTGAATTGATATTTTGTAGGTCGATTTGAATTCATCTCCCCAGGCATAGGGTCCTTTGAAGTAAAGTGCTGTAATGCACGGGAAAAAAATAAAAAAATATATTTCCCGCAACAGTGCCGTGATAAATATGTAAAAGAGGACTCGGCGGCATGTTCGCGTAGAAATCGGTGAGAAGGGATCCATTTTCGGGTGGCCCCCCACAAGTGGGGTCCTTCGGTGAAACTTATCACTTAGTGACATTCAGTAGCACTTTCTGGAGTGATACCGACCCCGACGGTGTCAGAAGTGTTGCTCCAGATTGGGGGTTCATATGGCTGAAATATTAAGCACGTCGTGATAAATTAGAAAAGGACAAGGGAATATCCCATGGCTAGCTTCCGGGCATCCTCCGCTGTCACTCATCATTTATTAACTTGACCGTATTGTCATTTGTTGAAAGAGATAAAAGCGTGTAAATTTCAGATAATAAATTACATCTCAACGACACGAAGTCCTTCGTTTGAAATTATTCAAGTAACCGGTCCACTTCTGAGTCTAATTTAAAGATTGCCCGTTCCAGCCAAGGAGATAGCTTCTACTTTAGAATTATCCTTAAAGCTTAAGACTTCCTTTTCAAAGTGAATAGTGCTGCTGAATTAAAGTTTATTATTTATGAGACTTCAAAATCATCTCACGACTTAAGTTCGCTTCTAGAAAATTTTGCAATTAAGACAAAGAAAAGGATTATCCCAGACGTGGAAGCACGGGATTAACTCATCTTGCATTTTATGCTTGTTAACAAATTACATTGAGAAATCCCATTTCAATGAGCATCCTGTGAATTCTTTGTTTAAGCCGCCCGAATGTGTCTGCCTGTAAATTTTCGGTGGCCTTCATTAAATCATTCAAGTTTCCCGAAACCTCATAACGTAATAAACAGGTGAGGAAAATCCCCAAAATTTGCTGTATTTCACCCGAAAATCCTTCTAATATAGTCCCGGCACACCCGTACGTCTCCCTTGTTGGCAAATCCCAGCTCTGTACTAATTGCTATCGCAATCGAGCAACTTCGTAAGTTTCGGTGCTAAATATTTGCATGCTTACAAACATCTACATTCTACATACGCATAGAGGGTGTGGCGGGGGAGTTTTGTTGAAATTGAGTTGACGTGATAAATAAAATTAAGGAGACAACTAAAGCAAATTATTGAAATCACGGAGACAAGCACCCAAAAAGTTGCCCGTCCTCTTTCGAGCAAGTAAACAAGGTGCTCCCATTTTCAGTTGGAACGCCTGTACAAAGTCTACCTGCATTTTCCAGGTGGTAAAAATTTAAATTTTTAGAAGCAAAAACGGGGTTCGTCACTACGCTCTTTAAAACATTTATCCACGTTTAAATTCCACGTGCTCAACGAATGCTTTGAAGGATAAAGCTTCTTTTGAGAACGAAGATGACAAATATGTAAGGAATTTTTGTTTTTGCCATAGAAATTTCTTCTTTCATTTGAGTATTAGATTTTTTCGTTTTATAGCAAATTTAAAATTTACAATCGAACGCTTTAAAAATTATATTAAAGACGTAGGCATTAAAGAACTTTCCCTTAATTTTAAAAGCACAATTTATTTAGGGTGTCTCAGTTTAGCTAAGCTGTAGTATAATACAGCACAAAATCCATCATGCAATACACTTCCAACAACCTATCTAAATATTCTGAATGCCTTCGATATAATTGAACCAATTAATCCAGTTGTCTTTTTCCTTAACATTGCAAAATTGGCATCAATAAATTTGTACTCCGATCGTAAATGATGTAAATCTCCATCTCTGAGATGTTATCGGGTTAGACACTAATAGAGTGGTAGTTTTTGTTATCAGAAGTGACTACACAAGAAAGGATTTTAGTTGATTTGGCTGTTTTTTAAAACTGAGTTTCCATTTAATGCGAAAATGGTTTTATAATTCGTTTCCTGCTATACCTCCTGGTCAAATTAAATTTTAAAAAAAATTATATTAATATGATTTTGCTACTTGTTAATGAAATGCTACTGTTCATTCTTCACTTTTTACAAATTTCGAATATTTGAACAAACTTCCATGTGCTAGAAGACTAGAAAGATTGTCTATTAAACATAGACAATTTAACAATTTTTCTAGTCTTCTAACTCGAAGCAAGTTCTAATAAAATAAATAAATTTAAAATCTATTTGAAGCATCCTACAAAAAATGTGTAAAGTAGATGTTGGATTTAAGCCCTGACTGCAAAAAAGGAACACTTCTTGCATTTAATCAATTTTTGAATATGGGAATTTTCATTTGAGGTGCCGCTGTGCAAATAAATTCCAGAATAAAAAATTCCTTTCTTTTAATCTAATTTCAATTTCTCATTGTGAGATGTTTTTCATTTCTTTTTTATTTCGGAAAAATGGCATAAAAAATGTTTGCTTTTACTGGCTTTCATCTTTCACTTTTCATCATCTTCCTTCTAAGTGTTCTATAATTTATTAGCATTCAAAACTTTAAACGAAAGCAATATCTCAATTTCAACTAAAGTAGAAAAGGAATCACTCATGTGCCAAATTATTGTGTGATGATTCTTCTAAAGCTCTGTAAAGCAATTTCGTCGTTTTCAAAAAAAATTGTTAAATTATCTAACCAATCCGATCAGCAAATCAGCCGAGTATTAATTCAAGAAAAAATCCAGAAGTATCCTTCGGTTACATATGTATATGTATAGGCATATGTATAAATACATGAATTTTAGATACATGAATCATACAAACATATATATTTTTATTGATTTCCCACGCAGCAGATACAAAATATTTTTTGCTTTTTCTGCACTTTTCAAAATTTGATGTAAGCATGCCACATCTGTAGTTCCCTGTGGACCGTTGAATCTTCGTAAGAACAATTCGGGCAACGCATTAATTTAAGAGCGTTTCATTAAATATGTAAGAAATGAATCGGGCAACAGACACGCTGTATCTTCCGGGCGGATATAAATTTTTCCCTTTTTCTTGTAACTACTGCCAGTGGTCCACTTGGTTTCGAAGCTGGCAAAAACGAGCTCAAGAAGGGATGAGGGGGATTTTTCGCAAATATTTAATATGATTATTACCTCGATACTGTGAAACTGGATCTGATCCTTTTCCAGGAGACGGTGGTGGGGCTGGGGGTGGTGGGACTGCTGCTGATGTTGTGGTTGGTCCATTGGTCCGAGCTATAAATCCTGTTAAAAAGGACGAAAGAAGCACGGCAAAAATTTTCGTTGTTGTAGATATACGATCTGGATTTTGGCACAAGATGACCACAAATAACATTTTAATGGTTCATTTAACAGCATTTAATGCCTTTTTTCCCGTCTAGTGCCGTACTGTAGAGAAACAAGGATAACACAACTGGTAAGCTGTTAACTAATCGCTGATTTTATCCTTTTCAATTTTATGGGATTTTAGATATCAAAATGTCTCTTGGGATGTATTTATTTCTCATGTTTAACTTCACGGAACCTTTGGGCAATACTTTAAATTGATTTAAAATCAAAGTAGTTTTATTTGGATTTCACGCAACCTTCACAGAAGTTTATAAATGTTTGGTTGGTCACGAGTTTAACGACTTATTAATTTCACACACTTATTATTATTTCATTGTTATTTAAAAGCAGGTATCTGTGGCACAATCAATATTTATTATTTACACATTAAATGCAATTCAAAAAATACAAAAAGATATTATTAATTTAAAAGAAACGAATACACATCCGATTTGTAAATAAACAAAAGCAAACACGAACTCAATTTCATTAAATTTCAAATTAAATAAGCATTTTATATTGACTGAAATTGCTACGCAGCCATGTTGAGCATGTTATTAATGACGTGTAATTAGTGAGTCATTAAAAAAGGCAGAGCTTATTGGAAAAATATTATTTTAAATAATTAATATAACAAAAAGCTTGGCAAAATCAGTTTGAAAGTGGAATTATAGAAAAATTCGGTTTAACCTATATTAAGTTTTTAATTTTGATGAAACAGTTTTAATAAGGTCGAATATTATAGTAAATAGATGAAAACAAACATTAAATTGAATGATAAATCGCTTTTAAAACTTCGATAAACTATAATTACCGGTTCAGAACTTCTGAAATAAAAAATCAAGAAAATATAAAATTGAGACATTCATTTGTTATAAACTAAATAAAAAATGCGGTTAAAGTTTTATTTCGGCAAGTTTGAAATTCGTTTTGATCTCTAAATTTATAATTTAGGGATCTAGTGATCAAATTTCAAATAAATAGTTTTTAAATATATTTGTAAACATAATTCTTATATGCTTGTTCTAAACAAAAGTGATTTTTGAAATTAAAGACAATTGTTAGATACTTCAGTTGCGTTTAAAATTTATATATTGATTTTTGGAACTGTGTATCTATGCATTTTATGAAGTAAATCAAAATTATCTTTCATTAATTAAAAGGTCATGAAGTAATTACCGAGTGAAAAACTGCATCTGGTGTCGACTTAATGTAATGGTATTTATTTTCCTACTTGCAAGCAAACCTCCGACGATAATTTATGAACTGCAAATTCCCATTATTCAAAAGAAATCGGGTATGCATTAAAAATGTCAATTAAATAAATCGCTTCTCTCTGAGGTGGGTTGCACCTGACCGGGAGCTATTAATTAAATAGTGGTTGGCTACGTGATTTACGCAGCATTTCAATTTAAGGGTTGAAAAGACAAATTACTTCACATCGTTGTTTTTTCCCCTCAGAAAAAGGATGCTAAAGGAAAAAAATTTAAAATTTTACCCACATATTAGCTGAAAATATCCATTGTCAAAAGAGCTCTTTGCCAGAAATGCGGAAATTGAAATATCGTAAAGGAAATTAAAATCGGTTTATGTTTACTTAGCCCTTTTTGATTAAGGGAAATTCTGCGATGCATGAATGTGTACTCAGGAGTAATTTTCATTTGTGCCAAAAGTCACAATAGCCTCCATCAATCTTCCTTCCTTGGGGTAGTGTAGAAAATGGTGCGGGCGAGAAAGGGCTTTCACGAAACTTGACATCCTTTCCACCTTATTGTCTCACGGGTACTATTGAGTTTCCACGTCAAAGTTCATCTCGACGTAGTGCAAAATTAGGTAATTTGCGTCCAGACTCATTTTATTTTCGAGTTTCGTAGCAAAATGCATAAAATTGATCACTTTTTAAACTAAAGTGGATCCGGAAGTGAAAAGAGGCCGCAGCTCTGCATAAAGTGCATAAAAAAAGAGCAGCTGCTTAAAAGGGTCACTTAAACTCGCCTAGCAATGCTCAGAATCAAGTGTTTGAAATGGAAGAAAGGAAAATGTAAAAAGTGATGAATAGGTCCTGCACTTGGGTCATCCTGGGCAGCCTAGTTCAGCTTCGGCTCGTAATAAACTAAACTATACCCAGGAATTATAATTCCAAAAACGAACACATTCCTGATTTAGAAGTAGTCCCGGAAAATGAAATGAAATGAGCAGGGAGTTTTATACAGAAGTTATCAACGAGAAAAGTTTTCTTCAATGAGATTATTAACATTTTCCCTTTTCCTGGGCCGAAGGAAGTCCTCGCCTCCTACCTCTTCACGTTCCAGGAGCAAAATGGGACACAAGACGAATCCCACAAGGAGAACAGTTTGAAGTTTAATTTTCATCATCTCCTTGAAGAAATTTGTCTTTTTGGCGTCATTTATTTGGTTTGCTTCTCAGCCCCGGCTAGGCAGGAATCCGCCTTATTGTTGTTCTACTGCGGTGTGTTATTACACTTTTATGCCATCGCGATGAAGAGGTATGCCACGCGAATAAATTATGATTTGTAAGTTGATATGCGCGTACATACGTACGCAGGGCAATTTATCTTGCCGCAATTCATGACAACTGAATTTATCTGCGACATGCGTTTTTCCACGGTATGCTTTTTCACCTGCCCTTGTTAAACCATTACAACCGACACCTCACCGTGGAACAACCGCCATCAAACCAACCGCGGCCTCATACAACACTTTTCTTTCTCTTTTTAATCTCAACAATTTTCCGACATAATTTGTAGAAGGAAACAGGAGGGAGATGGGACGGTATCCTAACAAAAAGGAGAGGAAAGGCGGACTGCGAAAAAGTTGATATGGTATCTTGATTATGAAGAATGTTGACATAATTTCATTGCAAGTCCTTTTCCTACTGTTGCAATTTCCCTTGAAGGTTGGCGCAGGAAGCGCAAGTGATAAAAGTTGTCCTGATATACAGTACAAACTTTGTGGGCTCGGTGTAGATGAAGGGATTCAAGATAATTGAAATGTCCAGCAGACTTAATGAATTTGAACCGATACTGTAAGAAATGTTGGCAAATTGAAAACGAAATATGTAACATGACGTTTTAATTAACTATTTTAGCAGCTCCAGCACAATGCTTCGTTCACTAGTAAAATTTTTAAATTATATTAAAAAAATATTACAGCAACTGGGTTGTGCAAGTACAGTCTCTACGGCTGAAGCACACGAAATTTAATATTCTTTTTAACCTGACACCATGATATTTTGTTATGCTCACAAAACGTGACCTAAAAGTGTCTGGCAGAATATCAGAAAAATCTGTAAAAAAATATATTGTTTTTATTATAAATTAAAAAAACTTCGTTAACACTTTAAACTATACAAACTAAAGTAAATTCTGTCTTGAGTCGTATACAGCAAAGGTTAAAATAGCTATTAAACTGTGCTTAACCTCTTTGTTGGATTACTTACTTATCATCATCAGTTATTCAGTAAGTAAGAAAAAATGACAAAAACTACTATTAATATATACTACATTCGACAGTACCTAAAGCATTATTGTTAAAAATATGAAAAACCTAAACTGAAAAGATTTTTTAACTACATTCTAGAATTTGATGGACTACATCTTACGGATGGCAGAACTATAAAACTATTGTATATTCTTTCATTTATCTAAGGCATGCCAGAATTATAAATAATTGCAATAATTATTGATATCGTGACCATTTTATGGCCACAAAATATAATAAAATTCTTGTTTTTTAGCATCCATAGTTCCAACAAACAATTTAATTTCAAAAATGATTGAAAGTTCATTCGTTTCTTCTATACATATATAGAGGTCCAAACAAATTTAAAAAACAAACGAACAAATTAGAATTGTTATCAATCTTATATGTATATATAAAATAGAGCTCAAATGTATATTAATTGAATTTAGCAAAAAGTCAATCGTTCTTAAGGTGACAATAAAGGGAGTATTTTTTTATGTATCATTTAAAACCTGGTTTATTTATAATTTAAAAAGAAAAGAGTAAAGCAAGTTTGCATTAAGTAATTAATTAAATAGATGCAATAATTAAAAAAAAAAATTAATTTAATTCCGTTTTGCTCTATAAGTATAGTGTAATATTGAATAGTTTATTTTATAAGTTTATTTCTTAAAACTGTTTTAATTATAAATGAATTAAAACAATGCGAAATTATGCGTAACCTTGTTCGTATAATTTCAAATCTTATAAGCATCTTATAATCGGCTTTGTGAAGCGTAATTTCATTGATTTTCAGTAGCTATCGTTTCATTTTGAAGTAAATATTAATCGTTTCATTGGTTCGGTCCATAATTAATAATGCGCCGGTTGTTCTTCGGACTAATTATTTTGTTTCATCTTTGTGTACCTAAACCTGTTACGTATTGTCGTATTGTTTAAATGAAATGAAATCCGGTCTATGCCATCAATGTTGATTAATTATTTCCGTAACTTAAGGATGTTCTAATATTGAGAAATGTTGCATTAATTTTGCTAGTTATTAGTTTATATACCAACATTTAAGCATTTGAAGTCTGTGAAAATTGTATTCTGTCAGACTAAATAAATAAAAACGATTCTTTTAGCTTTACTCTGTTGGGTGGAGTTTATTCAAAAGAGTACCTATATTTTCTCTGTAAAGTCATTCAATAATGTAAAATCCTACCTTAAACTGTCTTTAATTCTGGGCCAAGCCATATACCTAATTTTTTTCGCGGTTCGTACTCTACAGAATTTTTAAACTAATTTGTAATTATATGTATCTTTTTCAGAAACCGCCAACTTTTGAAGTTTAAACATAAGTTCAAATTAAAGGATACCGAATTTTATTTATCCAATTTTACAAAAGATGGTTAATGATATAGAATTTCGTACTTTCCGGTAATTTTGAATATCTATCATATACTGTCTTTATGGTGAAATATTTTGTGATAGGGACACATTCATGGTGATGACAGGATTAGACAAAGCTATACATTAAAGCAGGGTATTTTGATAATTATAAGTATTATTATAATTTTTTTTTTTTGTGTTTAATAAAAACACTGACAAAAAATTTACTGTAGGGGTATTCACCCTTCTATGTATTTTTATTGAAATATTTAATTTATATTTACTTACAATGAAGAGTTGAGCACTCTATTGGAAAGTCTGAATACACTCTTGTGAAATTTCATATGACAATTGTAGTGAATAGATTTTGAATGTGAACAATAAATATATAGATATGCGTGAATAAATACCAATAGCAAAATGCAGTAGCCTTTCCCCAATATATGTCGGTGATTAAAAAGCTAATAATATAGATAAGATTTGAATGTCAAATTTTTATAAAACTCCAAAGGCCGCATATCCTGTCGTGCATGGTGCACAAAACACGTCTATCTTGAAGGAATTTCAAAAAGTGCTCTGCAAAAGCCTTGCACGTAGAGCCGCCATACGATTCTACAAAATTCATGTTGAGCCAAAGAGCTCCTCTGGAAATAAATCACTGCGGAGTATGCAAAAGACTGCAGTTCGATTTTCGAATGGAGGACACCCTTTCATCCCTTGAGAGCCCGATAAATCTTGCGGCAAGTTCTTCCGCTGCACACGCACCCGCCCGCCGGTTTTCCCTCCTCCTTGGCAACCTATCAAACGATGTCATAAAATGAGATGCCACAGATCTCGGATGGGTTCGTGCCTCCGCCCCCGCCGCCATCCGTTAAAAACGCAAATTGCAAATAATATCGCGAATCCCAATAAATGCGTCCGGCTCGGTAGCATCTCGGAAATTGTTGTGCTGGAATTAACTCGGAATTAATATGAAATATTTACACGCCAGGAGTGACTGGTGGCGGATGTTTCTGTAATGTGATAAAGGAGATGAAGTGGTGAATGTTTAAATTACAGCACATGAGCCGCTCCGGGACGGATGTGCATTTCCGCATCTGGGGCAATGGGGATAAACCAGCTGCGGGCTGGATGTGTGCGTGTCGTTGGAAGGAACTGGGCCGGATATCCTTCAGGATCTCTTAAAGGGAGAAGGTATTCCTCAGATTATTTGACTCAAAAGATTTTAAAATTCCACCAATTGAATAAAATTTCAGAAATCCCTGCCTCCTTACAGACTTAGGGTCGTACTAAATCGTTTCGCGGAAACTTGCTCCTCCACTTACTGCCTATAACAAGGTCTCAACTAATCGCACCAAGGATTCGTTTCGACGCAAACCGCGGCACAAAAGGATTACAAAAATTAGAGAAGACACCAAAACCGCCGCTTGGATCCTTTGAAGCATTATCTTATGCTTGTTAAGGAGAAGAAGAACTCTAGCAGGCGGACTGGAAAAGCCTAAACGGGGGTATATTCAGGCGCAACCCCACAAGTACCGAACTCTTTTTGCTCCGTTTCCCACTTTTCGAGGGTTTATTTTTCAGGATTTACATTAAATGTAGTCATGATTTCGGTGAAACAATCGTTTTGATTATTTTTTTTTTTATCAAACAGATTTACCAGCTATTTATGTTAATACTATTCCATTTTCATCAATTTGCTTTAATACAATTTTATTCTTAAAACTAAAAACAGAAAAATAAGAGGAAAATGCACCGACACACAAAACTATGTATTATATTTAATATAATTAAAACACTTTAATTCCAAGTAAATCTTCTTAACTCTCGCTTTTCCACAAATTTAAACGAAACTAGTGAGAGTTGAACTTTAGAACTTCAAAGGATAAAGTAGCACTTCACCCGAGTTAGTCGCAATCACCTACTGCGTTCAGGTGGAACTCGCGCCTGTTCGACAGGATCTGACTCGTCCTGGTGAAGGAATCCACGTGCCGTGCACCTCAGGAGCTTTCACCCGACTGAGCATCTAGCGCGTTTTATCCTGTAAATGTGCTCCCCAGCATCCTGGCGTTATCAGTGGCAGGCGACTACTACCACTACTCCTTCTACGGAAATCCCTCAGGAATCTATTCGCACTCTTATCTGACATAGCACTGGACTCAGGACTGAAATGCGAGCCTGAAGGAGTCCCGGTCTCAGCCTGACTGCCGGAATGGTCGTTGATGGGAATCCTTGTGGCGTCGGGTCAGGACGGGAGTCCGACGGACGACGGGACTCGGGAGCGCCATGCCAGGCCAACATTTTAAGGGACTTACATTGGCACCGCTCCTGTGGGTTGCGTCGAACAGACACGTAAAAAGCTTCAGTCGTTGTAATTTTCGAAGCTTTTTAAGCTGATTTTACGCGTTGCAATGGGCCACGTTACGGCGTGTTGATGGGGGTAAAGGACGAAGTAAATAAACTCCCCTCCTTCTCGTCGGAAAAGACTTCCCGAACTCCAGAGACCTCCCGGTAAATGCATGCAAGAGGGCGGCGGAAGCGATTTTATTTGGGGAACTGGGGCCCTGCTGGCGTTGCCAGATGGCGAGGGGTTCCGGACCGCTTTAGAAAATAAGTGGAGATGACATTATGATTGCCCCGAGCAGTCACCCTTTTTGCCGGTAATTTAAAGCGAACAAACGATTGTAATTACCCTTTTAGTGGGCTTTAAGCAGCGGTCTTAAATGTTCTCCCAGTTCTTGGTGAATAAGGATGTATCTTGAACCAGTTGAGTTTGTGGGATTACATTTAATGTTCTTAAATTCCCTAAATTTAGGTACTTTTAGGGAACATTCACACTTCCTCATATACGAAATACGGGTACCAGTGGCGTAGCATAAGAAACAATATAATACACTATATTACGTTAAGAAAAACTATGACTTTTGTAAACCCAAAATATGCTGGTGCAAATTAAGCTTCAAATGGTTTACTTTTAAATTGAAATATTTGTATGTTGTATATTTGAGTTTTTAAAATTATCCCTAATATTAACAAGATTTCAATTCTATCCCATATGTATTTATATATTTTCGTTTAAGTTTTGTGTATATTCGCAGCAAAAGTTGAAATGAGTTCAATGCATTTCATAAACATTTTTAGCCAAAATGCATATGAGCATATTTAGATACTCAAATTGCAAAATACAGATTACGCAGTATTTACGAGCATATAAAAAGAAAGTGCAGTTGATATCGTTATTATAATTTATGGAAGAAAGCAATTGGCAAGATTTCTTTATTACAACATTTTGACAAGGGACCAGTTGCCAAAAAAACAGTAACTTCCACAATAGAATGAGAAGTACTATAAAGATGGATATAATTCAATTTTTAGACCCTTCAGTCTTAAACTTTAAATTTATTTCATTTTTGGATCATTAGGCAAATAAATTTTTAAAACGATTTCCTTGCACTTTTACTTTACACATTTTTCAACATCAGGCAATTTATTTACTTATTGCAATTACATGTACATATTAAATAATTTTAAGTAAAACTTGTTGCTCCCTTTATTTTGTTTCGCAAGCTTAAGGTAACCTAATTAAACTAAATTCAAGTACGTAGAGGAAATTTTAGAAGAGTTGCATATTTTGATCGTACCATCGTTAGAGATTTTACGAATTTTTCCCGAAAATATTTAATTATAATTTTAATTCATCTCTAATTTCGTATAGAGGACTTCGACGGGGATCCATTCTATTCTCGTAGTAATTTAATTCTTCACGGTTTCATGGACTGAGAATTTCGAGTTTATACGTCGAACTTTTCATCCGGGCTTTTTGAAAAACCCCTATTGTTGGTACCAGTTCTTTTGAAGGCTCCCGCGGAGAAATATCAAATTCCTCGTAAACTTTTAAAAGCATACTCCGCATAAGGTGTATTTGTATATTCCGCTCATGCGAGTATATTCATAAAAGTTATGCGTGAGTGTATTTGCAACTTCGTCGTTTACGTATCCTACAGCTTCCGGCATGTCTAGATCCACATCAATTAGATTTATATGAATCGAGTTCGGATGGTTCATATATGCACAAAGTTTTCGACCTCCCAAAATTTTAGCTGGCATGCTTACTTAATTAGTTACTTCGTTAACTACTCACTATAATTTTTGCCGTTTGTGCCCAGCTTAATTTGAAAATATCCATAACAAAGGAATGCACACGCTCATTAATAATTCATAATGCTCAGGAAAGTAATGCGGTGGTAGTTCCTGTAGCTGGCATTCCCTGTCACTTCCCTAATGGTGTCGCTCATTTTTCCATAAATATGATCAGAACGACGATGCTATATTGATATAATAGTAATTGTCCCGAGAATATTGAAGGCAGTGCTCAGTGCCATGATCTCAAAAATATGTATTTACCTCAGGTTCACTCGTCGTCCTATATGCCTTGAGATATGTGGACGAATACATATGCAAATATATCATAAAAACAAACCATTTTGTGTTGAAAATGAGTAATAGAAAAGGTGCTTTTACGAAACCGATATTAATTTTAATAGGTCCTGGTATGTCGGCACCTTCATGTAATACAAGATAAAAAAAAGTGTATTCTAAAATGTATTGTGTTTTTTTAAAGCAAGCTGTACTTGAAAATGTTAAAAAGATAATTCCGAACTTTAAGAGCTAATATACATACATACACATGTGCCTATATAACTGTAGATAGACGGCATTTAATGTTATAATAGTAAATCGAATTATATGACTCTCCCAGAAATAGTTAACAATTCATATATGAGTTAAGTCAGGTTAATAAACTTGGTAAATCTTCAAAAATCCAATTTTCTGTTAATTCAAGTCGTAAACATACTCCACTCCAATTAGCGCTGATGATACGCAAAATTTTGTAATTACTGCAGAAAATTCATAGTGAAGATAGTTGAAATCGTAAAACCATTCACCCAGCTTACAAATTAAAATTCACTGCTCATTTGAGTAGAGGAAAACAAAGAGCCTTTTCAAGTACTGAGAAATGAACTTATTAATCAACCATTCATATCATTCACTGATCCATCTAATTAAGTCCTCCGATTCAGAGACTGGCTGACTACAAAGCCCCGGGTCTACACAAATCCCCGGATACAAAAATTTTATGAATGCACATACTTTTGATTTTACAACTTTGAAAATAATGAAATAAATTTATTGAACCACATGTTCATCCCCTGTGAAATCACGTTTTTAACGAATAACGATTTATTTAAACAAATTCTGGAGATATAGGTAATCGGAGAAAAAAAATGAATATTTATTGAGAAATTAATGAAGTATGTGTATGGTTAATATGCATGTTGAACAGTTACAACTTTTGTATATCCTACTATAGAAATAGTGTTACGCAATGTAAAAGAATTAATTTTGCTGAAATATTGCGATAATAAAAACAAAACCTTCAAACTTTGGAATTCTTTGCTCAAGAACGGGTCACGAGGGGCATACTCTTATTTTCAAAGTACCTGTTAGTAGTGTCGGTGTGTAACTGAATAAAAGAACTTTCAAGTGAATTTCTAAGAGTTACGTGTAGGTAGAATTCCAAAGGCAGTTTCGCTGTCTAAAAGATATAAATTTATAGAGTATGTTTACCCCTCGTAATGCCATTCCAACATTTCGGTTATCAATGAGCCTTTAATACAAATCCAAGCGTTTCTAACACAACAGAAATTGTGATACACAAAAGGTCAGTAGGAAGTAGGAAGCTAATGATCAAAGGGGTTCATATGTGACCTCATTATTTTTGCTTTTCTTAATTATCAACGTCTTATACATATATATTCTCGTAATGTCTGGTTTTAGTCCTCTAATATATTTTTGCAATTCAATCATTAAATCAATTTATTCATAATTTGCATATCAGAAGAATTTCTTACAATACGACAATTCTTTATGGGAAATTTGGTCAGATCCCACTATTAAATTAAGATTGAACCCCTTCTATAATAAAAATTTGTTTTTCAATTGTAAAAATATTTAGAATTGTTAATTCAATTTAAGGACCCTCATTTCCTCCACTACCCCGGGCTCTGATATCTTCAAATATTTTTTTAACTAAAATGTGATACTGTTCTGGTAAGGAACAGCATCTCTTGGAAATAAATAATAATCACCAATAATTGAATTTTCAAGAAACTATCCTTCTACGAAAAATTATTCACTTATTGAGAACTTCCCTCAATAATCGTTTTCAAAGTAAATTCGTAGATCATAGAAAGTGCAATTCGCAGTCAGCACTTCGAAAGCATCAACTTAAAAAAAATTCCTGTTCTTCTCAAAAAACCACCCTTCAAGTAGCTTTTGCTTCCATCGGCAGATCATTTTAGCTTTCTTCCAAGAGTACCTACATTTTCTTTTTAGCTAAAATATGTGTTTGTGTTTGCCCCGGCCGGCGGCGTTGGAGCATCGTCCTTGGAGCAGTAACAAAAAATTGTTCTTCTACGCCCGTGCCGCGTGGCCCACATTTTTTCATCGTTAAGGAGGTGAGCCTGAACGGAAAAGAAAAAGTCGCTCAATTTGTAGTCCGGATAAAAGAGGGATATAAGGGAAAAAAAGCTTACTCAAGGAAATAAAAGAAACGTGAAAAAAATGAAACCACACCAACAAAATTTGGATTCGCGCCAGGACCCTGGCCGCATTGATTTACTTGAAGCAGCGGCTTTCTCGAAAGTCTTTTAATCCTTTTGCCTTATTCGCCCGATTATCTTACAAATCTTATCGAGATCTTTATTGATTCTATCCGCCATTTTATTTGACTTTAAGTGATTTTTCGTAACAGATGAGGTGGTGGGCCATTAGCATTTCCGTGGGCGGCTATCGGTTTTTCTCCCATCGAGAATACATTTCCTGCAGCCATGCGATGGTAAAAGAAATTTATCCTGGGATTCGGGGAAATCTTTTTTTGACTGTGGGACTATAATGTGATTAGTTACGTAAAAAGTCACGTTTTCAATTGTGAACTCGTTCTTCCGAGTACTTGTTATTACTGGTAATCGCACAGTTTTCTCATTGGTTCTTGTCTTGATCCTTCCCATACTTTCAGTTAAATTGAAAGCAGGTAAACCCTAGTTAGGATGTTTGTCAAACTTTTGGCTCCACTAGAGAAATAAAGTATAGAACTTTTGCAGTAACTGGGTCCCTTGAAAGGAAGGTAAATATCGGTCGTCCTCCTACCGTTGTTATGCGTCCCCAGAATATCAAGAGTTTTCTTAATACATATATCAATTCTCTAGGGCTTTAAATTTCAAGGGGTAGGGTAAGTTTCACGGGATCTCCGTATTAAATGGAAGGCATTCAGAAAATGGCACATTCTGTTCTGCTTCATAAATGCATTCCCCTGTGCCTTCGCAAGTTTTGTAAACGTTCTCTGTAAATCGCCGTATAAAATATCACGATGTTCCTACTTGCCAAGGCGGTTTTGCCCGTCCGCTGCCCGCATAAATCAAGCATTGGTAAAATATTCCCAGGATTTATTTTCATCTATTTGCTCTGATCGGAAATATGAAATCAGACCGACAAGTGCACAAAAACAGGGGGGTTCAATGAGATTTTTATGCAGAACTTGTCGTCGCGCGTATGCAGATCGGTGATGCATCTGATTCTCAGCATCAGTTATTTATGGTAACCTCCTGAGATATGCGCTGAATTGACGTTATTCCTTTAGGATAACGAACTAGTGGGTCATTGTGGGTATCTGTGTGCGAACATTTTTTATTGCTTCAGACAGCAAAGGCTCACCTCACTGAAATTAAATGGTGAACAGAACAACATATGTTTTATATTTTGTAATCTCACTATAAACGAAAAGTAGGGTATTGAGCTGCCAAGCAGCATATGTGGACATTTCGTGAATTCCTTTTTTCACCAAATACAGGACATTTACGGGCGCCCACTATTTTCACCATAAATATGTTGGCAATAAAATGCAGTTTTGGCCACCCTCAGAGATGAAACCTTTAAATATTCCAGTCGGAAGCGTCACTGAAACTGCCCGGAAGAACTATGTGGACAGCCAGAAATAATAAAACCATGCGAGGCGACTATTAATTCGGTCAAAGTGCAATTAGTCGCTTTTGCGGTCTTTTAGACTGTCCTCTGTTTGCTTTTTCACATTTTTACCGAATATCTGCTTTTAATGGCATTTCGCATTTTTGTTTTTAACCGCAGATTTTTCCATTAATTTGATAACACAATTTTATCACGGAAATTTAGGGAATTTTTTATATATATAACTCAAATTTTAAAAATATCAGGTACATACTATATATTGAGTTGCAATAGTAATATGTACATACCATATATGTATACCAGATTAAAGAACTCCTTTTTGAAAAGTTCACGTGATGAAATAAAAAATCGTACACAACTTTGAAAATCAACTGCTCAATATAAAATGTTAGTATACTACCTATGGAAATTTGAACAAAAATTTAAGTAGCAATATTCCAATTCTCATGAAAATTTTCAAAATAAAGATGTTTTTCAATGACCTCCAAATATTTAAATTTGGATCGTCTAAAATAAAAGTTTTGCGAGAAAATATACCATCACTTTTAAATAAAATAATATACCATCAGTTTTAAACAACTGGCTTTTTGTAATTCGTTATGGAAGGCCAGATAAACGTTCTCAACCAACTATGCATATATAGTTACCATAAATAATTTGTTTTTAATTACTAAACTTGAAAATATGATCATTTTAGTTTTTGTATAACGTAGAATTTTACATATGTTTGTTATGAAATGTTTTTATGTACACATACATACTTTTGAACAATTCATAAAATTGTACACCATAAAAGGCAGATTTGCCTACATATATCTACCGATTTACCTGTATACATGTTGCCTCTATTTCTTAAATGAAATATATATAATTTTAATTGTATATTATTCAATTTAATGATTTTAAAATAATTTGTTAATGAACTCCAATTATACCAAAATTATTTGCACTACATATTTATTATGCCACTACATTTCGACTAATTATAACTACAAATCATAATAATCAAAAAGGTCAAACAAACACTTCAATTGAGAAGTAGAAATTCTATAGAATTCCATACAAGGCAGTTATAATCAGATTACTGCACATTTTCATGCAACTGTCCGAAATACCGAAACTACCTCCCTCGGGACGTAATAGATACTTAGAATCGGGTCCAAGCAATTAATGCCTTTGTTATCATTCCGTCATTGCGTCGGTAATTTAATGGAATTACAGTATGCTTAATAAAAATGTAGAGAAAATTTCGCATTATGTAGGTAAAATAAATAATTTTTCCGAGGGATCTGTCCAAGAGCTGTTTAGTGTAAGAATTACGACTAGACTTCGCACAGCCCGGTTTGCCTACTTATGTGTGTTTAGTTTACATTTTCGACTTATTTAATTTTCATTTAACTCGACGAAAAGTTCCTTGTACCTTAGAAAAAGCATCGAATGCGG
Source organism: Tolmerus cingulatus (assembly GCA_959613345.1). NCBI lineage: Eukaryota > Metazoa > Arthropoda > Insecta > Diptera > Asilidae > Tolmerus > Tolmerus cingulatus. Next base: position 5,010,623 of record OY390711.1, on the reverse strand, counting down.
AGGAAGGAGAGGAAGATAAGCTAGAAAAGTTGTACGCTAAGGCGAAAAACTTTCTCAAAACTTAAACACTAAGGAATAGTGAGTCTTTTGAAAGTTTGCATCAAAAGTTCCACCCAACACACGAAATTCAGTCACACACCTACCTGAATTTCACCATTGTTGCAAATCACTCTTAACCTGGGTCTTAAGCCCACCTTTCCCGCAGTAGGAGTGAAAAATAAACTTTACCAGAAAGATAAACTGCACATCTGAGGGCCCATATCGGCAAATCTGGGAACTTGTTTATGCCAACTACTTAATCCTTCGTCATCCTCCTCCTGGCACCTTGGCTTAGACGGCTTAGAGCACGGCCCCATGAGATGAGTTGTCGAAGTTTGTGACGGTAACCAACTGGGGAATGACATTTCAACTTTCGGGATCAGATGCCCTCGAGGTCTGGCCCCACTTTCGCATTCAACAAATAATAACATCAACAACTATGTAACTTGAAAAAAAGGTTAACGGAAGTGCCTATTCTGTCGAGGAAGCTTCCTTAGCTATTCCCAGAGTGTTTCAGCTTTTCGGCATGCCTCGCAGCGGTGTTTCTCAATCGAACCTGTCCCACAAGGACTAAAAATGATAACCCTCTCCTTGGTATTCAGGCCGGATAGAGTGCCTCCGATGAAATTGTTTTAGTGTAAATCAAGTTATCAGGTATAGTATTTCTTGAACTAGGTTACTATTGCACGCTAAATGGATTCAAATATCTATGTATGTCCCAATAGCGCTAGGTGGCGAAATTGAAATATCCATGAATAATTTCGCGACTCCAACTCACCCTCAAATGATATCGAATGAAAACACTCTCCGTCCTCTACCGCTGTCTACATTATATATTTATTAGCCTACCCCTGCTGGCTTAGTTGCTGGCCTAATTTCAATGTTGATGGAGCGCTATTAAAAATTCTCAAAATTGCAGTATTGCCTGGGGAGCCCCGAAATTGTAGCCCGAAAATGAGAATTCGTAATTTTATTAAAATTTTATTGATTGGCACAGTATTGATGCCTCTTGAGTATTTGCTACCTGACCACATTCCCTACAGGTGGGAAGGGAAAAATTGAATCAAATCGTAATATTTCTTGGGAGAAAAATATTGTAGGTACTAAGGTTATCAGTGGCAAGCCGCCAAGTAGAAAATTTGATTACGTAATAAAAATGGAATCGAAAAGTCAAGTTGATTGTTTGTGGGTTGTTACTATGCGAAATCAAATGAAGTAAATTTTATCTATTTTTTTATTTTTGAACTGATTTCCATTTTCGATGGAATTTTAAACAGATGTAAAGTTGTTATAAGTAAACTAATAAAATGTTTATCCTAAATGTATTTACTAACAGCTCTGTGGAGTAGCTGAATACAGAAAGCAAAAACAAAAAACACCCACTTATAAACAGAATGTTTATTTATTTATGTACTGTTTTTCACATTAAAATGAAAACTTGTTTCCCAATCAACAAAGATATTTATGATATTTTTCAAATTGCGTAATTAATAAAAATATACCATCTGCTTATCGAATTCGAGGTGACATAAAGACCAAACAGTTCAACTCCCAAAACTTTACCCACTTAATAATCAAACTGTCATCAACAAGTATCAAATTTTTTAAATCGTTCACGTTGCAAAGAGCAATAAACAAAACTTATTTCCTTAGAATTATTACATATTTATGTTTATTTATTCAGTTTTTTTATTCTTTGTGTGTTTCACGACGTCCTCCGTCGGAATCTTCACATAAAACTTCAGCTTAAAAAATAGATTAGGGAGGGGAGGGCTAAATATCTTGACATTTAGCCTAAGTCGTTTGAGAAACGTCTATAGAATAGCAATTCTGAGTTCAGACTTTACTGTCTCGAATTTCCCAATAAATTCATTGATTTCTTTCAAATGTTTCTCAGCAATTATAACAATTTTTTATATTATGTATTGATTTGTTCGTTTTTATTACTGAGTTTTGTTTTAAAACGTTAAACTATATAAATTACATTTTGACTCCTTGCCTTTTACGAGATATATTTGTTTTTGTTTTGGTGTGTAATTGTAACATTATAAATATATCTATAATTTGTTCTTAATTCTTAATTCCCATAGTTTCATTTTAAATTTTATTACTAGTCTATTATTCTTCATTTAGTAATTAGTATAATCGTATTAAAACATGACTACGTACCTGCAACTAATCCTTATTCATCCTTGGTCGTATTTCAGTAAAGTATAAAAGCTTTTTAATGAGAAGCAATTGTTTTACGGCAATTTTGTAGAAATTTAAAAATACCAATATTAAGTCAAGTCTTTTTTTAGAAAAATTTATCCTCGAGGAGATGAAACGAATTTACTGCATTTTCTAATTTCTTCCTATTGTGAAGACATAATATAATTATTGCTAAATAAATTAGAGCGGAAGGCTGAAAATTATGAAAGGCAAATTAAAGGCAAAATCTATCAACGTTTCATTTACTAAACCAAGATATAGAAATCGAAATAGTGCTATCCGAGACCGCAATTATGCATTTTCCAAGATCCAATTTGAAATCGTTTAGAATTAAATTGAAAATAAAAAGTACAGAGCATAGACACTGAGTGTCTCAAGCCCGAATCGCTGAGAAATTCCTCTAGGTTGAAAATCCCCTTTCGCCTGTTAACTTCGTTAAAAAAACCATCGGCGGGAGTCCGTGGAGGAGCCGAAATGCATTAGCCAAACGCCATCAGTTCCTCCACCCTTAACCACGCCCTGCGCGCATCCCGCGGGCCACATCGCTCATCTGTCGAAATGCATTACGGTGTCTGTCGGAGTTCCTCCGGCGCATTCACGGCATACTCGCAATTCACTTAGTCGTAATTGTATTTTGCGAGCAATTGCGAAGAAGGGAAATTCCGCCACCGTGATGGAGGAGCCCTCTTCAGGACTCCGAAGCACCCCCGAGGAAGAGTGGCAGCGGGTGTAACAAGTGTTTCAAATATTTCAGGTAAGAGGAGCATTTCACTTCCCAATTCCGAGGAAGCAGCATCGGATACTTTTAAGCGAGGACAGAGAACGGGGAGCGTACACGCAAATTTCTGTCTTTATACTCTATGCTACTTTCCAGCGGCGAATTACACAATAATTGGAGCAAATCTAACTATTAAAAGCCTTCCGCAAGACGAGTCATGCGAATCTCCGAGAATTGGTCCTTTGGAGCTGTGCTGCTCCTCCACACCCAATTCACGACCCACTTTCAGCCCTTCGCTGCACGAGAAAAGGACATGCATGAAAGTGCCGCGAAAGTATAAAACTTATTTCCTATATGCGAAATGGGTTACCACTTCCATGCTTCAAGAGGAAACACGCCACTCTGCAGCCTTTAATTCTTCTGCCCGTCATTTTTCCTCTCGAGAGTCCTCGGAGCTGTTTGATAGCATCCTCGGGACGCTTGACACTGTCGGGGCAGAGCTCCTGTAGGACCGACGTGCATTCGAAGTGCGACTGTAATTAGGGGCAATTGTGTTAGTCTGCGCATATGGGACGGATCTGCGCCGCCCGCCGTTGCAAACTAATATGGGACCCTTAAAATGCAAAAAAAATGTAAATTTCCATAGCTAAAAAGGACTCCTTGATTACATTTCCATCTTCTCCGTTTGCCGCCGCGACGCCGTGCCCCCGTTTTAAAATGGACCAGATATTTTCAGCTTAAGTCCCTTTTGCTGTCATCCGGGAAGTATAAGAAAAGGAGAATAATGAGGACGAAAGCGGGCTCCATTTCGAGGCGGGGGATTTTTCAACTCCGTGGTTACTTTATCATTTTGGGTCGTCTGAAGCGTCCGTGATAAAAGAAAGGCGCTTCCTCTCAACTGAATATAATTTCCATTTTGTAGCAGCTCCGCAGCGGCCTGCACCAGACATCGGCCAAAAGCTATAGCCCTTTGGCCATGGGCTCATATTTCTCGGTGGAATGAATGAATAAGACCACCGTTTATGCTCTGTTGGCTTATGTTGGTGCAGATGTTGCCGATGCTTTGTGAAAACTTGATGGAACCTCGCCTCGCACAATGGGCCGGTCAGTGGTTCTGGTCGTGGCCACTGTATCCTCGTCGCAATCTCTCATATCTTCTCTAAGTGGATTGCAGTTTTAAGTAAAACAAGGCACCCCATTTATGCTTATTTATATGGAACAGGGAATATCCCGAGTCTTCTCCATAAATTTGTTCGAAATTGCAGTCCTGATACCAATAAATTACGTGACTGCGCCCACTGCTATGATGTCAAGCGGGAAATACGTAGAATACCCTTGATGGGAAACTTGTGGTTCCTCAGATGCCTTTCATTTCAACCTTGACCTTACGGAAATATTAATTTTACTAGCTAGGAGTAATAATACCCATAAAATATAGCATTCATTATGAAGAGGTTAAGAGTGACAGATTATCGATTTCATAACTTATCTAATTAATATCCAAGACTAGCGAAAGAAAAAAAGAGCCTTTTTTTCCAATAAATTTTGGCTGTCATTCAAATTAATATAAAAATCAAAACTACCTAATTACATCAGCAAGAAGTCAAGGTAACTCTGTTAGTTAGAATATAGAAGAACTAATTTGAAGGCCAAAGATGCAAATCCTACCTCTGCTTACTCGGTGTTTCAGTATATCTTTCAGACTCATTTGAAAATGTAAAATTGCATTAAAAAATGTTCGAGTAATTTTAGTAATTGTTGTTCCGTGTAGCTTTACAATTACATATTACACAAAAATTGAATTGCCCATGTAACTACTTTGTAATATGCTTCTATGTATGTAAAATTTAATTTTAAATTTTCTCGTAATAATGTATTGGAACCAAATTGCCAATATTAATTATATTTTGTAATAATTGTTTACTGTGCATGGCTTTCGCTGAAATTCATCAAATACAATATACATATAGAAACAAAATGATAGCTTTTCCTGGAACAAGTTGATTGACCAATTAAAACCTCCTCTGCATTCTGCAAAGCGAGCGACGTAAAATTAACTTTATTATGTATATTAAATTATGCACGGTACTCTTGATCACAGACATTGAAGAATATTTTAGGTAATAGGTAGACAGACGAAATTTAATTAAGTCAAGGATATTACATATTATAAAAGCTTAATAAATATCTCCTTGGGACTAATTGATTTTAATCTAAAGCGTTTGAGAGTAACTAGCTACCAATTCTGGCTATACGTAGAGGGCTTGGAAAAGCCGAATAATGCAATTTAAGTGAGCCTGGGACAAAGGAACCTTTTAAAGTAAATACTTGCCCTTGTCTCTATGGAAGATAAAGAATGTGTGGTGCTTGCTTCCTTATTCAATAAGGGGACGAAAACAAAAGCTTGGAAAATGTATTGATGCGCCTGGGCCATCTTCTGCACCATCCTTTGCCGCGAGGATGTTTATCTTTGGAGTCGAAGTCTAGGGCTATGGATGTATTTCTCTAGTATCGACACGAAATACATGCTTTCGTTATTTCAACTCTACACCACTAAGAGAAATTTGCCACTGCCACTTTGCTAACTTTAATGGAATACCCTTTTTGAAGGCACATTACATGGAGAAACCAATAATTCTGATTGAATTTGAGAGAGTTTGATATGAGTGCAATATAAATTGGTTCATCACAAAATGACTTTGTGGTTTTCAGTATGAGATAATGCTTTCTTAAATGTCATATATCCAGATAAAAAGTTAACAAGGTTTATCTGCTGTTGTAGTTTTAAATATCTCATTTTGTTTTTTATATGGAACTGTTTAAAATATAAAATGAGAACTCAGGTAAAGTGTTAGAAGACAAAACAAAATGAATAGTGGAGATTTGTGAATATCCGTATTTTAATTATTACATTTGAAATAATACGAAAACGCATTATTTGGCGAAGTCAAACAACTAATGTTTTTTCTTTTGTCAATAAGCTCTTATACATTTTTACTACCTAATTTTGATAAATCACACTTACTTAGCAATTGCCTTGTTGAACGATAATTAGCTTCGACGTTATACTAAAATGCTTTCAAAGAAAATAATACTTATTAATTAAAATACCTATAAAAGTAAGTTCCTACATTCCATCGCAAGGAGAAGTATGACTATGCATATCCACTGGCCAGAAAAAAACAATAATTACCAAACAGATCTGTAAAGAAAAAATAACCCTTTGTTGATAGGAATAAAGAGAAACAAAGGGACCTGAAGCAATTCCTTCGAAAATAATTGAAACATTGACCAAGCCTTTCCGTTCACAACAGTTCCTATTTTCAAAGTATTTTCTAACTTTAAGGGATTTTTGCGATACTCCTCTAGGTCAATGGACAAATTCCAGCGAAAAGGTAAAACTTTCAAAGGAATTTTTCCCTGGCTAGAAATGGTTTGATCTTTTCACGAAGCCGTTTTCATAATTAAAGTGTTAAAAGAGTGTCACTGTGTGTGACTTACTACAGAAAACTTTGAAGTTTTGGAAGTCGAACATTATATGGGATTATTACATGACAAATACGATTCTAAATAAATTCAGCTATTGATGGTCTAATAAAATAATTTTTCCTATACCAATATTTAATTAATTTTTCAATGTAGTCTCTTGCATGATACATGATATGATATAAAAAATCTTGACCAACAAATTATAACAAAATGAGATAAACGACGAAAATGCCTCTACAAATGGATAAACTTCTTAAATACTTTTCAACTTTTGGTTTGATTTCTTTTTTAATTGTGAACTATCTTTAGGAATTGTTAAGAGTTTAGCATTGTATGCTAAGTGTGAAACCGTACCTGACCGTTATTTGGAAACCTTTTCTTAGCCCTTATTGTGTAATTGCAATGATTTCAGACCTCTAGATTATAGGTAATGATGTTACTGTAACAAATATCTTTCTATTGGTATTGTTATTGAATTTTCATTTACTAATTTAGCAAGTTGGAACCCAAAATATTGTACATAGTACAAACAAAATGTCAATGCACAAAATAGAAATTTTAAAATATTTTATTAAAATCAATATATTTAGACATTATTACATATCCATCAATATTTCAACCGAAGAAGATGATAGAAATATTACCGTTCTACATCCCTTCGGGGTTCAATCAATAGGTCTTCATTATCCGACTTCACAATATTTATTTTCGACCACGAAAACATTTACAAGTTTTCCCCCATAGAGAAAATACCTCTTACATAAAAGGAAGAGGAAATCAACCATTGTATTTGTTTGGCCCGGAGAAAAACAAAATTTCCACTCTTTTGTAATCTATAAATAAATCAAGTAAGGAAAGCAAATATTTTTCGGGAGTGGAGCAAAGTACTGCAGAGTTTGGAGGTTTAAGTACCTCCATAAAGTAGAAACCGCACTTAATAGTCATCCCGAAAGCTCACAATTCTAAGAGCATCTCGGCATCGTTTACCTTGTGGTCCATCTTTTCGGATATTTGCACACCTCCCCCAAAATGTAGTACATTGTAATGATTTCCCTCCACAAAAAGTGGAAACATCTGTGTCGTTCGTGTTGAGAAACAGAGAGGGTAAAGACGAGCTCGGCCCTTAGATCAACACTGGGCAACGCGCCTACCGATGAGATCGGTCCTTTCAACACCCTCAAATTAGTCATTTGTGGGGAGCCGCCCACCCCAGGCAAATATCATAGTCAACAATTTTCGCAATCACCGGAACCCAGCAGCATCCGGTGTCTTTTTGCTGTAATCCCCGGATACACGGGGCCGTGCAACCTTCGCAACACAAAATTATACGGCGAGTGGCTGTGCCCGCCGGAAGGTATTTGATGTTTCACATTTCTTACACGCGGGGGCGGGCGAACCATCCCCTTTGCAGGGCAGCAAAGTGGGTGCATCTATGCATTCATCTCGTTCGACGTGGACCGGGATGCTGTCGAGATGTGGATGCGGGATATGGAAACGGCAACATCCACAGCATCATTCGTGGGAATTTCGTTTACAAAAGAGTGTGTATTGCACAGGGACACAGAGTGTTTTAGCGGCACTTACCTGGCGGGCAAAGTTGAGAACTTCTGCCACCGTCACCTCCGGATCGTTCAACCTCTTGTTGACTGCTGTTCGCAATGGTTTCATTGGTGCCATTGTTGATCCTGTGGCCATCATCGGTCTGTTTAGAAGGAGACTTTGTCGACAGCTTTTCATTTCCTGTTGTTGCCTCAACAGTGGTGGCGACGGGAAGCGCCGAATACGCGGGGGTTGGCATTGCAAGCAATTCATTCGTCAAGTTTTCTGCTGACGGTTCCTTGTAATTTTCTGAAATTGAGGAAAATTGGTTTACCATTGTGCTGACTTGAATCTGAGCAGAAGAATAAAAGATATGAGGATTGGGCTTAACAAGCCTTTCACTAAATTGTTTTTATAAAATAAATTGGAGCTATTAGGATGTTTCAAGAAATATAAAGGGATAACACTTTCAGGGTTTTAACTGAACAACTTCCGACTGTAAAAGTAAAACGACTGCTCTTCAAAAATATATACAATTCTACATGAGATCGATAACTGGATAAATATTACAATTTTTGTAGTTCGTTTACCGGTAACATACATATGTATGTATAGGTATATTAATTACATCCTAATTTCTACATTAAATTTTACGATAGTTTACAAAACAAAAAAACAAAAACAAAAACGTGTTTAATCAGTTGATTTGGTGTTTGTCCAGTAATTAAATTTATATTTAAGGATTTTGGGATGAAAAAGCCCATTGGATTTGAATTTTAAACAATTTTTTTCAATTAACAGTAATTGGGCTTCCAGATAAAACATATACATACTTATATCTTTTCTATTTAGGTAATTAAATAAAAATTGTAAAATTTTGTTATCAAATCCCTATACTTGAAGTGAAATATGTAGTAAATCTCTCTCATAAATCTCCCAACTTTGAAGTATGGTTTTAATTTTTCCATATGTTAACGTACATTTTGGTAGATATAATTTTTAAAGGTTTAGATACTTATTAGATATTACTAATGTATTTGTACATTAGTAATATCTAATAATATCGATTAGTCGATCGAAAAATCATGTTTTCATAGCATTTATTTAAAAATAACGAGATTTTCTAATTAAAATTCTAATTAAGATTCGAATTGTTATACTAATCTTATTATATTATTTAAAATTTAAATTGATAAATTTTTAGCTTATATAAAAACAGTTTGCTTTACATTTCCTCATACAAGAAGAATAATAGAAAAAAATTCAAAAGTTTCGAAACTTACTTTTATTATTACGTGAGGAATCACATGAGTCATTAAAACATTAAAGTGTATTACAAAAATCGACCACAATTGCAGATAATAAAAACTTAAATCGAATTAGATTTCGATTCTCTTTCACTAAAGGCTGTCTTTAAAACCTTTTTAAAACTTGCTCGCGATTGTACAGGGAGGGTTTACACACAAACATACAGCATAGAACACGAGAATGCAACTCGAATCGCAGACTATCACTTCCTTTTTTATTCAATGCTAGCGATAGGGGATTACAGAATATCACAATTGGAAGCACTTTAAATGGCAATTTCTTTAATACTTCAAAAGAAAGTTCAGCAAAGCTTGCTCGCTTTCGCTTCGAATTGGTTTTCTTTGCTAGCTCTGTTGATGATTTTTAAAGAACTTTTGGCAAAAGTCCTATAATTAAAAAGTATTTTCTCAAGAAGTTTCTAATTATCTAAGTTGTTATATAATTATTTCCCAATTCCATGAACAACATTTTTATTTTCAACTTCAATCGAAATTATCATTAACTTCTTCGAATAGGGAATTAAAAAGTTAATAAGCGGCGATTATCGAAATCGTACGTACCAGTTTTATACCAGCAATTAGCAATACTTCCCAGAAAAATATCCTGCCGGTAACTGGCAATTATCAATCAGTCCCGAAATTCAATTTAATTGAAATCGAATTTGACTTGAACCATCTGAAACTGACGTTGCCTGGAGCATAAATCTTGTCCAGCCAGCAAAATATCCATCATTTGGTTGTGTGGACACATTCCATACATATGCATGTGTGTCGTCATTTTGTTTGTCCATTTCACAGAATCCAACTACAATATAGGGATGAAAAAATATTTACTCAGGCAGACAGGATAACACAAACGGGTCTAAGGCTAGTGAACGATAAATGAAAAAATGTTATCATTTTTTGGGAGATGATAATGGCAAATGGACTGGCTCCATCAATTAGTGCTCATATAATGTCAACAGTATTTAGGGTCACTGGACCATCTCGTTATTGTGCGCCGCATAAATCCCGAAAGATGGCTTTAAATCGAGCATAAATGCAACTTCGAATGTGGGTTTATGTTGGCTTCTCGGAAATAATAAATATGAAATAATTCATTTGATAGGAGTATCGGCCTACTTTTGAATTCGAATTTTTAATACAAGCCTCAATCTCTCCTTTTCAGGGTATTAACATTCAGATATGTTTATTAACGAGCATACTAAAATTAAAATTAAATAAATTTAATAATAGTAAATTTGCCCTAGTGAACTCCGGATTTTACATGTGAAGTAGTAAGCACGTAGAATTATGCTTTTTGATGCATCGAAAACGCTAGATGTAGTGTTAATAAGCTCATTCTGCTGTAAAATCTGAAATCTGAATTAATATTCGCTGACGGCCCGAATTACCATATAGAATGATAATATGTTGATGTGATCCAGATTTATTTATATTAGATATATATTTTGATATGTGCAGATTTGTGAAGCCTATTCTATACTTATACTTTATACTTTCGAAACATTGATTTCCGGCTTCGTCTAAAACTTGGCCGCAATCCACTTGCGATTTTTATTTATAATCTTATTGCTTATACTGAACATACGTTACTCCTATTGTACTATATGATCTCATGATCTCTTTCGTGTTTACCAATGGGTCATTTCCAGCAAATCGAACGTAAATAATAATATGGTATGTAAATTAAATATGTATTCACTTTGTTAATGATACACGAAAAGAATTCAGAATGAATCAACCATCACACTATTTGAATTTTTGTTAGTGAATTGTTTATTGCGATATTTTAGTAGACCATAAAATACTCGGCAAAAAACAAAATATATTGTTTTTATATACTAGCGAAAACTAAATATTCAATAAATTTACTTACGAACGAAATTTGAACTGTCTTATGATATAGGTATTATTAGTGACCGAATTATTTTATATCGAAAAAGTTGCTCTACATTTATTATTAATTTTTTTGTTTTTGCTATTGTAAATGGTATATCAAAAAAATTTTAACTCTCAAATTAACGTTACTCAAGCATCTACATAAGTCCCTCCTGCAATCAGATTGGTAATGGTTCCGTGCGTGAAGTAGTGCTTCACTATTCTCGAATTCTATTTGTTTCGATTTCGACAATGAGAACTTTGAATTAAAGTTTTGTATGTACATAGCTGCGTATCATTGTCCACTCTCGACAAAATCAGCCATCGTCAATCAGGCGAAATAAATCAAAATATAATGTGAATCAGGCAGTTGTCCCAAATATGAATGCATATTTCTCATATGTACATATATTCGTGATACGATTTTAGTAATTATGCGTCCATCACCGTACAGTGCCGCACACTAGATGAGTTGCATTTCTAATCTGGCTAAAATGTTTCAAGGCTGCGAAACAGACTTCAAATGTGCAACACCACACAAATCACTCCCACCCCCTCATCTAACCCATTCATTTCGAACACGTATCACGCGCAATTACCTATTGCTCCCCGCCCCGCCCAGGGTGCAGTGCGGGCATCCGTCGGAATTATGTCAGTCGCCGTAACGCGACATTTCCATGCATCATCCCTCTTCATTGTAAGCCCGACCGCCTGGGAGTTAGCCCCTTTTATCCCCTAAATCCTTGAAACCAATGAGAATGGGTTGGGAATGGGGATGCCGGGACGAGGTGCTAACCCGGGAATCAAGGCGTTGTCAATTAAGGAGTCATCACGCCCTCTTAATAGGATAAGATGCCAAGTGTACAGGGCTTTAGTTGTTCTTTTAACACCGGATTGACTTTAAATTGGAGCGGATAAGGTAATTGAAACGGGGATGGGTGGCTGCTCCGGTTGCTTACCTGTTTTCGTGATATCCAGGAATCTGTACTTGGCACTGAAACCATTCGACGTCCGGTTCGAGCTCGCTTCGAACTCAATCAGGAGATTTGGTCCGGAACTGATGACTCTCCTGCTGGGCACCTCGTTGCAGAAGACGTCGATTGTCGATGATTTGTCGGGAGTTTTCCCATCGTATATAGTGATCTTATCGGGATGCTGTAGGCAGCTGAAATGGCAGGAACATTTTGTTAGCGGCAATTCCTCTCCGGTGGTCCTGCGACCGACTAACCGAAAGACCGATCGACCGACCCGGCAATTTTACCGGGCATGCAATTTGCAATGAAATATGAATTACCTGCTGTGACCTGTTAACAAGTAAATCTCCTCGAATAAAACTTCCACACGATTACGTGGTCTGCAATTTAAACGGAATTAATGTGATAAATTTCAGGACGATGACAAAGGGGCGAAGGGTCTTTCTTCACCGGGAAAGGATGGGCCTGCTGCGGTTGAAGGGTTGTTGTAATGGAACTCCTGGGGACAGGACTGTGCGCCGGATTTGGCCTATGTGGATGCATTCTATTCTATTCCATTCCCGGGCACCCATCCCTTGCCGACAGAATTCTCGCCTAGGCTAAATGGGTGCTAATTTTAGAATGTTCAGCTCTTTCCAGGATGTGATTAAATTTTGAACTCGCATCGGCTTACATGCATGTTAACCACACGTTATTTATGAATTTTAACTAGATAGCTTCTAATACGTAATTATGCAGAATCCGCAGACCAAAGCTAATTACGATTTTAATAGGCTGATCCTTCAGAGTCCCACATGAGACAAACATGTCAAGAGTTTAAATAACACGAAATACATATAATGAATTGAATAATCACCAAAAGGTTATGTAAATATGTTTTTAGAATTTTTAATGAAATAATTTTATGGAACTTTATTGCAAATCAATATGACTTAATAAACGAATTTTTCACAAAAAATAGACTTCTGCTACAATGTAACGAATTCAGAGCATTTTTAATAAAAAGATGTGGAAAGAAATTTATGATATGACTTTATTGTTATAAATATCTGGGTTTCCTTCATATTGCTACCGGAACAATAAAAAAACCAAATAAATTCTGGCCCACATAAAATTTTCCTTTATTTTAAATTCCATAAATATTGTTTGCATGTTTATTGAGTATTGATTGACTCCTGCCTGAGCTAATAAACCAAATTATATTTTTCATCTACCCTGTGCAAACCTTGTTTAAATCCCTATCCAGAGCTTAATCATAATTCAAACGTATGAATATTTGAACTAATTGTTCAATATTAAAAAAGTATGAAAGACTAAAAAAATCATTTTAAATCTCTATAATGCTTAAATTAATTGTATACTAAACAAAATTAAAATAATAACTACCTACATAAATAAATACTTGCCAAAATTATATAAATCATGAAAGGGAAATGTTTGCAAAAAAATTTGTTTAAATGGATTGAACTAATTGCGAATAATGTTTGAAAAGGGCACACGTCACCAAAACGTGCCTTTTCCCAAGTTTTATTCTCAAACAATTTTCGTCCTTTTTTTAAATCATTAATCAACGGAAGGTGTGAACCCTGAAACGATGTGTGGACGGGGACATATAAGCTACATTTGTGTAAAAAATTACATGACAAACCCTATCTTCCCTTCCAGACTTTGTCATATTTCCTATCCGACAAGATTATACGAAAAAATAAAGTAGGGCTGCCTTAAAAAAAAACACTTAAAAAGTAGTATATTTTTTATGAGTAACGAATGTCACTCCTCAACCCAAATTTGAAATCAAATTCTAAATTATTCTACAATCCACCTTAAATTTTACATTTTTATGAAAAAAAAGCTTCATAAATAACTTTGCTGCATTATTCTAATTTAATAAATTACAGAAGTATTTTTATAAAAATGTCGGAATTTTAAAATACTACTTGGATTTAATACCAATAGCATGGAAAAATTAACTAAAGGATACTGCTTTGAAAGCAACGGTATATTAAAGGATTCTTATTCAAAATGTAATCGAATTTTCTATTGCTGTGTAAGCAAGCTATCCTTTGAAATCGACGTTCATTCATTAGTTTCAATGCTCTTCCCAATTTGGTTTAATCTGAGAAAATCAACAACCAGTCAGTAAAATCAGCGTCCGGTCGAAATCGGCCGGTATCCCAAATACGGAAAACCGACAATACAAATTTTGAATTGATTAATGCAGTGCTGAAAGTTCGGAACCCCAAGCCTCTAGAATCAATTCATTCACGTAACCAAATTACCGCGCTTCAAGTACCAACGGATGAATTCCACCAACATCCGCTTACCACATTTCGAGGAGGAACGCACCCACATGGTCCGAAGTTCTAGGACTCTTGGTGTTTGGGAGATAAATCAAAGAGATGTGTACCTTCCAGTAAATTTATAGGTGCACTTTATGTGGCCAGGGTATTTAGCGGGGTATCGCGGAGTGTGAAAATATCGCCACTGGGAGTCCGCTCCCTGCACCGCCTCGTAGTTGATGGCTCGCGGAAGAAACAGATAGTCGCAGTACGTCGTCGGAACTATGTTTCCTTCATTTTTGAACATTGCTGCCAGGAAGTAAATTTAAATAGTTGTAAATCACGTCTGGGAAGATTTATTGATACCCGAAAGCTTACCTCTGTCTATAAATTGAAATCTGCCCAGAATCCTGAAAGCTTCCCCGGTATGGAAGGGTTCGTATGTCAACCGCATGCCCAGAATGCGGTCCGAGCTGAATACGGATTGGCGTTGTCTTATACGAAAGTGCTTTCTGCTCATGGGAGACGCCAGGTTGTCGTCCTCGATGGTAGCAGCTTCCTTTGAGCTGTTGGTGATTTTCATTGAAGTTTCGTTGGTTTTTGCTCGTGGTGGTAAGAAGTTGTAAAGATTTTCGAAGCAAACTGTCTCTTCTGGCTTTATCGAATCCTGTATAAGAGGCTCTCTTAAATGTGGAAAAATATGAATTTGATCCACGCACCTAGAAAGGCAAATAAAGTAAATAAAAACCTGTTGCATAGCACATTCTAATTACTATTTGCTGCAACTCCGCGTGTTAAAACAAAGTTACAGGAAAATTTTTAATACTTCTATAATTTATTTATTTATAACATAAATACATATATTCAATGAAAAACTTTTTACTATAAAGAAAATACCTTCACAGCAACAGGCTTTCATGAATAATGTATTAGTAACAAATCTTTCTTTTGTACGCAATTCGTTTTCATACAGAAATAATTTATTCAATCAGACGCGGTGGACAAATTGGAGTGCATACTTGTTTCCGTGAGTGCGGTTGCCGCCCAAATATATAAATGTTCGGAGAATGGAGTCGAGAGTTGTAATTTTATTCTTGATAACACGCCCTGAATTTCTCCTTTATTTATTGCATTGGTTGACATGATTAAAATTATTGTTATAATTGGTACAACGGATTCTGTTATACTTACGGATACTGCAAGATTAAAATGGAAAATTCGGTAATCTTAATTGTTTTATAAATTTTAGATATGTATGTGCGATAAATACAACGTAAAGAACAAACATTAAGAAGGGAAAAATAGTGGAGTGGCTGAGTTTTACGGAAAAATTGTTTATTGTGGCGGATCACCTGGATTAATTCCATTTCGGTAGGTGATGTTTTGGGTCCGGCGTAAATTGAGACATCTGTTGGTTGCACTTTCTGCGAATTTTCGCAGGTCGCGCGTGGAAGTGTTAGTGATTTTGCTGTGCCTTTGCAAACCATCGATGAAAGTTACGTACGTATTATTCAAACTAAGTTTTCATTGCATAATTTTGTTTTACCGCATAGTTTTAAGAAAAATAAAAAATTAGGTAGTATTATATATAGCATATTGGCTTTTCCTATTAGTCTGTTTTTCCAAAACTTATATAAAAAAAATGCAATTAATTTAATTTTCGGTGCTGGGCACCGAAAAACATCGATTACTTGACAAAAAAAGATACTTTGGTTTAAATTTAAGGTATGTTGGTTTATACCGCTTTATGATTTTACATCTGACATTTTAAAAACACATAGAAAAGTGTGAAATCATAAATTTAAGTAGAGAACGATATCCATGTTAAATGTGGGTAATAGTACTGCCCTTAACTGTTTATGTTTAATAACACAAAGATTTATTTGCAGATTTTAATCACCATTGGCTTGATACATGAACAATGTTTTGCTTTTATATGTGTAAGTAATATATGAAGCCAATTGACACGACATTACATTCATTTAATTCATTCAATTAATTTTTTAATTTGAAAATTTCATAAAATATATGAGGCTATATTCTCGATTCCGACGGAAATCAAATCCAATTGGAATGTAGAAGATTCACAAGTAAGCTGACACTGTCGGAAAATTCGCCTCATACAAATCTTCTTAAATATTCCAGTCTGCTTAAAAATCTCGTATATTCCAATCGAATTTGATTTCCGTCGAAATCGAGAATATAACCTATTCTTTATAGGTCCATATTTATTATTATTATATGTTATACGTTATTAACGAATATATGTATGTAATATTAACTAGTAGGTTCAAATTAGATATAAGTACATTTAAACTTGTCTCTAAAAAATAAGTATTCGCTGGCATTTTTATAACTTCGTCAAATGTTTCAGTTGATTCCTTTATGTTTCAAACCCTTTTCAATATACAAGAGCCATAAAGCTCGAAATTGTTCTCTATATAGGAGTGAGATAACAATTTTTACTGCCGTCGAATATAAACTACAAAAAGTGCAAGAAAAGACTACTCATTCTAAACATTTATTGCTTACAAATACCTCCCCGAAATGAGCTACACAAAATGAAATGAGCCACAATAAACTGCGACGCCTAACCCTCTTGCTGCTTGCGTTTCCTTAATCCACTCAAAGTTCTGCAAAACGCTTGATAGTCAATCTTTGGTGGTTCCTCTAAGGTCTTTGGCTTCACAAGCGGCGCTTCCTCAAGGGCGTCTCGCGCTTCCCTCTTCGAGAATCGATCACCATACGTTATCAAGTCATAGTATATCCTGTAAAATCAAGTGGGTTTAAGTTGGCCTACGATACAATCAAAGGGTAATAAGGAGCCCACTTCTCTTCTTCGATGGTTCCCGACCCATCCTTGTCCCATTTACTCCATGCCTCGAGCAGGACGTCTTCTGGATCAAGTTCGATTGTCTTGTATCCCATTAGTACAACAAAAGCATCGAAATCGAGGGGATTCATGGCCTGGAAATGGAAGGAAGACATGCTGGAAATTCGGGATATTTAACTAGTTGCGATTTTTGTTTGTTTTCTTAACCTCGCTTAGCATCTGTTCGATTGTGTCACGAGTCGCCTCCTTTCCCAGGGCAGCGAATGTTGACCGCAGATCAGCCTCGGTAATGAATCCGTCAGCATCCGCATCAAACAGGGTGAATACCTTGGGGGAATTAAAGTGGTTAAGATTTAACAGGGTGTGACACTATGTCCCAAGGCGTACTTCTTTCAACTCGATAATTTTTCTCTCATCCAAATCCCTCAGAGCCTCAACGTCGCCGGCCTGTACAGCCTCTGGTACCCTGTAGGGTCCTTCCGACTGGGGAATTTTAATGCTGGGATTTAGAATTTCCTCAATTACTTCTAGCGCTGCGGATTTCACGGGGGCAGGTTCCGGAGCAGGTTTTTTGTCAGTTTTCTCAGGTTTCTCAGGACTCTCGTCAGCAACTTCTTCCTCCGGGGGCCCTGGCTCCGCTACGGAGTCCCTCTTCTCCTCACTCTGCACAGCCTCCTCAGGAACATCTTTTGCCTTCTTGCTCGAGCTCTTTTTACGCTTCTAAAGCAATCCACCAATTAAACACAAAAATTAAAATTTCACGCATTCAATTCAACCGCACCTTATCCTTGTCTTTGGGTATTGGCGTTGGAGTCGCGCTGTCCATTTTCGAATTGATTTATTCAAGTACCACTCGCGGGAGCATTAATTAATTAATAATTCGGTATTAATCGATTGATCGTCGCCGGACGACTGGGTCGTCCGCCCTCCAGTTCCTTCCTTTTATACGGCATCCAGGTTTGGTCTCTGATTAAGCAGCGGTCCGCAGGATTATTTTTAGGCGGCATCCACTAGTTCCCGCACCCGCGACTTCTTCGGACTCTGGTATCATTGATTACATGACTTTTCCGATTTTCCAATTTATTTTCGATGTTCGTCGATTTTATTTGTGGAAACTTAATTTCCGCAAAATCTAGGTGGCCTCTGTTCACGATGTGTGGGCATTTTGGGTTCGAGTGAGGTGTGAATTTTAGAGGCTCTGAGTGCATTGGACAGGGTCGCTTGGGATTTTTATCCGATCAGAAGAGCCCTATGGTTCAATAGCACCGTCGAAGGATGCTTGACACGTTTTCTTCTAGCGCTCCTCAAGTACTCCTTTCGGTCATTATTTTTATATTGATTTTGCTCCTCACGAGGCCGAATAGTTCGACGCAGCCGGCAATGCACTGTCAAGTGCCCCCCGAGGATGTCCTGACTTCTTTCCCTGCTGGCATTGGAGCGCTAAGCTGCCTGCAGCCCCAATTGCCTCCTTCACCACCACGTCGACGTGTACGTGGGTGAAAGACTTCTTTATGAGTTTGATGCACTTGCACTACTTAGGCCCGAGAAGCGCTACTTTATCTGATTTATTCTGATTATTTGCAGCCGCACGATGCTCTTGAGCAAGGAACTATTCTACAGAGAAAAAACCAGTAGTTCCTTAGGGAGGACGAATCTTGTTATAATTAAGCAGTCTTGCTTGCCTACACATGAGGCTATTTAATTATAATATATATAACGTACAACCATTTTTTGGTATTAGTTTATCCCATGAGATGAAAAACCTTTAATTTCCACATTCAGTTGAACTCTAGTTACAAGAATATGTTCTCCAGAAGAAAACGAAGCACATTTGTTGCTTTAGTACCTATTTATTCTAAATATTGAACAAGTTTCTTTCAGATCCACTTCAGCAAAATTATTTTTCCCGAGGAAGGATCTATACATTACAATCAATATAAAAAAAGCATAAATATTTTTATTTATAAATAGTATAGTTCAAGATTTTCTATAGCCATTTCATATGTTTGAGTGTCCTATTTATGACAACAAGTATATTTTCAATGTTTAGTCTTTTATGATAAAAATCAAACATAGATGCGTATATTAGTTATTGACACAGTTTAAATTATTGAAGTTAAAAATTATTAAAATTATGTAGACTTCATATTTTTTTATCTTTTAGTTTTGGTTGTTGAGTTATGATGAATGACTGAAAGTAGATGCAAATTTAAATATTGTTATAAATAGCGACTGCAGAGTAATTTCTTATTTGCTCTTTTATTCCGTAGTAGATATTCTAATTTGACTTGTTTTTATTTTGTTATGGTATTATAATAAATAACAATTCTGAACCTTTATTTTTCCACAAATTTTCGTATTAATTTGAAATGAAGGAGAAGAAAAGTTACTTGAAATCGTTACAATTTTTAGTATAAATTATTAATACCAATTCGCATCTCTTGATTATTTTAAGAAATTGTTAAATATATTTCTGCCAGATTTTAAATTTTCTCAATCTGTTTCATTAATCATCATTTCATATGAGAAAATCACAAAATTTTGGCAGTCTACAAAAACATGATAGACGAAAAGAAGAAAAGGTAGTCGATGTATAAATAATCGAATAAATCGACATGTGAAATCAGAATTCGAATCAAAGAGTTTTTGACGAAATTAAATTATCATTGCTAAAAATATCTTATCAAGACGACCCGGTCAGCTGCCACGCCTCCAATTAAAATATCATTGGGGCTAGTGGGTAGATGCCGGGCCAATTAAGATGCCAAGTTTATGGGTGGTATTATGAATTAGTTCTACTTACTGAAATTAATAAATAGAAAAAATAGAGCTATTGCAGCGTCAGCGTAATAAATGGGCTGAATCGAACTGCTCCAAGGCCATCCTTGCAAAAATCCTGACAAATTTGATAAAGATCTCTTAAAAATCGCGCTCAGTGCACCAAATCAAATCGGTCTCCTGTCGATTTATGATGCACTGGCACGCTGCCAAGGTGCTATGTGATAGATGTCCATTAAGATCATATTTATTTTCGTCAGGGGACTAGTAGCTATAAGCAAACTCTCTGGGGGCACTACTGTTTTTTATGGAAAAAAATTTATTAACTTTAAAAAGCACTTTCTCCTTACCTCTTCCTCAGGAATATCTCGTCGAAGCGGAGTTCAATGATTTCCTGGTCGGCTCCAGTAATGAACACCACGGTGCACTCGGTGTTGTTGTAGCGAATGTCCTCCGACGAAATAGAAAATCTTCCCCAGAGCTGACCCTTCGTCCCGGTGAAGTACACACATTGGCAATGCGGAAAAGACGGATGCTGGGCCTGCTCCCCGGGATCTGCTGACAGCACTTTATGTCCGCTCCCGGTGGCTACTAAGCAGATCCCAAGCACAATTATGCTGAGGGCCAGTAAGACGTCACGGAGCCTCCTCTGTGCCAACATGCTCCGATTATGAATTGGGCTCGTGTATGCTACACATCAAAATCCACAGGCTGACACCGACCTCACTGTCAGCATAATTTCATTTGGTCCTTTCACTAAGCGGGCACGATTTGCTCCAATTAATCCACTGCGGTCGAGAGATTTCAGTTAGCCCCCAATGATCTCATTATGTAAGGGGCAGTTCTCGATACAAAGTGGCATAACTCGGTGGGTATTTTTAGCCCACCTCGAGCACCACTTGGCTTAGCGTTAAATGGGGGTGATTTGTGCAGTAAGGATTATCCAGCTACGATCAATATCCTGTTTTGGGTCATTTCAGGCGGTGGTCTCCTGTCTGCCTGCTGGTCCCATCGAAATGCAGAGGCCAGGGGCCAGGGACCAGCGGCGGGACCGGCGGCTGAATGAAGCGTGTAATTGCTTTAGCGTTATTGTATCGTGACAAAGGTGTTACGTCAGGTGATAACAACCAGTAATACCGTGTTTGCTGGAGGATTAACTCATAAGTGGATTTGTTGCGTTTCTCTGCTTCAGATCATCAATAGTTAGAGATATGTACTATATCTGTAAATAGGAGTGAACTACAAAGCTGTATTATTCACACCTTGAAATTCCATGCCAATAAAGATAATTCTCCATTGCATCATAATTCTAATATAATACTGAGTATACCTTAATTTACCTAAGGGTTCATATTCATCTATAAATTACATACGTCACAGTAGTTCTAGGACTAAGATGTTTTCGTTGATGAGACGTCATAACAGTCTAGACCCCTCCTTTCGGGTGGCGTAATTTATGAATGACCCCTCATTATGAGAACTAATAAGCAAGTTTTCTCAATGCAGCGCAAACGTTATCCACATATAAGAAAAGTAACTAATAGGGCGACTCATGACTGTCAGAATAAGCGAAATTTGAATAATGAATTTAATAACGTTTAATAGGAATCAATACTTTGTAGAATATAAAATCAGAAACTACCGGAATTAATTGCGGTGACACCGAAACGTTGGCTGGTATAATGAATTTTTCGAACTTTAAAACGTTAATCGTAGTTCAATGTTTTAATTGTATAATAGTATAAACCTTCAATATGCGTTGTTAAATTATTGCAATATTTAAGTTAAACCCTAACCTTGCCACCAGTTTAATAGAGATTAAAATATCTTTATATCCACCACTACACATATCTATTTAAGATCAACAATAGAGAGGTAGAAATTTTTTAAATGTGTTTAAAAACAGATTTATCCATTTCGGAAAAAACATTAAAATAAAATTAGCTCGATTAATTCAATTCAAGTTCAAAATCGCTTTCATTATTTGAATTTAATTTGCTAATCAAACTTGGAAGTTACTTGAAGCAAAGGAAAGGACTTGCACTATTCAAATCAGTACCGCACTATACCGCCCATTTATTTTTTGCCTAATTAAAACTTTGTATTACTTTATATTTCAAACTTTACAATATTGTTAGTAGAACAACAAATCTCTGTGTATAAGATGAAAACCACAAATTCTATAATTATCTTGAAACTTTCAGACTAAAAACCAAAACTAATAGAATTGTAAAGGTATGCCACCGCGACAAGTTAAGTGATACTTCACTCCCGACTGAAAGCGACGACAGAATTTTTAATCCGCTTAGTTTGAGGGTTAGAAAAATACTAAAAGGAAAACATCCCCCGGGTGGCATGCGGTTGAGCGCTTCAAAAATCGACTTTCCTTCACTCGAATCATCTGCCTGTCTAGTTAGATTGTCCCATCCGGTGAAAACCAAAGGGTTACACAGTTAAGCCTGAGACCACACAGGATCGCTGTGGCCTCCCTTCCTTCCCTACATACATAATGTATCTACATATGATATGCATACGTGATGGCGCTGTTGACGGCGATGATGAAGGCAATGATGTTCAGACAACAGAACATCCGGTCTTGTGGTGTGTAATAAAAGGATTTCCCTGATTACGGCTAAGGGCAATAAACGGCATACTCATTGTGCCTAATATTATATTTAAATTGTTTCCCTCGAGGGAGATTGCTCATGCATCACTGACAGGATTAACTTTATCCGAGCGCTTTTTTAGCGCTGCGATAAGAGATACGTAGCTGGGGGATATGAATTTCATTCTACCTTACAAGAGTAAACACGTGGAAAAGCAGGTGGACTAAAAACATTGATCGAGAGATGTTACGACCAAAATTACTAAAAATGATTTTTTAAATTTTACATCTTTACCTCTCACGAAAAAAAAAAAATATGAAAAAACTTAGCAGGAGGAAAATTTAATAGCATAATTCGAAAGTCCTTTGTAACGCTTTCCTTTTTCGGTACGTTAATACGAGTATATCTTGTAAACCCAATATCTTAACATATAAATTATTATGCAAGTATTTGTATGGATAGAAATGGAAATTATTAACCATTGAAATTACTACATCCTTATGCTTGATACATTATCATTATACTATAAGTTATGAACTTCTGACTTGGCCTATTGTCATATATCCACAAAAAAGAATAAACAACCAAAACATCTCTTCCTTGTAAAATCACGAAAAGCATAAAACTTTTGTCTAATTTTATTTTTTAAAAATTACATAAATAATACTGTGTTGGCTAAAGTAATATACCTGAAATCGCCAAATACGTTTCTTCATATTACAGGTCCTTTGCCTTGAGCTCTTCACTATTCCCAACATCTTGCATTGCACTGTAGGTCTCGATGGCAGTTTTTACTAACTGAGCAGTTCTTCCCAGATTTTCCATTGTCAGGTCCTCGTCCAGAGCCTTGCCAATTGTCTCGGCAGCATTGCGCCACTTAAAGAAAGGAACTGATGCAAAGGACAGTGAACAGATTTGAGTTAAGCTGCAAATCGCTGAAGTAACAACTCCCCCGAAAAAGATCACACCCAAAGTGGTCAAGGCGAAAGCTCCAATTCTAATAAACCATCCGATCATGGAGCGGGGGAGGAGATCCGTCAAGTACTTAATAACCCCGGGATGAGAGACTTCATTGGTCTGGATTTCAGGAAACAGGTACCCTTCGTAGCCGGACTGAACAGCAAAAGCCGGCACATACGCTCCAGGTGTATAGGGTCCGCCGTACGCGCTCACGTACTGCTGAACACTATCCTGAGGTATAAAGCTGCTGTACAGATTTGGATCATATGCTGGATTTTCTAAGACCTTAACAGTATGCAAAATATTTTAATGAACCTGAAAAATCTTAGAAAAATTTCAAAGAACCTGTGCAGATGGAAGCTGTCCCTCCTTTTCAGTGGACTCTGCTTTGTTAGTTCCTTTTTCAGGAAGTGTGCTTTCTGGGGCGTACCGTGGCTGAACAGGATCCTTGTTCGATGTTTGTTGCGAAAATGGCACAGCTCCAGCCAGGGCAAATAATGATAAGGTCACTATGCTCGTGTACATCTTTATACTTTTCCTTTAGGCAGGTCCCACTCGCAAAAGGTACACAGTTCACTGCACAACTTCACTTAACCGATTAACCCAGTTCCTAGGGCGACCACAACTATTTATACTGCTTTCCCGCTAAATGTTATTTATGTACAGGGATGCAACAGCAAAAATTTGGGTAATTTGTTTTCTTCGGTTGACTTGCGTTAATTGCTACGCAAAATTCCTTTAAGATGATTTTGGTGTGAAAACCTTTCTAAGAATTTCTTAAAGCCTTATCAGTTGAGACAGACGAATAGTTACAGGTCCCAAATCAAAAATAAATGACTTCCTTTTTATTTTAACTACCTGAAGAGTATTGGGAATTATTGAGGCGCCAGGGTTAATGCTACGTTGTGTCGCCTTTAAGGGTTTGTGATAAGCAACAGAAATAGGGAAAAGTACATACATATGTAAGTTGTAAATCAATTGTCCAGTGCCTACCTACTTAGAGGTAAATAAAAATAAAATTCCTTTGGGTTACAGTATGCTGGCATATTTCAATTTTTGCTATTTTTGTTATTATTAAGTATTGTACAATATTTTATAAAAATTTCAATACGAATTGAAAATATGTATTATGTATATGTAGTGAATATAACACTTGAGAGGTTTTGTAAGTGTTATTTAATTTTTAAAATTATATGCACTATTTTATATACAAATCATTATCCTTCAACTAAAATAATAAATAAGTTTACTGACACAATGTCCAGCAACACTTATTTAATAGAAATGTACTTAACGCAAAACTCTATCTCAGTAAATTACATTTTTTAAGAACTTAACATTGATTTTCTGAATATGCTGCTACTATGAGTCAGATTTAATAATCACCTTAACAATCAAAAGCCAAAAAAATGCCGAAACCTCATCATAATAAGCAAATTGATTACTTGATAGTAAAAGCCATCACACTTCTTCAAGGCCAGTTTTATTACGTGTCACTTAATTTGTCTGACCTCTGAAAAGCAATTGGCTTAAGATATTTACAATTATTGCCTAATAAGTCTTATTGTTCACATTGTTTTCATTATTAACAAATATTATTTTCACTGCTTTCCACGGTTTTCTTATTAACTTCCCACCGATTTCATGTATGAAGTAATTATTGCAATTCTCTCTATGGAGATCACCTATAATTCCTCAAAGAATAGCTAGTAGCACTAGGAACTAAGGAGCAATAGGGATTTGGTTTGGTTTGTATTAGTTCAGCAAGTTTCTAAGCAACGTCAAAATTCTTCCTGGGGGCTTTTTAAAGGAGTTCCTTCAGCAAAACTTGGAGCATACACGATTGCATGGTCACTTTATAAGCCAAACCAAGAAAATCCAAATTACGCTAAGAAATTCACTAAAAAAGGCTCCGCCTGTACGTGTGTATAGTTGATGTGATTCATTAATTCTAAACCTACGCTATTTGTGGGAAACTCGCAGCGAGCAGTCTAAATCAGTTGTTCCACCGAAAAGGTTCAAGTGAAAAAGCCAGTTAACTTACTCTGCTCATGGTAGCTAATATTATCCATTTTCTTCTTCTTCGTTAATTGTTGGGACATTTAAAAAAGAAGTACTTATTGCGAAATAGAAGCTCTGATTCAATTTTCAGTGCTGTGGAAAATTATCTTCCTGCTGAATTGTGCCAAGCTGGGTAATTGTATGAACACAGTTGCTGTCGTCCAGCATAAATTCACAGAAAAATTGAAGTGAGTTAGTATAAATGGTTATACATATTTTATTGCAATACAATTCACGTGCTGTTCAACACATAATTAGGAGTGACACATTTCATCGATGTTAGAATGTAAATGATGATTATATTGCTGCTTGTATTCATTCTGAAAGTGCAAAGTAAAGCTACAATATTCTGTTGGACAACAAAATTTACTGCAGTCTAATAAATTAAAGGAATATATTTCCAATCTGGACTAATTAATCCGGCATTTCAAACTATCGAATCACTCCGATTAAGGAATAACTACATTTATTAAAGTGGTAGATAAGAAAATTCATCCCCCAAATTTCTTAAAAGAAAAATTAAAAGTATGTGGAATATTTCAAAGCAATTCAAATTAACGACATGCATTTTTTAAGGCCTTATCCAATAACAACAAGGGTGCCAAATCTCAAATCATTTTAGATGTAATAAATACATATGTGCATATTTACTTAATATACAATTTGCTACATATGTATTTAAAATTTTATCATCAATATTATGCGACCGACTTCACGATTACACATTTTTCTTATAAAGAACTATAACAAAGTGACAAACATTTTGCACTAATTATAACCAAATCCTAATTCTCTTCAGTTAAAATTAATCTACAGAAAATTGGTATTTATAATAAAAAAAATTAAAAAAATTGTGCAACACGTTCTTTTAGGAAACGTTCTTCCTCAGCCAGGAGGTCAAAAGGAACGAATTTTTTAAATCTACTTTTAAAACCTATAGGAGATGCTTCTATGTAAATGTGCGTAATTTTGGTGACTTTTTCCACCATTTTCTGGGATTGCTGTTAATATTTTAGCTGTTACGCTAATTTAGATCGATTAAAATAATGAATATAACAATATTACCTGCATTTAAAGTTTTGGATTTAAATTGTTTTATATAATGCATTTACATATATGTATAAGATACTTTAAAATTCAATTTTACAAAGAAATTAAAACAATTAAGAAACCAGGAAAGCTCTTTTTGGGCTAGGTAACTATTCCTGGCAATAATAATCTCTGTCACTACCTGCCTACAATTTTCCAAAGTGATTACATTATTTATTATACATTACCTTTATTAAACAAAACGTGCTTCGTCTGAAAAACAATACAGATTAAAGTCGTAAGCTAAAATATCCTTCAGTTAATTAAAATAACTATTACTTGTCACTTATTTGGTGAACTCCTAGCATTAACAATCCAAAGCCTATTTGCTTCTTAATTTGCTTTTGATTGACCGTGGTCTATTAAATTATTAATGCCTTATACTTAGGCGAATTCTACGTTCATTAAAATCAATACAGCAGTTTTCATGGTCATCCCACCTACCCACTAAGCAAATGTCCGCTTATTTTTTCAAATACCCGTATTTTCGTTTTCATAGATGAGTAAAAGCTTTAAAACGACTTTGTGCTTCCTCGCTCGATTAAAGTTTTACGAAGCAAGAGAAATTAGCCTATAACCTGAACCAACCTGCTCCTGTCCAATCCTTCTCACATTAATAAAGGTAAAGTAATATTCTTGGGAAAATGTATCACTTGTTTCGCCTTACCTCTTTTTCCTTCATACTTCCCGACACTTCCCTGGATGAGAAGCACTTTGTTAGACAAAGCCCTCAATCAATTATTGATGACTGTCGAAGGAGACTAACTGGGATACCCTGTAATTTTCCATAATACCACAAATGAACAAAAAGTGTTGTTCGATACGAATGAAATCAACTTGGCATTTTCCGATAGTTCTGGAAAGAGTCCCTGGGCAGACAGACCGTCCTGTCGTGGGCCTGTTTAAAATAGCCGTTGTGCTCTGCAGTAGATTTGAGTGGACGAATTTTTTGATGGTAGATGATACAAAGTGCATAGTAAAAACTTTTGTTTACTTCCTCTTCAGGGGTGGAAAAATGGCACCAACACTGTACTACGTCCCGCCGAGTCCACCCTGCAGGTCTGTGCTAATGTTAGGACGAATGCTGGGCGTTGATTTCGACCTGAAGGTGGTTAACATCATGGAAGGTGAACATATGAAACCAGAATTTGTCCAGGTAAGTTCACAATGCGGTAGCTTGGGGATCATTTGCATATCGTAATTTGTTATTCAGCTAAATCCTCAACATTGTGTGCCAACAATTGACGACCAAGGACTGGTACTCTGGGAAAGGTACGTGTTTCCGTTTATTTGTACGCTATGCTCTCTTGCTCCAACTGCACACTCAGTCACAACTTTAAAATCTTAATCAAATTCTCCACGGGAATATGCAAATGCAAATGCGATAGTGCAAAACCGTACGGAGACAAAACTTTTTTGGTGCTATACATATTAGAGCGTTTATAGATACAATAAATTGAATTTAAGTGCTTTCTGCATTAAATGTCGGTGATATATTTAGAATTAAAAAGCCGATCTCTTGTGAGGTTCGAGCCAAATTTAGTAAAGGTAAAAATAATTTGAAAAACAATAACACTTTTAAAGCTTCTTGTGCAATATCAATGTTACTCTGTCGCCTATGTTTTTTAATTTTTCAATACAATCAAACTTATTTAAAGTTGCTAGATTATGAACTCTGGTCTTATTATCTAGTTTATTGGACTCTTAGTAAATCTTGACAAGTTTGTTTTAAAATTATTTATTTATTATCATTTATTCATATTTTAGTGAAGAAATTTCTAAAAGTAATTTGCTCCTCTATCCCTCCTAAAACAAATTTTGTAAATGGGGCTACATATGGTGCATAATATGAATTTCCGAAGCAGTTTACTTAAATATGAGTAAATATACACCTTCTTCACGAACTATTAATTGTTGTTCCAAAAATTTTATTCAAATAAAATGGTAGCCAAGTAAAGCAAACTTAATTGAAATAATGGTGAAAAACATTTGCTAAAAAATTATCGGTTCAGCCGAGCACCCTCATCTACGATTTCAATGACAGAAAACCGATCATTTGAGAATTTCTGATTAATGGATGTAGCAGTGAACTTTGAAAAATTGCATTAAATATTTAATTTTAGTCGAGCAATTCTATCGTACCTGGTGTCTGCGTACGCTGAAGATGACGCTCTTTATCCAAAAGACGTCCGAACGCGTGCTTTGGTCGACCAACGTCTTCAATTCGATCTTGGGACGCTTTACCTTCGCACTACGGATTACTACGTGAGAGAATCCTTTAACTCTTTCAAGTGTGAACATTTTAGTAAAACTTCTTAAAATTTGCTACGCAGTGGGGAACCCTGATGCTGGGTGCACCATTGGACGAAACCAAAAAAGCAAAATTGACTGAAGCTCTTGGGTGGCTGGAGACGGTTTTGAAAGGGCGCACTTGGGTAGCCGCGGAAAATTTCACCATAGCAGATTTGTCGATTTGCGTCACGCTGTCTCAGGTTGAAGCTTTCGGTTTTGAGCTTCGACCGTACCCCCGCATTAGAACTTGGCTGCAAAAGTGCAAAGAGGAATTGGAGCCGCATGGCTACGAGGTGAGCTTTTTCGGTATTTACAAAATGAAATGTCGGTTATTTTAAATGTCGCTTTATTTATTTTACAGGAAATTAATCAAGCTGGTGCTGACACCTTAGCCGAAATGTTTCATTCAAAACTTCAGAGGATGTAAATTGGATGTACCTATGTACTATTTTGTTTTTTGGACCCGTTCCCATACTGTATAAATTCACCAGAGTGGCCTTTCAAAATATTTTGAATTTCTTCTAATTTTGTAGCACATTTCGTGTTAGTTTTATCACTTGTAATGTTAATTGTCTAAAGTAAATAAATATTTTCGATATCCAATATTTATTAACTTAAAAGTGCCTCTAAATAAAATATTGATGAATGATGAAGATAAATAAATATTATTTTTAAAAAAATTAAACGTGATAAAATTCCGGTAATTATTAGTTTTTTCATACATACACGATGTTTGTTTTAATAAATAAGATATACATGCAAGAATTACAACATATAAAGTAACTATGTAGGCATAAAGTAAAAATCAAATTTTATCCATAAATGTGTCACTCCAAATTTATATCGTCAGAATTTCATATTAAAAATTTTACTACATTACGCATCAAATGGGCAAAATTATAGAAAGCTTGTATTTCTTTGATATTCCCAGCAAAGTTTAGCATCATCGAAGAAAA
This sequence comes from Tolmerus cingulatus, assembly GCA_959613345.1. Taxonomy (NCBI): domain Eukaryota; kingdom Metazoa; phylum Arthropoda; class Insecta; order Diptera; family Asilidae; genus Tolmerus; species Tolmerus cingulatus. The sequence goes on along the minus strand of OY390711.1, from coordinate 4,980,611 downwards.
AAGTTACTTGGAAAAAACCTCCACCCAACTGGGGTAACGCGTATACAACCAAAAATGCCTATATACCTACCGACAGAAAATTTTATTTATAACATCTGTCTACACCAAACAATCAACTTGACCATGAAACGTCTCAATCACCTCATTCTTAGCTATTACGTGGCTTGTGGGGTTTTCCTTACGTTAGTCGAGTGATTCTGATGCATGTTTGCTAACATACAACGATAGCACACTAAAGTGAGTATGTTACTACAGTCGATGACAAATCTCCACCAAATGCTTTATAACCGCTACGAGTAGAGATTCAGTAAAATTCCTTCTATAAAATTCCCTGACCACAAATATGCAAGTCAGGCCAACTCTCAAGATTCCCATAACTCGCTTTCCTGTGCTGAGGTACGACGATTACTAATAAACCTCTCGCTTTAACTATAGAAACTAGAAAGCGTTAGAATTAATGCAAGCTCTATGAGTGAATATAAACTTTGAAATATCTTGCAACACGAATAAGCTGAGGAGCATATTTTTATTTTTATTTCAGCTATTTTGGAATAGCAAGTAGGTGCGGTGCCGCTAAAGCTCTACTATCTTTATATTATATGCACATTCAATTCTTTAGCCTTTTATGGATGTGTTAAAAATCTGGCTTATTTCATCTATTCTGCTAATTGAACGTTATCGCATATTTAAAATTATTATATCAACGAACGCACTTACGAATTCTGAAAGTGAGAATATCATCTTCGCAAAATTTTCAAATTCATCATGCTGATATAATGTATACTTTTCTTGCATGATTAAGCACATTTTTTAACTGCTGGCTATTGCAAGTGAGTTTATATTATGAAAAGTAATATGTATGTATATTTGAATAAGCTGGCTTAAATTAGATTGACGAATGCTATTTTAGATAATCTCCTACGTTAAAAAGTTCCTGCTAGATGCCTTCATGATACCCATGTACAGGAAATTTATTTCACAATAAAAGTGGGTGGTAACTTTGAAAATTATGCACTGCTAAATTATTATGCACTTTAGCATGTATGCATTTATTTCTGTATTTAAAGCTTATTAAAGAGTAATTAGTAGGTGTAGCATACACTTAAGTTTTTCTAAAACTATCCACGCCAAAATTCTATTAAAAATTAAATTCTATTCACAATTAAAAGGGAGAAACGGAGATAATCTGTAAAATCATGGAAAAACCAAGCACAAGCGCTTTGTAGAACTTTCATTGTGGTTGGCGGGGAGAATTTACATTCGTTCGGTTCAGTGTAATTTTTAGAAACTAACTTAGAACTAATTGGAAAGTAAGCAAAATATTCATTTATATTGGTGCACAAATTATATTCTATAATAGCAATTTTATTTCGCTATCATATTTTGAGCGACCATCTCTAATTTTACAAAAACTTGAAAAATCAGTGTTACATGTTTTGTTTTAAAAGTTCAGTAGCCAACGAGAACCCCTTTATATTGTTTTAAATTACTGAGCCCAAAAGTGTTATTTCTAATTTCATTGATTAACAATCATTCATCAAATAGACCTACTTTGAGTAAGCTGATAAATAAACAAAATTTTGATATGATATATTTAATTATCTATGGAGTAAGCTCAGATATTTTGTTATCAACAAACAGAATAGTATCTATTGTACATGCATACATGTTGACTCCAATTGTTTGTAATTTTTTGGAAATTGCGTAATAACATAACAACAGTCTTCTAAAAAGCATAATAAAATGCTGTATCATATAAGGTGTAAGCTAGAAGTAAATTTAATTAAAATATACATATGATTTTCGAGTATATTCGGTGTTATCACTTGAGAAACACAAAGTCATGGCAGCAGAAAGAAGGTTAAGTGTCGGAAAGATAACAAATGCTCAAAAAATAAGAGCGAATAACATCTTCAACACCGGGAGCTTTTCGAAAGTCGTTCGGCGCGGTGCTTCTAAAGCGAGCTTTAATAAAAATATGATAAGCCCGGATGCTCCCCGGACGCCGATTGCCCCCCAAAAGGTTGTTTTCGATACGGGGATACACTGGAGCCGCTAAAGAAAACCCGGCGGGTATCGCTCCGGACCGCTCAGATATTATTTTAGCGGCGGCTGTAATCTTTTATATAGTGACTCAGCTCGGAGTCGTTATATAAAGCGCTGAGCAGAGCCGAGAGCTTCTAGTTGTTAGTGAACTTTCCAAATCTCTGGATTGCGACAATTTGTTGGCGGCAACGAATAAGTGGTTATTTTATATTACACCGGTAAGTCAAAGAGTGCTTGGATTCTGTGCCCAGGGACTTTATGTAGGGCATGTTGAAATCTATGAATATCCCAACGCCGGAAACAGTGCCAAATGTCGAATGTGTTTTCTGAAAAACATCTTCACTCTTTAAAGTTAATTTTTGTGAAAGAAGCTGCCTTTGCAATGAGTTCGGGAGTGTTCATTTCGAGCCAATTATATTAAATTGCAGTATTCAACAACTGGCTAGTTATTTATGGTTTAATTTGTGTTTGATATATGTATTTCTCTGGCTTAAATATCGGATACATCTGACCTTTTAGAGGTCATGCATTATAGCAGAATTATGAAACATTTATTATCCAATAGATTTGTTAATTCAGTATGTCGATTTAATCGTGATCAGGTGGTAAATTTCGAGATCTTAAAATAAAATTCCACGCATCTGAATAAATAATCATTCTGTAGTGTTTAATATACAAACTTGTTCTTGAATTATTTATTTGTTTTAATCTCTAGGGTAAAAATCACGTACAGCTGAATTTATTAATTTTTTATATTCAAATTGTGCATGAATAGTTGTGCCGTCATTTATTATTTAACTAACAATAATTTATTTATCAGGATTTTTTAAAAACACTTCCATACCAATAACTTGTTTTAATTCTTAATTTTTCAAGGTTATTAATATACTGCCAAATATAGGAAAGTATTATCATGTTTTGGTTCGGAATCAATGACAGTGGGTATTTGCAAATATAAAAATTTAAAAAATACATTCATGGACTAGAAATATTCTATATAAATATTTCGCTTACATACTTTGGTTCACTGTTGAATGTTGTGGAACCGGAATTCATACATACTACACCTACTTTTAATCATTTTTACTTTTTTTTATCATAAAAATTGGCGTTGTACTATTTTCGTCATGAGCTTTATTTAAAAGCTTTTAGTTTAACGAAATTGATAAAAGCGAAAATAAAGAAAAAGATAACCATAGTAGGTGTATTTTCTTATGAAGCGACAATTCAAAAATTTCTAATTGTCGCAACATTGCTTTCTTTTCTTAATTTTATACATATATCTCTTTTGATTTGAAATTTATTTTTGATTCTTGTCCTCAATTTATTTTTAACATTTTCATTTTATATATTTGTTTAAATATAAATATACAGAGTTTTGTTTAAATTAAGCTTTATAAAAATATAAGGTTTATTAAACCAGTTGTTGTTATTCTCTACATTACATAGAGCTTCATTTCAAGTCAAAGACCAACAGCTTGTAAATTTATGATTCAGATCGATTTTTTCTTTTATATATTCATTCAAGATAATTCCAAAATTATATTTCCGCATATCTTTATTTAACCAATTAATAAAATCCAACGGATGTGATTAATAAATTTTTAACATGTACCGAAGGCCAACCTTAATCGGTAATTGAAGGCTATGGGTAATTTTTGTTACCCATTAACCTTCCATTAGCGTAGTTCATAAGTAAGTGAAATGGTTCTCTTCTATGAATACGCTTCAAAAATATTCTTCCATTTTCTAGATTTGTTGGTAAAAGTTGAAGTAAATACATAGATGGTAACTAAATCAAAAATTATTGGTTTTTCATACTCCGAGTATGATTAGATATACTAAAAATCATTCAACCATACAACAAAACTCTTTAGTGTTATGCAATTGGGGTAAATGGAAAAAATTATGAGTCACGATAGTATCGCCAGTCATGGCCAGGGAAAAGCTGAAACAAGTCCAACAACTTTTTAACTACAGTAGAAGAACACGATTCTACAGGCCCACGAAAAAATCACTCCGGAGCTCGAAAAGTAACACAAAAGCTCTACAGAAGTAAATGCATTAACATTCTTGGTCGGAACGAGTTTCTTTTGGACGAAATGAACTCACAGAATTGAGACACATTCGAGCACTCCCATTGGCCGGCAATCCTACTGGCGACCGGCCAAACGACCGTAGGAAGCGAAGAGAAATCCTTCGCGGCGGCCAAGTTGCGTACTTTGTAATGTCCGGTGAGCAGGTCCGAGTCCGAATTGGGTTTACTGGCCAAGTCCGGCTTTTCTTACCTTTAAAAAACCCGTTCTCGAGCAGTCCAATTACATTTAATTTTTGTTTGCTTTTTACCTTTTTACCTCTTCCCCGGTCCTGCCGTTGTTACCCAACATTCTTACTGTCTTTCGCAACTCCGGATAGTCGAAATGAAGGAGGTGTGCGAATGCTACGCTTCCTCAAGACAGTTAATAACGTGGTTTCCATCCGCCCACCGCTCCGTTGCGTTCGTGTGCAGTCCAAAAAGCGATATTTGTGACATTCACTAGGAACGGGCGTGGATAACGTCGGAATTTTCTGTTGAATTTTGTAACATTGGTTTAACTAATTTCTGCTTATTACCGCTCTGACCCCGGTGAGCGCAGTCGAAGCGAATCCGAAATATTTCGCACGCATGTGAGTCGGGGACTAATTTTTAGCCGCCGTTATCGTCGTCGCTTGCGTTAGTCTTCTTTTGTCCGGTACTGTGGCGATGGGATGTTCATTGTCTTCGAGTAGTTCGAATTGTGCGGTTAAAGGTTTCACTCGTTATTAAATAACCGTCTTAATTTTTTAGGTTCTTCAATTACCCCAGAAGCTGAAAACATGGATTTCTACTATTTGCCAGGATCTGCACCATGCCGTTCAGTTCTTATGACTGCCAAGGCCGTTGGCGTTGACCTAAATCTTAAAACTTTAGATCTGATGTCTGGAGAACATCTGAAACCAGAATTCCTTAAGGTAAGAATAATCGAAAGTTGTTTGCGGTAATTATTTCTAGGATATGAGAATTGTTGCCGTCTTTTAAAACTCAGTAAAATTTCTTAAAAGAATTCCACAAATTAAATTACTCTCAGGATATAATATCTTAGGTATAATTATAATTTCGTATTTCCCCCCGCAACGCCTTAAATACTTAAGGAATCAACTTGCATTCCCTAGGATAGCATGCTGGGAGCATTTTTTAATGTCATGCTTGGCAAAAGTATTCAGTGATACGCATCTAAGTAAATACATAATATATATGTATGTGTACGGTTGGACATTACGCACGCGAAGTGATTAATTCATTTACTCTATTTCATAATTGAAGCTTTAATATGGAAAAGTGCCTAGCAGTTACCTTGCAAAGTAAGCAAGTTATTTTTCGTGAGTGACTTTATCGGTTCATTGATTTTATACTGCTATAACAAAGAAAATGAGTAAATGATTAAGCTCGAGAAATTTTATATTGGTACTTAATATATATTTATAGCTAATAAAGTGCAAAATCATTGCCCTGTTTATTACAAGCTAGTTTTAATAAAATAGAAAAAAGTATTATATACCTATACATGTATGCCCGCGTACACTTTTAAATCTATAAAACTTGTTCTACATTTTTAAAAATCAATATTAATATTCTTCCATATAAAGAGTTATTTAGCTTTTCTTTCTGTTCGAAATAGATAATATATTAGGTATAAAATAATAAAAAACATTGTAATTGTTTTCTATCAATCTTTTTGATGCGCTTTCTAGCCTGTAAAATAGTAATAAAATCAGTAGACTGAATGAAAAACAAAATAACTATTGTATTTTTATTTTTTAACAGATCAATCCCCAACACACTATTCCAACATTGGTAGACAATGGTTTCGCCCTTTGGGAATCCCGCGCCATCATGATCTATCTGTCTGAGAAATACGGCAAAACTGATTCCCTCTATCCAAAATGCCCAAAGAAGCGTGCACTAATCAACCAGAGATTGTTCTTCGATCTTGGCACACTCTACCAGCGATTCGCTGACTACTACTATCCGCAAATTTTCGCTAAGCAACCTGCCAATCCAGATAACTTCAAGAAAATGGAAGACGCTGTAGGGTTCCTCGACATTTTCCTTCAGGGACAAACCTACGCTGCCGGAGATACCTTGACCTTGGCTGATATTACACTCATTGCAACAATCTCCTCCTACGACGTTGCAGGATTTGACCTTTCAAAGTATACCAATGTCACCAAGTGGTTCAAACACTGCAAGGAAGTTATTCCTGGTTACGAGCTCAACCAACAGGGACTCGAACATTTTAAGAACTTTTTTAAGAAGTAAACTTTAAATTATTTTTTTCGTTTTCATATAATTGTAATTTCGTGCTAATAGTATTACGTATTTGATGTCACTTTCACATACTGTAATTTTTTTATGCAATTTTTTTTTATTATGTAAATGTACAATGCATTTCACGTGCTCAAAGCCAAAACATTGTCGAATAAATAAAAAATGAAAAGAACGTTCTTTTATTCATTGTGCCCAAACGGCAAACAAAGTTAAGAAAAATTAGGCTTTTTGGCACCCACTTCGGTTGATCAACAAATAACGCGTATTTAGTAGAGCGTAACGAAGGGATTTGTATTTTTTGGAACATTTCTAAAGTAAAATTGTATGGCAAATCGCTCTGGAAATAGCTTACTTAAAGAAGGGTGATAATTATAAGTCGTCATTAGAATTCAGGCGTAATACAAAAGTGGTTATCACTTAGCCGCTATGAATGAAATGTCTGCGTTTAGTTTTCCATGAAATTTGAAAATGTAATTTAATTAGGTGTAAACATTTCTTGTAAAAACAAATATGGATTGAAACTTCGAAAATGGAATTGACTGCTATTATAAAATTGTTGAAACGTTTTATTGTTTCAATTGGAATCAATAAAACGTTTTCATCTTTCTGTGCTTTTAGCTATTTTATTAATTTCACTTTCAAACGTCATACATCTTTATTATGATAGTAAAGTGGTTTCTAATGCAAAAATGCGACCTAACCTACTGTCATAGTTTATCAAATGAGTATGTAGGATCCTTATTAAAACAAATAAAAATAATTTGCAAATAGATCAAAACACGGACTGATTTTTAAATTTTTCAGATTTATTTGCAGTCTTAAGTAAAAATCTAAACATTCATAAGTTCCAGTCGTTCAGTTGACGAATAGTAAAAAAACCGGATAAAATAGAGTGAAACAGACTATGTATAATTAACATTAGTGCATCATCAATTTATAATGTTCGTTTATTTATAGGATATTCACTTTTAGATTGAATTCAAAAATTCGACATCACATTTATGAAAAGTAGAAAAAAAAGAGTTTCCCCTCATAGTGTCGTCATCTAATGGTAGTTGTCGTAGGAAATCTCTTACACCGATTCATGCAAAATTTACGAATGTTTATTTCATCTTAAATATATTAAAATTACAGGTAATCGCACTCATTCGCTTGGATATCCTCTCAAAGGTTAACTTTTTACAATTACATATGGAAAAGGCCATGTTTAAAAAATGTTTTTTTCGAATCGTCGCGTTAAAATCCTCTTTTATCGTTTTTTTTATCTATTATATTTGTTACAAATTGCTTTATTCTTCCTTACCAGCAGTGCAGATATGGCTAATGGCAAAGTCTTTTAGCAGAGTCCAATTGGAGAATGAAAAAATTTTCTCTTAATATCGTCTTCTAGTTTTCGTTGAACAATATTTAATATTTATCTGTGAGCTTTCAACATATACATAATACATGAATAACAGTAAAACGCTGCCAGCCAAATATCTCCAAATTTGTAAACATCGCATATACACCACAAAAAGTGCGACCAAAATACTGCAAGACCTACGAAACAACGACGTATCGGACAAATTTGAAGGGATCACCTATATCGGCAGCAAATACGTACAAACATCTCGTGAACAACATCCAACTAGATAAAAACACAAAGTGACAGAATGCGAAAGACAATGCCACCCAGAATTCCTGGAGTCAACTTTACTTAATCTTTCAGCTTCGCCTTATGTAACTTTTTACACTAATAATCATCTGTAGCTCAAAAAGTGTGTGGTAATTGATCCTACAAAAGGCTTAAAAATTTACAAAACGAAAAAGGCTTAGTCCGGTCCTCATTAAATCTTAAAGCTTTTTGGCGCCTAGCTTCATTGGACCTCGCTGCGCCCTTCGAGCTTCTAGTTCCCGTTGTCGTTGAAGTTTCTTCTCTTCACGCTTTCGTTTCGCTTCATCTAATTTTGGATTCCCTAATGAAAATAAATGATTTTTGTCTTAATTTTTCAAATTCAAATTATGCTTGGTTACCTGTGAGGGGTTCGTCTATTGGTTCAAATTCACCATCTGCCCATGAATCACTATTCCAATTCGCATTGGTATTGTTGGTTTTACCTTCATTAACCTCATTTACCTCATTTATCTCATTTACCTCATTAACTTCGTTTATTTCGTTTACTGGGCTAACGTTATTACAATTCGTATTTATATTGGGTAAATCATTAGGCCGAATATTTTCTTTTGTATCTCGAAGTTCGTGCTCTTGCTCTTCGTTCTAAAAATAAAACCGAATTTTTCCCGCTATAATTAATAACAGAGTAACTGCTAAAATTTATCAGAATATAATAAAGGCAAAATAATTTATTTTGAAACGCTTCAAATTGTTTATACTTACAGGTTCTTCTTCCAAACTTCCCCATTCGTCGTCCCACCCATCTCGAACATCCGCTAAGCCACTAGGTGCAGTAAGTTGCCCATTATTCGAAGTTCCCGCCAATGGGCTACTTGGATCTTGCGAAGTCTGAAACGTTAAGATTTTCTTTAGAACTTATATCAACATTTTGTTCACATTCAACGCACACTTACATCCATTTCTCCCCAATTCTCGTTGTCCCAATTGTCCGCCCCGTAGTCACTAGCAGATGCAGAAGTATCATTGCTTTCGTGTTCTAAAGAGGTCATTGAAGTAACACTAGACGTTGTCGTTGACAAACTACTACTTGAAGGTTGTTCTAAATTTAAACAAGTCATATAATTTTTCTCACTATTGATAAAGACAAATGGTATACCTAAAGAAGCTGGTTTTGATAAATTCCGTCCGGTAAGTGGCGGTCGCGGTCGAGACGAATCACTTTGACTTCTATAAAATTTTGCAGTCACAGCCGTTACAGCCCAACCTGCCCATGTTGCAGCTGCATTCCCTATTGATGGTGTTGCTGTGTTTACATCAGCCTCTGCAAAATAATAATTAATTTATAACAAATTTATGATTCCAACATATATAAAATTTCACCCATTGTTTCCCGTAAGCTAGGATCCTCCGAAACTTTTTCTAGTTTTCCTAGGAAACCCCTAATTGTTTTAAATGCTGGATCACGTACCGATTTTTCAGGATCAACAGTGAGAGAACAAAGTGCTGGAAGCACACGATTTGCTACTTCACTGTAAATTATAAAAATTGTTTTTCGAACGCATTACCTAAAAAGCTAAATACCTCAAAAGAAAATATTGCTGCGTTGCGGCTAGTGCTAAAATTCCCGCGACTCTGGCTGGCGGAAATGGATCTCGCATCGCTCTAATAAAAGCTGATACTAGTACCCTTTGACGCACCTTTAGTAATTAACAATTATGATGGCCCTTTAAAAATAAACACAAAATGTCCAAATACCTGTGGATGTAAATGCGGAGCTATTTTTCCTAAGCAAACTGTCGTGTTAGTACGAATTCCTCCTTGATCATCTCTAGCCTGCAGTCTAGCGAAATGTCTGAGGACTTCCACATTTAAATTGTTATAATTCAATTTTGGAGCTAAATGAATTATTGACTGCGAAAACAATGTTTAATCCAGAGATATGCAATCTGACTTAAACATACCTTAACCGTTTGTTCCCTTATTGTTGGATTCGTATCTAGAAAACCATGAGCAACTTGTGGAAAAATTTGCTCATTTACCACTTGTGGTTGTAGATGAGCAATAAACAGTTCTAATTGTTGCAATAGTCTAGACCTAGTGACTCGATCGGTGGAAGCGAACAGCTTTACAACGCAAGGTACAATACATTTCTGATATTCCGCCTCATCTAACAGTCGTCCTAACTGCAAAGACGAAAAAGATACCGAATTTTCATAAAAGATACAAGAATTTTTTTTACAAGGTAGATTAATTCCGCAAGAGCACCGTAAAAATCAAAACCGTGTAATTCAAGTACTCAATTTATATTTTTGAGATTCGTATGCGCAGATAAACATAAACACATTTCAGCAGTTTACTCTTTAAACGACTATATGAATTCGCCCAGGAGTTCGACTCGCGGTAAGTGGCTAATCATAATAAGGATTTTAAAGGCAATAGTTTCATTCAATAAGAAAATTATTTCATAAGGTACTTACCTTAAACATAGGAGCTAGTACCGCTGATCCAGCATCGCCATATTCATAAGCTGTTATTAACTGTGGAAGTATTTTGTGTCTGGAAAAAAGTGAAAAATGTGTAAAATTAGAAAAAGGGTCGTAAAAGCCTCGATCAAAGTTGCTTACTTGCAAACATTTTCTGGAAAATTATCTAAATGTATAACAAGTTGGCTAAAGAAGCGATTTTTTTCAGCTTTATCTTTAATTTGAATCTCCTCCAGAAAAAGAAGCGAATCAACTAAATCGTTTTTAAAGAAGCCCCCCGGCTTCCGACATCTCGTAATAATATCAGCAGGGTTTGGTCGATTTTGCGGTGAAGCGCCAACTAATTCACAATACAAAGGTGTCAACGATTTTGGAATTGCATCCAATTCCTTAAGATTGCCACGCAATTTTAACGGGCCATTGAAAGACTCCCACACTAAGCATCCGAGGCCCCACATGTCTGTCGAGCTGGATGTGAAAATAGCTTTGTTGATAACATTATTATCAGAGCCGTTTGACCTACCATTTAGTTATCAATTTTAGCTTGCCTACATCGTTCTTTTCCGGTGGATCGTACACTTCTAAGGCTGGCGGTATTTTTATAGGGGGTGCTGGACTCCCATCAACAGGTGATACATATTCGAGGCTGCCTAGTTTCCATTCTCCGGACGAGTTCACAAAAACAGACCAAACGCAAACGTTGTTATGCTTCAAACTGCCATCGTTGTTCAGGAAGGAAAGGGCTCTCTGGAAGGAAATGAAATTAAACAGGTCCCACTTTGGGCAAATTGTCCCACCGTAATCTGAAATATCCCCCAGGCAAGGTACAGATCTTTCTGGGGTCCATCTGTAGCCAATTTCGATATGTGTGTCCCCAGAGGCTCCACCGCTTCCGTAGCGACGTAGAGCACCTTGTCGGTTTCAAGGCTGTCCAAAAACTGCAGGATACTCGGGTGTCTGAGCGTCTTCAGCCGCTTCAGGGCCGCCTTGGCCAGCTCCAGCTTTGCCTCGGATCCGCTCTTTATATCGTAGGCGAAGACGGACACCTCATCGTTGGTGCTTTTCCTCTTCGCCTTATGGAGACTCCAGATTGAACGGTTCTCGAAGCCAGGCACTTGTTCACCAATGTCGTACGGGAACTCCTTGGATGAGTCGCGCGAGAAGAACGACCACATAATGTGTTTAGCCCGTCTGGTGAGTATTTTGAGGTATTTTTTCAACTTTTCACGTAAACAATTCCTGATGTTGCTCGGCTGCCCTTTGTCGTGTGACAAATGTTCGCAGATGTAGTCATTAGTTGGACGAACTGATCGCTTAATCCGGCTCGCTGACAGCTACATCACCCACGTCTCCATGAAATTACTGCTTAGTACGCTTCGATTCAGTGCAATTCGTTGCGTTAGGTGTCTTTTTTCAAGCCCCACAGAAATTGGTAAAAATTCTTGTCAAAAGCGATGTTGACCAAATGCCCGAAAAAACGAAACGCAAAACGTCATTCTCCGGCTGCACGAAAAACGACAGCTGATCTGGACTAGACGATGATTGAAATGTACTAGAATTTATCAATGCGTGGCCGAAAGACGAAAAAGTCGTTAATTCAAAACGTTTCCTTTGCTATTTGGATTAAATAGAAATCTAGTGAAGCTTTTTTTAAAAACTCACAACATTATCTCTTTGCTCAAATCCTAGAGATACTTTTATATAATAAATATAGTTTTGAAATTTTATTTCCATACAAATTTGATTGGCAAAAATAAAAGGCATGTAATAATTATATAGCAAAATAATTTCTAATTAATCTTCGTCTTTTTCCTCCTCCTCTTCTTCCTCTTCTTCGGTTTCTCCTTCATCATCTTTAGGTTTCTCTGGCTTCATGTGTGCAATGCGCCATTCCTCTTCGTCCTTAGCGCTCGGATCAAGAATTTCCATAATTTCCGGTCCTAAAGGATACTCCTCCTGTATAGGGGGAATATGGGGAGGCGAATAATTCCTATCGACGTACTTCGTCCCCCAGCCAATGTAAATAGTATCTACAACGTTGGTATGGGCAAAACTGAACGATCCTTGCCAAATGCTGGAACTCACAACTGTGACTCTGTTGCTCAAGTTGTGGTTGAATGAGATTCGGACGGTCCATGGATTTGTCAGTTTACCGAACGAATCCTCTGAGATAGGGGTTAGAAGATATGGACCAATTTCCGGCTGTGTTTTTTTCTTGGTTTCATCGCCTTCCTCCTCTTCCTCCTCTTCCTCCTCCTCCTCCTCTTCCTCCTCACCTTCACCGCGTTTTGCTTCAAGCGCCTTAAGAGCTTTTTCTTCATCAAACCAGATTATTCGGCCCTGATTGAGTATTGCTGGTCTCACGTGTACCCAATTCTTCTTGTTGAGCAGCTCATCAACCGGCAAAGGCTTGTAGTTCTGATTGGTCACCAAGACCGCATCATTAGCTAGAATACATTATTTTAATTATTGTATTTTCTAAAAGCATAGTGTAATATATAGATACTTAAAATGGCCTCGTTATCTTCATCATCGAGTTCTTCTTCTTCTTCCTCCTCCTCGGCGCTAGTTTTTTTCTTGATTTTATAGTATCCTGCTGGTGATATGTAGGTTGAGGCCGTTATTCTAGAAATCATTGCTCGAAGGAAATGCTTTTCCTTTCCAGGGAAATGTGGGTAAGAGTGGATTTCGGCGTCCAAATTTCCAGTGAAATATTTGCAGATTTGCCGGGAAACTACTATCTGTTTTGGAGTGACTATGGGAAGTTCTATCCAATCATCGGTTAGACTATTGCAAACAAAATATGTGGTACGATTCGTCCCCGAGCCCACAGGTTCTGGAGGAATGTCATACTTCCGTTTCTTTTCCGGAACGGGTATAGGCGGTTGCTTGATTTTCATTTTCTCTAATTCTTCTTTTGGCCATCCTTGCCATCTTGAACCGGGAATTAAATCTGGATTGTAAATAGGCTCGTTTTCTTCGTCCTCCAATTGTTCAGTGAAACGAATTCGCATTTCATTCTTCATCTGCGCCATTCTTTTATTTATTTCACTTTCAGTTAGAACTACTTCGGTGACATAATAAGACTTCTGACGACCGAACACTTTCCCCCAAAATCTGGCACTCTGTACAGCTGAATGCTGTTGGATCTTCTGCATTTGATAAGAAAGAAGAAATACTTCAGCGCAATGAAACCCAAAACCGCAAAGTGACCAGTAATATTGTAAAAGTAAAACATTTTCAGCCAACAACAAAGGCCGATGAATTTTTACTGTAGCTGTATCAGACGGCGATTCTTCCATTTCGAACTCAAAATCCTCAGCAGGGTAGGGAGGGAGCTAAAACAGGAAATTTGTAATATAAAATATTATTTACTAATCTCCTACATTCAAACTGTTCATAATAGCCAATGCTCGACTTAGGCAACGTGGCTCGTCGAATAATGCTTCCAAAAAATTATCGGTTTGGCGATATTTTTGTTCGCGGAGATTGCGACTAAATTCTTCAAAATAATCAATAACATTCGGCGGTCTCTCATCTATGACTCTTTTAATTATTTCACTAAGATGATCGAACCTGAAATCAAAAATATTTCGTTTTTCGGAGACTTTACAACTATGGAATTAAATAGTATGCACATGTTATCCCCGCTTAATGCGCTGGTCTCTTGTAGAATTGCTTTTGCAGTATTCAATTCATGTTGGATGTTGGGCGGATGTTTCCGCTCCTTCGTGACCTTTCCACATTTGCATGGCACCACCCCAATGCAAGTTTGGGAGCCCTCAGATGGGATTTTTTCTTCCGGGCAGCTATACATATTCCTTTTGTTTTCGTAAGAAAATTCTATGAAATTATTTCCTACGCTTTCTGCGTTACTACTTTCGATGATATTTTCATCGAGGCAAACAGGATTTTTTTTTTCAAGCTAAGAATAATTTAAGAAATATCAAATGTACCTGCTGTGAGGTATCTCAATTTGAACGTTTATTAAAAGTCTTCAACTACGTATACTTGGCCACCGTATTGGGACCGTCACTATGATTTTCCAACATTTTCTTCTATTTACTTGCATTTTTTACTATTAAACTTAGTTTAGCTTTTTACAATTGCAATTGGCTTAATAAATAAAGCAACTAATCAATAAAGGTCATTCCGTTTCAAGGCTACAAATAGAAATTTTCAGTAAAAACGAATCTGTTTTCAATCATTAAAATGAAACCGCAAACATGTTTACCAAGACCCAAATTAGCAAAGTAACAGCCTTTAATCTGTTGATATTTTCGGCCAACAAAATCTTGTTGTCATGATATAAATAGTTATCAAATAGTTCGTTAATTTTCCGATCACGATCTGCATAAATCGGAAGCTGATTAACGTACTTTTGGTAAAATTGCGACCAGCTCGTGGCAAAATAGTAGCATTGTTTGGAGTGTTCTTCATGACGCTTTAAGCTGATAATTGAATGAGTAAAGAACATCACGAATTAATACTGATTAATTTGTATTATCAGTACCAGACCAAGTAGAGCTAAATTTGGCCCACTATAAGAACGATAGTCAGTTGCCCATAACGCCTGATCCGATTATCTCCGAATCTTTGGAAAATCACCCAAAGGCCGAAATCGATTCAGTTCAACTAAATTACGTGGTCCATAGGTCGCGGTTTATTTTAAAGACTTTTAGTTGTTTTATTTTGTCTGTTATCTTTGTCGCGTAAATATCAGAATTTGTGGCAGTTGATTCATACTTATAGTACGATAGTAAAACTTGTACGTGATTTGTTAGTTTTGTATACACTCTGTGGATTTTGGAAGTTAAACTTCAGAGTTTAGTGATTTCACTGTGAGTGTCTCAGCATAATAGCTTATAATGCCAACCACCAAAAATATGGAAATACTTCCTACAACCTCTACCGATAATGGAGAAATTAATAAGTGTAACACTGCTGCGGTAAAAGCACTGGATCATGTGATTAAAAACGGAAATGGAGACGAAAAGGATAATGTTAATGAGGATACACCTGTTGACTATGAATTTGATCCTTTTTGCATGGCAGAAGAGCCCCAACAAATATCTTTCCATGACGTCACCTCAGCAGCTTTTCTTATTAAGGGAGGTGTGATGCACACACCTTGTCCGGTGAGTTATAAGAAATTTGAGTGTTGAAATCCTCGAGCGAAATTAATTATGCTTTCAATTTTTAATTTAAATTTCTGCTATAGAGGTCCAATTTATCGGAAGAAGTAGATATGGAGCTTTATATGAAGAAGGAATTCCTACAAAATACGGGCAGGTAAGAATTTTGGGTTTCTTTAAAAGCTAGAAGAAACCACCAACGACATTATGTTTAGCTTTAAGGAACGTGGAGCTAGATATGCCCTACTAAAACTGTCTGATGAACAGAAAAAAAAGGGAGTCATTTCGGCATCTTTGGGAAATCATGCTCAAGGGTTAAGTTTTCATGGGTATAAACTTGATATCCCTGTTACTGTTGTGATGCCCGAAGCGGCGCCAATCATGAAAATCCAAAAATGTCGGAACTACAAAGCAAGGGTTATCGTTGAAGGAAAGGATATGGCTGAAGCGAAAAGGGCTGCAATGAAGTTATCTAAAGAGGAGGGTTTGGTGTATATCAACGGTTATGACCATCCACATATTATGGCTGGTCAGGGAACCATCGGTCTGGAGATCCTAGAACAGGTCGCAGCTCCCGATGCTGTCATAGTTCCAGTGGGAGGCGGAGGTCTTCTGGCTGGAGTCGCAACGGCTATTAAAGCTTTGAATCCAAAAACAAAAATAATAGTTAGTTTTCGTTGATTATTATTCAAATTATAATAGCCACTAACATTTTTTGTAAGGGAGTTGAGTCTGAAAGGTGCCAAAGTTTTACAAGGGCAATGGAAAACGGTGCTCCCATCCACACTCCAATTCTTAACACGTTAGCCGATGGACTTGCAGTTCCGACTGTAGGCTATAACGCATTTGCTACAGCAGTCCCTCTCTTGGACAAGATGGTTGTAGTGAAGGAGGAGTGGATTGCCCTAGCTATTCTTCGACTCGTTGAGGAAGAAAAGTGTGTGGTAGAAGGTGCCGGAGCTGCAGGTCTAGCCGCAATTTTGTCTGGCCATCTAGACGAATTCATTGGAAAGAAGTAACTATAATTACACTGATAATTCCCAACAGGCATACTAGTGATAAATTAAATTTTCAGAGTCGTACTACTGCTTTGTGGAGGTAATATTGATACAACTGTATTTGGAAGGTGCTTGGAGCGAGGTCTAGCTGCTGAAGGACGTCTACTGCGATTCATTGTTAGAGTAAGTGATCGGCCTGGAGGAATTTCCGAGCTTTGTAAGTTGTTAGCATCGCTGGGTGTTTCCATTAAGGACATAATGCATGAGAGGGCTTGGCTTAAAGATGTCTTCAGTGTGGAGGTAAGTTATATATAGAAAACTGATACATTTCTATTCAAAAAATTTAAATTCTAGGTTAAAGTTGTATGTGAAACTAGAGATTGGTCACATAGTTTGGAGCTCCGACAGGCTTTGAAGAAAAACTACAATTGTGTTACTTTTACGGATATCCCAATGGCGATAGAAAGGCGTCAACCTAGGTTTAAGTATAGTGAGAGTGCAACTAATTAGTAGTATTTAAAGAATCTGAAAATCTGAATAAATACCTTAAATTTATATTTGTATTTTCTAATTATAATATTATAATAAAAGTATTCCCTTTCTAATATTTAGTTTTAATTTTCTTAATTGTTACTGTTCACAAGAAATTCAATAAATTAAATATTATGCATTTTGAAATACACCAGTTTTAATATAGTTTGACTATCAAAATATCGAAATATCGAAAACAATTCAAACATCCGTTTTGTTTTTGCTTTTATAAGCTTAAACGTTATTTATCAATGACGACATATAGACATAAAAACATAGTGGAACTTATTTTGTTGAAAAGGTAATGAATGTAAAAAAATCGGTTACTTAAAAATTAAATATTATTAATATTTTAGCAATTTTTAAAGTATGTAGGTGAGCCTATAAAGCAGTATTGTTTTGGTATACGTTAGGAAAGAGCTTAATTGATAGAGGAGCATGCAATTTTGTTATTGAGAAAAGAAGGAAAAAAGAAACGTACATTTCACGTTCTTTTTGAATTCCTTCGCAAAATAATTTGAATTGTTCTTATGTCCACGATAAATATTTTTTAAGATAACAAAAAATATTCATTTTTAAATTGGACAGTTCATTCTACAGTGCTAGTTTCAGTTATTCAATTTCGCGCCTAAAAGTCTGCAATGTTTCGGAACACTTACTATTTGGGACTTCTAGTTTCCAGTTAGCACATGGTCCCAATCACTCGGCGTTTGTCAAAGGAGAAAGTGTCAAAATGACCGGTCTTGTGAAAATAATACAAAGCGTTTCAGGTGCAAATAGCACCGTATTTACTGAATTTTTGCAATCCGCCGAAGAAAGGCAAAGTTTTCGAACCGATGTAAGTAAACTAATTCCAAAAATACAGCGGAACGAGCGAAATTTTCAATGTTTTCCTTCAGTCTTCACCGCCGGATGTTGTGGTCCAACATTTGACGACTCTGCTGAATAAAGTTTCCACTCGAGAAAGTGGGCTGCATCTCCTCGAGATATTTCTGAAGCAGGCCACGCTAGAAACTTTGACGCAAAAGGGGCCGCTCTGGGGGACTCTGTGCATTAAAGCGTGCTATGGGAAGTCCTCAGCCACATCGGCCGCCCGCGCCTACGATTGCTTAGGTCTGCCTTTCAAGCAGCTGGTTAAAAAGAAGATTTTACATTTTACAATTTGCAGCACTTCTAGCGTCGAAGTCGAAGGATGTGCCGGAATTGTCCAAAACATTTATTGGCAACTTGCTCCCAAAGATCTGCGAGACTCTGCCTAAGGCTCCGCATGGCTCGCAGCTGTCCGCTTTGAAGTGCATTGAAGAATGCTTGCGGGTGTTCCCGGGCTCGTGTACCCCATTAAGGAATCCTGTCGAAAAATATATTCTTTCCTTTTTAGACTCTTTTGATCCCGAAATCGTAGCAGCATCTGGACGTTGCCTGCATCTTCTACAGCAGGTACGTTTTCATTCTTGGTTTCCTTGTTTTTGTTTTAAAAGTGTTTATTGCTTTAAATAAAACTAAGGTAAAGGGTGGCGGAAACATCAATCTTAGCACGAAAACGGCATGGCAAGAACATCAGTTTAAATTACTTGGAAGTATGCACGACGTTCTGGACATTATTTACGCTAACTTTCCAGAAACTTACGACGAAGAAGTTGAGGCAGAACGACGTCAAATCAGTCCGCTGAATGTAGATACCGAACCTGTTCGGCGATCAACTCAATGCCTTGTGAGATTCAAAAACTTGGTCTCCTACCTAATTATAGCTCTAAAGTAAGAAACAAAAAATTGAAATCTATAATATCACTTTTAAAACTCATTTACAGAGAGCCGTATTCAGTCCCCAAAATGATTGCTCCGAAAAAGATCCTCAATCTCATCGCGCGGGGGCTTGCAGTTAATTGCATAATAACAGAGCAAAATCCCATTTCCGATAATCTGGCTGTTGGTGCACTACTGCCGGAAATTCATATCCACCTCCTCAAGCTAGTGGATGTGCTTGTACTGACGTAATATAGAGTAATTTCTCATGAAAAGCCAATCAGCAAATTATTTTATTTCAGATTAAAGTCTCACATGACTCTATGGGCTAAAACAATTCTCCGGTTCGTTACTGACACCTTGAAATGGACTTTTGTAGGAAAATCGAATGGTTTTGCTAAACCTTATCGGTAAGTTTTTATTTTTGTAATATTAGTCTAAGAACGCTGATCAAAATTTTACTAATTAATATTTACAATTTTTTTATTTAAAAAAACCAATTTGTATGCTCTAAAACTGGATTTGGCATCCATTTTCTCATTTTTGAGTATAACGCAAATAAAGAATTAAACAAACCGAAGCGAGTAGAACACAATTTCTTCACTTATTTGATACATTTTTTTTGTAGGCGATTGCGAATTGCTGCTTACAACACCCTTCGACTATGGTGCACGGTCATGCGATACGGAAGCTTGTGCGAAGTGGTAGCAGAAACCATAATTGAGCAGATAAAAAGCGATATAACGCCATTCCAAACCGAGGTCACTCTTCAGGCACTCAGCGGATCGAAGAAGCACATGTCGAAAAAGGCGCGTCGTCAGCTACATAAGGCACAAAACGAGCGATCAAATATGGCTCAAACCCACTCGAAGAATTTTAATCCAGCCAATACTAGGAAAATATTGTCTGACGAAGAGAATGGGGTATTATGCGCCGCTGCCCTGCAATGTTTTAGGCAAATTATACAAGCTGCTTCGATATTTTTAAAACCGACAGTTGTAAAGGTACTTTTTTCTGGTGTTTTAAACACAAAAAATATATAAAATTGTTGTTTTGCAGGATATTCAAGAAACTGTATTTGCCTTATGTGCCGAATTACCTGGTAATAGCTGCTCTAGGGATAAACTTTATTGGAATAGTTTTTGTCGCAAATCACTTTACGATGTTGTGTATAGCTTACTGGCATGCCCACATTATCTTTGTCCTCCTCCGGGAAGTTTGGCTCTTGGTCTCCTTAGAATTGGACAATTTTCAGATCCGTCTGTCGATGTCCGAGACATCTGCTCACAACTTCTCAGTGCAGCAGAAAAAATAATCCATCCCCAAAAGGAATGTTTATTTTTCCCATCGAATCCGGAAGAAATCAAGAATGCATTCAAAAAATATAACAGGAAGAGGGACGCTAATCATTTGGAGGATTTAGGCGTATCTTCAGAAGAAGAGGAAGATCAGAGTGTAATTCCAATTGATACTGAGGAAGTTGCTGAAAGACATGAAGTTCCCGCTCAAGAAATAATGGAGCAATCAGTTTTAGACTCACAAAAGTTACTAAGCTATTCATTAGAAGCTAACGATTCTGATATGGTTTTAGAAGGAAAAGCCGACATTTCGGAGGAGACGGATTCTGCAGAATTGATGGAACATTTAAATTACGGAGAAAATCAAGTTGATTCTTCTACCGGTGATCAAGTGGATGGTCAACTAAGCGTAGTTTCTGAAGAAATAATGAAGATAGATGATCTGCCCAAAGAGCCTACTCCGAAGAAAATGTGTTTAGCTGATGATCCTAACGTTCCAGTTGAGACAAACGATGTAGCAAAAGAATCATCAGGGGAAAAATCCTTACAGGATATGCAGCCATCCGAAAATCCTTCAACTGAAAAACCCTCAGAAGATGCAAATCCTGATGATGAGATGCTTCTTGAGTCGATTACTTCTGCATTTGTAAATGAGCTGAATGAAGGCTCAAATGAATAAAGCATTCTGTAGAAAAAAAAGATACATTTATTTTACATTAGGGAAGCAAATAAAGAATTATACTTAGAACCGCAAAAATTTATTCTGTACTTGGCTGCGTTCATTTACATTTTTCCTTAAGGCTACCGAACGCGTAAGTGGGTCAACTCCTAAAATATTACCTGGTTTTGCGTTTTCATAGATGCGAGTCTATTAGACGATCGAAGAAAGAAAATTACGTTTGCCTACGTAAACTTTTTTAAAGCTGCCTAGTGGCCGAGGACTGCATGTATGAAAACTAACAATTTCGTAAGAAGTTTTAAAGGGAAATTTATTTATAAATGCAAAGATTCGTAAATGAGGAACTGCTACTCCTCTAGAAAGTCCGTGATGTTAGATCAGCTACTGAAGGAACCGCAAAAGCCCATTTTGGGAGTTTAGCTAGCATATTCGCAAACGAAGGCGTGTGGTCCTTGTGATACTCCCAGTGGAACGTTACTACTGATATGTCAACCAGGGTCTTTTCCGGATGGGTGTCCATTGTCTGTATAAATAATTATTTTATTATACTTAAATTAATTGTATAGTTCCAAAAATCTCTATACTTCCAAGTCGAGGTAAAAATTCATTGGTTGGGCTTCTAACCCGTGAGTTATCATAACAAAGTAACCCTTATGGTGAAGGTATTTGTTAAGTGGTGGCACTTGTTGTGTTATATTCCACCTGGATAGTTTAACGCCGTCTTTTGGTCGTATTTGTAAAGATATTAAGTAGCTTCCTGACAATTCGAAATGAAGTCTGTGCATACCCGAAATTACCTCACGACTGTTTAATTTTATCGAAGCAATCTCACGTATTAACGGAGAAGGGCCCGGAACCCAAAAACCTCTGCGAAATGAATTGGGAAAACAAGTGAATTTCAATTTTGAAAAAAAACCATGAAGTGATGTGTAACTTTCAAATTATAAGTAGAGATTTAAAAACAAAAATATCAATAGAAAAATATACAAACCCAATGTGAAGAAGGCGACTGGAGTGGAAAGGAAGACCACAGAAGACCTCAGCTTGGCAGAGTATATTTTCTTCCTGTGGAATTGGAATTTCGGGTGTAGATAAACTTTCTATAGTCTTCCTAGCATTTCTGTCCGCCTCTCTTAGCCAAAAGCCAGAATCTTTATACCTTATATTACCGTACTTGTCATAAAAAGTACGTGTCGCGTGCTAAAATCATTGAAAACAATTAATTAAGAAAAAGGATAGTTATACAAGAACACTCACCGTAATTAAATGCCTCTGAATTGATGGAGCACCTCCAGTTTCGTCTCTATAGGGAAACCCCATACTTGAAGCGACGAAGTAAAATCGAGATGCTATATAAAGAACTAGGAGAGAAATGAAAAAATACTTTGTCCTCTTTAACAGTATAATGAGCGGCGATATATAGCTCGTAATGAAGAAAGTAAGTGAACAGCATATAATCCCGACCATCACATCTGGGTTCTTGGCACTGCCTGATCTACCAGCGATTGGTATGAACATTTCGACGACAAGATGGTAGTAATGGGTTGTCCAAAGGACAACAAAAATTTGACCGAACATGTGCACGTACAACCATTTAAGAACTGCAGAAGAACAAGTTCATAAATTAAAAAAAGTAAAAAGACATTCCTAACTTGAATTTTGGTATCCACATACACCAACAATAAAGTTGGTAATCAGTGTAGTTAAAAGCGGACCCATTAAGACGTAACCAATCCTGTATCCAGCCAAAGTAATTGCTGCGGTGAGAAGACCCCAAAATAGGCTTGTTCCATTTAAACGTGCCTGCGTCCGTAATGCAAGACTGAGCGGCGCCTAATAAAGTCAATTTCGTAATCTTTAGTTTTTGTTTTTAAAGTTGAAACGAGACGAAATTTAACCCACCTTTTTATTGGAATCAAACAACAAGTGGACCAAACACTGAACGAGTATTGTAGGTCCGCAATACGTAGTAAGGGCGAGAGCTGTATTTGAATACCTTAAATAAAAAGGTTAGAATTAAAAACAATGTAGGTCAAAATACTTTTACCAAGACATAGACTTTCCCGATCTGTCCAGGTCATAAGCAATTGCGTAACTAATAGCGTTTGCAGCCACGAAGCAAATTACATTTATAAGAAAACCAAGGAATATTTCATATCGAATGTGCTTTCGGTTTATGCCTGCAAACACAAGAATTCTTGAACGTGTTCATTTTGTTAGCACACAGCCTGACTGGAGAAATTTGTACCCTTTATAGGACAATTTTACATCTAATAATTTCCGGGTTTATGGATTTGTTAACATTTTTCTAATTTTTTTAAAATTTCATCTTTATTTAGTGTAGTTTAAAGCTACTGAGCTACCGTCACAATAAAAGGTTAGGCAAAAATATGGCTAAATATCTCTCCCGTCTGACTGCTTTTAGAGGAAGACCCACCTTTAGTGGCACGGGACAAAAACACATAAGGAAACACTATGGACAAGGTGACAACGCTATAGTTAAAAATATTTGCAAACTCTTTTGAATATGATACGAAGAAGAAACCAAGTACATCAAAGAAAACTTCTGTTCCCTCAGAATATTTCTGAAAAATTAAACTTTAATGGGCGCACGAGAATAAAATGGCAAAAGGGAAATTACGTTTGTATTCTCTAGTTCGTCTGAGTTAGCTATCAATTTTGTAAGCTCCAGCATATTGTCCCCCGTGTGTTGCAACACCGATCTAGGAATGTAGTCAATGTGATCAAATTTAGTGTGGTACCTGTGGCTGTTTATAACATGTGCAAAGTCCATACCTAAAATATATTATATATATTATATATACAATATAATAGCTTGTTTGGGCTGGTTTTCAATTAAAAGTAAGATTTAGTAGTGAAAACTATTCCGCATGATACGAATTTAATTTACCTGGCACATGCCCAAAATCTCTAAATATCCGAAAGTCGGTATCAGATGGAATAAGTCCAGATTGAAAAACTTCTTCCGCTGCTGCCTGGCCGTTTGGGTACGCGGCTGCTTTTCCATACATCTAATAAAAAAAATTAAGAATTACTTATTTATTAGGAATAAATAACTGACCAGCGTGTCATACCTTAACCAGCCAAGGGTGTTGCGGTCCAGCCTGGAATAACACTTCTTTTCCTCCAGAGCCCACTGATTCGAGATTTATAAATGCTACAAGAGTTATAAGTTCAATTTAAGTTCTTTTGAACATTCAAATTTTTAAACCTTTAACTTCCTTTGCCCACTTGTGTTGTGTGATAAAACCATGCGACGCTTGAAGTGGTGTCTCCTCAGCTCCATTGAACAGGAATATTATGGAATGCCTGTTAAGGGTGTTTTGTCTGGACAGCACCCGGAATATTTCAAGCATAACGCAACAACTAGCCGCATCATCGCTTGCACCTTGAAAACAGTAGGAAAAATACAGCTGGTGCAAGGCAATACTGCTTTTTTCCCAGAAAATATGTAAGATTAAGGGCTCTTATTCTTAATTTTACAATTTGAATTTCGAATAAACAATTCCCAAAATAGTGGAACCCTTCCTCGCCTATTTATGATACAAAATCTTAAGATCTTACTCAATTTAGAAGTCAGAATGATAATTAGACTGGCTTAAATTTCATGCTATAGAAAATGATCTTTAATTAATTCAAATTTGTTACTTAAATACTTCTATCTTTTAGTGTCTCCACTTACCTGGACTGCCTGCCACTGAATCGAAGTGGCAATTTAGCATTAATGCATTGCTAGTGTTGCTGTTTTGACCATGCAGCTTTACCAAAATATTCTGCACATTCCGATACACATTCGTCATACCGTGGGGCTTAAAATCCGCCCAGTATGCTCCACTGACAATCTTAAACATAAAAAAAAAAAAATAATTACAAAGGATTTATCAAAATCAGTTGGTCTAAGCTCCATATTAATATAATAGAATTAAATAAATTTATTTAGTTCCTGAAATACACAATACAAAAATTTTGAATACCGCTGCCGGCATCCGATGACGTTGACGCTCCCGCTAACCGCTGACGATTGCCACTTGCCGGCACCCAATGCAACATCCGATGCGGTATCCAACCACCTCGGTCCAGGCTCGGCTCGACTACTGTCCGTGGGGAGCCCAGCCAAGTCACCCTTCCCCGACTGAGACCCCGAGACGAATAAAGGCAGAAGCCGACTGCTCCTCTATTTATAGGCTGCGCTCAGAGCCAGGCAAGAGACCCGGGTCCAGGATCGGCTCGACTGCTTCCTGTGGGGAGCAAATTCAAATCTCCCGGGGCCTGGAGACGATCGGCTGCTGCACTGCCACCCTGATCCCGGCTGGGGAGAGCTGCCCCACACTCAGGAGAGATCCCTCTGGCTGTAGTTGCTCCAGTCCGGCTTCCCAGTGTTCCAGGCCACCGGTCCCGCTCCCAGTCCCAGGCCCACTCGCTGGATGTTTTGCACCGATCGTGTTCCTGGATTTATTTTTCCCGGTTCTTCTGTACCTAACGCCTTCGCATGTCAGGTTTTTAATAACTTAATACCTAATTTCTTTTTATTCTTTTTTTTTTTATCTTTTTGAATTTAATGTTATTTTTTAATAAAATGCATGCCGTAAAACAAATTTGCAACTTGTAACTGGAATGTTTCTTTCTATTTTTATTATTTTTGTTCGATAAATAACTCTTCCGAGTGTTCAGTTTTAAACTCGAAGTAATTATAAGCGGTTGAGATGTGTTTTATCAAATACTACTTTTTCTCAGGATGAAACCGAGTACCTTAGCAAGTTCCCTTCTTGCTAGAAGGGTAAAGTTTACACCCTGTTCATTAAACAATTATGATTTTGCCGAGTTGCCGGGGAAACAGCCAGATTTATTTCTGTTTGTAACCCCGATAATGGGAATGCTATTTAAAATTTGTTTTTCAAGAATTTTACTTGTTCGCCGAGGCAGACGAGCTTGAAAAGTTTGTCGACTTTCCGATCCGTGCTACCAGTAACATTATCTTGCGAGCCGAACGCAAGGAAGGCAAATTACGAATATTAACTCTTTTTTTAATTAGATACCATAAATGCAACCCTTACCTGAACATCCATTTCAATCTTCTGGTTTTTGTTAGCCATCTGCATTATATACGAAATTTCGCGTTTCAAAAAGTCGACCGAGAGCACCTCATTGCTGTAGGATCCCGTGGGTCGGGGCCCGAAATTCGTGAGTATTTTGAGGTCCTTCCACGCTCGCTCCGCAATGAAGGAATTCGGCTGGTGTAGAAGATCGGTGTTACCCAGGGCTCGGGGGAGGTTCTCCCGGTAATTGTAGCGGGTGAGGAATCCCAGGAAAAGCACAGCCAAAAGAGTTATGAACCCCCAGACTTCGGAAACATTGTGGACGTTTTGCTTATACCCTGAAAGTTAATTATTTTATGGAGCAGAGGGTTTCAGTGAAGGGGCGCACTTCCTACCTATGTCGAACACGTCTGACCGCCTCCCCTTCCTGCAATCCTGAAAATAAATTCATGTTTAGACCGGTGCAAAGCCCAAAGTCCAGGCGACGAGAGCTACCTTGCAGGAGGCCCTGTCAAAGAGGTGCATCGTCCCGGAGGAACTGCGCTTAGTGCTGGCAGTCTTAAATACTCGGAAGGGCCTTCGTTTTTTCGGCTTATTGCTCTGCTGCTCGATTAAATTGCATCGTCCGTAGTTTTATGATTATTTTTCACGAAAGCTAAACACCGGCTGTTGATAAGCACTTGGCAGATCCGAACTGTGATGTCTTCTGCTGCAAAATTCGAATTTCCCCTTTGGCTTCGAAGAGCGTACTAAACAGCGTTGCCATATCGCTGCGAAAACTGAAAGTTTCGAACGCACTTAAGATGTTCCTTCGGTTTTCAATTATTAGGGGAATTCCGACAGGAAACGGTTGAAACAGTCCCTTCAAAAAGTAGAGAATTTCCGAGGTTTTTGGATTTATAAATAATTTCTAAACTATTTTCTAGCAGATAAGAAAGAAAAGATAATGAAAAAAGCCAACTCGCATTGTTTTCGAGATATTAATAAAAATAGTGCAATTTTATTGTTTGATATTATAAGTATAAAATATTTACTTTTTTTTTTAGAAATTAACAGATTATAATAAACTGTTTCAAAGTTAAAAAAAATATGAAAATAAAAATGTATAAACTTACATATTTTATTTATTAATGCTGCATTTTATATAAGGAAATTCAATTTTTATTTTGGAAATGTCAGTTTTTTTCTCAAATCCAAAAAATTCGGAAATGAAGATTTTTTTTTTTTTAAAAATAGTAAAAAACACGTTTTATTTGTCTCCACATGTGCACATGTATATCAGTGGGCTTTCTCACACGCTCATAAATACAAATTTAGTTTTTTAAAAATAATGGCTCATATTCCAAAAAACTGTTCAAAAATTCATACCATAGTTTTAGAATAATCGTGCCTAGAAAACAAAGTCTTTAATAATAGATTAATTTTTATATATGTACATATGTAATTACTGATAAACGAAATTTGTTTAATCGCTAAAAACTATTAAGATCAAAGCAAACATTAAAAAATTGATATATATCGATTTTTATTTCACAATAAATACATACATACATACAATCGTCTTAGAAATAAATTTAACGCACAATAATTAAATAAGCGACCTCATCTTAAGGTAGAAGCCTCACAGAATTTTGCTAGCTAAGAACTAATTGTCACAGCAACTGGCAGCCAAAGCTGGCAAAAGTAATCATATATGTACAACATACAAAAAACAAAGAAAAAAAAAATTACGACTCCTTCGGCGGGCAGAGGTTGTTCAGCATCATTCAGTCCATTCTAACAGGAGCTACCTTTCTATATACATATTATTATTATCCCCGAAGTATTTTCCCGGCAGTCTTGAATTTTCAAAAATTTTGCGTAGGAAGTCTCTAGAAAGCGTAAGTTTAAGAAACTGGCAGACACGCTGCTACAGCGGTCTTTTCATAATACTATAAATAGGTCTAAGCTAATGTGGAACTAACTAATGTGATCGACTCTTCAGCACCAAGTGGAATGTGTCCGGTGGCACAGCTACGCAGGCTGGAAAAGTTTTTATTTTAGCTGGGTCACTGCAACTTACGTCGTACTGCTGCATGATGCTCGCTAGCATAATAAATCCAAATCCTCTTACGAGATTTTGTCCAATGCACGTCCTTTTCCCGATACTGAAGGGCAAGAAGTGAGGGATGTTTTTTCTAATCCTTCTGATGGTTTTGTTGTCACCATCGCTTGCTTCATCTCCATCTAATTGGATCTTGCTTTTCTGCTTTCCTACAGTAACTGTCTCTAGGAATCTTTCTGGGTTAAACTCTTCAGGATTGTCCCAGTACTTCTGGCTGGTGTTAAGCTCATAGTTGTTTATTATCACGACTGTTCCTTTAGTAATTCCGTATCCTGCAACATGTGTATCCTCCGTCGCCACGTGGGGTACGATGGGCGATGAACAGTATCTCAGCACTTCGTAGATGGTCGCGACAGTAAAGGGCATCATTTCCATATCGCACAGATTAACATGTCGTTTGCCATTTTCGGTTACTTCATCCACCTCCTTCTGAATTCGTCTACCAATTTCTGGATTTCTTACAATGTTCGCCAGCGAAAGCATAACTAGATTTCCAATAGCTGAATGGCCACCTAAGAAATCCTCGAGCATATAAATTAGGGTCTCCCTCTGCACTGTTGGATCTTCTGCCAAGCTCTTTAAGAGTGCATCGGTGAAATCCCTTTCTGGCTCGTCTAAGTCAATGCTCTGTTCACGATCGTTTATGATTCTCTCTAAGATAAATTTTCTTATAATAGTTGACCAATCGGAGAGCTTGTTTAGGTGCCTTGTGTAAAACGGCTGCAGCCAGGGAAGGAAGTCAATTGCATATCCTTGGTTTATTTCCCAGAAAATCTCATCGAAGTTCCGAACAATCTGCTGGAACTCCTTGTCCATGTAGTCGAATCTCACCGAGCACATGTACTGACTAAACATATTAGCACAACTCTGCATAACTAGCGGTTTAAGATTAAAATCTTTTCCAGGTACCAAATTTTTATTAAGTTCCTCCATAAACTCCTGCATCTCAAAAGTCCCCACCTCGCTCATTTTATTGAAGAACGACGACTGATCCCTAGGAGAGCAATGCTTTCGGGCCAAATTTCGTCTTTTCTGTTGCAGTTGTGACCAATCGCATAAAGCTAGAGCTGAAATTGTAACGAAAATCATGACTTCAAAAATAAGTTCACAACTTCATAAAAGAGGGAAGAAGACCTCAACCTTCAGAGTAATTCTTCTGCGAACAAGTACCACCCAAAAGTGAACTCAAGGTGATCAATGTAATATTGTATCTCAATTTACACAATTCTACAAGTGATTCCATGACCTTCAATCGTAACACGGTAACTCGTTCGATTACCTAATGCCAAGGTTACAATTATTTCGTGAGCAAACACGTGCAACTACATCGTGCGTACGACACTTGTCTTATGATTAAAATAAGGGTACCAGATATCAGCGTTGTGTAAGATAGCGGATAACATTTTTATTTCGCGCAGAAAATTTATTAATGTAAGAATTCACTTTTGGGCAGATAGATCTTCTACCTCTTCTGCAAGTTAAAAGAAAACAAAATTTTATAATAAACTTACAATTGTTGCGATCTCCACCAAACAGCTTATGATATCGCACAAAATCGGGTCTTCCTCCGAAAAATTTCCCATTCTGATTGAGCACTTCCCGGATTAAATTTAAATTATTCACAACTAAACAACGAGTCGTACCGAGCGTTAAGGTGTAGACATCTCCAAACTTTTTCGCAAGGGCCGTGAATCCCTCAAAGGGCACTTCATATTGTCCTATTAAATTAAGATTGCCCAAAATCGGCCACGGAAGTGGTCCAGGCGCTTGTTTATATCTCACAACATTTTTTGAACTTTTCTTGCTGGTACTCTTCTGAACTGTTGCAATTGCAACAGTACGGCAGCATTCAAACACCACTTTCAAGTAACTGATCACAGATAGTAGGACAAGCACGGAAAGTAACAAAGCAGCAGTTAATCCCATTTTTGATAAATATAACCCGTTCAAAATTTACACTATCCTATTTCCACAAAAGTCCAAATATGAATAATGAGCCTATCCAATTACGATGATTGTGGCGGTTTTGTAAGTCAGTCACAAGCCTGATTTACTTATCCCGAGCTATTAATCGCGTTAACTGAGCTGGTTAGCCGTCAACGATCGTTTATATATCGAGCAAGACTTGTGTCAAGATCAGTAGCCACCACTGTTCTACGCGGCGCGTCCACTCGCTGCCCAAGAACTGCACCTGCTCAATATTTTTGATGCTCCGCGACATCAGCTGGAAGAGGCAAGGATCGCCGATCGCGCGATCGACCGCACTCGAGTCAAAGCCGCGTGCAGCGCGTGCAGTCGCTGCGGAGGAACCGGCATTGAGCTGAATGCGAAGAGAGAAATTGATCGGCGGTTTTCAGGTTCTTGGGTCTCAGCGTCTGATCGCAGCCCAGGTGACCACTTCCATAGGTAGAAGATGCCGTCGAGGCGCGTTAAATGAGAATATCGTTAGGAGTTAGGACCGTTTTTGAATCAGTAACACAACTCACATATTTTAAAACTAATTTTGATAAAATACGAGACCCATAAATGCGAAGGTATTTCTGGAACAGAGATACCCTAAACGAATTTGTACAACAATGGTTACATAATATTATTAAATATATTTTACAAACAATCTTTTGTACATCCACACACTGTTTTTATTTGTTTACTGCGTTGTTATTTTCTGTATTACCAATTTTGTGCTAGCTATGCTAAACTATGGAGAAGTAGTACAGCACCTGATATACGCCTGTCAATAAGGAATTTTTGAGATAACCCAATTCTTTAAATATTCTTATAATGCATATTTGAAGATTGATTTCGTTGCCAGGTCTTATCTCTCTGAGCATTATTATTACATATATACCTATTTTTGGACAGTAGTCGATATGAATGAAAAGTGTTATCTCTCTACTTTAGGTGATTTTCTTAAAATGGAATGTCACAATTCACGACTGAGTTTCGTTGTTATTATATTAAGCATTATAATATGCTAAACGGATTTGATGATTATATGATATACGTACAATAGGAAAATCACAAAACGAAATGTAAATGGAATATTTTGCTTAAATACGCAATTTCTGCACCTCTTTTTCATTTACAGTAGCGTATTAAAAGTAAAACAAAACAAATATTGGATAATATTACAGCAAACTTTGTGACTAATTTTAATGCATAAGATCTATATCAAAATCCAATAAAAGAAGGTATATATCTTGTTATGCTTTACTGTCCGAATACTTGTTTGAAAAGGCAACTAGTACTTTTATTAATATTTGACTCACAGTTCGAATCGTTTATGATTTTTATTTTATTTGTTTATTTTTCAGTAATAAGAATAATTAGTGGACAGCAGTTTTATTTAGCAATCGCAATAACGAAAGAAAATAATGAGGCAAACGTTTGCTAAGTAGTATAAGACTAGTATAAAAGTAAAATAAATGCAAAATCAACGGCCTAAGTAATGCGCTTTTAAGACTAAGCTTGTAGGTAATTCTTTCAATCCACGGGTCTCTACCCTCTTATAGAGCATGACAACGAAAAGTTTTGCCAGCTAAGCTAAACAAAATTGTTCAATGAAATTTTAAAATTACAAGCTCCAAAATTTTTGAAAGTGCGAAAAAGTAATGAATGGCGAATTACTGCCCCAATTTGTTCAGGACTAGTGATTATGTTAATAAGATTTAGAAATACTTATTTCCAATAGTATTAGTGCACGAGTATTGAAATTTACTATATTAATGAATGAGTGCAAATACGTACAGTATTTTATATTAAGCGGGTTGCATTCATAAAGCAATGCATATCAAAGTAGGGCGACAATCTGAAATTTCCAGACTGATTGATCTAAATTTAGGCTCCTCTGCTGTTCTAGATGTTAACAGACAACATAATCAGTTCAATTGAGGTCTGTTTAAAACCAAAAACTTTGTAATTCGAGGCAGTACTATTTTAAGTAAAAATGACGAAATTATCATTATGACTGGTCAAAGCTGATAGAGATAACCAGTTAACTTCTATTAACTTTGATTTGTGCAGACTACCTACGGTTTTCATGGTATAGACTAACCTACTTAGTTCGTGGGCAATTTTCAGCTACATTCGGCTTTTTGCACATTTTAAAATATTCTCTTAAAAGTGCACTACTCAGTGCTGTAGCTTTCTCCTGTCGAGCAGCAGCTGGTTTTGGTGCACCATTTAGAGCGAATTGGACACGATAGCGGCTTTTCCGGCGAAACTAGGGAGACTGATCCTTGACCAGATATAAGGAAGGAATTATTAATGGCCTTAACATTGCATAATACTAAATGATCGGTTGCCGGTGAATGTTGAAAAACTTGTTTCCTAACCAGCGCAAGTCTATGCAGTGTTTGCGTAATTATGTCAGAAAGCTAGTTATGTAATTGGGCATTTGGACATACATAGATTTAAATGTGGAGCAAGTGCTCAATTAATTTCACTAAAGGATTTCATAAGCCGCCCCAGCTGTGCAGGATTTGGACTAATCGTGAACGTTCCATATTGACGCATCGGTCGTATCTAGAAAGACCGAGATTAGACACAATTGTTACTTTGATTTGCAAGTTGGAAAAGTTCATAAGAAATTTGGGGAGTGTTTGCACCGAGCGGGTGGCGCTGTGCGTCAGTTGTCCACCAACGCATTTTCGCACAGTGCAGCACAATTTTTAATTTTGGTTATTTAGCTAAAAGCGATATTTATTTATCGAAAAACGTGACCGACTTTGAGCTTCATCACACGAGCCGCATATTTTTGATGATCCACAAGCGTAAGCGATTTTTCGCGATCTAAGGGTCGTGTACTATTTGTATTTTGCTTTTGTTACTTATTTGAATTCATTAATCGTGCCACACGAATCATGGTATCAAATTGCTTGAAATGCGATCCCCCCTTAAGCAGTTGCCGAGTTGCCTTGAGATCGAAAGTCCTCTTGCCTGAAAGTGAATTTCGAAACTCCATGCCACGCACCATCGTGTAGTGGCTGCGGAAATGCAATTTTATGCATAGGCAAATTATTACTAGTAATTTTTTTTTGTTATTTGCTTAGTTTCACTGGACGATTACCGAGGTTGTTTACAATAATTTAATAAAGTCACAGACAAAATTTCCCTTAAATGTAGGGCTCCATGGACGGCTAACAAGAATTTAATTTGTAATCGCCTACTTAATTCAGCAATTTCTTTTTTTAATTTGAGTTTAAGTAGTAGATACATATAAGCGCTGAAATGTGTAAATTGACTTCTTTAATACACATAGTAATATTATTCACTTATTCGACTTCAGAGAACTCCAACTCACTAGTATATTTGCAAATGTTGTAGTAGAGTTTTAAAAGGAAATTGCTTAAATATTCGCAACCTGATGTACATCCAGAAGCGAAAAATATGCAAACTGGCATGAAACGAAAAGGTTACCAGGTGCTTGAGGCGCCAAAGCTATAATAGGTCAATGTTGTACTCTTGAAATTGTGGCGCTGCACCGTTGCTTTGGAACGAGTAGAGGAGTGCAGAACACAGCACGATGAAAACCAACTAGAACTCTAGAAACGCGGAAGTTCAGAAATCTAATTCATCTGGTTTATGTGTCCCGGTTTCAAGGCATATTATGTATTTCGAGCAGAGCATAAGTGCCCGAAACGGCCGAATGTAACCGCTATAAGTGCTAATAACTCTGCAAGGCGTCTATCGGACGGGGTGGAACCTTTCGGTCAGCTCTCGTTATCATTCCTTTTGTTATTCAGCGGCCTGAAGAAGAAAGTGAATAAATAGCCCAAAACAGTCTCCGGTGTGGAGAAAGCAGGGGCTATGGGGAGACCAGGCGGCGTGTTTATTCCAAAATGTTGACCAACACTCCCTCTTTTCTACTACTGATCAACCCGAGTGGAATCCCAAATCTCTGGCCCCAGTAGTGTTTTTGAAAAAAAATTTTAAAAAAATCCAAAAATTTGGGCCACGGGGTTGGCCTTTTTATACACTTTACCGTCTGTGGGAAATATTCCACGAATCTAAGCCAGCTCAGAGGTTCGGTATGCTGCGAGGAATCCAATCGCGGAAAACATGAAAGCTTTGAAGAAAGAGTGATTCCACTGCACTAAAGCCGGTTACGTGAAATTCAGATTACGACGGTGGCAGCGGGCGGAAAACTCGCGGCCGTGCATTCTGCGTCCAGCGTGATGTTGCACCAAAGGTAAAAAACAAAAAATATTAGAATTCAGGGCAACACTCCCGCCTAGAAATCTTCTGCTGGACATAATTCATTGTCAATAATTTTACCAAATTACGATGCGTCGCAAGGTTAGTGGGCGCCAGAACGTTGCTGCCTTGAAGAGCTCAGCCGGCCAACCTTTTGCGCGAACCGCGACAGCGAATTATGTTTATTGAAAACCTGTGCGGAAACAATCGCACTACATACATATCGACAGCGTCTTAATTTATTCGCCTCTCTGCAAAAAGGACGTTAATCATTCAAGTGCTGTGCAAATTTTGGGCGTTGAACTTGACCTATTAACGTGATTTTCGTGAATGGGTTGGAAGAGCGCCGCTTAGGCTGGCCGCGTGCACTCGTCGCCCGCTTAAGATACGCTGCACGCACGGTGCATACGCCCTGGCCGCAGCGCTATTTTTACCTCACACTGGACGTTAAGGAAGAGAACCTGACCCCCAAATTAAACGATTAGTTTTCGAGTGGAAAAATGTTATTGACGGAATTGCAGGGGAATTACCGGTTTTTGCTTTCCTTAAATTAAATCGCCAATAAACGATATTTTTAATTTGGAGTTGTCTTATTCTGTGGAAAATGGTATAATGAATGACATGGCGGTTTGATCCTGTTCAAAGTAAGAAAATTATAAATTAACAAATTGTTAACTTCAAATAGGTGCATTAGAGATTTTCAAAGCTTTAAGACCCTAGCTTCATTTCCAAATTCGAGCACAGGCCGATTCAGCAAAAAAGTAATTTATATTTTATTTTCCACGATTTTTAAAATATAGTCATGAGCTGATAGAGAATTTACTAAAGCTGTTGGTAATTTTAGAAAAACACAAGTGTTATCTATCACTTATGTTTATAAAACAAAAATGATATATATATTTGAACTTTATTCAATGCATGCTGTATTTCACGAAAATATCCGAATTACTATTTATTTATGTATCGTATAAATGTAAAGATATTTTATGAAAGTATAGCGTCAACTTTCTTGGAGAGAATAAATTTAAAATAATTTTATAATCCCATCCAGTATTAAAAATCAATAAACAAATAAGAAACGAAAGCTCATGATACTTTGAAAGAGTAATAGACAGTAACGCTTGTTATTTCATTTAAAAAAATCGAAACACGTTTATTATCTCTACACGCGAGCATGACAAGCTAGAGCATTTTATTTATATCACATACTCAGAAAATAAATTTGAAGCTGTTGTCTAGAATTCTTGTTATGAAAAATATAATTTTTACAATTATGAATATTTTTTTCCCAATTATGGAAAATCAGCAGTTCAATTTGAATACATATTTTGAAAATCTAGATTCGGCAAATTTTAACATAGCTTTTTTAATATGCATACATAGGTACCCAATTTAGGAAAAAAAAAACCAAACACAAACGATTTTTTATGCCATTCTTGGTGAAGTTAAAATTAAAAACATTACGCATGTAAGGTGAAGGTGAC
The DNA here is from genome assembly GCA_959613345.1 of Tolmerus cingulatus. Classification (NCBI taxonomy): domain Eukaryota; kingdom Metazoa; phylum Arthropoda; class Insecta; order Diptera; family Asilidae; genus Tolmerus; species Tolmerus cingulatus. Next base: position 4,944,895 of record OY390711.1, on the reverse strand, counting down.
TGGAATCAGTTTTCATTTCAGCTTTGAGCGGCACGTCATCTAACTTAAAAATGATGATGCAGATGAAGATTTGTGTTACAAAACGCATATTTTGATAGTAGGTCGATTTTTACGCAATAGGATCACGAATACACTGAATAATATCAGCTATATGTGAAATCTGAGAACTTCTTTTATATCTTCAAGAAAATTGATTACTAGTAAATTATAATATAAAATGTAATTTGTTGAAAATTATCAGCTTTTATTATAAACAAAGAAGCCTATTGCCCCCAGAAGGAAAAGAAAAGAAAGCAGAGCATTGACTTAGAACTCTTGCAACTATAAAGTGTCTTATGTTTAATCATGATCACGTAAGGCACCGTTATTCGTTCGATTATTATGGAGAACCTGAGAACGGAGCAAGAAGCAAAAACAGGAAAAGTCCGATTTTTAGCCACCGATGGCGATTACACGTCGCGGTCGGCTGCAGCACGCATGCAGAGACCCCGTGAAGATCCGCACGCACGTCGCGGTCTCGCTCGCGTCCGCGCGGCGGACTTTCTCAGGAAGAAAAGTAATTTCACTCACTCGCATTGGCGGTGATGCTGCCGCTGATGGTGATGACTTTTCCTCTTGAAAATAAATTCGCCGATCGCATAATGTGGAGAAGGTGAGATTTTATGCTTCGTATGATTCCAGAAAAGATCACATCTTCGACCGTTGAGTCATTAAAGTGGTATGCCTGGACTCCGAGGCATTCGCTATGTTGTGATCGCATAACGAATACGGAAATATTACTCATATCAAAGTTCCGTGCAGTGTGCCGCCTAAAACATATTTAGGTGGCAGATTTGCATAACAGTCATTAAGAATTGCTGAGAGGCGCTTGTAAGCATCTAAGCTATGACTGAAATGCGTGAACATAGAGCGGCAGTCCAAAAAGAAGAAGTGGAGGTATTTTATGAAAAGTAAGAGTAATTATTGTTTTGATGAAAATTTTCCTTTCACCTGTATGATTCAAAATCTACCATGTATGCTGTTGATCTAAATTTGGAGTACTGTCCAGAAGTCCTTAAGGCATCATCAGTCTTAAAATAATTTAGAATGTCAGTAAATTGCAGAGCTTGAGTGATTATGCATTTAGGTTTGTTCAGTAATTTTGGTAGCAACTGCCATTCCAGATCTTGTTTAGAAATGCAAGTGTGATTGTTCCACATGCCCAGAGACACAAGAGACTCTTTATGTTTCTAAACAACGTGCTGTATTACTTTAACTATATAATATGAAAACTTTCCACTGAATGCCTTCTCAAAATTGGAAATTTTTAAGAATTCTTGAGCGAAAAATTAGATATTAGGATTCTTCTGCTACACTTAATAAAGTAGGTAAAGAGAGTCCAAGATCTTGAAACGATTAAAGGTCCATGGATGTTTGCGTAGAAAGAACATGTAAACAAATATTTATTGTTGTGGGGATATTTCGTAATCAAAGACTTGAAAAATTTTGTTATAATGTTAAATTACCAAGCTGTTTTCAAAGATTCTCGTTCAACAAATGTTTTTGGAAATCCTATACGTTTTTATTCGATGCGTTCTAGATATTTTGCACACGAACCAAAAACTGGATTAAATAAAACCACGCTCGGATTGTTTCATTTCATATGTATTTCAGCAAGATTAAAATACTGTTATAGTAGGCTGTTAGAAACAAAAGCAATTCAGCCATGGAACAATAATCAGTCCATAACCTTCTTTAAAAAAATAATCAAAATGTAAATACCGTTGCATCAAAATGTGCCGAATGAAATATATATGAATATATGTCTTGAGTGCAAATCAAACTAGTAAGAGTCTAAAAAAGCTCTTGAATGAATAAAATTGATGAACTCCTCGAACGCCTGCCTACCTTTTTTTTTTTGAACAACTCTTAGTGAGGTCTACAATAATTTACCTTAAAAATAGCTTTTTGTCTTCAATAAAACAAGATTAGTGCTGAGAACCTTAGACTGCGTCCGTGGGGCTTTGGAACTCAGAAAGTGCATGAATTGGATTCTGCACTTTCTTCTGGGATCCCTTCCGGACTTTGGCACGTACTTCTTCAGGCTTTTCCGGTCTAACAAGTGGTTTCTTCTCTGGCGCTTTCATTTTCCAAACAACGATTGGTGACTAGAATGGAACGGAAAGAAAGGAACCTTATTAAGGAAAAGTAATTTTAGTAGGGATATTTGCTTTAACTATGCAAATGGAATAGAATTTACTTCAACAATGATTAATACATATTAGAATGAAAATCGACAGATTAGGTTCCAATTATTTATCTCCAAATCCCATTGCGATCGATGGACTAAGTTGGAGTTAATCCATCGATCCTCTTGGTTAAATTACTGCAAATATTTTCAAATTTGCATTTTCATGCAACATAATAACTATGCACGACACATCATTTCCACTGAATACTCACGCAGTTCTGAAATTCCACAATATTTCATGGAAGCGAATATTAATGAATATTTGTTTGGTTGTTTAGATGGAAATTATAGTTGTTCAAAAAATTGCAAACACAAGCTTAAATAGTGCATGCGAGCAATTTATACATTTTGAATACTTACAGCAACAGTTCCTTGGCGGGTATACTTCGTCGAAGCGACATACGAATACTTGACGGTGAGGACGACTGCATTCATAAGATTTTTAGCTGCCTGAATAAGAGAAGTTGCGCTGTCCAGCTGTATTAAATAAAAATAATTTACTTATTCAAGAATTGTAGTAAATGCATGTTAGTTACCCCCGAGACAATAAGCTCTCCACTAATGTTCTGGACATCTGCTTTGACTTTAGAAGTAATTTGGATCTGGTGGCAGTACAATGCTATTCTTTGAAGGTATGCCAATAAGTCTTTTTTGGTACTGCTTTCAGGGCATTGCTCAGCTATTTCTCGAGTTAGTTTGTCAAGTTTTGTGCCGGCTTCAGAAATCTTTTTAGCTGCATTTATCACATCCATTGTAGTCTTCAAAGGACCACGGCCACTACATAGAGGCATTATATGATTAGTAACAAAAACGATATTATTTCAAAGTGTTAGAACAACTACCGAGTAAAATCTGTCATTTCCATCATAATCATACACATGTGTTTCGCAAGGAAAATTATATCGTTTCCGGTATCATCCCACTTTGCGACTTCAGAATCGAATGTAAGTTTTTCTCGGCGGAAGAGCTCAACTTGTTGTGCAATCTTTTGTTTGTCCTCTTCGGTCATTTTCCGCATGGCTTCCTGTAAAATTTAATAAATTTAAAATCTTGAAATAAAATGTTTATTTATGTTGCTTACTCTGGCCGTAGTAATACCACTGATGTCGGGATATTCGTCAACAGTTTGGTCGCCAGTATGAGCACTCGCTAGAATAATTAAGAGTAATTTAAAGAACAGTTCTAATATTATTCGGATTAATGATATGTAAACCAAAAATCAAAGCGTAATACGAAAATCATAATTAAAAATTATCATTTTACTTTTTCTCTTTACACTTTGAATAATGTCTAAATCATTCTTAATAAAAAAGTAATTCTACTACAGCACGGTCTCTTTCATGCAATGACTTTAATCAATCCTTATTAAGAAAATTAATTCATTAATAGTGCAAAAAGATAATAAAATCGGCCCATTCATTGTAAATTTGTGCAATAACAACATTTCTTTGTTACTACCCTATTATTTTTGAGAAATTTTTTTATGTTGTCTTCAATTTTCAAGTCGAAGATTTTTCTGTCAATCTTTAACAATTAATTTTCCGAAGTATAATGGTTCTTTTTTAATACAATATGCTCGAAAACTTCAATGTCCAATACTTATTATAAGCCTTTCATAAGAAAGAAAAGAATTTTGAGAAAACGAGTGATAATGAAAAAGTAAAGTATCATTTTTACCACTTTCTTTAAAAAAGAATTACCAGGTAATACAGCGAAGTCATCAAGAGATGAGATTCTCCTAGCTTTGTCCGTAGCACTTAATTTTATGTGAACAAAACCATTTTTAGTGAAAACGGAGTGAATTTGCTTTAGTTTCTTTTTACGTAAACTTTCGTGTAACAACCACACAGTTCTTTGCGTTAGACTTTCGTTCACGAAAATCTGTGTTTCCGAAGAGATGCCCAAATAGTGTTTTAATTTGGATTCCCCACGTTGTTTGAAGGCATTTACAAAAGCCCGTCGTTCTGCCTGATTGGGAAATCGCACAATTATAGGAGGAGCAAATTTAGGTTTTGACATCCTCATACGGAAAACTTCTACATATGGACTGGGAGTATGCTGTATTTTCGCTGCAATCTCCCTGAATATTTTCTGTGGATCATCTGGTATCTTAACAGGGATACCCTGTATAAGAACTTCGAACTCTCTTTGAATCCGACATGTGTCCTCATTTTCTGGAGCAGCTATAATTTTCTTGGATAGATCGTCCACCGACTGTTCAAGAGACTCCAAACGAGACTCAAAATTTTCAAGCTTTTCACAGATTGATGACAATAATCGATTTTCAAAATCTGTCAGCAGATATTTAAAATGTTCTAACAAAATTCGATTCAGATCCATCGGAGGTTGACTTTCAAAATTTATACAGGAAACTATATGTGAACCATAAACCACTAATAATGGAATCACGATTATAACTAACAAATACTGGAGTAGGAAAAATACTTGAGAACTATTTTCAGTTCTTTATCATACGAAATATTATTGATATTAAATTGGACTATTCGCTTATTTTTATTACCAGAATTGTTTATGTCCCAAATTCCGGGGAACTCCATTTTATCTTTTAAATACTTCACATTTCTCTAAAGGTAAGTGGAAAAAAAAGAACTAAGTCAATTTCAAGTGGGAAACCTAAGATAATTCCACTTATAATTTTTCGACGGTTTCACTTGAATAGTATGACTGTATGTGAGCTATTACATCGAGTGTTATCGCTGCCATGCGAATAAAATTGTAATCGCTACCTATTTTTGTACTTCAAATGTGAATTATCAATGAAATATGAATCATATGAAAGCGACATCGTGCTGTACTAAAAGATAAATATAATCATACATCTACTGCGGGTCTCGAGAGTCATGTCTTCGACAGGTTCAAATTCAGTATCCGTGTCTAAGTCCTCAGAGCTCTGAAAATCAACAAATAAGGTAAAACATAAGAAAACAAAAGAAACCAACGGCTATCAACTAATAAAAGAAAAGAAAATAAATGCAAATAGAGCAACATATAAATTAGCAAAAGCCACACAGTTCCGCAAAACTGCTTACATTTGCTTCTCGTTTCGGTTGTATAATGCTCGTCGAACTCAATGTCTTCAGGGTCCAACTCTTCTTCGTCCTTTTCGTGTCGTCGTTTGTTTAAAAAATTTATTAAATGTACTGTTGCTCTACTCGAAGGCAAAAATAAAATTATCTTACCCTGTTCATCAGCACAGCGCGGCGTATCTCACGCACCCCGTCGTATACCAATCTGGAAGCATCAATAAAATCATTCTCATCCACGTCTTTTGAAGAGTTCGAGGACAGCGCGTCTACAGCAACATCGACCCTTTGCGCGAACTTGGACATAACTGAAGCATAATTTGCTGTAATATAAATATACAACTTTATTAAGGGGACTATTATTATTTACCTTGATCCCTAAGAACTTTAACAGCTTCTAACACCCGTTTAGTATAAATGCAAGGTTCGTAATTGTCCATTTCGGCTTCTACAACATTGCAAACCCTCGCAGATCTGCCTTGAATAGCACCAGCGGTGTTGCGAAGATCTTCAGCATCACCTTCTTGCAGAGCTAGGACGCATTTATTCACATCTTCTAAGATGTGATTCTCAGAAACAGCAAGGAAATCATCAATGGTGGTGATATCATCCACAGCTTCAGTTAAAATGCGCACCTGATTCTCCCAAGCCAATCGATACGCATCCATGTTTTCCTGAGCGACTTTAGAGTTTGGTCTTGCGACAAGGATTAAAGCAGCATTGATAACTTGCGGGCATAGTGTTTCAATTTGTGCTGCTGCATATCGAACCATTTTTACACCGTCTTCATGGCTAGACATACTGCACACTAAATTGGCAACTTCGACTAATTTTTCTGCGTGCTTGGTAAATACGTCAGCTTTTTCACGGACACGCTTTTCATTGCCGCTTTTAGCAGCCTCAATTAAATCGATCAATGGAGTTGTAGTCTCCAGGAATGAATCAGAAACATGATCAACAACAGCTTTTCGAAGCTGCCTTCGCAAATCCCTCGTTTTCCTGCACATCTGATCGATAGCGCGATCCAGACCAGCGGTTCTGTCCTTCTGGCCCATCTGTAAAATATAGGCAAATCCTTACTATTAAGGGAACCTTTATTGCACGTGTTATAAATTAAAGCAGTGTCAGCAAAAAATTTCTTCGTAATGTGAGAATCATTCAATTTCATGGTCCACGAATTTTATACACCTAGTATTTCGCTACAGTGGACTCTTTTCAACTGGAAAGCGAATCTCGCAAAGGGTTGCCTTATTAAATACTATACTTCTTACTTTTAAGCATTGGGAATTTAGTGCATTTCTATAACATGTGCGATTGCATATTACCTCTCGTGGTAGTCCTATCACACAAATTAAGTATTTCTAGAGTGAAATCTCATTCTACTTCTTAGGAGCTCCCAAAAACGAGAATTGGAGTCAATACAAGCTTTATTATTAATAAATGTATGTTCCCAACCCTGTCCTGCTCTTTTCTACATTTCATTCACGTACATTCGAGGAACTCTTGTTAACTCAAAATATCAACGATCTCACAACACCCGAAGTGATGACGAATGTCTATACAACTCCTGAAATTTCGTTATTCTCGGCGTATTTAAAAGTTTTTATTCAACTTACCTACATTTTCTTTTACAAAAAAAAAAAAAAAAAAAAACATAAATAGCAACTGGCGTTCTTTTTCTCTACAATTAAGAGGAATACTCTTATTAAAACAGTGGAAAAACAGTTAAGCTTCAGACGTTCTGGAAAAGATTCATCTAAAAAGAAAATCCAAAAGAGGTGGACATTTAATCTTGTTATCCATTTAGTGCCTAAATCCTGTTAATTCAAATCTTGCTTCTCGGTGACCTGTTCTCAAAAACAAAAAAGCTTGTTTTCCACTCGAGTTCTCGTTTCAAAAGATTTTAGAAATAACACTACTACTCAGCGAATTGGTCTACCCTGGCTGCTCAAAACCGCTACTTGTTTTGATCAAACACAACCCAAGGATATTTACCAGTTTAAGGCTTCTTATAGTTCTTAACTATTCGAAAGTGTGGAAAAATGTTAGTTATGTATTAAATGAGAAATAGAGACAATTCTAACTTACATTCGCCATGTACTCAGAGAGCAAATCCTGCAGTGCTTGGCGCACCGCATTGCACTCAGCGACAATCCTATCTCGGCGCTCCTCACGAGTGCAGTCGGCATCGGCCATCAAAGCGGCAGCGCTTATAATACTCTCGAGTCTTTCTTCAAGTAGTTGCCTGGAACGCTTGTCGCTGTAGGTCATGGGATCCATAACAATTCCTTCCTGGAAAATATAAAAAAAAAAACAACTCGGATGAATGAATTTACTTGAGCAGAGGCCGGTTATACGTACGTCGAAGTCATCAAGGGCAGTGGCTAGCTCTCCAGCCCCACTATAAATGTCTGTTGGTTGTGACGATTTTCCCTGTGCCACATCACTGATGGTGTTTACAGCTTCGCAAACTTGCTTCAGCACAAAGTCACGGTTGACTTTAGCCAAATCAAGTTCCGGGTGGCGGACGTATACCTTTGAAGCGGTAAGGAGCATTGTTGAGTGCTTCTTCAAGACAGCTCGCGCAGCAGCCAAATCATCCCTAAGTTGAGGGTCCTTCAGCTCTTGTTGTCTCTTCGCTGCTTGCTTTATCAGCTCGTTGGCGTTCCTCCCAAATTGCTGGAACGGGTCGATACAATTACAACTGAATAATTTAGGGTGCATGTTAAAAACTTACCCTCATATTGTTCAGTAGCTCATCTTGGCTGGAAGCGTTCTTCAGCTTGTTTAAATCGTCTTCGACCACATGAAGTGATTTAAGCAGCAAATGAACATCAACCATGTCGGCCAAGATCAGGAGCCGAGTTACGGCCGACAACAGATTTCTAGCTGCCCGGACCATGTTCCCACGCTTCAGCGAGCTGCAAGGATCCTCCGAGAACTCCCTTGCCGCAACGCTCATCGCATCTCCAGTCTTTCGCACCTCATCGACGGCAGCGAGCATTTCCTGAGTAATGTCGGGATTTTCGTAGGCGATTTGCTCCCCCTTTTCAATAAAATTCTCCGTCGCTTTCTCGACCGCGGCCACCAGAGCGCTGGCCCGTTTTGACTTGCCTGAGCGAAATTGATTTGGTGACAGAAATAATCAAAACAATAAACCGAACGGGTCGATAAACATTCCGAACATGACTAATCGCCCAAGAATGCAACCACTGTTTTACCTTTTTTCTTCTTGCTGGGTCCTTTTGTGTTCACAAGGGTGGTCACCTGCAGCACCAAAGGCTCCAGGGTCTTCTCCACGGACATTGTGCGTATTTCCAAGTTTTTAGGATCCCATTTCAGGGCAATTTGGCCGAAATCCCCTATTGTCCCCATTGCGAAATGTCAACGCCTTTTTGACAATTGCCTGGCAGTTATAATATTTTTTAACGCTAGTACAGAGGATGCTTCCTGTTTTTCTTACTGCAAGTATTCGCGGATTTCTGCTGAGCCTACAGCAGTATCGTTCACTTTTACCAAACGCTTGTAAATTGCAAATTCAGACGATTTTCACGGAACAGAATCGCGAGCTCAATCGACGGAAAACAACATGGACGCCCACCAGTTAACAAGCTCTAGGCATGGACAGGGACTGTACGGCCTCTTGCCTCGAGCAGGTAGGTGGCGCTGAAGAAAGTTTGCGGAATTATGTTAAGAACCACCGCCAGTGTGTTGATGTTGGTAAATGTGGTAATTTCGAATTGGTGAAACCTCCTCTCAGTGCTACTCAAAGCGACCGTTACGAGTTAAAAAGAAATTTATGTTTTTTTTATGATTTTAGTCCTTCACGGTATTCAGAAAATTAATAAAAATATTTTTATTCATTTTCTCTTGATTTTCCTGATTATCCGTACAGTCCGAAGTGCATTTGGGTCGAAAAGACTTGAATTTAATCGTCAAACCTCAAGCGGGTAGTTTCGTCTGGAAAGTGTTGTAAATTGCATTAATCAATCGAACAATACTTATTCTATCCAAATTTCGTTGGCGAAATTTTTTGACAACTCTATGTACTAAGAACACTAGTATTATAAATTAATTTTCCTGTACTAGACGTATGTTTATATCGAAGAAAATAAATATTTATTGATATCAAGATACAAAAAAATTTTCTTTAAATAATTTGTTTTGTCCTTATGAGCAACAGGTTTTACGACACATAAAAGGACGAGAAGGAAGGACAAAATAAATGCTCGAAAGAATTATTTTACTAAGAATTTCAAACGAATCATCATTGGAAATCATAAATTTTATTAAACTAAATTAATAACATAAATAAACATGAATCGTAACAAATACTCAGTCTTTTCTCGAAGCAACTTACCAACATAACATAACTATCATATGCAATATCCCACATCCGGCTATCCCTAAAAGTTTGAATGTAGCAGAGCAATGTCACAAGGTCTCTGCGGGATGCAGGGGAGACTAAAGACATGCCTCACTTTCACTGGGGTCCTTAGCAGAGTAAGCTAGATATCTGATATCATTAATTACCTTCCCAGGTGCGATTAAACCTAAAGAGTTATATACGGTCCCGTTTACGGGTATCGGCGAGTTAGCACCAAAGGAAATGTGTCTGGGGGCAGAGCGACGCACGCTTTGTACGTTTTCATGCATTTCACATCCTTGCTGCTGACGTCATACGACTGAAGGATGTGGGCAAGCATTAGAAAACCGAACCCTTTCACAAGGTTCTGCCCGATGCAAGTTCGCTTCCCGATGCTGAAGGGTAGAAAGTGCGGAATATTCTTCTTCACTTGAACCACTTGCTTCCGTAGACTTTCTTCGATTTCCTCGTTTTCAATTCCCGAATCGGATGACTCTGATAATTGTCGCGATACTTTCACACTACTCCTGGGCACCACCTCTAAGAATCGATCAGGGTTGAATTCCTCCGGGGTAGACCAATATTTCTCACTCGTGTTCAACTCATAGTTGTTGATGAAAACGATTGTACCCTTGGTAATTCCGTGATCAGCAATGAATGTGTCCTCAGTTGCGACGTGGGGAACAATTGGAGATGATGAATGCCTCAAAACTTCGTAGATTGTTGCTATTGTGTAGGGCATCCGTTCGGAATCGGATAGTTCTATTTGTTTTCCTGATTTTATAATCAAATCAACTTCCATTTGAATCTTTTTTCCTACTCCGGGGAATTTGGCTACGTAGGCTAGAGCTAACATAACAAGATTTCCAACTGCAGAGTGACCCCCAATGAAGTCCTCTAGCATAAACATGAGGGTGTCATGAGATACACTTGTATCTTCAGACAGTCCTTTGAGTAAGGCGTCTGTAAAATCTCTTTCTGGGTCTTCTAAATTGAACTGATCTTCGCGAGTGTTGATAATTCTTTCAACAATAAATTTCCGAATAGCGCTAGACCAGGTAACAAGTTTGTTCATGTGTCCCTTGTAAAATGGTAGTAACCAGGGAAGAAAATCGACGGCATAACCTTGATTTATTTCCCAAAAAATTTCATCAAAGAAATGAACCGCATTTTTGAACTCAAGGTCATCATACTGGAACCGTGTGGAGCACATGTATTGACTAAACATATTCATACAGGTTTGCATAACTACTGGTTTTAAGTAGTACTCTTCCCCAGACACAATGTCTTCGCTTAATTTGTGCATGAACTCTTGCAATTCAAAGCATCCGACGCTGTTCATTTTTTCGTAAAAGGATGACGTACTTCGCGGGGAGCAGTGTTTTCGCGCTAGATTTCGTCGACGCTGTTGAAGACTAGACCAATCGCATAGGGCGAGTGCTGGAATTGGAAAGATAGACATTACAATTTTTCAGCTTTCTTTCGCGATAAGATGTCTAACATATTGAGAAAACCGATTACAATTTAAGAAATTCAAACCGTATCACAAAAAAAAAAATTGTCACGATTTTCCTTTTGTTAATCATTGAAACACTCTCTAAAATCGTAATGCTTAAAATCGATACCGACAATAGTTACCCCCATTCTGATTGAAACCATATTTTTGTAAAAGCGTGTAATTTTTAACATTCGGGTACCAGGATGGTATGTATTATAATAATACTAAATTACTATTTTTTACTATGTCTTACAAATGTATTTACAAAAATTTTGAAAAACTCGTTACTTAAAAAATTTGATGAGTAAGGTTTCGAAAAGTACTTTCTAGCTAAGAGAGTAACAACATTTTTTTGGATAAGCAAAATGGCGGACGTATTTTGATTCGGTGATACGTGTCAAGACTAGTAGAACATTTTAAAAAGTAAAATTATGAGTTGAAAAATATAAAATTTACTGAATTTATTATTAAACTTTTAACTAAAAATCAAGATTGTAACTGGTTTAAATTTTTAATCCTTTTAATGATATTCTTAATAATAAGAACTTTTACTTTATATCTAGCATTAGTTATTTATCAGTAACTCACAATTATTTCTATCGCCTCCAAACAGTTTGTGATAGCGTATAAAATCTGGCCGACCACCGAAGAATTTTCCGTTCTGGTTCAGAACTTCCCGGATCAGATTTAAATTGTTTACAACCAAACAGCGTGTGGTGCCCAGAGTCATGCTGTAAATGTCACCATACTTCTTAGCCAGTTCTGTGAACGCCTCAAAGGGGTTCTCGTACTGTCCCAGCAGGTTAAGATTGCCAATAATTGGCCAGGGCAGCGGTCCAGGTGCTTGCTTGATGCTGTGAACATCATCACTCTCTGCACTGCTACACAATCGTGATTTATAAGACGCCACCGTGTGCACTTTAACGCATCTTACGCACTCGTATAGAACGTTAAGGTAGCTAACTACCATCATTATTAGAAGCAGAAAGAGAACTGTAGAGATAAAATCCATTTTGTGGTCCTTGGAGATACAATGTATATTCAAACGACACCTCCTTAAAAGGTTTTACTAAAAATTTAAAAGAACAATCAGCGATCTAACGACTCGAAGGGCCACCTCAAGAAAAAATTTACTTTCTACTTCGCGATGTTTCCGGCAAGCGAATGCGTTAGATATGACGGACGACACCCGTATAATTGACCGGGAGGTATCAAAAATGTAAACTGAGCCGTTTCGACTGTCCACGATCGCTTTTATATATGTCCCAGGCGGAGTCTTCCTCTTGAATCTTGATCACCGCTTGATATCACCTGGACGTGGGTTCTCATGCATTTCTTCTTACGTTATTTGGGTATCGCACACACTACTAAAAATTTTTAAGGGATACGCGGGGTATAACTACAGTGCGTCGCGGAAAGGCGGGGACACATCTGGGTATCGTTAAGAGATGATTAAGTCTAGTATGTAGAAAGTGTAAAGAATATACTACCACCATGGAGGAGCCATTTTCATAAGAAGCAAAGAAGAAAGCGGGAGAACTAAATGAACTTTCCATGCTCAATCCTTTCACTTGCTGTGATCATTTAGAATTTGCATACCTTAAGGTGGTGGAAGTATGCGCGGACTCCTTCGGCATGGCTACATCAATTAAAAATAAAAATAAGCTAAGTTCTAAACTCGTTTATCACTTAAGTAACTATCAAATTAAGTCAGTCGAGAGCCGTTCGATTCTATCTATCGAAGCGACTGCATCATATCTTCTTCTTCGGGGAGTCGCTTAGATTTTCGAAATTGCATTTTATTTTTAATTAAATGCGAAAACCGTTAATGTTCTAATGCTTCTAAGCAAGACTACCTTCTACGGCTATCGCAGCGCTGCAGCAAGGTCTGAAATATCTGAAATAAGAAAAATAAAAAAGACGCAAACTGCAGGATGCATCAGTGTGCGTCACGCATTTTTCCACCTGCGGCACACCTACATGTCCGAGCGACACTATGTCTCGCGATTTGGCCTACAAAATAATTGCAATAACAGTTCCGGCCCTTGCAGCTTTTCGAGCTTCGGCGTCTTAATCTGCCTTACTGCCTCTTAAGGAATTTGAAAATTTCGGACTTATGTTGATAAGACCCTCAAAGAGAGACGGCAGAATTCTTGCTTTATAGCCCTCCGCGGCAACCTTGAGGTGCCCTTGATCTAAAATATGCACATTTAAAGTGCACGAATTTTTCCACATCTACCTTCCATTTCTAGCCTGGTCAGCCTGCGCGGTACTAATTAGCCTTATCGACTCCAGGGAGTTTTTTCTGCAAAAAGGAATAAGTCTATACCTTGGGCACTAGTGCAACACTCAGATACTGAGTACGATTTTGGGGCTGGAAGGAGGGTTTTTTCCGGTTTATGCTGAAGCGTTCCCATCTCTTCCAACACTTTGGGCACGGCCAAGATGCAGTTTGCGTTGCAGTTCTCGGACTCTCGGGAGTTTTTCCCACCTGAATTTGTAATGCTTCAAGGCACCGCCGCAGCCGTTGTCCAGCAATGGCCAAGAACTTGGTGTTTCTTTTAATGAAATGTTGTTAATGCAGCGGGATTATCATATGATACCTCCAGCGCCGCCCTACCGACCCGGTGCGGGGCAGCTGGGTGAAGGGAGAGGCCGCGTCGATGCAGGTCACGTTGAAACCCTTTTAAGCCTTCTTTCGCCATGATTTAATCAGAATATTGATGCCGGCCAGTGCGTAGGCGATTGCTGGACAAGAGCGCACTACCTCTTCTCGGTCTCTTCCACTTCCCAGCGGCGGTGCAAGGCGAAATATGAGCTGAAAAGGTAGGCGATTAGTGGCAGCATAAACATAAAAACGGTCGCGCGAAAATACTAAGTATAGTACTCCGTCGTCGGAAAGTTTCAAAGAGCTAGGGAGCAAGTGCGAAAGATATTATCTAATACTCACCATCCCAGCAAGGCCAGGCAAAAGTAGGGAGGAAGAAGACCGGACTGGAAGTCGATAAAGGTGGCTCAGACACGTGGTTGCGTTGCATTCCTCAAGGTGAAGTGCAGGCTACATAATACTTTAAAGTTGTTGTTCAGTTTTGGCCGGAAACTGATCTCAGCCGCTCATATACCAATCCGGGAAGTGTTTCTTCTGGACAGAGTTCTTCTTGCCTCTTGAGAAAAGTGCCGGCCGGACAGAGCAGGTTCTTACCGTAGTGAAAGTAACCAAGGCAAGAGGCAAAAGGTATGTTTAAGCGATTTTTTGTTTTAATAAAAAATAAAAAATGCCTCTGATCTGTCGGCAAAGAAAGTGCTTTGGTGAGTGAATTTCAGTTAAATACAGCTGGAGGGCGGTAATTTGCTATTTCTGGTCAATTCACTGTGCATGTGCTGATGCAGCAGCAATTTGAAGCATTTTAAATCGCCTCATCCGATTCACGGATTCTATCCGATCGCCACTTCGGGAGTATGCGTTGTGAGCTTTTGCGAGGTTTTCTAACGATCGCAACTGGAAAAATTGTGCTTGATTTAGCTCTGGCGTTATATTGCAGTCACGATTAGACTTTCATCCCTCGCAATATTTCGCTTAATTCCACCACAGTTTTCAGCTGGTTTAACTTTATTTCAATCCTCAATTCCGCTGAGTCTTAAATTTCATTTTTTGCAATGGAAAAGCATTTTCCTTCGGCTCAAATAACCCTTTCCGGAAGTTGCTAGTTAGGAGTGTTTTATTTCAGCGAAATTTGGATATAGGTATGACAAAGTTATCTAACAGTTGCTAGCTTTACTACATTTATTCAAAATACAATAGAAGAACCAGCGTACGTTAATTCGAATTAGTTGTTGAAACGTAAAACCCATTCAAACAAAAGTTAGTTAATGAGGAACACATAGTCCTTGCGAAGAAAGACTATAATGTAAAGGTAAGTTGATACGCAACTTCGAGTATGACATTATTTTCTTTTAAGGTGAGCACGTTTAAAACCTGTTCCCCATATTCCTGCCACTCCCAAAGTTTCCTTTAGGTATGTCAGCCACTTGAAAACGTCTCCTTAATTAAGTCGATAAATGATTTGTTTTTATCTTTGAAAGAACCTTAGGAACTCATTCATTATTATTTTGTTATTCATGACGCTTAATTGGCTCTTATTAATTTGATGAAAGGGCTTAAGTTCAACTTTTTTATGCTTTTTCATTTTTTGATTTTTTATGACTTAGGACTTTAAAGGTTTTCTTCGCTTCTTTCGAAAGCTTTTACATGTTGTTTCTTCTTCAAATAGTGATATAATTATATGCGAAGTTTCAGATAATAAGTTGAATTTTATTGCAGGAATTTATCAGTTTTCAGTTTTTTAATCTAATGTCAATTTCCTTTTGTAATATCATGATAAACTTTTGAAAGTTTCTTCTGATTTTTCAAAAATTCTAACTGCTTAAAAGAGTCACTTATGACGTTTTCCTTTATTATGGTTATGTATTATTTTATTTTATATTTAGTGTTTATTTTAAATAAGTTTGTTTTTAAAATTTGTTTTAAGAATTTGTTTTCAAAAGTAAGGCTGTTTATAATTGAGCTTTGCCTCATTTCAAATTTGAAATTTTGCAATCAAACATTTGATTTCGTAAGAATTCCTTAAATTGTCAAAATGGAAATATTTATTTGGTGCCACTAATTTTTTCCGGGCGCTAAAGAATTAATACATAAATTTTTTTCTAATGAAAACGGACGTATCACTTTACGGGTTTTCAGGTATGAAATTGGCTTTTAATTTAAAAATAAATGTAATTTGAGAACAAATAAATTAGTAATTCTGCAAAAGCAATTGTTTTTAATAGTAAATATTTTAAAAAATATAATTAACATGTTTCTGTCTAAATTTTAACTTATATCACAATAAAAAATGTGATAGTACTTTACAAATTAAGAAAATTAGTAGAATCCTCTAACAATAACTGTGCTGATTTAAAACAGAACAGGTTAAAACAAACAATTAAAAATGTTTACAATATTCTAGCACAGCCGCCCCAAGTTTGTAAACAACTTGACCACTACTACGTGCTTAAAGCAACCCTGTCCTTACTAAACCAAATTCCTAGACTACTAGACTAGTACCTTGGAGAGATTTTGTGTGCGATTGGAAATTTAAATTTTGCGCATGAACTTTTACGGCAATGGCAATAGCACAAAAGCTGGAAAAATTCCATTCAGTCTTTTCCAGTTCCAAATTTTGTTTTAAGTCATTGAGCATTTGGTGCATTTTGCCTGACTCAACCGTTCCCTCTTCCTCCTCCATTTGAAGAAGTTACTAAAAGTTTGCGATTTTGCTTCATTAACACAATTGTGAAGTCTTTGAATTTGAGGGTTAAACATATCGGCTTCTTGTATAATACATGCATAACTTAAAACGGGAAGAAGAGAGCAAAATCAATTACTGTTTCTAGTATTGTAGATGGATTGATTTTACTATGGAAACTTTAAAAGTAAAATATTACTTTATTAAACTGTATTTTGCATAATGCTGTTTTAACGAACAAATTTCCTTTGAAAGCTTTTCAATTTAAGTTAACAAACTTCAGCAACTTCAATCATCGATTGCCCAGTGGAATTGTTGGGCATTCTAGTTGTAAAAAGTATCAAAAAAGTCGCCTTACGTTCAACGCATATTTATTTATTTTATTTTATTTATGTTTTTGTGGAATAAAAAGGAAAATCGTGGTCATCCTCGAACCGGTCTTCACTTTTCTTTTCGTCTCGAGGCTAATTGGATGCATAAAAGAACCTCAAAATTTACTTTTAACGATCAAACGATAGACATAAGCGTAAAGCGTTATGCTCGCTGAAATTATGCTCTCGGATGGATTGGATGAAGCAGCCAAGATGTACACAACATATATAACCGGTTCTTAGCCTCGCTCGAATTTTTCTTGAAAAAAACAATTTTTCAAGATCACTTTGCTTGAGGCATAATTATAATTACCCTCCAAAGGAGTGGAGGCCAATTTGGTTCTGATGACGCTGCAAGAACCCCTTTAATTAAACTTTTATCGTTTAAAGTGAAAATTCCAAGATTCTACTCTGAACGAAAAATTTCCCTCGTCGAGTGGTGCGGCCGTTACATAACTCACCTTGTTTTGAATCAAGCTCCCCATTTCTCCGCGGACTGAAAAACTTCCCGTGGGGCAAAATTGACCAAAACAACTTGTCGATTACGGCATTCCCCAAAGAGGTCAATGCGGAAATGCGTAGTTATAATCTAAGCCCCGATAAGAAATGCATCCCAACTCGATGTTGTATACTGTGCAGTTCGCCGGCAACCTGTTTCGAAAGACATCGGAGTCGGGTAACAGGTTTTATTTGCCCGTGCTACCATTCATCCATTGTCAGCACGAGTAATAAATAATTGCCGGAATTTTCAATTTATTCTCGTTTTAGACAAGCTCGGATCCAACCTGAGCTTTATTCGAACGCAAGGAAAGTGAATTTTTCATTTTTCTTCTTCAACACGAAAAGGACTTCGGCCGTTATAAATCGGCTGATCGTACCCAATGTTGGGCCGCGATCTTCAGGTGTTTTGATCGCTGATCAACAATTAGCAAGTGCATCGAATATCCTTGTAGTAATTCGTGTTCACGATTCACAGGTGTTCCCGTGGCCCGCTAAATGATACGCTCCAAGTCCCTGAATTCTTTCATATAATCATTCGCGGCATCTGCTTCCCAAATGAAGCTGCTGTTTTGTCTCATTTAAAATTCGTTCTAAATCCTCTGAGCGTCCCCATCCAAGGCAGTCTTTTCCCAAGGTAGAGAACTAACTGGGGATATAAATAAATATGGCCCAAGGCTGAAAGAAACTCAAATCGCGAAGCGGAGTAACATTAATTGCCCCCAGTATGCAAGCTCATCTCGGCTAGTGGGTCCTTAGCCAGCGCCATCGCGGCTTTGTTTGCGCTCTGATCACTTTCACACACCCCTGTGGCCAAGGCGACGTGACGCGATCGGACCGCAGCTATAAAGTAATCTAGCGTCCCAACCGGTTGTCCGAATAAACTTTACTGATTCTTGCCATCTTCTTGGCCAAATAAATTTTGTTGCCGGACATCGCACCTCGCGGAATGTAGGCCGCAGAGTTTATCGATCCCCAGCTGATATGAGCTTTACAAATATATTCTTAATAAAAAAGAAAAAATTATTCTGTAGAAGTCATCGACCATTATATTACTCTCTGCCGAATTTTACTATTATTGCTGGCAAGTAAATTTGGGATGGCTGTAGAGAACCTTTCACGTCGTTATTTTTACATAACATTATTTTGGAATGCTATTCGTGGTAGAGACGTGGGTAGAATGAGAACCGTCTGGATTTTGGGCATTTAATTTAGCTTTCTGTTTTTGATCAGATTAGAACGTTCGAAAGGAAACGTTAGAAGAATATAACATTTGGGTCTAAATGAAAGTTGCGACCAGACATTTTGAGAGAAGTGAAATGAGAACGTTGTACTTTCCCTAGAGTAGTGGGCGGCGCAAAATTGAAATAATCTTCTAAGTTATTTTAAGGTCTTTCTCTCTCAAACAGGGGCGGACTAATATTTAAATACTGTTTCGTGTTCTTGCAGGAAATTCCTTGATTGGTAAAAAATTAAATTGCATTAATTACTGTCGCCACATATAGCGAACTCTCGATCACTCCTATCGTCATTTTGCTCAAGGAGACGCAATATCCGGACTTCAAGACACTTTGCATGCGCCTCTATATATGCTACAGAAAATTTAGCAAGTTAGGTAATAAATTGTCTATAGCTTTAAATTCCGTCTTTAGTTATGGAATTTTATTTCAATCAAAGAGGCCGAATAATTTATGTTATTTTAGCGTCACTCCGTGCATACTTTTAATTTTAGTGATCATCAGGAGAAGAATAAGGCAATGTCGTAACAAAGTATGGAACATATAAGATTTTAATTAATTAATAAGTAGAACTACCATAAAGTCTGGTTACTAAGATGCGGTGTTGATCCTTGACTATTTTAAGAGTAGGCCGAAATTCCGTTTCAAATCGAGTTTAATTCAAGATCCGTTAAATTGTTGTTAACTGCGAAAATTGTAGAGTTTCCCACATTTTCATGTAATTAACTACGGGATTTAAAAACGGTTTAAAGATATTAAAGTACCATGTATTTGTAGCATGTATGAATAATGCAGTTTGCTGCAAAACTTTGACAACAATTTACAAAAGTAACATATTTTCATCAGCCTGAACTCTTATTTTGGAATTGGGTGTATATATTTTAACGATGGTTTATAGGTGATATGTTTTTGCGATGTTAAAATATTTACTGATTAATTACTGTATATCGAAAAGCTTAGGATATTTTGTTATACTGGATATTTAGAAAGTTTTTTGTACATGTGCAAATTATAATATTTATATTTTGAGGCGGAAAGAAGTAATTTATTCTCACGGCACTCATTCTGAAATGTCCAACAATGATTATTATAAATGTCGGATATTCTAGATTCTAAAATTTGATAGTATCTGAGCCCAGAGACATTATTTCTATTTGTACTTGGGGAAATTCGATAGTATGTAAAAACGTCCGAATTTATCATCCTCACGCGACCTTTAGAAGAGGTTGCATTTATGTATCTCTACGACGTAATCGCAATGAATATCTAATTTAAATTTCACCGGGCGTCCAAAAATTGCTTAATTCATTTCAGTTCCATAATCCGATTCGCACCTGAAAGAAATTTCCTGGTCGAGCACCGCAGGTAAGACAGGATAGGGCGTCAAAAAGTCCATCTCATATTCAAGTGATCACACAAACACCCCAATTAATGCAAACATCATGGAACCTAGAAAACATCGTCAGCCGTAATAAGCGATAAAGATATGCAAAATATGCGCTGTATCGCGGGGTCGAGTGTACTTTCCGATCCCGAAGGTGTCTCAGAGAGGTTCTTGGGAGATCCCGAGACGATCATGATCAGCAGTCTTTCTTGAGGTGCCACATTGATCGAATCTATCTTCTTTCCAGAGTAATGGAGGATATCACAGCAACGATTAGTTTTGCAGCACCTGGCTGTGATGTATTTTTATGGATTATTTTAATGGGGTTTCCACTAGCTGGTTTTGCTGCCCTTTTTTGGCTAATCTATTACATCTATTACGTTCCCTCAAACTGGCGAAGGGTGAGTAGCTTTTACAATTTTTGAATCCAATCATTTGATTTAAGTACATACGCACCTAGACTCCTTCGAATATTCAGTAGTTTATTGCGCGTGATCTCGAAATATCCGGTCCTAATGAATATTGCATGAACTAGTGAGTTCTTAGGTTGGATCTTTACTTTCAGGAACCAACAGAGATTACATATAGCTTTGCAACTGCAGGAATTAAAGATGGTGCGATTAAACGGCAGACCATAAACAGGATTAGGAGGCTACGAAAAGTAGGTGATCCTCACACAATACCCCCACCGTTTCCAAATGGCTGGTACGCCCTGGTGGAGTCAAAAGATCTGGGCATTGGAAGCGTAATTGAAGTAACATGCCTGGGTGAGCACTTTGCAGTGTTTCGATCAACGTCGGGGGAGGCTCGTGTTATGGATGCTTATTGCCCTCATATGGGTGCAAATTTAGCAATCGGTGGATCGGTGATCGGGGATAGCATTCAGTGTCCGTTCCATGAATGGCGTTTTAGTGGTGTGGACGGAAGCTGTGTTAATGTTCCTTACAGCTCATGCGGCACAGGTACGTACCAATAACAGAGTAAACTTACGATAAGGGATAATTTGTTTTGATCGAAGGACCTAAAACTGCAAAACTGAAAAAATGGATTTCCCAAGAAGTGAATGGTGCTGTGTTCGTTTGGTATCATAATGAGGATGAGGCACCTTGGCAGCTGCCTGTTGTAGATGAGATTGAATCGAAACTCTTCGTATACCATGGACGAAATGAATTTACCGTGAATTGTCACATTCAGGAGATTCCAGAAAATGGAGCAGATCTTGCACACTTCTCAGCTGTGCACGGCGATAGTTTGCTTGGGGGAATGGAACCAAAAGGAAAGTGGAGATCATTTTTGGGAACCCACTCCTGGGAAGCGATGTAAGAAGCATTTTATTTTGGTTGCACGAGTGCATTACACTTATATTAATTTTGGTCTTAGGTGGCAGTCAGATATTAATCCTAAACACACAGCAACTGTTAATCTTAAGCATGCGATGATCCTTAATATTTGGCCTTTTGGAAAATTAAAAGTGTGCCGGATGGACGTGTCAGGGAAACAGGTATTATTTTTATATTTGCCACAAACAAGTTTGAAATGCTTGTATTCATTTGATCGTTTAGATCGGTCCTTCATATGTGCAATTACACATGATGGCTTCATTTGGCCCCGTCATAATTATTCAAACTGTAACACCTATCGAGCCTCTAACGCAAAAGGTTGTACATAGGTTTTATGCTCCACGACTGACGGCACCTTACATGAAATTCCTTATTATGGCGGAGAGTATAATGGTAAGTGACCTTGAATACAAGACATCCTTAAAACAACAACGTTCTAAATACAGTTCGAGAGGGACATGTATGTCTGGAATCATAAATCTTTTGCAAACTCTCCTTGTTTGGTCAAGGAGGATAAGGCAATTCGACACTATCGTAGCTGGTACAGCCAATTTTACTCTGACAACAGCAAAACATTCGCGCAGGCTAAGGGTCTGCTGGACTGGTAAGAGTAGCCGACTTTTAAAATACTCTGGCTGCCTCATAGTTATGTAGATAGTTTTATAGTAGATAGTGGTAGTTGTCATGTTAAAAAGAGATTTATTTTAGAATAAAGTGTTTTATAAATGTATATCTTTTATTGAAACCCAATAACCACTATCATAATTCAAGCGGACAAATATTTTTTTCGGTTAAAAAATCAGGGTTTCATTAGTACAAATATTCCTTTGCAAATGTGTTCATATTTAATCTTCTTACTTTTTTATTTTAAAGTAACTTTACTTACCGGATGTAAAATTTATTTAAGAGGATATGAACTTGTTGAATTAAATGAAAGATATAAGCTCACCGAATAAAAAAGCTTGCGCTATAATTTCTTCATACAAAATATTTTCTGCAGCAAATCACAGAGCCTTTGTTTCTCTTTCGAGCCACTCCAAGGTTCTCTGATCATTTTCTCTTTCCAACAAAGGCTTTAAAGTATCGTATACCAACTTGTGATAGGTGTTCAAGTTATTTACCTGTGAAAACAAAACCAAAAATAGATTTCTTTACTGTTATAATGCAAAATAAGATCAAAATGATGAAATAAAATTTTTAAATTTTAGCATCTCAGTAATTTTTGCTTGAAAAACTTTCTTAAAAGTCTTTTAGGGCTTAATTCATTAAAAAAATTAAAGTGTAGATCTTTAATTATGTTACTCAGGTGTTATTATATCTTATTTCTATAAAACTAATATTCAAATTCATTATAAGACATACCTCTTCCTGAGTTAGAAGTTCCTTTTTAACCATTTTTGTTTGCTTCGGACATATAGTCACTGTCCTGAAAGTGAGCGCACCTCTTCCTGAAAAATTATACTGCGACGCAGCAGGCACTATCTGGACAATGTCTTCTATTCTAATACCAAACTCCCCATCTTGGTAATAACCAGGCTCTGGAATGTATGTGTCGTTTAAATAAAATTTTGATAAGTTTTCAGCTTAATTGTACCATTTGAAAGAAACATATTTTCCTGCAAGCCAGGATCATCTGGCATTGGTCTTATACCAATTCCCATAGGGCCTTCGTGAACATTGAGAAAATGGCCGATACCATGTCCTGTTCCGTGTCCATAATCCAACCCGACGTCCCATAGGGCTTTTCTAGCCAAAGTATCTAGGACCTGTCCCTTAACTTTGTTAGGAAATATAGTAGACCCAAGTGTTAATTGTCCCTTTAGTACTCGAGTGTAACTATCCTTCTGAAACTCGGTCGGATCTCCAAAATGAATAGTGCGTGTTACATCAGTAGTTCCATCCCTGCGAATAAAAATTATATTTTAAACATTTCGGAATGTTTCATAGAAGTGTCACACAACATACAAATACTGAGCGCCCGAATCACATAAATAGACCTCGTTTTTAGTTATCTGGCGGTTTGTCTCTTTTGCGGGGTGATAATGGATAACTGATCCATTCGGTCCAGACGCACTAATTGTGGTGAAGCTGAGCCCCATGTATCGGTCACGTTTTCTATTTAAAACGTATTAAGAATGTGAACGAATGTAAATGTAAATGCATATTACGATCGAAACTCTTCAAGCTTTGCGGCGCCAGATATCTCGTCCACATATTCGCCTTTATTTAGCGCTTCCTCCAGCCACGCAAAATATTGGCAAAGCGCCATACCATCTCGAATGTGACTGTTTATCATACCAGTCGCTTCTGCGGGGTTTTTAATTGCCTTCATAACAGCTAATGGAGTTATCTAAAATATTTATTTATAGCTTAAACAAAGAATCAATTGAGAAATTATTTGTTTACAGCTTGGTGCCTTTTATTTTTTGGAACCAGAGAAGTTAAGAAATAGCTGGAGCCCTGTGCTATCCAGATTTTTCCGCTCAAACTATGCACCTGTGGAAATAAGCCTAAGAATGTTAAATTCAAAAAGTAATAGGAATTTAAAGGCTCGTACCAGATCGCAAAGTTTTGATTTAATATCCTCATATGGGTGTAAGATAATTTTAACGTCGTTCTTTTCTTGGTGAGACTCAAATTCTGAGCCAAGTTTCGACGAGTCTATAAACAAATGTATGTCGTCCAAAGTGAGAATTATGTAAGCGAAAAAAACTGGATTGTAGTCTATATCTTTCCCGCGCATATTGAGAAACCCTGTAAATTGAGAAATTTGCCTATTTCACCGCTTCATGAAAATACAGAAGAAAATTACATGCAACTTCGTCAAGAGCACTAATAACAATTGCCTCAGCATTCTTTTCCTTCATCTCTTTCTTGATATCATCGTATTTTTCCTTGATTGTTTTACCCACAATTGCTGACTCCAACATAATAATAGAAGAAGTAGGTCCACCCGGTTGGTTCTCCCAAATCATATCAACCAAATTGGCGTGGACAGGTAGCAGACTGCAATCTTTGGGAAATTTTTAGTTTTTGAATCTTCTTTGGGAAGATTTACAATCGTTACCATTTGCAGCCAAATCCTTCTCAATGGGTCTCCAAATGCGGTACGAAATCAGTTTAGGATCAACTCCCACTTTGCTGCCTTTTTCCAAATTTTTGGATAGCCAGTTCCCAATAGTTGGTGTTGTTGGGAGTCCTTAAAATTCTAGTGTAAGTAACTATCACCAAATAAAAAAAGGCACCCACCGTCTTTCATCAGGGTCCAGTTCCCATCGAGTTGCTTTTCAGCTTGTTGGTAGTAACGTCCATCCGTCCAAAGGAGCGCCTTCTCCCCGGTGACCACAGCGGTCCCAGCAGACCCATCGAATCCAGAGATGAACGATCTACGCTCGTCTCGCTGACAGATGTATTCGCTCTAAATTTCAATTATTAATAGTTGCTCTGCTACGCTAATCACACCCAAAAATTGCTAATTTATGAGCGACTAAAATCGGATCTTTACCTGATGAGCGTCGTCTGAGGGGATGATGTAGGCGCTGATGGACTCCGCCCACTCTGGGGGCTTCAGCATCAGCTTCCGGAGCCCGGCCAGAAGGGGGGTAGTGTCTTTTTGCCTTATCATGACGATAGTGGTTAGAAAACGCCGGTAGATTACACTTTCGAAAACTGCCGTGGCACGGGACTGTAGAAGTAAACAGGTTGATTTGCGCTTTTTATACTTTATCTTATCTCTTCTTGAGGTGGTCAAAAGCCGCTAGCAATCGCAATTGGGGTTTTAACGATAACGCAAATAACACGTACTCTAGCCCAGACGCGAGCGGTGCATTCACCGAATAGATGTCAAACTGTCAAAAATTGTCCCAATATTTTGACAACTTACATTTTAAAGTGACATCTGTTATTTCTGTGGCGCATCACACACTTAAGCCGGATATGTGGCCGAAGCTTTTAACGGCTGAAAAATTTAACATTAGAAAAATTTATTATTTATTATTTTTATAAATTGAGGATTTGATCGACTGTTAAGCAATTTATTTTATCGTTCTTCTCTTTGTTTATATAAAACTTAACTTGACCAAATGCTCCTAAAACCGTTTCCATAAAATATATTTTATTACAAAAACAGCATCAAAACAACACAAACTAAAGATATTATTTTTCATTTATAATTTTATCTAAAAAACTTTATTCACAATATTTATAATGCAAGTAAATAAAATTATTATATTACAATATTAATTTCCTTAAGAGCTTGTGTTAATTAATTACATGTATACATGAAAAGCACAAAAATTAGCTCGCTCTAAATATTAAAATGTTGCGAAACTAACATAATGTTTTTCAACTCGGAGGACATTCAATATTTAATAATAATACGGAAAATTTGTATTATCGAACAAATAAAAATATTCAATATTAATATTGAGAAGAATATATTCGGCAAAAAGTAAAATAAATTAATATTTAGAAGTAACGTACCATATATATCGTTTGATAACGTATTTTTACCATGGGAATATAAATCTTAAGAGTTGTGGGATTTTAAAAGAATTATGAAAAGACGTTCTCGTTCAATTTCTCTCGGGCGGGGTACGGATATTTGGCATATATGGTACATATATGTTTAAGAGAGATTTGGTTGGAAGGCATACAAGCTTTAAATCATTATTATAACTCTAATACTGTCGACACACGTGCAGATATGTTATTTTTCCTACTAGTGTTGTGTACAGGGTGGCTCAGTTAAAGTGCTAACATTTGTTTTGTAAATAATTCGAGAAAACAAAACACTTTTATTTGCTATTTAGTGTTTAGTAGATTAGTAACTTTTTGGGACCTTGAACAATTCATTTTAATCATTTTTTGAAAATGATACCGCGTAAATGGCCGCCTGTACCGCTGATGGCGCAATAAGCTCGTTTTTCAGCATTTTCCATCATTTTGAGAAATGTGGCGGGCACTATAGCGCCTATTTTGCGTCGAATATTGGCTTTGAGATCTTCCATAGTCCGTGGGTTGTTGACATAGACTTTGGATTTCAAAAAACCCCACAAAAAAAAGTTCGATCGTTGATATACAATAATAGCAAGCATTTTTATTTTATCATTATTATTCTTACTATACTCTCAGTATTTATTAATATTTTCAAATATTATACCCTCGCCATTATGTAGCTGCATAATAATTCCGCAATTCATTATTACATAAATTACGGAGAAATGTATGCATGCATTCGCATAATTTCATTTTCGATCGAATAATTTTCAGTGCTTCAATGGCATGAATAATTCAAATTTTGTTCAGTATTTCGATGGATCAATCAAGATAAAGCAAGTCGAATTGTCGAAGTTAATTAATGAATCAAAAGGTAACAATGAGAAGATGGTGGTACGTACTTTAAACGAAATTTTAATTAAATTGGCAAACCCAGCTGGTCTTGCAAATGTTTCTGCCGAATTGTGTCAGCTCAAGTTTGCACGTTTTTCCATAATAAATTAGATGAAGGGTAACTACGAACGCAAGGCGTCCTAATCGATTAGCATACAATCGCGAATTGTTGTGGAAGATTTGTTTGATTTTTGCATAACTGGAGTCCATTTGAAGGGTCAATACCATGGTCCGATGTGGACGTCAACGACATAAATGGTGTCACCTTGATGCTTCGCTGGAAGGCGCTCCTAATCTGCACGCGGAAGTTGCAACCAGCTCACGTCGGTTAATCAGACACAACATTGTGCACTTATTCAATCAAATTACGAGCCGCGGGAGTTGCGAGACTTGTAGTAATCTTGATCTTGACCTTCTTCCAACTCTCTATTTATTTTATTTATATACTTATATGTATCTTTCGGGCAGAAGTGCTCATAATTGGCCACATTATGGAGCTGGCTCTTTTCGAGAGGTTGTCGCCGATTTCTACTATCTCCACAGCCCACTTGCCACCGGTCGTCTTATCAATTGACTTAAAGATCGGCGAAGGTTTGCCTGGTGCGATTTTAGGTCGGCGAGGTAATAAAACGTGTCTTCGCGTGAAGTAGTTTCTTATTCGCGAAGAATTCATTGACTGTCGAAGTCCTAGTGGCACACAGGAAATTTAAAATGTGGAAGTACCCCAGGAAGGATTCAAATTGTGTTATTGGACTAGTGATTATTTTTGCGATTTTTATCGATGTGGTCTATACTGGGTAATTAATTGATCATCACTGAGCGTGTTCAATGTCATCATGAGATTATTTTCTCAAGTGACTATGATTTATTTGTGTAGTGAGTCGATTTTACACATATAGAAGTTTTCAGGTTTATAAATTTATCAAGTTTATTGTTTATTTAGAGGGACTGATAATAAAGGATAATTTTGACTTGTAAGCCTTTAAATTAAATTGAATTTTGTCGAATTAATTTATGGTAACGACGGAAAAAAATGGTTGCTATTTGTCCGATTTTGTTAAAAAAACCGAATAGTTTCGTATTTCAGATAGGTGATAAATTTCAGATTATTTTATTACTAATTTTGTTTGATGCCAATTATTTTTATAAAATTATATATTCTTATAAATATAAATTATAAGGTTTTGCAAAATTACGTCTCATTTTCTTAAAATAACTCAAAATGCTTAACAAAACATTTTAGTTTCGAGTCACAGTCGATTTATTATTATTACACTTATTGAGGATACTCAAAATCTGGTGTAGAGTATAACAACAATATAAGCTTTGGAAGTTCTAACCAGTCTAAATTTTAAATCTGTAACATCTATAGATACTAATATTATAAGGGGTAACGTTTCAGGGTGAACATAGGCTGTATATTATCCCGCTATAGTAAAAAAGGCATTTCGTGAGGAAAAAATATGATTAAAAGATACATTTAAACTTATTTTTTATCTAAAAACTCAAGATGCTATGAAGTACGTCCAGAACTACGGGAGGCACAATTTATTTGCGAAACTCGAAACGAACGATGCTATGATTAATATCCGAAAGTACCATATATGTATGTACATAGAGTAAAAGATTTTTTTTGCATTATATACTAGCATTTAATTTATTTATCGGTGTAAATATCATCATTTAGTTTTTCAAACTAATTTTTGTGAGCATGTCCAAATGCAATTATAAAACTACAAACCAATTATAATGAGAATTTAATCTTTTGTTTGGAAATTGCATACGAACAAAGTGCTTCAGTGTTTTTATAAAGTGACCCCCTAGGGGAGTAAAATAGTGTATGAAAGTTTGAGGGTTCATTCACATGATTACTTAATATCAATTAAACAGTTTAAATGTGTCAAATTATACCTAATTAATTTTTGAAATGACGGACTTCCATAGAAACGTTTAACCATAATTTATCTATATTTTTATTTCGAGATCAACGCGAACGAAGCCGCGGGTAGAAAGCTAGGATTAAATATTTTTAACACACTAGGTAATGCACTACATATATGTATGTATGTATATGGAAATACAATATACAAATAAATAAAAATCTGCGTTTCCCTTTATACGGTTTCGAGTTAGACGATACCAATTAATCCTGAAATTTGGGAGAGATATAAAGTTTTAAAAGTTGACTATAATTATTCCGGACATGTCAAGGATCGATTGATATTTTATATTACATTTCTGAAAACATCTCGTTATAGATGGATAAAAAGTATATCATTCGGTGGAAATGTAAGCAAAATTTATATTCTCTAGAATAATTAAGGACAAAGTCAACAGGGATGGGGAATGCAATGGAGAAGCTGCTGAGATTCTTACAAAAATCCGAAGATTGATGGATGAAGGCGCAATCACCTCTGCAGCTTCTGTTGCGGCTTATATTGTTCCAATGAGTGATGCACATAATGTGAGTTTTTTTAAAATAAGATTGACCTAATTGATTTATTTAACCATTAATATGCCGATTTCTTTAGAACGAGTACGTAGGGGAACGTGACAAAAGGGTTAAATTTTTAACGAACTTCACGGGATCTACAGGAATGGCTGTAATTACGGAAACAAAAGCCGCCCTGTGGGTCGACTCAAGGTACTATCTGCAGGCTGAGGAACAAGTGAATAAGGACTGTTGGACTATAATGAGGAGTGGTGGGTTTGGGTAATTTCATGCCTTTGAAATTTTAGAATTTAATTTATACTCTAGGACAGCAAGGTGTTCCGTCCACACCAGATTGGATAAATCAGCAGCTATCAAATTCGAATATTGGTGTTGACCTCTTTACTTTATCAGCCACCGTGTTCAGATCTTTTCAGATGAAACTCAATGAAAGCGGAAATAAATTAATCGGTGTTGAGGAGAACTTGGTGGATAAAATATGGGAAAATCGTCCTGCTTTGCCTTGTGGCGCGGTATATCCACTTGATAGGAATTATACAGGTGATATTGTATTCTCTTTTTATACTCTTACTTTGAAAATTGAAAAAGACATAACAAAGATCCCAAAAATTAGTTGTTTAATACGCGCTAATCTTGATAAATGGCGGAGCAGAAATTTGCCATTTTTAATGAACTGAAAAGTCACCACAGCTTTCTTCTGGTATATTGTTAAATCCACCCCTAATAAATTCTACTTATTAAGTACACCAAAAATATGCATATTAGATAGATGATGCTCGTCATTAATTATTGTGATTTAACTCTGCCTTAAGCTACTAATAAGAGGCTACGTTGCGATGAATACATTTAGACGTAGACCTCAAATTTGTAATAAAGTAACCAGTGATTTGTCGAAAATCCTTTTTCTAGGAAACTCTAATTAACAAGTTCGTTAAATTAATGCAGGTCGCCGGGTGGCAGACAAAGTTTCTATAATTAGGGAAACTACTGAATTGCATCATGCAGGTGCTATTGTCGTGTCAGCGCTGGATGAAATTGCATGTACGTATAGGTGTGGCCTTTGTAACTTGATCTAATTAGAACATTGATTTTCTGTCATTAAGGGCTCCTCAATGTGCGCGGATCAGACATTGAATATAACCCCGTATTTTATAGCTATCTGATCATTACAATGGATAAACTATGCTTGTTTATAAATGAAGAGAGGATTACCGATTCTCTTCGTAACCATTTCAAAACCGAAGGCGTCCAGGTGGAAATAAAACAATACGAAGACATACTAAAGGGAATCGCTGATGCGGTACGATAACTATACATATTTGACTTATTATCGTAATTCAATTTGTATTCATTCAGGTGAAGAAGAATAGTTACATAATTATAGTTTCCGATGATTCAAACCAAGCAATTTACGATGCAATTCCCTCTGAGCGACTTCTGTCGCTTCCAAGTATAATCGGAAGGGAAAAGACTATTAAAAACGATATCGAAGCGAGAAATATTCTAAAGGCTCATATTCAAGATGGAGTTGCATTGGTACAGTTCTTACACTGGTTGGAAAATTCGATTGATTTGGGGAACATAACAGAATTAACTGCCGCTTCAAAATTGGGGGAGTTCCGAAGGTTAGTTACATAATCTGCTTATTAATTTAGAAGGCACTAGCACTTAAGAATGTTCGCTTTCCATAAAATATAAGTAGCTTTTCTTGATCCTTAATATTTGAAATAAAATAAATATTTTGATTCTGCTTTGCTGCCTTATTGTAAATTAATAAATAAATAAATAAGAGTTTTTTATTCAAGAAAAGAGTAATAATAAATAAAGTAATTGTCAAAAATAACAAAAGAAAATTTTAAAAATTGGTTTGATGATTACATGATAAGAAAAATTCAAAGTTCAAGACAAATAAATATTTTAAATTTAAATGCTTTATCAAAGATTAAGGGCAATTGTTGGTTAAGATAAAGTAATAAATTTATTACTTTATCTTATTCATGACAAAAGACATCAGTTAATGCATCTTTGGTTATGATACCAAAATAAAGGTGTGATACGTACATATGTATTGTTTTTCAGTGAAGGAGATGAGTTCAAAGGTTTAAGTTTCGAAGCAATTAGTGCTTTTGGTTCGCATGCAGCTATGGCGCATTATCCTCCAACAAACGAAACCGATAGGGTGATAACAAGAGATGAAATCTACCTTGTGGATTCTGGTGGTCAGTACCTGTAAGTAAATAAATTTTCTATCAAATTAGTTTGAATGAATTCGTAAAGTCAGTAACACATATTAAGTGGAGGTACAACAGATGTAACCCGAACAATGCATTTCGGAGAACCAAAACCATTTGAAAAGGAATGCTTTACAAGAGTTCTAAAGGGATTTATTGCATTAGTGACTTCTGTTTTTCCTGAAAATACCTCGGTAAGGAGAAAACATGAAAGAAATGTTTATTTAATTTAAAATTATTGCATAGTTTTCCTACTTCGACTATGTAGCCAGAAGACCTCTATGGCAAATTGGATTTAATTACGGACATGGTACTGGGCACGGTGTAGGTGCTTTTTTAAATGTACATGAGTACCCACCTTTGCTTGCCGTGAGCAGTGATAAAGGCATTGGCATAAAAGAAAATATGTTTACATCGAATGGTAATAAAAAACTTTATTTTGATGTTCAAAAATTGATGAAGAACGCCCCCTCACTGAACTTGTGGAATTTAATTCCCGATCAAATTAGCTGACGTTCTGGTCAAAAGTCCTCTATGTGATGAAAATAAAACAATGAATAGATTCGGAGTTACAGAGTTTGGAATTTTTAAGAAACCTCGATAAAATACAAAGCTATCGTTGAGTACTTCATGTATAGATTTATGTAGGTACTATATTCTGGCTAGAAAATTATGTTATGAAAAATACCATGGTGTTGACTGACATATAATAATTATTTTGTTCAAAATTTTACTATTGCTATTGGAATACTGACCGGTTTTAACCATGTATTTGATTATTTTTATACATATTTTGCCAAAATTATGTATATATTTGTGTAGTACAAGAGTGATATATGATTTGATTTTTATTGCATTTTTTTGTGTTGTATTCTTTTTGTTTTTTTTTGAGCGGGGAAATGCACTTTTGCACCTAGATGACCCAAGCTGCCCGAGTGACGGGTTCTCTGGTCAGATGGCTAGGTCTACCAGCCAGCTCCCCGTTCCCCGCCTACAGGCTTTGGAGTTCCATTTCCCACCTCTAGGCGGAGGAGCTCCATTCCGGGAGGGTCTAGGAGACATTACTTCGGGTAGAGATCCTATAGAACCGCCTCCAAGGAGGCACGCACAACACCCACACACAAAACGCACAATTCCGTGCGCACTCACTCAGCCAACAGGTACTCCCTTAGGAGCCCTTGTTGTTGTCCCCTTCCTTCTGATAAAGGATTCTCCTCACAAAACAGGAAATGCTTCGCCGGAAACCGTAATCACCCTCGACTATGTTGTCCGGGGTTATGATGCTCGTTTCCACCCCCAACTCGCTCTCTCCGCCCACCAACGGGCACATTCGAAGAGTTTGTCGAGAGCGGAGCCCGATGGAGAGCCGGATGTGCAACTCGAGCTTGGGGCCTTCCCCACACAGTAGAGGCAGATCTGAAATTTCCGGGCCCAGGTCTACTGTATGGGGAAACCAGGGAATCAATCGAGCTGTTCATCGGGCCCGCGACTTCCCATTCCATCTATCCTTCCGGAAGCTATGGTCCTGGCCCGAACCACCCTCTCGGCCTCACCCGCCAGGATAAATTTCTGTTGTTCATTGGCTAAGAGGTCAATGGGTATGACCCTCGCGACCACACCGTGCAACAGGAGCTCGCGATGCGTCGCACAGCGTTATAGCGCAAGTTTACCCTTTATTATCCGAATGATGTTTGCAGGAGCTGACTTTTCAGTGATATAAATATTTGTTTGCATAAAAATGCTAGCCTTGCATTCGTTGCACAAACCATGCAAATCATCAGCACCAGTGCATATGAGACATATACTATTTCTGATCTAAATTAAAACTTTTGCACAATAACAAGTACATTTTTGTTCATTAACTGACCTCTTGTAGTTGATGCATAATCTGGTTAGATGAGTTATTTCCAAAGCAGACCTATTAAAATTATTACGTCTCCGGATTGCTGTTTCTCGTCTTATATTGTAATTACGTAATAATGTGTATAATATATTATTATATAAATATTTGTGCTAACGTGAGAATTATGAATACATAATTTATTCGCTGATGTATTCTGCCGTTATTTGAGTTTTGTAAAATTCTGTATGATTTTTTGTTATAAATATATTCTAATCAAATTAAATATAAAAAACTCAAACATATAGCCAAAAACGGCCGATTTCAATAGTCGAGACAAAATAAATATATTATATTCATAATCGGCAGTTTAAAAAACCATCCCAAATTTCATTGGTATTTTTCATAATATAAATTTTCTATTCAGAATAATGCAAAACTAGTTTATTTTATTTATTTTTTTAGTGATTTTAGATTCTCTAACTGTCATTGATTTTTGAACTTTTTGCCCCTGGGACTTTTGGTCAGAATGACAATAAGTAAAACATACTATAATTTTAGCCATTTGACCGGGAACTAATTTCCCTAAGTTTTGTTCGAGCTTCTTTAATCTGATTTAATTTTTCTGCAGAGCCTGGATTTTATAAAGACGGAGAATTCGGTATTCGGATTGAGGATGTTATACAAGTGGTTAAGTCAAATCTTACCGACGCTTTCGGTGGTAAGGGCGCTTTGACATTTAGAACAGTCACATTTGCTCCAATTCAAATAAATATGATTGATACGGATTTACTAACGAGAGAAGAGGTTCGTATTGGCTCATGTGTAACACAAATATTTTAATAATTAATAAAACTTATTTAGACGCAATATATCAATGATTACCACAGAGAAATTTTAAATGTTATTGGGCCAGTTTTGCAATTACGAGGCTTAAAAGAAACATTTCAATGGCTTGTTGAACAGACACAACCAATATAATATGCGAAGAGAGTCGATTTGAATTTTATGTTCTTGTTTTGGTTTACCATACATGTTGGTTTTATTTTATTTAAGTATTACTAAAAGAAAGTATCTAATAATTATAAAGTTTTAAAACTGGTTTGAAAATGTTTTCATTTTGGGATATTTATAAAAAATAATTGTTACTGGTGTGCAAAGTCAAAGTTGATTTAAATATTATTTATGTGAATTAACAAGAGCTAGCGACGTCTTCTAACTTTTAACTTATTTTACAGAAGTATCTATTGCTTAATTGAAAAACGAATCGATATGGAATATTAAAAAAGCGTTATAATAAAAGTGCTAATTGAATACATTTGCGATTGAGTGAGGAGAGCTAAACAACAGCTGTGGCTAAATGAAAAAGCGATAACAAATTACCGAAAGTGTGCCCACAGAAAAAGTTGTAAAAATAGCTAGACATATAGATAGGCTTATCTACAATTTAAGTGGGTCAGAGCTTGAGCAACAGTCAATTAGACTTATTTATTACTTGTACTTAGAAGATTATATGTAGTACTTCATGCGACCTTCCTAAAAAACTTATAAACAAAAACAATAACATTAAGTGTGAAATGTTATGTTCTGTGTGTTATTCGTTTTATGCACTATTTTTGATCGGGAACTCCTCAATTTCTTATGTCCTTCCTATGCTATTTTGCAAAATATTTTTAAAGGAATCGTTTTGTAGGGATTGCTGTGTATTTGTAAATGGAGCTTCCATGTGGGATATCTGAAAGGAGTAAAAAGTACTAACAGACCTTTGGTGGTCGTTTTTGCCTACCGCATTGCTCCCGCCTGGCCTGTCCTGTTGATGGGGAAATGCCGCTCTGGAAGTAGTCCATTCAAATAAGCGCTGGGAAACAAATAGTCAGAGGCGTGACTGGCCGCCCTGCTCTTCTAAGTTAACCTATAATCCTGCAGTTTTTGCCGTCATTCATTGCGCGGATGTCTAGGATTTTTGCTGCGATGGCTGGGACTCAGCCCGGGTACGAGTCTACCTCGGTCCAGAAAATCACGTTACTTAAGGGACGTACATTCATGCATCAGGCGGATGACAAAAAGGGCCGCCCTGCAAAAAGCAAATGGACGCACGCTTGTGTGTTCGGTTCCACGCTGTCCGTCTATAGTCAGATGCGAATAAATGGAAACAGCACCAGAAGCACGGACGAAAAAAAAAAATTTCAATTCGATTTCATGCGAAATTAAATTAAAACAAATCTCTGGCAAAGGGTGCCGGGCACGGCAAAAGGGGGATTCCCCGTCTGACATGCTGATGAGAGTGCCGGGCCTAGCCGACTGCAGTTGTAAGGCTTTTTGATATGCAGCGCCGGGAACGAGCGAAAACCCCCGAACTACCCCCGTAACTTGAACACAAGCATCCGTGACAATTTCAACTCCGGGTGCTTCCGACGTACTTAAAGTAGAAATTTAATTTCGGCGCTTAGAGTTCTGCCCACGTACTGCCGCCATCGCAGCAAACAAGCAAGGGCTGTCTGCTCCCAAGGACCCGAGTGATATGTGAACGAGTCTGCACCGCGTGTACGTACACGGCCCCCAGTGTTCTCACTTCCGGCGCAATTCATATGAAGTTAAACATTCAATTACAGCACAACTATTTCACAATTCGTAATTTACTTTCCCACGACGACGGGCCGGCCCCGTCGCTTTCAATGGTCGGCTCCGGCGAAACCTGCAAACTACTGCTGACGTGCTCGACCAGCTAAGGAAATTAAACGCTTACTGTCGACTCTAAGCTGCAACGTCTGCAACGTCTGAAAGTACTCCTGGGACGTTGGTTTGTTAGGTTCGCACAAAGGAATGCCGCGTTTTTAAGGAATCTGTTTGTGGCTATAACCTACATATGCATAAAATGTCTAATCGCTGTACTATTGTATTTTCTACACTTCGCCGCTCTGGCTCTGAGCCTCGAAAGATCCTGCTACCAGCTCATAACTCTATCTCAAGATAGTTTAAATTTGAGCCATGGGTTCCTGTTATCCTTTTTCTTGCTTTTTTCATATGCTCTCAAATAGTTGAGATGTACAAACTTAGAACATTTATTTATAATCATTTTTCATTCATAATTGTACTCGCTGATAATAAGAAATGGGTTGTTGATGCGTACTCATCATACTCAATAGTCATAAGTCAATTTTTAATATATGTAAATGTGAAATCCCAACAGGGTGATTGACATGATTCTACGCGACTATGATTCTCAACGGCTTAGCTAAAATTCAGTAAGAACGGTTTTGTAAGCCGTATTCTACGCACATCCTATTAGTGAAATAATAAATATAAAAATGTTAAAATCGGTATTAAGAATAATTTAATTTATTATAATTTTTCATAACCTTTTAGTATTCATCTCCTTCGAGTTTTCCCTTTCCCAAAATAGAAATTAGTTGGTTTTCAGCACACATGTTCGTGGATGGGATCACACGGATCCCACAGCTTCAGCTATGCGATTCTGTGGAGGTGTGCCGGATAAGGGTTAAATATTCTTCAACATTTTAAATAAAAAAATGAATTATAAAAGGTCGTGTGCCAGTTTGGTTTAACTTGTACTTGGCTTGCATTTTCTCACCATGTAACTCCGAAAAGTGCATGAAATAGAAGACTAAACTTGGACTATGTTTTGACGGGTTAAAGAGGGAAAGTACAAGTGAAACCAAACTGGTATAAAAATGTTTCTGAGGAAAAACGAATTAAATCAATTTATTTTTGTTCAAAAATACAATAAAAGACGTATACGTCGTGTTTTATATTAAAGAGTACTTAAAAGTTGTTTTTTACATAGACATATGTAAAATGGTCTTCTTTTAAAATTAAAGACCAAAATCCCATTCACAGGCTGTATAAAGGCAAACGACCTAGAGTAATGGTAAAATTCGCACCATCTGCAGGATACTGAAAATGTTCAGATATTTTTCTCTCTTATTTGCCTTATAAGGAAAACGGGCAAACTTATTTGATTCCCACATCCCACGATACCTATTTCGTAGGTTCAGGCCAACAGATTGGCGCAATTTGAAATTTGTTCGAACATTTTTCAAGGTGTAAGTACATTTCGATCGGTTGAACCCTCCCCTTGCTGTTCGTTTTCTTATATATTTTCTTAGACAAAAGCAAAAACGGAGGCCCCTCATCACTGCAATCACCTTAATTGTGCGGGGTGCGGAATAAGTCCTTCGCACAGATATCCTAGGGCATTTCCTGTTTTGCCTAAAAGGAGATGGTCCCGCAATTTTGATACATTCTTAATAGCGATGCTGGCCGTATTGTTCGTCCTTCTAGTGTGCTAATTCGCTCTGAAAAAGAGTATTATTGGAAAACAAAGCGGAGGAAGGATGCTAGTGATTGAATCGCTTCAATGTCTGGGCTTATTTGGTGCTCTATCCGTCTGCCCGGGCACTCGGGGTTTTCTATTGCTAAGCCGAATGGGAAAAGGCAAATGAATATTTTATACAAAATATGGCATTTGTATTCACCGGTAGAACGAAGAAGAACACAGGCGGTGGGGGTGGACCTTGGCCGTCTTTTTTCGTTTTGCTTCGAACATTTTGCCCTGATGCGTAACTGAAAGGGTCAATGGGAGTTAATCAAATTAAAGGGGCACGACGGATTACGTTTCGAAAAAGACTTATTAGCATAAATCGAGCTGGTTGCACCACATGCTAACAAACGGATCTTATTTATTTATATACATTTTTGTTATACAGTTTAAATGCGTAAGATTTTAGCATTTTGAATTCTCTAGGACATTTGGAACTAAATTATTCTTGTACCTACACAATCTCACTTTTTCTTTGAAGTTTTTTAAAGGGCATGCATTTACTTAAAACGCAATTAAGTATTATCTTTTAAGATCGGATCGGATAATAAAGTTTTCAGAGAGCCCTTATATAAAATGTTATGATAAAAAAAAGGCTAAATAATAAATTGCCTCGTTTTAATATTTAAAAATATTAAATGCCATTAAGAATAAAATAAGGAAATTGTAATAATATGAATGTAAATAATATTTGGAAATTAATTTCTCTATAGAATTATAAATGCTTAGATGCAACAAGATTAATGTATGGTAGACGGAAACCTTCAAGTAACTTTTTTTCGTATTCTTTAAAACTGTAAAAGTTAATTTCATGAACTATACATGGTTAAAAACGGAAATTGCATAAGTTTAAGTAATATAAGCCCCATCACACCCTAGCGAAGTAAGGCACCAACTTTGTTGCCCGAGGCCACACTTGCACCTTTGCAACATCATGTATCATATTTTTCACGTCCTCCGGAGTGTTCTTTGAATGTAAACATTCAGCATTGCAATTACAGCGACTCGTGAAAGGGAATTCGAAGTATCCTCCATTTGGATGGTATAGAACTACAGAACCGTTGCGTTGGGCGCTGTTATTTCCCCACTAAAGAAGATTTGTGGCAAAGATTTCAAAGGATTACGATGCAGCATCTTCCAATCTCATATTTTTCTTAAGTGCTAAAGCTCTAAGGGAGGTGTCCTTAAGGGTGGTGTTCATGCACAAACACTTCGGTGGGAAAAATAGTAGTTCGGTTTCTCAGGAAGATAGAGAGTCTCTTGGGGTTTACATTTACCCGAACGTAGTGTGATAAGGCGCTGCTGCTTGGATGGTGCAGAAGGGCAAGTTTATCTGCCAATTCTGTTGGAGTATATATAAAATATATGTATATTTTTGGTTAGTTGCAAAGTGCGACCGGCACTACTTTGAGGAAAACATCGCTACTCTTATATTCGGTTCTTATTCCGCGATCATTCCCCACGCCTGTAAAGCGGCATACAATCGATTTACTGTGCAAATACGCAATGGACCCATGGGCAGAGTGAACCGATATATTGCGCAACTCGACGAACCCCACCGCCAGGCCCTTTCGGGGCCCTTCCTGGTTTGGCAGTCAGTACTGGAGCCTCAGCCGTTCCATATTGGTACAAAAAATTTGCATGGCTCACCTAGCGTGAATTGATTTTAAATTTAAACTTTTTAAAGACGTACGAGAAGTAAATAACGAAGTTCGAACAGGAGAACCGAATTAAGGGCCGTACACCGTAATATGACCAGAAAATGTAGGCTAAATTTTACAGAATATAATATTGTAACATTGTTGAGCGTTGCGGACATGTTCCTGTATAATTAGTCTTC
Organism: Tolmerus cingulatus; assembly: GCA_959613345.1. Classification (NCBI taxonomy): domain Eukaryota; kingdom Metazoa; phylum Arthropoda; class Insecta; order Diptera; family Asilidae; genus Tolmerus; species Tolmerus cingulatus. The sequence goes on along the minus strand of OY390711.1, from coordinate 4,905,548 downwards.
CCCAAGCGAAATGAATTAGCAAAACTAACTCTCTTGGATGCAGGGCCCGATTTCTCTCGACACGGGTAGGCTTTGATAACGAGAGCAGCCCCCAGCAGCCCATAGACCAGTACGGATGGAAATGGGTGTACTCTGCGGAAAGACTGGATAGGTTGATTTATATCGTCAACTCCACATAATTCCACATAGTTGGCTTGAATAATTACCTATATGGAATATGGTAACTCACTGCACAAAGGAGCAGTTATAGCCATCAGAGCAGCTGGGGGACTTGTAAATTCTAGAGTTTCTGCTGGGGCGAAAGATAATTTTAGCCAGGAAGAGCCTCACCAGCGCCAAAACTGAAATCGTACCCTATGGACCAAATCTGAAAGTTTTCAGTTTTCAAATAGGTGCCTTTTGCACAAAATTTCGTGCCTGTTCCAGCGATGTGAACTTTTGAGTGCATTTCTTTCGCCCCTTCGGGCGATGATTTAATTTTATTTTACTTAACAGCAAACTACCCCTCTTGCGTTTGGGTGGCCTCCATTGGATAGTTGGTTGTAGAGAATTTCGCGGTATGGGATCTTTGTACCCGGCCAGGCTCGCCAATTTTAATGAAACGTTTTTAAATGATCAACGAAAAATTAATTGGAGCGGCTTTTGATATTTTGGTAATTTACGCCCGTTGCCGGCCGGTTTCTCAGAGGGTTGGTTTTCCTCTGGGGTGAAAATGTTACGAGGCATTCGCCCGAGCGAAGCTCTGCACAAACGGAAACAATAAAACAAACTGTGATTATTGTTGGGAACAAAAGGGTCGATGGGCTCGAAACTTTATGTCAAGCTGCTGTTATTTATGAGTACACGTGAGATTTTCCGAGGCGCACGGTGGGTTACAGGAAGATAAGTGTGAGTTATATGACCCTTTTATAAGGACGTTTACAACATGCATTCCGGCCAGGAGGAGCCTCTATATACGGAATGGAATGTGTGTTTTGCATATTACAAGCATTTTTACCTAAATGCTCACCCCAGATGACACATCTCTGGATGTCGTGCATACACGACTGACACAGGATCTCTACTCTGACAGGCACCAAAAAGATATTGCTTCAAAAGTTGAGGAGCAGGCAGGAATGGGATTCTATGCTCGTCTGCTGAAAAACAATTCCAATGACCATTAGCACGGAATTTTTTTTATAAAAAAGGGAATAATGAAAAACAAATTTATTTTCTCTAGATACAGCAACAGATTTAGTGAAAGGGTACGGTGTGGTATATATAGGTATAATGTACGCATAGGTGTACGAACGATATTCAGGTCTATTTCCTTGTTTATTTTGGATATACATAATATATACATACATTCTGGTCTATCTACTTGGTTATTTTTGATATACATATAACATACATATATCTTTCGAATTCGAAATTTTCCAGATTTCAGATATTAGCCATTCCTTCGTTTGTTCAAGACTTATCTACATACATACAATACATATATGGATTTACAGTACCTAATTAAGATATGAATTTGAATTTTGAAATGTTTAAATTAGGGAGAAGAAATTACATTATTTCGTTTTGTTTGCTCGTGAAATTAAGAAATTTGCTTGTAAAGGTAAATTGAACTAAAAGGTCATAATAATTTCAGTTTTTGTAAATTGTTCACGTTCCAGTAAAATAATATTGTGATATTCCACATTTGATTCGGTTATTGTAAGTTTGCCATTACTGATCTATTATAATCCCCGAATAACTGCAATCAGTATATCATACAATGTTAATTAATTTCCATGCAGTTTATTAATATTATGATTGCATGATTATTGATGTTCCAGGTTTAATAAGGTTTAACTAAAAGTTATGTTTGGCTTAATGCTATTTTGCGATTATTTGAAATTCGTAATTTGGTTAATTTTGAATACATGTCGAAAAATAAAGAAATTGAATTACATACCTTCAATATTCAACATTCTGTTGAATTTATTATGAAATTTTAAATCTAATTTGTTTTATCCATGTTCAGAGAACAAGAAAATGTTGTGCTTAAATTTGCCTCACAAATAAAATACTTGTGATACTAAAATTCCAAATAATATTCTTTGATGGGGGATATCTTTATAAAGAAAAAGAATTCAAAAAATGCTTGGAAGCATTTCAGGGTGTTTTAGGAATAGGGAAGACTTGATGTGATGTGATAAATATGTAGGTATGTACATATATGATATGTGAAGACTATGATGTTGGATGCATTCATGAATTGAATATAAACACAAGACAGAAAACTAATGTGTAAGCAACGTTTATCAGTTCAGGTTTTTTGGTCAAGAGGGAAGTTTATGAGTAAATATTCCTGCAATTATATTAAGCTAAGGTGCAGAGAAGAATTAATAAATAAATAAAATCAATATTGCTTACTGTTTATAAAATTGGAACTAGTAGCTACTTTTAAACGTTTTTCTGCGAAAATAATAGATAAAAAGTTACTTAATTTGTATATAGAAGCAAATATGAAATATATTTAATAGTTTTCGATCTTTATAACTGTTAAAAATTTGAATCTATTGTAATAGTTTTAGGTGGGTATAATTAAAATTTTAAAAGCGTTTTTGTCAAAACCGAATTATTTGTGTACCTAATATCTAATGTTTCAATCGATAGGTTTATTTCAATTTTTGAGAACATCGCACATGTGGAATATATTTCAGTAATCAGTGAAATATATGTAATTGAAAGTTATTTTCAATTTCGTGATATCATATAGCAAATATCAAAACTGAATATATTGAATACTATAAAATCGATTTCAACCAGTCACTAAAATTTTCCTTTTTTGTAAACATATTGTAACTTATTAATTTATTTTATTAATATGTATTGAAAATAATATATTAAAATAAATTATGATTAATAAACAGTATGTTGCACCAGTTGGCTCAATCATTTGAAAATTTAGTTTCACGAATTAATTGAAATAATATGTTTTCCTAAAAGATGCTTCAATTTTTACTCAAATCATTCTCCGGGGAGTACCTATACACTTTAAATATTGTTTTGATTATACCTAATTATTTGTGGAACTAAAGTAGCTAAAACTGATAATGTCTACTTACTTGACATGAAGTGTTCTATAAATAAGAAATATTTGAGAAAAACATATTTACCTATACTTTTCTTTCTCTTTCTCTCAATTAGAAGTATAGATAAAAATCGTTGGTTGGAAAAATCAGAGGAATGTGACTCTTCTTCAAATTTTTTATTTTTACGGCGTTTTAATAATATAGTAATTTATCAAGTTAAAGTTGAGTCCGTGAAAAACCCATGTGCTTTTAAGAACACTTTTCCGAACCGATATCACCCCATCGCCAAAGATTCATCCGTTTTTATCGCACTAAATAAAGATTGCTATTGTTTCAGGAAAAACTGCCCAAAGGCCCCCATCTCCATTAATTCGTCATCGGGATCAACGAGGGCTATTTATTCGCAAATTTCCAATGAACACCACATGTGCTCCCGCCATAGAACACTTCCTTAAGCGATCCTTGGAACTCCTCCTTTTATAGGGAATCCCCTTAATATCAATTGGCTCCTCCAGCCAGAACGAGGAACAAGTAAAAAAGCGGCGAACATAAAACACATTGTTTCCTGCCCTGAAGGCGTCATTACGCTAAAAGAAAACCTTTAGTTGGAAGGTTTATGCCCGCACAAAACTTGGGGAAGAGGTAAAAAGCTTTTCGCTTTCAAACTAAGAAAACCTTAAGCAGCAGGAGTTGGCCGTTGGGTTAATGCCGTGCCGGGATAGGTGCTTGCCATACATTCAATTTCGGGCTCCTGCTCCCGGCAAAAAATAGTACAAGGTGCAAACCCGGGTTGTAAACATAATCTCCTTCTCGTTAGGATAATGACTACACGTAAATTTTGCCTAATACAGAAATCCTTGCAGGCGGGACTGTTTACGCGTACATGCAAAGCAGGTGCTCCTGCAGACGGGGGCTCCTTCAAGTGGCCCAGGGCTCGCCGGGGCTCCACTGTCCGCTGCAATTAGCATGCCGAGCAGTCACAACTCGACCGTAAGCGGGAACAATAGCAGAGGATCCTCTGCAGCGGGAGATAAGAAACTGAAGAACAAGAAATTAATTACCCAAGCCACTCCAGGAGGATTCCTGGCCAGGTTGGGCCCCAATCACGTCCGCGCCAGAGTAAAAAGTGAAGATTGCCGGGCACTCGGGAGCCCATTTACGCGGCAATAATCTCGTGCGAGACACTATTGGAGGAATGCCGACGATTGCGTTCCCTAGGGAGGAGAGACGGGCCCTCTATGAACTGCCGGGATTCAATTAAGCCCATTCGCCTGGCACGGGCCCTTCACTAAAATATTATTCTTTCTGTGTAATTCAGCCGCCATCAAGCTCCTTCGAGATATTAGTAATGAACCTTTATTGAGATTGGGGTCGCCCCAAGTCCTCGCCCGAGCAATAAAGGAAACCTATCGACTCAGAAAAGTAAGTGCAGAGGTCCGAGATAATCCCAAGTTTATAGATTTAGATGTTTGGGAGGACCCTTCTGTCAACGGGAATCGTCCTGCCATTTCAACCCTTTAATTCTCCGGCCAGGAGCACTCCCCGGACCCGGCACCATCACCTCCACACTGTACAAGTGTAAGCCAATAAAAATCGTCCGTGCATTTTACATTTAAATCGTGCGAATCTCACTCAGGGGGACCGTCGAGCTGGGGGACGAATAAAATTTGATTGCCTGGGAGTTTTGTGCCCGGCAAATTCTTAGTGCAAATGCTGATTTTTGTCCATAAAATTCAAATTAGCGGGGCAGGTAAATAGGTATCCTGCGACAATTCCACTCATTTGCATAATCCTTAAGCGGTCCCGTGCCGAGGTACAAATATTTTCGTCGTGGTTCGTGCAGTTGCTTCGGATGCGATTAAGCAACCGATCCCTGGAGCATCCCGACGGATCCAATCTCAGCCATCCCGAAGCGCAGCGTCATCGAAGCACATCAATCGTGGATGACTCTGGATCTGAGACGCTTATAAACTTTTTACCCGCAGATGTAACTCTGGAGATACACCAGTTGGCTGGGGATGGGCGACGGGAAAAGTTTCCGTCATGGCTCCCCAATAAAAAGTGTGCCATTCTGCTTCGGGTTTTGTGTCTGGAATATATTATCTCCCGGTCTATTAGTGATGCTCTGCTGTAATAGCTGCCCCAGTCCCGGCTTTTTACTCCACATATTCGAGACAGTCAATCTATTTCGTGATCAGGCGTTTTTAGAGGGAAAAAAAGCCAATTAGAGGCATGTATTTTGAATCCTTTTCGCCTTTATATCTGAATAATAACATTGTCGCAAACTTTGGACAGCATTAGATCGGAAATTAAAGGTAGAAGTACCTACCAACATTAAGGATATGACTATTTACTACATTAGTTATACTACTACTATAAGTCGACCATTTTAGACCTGATTTATGATTGAATTCAAAACAGTATTAAAGCGCTTATTTTATACGATTTTAAATTTGTAATACATATTTAAAGTATTTTTGTACAATCTTAAAATGTGTTTTCACGAATTATAAGCAAGTGTGTGTGTTTAAAACATTTGAAGGTTTTAGAATAATACTAAGAAATTGCATTATGTATTACAAATTTATGTGACCCCGAATATTAACAGTTTAATGACATGAGCACCGGCCTATTAGCGTTAATGTACGGTAAATTACAAGGGGCGGGTATGGCGTGCTGAGGGAAATTATTGCAATGTCACCGATAATAAGGACGAGGTTAAGAAAAAAAACCTTACTTTTTCGATTAACGAATGTTTTCAATAAACAAAAATAAAATGTAAATAATTAAATATTCACTTAATAATAAAAATGTAAATGAATAAACATTTATATATAGTACATATGTATGTACATAGTTTTCCCAATTAAGATATTGCTTGCTTGCACTAATTATTTTGTAAAAATATTTAGAAAATTTAAGATGCTCCATTTTTAATGTCCTGGACAAGTTTCTAATGAAAATGTTTTTGGTTGATTTTCAAAGGTCTTTTAGAAAAACTGTAAAATCTTTATAACAATAGCTTCAAATTGGTACCTAAAACTTTTATTTTAAAATGTTGCCATATTTAAAGTTTTAACACGCTATAGATTTTTGTTACGGTACCTATGTTTAAAGCTTTTAAAAGAACTATAAATTAATTGCTTTTATATTACCGGAACTGAGAGTTTTTAAAATAAACATGATCGAGAGACATATATACATATATTTAATTATCGGATAATTGTGATTTTGAAATAAACCACTAAGTAAATTTTCTTTCGACCTAGGTTTTCTTCATTTGTCACTGTTAATTTAAACAATTTATTTCGGTTTAGATAAATTAAAAATAAATGTTGCCAGAAATTATAAAATAATTACTTATCCTAAAAAAGTTTGGATATGATAGAAATATTGGCAACATAATTTTAATTAATGAATCTGTGTTAATCATTAACATACTTCAATATAACAATTAAGAATATGAAGCTTTAATAAATTGCTATAATTTTTACAGAAATAATTTTTTATTGTAAAATAATTTTGATTAGATAATTGTTTAGATTAAATATAGCGGAAATGATATTTTCGGCCTTTACTTTCTATAATGTGAACGGGCAGGATACATATTTTCATATCCTAGGAATTTATAGAAACCAACCACTAGAAGGTTTTATTGGGATGATATTTTGTAATTTTACTTGTGTTGTATTACGGTGATATGATAGCTTTAATTTTTCTAGTAATTTTTGTACCAGATAGGAACACTTTATACATATCAATGAATTAACTAGGGATTGCGAAATCCTATTATTTTAAAATTTTATATTATATCTAATGAGATAAGTCACTTCAATTCAATGCAGAGGTTCTAATTATGTGCAGTATGGTTGAAGTTTTGAGGAAAATACCCGTTTATGGATATCACGTGGAAAATACAAAATTTGCATGAATAGCCAAGCACCACTATTGTTGTATGGTATGCTGATGCACTTACAAGGATTTTTCCTCCTTTGAGGTTAAAGAGATTTTTTCACCTCTTAATTTTACTGATCGACTAGGAGCTTGTGATGGTACCCTTTGTTTTATGTTTCTGCTCCTATTGTTTTCATCCTGTACAGCGTCTTTGAAACAATTACGGGAGTGATTGGGATTAGTAGGAGCTTAAATCGATTGTATACATCAAAATAATGAAAACCATTATCTCTTCCACTATGTATACTCGTAATTCGATTCAGCTACTCCAGCATCTATTGTGAAGTTATTGATTGGAGAGGCCGTGAGCTTACCACTTAAAGTTAAAATCAATTCTAAGTCAATAAAGTTTTAATTGAATGACTAGAGATTAGAGAAGCTCAATTGTTTCTTTATTATTACTAATCGCAGCAGGTAAGGAAATATTATACGCTGTCGGAAAAAGATTGTATAAGTATAATTCCATCCGGAATTTTGTTTACGAGGAAGCGAAACCCATAAGTTTAAAATCCAAAATAGAAAGGTCTAAAAACGGCATTTGAATTAAAATCTTCTCAAAGTGCTGAAATCGATAAACGTTTTATAAGTGCAAATTAATGCTTTTTGAAAAAGTTTAATTATTTAAATCAACTTAAAGTTTATTAATAAAACCTACGCAGGATATAATGAGTGAGGTAAACTTCGAAAACTAAAGCATGAAAGATATTTTGTTAGAATTGTATTGCAAAATTATTCATTATTATTTCGTTGCAATATGCGATATCGTTTATGTATTTAAAGACCTGTGTTCATTTAAAACAATATATTTTTATTTTTTCGGCGAATGTTATTTATTTATAGACTGATGCTATTTTCTGGCCCAAATACATGAGTAGGAAAGAAAAAAAAGTTGTGCCTGCATGAGTAAAGAATTTTTTAAGAAATACATGTAGCAGTCTTGGGCACTGGGATTTTGGCGACTTTATAGGAAAAAGATGTTATTGAAAATATCAGAATTATTAGCTTTAAACAAATCAAATAATATAAAATTAGTCTTACGTTGACGCTAATGGTTTGTTTCACAGGTATCTGAAGTACAAAATCTTGTATTATGTCCTCAAAGTCGACTTTTTGAGGGATATAACTTTCTATGCACATAATTCACAAATTATTATTAGTCGTTTATGGTAAAGGATTTTTCTTTCTTTTTATTTGCGAAAACGAATGTTCTCGACTGAAATTGGTAACCATAATGTAAAGGTATATCTTTGTATCAACTGATGGATTGGTAAAGTTTCATTTCATTTGCCTGCCTTTGTTAGAGTATGCACGTATGTAAGGCTGAGATATTCAAATCCATGGATTCAGGAAATATGGTTAAAAGAAAGGTTTGTTTATCGATAAAATTGGGACCGTTCTAAATGTCGGGATCCTGGGACTAGGCCCAGTTGGCCCGTGCGTTAAAAGGCACTGAGAGAATATAAAATCTAGCAGTTGCACAGCGGCGTACTGAAACTCGCAGGTAAGACATTGATGTACATATAGTGTTTTTTATAGAGCTCTTTAATATGTAATATTATAGTTTACTAAACTATGCCAAAACTATATTTCCCTTTCTTAAAGTTTTTAGATAAAAAAAGAAAATGTTTATGTTTTCCTTCGAGTTATTCAGTAATGTTTGTTGGTTTAAAACAAAAGTTTAAAAGACATTTTAAATTCCCTACAGTGCAGAACCGGCCCATTGACCCAGGCCACAAAGTCGCTACAATTTCGTTCAAATAGGGTAGCACAGCACTTATCCACCTGACCCATTGAGATGTCACCGTGTCACGGGAGGTATCAATTTAATCACTTGTTGAGCACAGGTTCGCTGACGGTGCACACGAGGCGCCGGGGCTCCGAATTAGGGCCCCAAAAGTCCTCCAGTGAAGGTGAACCATCAGAGCCGCATCGCAAAGGTAAGGGCACTGCTTTAATTAAACTATTTGCGTAATTACCTGCCTTCAGATTTTCGGTAGTGCGGCCGAGCTCAGGGTGGTCGCCTCGATTTATTTTGTACATAAATTGAGGCAATCGAATGTGATTGCAGGCTTGAGCTGGTCCTGCCCGGGCTAGGCTGGCCATTTATCTAATTGTTCTGGTCGAGCCTCTGAAATTTGGGGCTGATGGGCTGTAAGACGTTACAACCACTAGTAGTAATGACGTAACCCGGAGTGGGCCATGCGAGAACCCGCTAAATCCTCTAATTATATCTGATACGCGCTGTAAGTGAGGCTGTATACATCTGTAATTAGGCCATTAAAGATGTAGAAGCTTGGAAAAGGGACTGGCTCTGGAGCTATGTATAGTACTTGGCGGGCGTGGAATTTCGCAGAAATACATAATGCAATGTGGAGCTGTATTCATGGAAATTTTCCCTTTTCATTTCTCCAAAAATATGCAAATATTCGCCGTCTTGAGTCCCCTTTTATTCGGATCCTCCGCCAGGAGGACGTTCTTAAAGTTTAAAGATAACTTCCCACAAACGGTACGGCAACGCAGTTGCAAAGAAGCTTAAGAGACTTGTTAGCGTATGAATTTTTTATAAGGAAACACTCAAGTATATTTCGAGCGTTCAAACCTCATTTTTGGATGAAACGTCGGATTTTAAAATTTTCCCTTAAATGGTAGAGTGCTGCACACTCGTATTCCGCAGAGATGTTTCCAGCCCGAATGTTTCACTTTTTGGCTTTGCATAACTTAGAGCCGGCCATGGAGTCGCTCCTTCGCCAAGGATCTGCCTCGGGGCTTATGTCCATGAATTACAGCTGTTCCAGGTAAACATCTGATTTTAATATCGCGAGGAGCTGACACAAAGCGCCTACGTCTGCTGTGCAGCACTTGGGATTTTTCCCGCTTGAAATGTCTTTTGGGCATAAGAGGCGTCTTTGCCAGTGGCAGGTTCAGACGGGAGTATCTCGCAGAATTTTGAACTCGACCTATTTCTTCTGAGGCGATGACCGGTAAAAGCAAACATTTCAAGGGCAAATGTTGCGTTAAAGTGTCTTTAACGTTAACCTTTATCATAGAAATTCATTGTAGAAAAGCCTGCAGAGAAATATTGATTTTTAAATTGTAACTATAGTTTTAAATCAGATAAGCAACATTTTATTGTGTAAAAGATTTTCAGTATGATAAAGGAAATTAATAATTATAAAATTATTGTTCGTTAATAAGAATCCATTTTGTAGAGTAAAGAAACAACATTTGTTGTTAAAAATTGGATATACTCGTATTTTTATTGCCAAAATTATCAAGCTGGTTAATTTTGTTTTACTCATTTCAAATTCAAATCACTCATGATGTAATTCAAGTTTGACAAACCTTTGGAAATGTGTGTAACACTACAGGCGTTTCGTTGTACCATTTTCATTTATCCTTTATCCAGTTAATGATAATAAAAGTCAGAAATTAATAATAATAATACAAGATTTTCCCATAATTGTAAGATTGATGTGTAAGGCAACTGGATTCCCATTGAATGAATTAGTCAGCAGAAACAAAAACCTCACCTACGTTGAAATTATGGCCGGGGGGTTTTTGAAAAATTACCCTTACCTGCATGCAAGTAATTAGCTGTTTAAATAGACGGTGCCCAATTAATGAAAGAGCTCCAATAAAACCCCTCCTCGGAGCCAGAATCGCTTTCACAAAGTCCTTGCAGAGGGCTCCGACCCCGCCACGGAAGGAGCAGAGATAAACGATTTTCCACCTAAGCTGATTTTGGCTGCGAGCAAATCCACAGGAGAAGGACGTTTTCCTGCGAGAACACCTCTTCACCGAGTGCCTAACGAAACGATTACGACAGACAGCAAAAGTGCTTAGCAAAATTCTTATTTCGTTAATCCTAATTTCATTAATTTCGCGTTCCCTTCGCCCTAGGGCGCGTTTAAATTCGCTTCGACGGTCTTGTTCTGCAAATGAGGAGGCCGGAGAAATGTGAACTGAACTTAATTACGGGCCCCATTACAAAAAATTGCGCCTGCTGATCATCTTTCGCTGGGGGTGGCAGCTACGGCTAGACCGGGGTGGACATTTGAAAAATAACGAAATTTTATGCGATGAATCACCAAAAGGGTTCCGCGCTTCCCGGCCCCATCCGACGGGGAACCTCCAATTGCTTTTGTGTCCAGAAAATATACAGTCAAATGATGGAGCACTCTTACCTGCCTTCGTAATTATGACCTTAGACTTGAAACATAATTAGATTTCGTTGGCGAAATGTTTGCAGATTAAGGTTTTTCCACTCCTTTGTTTGTCGTCCAAACTACGTTTTGGCATTTTAGCCCGCAGCTCGGGGAACGTTGTTAATTCACTTTTATTCTCGTTTCCCGCTTATTAAAAATTTCTTTGGCAACCAGCTTACAAGGGTTTCGCTCCCTTGCGCATCCATTTGAATTTTGATGACCAAGGCCATCGTGCTCCTCCTGAAAGGGTTACGAATATAAAGAAATGAAAACCTGCAGTTTCCTCATCTCTAAGGTTATAATGGGACCTCTGGTGACGAATTTGCGTCTGGCCTTTAAAGTCTAACCGGAAATACTACGGAGGCCACTGGGGTATTGCTTCGGAAGGTTAACCAGGAATTTTTCAAAACGTTTAATTTAATTTTCTGCAGGATTTCCACAAAACAAAATCTTTTATCAAGACTGACGAAAGAGTGGATAACGGTTTTGGGAAATTTTTTTTTAATAGTATATTACTTTTTGAAGGGTTAGGTAAAGTGGGGTAGTCGGAAGGAAAAGTCCCATTATACCTGAACGGTATCGTTCACATCCGACGACGTCCTAATTAAACCCTTTTCTTTTATTCAAGATACCACGATTTTTACTTGAAAACGTTTTTATTACTTTGTATAAGGATACAGTTTTTGAATTTTAGTGCATTTTGAATGCTGGGATTTCACATGGATTGCATTCATCTTTCATAGTTTTGTAAAAGGAGCTTTAAAGCGATACTTTCATAGCTTCAAGTGCAATTTGAATTGAAGCAAAGTAAGTTCTACTATATTTATGTTTGGTTTAAATTGAGTTTGCGGTCTCCTAAAAAATTTTGATGAAATGTCAGAGGTCAAAAGTGATGAATTTCCAAACAAATTTTTCTGTCGGTTGCATCTACTCCTTACAATGTTTCATGAAAATCTGTGGGAAGACCACAAAGTCAATTACTTTTCAAACCTTAAAATTGATGCAATTCCTTTACCTGATCAGAGAGATAGAAAATAGCAACAATATTTGATGAATATGAAAAATGAATGGAAAAGGGTGTTGACAAATTTTAAGTTATTACTGCTTGGGACCCCGGTGATGACTGCCCTTGTTACATAAACTGTTTAAATTTTTGAATTGCTCTTAATTTTCGAATAAACTTATTGTCGGAACTAAAACAAATTTCACTTCCAAAGGATGTATCTAAATTTTCTTTGAAAATTAAAAACATTTTTATAGGAAACTATAACTTTTGTCCGCAAGTACGACCCGATGCACTTTTAATATGTAAGAATTAATTATTATAATGCCCGGAATTTATGTGGATTATTACGGATGTTGCACAGATAAACAACTTTAAAATCGATCAATCAATAAACCATATTTTACAACAATTCGTCTTTACTTATACTGCAAAAATAAAATAGATTAGATTTACTATATACCTTTTAAATATTGTATAATATACATTGATTCAAGAAAGGAAAGAAATTTTTATGTGATTCATCTATAATAATTACGTAGTTTATTGGAAATGGATAAACGATTAGTGGTAAGGTTTTTAAGATTTTAATGAATGGACGTACTGGACTTAACTTATTTAAATCCTAAGAAAATCATGAGACTCTTGATGTCGAATAAAAATAGGTTTGTAATACGCTATGGAAGCTTAGGAATATACGCAGCCAGACATTTTCACAACGAGCGAAGTATTTTTCCATTTGGTAATGTCCAAGAAATACCAGATCAAATTTCAAAGTAAATATACGATACACCTCCACTTCTTTTGTATAATGTCGTAGACAAATACGATGGTGCTTACGAGTAGCTTTTGAAACATCCTCAAAGATTCCTAAGAAGTCCTACGCTTCACAGATGGGAGTCATGAGGGAAAAGGAATTAGCTCCGTGTGAAAATCACCTTAATTCGCCTGATGCACAGATGTCAAAATATAAATTTTTGTGACAGCCTTGGTAAACGTCCCCGCAGGGAGGAAGGGAACAAATATTACAATCGCACCCTCATCACCTGACACACTTTCACCTTTTGAGTGAGACGACCTAATTTATCTCATTTCTCCGTAATGACATTTTCTGACATGTATTAGGGCAGCACTCCAGACTGGTGGTGGCTCACATGGGCACCCTGCGGAGGAAGACTCCACACCGGGGGGCGTCTTCTTTTATTATGTGCCATTTCAAGCAACCGAAGACCTCCTGCTTCCCGGTCTGCGTCCGTCCGGATGCCGCTCGGGGGAGGACAAATTTTATTCAATCGAAGGGACCTGGGACGAACTATTCAAGCTCAGCCCGCTAAGTGTCCTGAGGAGTTTTTGAAATGTGGGAGGGCGGGTGGAACAGGATACTGCCAGACATCATATTTAATTTTCGTCTTAATGGAGTGCTTTCCTTTAGCCGTTTGGCGCAGAAATGCCCTGAGATTTGAGCCCATGTCTCGACTTAAATAGTAATTATGTTGAAAGCCGTGCTCAGGTGGCATCTTTTGTTTTCTACTAACTAGAACTAGTCAAAGGTAATCGCCGGTGCTTCGTGATGGCAGCGCGTCAATCTCATTAGTGCATCCGCGAAATGTTAAGATGATGTTACGGCAAGACGACATCTGAGATGAACCTAATCCGCTGTTAGCGCCTGAGCACGTGATGAATTAGCCTAGCTGTTGGGGCGCCCCACAGCTCAGCATCTGGCCATCCGGGAGGGATGGAGCGCCGTGACAGCAATATTTCATCCCCTAAAAGATTATAAAAATATGTCACACACGCTTCTGACGCTTTTATGTGATAAAGATAAATAAGAATTTGTGCGAGAGCACTAGGCAGCCTCCGAAATCAAAGCCCACCGGATCCTGGGATAAGGCTGGGGCTAAGCTACAAATTTCTATCAGGCACCGGCTTACGCGCCCGGAGATTTGTTTTATTTCCCTCTTGGTATGCAAGCGCCCCGAAGTATCAAGTTGATATCAATAAAAGGGTAAAGTTTTGATCTCGTGCTGTGTGACTGTGGTTATTCACTCTGGCATGGCATCTCTTAAAAACCCTTTTAAAGAGGAAAGTGGCGACCTAAAATCCCCGCAAATATACTTTCTGGAGGACGGTACCGGTTTTCTCATTTTCGAGATGTGTGTGTGCGATGTCTCTCGAAAACTTTCTCAAGGAACAAACCAACAAAGTTAAAAGTTCTCGGAAAGCCTATAAGAAATCGCAATGGCAGAATGAGGCTGCACAGCACAAGGAGTTACCTTTACACTCCTCGACGCATTCTGCAGACTCCGAGATGGAGCCGGGACAGGACTAACTTGGCCTGGCGCTTCAAAGGGGCCTGTGCAGGAGCTCCCGACGCATATCCCAGTCCCGGAGTCCGTAAACTTCTAGCTTTAATGCTCCGCAATGCCATGTAGCCAGGGCTTAAATGGGAGTGCTCGGGGGCTTCTTAATGAGTGCACTGACTGAGGCTCTATTGGGGCCCGTGAAACTGTGACAACCCGGGGGCTGAGAATGGGCCGCCTGCCCTTAAAATTGCTTTGGCTCAGAGAAGCATTTTTCCAGGTCAATTTTGAAGTCGCAACAAGCAATTTCGGCAGGGCTCCTTTGTGCCCTATTCGGAAGTCTCTGAAATTATGGCTGCTGAAACAACTCGTGCAGTGAAGTGTGATAAATAGTCGTAATTTGATTGAACCGAGGCAGCCGGAAACTTCTTCCAGCAAAGTTCTTCGGCCAAAGCAAACATTTATAACGAATTTGGGGCCCCATGATGAATGTGCTCCGCTCTTTATTTAACATGTGATGTTAACCGCACCATTTCATCTTCGTGGTACCCTGAAATTGGTCACCCTAAGGCTGTAGGAAACCAGTTGTGGCAAATGAGTTGAATTTTCGGGGATTCGTAACGATTCGGACAAAGGGACACTTGCCCAATATTAATTGGAAAGGTACATGTTGGGGATGACTAATTGGATTTTAGTGATCAACAAGACTGAAAAACCCGGCCTTTTGGTGATGGCAGATCCAAAACCAAAAATAAATCCCTCTAAGCTAAACGGCACTCGCTTGATTTTCAAGCTCGATTCCCTTGATCAATGTTGAAAGTAGCGCATCTTGTAATTCTGAACGGTTCCTCTCAACTCCAGAAAAAGGGCGTCCGGCCTCCGTCAATTTAATTCTGACTTTCATCCTTTTTAATTTTGCTTTCCTTTCTACATACTACCAAAAGAAGCAACCTTTTTACTGTAATGGACAACTTCTTTTCTAAACAAAGCCTTTAAGAAATTTTCTACGAAAATCAGATTTTCCCAACTCACTTTGAACCCCATTGCTTCCAGCAATATTTGTGCTAAGTAAGTCTTCGCAATACATCTTCCCATTTTTCGCTAATTGCCCAGAAAGCTTCTTCCACTACCATTAAAAGTTAAATTGAATTTACTCGAATCGGCCGTGCCATAGAATTGAATTCGAAATTTACCCACCCACCATTTCACATTGTTTTACTGCCGCAAGGTGGCGCGCAATCCCCAGGTAACCCCAGGTATCCTCGAAAGCCACTCTCATCAATCAAATTGTCTGTGTTTCTGTCAACTCGACCTCACCACAATGGGGCGCCTTTCACGCCGGAGGCCCACTAGACAGAGCTCCTGGCATAGTGCGCCAAAGAATCATATTGTGGCAAATGTCAGGACGAGGGAGGGGCCTTTGGCGCTGCAGTTGTGGTCCCCTGATGTCGTTCCTTATTTGAATTTGGCTTTCTTCGGGAGTTTAAACGATACACAGGATCTGCGGTGACTGAATGAAAAGTTTGCGGCAACTTTTGGTGGGCGGCCAGGCGTATGGTGTCCATGCAAATGGGACTCCACCACCAGATGATGTCCCATCGCCTCAACAAATCCATAACAGAATTAGGGTAACTGATTTATCGATGAATTGAATATATTTTAACTTTTGTACGACATATCATTGTTATTCGAAAATAATTAGTCACGTTTTAAATTTGCGGTCCTGCTTTTTAGCCCTAAACTTGTGGTCCAGCTATTTGGAATTATGAGTTTTTGCCTCTGATCAAAATCTCGTCATAACAAAACAATAACATTATGTTGTTTCATAATAACTACAAATATACACCACTGTCAAAACACGGATTGCACACAGGTTTTATGGCACACTTACAGACTGATTAAACAATTTGAGAGTAGAAATGCAAAGAGTATTATATTTGTGTATTAAATAATGATGATCAAAATCAATTGGTTATTGTGAGCGATTCAATTATATTTTATATAATAATGTGTTTTCGGCTTGAATCCATAATGGCTTTATAAAAAGCTTAGCAGTATTAGAAACATGTATTTTAAAAATTAATCTTCGAAAACTGAGTGAGTACATTTACTATGCATATTTTACTATGAATTAATTCAGTTTTAAATTTAAGGTTTTGCAAAATTTATCAAAAAAAAATTTGCGCAATAATCGAATCTAATAAGTTTTTGGTTTTTTTAAAATGTATTTCGTGGGAAATGCTAGTGACCGGAAAAACCATAATCCAATGTTTTACTATCATATTATACTCCACATAATTTGCCACTATAATGCAGTGAATCTCAACTGAAGTTGGCATCCTAAATATATTGCTCAAAATCTAGCGAAAACTAAATAACTTGAATTCTATTGTAACTACATAATATATTTGTAGCATTTCAATTTCGGTTTAGAAGTTTTCTGGGAAATATAATATATGTAACCTACTGCTTTACTAGTAACGACCATCAGATATCTAGGAAAATTTAATGATGTTACATTTTTGTGGATTTTGTTGGCACATCAGCAAATTTCGCCAGAAATACATTATGCCCTCAACTGCAGCAGGTGGCAGGTGGATGTTGTGAATTTAATAAAACATATTATTGAGAAGTGTTTGCATGAGCATGTTCAGTACTAAATAAGGTAGCCACTTTTCAACTTAATATGCTTATGCCAACAAAACGTCATTCAAAGAACCACATATGTATGTATGGACTACGGTAAAGCCACTTAAAATTTTGGTTAATCTGAAAATCTCTCTTGTAACAAAGATTCGCATGAATTTCTTAGAATTTAAAAACCGTGACACTAAATTTGCATAGTATGACATTATCATTTGAAATATTGTAATAGTTAACCTGATTTTCACTAACTACAGGGCCACCAATGCTGAAAACGTTTTAACCTATTGCCTTCTATAATATCTGCGAATATGTGTGATTAGATCTTAAATCTATTATTTTTTTAATTTTTAAATGCAATTTCAATAATATTTTGAAGGGTTATTTAAGAGGTCTTTGCTAAACAATGCTCCTCCATAAAACTGCATTTTAAATTGCATAGCCGACGGATAATTATCGCATTCAGATAAATGCATATTTCACCGAGGGGAGGAATCCACTACCCCACGCAAGAGTAAATACAGTTGGACTGCATTTTATCCTAAGTACTAAAAAGGGCATAAATTTCGCCATCTCACTGTACGAGCGTGCAGCCATGCCAAGTTCCTCCGAAGAGCAGTGGAAATCTTCCAAGTTTAATTTAATTTTAAAAGTTTAAACTTTGATACGAAAGCGAAACATTGGCAAACGGAAGAGAAGGGCCGTTCGTGTGTCTTGGCAAATTTTTTTACTGTCTTTGCTACTTTTCGTTTGCATACACAAAAGTTTGGACAACTGGCACGCAGAGAAATGGAAAGGTATGACTGTACTGGCATTCAAGACATTCCTTCCTGGTATAGGTATGCTGGGTCTCCCCTCAGGAGCAAACTTTGGATTTCCCGCAAGGAAATTATATTTATATTTTCTCAAGCATTCTTTTTTCTGCGAGTCCTGTAAACTTTGGACCTACAAAATTACAGAAATCGCCTCCTTTTTAGGGGAAAGCCCGGAATTAATTTATTTCACAATTGCCAGCCCACAATTTCGTTCGCAGTTACAGCCGCAGGAAATGCGATGGCTCGCAGAAAGGATTCCCCCATGAATGACTCATGCCGGCCGATTCATACATCCAGTCCAGAATGAAAGCCTCGCGCTAGTCCTTTGATAAATTCGCCCAAGAATTAAGTGTTATAGGGCTGCTATTAATTCGTTATGGCCACTCATATTACCGTGCTTGATGCAGCCGTGCGAGGACTTTACGACAATAGTCCCATTGTTCTCGAGATTTCAGGTACTCTTAAATAATTACTTTATTTATGGAATGGATTCGCTCAAAATTGGATTAAATTTAGTGGCGCAAAATTGCTGTCAACTCGGTCCGGACGTATCGTTTTTGTCCAATATAAAACTAAGAGAAATCAATATTTATAACTCATCCTTTCTACCTGCAGAAGAAATTCAATTTCAAAAGGAAATGAAGGAAAGTAAGTCTGAAGAGCTCTAGGGCTCAAGAGCTTGACTAAAATAAAGAATTCCATATCTGGAGAATTGAACAATCTACTTTATTGGAAGCTCAAGTTCATTTATTAACATGAGACATTTTACAGACAATATGAAAATATTGAAAAATCATAAGAGCAATGTGCTGTGCAATAGTTCTGGAGGAAATGCTTTGAAATGCAATATTAATGATCTACAAATAAATCCGATTATATGCTTTTCACTTTCGTGTTGTTAATATAATGCATCAAGTGATTTAAAATGTTGCAACGTTTATGATTTATAGTAATCCTATTGCAGTGAGACTTTCAAAAGGTATCGTATGCATTACTTAAAAATGTTAACAAATTACTACAGAAATCTGTATTTATGTATTCATGCATGCATTATAAAAACCCTATTTTTGAAGTCACCTATTTTTGAATTTCTAAGCCCGCTACTTTACTAAAATTTAATAAAACTGATTTAAATTAGAATAGTACACAATTTCAACATATAATTCTTGTTGAGATTTTCTCTCACCAGCAATAAATTTCTTTTTAGAAGACTCTTATAATTATTTCGAAAACTTAATACACCCTTACAGTAAAAAGGACTACCCATCTAATTTGTAAATTGCCTCCATTATTGTGTAAACTCTACACTATTATATTACCCTTCTGATGTATATATGTAACTATCTGATTAAAAATTACCTCACTTTACAAATTCCTCCTATATACCAATGAAGTTTATGGTGTGTATTTTAATGCAAAATGTGGTTATGCATGGCTTCCCAAATTACTTAAATTAACATGAGACCAAAAATATGCCATATTTAAACATTAGATGGATGCCTACCGCTATAATAATTCTCTTCCTTTCATTAAAAATTATAAATTATTGCATTGTTGTAGTTAATTATTTAGCAGAATTTAAATCAAACCATTTGTGCTTGGGTTTCAATGGAAAGTACTTTTCGAATTATGTTGTGTTTGCTGAATATTCATTCGTCCTTTCCAACCGGTTTGATAATAATTCGAAGATGATCTGCAGAGTGTTATGCTCGTTGGTGCTGGTCAAATCCGCCTAGGAATTGTAGGGCGCGAGAAGGATTAATTCGGTTGAATTCAGCCGAAATCGGACGTGAAGCGTTGGTTCTGTTTCGATCAATGGATGGAAAACAAATTCGCGTTTGGCTCATTTTCCCTAGTGGGTGGGTACACTCGCAGCGATACTTGCATACGGAAAATTCAGGCAAATAATTTTTAATTGAATTGCAAGCGGGGCAGACACTGTCCAGCTGGCGTAAGGTCAACATATAGGACAATAAACGTTGAGGTGAATCGCATTGCTTTGTTGTGGACAGACAAAAATGAGGATATGCTTCCCACGTCGTCCACCTTTGGAGCGGTGCCAGCATCATTATGCCGCCGAGATTCGCTATCATACCGACATAATGGATATTTAGAGCTATTGCCCCATGCTATATTGGGTTAATAAAATGAATTACTCGTGGTATATACATTAAGTCAGCTCCTTTATACTTCTCATCGAGCATGGTTATCTGCCCGTGCAGGCAATCGAATTAGGCTCCCCGCAAATTGTGTGGTTCTGAAAGCAAACCCCGAGATTGGGATCTGTCGGAATTGCGCAATGAAAAGGGCGAAAGCCCTCATCATTTACCTGACAATTGCAAATTAATATATAATACCTTAACAGATGCTCTTGCAATTTCCGGTCACTAGGCAAGGACTTCTTCTTCAAATGGTTACTCGTCCCTAATGGCTAAATCCCGATGTTGCCCACCAGGACAGGCCATTCTACGGCTGCAGGGAATTTCTTGACAGAAGAGAAACTAACAGAAAATGTATAATTACCAAACCTCAGTTAATTTCATAAAATTACCTGAATGTGATGATTTGAAATCAGAATTGGCAATTTCTCGTACGAAAGCCACACAATTCTGCTTGTGGTTAATACACCACTCTGTCCTTAATCAGGCATCGGTTGTTCTTAAGCTATTATAGACCGATAATTCGATTCACAAGCAAAATCGATTTTAGGCAGAGGGGCGAGTAATACACAAGATATTTAGTACACAAGGACACGTTCTTACTGTGTCATTAACTCTTAACCAACCAGACTTATATAATTTGGACAGTAGCTGTTGCTTCTGACGGAGTCACATTCTACAGCACAGCATTGCATTTATTTAGCAGGTTAATTGTTTATGAAAAATTAGCTGCGAAATATTTAGGCACGGTATTTTGTTGTTAAAAAATTTCATAGTGCATACAAAACAGATCTTCAAAACAAGAATTACAAATCTAAAAGTTTTAGTCACAGAAAGGTTTCTACTTGAGATTTTCCAAACTTCCTCCCGGTTATTCTGCAAAAGCAAAGTGTCCAGAGAATCTCATGACGGAGCAAGTACTGTATCAAAAAATGTATAATTACTAAACCTCAGTACATTTCATACAATTTCCGGAATGTGATGACTTGAAATCGGAATTGCAATTTCTCGTACGAAGGCACCACAATTCTGCTTGTGGTTAATACACCACTCTGTCCTTAATTAGACATCCATCGTCCTTAAACTGTTATAGACCGATAAGTCGATCTGCAACGCAATTTCAAGACAGAGGGGCGAGTAAATAGAGAAGCTATTTAGTACAAAAGAACGTCTTCCCTATTTCATTAACTCCTAACCCAACCAGAACTATGAAATTTGGTCAGTGTGGCTTTAGATGTAATTAAACTCTAAAGGGCAGTATTGTGTTTAATTAATATTTTTTTACAGAAACTTGGCTAGCCACAATAAACGTTTCTGCTTAATATAGTATTTAGTCGCTTCATTACACTTTATCGAGCTTTAGAAAGAATTGTTCGAAATTCAACCCTTAAGAGGGTAAAAGCGTAAGTTATTACCCTCTAATTTTAGTACACTTACTGATATATCTATATGGAGTATAACAAAGATTTTGTTAATTTATAAATATTTACATTTATTTGTGCAATTAAGCTTTTTATAAAAGGGAAATTGACACAGATGTCGAAAATTTAAAGTCACTAAATCTTCACTTCTTCAAATTTAATATTACTTTTTAGTAATATTTTGTAAAATTTATCTTCTGCTTTTATCCAGCTAAATTGCGAAATGTTTGCGCTCTTCTGCGACAGAAAAGTGGTAATATACTGTGATATAATATATTTTTTATTTGTAAAAGGATATTATTTTTCCTTTCCACTGAGAAATTGTGTGGGATCCAAATATATTTCATCCGCGACACTATGACCTTTTGGGAGTTTTGATGCATTGAAAATTTTTAATTTCCTAAATGGTCGTAGTTCCCAGCTCAGGAGGCAGCAGCTTCTGGCAGCTAGCGCGACAGTCACACAAATCTTCCGCAAACCCGTCCAGGGGCTCCCTCAGGATCCTCCTGTCTCCGCCCGGCATTGATTTCTCGCACTCCATAAATATCTTGGAGCTGGTGCAGCCGTCCATTGGCGTATTTTAATGGCCAAAAGAGTTGAACTGCCTTCGCCGGGACACTGCTGCTGGCTCGACTGAGTCCCTCCAGATAAATTTCAATCGATTTAATATTTTATATGCTTCAGTTAGCGACAAATTTACCGTGTGCAACTTTTCAGCACAAAAACTTTCATATCATCCGGAAAAGTTTCGTGAATTTTTTACTTGAACCGAGTGAACGCGTGGATCCAGGCTCTTCTAGAAGGGCTTCTTGAGTACTTAATAGGGATTTTGTTCCAGCAGGAGGTACCTAGCTGAAATTACCGATTTAAGGTGGAAAATGCACTTTCTGCATCCTAGGTGAAATTAAGTCAACTCTAATGACTCCGCAAAATACTCTGAGCGTCTTAAGGCTCCGAGAGCTCTTGTTATCACAGCAGAACTGTTTACTCTGCCCAACCGCTTGAGATTCAGCGAACAGCACATTGACAACGTTAAGCCCTATTTTATTGTATTAAGTTGCTCGAAAGGTAGAAGTGGTCTTTATTATCCCTTGTAAACTACCAGTCGCAGTTTTTGCGGGGAAAATCATTTCACCGTCCAAGCCAAGAATCCAATTAAGCGCCCCAGGTGATCCAATGGAAGAAAGTTGGAGCTTATCTCCCACAATTGTAATTACAAGATTCTACGTAAAAACATTAATTTGAATTGCAAAATTCGCTGGAAATTGTACAGCCGGATGAAGGCGCGATTACGTAGGTATCGCATATGGGGTAATATCAGATTTCCACTTTCTAACAAACTATGGTACAAATACAAACCCTCGCGCATCCACAACTTGTTTCCATTTTCCGAGAAATTAAATTATTCGGGAATATGAAAGCCCAGAAGAAAGCCGGGGCACGAGACTGACTCGAAGAAACTCGAATAAGGAAAATAAAAGGAACCCGTCCCCTGCCAGATGAAATCTTCTCCGGCAGCAATCTGCAAGGAACGTAATAAATCATTCACTGAATGTGGTAGTGGCTGCGATGCTCAATATCGCGGAGCACCACCGACTGCCAGCAAATATTGTAAAAATCATCAGTTTATACATTTTCTTAAAATATTTGCATACCGCCAGCGAAGTGGAGCTCCCTGCTATACATAGCTTACTCGGCAGATGTTTGTATTAAAATTCCGCCGACAGATTGATTTCTGGCATCTACCCCCGCACTCCTCGCAGTTTTTCACCCTCTATACGAGTTAATCGGTTTTGCTTGCATGGAACAACAAATATCATATATAAATACATATATAAGCGATAAATTATTCAAAACAGCGATGCACATGGGATTACCGGCGCAATAGCCGCAATTTATAGCCGCAATGAGACCGCTTTTCTAAGCGGATTATCTTGAAATTATAGTGAGCGCACTTCTTCCCGAATGCAATTCATTCCAACTTTTTAGCAGGACTATTAATCCGATTATATCCTTGCAAAAATTAGCTGCAGACAAATAGACCCGCATTATCCTAAGTGCGGTTCCTTCTGACCAGCTGCACCGGAAGCGAACAATATTTCACAACATATCTTCAACATTCAAATTGTTTAGTTAATAAACATTGCTCGGATGTGTGTGTTTTGCGGAATGCATTATTTAAAACAAAGCCAGTTTACTTTTAGTGCAGCAGGGCACTCAAACTCTGAAATTCTCAGAAGATGAAGGGATGGGTAGATGTGAGATATTTTAGAGAATATTTTCAGAAAAAAATATAGTTACTTAAAGTGGAAGGAAATCTATTCTTATTTTAACGCTACTAAAATTTATAAAATTTGAGGCATTTTTACCCAATGTCTAAGAAATTTTATTAAAGAAATTTTTCTCTATTTGGAATTAAAAGGATGTTACTTTCTTATTAGATTATGATCATTTTCCTTGTGTAATAAAAAATTTTTCTTAACCCTTTTTTTAATGCAAATTTACGTCTTTCATTAATCCAAAGATGTTCCTTTATAATAATGAACAGTCTCGTAAATTTCAAATCCTAATACAAATGTACATATGTATTTTAAAGATTTGTTTACATAACTTAAATAATGATTATTTGTACTTTATGTTACCTGATGGATGAAGTAAAATTTGTGATTTTAAACTTAACTTGCTATTATTCTTAACACAGAATAAAATTACATAAAAACCGAAGTTAAAAACTGAATTGGGTTCATCTTAAGGTGATAAATTTTTTAAGAGGATAGCGAAAAATGTACTATGTAAAACTTGTTTACAAAACAGCGCTGCTTTAGTAACACTTTCCCCATTTAACTACAAAAAGAGCCATCCCGGTGTATAAGTTTCTCGTTTCAGTTTTAAACATTTGCCTTAATTTTAAAAAAATGCTTTTTATTTTTATGGAGCAATGAAATGTATACAAAGACGAAATAATTTCAGCAACAAAAACATTGTCTTCATGTTTATAAAACTTAATGTTGGATTAATAGAGTTGTGGTTCAAACCAACGAAAAATAATAAATATATCAATTTAATATTAAATATTTTTATTTATCATTTAGAGCCATTGGTATTGAATTAAAAAAAAATCAGTTTCATGGATTTCATTTCTTCCTGTACCATATTTTAAAGATTCGATTTAATTCATATCAACTTATGTGGCATTTTAACTAACACAGAAGCAGTTTTTCTTCAAAAGCCGTATCTGTTTTTCCTTTTGAGTAATTCTTTAAGATTTACTTGCATAAAAATATGAATACTCAAACGTCTCATCAGTTTCCCTGTTAAAAAAAATTTGGCCAAGGGATGAAATTTAGCGACAAATTATTGT
The DNA here is from genome assembly GCA_959613345.1 of Tolmerus cingulatus. NCBI lineage: Eukaryota > Metazoa > Arthropoda > Insecta > Diptera > Asilidae > Tolmerus > Tolmerus cingulatus. The sequence continues at coordinate 4,880,625 of OY390711.1, read as the reverse complement.
TAGTATCTCTTTGGATCAATAACATAAAAAGATAAAAATAAAATATAGTGTGGATAAGTTTACACAAATTTCAAAGTTTGAAACATCCAGAACTTTGTTAAATTCATTCAATATTGTTTCTATTGATTTTACAACATTAGTTTTCTGAGTGAGGTGGAAAGTTTTAGTGCAACTAAAACAATTTTGACTGAAAGAGGAGAACTGCAGAATTTAAGGTAAAATAAGTGAATTTTATGCTTTAACCAAAGTAGAAGCGCTCAGTACACGTTTCCATGTTGTAAGTATTTCTTGGTACTTTGACGCCTGCTGAACTTTCTTGAGATTTCCAGAGGGAGCAGGAGGCCTGCCTGATCCCCAAATAACAAGACAACAAGGGATCCTGTTCGGAGCTCGAGGGACGCCCCCTTTAATCAGCTGTCGGGCCCTCTTCCAATAAACTGTCATTTCTAAGTTTACACGATGCGAATGTTTTGGAAAATCCAGGCCGAGAGCCGAAGTCAAATGGCAGGACTTGAGCCGGAGTCGGCCCGGGAGTCGCTTGAAACAGATAATTACTTTGTCCCATGGACCAGGATGCCCGCAGAAATCGCATTACCAAAGTTTGGACGATTGCTCCTCCCTCGGACAGGACGTGCACGTCGGCGAGGCACGTAACGCAGTTCGGTACGTTAAATAGAAATAAACTTGACGTAATCAATAAAGCTGCACGTCCCCGGGCAGTTTGGGGCCGTGGCCTCCGCCCCCCGGAGCAGCGATAACTCCTGGAGATCGTCTTAATTGGAGAAGTTCCAGACGAGGCGGCAATCAGCTTGAGGTGCCTATTCAAGCCGATGATAAAGTCTTGCTGGCCGTTCAGCTCAGTGGCACATCCTCCCAGATAGTTGCCGGGGTTCCGGGTCGGGTGCCCGAATAGCCCACGGGAACCTCCGCCCTTTCGCCACCGAGCCGCGGAACAGATTTCTCCCATTGTGATGGAGTCCCGATGAATGGTTAACAGTGAATTGATGACCGGAAAGTGATGCTTGCGGGGCAACGGCGAGTCGTTCGACTCTGCCTGGAGCGCCGCAGGGTCCCATTCCAGGGATAAAATCGTCGAAGGAGAAAGCTCCCGGGTCCCGGGTCCCGACTCCCGGGCTGATAAAGGGAAATAGGAGTGGCTGGCGGGTTCGTGCGAAACGGCGCGCAAAATTTCATTATGTTATTCCCGTGTATTCTGCAGGAAATCGACAGGCCAATAAAATGTATTGACACGATGTTAAATTTATTTCTGGCACAAACGTTACCCCCAATTTAAAGTGGTTACCACGAAGCAAAGCAGGCGACGGCCCCACGAAGGTCGAAGGCTCGGGCTGGTGGCAGTGATAAAGAGTAAGGCGAGGACATTTGTAACTTTATCCTTTTCGGGTATTGAATATTTCCGAACAAATGTAGCACATCCGGAACCTTTTTTCAATTTGACACGGCATAATACTTTCCGGTCACGGAATTTATTCGAACTTGAATTATGATAAGTGTCGTCTTAATTTCGGGAGGGTCGGTGCAAATTTGTGCTTGATGGAGTCTCGGGGCATGGGGCTCCACCGTACCAGAAAAAGATTTCATATTTTTACATTCACGCGAATCTTACAACTTCATCAAAATCTACTTTTCTTTCCTTTTCCCTAGTAAATATGTATAATGTACATGCCTACTTATATAGTAGGTATCTACTATGGAAACAACATAATTTAACTAATAATATATACGTTTTTTCTTTTGAGAAACTTTAGAATTTTTAAAGTATTACCTGTTTAGTGAACTTAGTTTAAAATTAATATGGTTATGATTCATTAATTTCAGCAAAAAAAGGATGTTTGTATGTGAATTATTGCTAATATCCTTAAAAATAAACTAATTTGCCATCATGAACTCCTAACCAAACCAGAACTATGAAATTTGGACAGTAGCTGTGGCTTTTGGCGTTATCACATTCTACAGCACAGTATTGTGTTTATTTAGCAGGTTAATTGTTTATGCAAATTTAGGAGCTAAGTATTTAGGTACAATATTTTGTTGTCAATAAATTTCCTCGTCTACAGAAAACAAATCTTCAAAACAAGCATCTCAAATCTATAAGTTTTAGTCGCAGGAAAGGTTTATACTTGAGATAAATAAAATATGTATTATACAAATTTAGCTACTACGTCAAGACCAAACCGAGCTTCAGAAAAGATTTTACGAACTTCCACCCGTAACAGGGCCAAGTATAACTTGTTAACCTCTAACCGGTCATCCTACAATTGCAAAGTGTCCAGAGAATTTCATGACGGAGCAGACACTGTATCAAAAAATGTATAATTACTAAACCTCAGTTCATTTCATACAATTTCCGGAATGTGATGACTTGAAATCAGAATTGGCAATTTCTCGTACGAAAGCACCACAATTCTGCTTGTGGTTAATACACCACTCTGTCCTTAATCAGGCATTCGTCGTCCTCAAGCTATTTTAGACAGAAAATTCGATTTGCAAGGAAATTTCGATTTTAGACAGAGGGGCGAGTAATACAGAAGCGATTTAGTACAAGCCGCTGAACCCTTACTTGTTCAAATGTTTTGTGCTATTACATTTTTGTAAAGTGTATCAGGATGACATTTTGTTTTTTACGAAATGTTTCAGCTGGTATAAAACACCTTATCAAAAATTTTTGCTTTGGACAACATGTAGTTCTAACAAAAAATAATTTGAAAATACATAGTAGGTAGACTACACTAATTAATTTGCAACACATATATCTATAAATAAAATACATACATATAAGTTAAAAAGGTAATTTTAGTGTCCTACCCTTATCATTCAAAATATATACATATTATACAAATTAGGCTGCTGACCTTAGTTAACCTTTTTTATTTTAATATAATGTATGAATACTCCTAGCTAAACCATTTTGTTTAACTAGTCCAAGATGTGACGTGACATTAAAAAATTAAAAATCTACCTCATTACACTATTCAAGTTGAAGTTAGTCTTTAAGAGCTAAAATTCCAGAAATATTTTCACGGGATACTATCAGAATTTTATGTTTTGATTATTTTTAATATAATTTAATTTAATTCTTTCCTCCAGATAAACATGAGTAATTAGTTTACTATGCTTATTAGGTTTTAGACAAATCGGTTTTTTGGCAGATCAGTGTGTTAGGCGTTGAATGTTATGTACCTACCCATATGTATATGTAAGTATATAAAGACTTTTGCATATAGTTCGCGACAGGGAGATCAAGATGCATTTTTCTAAAAGGAAACAAGTTAAAGGATCTATTTATCTGTACAGGCTGGATATGCATACAGTGTGCACCAGTTCAGGCTGAGTTTGTAGGACTCGTTCCGGAACACTCGGAACTCGCCTGTTTGCACAATATGGCACGGAAAACGCCGAACACAGTGGAGGGAGGTTTTCTAGACTAAAAGCCTGAAACGTGTCACTCTTGACATAATTTACGTCAATACGTAGGCACCAGTGTGGCACAAGCGAGTGCAGCCGACATAAGCCTCGAAGGCGACTAAGTGAAAAATGGCTACAAAGATTTCCTGTAGACGACAAGGGAACCTTAGGGTGGTCGGGAAAGCGGCAAGGAAGGAGGGAAATGTGAAGCAAAATGAGTTCATTATTTTACTGTATCATGTTTTTATTTTCCCACCGGGAAAGCAGGAAAACCGGCAGTTTTGCTGCGGAGCATTGTCACTTCCCTTTTTTTACCTAGGAAATACTCCCCTGTCAGCGTTGAGGCTCCCGCAAAACCCCTTTGAGGTGGAATAATCGCTTTTGTGCAGTTTATCTACGATTATTTCGCTGCTCACATAAAACAACCAACCTGCGTACTTTGTGAAATGGATTTAAAATCTGGTTTGAAGTGGGCGTAGCATCAATTACCTGAGTGGCCACAAACTGGCATCAAATAAAGGCAGTCGCCAATTGGCCATTTATTTATTGGTCACTGCGTTGACTAATTGCCCATTTTGGTACCTCTGGAGGGCGTAATAATGGCGGTTACGTGTAACCTGGTCAATTCCAGTATACAAAACGGCACGGAAGTACTTCAAAAATTTAAACCCGCCAAAGGGGTGGTCGAGCCGTTCACAGCTTCAGATCCAACTCCATTAAACCCTGAACGCAACCGGGTAATTTTAAACCGGCAGAAAAGATGTCTACGATAATATTAATATAATTTATGGCATTACAGAAATCCTCCTGCTAATGTTACAAGGATAGACAGAAAGAAGGCGAAAAATTATGGCACAGTTCATAGCTCCCAAGTGGGTGAATCTAGATAGCTTTGTAATTACGGCAAGCTCTGAAAGAAGTCATTAAAGTTGAGAGCGAAACTGCGCCCAACGACTTGGAAAATGCAAATAAACTGCATAAACGTAATTAATGTTAATGCACCCAGTTTGGCTCAATTGCTGATAAACTGAAAAGTTAAATTAGCTTGAAAATACAGCCACTTGGAGATTCCCATCTCAACTGCTGCGGCCGTGACAGTTGCACCAACATTTTTGACTTCCAACCGTGGCTACATGCACCAGAAGCCCTTGGGGGGTGGAAGGGCGTGGTGCGCAAAGCTTAGATAAGTGTTGCACATATTTCAATTTATGCTCTTGAATCGAACTTGCAGGAATGCTTTGTTCCTTCGTCCGTGTTGCTCCCGTTTAGGAAATTGGAAATGCTACACACTTACGTACGACGCCGCAGAGCGTCGCGTGTATGTTGTTGCAGATCTCACGTGCAACTTTACGGGTAATAGCATGTATAGTAGGTACTCTCACATTCTTGGCTAAGATTATCTTTTGATTGGTGTGCTTTACTTATTTTCATCTACCATCAACGTTGATGCCCTAGAGTAAATCCGAGGATAGTTGAAAAAATCCACGGTGTACTTGAGATATTGAACTCCCTGTGGTAAAAGAAAAGCATGTTTTATCCCAAGTGCTGTTTTGCATTTGACTCGAGGACATATGTAGGTTTTGACAAAATGCTATTATATCAAATGTAATACTTTACAGTAAAAGGATTTGAAAAATCATTATGTAGATTTTCGTATCTACAGTGCCATAATTCATTCAACTTACACTTAGAACCATCATCTATTTATCAAGCTCCGAACAATTTTTCCCCGAGGTCCAATTAAATAGTGCCCTATAACTATAATAATTGCTATAAATGTTTTATATATGGTAGTAATTTTAAAACCTCGACATAAATAATAAACCTATAAAAGTAAAGAATAATAAATTTCTACTGTAAGTGGTCCGAAGCACCGACTAATTTATGTTTTTGTTTATGTGGTACTTATTTTAAAATGACATTAAATTTGAATTTTTGCGTTAACATTTTATATGAAAGAAAAACTAGGCGTACAATATTATATTCTGTACAAAACATTAAAACGGTAATACAGCTTTTAAAAATTAAATTAAAAAATAACACTGTGCTTTTTGCATAGGAAAATTCGTCAGCTATGTATAGAAACATATGCATGCACGCTGGATGTAAATATTATAAATATAAATAACTCACAGAACTCTTATTGTTGCAACACAAGAAATAGATGTTTTGTAATTTTTTGGCACGTAATGCATTTCTTGAAAAAATTATATTTAATATAAATGTCTTTCAAAGTTCGCAATACACTAATTATCTCATCAAAATGCTGGAGTGCTCTAAATATGTGCGAATGTATTGAACCGTACTCGTTTATCTCTGGGTTCGCAGACAGATAGACAAAAACGGATATGGATTTGCTACTTCCAGGAAGGGGTAAATTCAATTACGGAGAATTTTAAAAACTCTTCGTAACCGACGGGAGCATGTGAGTGTTTTTGCGTAAAGTAAGCTTAGCTAAAAGTTCAGAGTTTGGAAACACTGTTTTTCCATACAAGTAATAAGCTTAAAGTTAAAATTGCATTTTTTTCAGTTGCACCAGTGCATTTCATCGGACCTCGACATCGCGTACGCGGGAGAATGCAAGCCTATTACAATTTTACTCACCTACCGCACGAACTGGAAAAACTGAAATTAAGCTGTAATGGTTAGGCCGACGTAAATGCGTTTAACGTTCACGTAATCTTTTAGAGTGCGCACACCTACTCCAATCAAGAATAAGTAATTAACCAAATTGAAAATGTCACAATATGGGGAATATGAAACAGTGCAAATAATGAAGCCATAATCAGTAGTATCAGCATGATTTTAAACATTTTGTACTTACCTAAGATAGATATTCAACACAAATTTCTTCGTGTACTCGTATCTAGTCATATTGCTGAAAATTAAAAAAAAGTTTTGTTAGTTTTCAACCTTCAAATTTCAAAAAATTATATTTTTAAGTCAAGGTTGTTTTTTTTTTTTTATATAAGGAAGGAATTTTGTGTGATGGTATTTTTATAAAAATATTTTGGGGTTATACCGTAAAATGATTTAGTAAGTAGTAGCTTTATCAGATTGGCAAAAACAAGTTAATGAAGCTACAAACTTTTTGAAATTTGAAAAAATATATTGATTTTACATTTCTTAAACAAATAAAACAAATAACTGAACTTTTCTCAATTTCCCATTCTTCTATTAAACACATTGCTCAAAAATCCCAATATCTATGTAATAAATATAAAACACCAGTATAAAGCTTCAACCAAAATTTCTAAAGTTTTTGCTCTTTAATATAGCACTAAAATATTTGATTTCGTCAAACGACACACACATAATAGAACTTAACAATTTTTGCCCGATTGGCCATGTAGCTTCTTAAATAAATTGAAATGGAACACAAATTTATTTCGATTAAGAGAAAATTGTAAAAAACAGGTACGAACGAAAATTGAACTAGGTATTTTTTAAAACTATGTAGTTCCATTTTTTTTCTTTCCAATATTTTCTTATAACCCCTTATACTTTCATGCAAAAACCTATCGAATTAATGAAAAAGTAATAAAATTTTTCCTAGCATTACTTTTAAGACTGCTACGTGTCACGGAGGCAGTTTCACGAAAACATGTATTACTGCGAAAACTTGTTCGCCGCCATTTTGTTTTGCGTTTTACCAATATAAATGGAAAACTTTATCCATTAAATCAAATACATATTTAAACGTTAATGAAAAAATAAAAAATATAGCCTACAAAGGTTTAGGTGTAAGTATTTCTTGAATTATAGAACAAACTATTATGTAAATATGTATGTCTGTCCAATCAATTTAGAAGTAATAGTTGAAAACACCCGCTTTTTGACTATACGATGCAATCCATTTTCTCACACTTTCCGTTCTGGAAACTTTTAAATCCCAGCCGTTCGCGGCTAATTTATGAAATCCAAAATTTCGTTGAGAGCTATAAGGCTAAATTTATGGGTTATTATAAACAATGCAGAATTTATCAAAATAATTGCCGAAAATTTGCATTTTGATAACGGTCGCCCTATAAACAATTCAATTTCGTCGTCCGGCCATTGCCCGACCCCGTTCCCCGTTCCTATCGCTAAAAAAGCTGCCAAATAAAAATGATTTACTCATCGCAAGAATGGCGGCGAAAATTGCTTAGCTAACGCTGGAAAATTTTGGTTGCGCGTAAACATCCCCCGAACAAATTCCACGACTTAGAATAGCACTTTACTTGGGAACTCCGAGAATCGAATGACATCAGAGGGAGGAACGAAGTGCAGGCCCTCGGGAACTGGGGTGTACTCTGAAGCGCAAGCTGCGATCCCGCGCTGAAAGTCAGCATCATGCTGGCAACATTAACAGATGCTTGAGATGTCTAGAATTTGGTCTTCCTGCTAGCGAAGTCGCAGGACGAAAAATGGGTTTGATATATTAGCTGGAAGTGGCACATTATACCTACTTTGGGGGCCAGTCAGGACTGCACTTCCCAGGCTTTTCTGTATAATGTGTCAGCTCCATCTAAAGAAATATTCCTTGGAAGAATCTGCGAGCTCATGTGGGACCACAGGAGTGACACGTCAAAACAATAAACAATATACTTACGTACGAACTTTTGAATTTGGATTCATATTAAATGATCTGTCGAAGGAGCACACGCCCGGCGTGCGACTGTGCAAGGACCATTCTAGTATGCAAGCTCCGCGTCGATGCTTCAGCAAATATCCCGTGTGATGACACGGAATTTGCATATAAATTGAAGTAATGAAAAATGTCGGAGTACGTCAATCTGTCAGTTACTAAAATAAGAATGATTTATGGGCAGCGAGTTTTGGTTTGTGCTCCTCTCGCAGGAACCTGCCGTAAACTTGGAGCGGTACAGAAGGGCAACCCGAGGTACGTTGTTTCATATGAGAGGTTTTCGAGGAACTTCTTTCAATATGACGGGAAACTTTTTAGATAAGAATTTTATATTTGAGATACGAAGACGGGTCAATTCGCGACAAAATCCGAGAGAATATGTTTTCCAGGATACAAAACCTAAGGAGACTACCAGTTAGCGCTTCTGGTCGAGTATTAATTCGCAGCGTGTCGTGTCGGTGTCGGTGTCGCATGCCATGTAGCTGAAATTGGAAATCACGAATAAATTTGCCAAATATGTATATGGGGGCAGAATGTTGAAAAAGTTCAACGTCACTTCCCGCCCTTTCCACGGCAGCTAGCCCGCTTTTTCGCGCACTCACATGCGAAATCTATTGGGGCTCGTAGTGGTGGGGAAACCGTGCTCGGGTATTGTTTTACAGGATACCCAGTCAGAAAATCAATACCCTCTAAACACAGAGGAGGCGATATCGGTTCAATGAATATGTTACCCGGAGCATGACATTTTCTGCATGACTTACAAGCCACCCTCTAGCCGGCTTAAAGAATTTTATTTGCCTGATTTAACAGCATTTTTGATGCCGGATACCCTTAAGTAAATGTCTGATGTCAAAGCAACAGTCCCGCACTGAGCCGGAGCTGCACTTTGTTCATCTCAGGACCCCGATTCCGGGCCTCCGGGCAACCCAGAAAAATCTGCGATCTAGGTCGGGGAATCTGCGCTTCGCTCTTCACGATGTCAAACTTGGAAAAAAAAGTCAAATCCAAGATAAAAATAACAAGTAGGGCGACACAAAGGAATTTGAATAAATACGTCGATCATGTCGGGATAATGGTCCCGACATTTCGTAAGGAGCCCGCCGGAAATAGAGAGAGTGCAGGTCTGCTAGTAGTACGGCCTTCAACCAGCGGCAAGGTATAAGGGATCTCCTGTTTTTCCTCGAAGGCGGTCAAATAATTTGATATCATCTGTTTTGAGCATTGACATAAATTTGGACCGTTGGTACTTTATTTCAAAATGTATTTATATACTTTTAGTTTATACGAAGAACCGATATATTCCAGCCAAGACAAAACACAAATTCTCCAACAAACACAAATAACAAAATAATAAATAAAACATTTATCATAATTGTAAAACTCAGTTTTTTGATGTCTCCATACCATAGAATATAAAATATCGTTAGAAATGTTCAAAAACTTAAAAGCTTGATATCTTTTGATTTGTTATAATAAAGGGTTTTATCGCATCATTATTGTTTTTATTTTTTGAATGAAGGTTTTGCAGCTGCAACTTGCAAGATTGAAGTAAAGATTTAATTTTTATACCAAAGTTAATAGTTCATTAAAGTTACAAAAATTATGAAATATCCAAAATATCCTTTTCCACATAAATATTTACTAATCATTACACTTTATGTGGAAAAGGAGATTTTCGATATTTCATAATTTGTGGTTCATTTTATTCGTAACATAATACTACTTCCAAAGCCCCCCAAAATCCTGAAAAGTATAATGAACGGGACAGTTCTGAGTTTGCTAGTAATTAATTTACGATTCCGAGAAATATAAACCAATAAAAGGTATTTTGACAATAGTTACGGTGTAACAAAGATACATAAAATTCATTAATTCTGTTATAGTACCACTAAAATATAAAGGATGAATTCAATGGAAAATTTATTATTGTTTCAATTTTAACTTTTAGCTTGAAATCAAAGCCGAAGAATAATAATTTCAATGGTAATTGCAAACCATCAGTTGCAGTTGCAAATTGTAATTGTAAAGCATATTTTGCATTTGAAAAACCCTATACGAATTATTGGAATTTAAATGTTTTAAATAATTAATTAATGTAAAACATACCAAAATGTTTGGATATAAATTCAATTACATAGTTTGTGTGCTCATGACGTTTGTAATAATGATTGTTGATTCTTAGAACCGCTTTGAATAAGAAATTACTGTGGTTCGATGTGTAGTAATAGGTAAATGAAGCAGTGCCGGAAATTCTTTAATTATTTCATTATGTATTATAACATAACATTCATTTTTAAACAGAACCTAAATTATTTATTTTTAAGTGTTTATACAATTTTCTTTGCGGTTACTTTTATTTTTGAATATTTCATTTCGAACTCGAGTTATTGTACTTTGATTTGGAAGTTTTCTTATTCGAAATAGATATTTAAGAGAGGTGGTTTAAATCCGATTGCGTTGTATATCGATCAGAAAATGTGTAGCGAAACATTTGAGTGGTTTTTGGTCGGAAATTGTGAAAACTATTTAATGCACTTCTTCAGCACTATCTTGACCTAATCAACTCTCAGATTTTCAGCTCGTTGTCGAAGGAGCCAAGATCACAAGAAACCGCTTTTTACCCTCTGGACCGCCCGGCATCTCCTGTGTGACCTGAATATGATTAGTTGCTGAGCATGAAGAAAATCATTTCCTTCCAGATTACACATGCAATTAGTAAACTATTGACTGGGACGGGACGTGTTCTGGGTGCAGCATGAGCCATTTGTCTCTGGTGCTAATTTCAGGATGACTAACAAAACTTGGGGATTCATCGCAGCGGTTTTGTGCTCATTTGCAGATAGTTTACCTTAAGGTAGTAATTTAATTCGGTCCCGAGTCGATGTGTATCATATTGCGACACCCATAGGGAATTCCTCCATGTCTACGGGAATTGGTGGAATTGGTTTTGAGGACTTGCCTCTTTGACGGAATAATAAAGCTGTAAGTGATCACTCCAAGCACTAAGCAGACATTTACCTGTGAAGAGGGATTTAATCTGGGATTGAAGGCGTATATCCGTCTGTTGAAGACGTTGTGTTTAATAAGGGTTCCCAGCAGTCTCAAGAAACACAAGGCGTCCTAATAGTTCGACAGGAAACGCTCGTAAACTGCACACAAATAACTAACTTTACGCAGTTGTTATATTTTTTTGATGTTTACTTCGAAATGCTTTTACTTTAGGGATTATCAACCTAAAGTGTAATGTATTTCAGTAGCCAATTTCAGAACATTTTAGTCGCATTTTTAACTTTTACTTTTAAAATCTTATTAAGAAAAGAAGAAGAGAAAACCAAACTTTTACGTTAAAGCTATTTTCTAATTGACACAAACATTTATAAAAATTGCTGAATACACGTAAAATTCATTTTCCAAACTATGTTTCCGATTCTTGGGTCTTTTCTTTTCATTTTCTTGGTTCATAGGTACCACAAAATTTACAATATGGCGAACAAACGCTTCAAGTACACACAAGCGGAATTTACTTATACACATCATACAATTTTATGATAAAATTCTATGTTCGAGCGTTTAGAAGTTGGGAATGTGAATGAATTTCTCATTTACCTTGCGAAAACAGAAAGGCATTCCAAATACTCACTGAAAATTCATTCACTCAAGTGTTTTCCCATCATTGCCTTCACTTCCCACAGCAGCACTCATAAAACTTTGCGCGTAATGAATGCGAACAAAAATATTTAGTTTCAGTGTATTTCGTTCAGCAGAGAGGGATTTTTGCAGATTTTAAGATTTATGAACTGACAATGAAAATAGTACAAATACTTGGTTCGTTGTTATAGTTGTTATTTCTCATGCTTTTACTATTGGTGATTAATAACAACATGTGTTTATTTATTTTCTAATTATATGTTTACAGAGGGGATGCATACTCCTGACAAATTCAAAATAAGCAATTTATATTCCAATTTGAATAACCCTAGAAAATATATTCTATGCACATTAGCCGCTCATCATTCAACAATTTGAAAAACTTTAATTATATCACTTACCCTTCACCCTGTTAGGATACTTTATTTATATTATAAGAGTTGTGCCAAGAAAGTTTTTTAATCGAACACATTGATAAGTTATTTCTTGTCTATAGTGGAAAATTGTCTAATATGTATGACTGATATACAAAACGGGCAATCACGCTTTGGTGCAAATTGGTCTTACCCTCTGAATGTCGGTAGCTTAGGCTTGCTTAAAGATAATACATAGATCAAAATATTAAAGTTCGCTGTTTAAATACGTGCTGTAGCGTGCTATAATTTTAGAATGCGCGTACAACTGCTCGAATAAGTAGAGAAACTCTGGTGTAAAATTAAGAGGATGCATTATGTGGAAACAGTGGGGCAAACTAGAAAACCGACTGTGGGTAAATGCTCAAGTGGAAACAGTCCTAAGCGCCCTCAAGGGCCAGTTTGAACTCGAAGTAAGTGGGAGATAAAACTTCTTTTTTTTTCTGGCGTAGTATAAATAAAATAAAATATAAAAATAAATGACTGAGGATCCCACGAGAACGCGCTGAATCTGGGCGATAATCTAGATTCGTGAGAATGCGCGTTTTGTGAATGTGAATGTGGCCACCACATTAAATTTGCACTTATGTTTCCATTTGGTCCAATCTTTAAACTCCCTTCAGCATCCTTTATGGCCGCAGCACATCATTGCTCCATTTGCATCTTCCCGTGGTGTATGGAAGACAGAAAAACATTGTGGGCGAACAATGGGGTCTCTTCCCGGGAAGAAAGGCAGGCGCGCGGGTTCTCCCGCGAATATACGCCATAGCCTGAAGGAACCGTCATCCAGGTACCTTTAAGTGGGTGCAAACGGTCATATTTACATTTGCTCTCAAATGCGAGATAATCACGTGTTACGTTCAAAAGAAGTATCAACATATTCATGGCTGGCATGGCACGAACGTGTCAGAAATTCAGAGGGAGACTTTGTTTTATGATAGCTACATGACAGGAGTCGGGGATATGCCCGTGAAGCGTTTCTTTTATTTCATTATGGCACGAGTCCTGGTTACCCTTCTCGCTTTTGTATTTATTGTGTATCTCGCACTGGAAATTTTAAATTCAAATGGCCCAAGGGCCTCCGCGAGCGTCCTCTGAGCTGGCAGAGGAAGATGGAGTAAGATCCTGAAAGATTTGACGGCCTTCTCCAGGAGTATCTGGAGGAGTCCAACAGTTTGTATGATGCCAGAAGGGTACTCGTCTAAGCGCGAAATTAATTTTCGCCGGGGGGTTCTATGGTTGCAGCATTTATCTAACGCAGGCATCATATGCAAATCCAGCGAAGGGGCCCAGGTCGCCACGGCAGGTGAGTTTTATATTAAATTAGGCGCGGTAATGGATGGGTACCTGACGCAACTTATCAAGGGCGCGCACGTAGGACGCCTCTTTGAATATCCGACCCACTTCTCCTCGCCTATTCATGCCGCACATATGGCCCCAGTTCGTGCCGCAAATTCACTTTCAAGATGTTTCAATATAACCGAGGCATGCGTGAGGTAATTCGGCAGCAAAAGTGCCAGAATTTCGTAGGGATAACGACGGTGCTCCACATCCGGGTGAAAAATTACATCAATCCAGCGGGGTTAGGAGGCAGCCATCGGGGGAGTCGGCGAGACCCAACCAGATTCAAACTCACGTTCCCGTGTACACGTCTGTGATGATTTTTACACAAGTTCTCTGGCGAAATCATTTATATCCTGCTACCTAGCTGATCCTTCATCTTATTTCGCTTTATCTAAATAATTAATCTTCAGATAACGACGACATCTGAGATTTACTTTCCTAGATCGGAGAAGTGCACCGGCCCCAGCACAGAGCCCTCTGGAGCCCCGTACAGTCCCACATCCAGCCAAGGACGAATTCTCGTCGTCGTCTCCCGGGCCCGGGCCACTTGCCCGCCTATTACGTATTCAAGCTCTGTATAAAGGGTGCTTTACGCGGTAAATTGCCAAACATGTTCTGTGTGCTCTAGAAATTAATGACAAGTTAATGGCGGGGCCACAAGGGATGGAGACCTGTGAACCCAGCCTACCCGGGCCGTAGACGTCACGTTTGGTTAACGATTCCTTGGCAGCATGTGCTCCATCGGCTGAGAGGGTCCTTCCCATAAGCAAATGCTAACAAAGGTGAAACTGATACTGAGGCCCTGCGACGGCTTTCTTTTATTTATCCCGAAGGGAGTGGGTGGGGGCCACGCCTGGTCCTTCTGGTAAAATCCAATTTTCGCAGCATTGTTTGCACATCTCTCTTTGAGCGAAAGTAGTCCTGCAAATTCCTTCCTCTGTTCCTGTAATGGGACCTTTTCAGCAGGAGGAAGCTTAGATCTATTTTTTGCCACCGCGGCGGTTTATCCCAGCTGCTATATCTGGACACATTAGCCGCATCAGCCGCGAGCGCATCTCGCCACGCTCTCTGATATGCAAATATGTGCTAAAGTTGGTCATATTTTAAATGTTCGGGGCTATTGTTCAATTCCGTCCGAATTGGCGGAAAACTAGCAGCACAATGAAATGAACTCGTCCGCGAAAAACCAGGCAAATGTTAGCTTCCGGTTAAGCGTTCCACAATAACAACTTTGCGAGGAAATTGATTTACGGGGGCCCTCGTGCAGCAATTTTCCTTTCACCGTGCGGCCGCTTCGAAAAGGGCGCGCCCGGGCTAAATGGGAAATTTATAAGGGAATTGTGCAAGTCCGTCGGGGGCTTAGCGATCATTGGTGCATTTTTCACATCTGAATTTTCTGCAATTATTTATGAAGTCACTTTTAATTTATCGGCTGCTAGCTGGTGTGCCGTTGACGTGGCTCGTCGGATCCCCTAGCAAATTTACTTCCCAGTATTATCTGTGTGGACACCAACCACCCACCCACCCGGACACATGTGCAGAAGCTCGGTAAAATGAGCGTGGATGGTCGTGTTCCCTTTTCTTCCATGACATCCTTCCGGCTTACCTATGCCGAGCAGGAAGAATCCAAGCAAATGTTCTTTTTACAAAATATGAACATTATTTAGAAAAATGGTTTCATTGCAGTACCATCACGTAAAATCAAGTTCAATTGTTCGGTTTGAAGAAGCTGTAACTATACAACGACATGAAATCTTCGTCTCTAATAAATTTGATTTTCTTCATTGGTATCAACACTTTCAAGAAAATGTGAAATGCTTTAGAACGGAAGTACGATAGTGTTTTTCTTTCTCGTAGCAGCTTTCTCAAGCGATATTTGATTTCTAAATTGGCTGAAGCACTTTTTAGTAAATTAAATGTAGTAGTATCGTGTATAGGATTCTCTACAAAGTCATAAAATCAACAAAATAGTATATCATAATTGGAAACATTTTAACTCTTTATTAAGTTACGTTAAGCCAGTTTAAATTGTGAAAATTGTATTCATGATGACCTGTATTGTTAGTTAAGAGAACTGCTTTCCAGCAAAAGACCATTTTGTGAGAATTTTGTTTTTATTAATATTAATTATATTTTCTTAAAAAGTCTATAATATCTTATTATATAGACTGTTTGAATATTTTCTGGTCAATTTTTCAAATAGAAATAATAGCTTGCATTAATCCGAATTGGTTCATATTCAGAGGCGTCAAAAGCTTCTAAATTTGAAATGTTAAATTTAATTATGTAATTGCAAAGAGTTTTTAGAATAAACAACTTTTATGTTTTTGTTATTTGCAATGAATTACGGCAATTAGTCACACACAGAGACCAAAATTTGTGGTGCTTTAATTTGACTTAATCTTATATCAAAGACCCTTAAAGGAAATAAGAAAACACTGGCGGCAAAGGTACTCAATCAAGCAACTGCAGAGCTGCCGCCCACAGTTGAAACATTTCGATTGCCGGGAGCACGTGATGAATCCATCGAATCATCCCCTAAATTGGTACAGATGAAATCATGGGGAAAATTAAAATCGCGACCATATCTAAAAATAGCGATTTCCGCCTTAAGAAATCACAGCCAGCAAATCCCTGAGTCGGAAAAAGGAGGGCTGGACCGCAAATTCCCAAAACTTTGGTATTGCCTCTGACTTTGTGGCTCCGACTTCAGCCGCAACAGATATCAATTTAGACGGAAGTGAAGGGGCTAGAGGAGGCCCAGGGGCGGGCTGCCAGGGGCGGGCCAAATTGTTCTGACATTTTCGGGAATCGCATTTTTCATCGCTAATCCCGAGCTTGTCATAATTTGGCGAACTCCAAGCAAATGTGCTTGTACGAGTTTCCTACTTTTGATACTGATAAGGTTGACAGTGCGGGGCGAACCACTCGTCCGGATTAAATCCTCTGCGGCAATTCCCCGCCTGACTCAATCGCCTGGAATCATGTCAGATAAAAGCATTTCGCAGTTTTTGCAACGGCCCCACTTGACACACAACTTTAATTGACACAAGGATGCCCGTGCCCGTTTCTTCGCCACGTCACAGATCCAGGATCGAACAATGGGGCCCCGGGATCCAGACCCAGCCCCATGTAGCTCGGGTCAAGTTTGGCATTTCGATCCCGGCCGCCATTAGGGCCCCAAACTGGATCTAAACGCTTGGCTTATTCCATTTGAGCTACGTGGCCGCTGGCCTGGAAACACGCTCGCTGCCCTGATGAGCACTGGACTTACTCGTTCGGTCATTTAATCTCCAGAAATTCCCGCACACATATTTCGACGGATGAGCAATTCCCGGAAGGTGGGAGCCGGGCTCCGAAGCTGTGAGCCCCATCCCCCATCCGGACGCTTTCCGCCGATAATTCAATCTCAAGCTAAGACGTGCTCAATGCAACTTGCCCCCGTCTTAGGATCAGCTACTTTCGCAGATCTTCGATTGATTAGACTTGCAATCTTATGCTGCTCCTCCCTGAAGTCCATCCCTCGATGCGCTCCCAGATGCATCTTACTAGGGCGCAACAGGTCCACGGGCACATTTCAGCACTTTGGCTACATCTGAGCATTCATTTAATTTACCTTAAAGCTTGAGACCTCGTCGAGCTCCTTTTCATCGCAATTGGAAAGGAAAGAACTTTCTTCGTTTTCAGCAGATAGCAACTTTTTAAATCAAGCCAAATCCTGCTTATCCGCTTTAATTAAAGCAGGATGCGCCAAATTTATTCAAATGGAGATTCTTAACAGAGAATTTCCAGGAAGAGCTCGACGTGGATGAGTTCTTGTCGAATTCAATCATTTTAATTTAACTACTTCGCTTTTACTATGAATTATCCGACAGTCTTTAAATCGTCTAAGGCTTTCCTCTAGTCAGACATTTGCCTTAACATGAGTTTAGTTCAACTTAAAATCTTTTTGCATTCTGCTAATTACTGGGATCTGCCAAAAAAGTTTTCTGTTTAGGAATAGCAAAGCAAGTTGTAATTTGTAACTTCTTCAAAAGATGTGATGCCTTGTGTTTTATTACACTTAATTAAATAAAATAGTCTGGTACCTGCAGGGCTACTTAAGCAAGGGAAAGATTTCTCCTTTCGCAATTTTAAGAAAAAGATGCATGTGTTAGTTTTAAAATAAAACGGGAAGGATGTAGTATATACGTATATACTATATATAGTATATTATACAGAAAATATTTTCTGAGGCTCGCTCAGCTGAATAAGCAAAACAGATATAGGTATTGTGGGATAATAGTAAACGTGCGCCGTTTAGCCAAGGACCACGCATTGATAATGATGCAAAGATGTTCATGGACTTGCCCGACTTAAAACGAAACTATGATGTATACTAACGAAGACATAACTTAAAAACTCAATTAATTTTTCAAATAAATAAAATCTATTTATGTACTGTTCAAAAATGTCTGATAGGTTTTCGAAGCATATTGCACGAAAAAGTTTTTTAGGTGATAATATTAATTTTTCAATCTTCATAAAGATGAGTATAATATATTATAATTTATTTACATGCTTACGGATTGAAGTTCGAATTCTTTTGAAAATTTCACAAATTAACATTAAATGTAAAATCGTCGTCTTTCCGAATTGAAATTTTAATTTGATTTTGATACCTATGATTCTACTAATTACAATTATATAAACACATTGTAATCTTTTTACTGTTCTCCCGACTTTTAAAGGAATTAAATACTATTTGAAATTTAATCGCGAAGAACTAACTTGGGATCTACAGGTTCATGTATACATAATATATATTGATATTCTCGAAAACCAACTAACTTGTGATTGGCTACATTTATTTATGGTAAAGTTTAGATCTCTGGTAGTTTGACTTTGTTCGTATTACTAATCGGAAGTAGGAAACAATTAAGTATTTTGAGAATCTAAAAGTTCAAATTAAGTTTTTAAAATTAACCAATCAATTTTACTTGGATTCCTCAGTATTTAGATGATTTGAAGTTTAAAAATCGGAATTTAAGTTCCTTGAACTTTAATTTCGATTCAATATATTTTTGTGAGTTTACAATGAAATTTAATACTATATTAAGAAACACTCATTTCACACCTCTATACATAGGAGTAAGCATTAATGCCTCATTATTTCTGCTAAATAAATCCTACATAATGAAGAGCAATTAATCGGCTTTTGATTTTAAATTAAGTACATATGATAAATTTTTCTTAACTCGCTGACCCCATCCCTTTTAACATATTTATCTGTTCGGAAATGCGGCAATATGTGCTTACCCTGACAAATCGTGTGGGTGGCCAGTCAACTTTTCCCTACGTTTTTATGCTCTTGTGACCTCATCTACCTGAGAAGGAAGCACCCAGGCAAACGCAGTTTTACTGAGCGTTCCCAGTATTGAGAAAAATGGTTTCACCACAATACCACCGCATAAAATCAAATTTAATTCTTCGGATGGGAGGAGGCTGCGACTACATACCGGTACGCCAATAATGATTTCGAAATCTCATTCGCTTGCATGCGCTCGAAGGAAAGATAAATAATCTTTGGATTAAAATGGCTTTTGGAGCGTGCAGGTATTTTTTGAGGGGGGAAGGGATAAACTTAATAAACCTAAGTATGTGTGCAGGAAGGCACGGCTCGTGTATCCTGACGCAAATCCACTCGAGAGGACGGAAAGAATTCTTGGGGCCGTGGACGTGTATTTGCCGTAGGAGAGCACCTTCAACTCCATAAACATTTTCCCTGCATTCATTTAAATGCGAGGCTTAAGCAGCTAATTAACTACCTTCCACTTGCTGTTTTATCTGAGAAGGCACATACGAGCAAATATTTTCCTACAGTATATGAAGACGGGCTGCGCGGCGAAAGGGTTAAGGGATCCCCTTCGCGTTTTATTCTCGTACGTGAGCTCTGCCAGGGCAAAAATCGCAAATTAAGCTGCTGAAGTGGCGCCCTCATTGTCCTGCCCCTTACCCCCGAAAACTTTTGATAAATACTTCCGCCACCAGTGACTTCATTTTCTCATTACAGCACAGGGCTGCCGAGGCGGCGACGGCGTTGGGTGGTAATTGCAAAGACGGCTGCAGCTCAAAGCGCTCCTTCAAGGATAATGGAAAAGCGAAAAGTAATCTTACTGCTTCCTCGGTGGTGTCGAGGGCAGAGATGTCTAAAACTGGTGCAGAATGGTGTTGGCCAGCCGCGCAGAATTGTAAATTTTAATACCCGGCTAATTATTGGTTGCCGCCCCCACACCTCCCGGGAAATCCTTCTTGAACCCCTCTTGGGATCTGCAATTAATTACCTTTACAATTAGTTTTTATTTTTTTTTATTTCTTTCTGCCGGAATGCTGCTTCTTTGCGCGGCTCTCTTTCACGCGAAAAAACATCCCCTTTACGGCGATTCTCGCTCGGTTGCTGCGATGCGGGGTAAACGGCCCGGATAGGAAATTTTATTCTAATTAGTGTCAAAAGCTGACCAAATACTGTCCGATCTCGGGGAAAAACAAACCCATTAGAAAAATTGGATTTTAGTAGCCAACGAACCGTGCACCATATTGTGTGCCGTGCTATTGATTTTTAATTAGCCGTGGCATGTAATTACCACACGTTACGCGAGCCTCAGAAATCTGAGTTAAAAGCTGAATAAGAGGCCGATGAGATGGGCACATGGCTTCCGGTCGCTCGCGATCATTCCGAAAACAGGAACAAAGGACAAAATGGTCGACAGGATGCTGTCACGGTGTGGGGACAAAAACAAATCGCCAATTATTTTCCGCGATAACGGGTGATATTTTGGCTCTATGACAACTGATTAACAGTTCTCCCGAATAATTATCCCATCGCATCAAAGAATCGCCGCCACTTATGTCCATCGCGCGAAACTACCAAACAGTCATCAGCTCCAATGGATGCTGTTTGCCGCTGGACCGGGTGGGCCTCCGCTGAATTATTACCGAACAGCAAATAATCACAGGGCTGTGGTCTCAATTGAGCGAAATTAAGTGCAAACAAGCACGCAAATGGCTGCTAGTCCCCGCGGCTCTGGAGCCTTGAAGGGCCGCCAAAAATTAGGGGAAGACGAGGGGAGCTCACGGCTCCTACGCCGGGAAAATTATGGCTTTTCCGGAGCGTTCGCCGCGACTCAAGTAAATCAATTATGTGGGGCCGGGCGTCATGGAGAATATCTTTGGAAGTCGGCTCACCGCAGGTTACGCACGAGTATACGCACATACATATATTGTATCTGAAAAACTTGAAAATTCCATTTCGGGATCATTGTCGGCTGTGTGAGCCGAGTGTTTATAAATCGAATTAATCAGAAACGCAAAAATGATTTTAATTTAAAATCACGCAAAAGGAATAATTTTCCCTCACGTGCAGGCCGCAACTGCCTCCCAGTGATGATAGAGATTCATTTTGCAGCTGATACAACTCTATACATTTTAATGTGATTACCGGACTGGGCGGTAAACATGCCCTAAATTACCAAAAATTAAGTTTACTCTATGGACGTATGAAAAGAAAATCAAATTTAAGCGCTTATCGAATGTTGCCACACCACGATTTTGTACGTTAAATGAGGAGGAATTTATTTTTGATTTCGTTTTCATTCGCAGTCTAACAAATGCAATTGGGTGCATCAGCGGAAAATTGTTGCACGCTTAAAATTCATATTGGATTCTTTAATTTGAAACACTCACTTAAACCAAGCATACAGATGAGTCCTTGAATAATTAAAATTGAAATATATACCTTTTTAATATTAGATTATAAGTTCGGAAAAGACGATAATATACATACAACTTATTAACTGATTGGAATGATTCAAAAATTTGAAAGATCTAAAATCTTATTACATAAGTCAACATATAAATTATTTCTTTGTGTTTAACATGGTTTACTTTTCTTTTAAAAATAATATTTCATTTCTCTCCTTTTTTTGTGATTTTGTTCATACATGATGTTAAAATAAGAACTCTTTATTTAAAGATAGTGATGAGCAGAATCGATCTTAGTCTTGCAGTCTTGGTTTCGATCTTGCAAAAAATCCCAAAGCCAGATCAAAAGCAATAATTTACAGCTTGCGGTAGACAAAGATTAAAACCAAGCAAAACTTAACCCAGAATCCAGCTTTTCGAACCACCAGTAATTGTTAATTGCATGAAAAACATCAATCCTAATTTACCACACAAATATATCACATATCTCCCGATAATGAATTAATGCTGATTCCCGCAAAATAGCAAGCTATTCGTAATAATTTTCTTAGTATTAAAACTTTGTAACATCCATTAGTTCACCTTAATGGGGTCCACTTAAAAGTTGCTGATAAAGTGAACCATTTGGACGTGATAATCTGTTTCAATTTAAAATATTGCTATGTTTTTCTCCCTAGTTGAGAAGATTAACGTTAATATGAGGAGCATCTACGGCCATCGTCGTACGGGTTACCTTTTGGTAAAAAATTATGTAAAAAGTTTGTGAACTCGACTGGAGCTCAGTGTACCTTCAATTTGAAAAAGGATGTAGCTTTTAATAATACATTCAAATTTACCTTCAACTTATCCTGTCCACGTCACATTGTGCACTCATACAAGGGAAAGTAATTTGGATGTTTAGTGTGAATTAATTTATTTATAATGTGTGATGATGGAGTACACATTAAAGAGAGTCATTTTATGCACAAGCTACTAAATCCGGTTTCACCTTCGTCACGTAACGTTCAAATGGCTACACAATATTCTGTAGCTCAGCGGGTAGGGTAGAGTAGAGACAAGTCTGATGGGGTAATCCTGGGGGCCTTAAGGATCGGAAAAATGAAAAACCTACGGCTCATCGTTGGAGCAGAGCAACGCTCTTCCAATTAAGTTATTCCTAATTCATCTCAATTTAGCTGATATTTACAAAGGGACAAAATTAAACAGATTTGCCGGGAAGGCAGAGTCCCTAGATCAGCTTCCCCGCTCCTAGTTAATATCCCTCATGAACGAGGAAGTCTGGCTCTTGCGGGGGCACAGGATCCCACAGCACCTAGTCAAAACTGCATTCATGCAGCCAGGAATGCACCTTCATTATATGCATTACCAGAGCAGCACACCGGGAGGCACATGTCCTCCGACATGCCTGTAAAGGATTTATGTTGCTGTCGATTCAAATTTTAAACCAAATTTGCGCTCATGCGGTTTTACACTCGTGTATCTATGGCTTCATTCTGAGACGTGATGGTGACAGACAGGCACCTGATGAATAATGTCAACTGCCGTAATGGTGAGTACGTGACGTACCTCGCAGGATGTATGTTTGCATTCTAGCAAAACTATGTAATTGAAAAAGCCCCGGCCACACTATGTTTGCTACAATAGCAGGTCAAAACCAGAAAATCGTTCGGAGTTTTTCTCTAATTATTTCTAGCACAAACGAAGCCTTTTAGGGCTTAACTGCATTCTGAGCACAGCTATGTAAGTTATTCGGTTTAATTGCTCCAGGAATGATTGCAGCTCACGGAATTCAATACGTTACCACTGGAACTTTGACTGCGTTCCATAGTCATAAACCCCAATTATTCTTCGAAATCCGAAGGCTAATTCCTATTAATTGGTTATTTTGCAGAGATATTTTCGTATTTATGGCATATCGTCTCAATTGCTGGTTGATGATTTCGTTTGAAAATTCTAAAATTCGTTGGCTCTGTAAATATTCGAAACATTTAATAACAAATAAGTAATTTCAATTTTTTTTAATTGTTTTGCAGCATAGTGAAGTTATTAATATATCAACATTTCTCTATCATCTTTGAACTAAATGAATTTAATTCAAATAAATTTTCCAATTTATAGTACAGCAAAGCATGCATTTATTCTGGGAAAATAAAAGACCGGAGGCATTAAAACTTTAGCTCATCTTCCTCATATTCAATGTCTTTGTTGAGTTATTTGCATAAAAATATGAATGTTGAAATATGTATCACAAATAAAAATGAATAAATGAAATTTTTCGAAATTTGAAAGTTAATATCACTTGTGAACTTAAATGAATTCTATTACAATCACAAATCAGATTTCAAATTCACTTTATCTATTATTTTGTTTTATTTAGCGATGACGGCTCGTATAAGTAATTAAATATTCCTAAAAGACCTGTCTTAAAATAAGTTGAATAATTTAACAATTTTCGAAAGCACGAACAAATTGGAGGTTATCATTGAATTATTCAGAGCAATTTCACAATATATGATAATATGCATATAATATATATTGTTTGTTTTTGAAAGTCTATATAGAATTACACAGCTGCATGTTTGATTGCTGGCTCCCAAAAACAATGAGTAGCCCAATAACTTGTATTGTATTTGAACATAAAACTCAAAAAATAAATATGAGAAAATTAATTTGAGACGTCAGAACATTTAATTATTTTGTTTTGCAAACGCATTACTCCCCAGGTAATATTAATTCCTTTAAATCTTCTATTCCTGCAAATAACATCCCGATAGGAGAAACCGGAAATTTGAGTTTCAGCTGCACTCTTTCGAAACTTTTAGCCGCCGACAAAAGGACTCAAAATATTTCTCCAGATTTCTCTAGGTAACTTAATAAGTTTCGCCGCGAGCCCAAAAAGTCATTAACTGGCCGAGAGATGCAGAAATTGCAGCATCACGGCTTTTCGTCCAGCAGGGCGGTACAACTCCAAGTCATGGTAGGAAATTGTTCATTTAGACTTTTCGCAAGTGGGAAATATTGGACTGTGCCGGCCAAGGTAAATAGACCGTCGGCCAAAGTTTAGGGCGAAACTTTCTTCTGAACTTCATTTACAACCTGGCTCCGAGCTGGCAACATCAGATGCCACTAATTCGAGTTCAGGCACTGGAACATTTTAAAACGTCCAAAAAGTTTTATTAAAATTCGCTCCCGCAGAGCCCTTCCGACCTTTCGCCAGCCACCCACCTGACGGGGCGCGGCTTTGATTTATGCCGCTGCATGGCTTTGTTTTGCGCCCCCTGGAACTGCACTGGAGGTGCCCAGTTAAACCATCGCAACTGTCTTCCCACCTTTAATTAACCTCATCACAAGTCTACCACTGCAAGGGATTGATCCTCTTAATATTCCCGACGGTCGTTGACCCGGCGCGAACCCGGCCAGAGAATGGGTTGCATAAATTCCGATATTGAAATTAACAAGCGAGTCGATTGCGAGGCAATCAGCAATTTGGCCGCTTTATCGCGGGCCAGGCCCGTAAATATAGTCCAGCAGTTATGAATATTTCATAACAATAATCAGTCCTAATTGATCGATAGAAAAAGAATCGCCGACCGCTGCCATCAATTGTAATGAAAATGCCAAGCTCGGCACCGGCAGTAATCAGGCGAGGTCCCAGAGGAAATATATTCGAGCGGAGCCACTCAAGACCAGCAGTGAGGCAGTCATTAATTATTAAATCCGATAAACGAACATCATAACATATCCGATTTCCACTATGATTATGCTGCCTGGTGACACCGCTTGTCTTCCACGACGTCCCGGTCCCGGGTCCCGGGAACAGCACGGTCCAGCACGGTCTGGCGGACGATAAACCTCCAGACGAATCCCCTTTCTGCTTATATAAACAGCTTCTCAATTTCAGCTGCCGTTCTTCAGACACATTTCCATTTATGTGCTGGGTAGTTACTCACTGGGCCTTTGGGGAACACTTTTGTGTGATTGCCCACAAACTTGCTCCAAAATATCGTAAGTAGTTGTTATTTATGGAGGATATCAAAGAGTTCTTTGCGAGGTTTGTGGCCGCCCCCGGCAGTCGCAGCATCTCACTGTAGCCGAGCCTGCGGAGATCCGTGGCATTTAATTACATTTTGTGTCTCTGCGAAATGTTGCAGGAGGCTTATCAGCCTGAAGGAGTATCTGGGAGCATTTCGGCTATTTGTCTTGCGACTGATCACAGGCGGAAAGTTACTTAGACTGCTATTGCAAAATAAACCGAGTCGACATACAGACATACAAGCAAATATAGTACTATGTATTCATAAATCTGAACCCAATTTAGGTCGTTCGCTTCCCTTAATACCGCAAGTATTTTTTATTTTATTTTCTTACAGCAAATGCTTTTCAAAATGTTCTGCTTTTCTTTGCTCCATGTGAGTCAGATGTGGGGTTTTGTCATTTTTATGATTTATAAAACAAGCTTTACTATGCTTCTTTATAGATCCACTTATATGACACAAATTTATCAAGCCGATAATACATGATTCTTGAAGAAAATCAATGTGTAGAACTTAACTGACGCCTCGTAATTAAAAGCCTTTTGAAATCAACAATAACTACCCAACTCTTTGAACATAAATTTAGTTTTAATTTCAAATCTGTGGCGTTGTTTCGAAATGTGTTTCAAATGAGTATAAAATTATAAAACAATAACGCGGTCATGTAAACTATACGATAAATACGTTTGCTCGAAACCACATATTTCTCGATTATTATAAATTATTTAAAACAATAAACACTTATATTAAATTGTTTACACAATACTCTTTCCATCCCACTACAAAAAATTTTTCAATTTATTTAAGATAACTTTTTTACAAACATGATCAAATTCAAGAAATATACAGAAAATATGGCTATATACGAAAATTCTGCATAAATTGAGTTGAGTAAAAGGTAAAAGTAAATGAATTTAACAGAAGTCCCAATACGCCTCCTTATATTAATATTGTGAGTTTTTACATAAGTGTTCAGAGAAGATACAAAGGAACGGTCAGCGATTTTTATATAAAATTTCATTTAATCCGAAGAACAAAATTTTCAAAGTTGCTCACGCTGTCGAAACACTTATAGTAGAATAATAATATCAGTTCAAATGAATTCTAAGCGCGCGAAGAATCTTCTCATTAAAATTGATTGGAGAAACAATAAACTTAATTCCTCTTAAATTCTGAAAAGGATTTCTCAAAAGTTTTTGCCCATAAATTTAAACGGATGTTTTTCTTAAAGGAAACCGAATATAGTTTAGAGGATTATAAGTTTTTCTTTCATGTTATTGTATTGCAAAGTTTAAATTTACTACGTTCCCTAATGGAGATAATGTTTCCTTGATTAAAATTCTTTCATTCCTTAAAAATTATAGGCCATTGTTTTATGTTTTGCAAGGACGGGAAAAGGAAATCGTTGGAATATCTGTGAAACTGCAGAATGTGAAAGATTTTATTTTTCCTGAAGGAATTTATCGCCGCAGCTGTGCGCTCTTTTATCGACAAATATTATTAAACACTTGATGAGAAAGAGGCTTTAGAGGCTATATAGGACATAGCTTCCATTCCTGGATAGCTCTCTTTTTCAATAAAACGAAATGGAAGGAAGCCCGTTTACATCGGAAGTCATCTTAAGAAATAGTTCACGGGCCACTAGTCATGCATTGGGAAAAAATCGCGTCGGGGCCTTTGCTCCGTCACAAAGGCGAGTGTAATCTGACCGCAAATGCCTTTCCGGAACATAACTCTATTTTGACGCTAATATTAAGTCATTCCCAGCAAGAAATGGGATAAAGTGTGGGTGGGCAGGGCTAGCTGCAGAGCGGTTCACCTAATGAAAGTTTACTTCCAATTTTGCGATGAAAGGAAATTTCTCCAATTACTTCGTAATGACTTGGGCCTTGGGTAAAAATCTCAATTTGCCTCCTTTTTACGAGTGTGCAGAGCGACTCAAGTCCTCCGGGTACATGAAACAGACCATTGCACTTAAAGAGGATATCGATTGTAGGGAATCGGTCCGGGTTTTTGAGGGTCTCTACGAAAACAAAATCCATTGATAAGCGAGGCACATTTGGTCGGGAATTCGTGGAAACTAGATTCCTAGTGTCCCCTGGAGGTTCATGTGGTCTTTGCAGGATTTCTTGACTCTGCCTCTTGGTCGTCGTCCCAACATAGGTGGGCTACGGACTCTAGATAATTCAATTTTCTCAGTTTCAGTCCTCGACATGGACGTCCTCAAAAGTGATTTCTTGTTTGACTTTTTTCTTCGCGTTATGGAGAAGAGAGAACTACCGAGGACTTC
Organism: Tolmerus cingulatus; assembly: GCA_959613345.1. Lineage (NCBI taxonomy): Eukaryota > Metazoa > Arthropoda > Insecta > Diptera > Asilidae > Tolmerus > Tolmerus cingulatus. Next base: position 4,853,103 of record OY390711.1, on the reverse strand, counting down.
CATATATTTATATATATTACTACTTATATGAAATGGAAGCATATATGTACATATTCCGTCATTACTTTCCGCCGACGCTATAGTCCAAGGCAGCAATGTTCAAACCACCCGATGAACTTAAATTAAATTCTCAAAAATAAAGTTCTTATGAAAAGAGCGCGGTAAAATTATAATATTTCGCCGTGTAGAGCCAATCTGAGCCATATTAAGGTTCCTCGAAATACGTCGAAACAAAGGGGCTAATCACTTCGACGAACTCCATTAATCCGCGCGCTTAGCTTTGATTAGCAGTTTAATCCAACAGGAGTGGCTCCTAGGAAGACACCTTTAAAAGCATAACCTCAGAATCTTCCGCATTATCGCGTTGAAGCTCTGCGGGCGTAAACGCGAGACTTTACAGAACATTTCTAAGATAATTTAGAACAATTTTGGGAGGGGTGCAGGGGGCAGGAGGCGTATATTTCAAAATCTCAGATTTTGAGGAGGGCGTAAAATAGTCCGGTTTAGGGACACCATTAGCAAGTGCACTTCGAGCGCTCAGAGACAGTTGAAATCCCAAGACAAAGTTGTATGTGGCTTAGAGGCATATTTCTAGGGAAAATTTTAGTGCTCTTGCAGTATCTCGATTTTCCGAGACGAGCAAATTTGCCTGGGGAGTCCTGGCCATACAGAGCCATTCTGGCAAAGGACTAAGTAGGAGGAAGCCCCACTGCACCGTCGCCATGTGTGTAATTTTCAAAGTTGGCAAGAAATTTCAGCCATATCTCATGGTTTACGACGAAGGACCGTAAATATTTCCTGCGTAAATACGAGCTGCTATTGTGCTTCTTCCCCTTTATTCTGTCGAAACTAGCACGATAATCCTTGAAGAAACCGTAGCGCTTTGAGAAGTTGCACTATTCAAAATCCTCTGCATTGTATTGATCCTTTGAGGGTATATTTACAGGACACTGGTGATACGGAGCTGACTGTATAAGCGATTTGAACTACAGTGTCGACTGAAAGCTGTAACACAATCGCTCAAGTGTGCTACCAGTTTGACTTCCCTTAGTGAAATCTCTTTAAGGATACTACTCGTTTCAAATTATCCTTTTGAGTTAAAAACATTTTACGTTATTTTGAAATTAAAATAACAGAACTTCCTAAAAATTATAGTATGGCGTCAATCTTCAATACGATTACTCATAAAAGAATAGCCTGCAAGTTTATAAACATAACTTTTGTTTTATCTACCCCAAAGTGTAAAAATATATGCAGGGTGTTTCGCTAAGTTCAATTAATTTTATATGGTTTATGTTTGCTCGGAGACCTTCATCTCCAAAATTGGTCCTCTGCTCTTAAAATCGCAATAGAAAATTTAGTCTCCGAGCAAACGTTGATCAGCAGACGATGCAAATTCAATTGACATACTCTTCTTCACACGGTAACGAAACACCCTGATTACAAAATATATCATATGAACAAAATAGATAAACTTGTAGGTGCATTAAATTTATAAATTCGGAAAGTAATCTTTTCCAAGTACTTTTAAACATTTTAAAACTTTTAAAAGCTTGAAGCATGAAATTAATATGGTAAATGGCTCAAAATATTAATCCCTGAACTTTTTTCCATTATGCACAAAATGGTTTGCAATTTTACGATGTGCCTTCAACTTATTTCTTGAAATATAAAATTCGTAATGCATGCTTGATCCCCCGATGCTTTTACCAAACCTCTGATGAAAATGTGTTCTAAGAAAATTGCGAGTCATGGATTACGTACCTTACCTTGCAATATTTCCTTCAGCTTAAACAAGTTTTAAATTTCATAGTATATTTTAAAAAAAAAATGTATCAAAAGCCGATTATGTTTTATGTGTATCATTGTTTTTTGTTTTCATGATCTTACGCCTCACAACTTTTTTAGATTCGCAAATTACCCAAAACATTTTATCAAAATAACCTGTCACGTGTTCTGTTACAAAAACTTATGTCCACGCTAATCAATCTAAATTACAGCTTTTATTTTAGTAAGCACAGATACATAGATATTTATATGTGTGTATTTATATTACACCTATGTTTTATATTTAGCATAGAACACAAGCTTTTAATATGTATATTTAGTAATTCACAATCTTATTAAACTTTGGCATAAATATGATGTGAATACATAACAATATATTTGTTTATAATTAAATGAAGAAAAAAATTAAGTACCAGTCAATTTGACTTGCCTTGGTAGTTGTAATGTTAATAGAAAGGTTCTCATATTTTGTTCGCAAATAAAAATCATCCGGATTATACATATATACATATATAAGAAATTATGAATTATAGGAGCATTAATTGATAATCAAATTGGAAGGCAATCATTAAACTATTAGCTAGGGAACAGTTTCCATGTTTACTCAATTATTGTTTGGTTATTGTGGCCAATTGTTTTTGAGTGCGTCCTTTACTTTTATCAAAGACTTATTTAGCATCTTGAGCCAGTTATAAAGAGGGTATGTGTGATTACAGAGGCCTTCGTACAACTTCGACGTATGGTTAATTATTTTTCTTAAGAAAGCAGAGAGCCTTATTAGGGGCATGCATCTTTGCCAACATATCCTTCATGCAGTGGTATATCCATTAACCCCTCAAATGAAATATGCAATAAGTCTGGGATGTTGTGGCGCTTATCACTTCCCCCGTGTGTGGGTGGAAGGAACGGAAAAAGAAGTCGTTTCTTCCGCCAACTGGCCTCCGTCTTTGAATCGTTGAAATATGATATCCCGGCGAGCTCCAACCCCCTGACATTTTCCCAAAACCGACAATTTCATATTACACTTTTAGTGCTTGGCTGCACACATCTATCACGGTTCCTTTGGTGCGGCGAAATTGCTTCCATTAAACCCACCGTCCCGCGTCGCGTCGCGTCGTCGCAACATCTCGACGACCAAAACCTAAGGACTTTTGCCTTCCTCGGAGTGGTTTTCTGATTTATTCGAAAGGTAATAAACGTCAACTGATGTGATTTCCTCAAACGCCGAACAATGGGTGCGCTTACGTGAGTGTTGCTGTCCCTCTAGGTCGTGAATCACGTCCAGTCGCAGTCGTGCCGAGGACATTCGCAAAAAGTAGAGCCATAAAAGTAGCCTGTAGCCTGGAAACCTTCTTAAATCTAGCAAAACACCTGTGATATGTGGCCCTCGCCGCAAATTGGCGGCCATTAAAGAGCCCCGTGTTGAGCACCGTCTAGCACCGGGGCAAATAGCGACTAATCTGATTTTAAAGAAAATCAACAGTTCCCCAGAAGACGGGTGGATGAATTATAACTACCTCAACATCAATAAAACTGATCTAAACATCCCCTGTATCAGCCTTTACACCTCACTTACCTTAATCGGGAATTTATAGGCCCTCACGGAAATGATACATAAACATGAATAGGCATGGATCCAGGGATGTGCATCGAGAGGTCCTGGTCGGCTCTCGTTATTTATGTGCCATGATAAAATTCGTTCGGTCCTCAATCTTGCCGACGATGTCTTTCTTTATAGCGCCTCAAATAGAGATTCATTCCGTTTTCTTGACACTTGTCCTTTTTAGTAGCTACTCATCAACTATTTATGATCCTCGGCGGAGATTCTGAAGGAGCGGAAGACACCAGCTCTGCATCCGGATGCTTCGACGTCGTTGGACAGCGTAAGAGCACTATGCGGGGGACGGATTTTAATGGGCTCCTAGTGGAGGAGACTTCCAGGCGGTCTGGACGCCTGGGAATATGTAAATAAGCCGAAAATAGCAGCTCCAAATTTGGAAGGTAAATGAGCAGATATATATTCTTTGTTAACATTTTCTGCTACAACTGTTCATTTGCATACTAATCGCTGGGGCCTCGGCGATCCTGCCGCTTTAGAATCTTGTCTACCTGGGCAACCTACAGTAATTAATTTTCTTTGACACAGACCCACTTCACTGTCACTCTGCGTGCTTGTTACGGGCCAAGGACGACGTCCTGACGATGTTGTGGGCCTCCCTGCGAAGGTGCGGCCGCCGTGCGGTAAAGTAAAAACATAGGATGAATGAAGTTTTTGTGATAATTTTTCTCAACTCCTTCGTCGGGCGTCTTACTCTTCTACACTTTTCCAACGCCTTACCCTACATTTTCAGGTCTACAACCTCAGCAAATTTATCAAGGGTTTATATTATTCTTTTATTTTTTATTTATTTACTTTTTTTCGCGTGCTGTACGCTGTTTTTACGGTCCCTAGTGGGTCGCGTGAATTTCGCAACCCCCGCAATCTTCGGAAAGACCGTCTGTACGTTTTTGGGGTATATGCTACAGAATTTCACCCACAAACTTCTTAATTTTTTCCCTCTTGCCCTTTTTTCTTATTAATTTTCTCACACGACGACTGAGTCGTGAAGCCACATCGGACGAATCCAGGCACTCGTGCAGACAGTGCATATGAATGAATGCGCTAGTTTCTCACTTTACGAGGCACTGAAACTCCTAATAAGGATTATATTATACTTTTATGAGTTTTCGCCCCAGATGCGGGCGGAGATTTCCTGTGGCGCTATTCCCACCTTTCAACTTTCCACATTCCCGCAGGAAGTTTCTAAATTCGAGCGGCAGCCCTGGTGTGAGGGCGGGGGAGGACACATTTTTCATGAATATCTCACAACGAGTGGTGGGTGCTCTTTTCAAGTTTAGAATGGCACCTATATCACACTTTGTGCGTTGGACGCTTCAGAATTTTTGTAATAAAATGATTCGGTTTCATTACTTCAATTTTGAGGACGCCTCTGAATATGACGTGTGTCGCTTCGTTTTGTAAAAATATTCAGGCTATTTTTCATTTAAAGCAAATTCATATTTTTGGAAATATGTGAAAATATAATATATTTTTCATAGATACCAGTTTTTGTTGGCAATTGAAAAGCACAATTACGTAAATTCAACATTAATTAATTCAGAATTGTTCGTACAATAGTACAAGAAGAAAATTAAATACAAATATTACCTGCCATACTTTATCATCTGTCTAATAATTGATTGAGTGATACAATCAAAAAAATTATTTTTGAATACAAAAGTTTCCACCAATGGGGAATTGAATTTTAGAAAATACTGAAATACCATGTTTTATTATTTAGGGGTAGAATGTCCAGGTTTTGTAGTTCTGCAAAATTCGTGAAAAATGTAGTCGGAAGTAGGTATACTTTACCCATTATGGTAAAAGAATTAAAGGAGATTTAATTCAAATATTGGAATATTTTAGATAATGGAGTATAACGCATCTTTTTGATGTATCTGAATCCGCTTAATAGGAAATTTCAAAGACGGGCCTTATTAGACCGTTTAAGATCTTCAATTTATTGATATCATTAACATTATTTACCTTACAACACCATTAAAACAATTTAAGGCCAGAAATATAGAAACAGCTTCTCAGAAGATGAATCAAACGAGTGTTCTATTTAGATTTTTCCCAAAATGTGAAATTTTTTATGCAATTTCTGGGGTTCATTTTGCCAAGAATTGTAAACATTTCCCAGAACCTCTTTTCCTTTGAAATTCTAAAGTGATCGAACATTTTTGTTTGTTTGAACTTTGTACAGCTCTTTCGCCTTGTATACCCAATGAAACTTTTCTGCTTCTTAGGAAATTAGAGTTGACCTTTGGACCTTTGCCTGTCTATTCCTTTCATCAGAAATGTAAATATTCTGAATACTTTCATGAACAGAAAGAAATCGTTTCCCTTATACATACAGTTATAAAACAATTACTTATTGTACTTGGTAAAATGATGAGACCAAATTCAATAATAATACCAGGAAATATAAAACAGGTCCTTAAAAACTATATACATAGTATAGTATATGCAATTAGAAATATATTTGTTTTACAACTTTTTTTGATTACTCTAATTAGAGTTTAAGTACAAGACGCAATCTAAAGAACAAACATGTCCAAGTACATTATTCGAATTTATTAAAGAAAAAATAATAGTTCTGAATTTTTGGATTATATTTTACTTAGATTATGTATGGAAGAATTTCAGAGCTATTATTGTAACCCAGTTTGTAACAGCCAGATAACCGTTGTTCATAATGTAACTCTACTTGAAGGACCATTAAAGCAATTGTCAGAAGAACGGAGGTGACCGTCCTTTTTTGTCGACGATTTTTGCCGGACATTATCAGCTTATTTATAACTTTTCCCAATTACCATAGATCGAATTCGTAGAGGACCTCAGACCTAAGCAGACATAAAAGGCGACCTTTATGGACGAAGAATTACGAATCTGTCCGGGTTTAATTTGTTTGCATAAATATGTTCCTTGCTAATCTGCGCCATATCTCCACAGGATCAGAAGTCAGAGATGCTTTTATTCGCTAGCCTATTATCAGGCCGGCTAAATTAGACGTCCGCGCGCACTATGGCATTTCGTATCGCTGGAAAAGTTTTATCTGGATGTGGTATATTTTTCCCTATTACAACAGACGACAGCTTGAATTAAGAGTAATTTCAAAACAGATTGTTATCGTTTAACTTGAGTGAATTCTAGTGCGAATGAGATTTGCCTGGCACGGGGAAATATATGTCGCCTCTGGTGAATCTTCTCTGCTGCCGTTACAAAAATTGAAAGTCCTTTTATCGCCTCTTTTTGGGGATGGCTATTTGCCGCTCAATACTTATCACATGGAACTATCTTAAAAGTCTATAAAAAATATTTGGCAAAACCAAACAGGACGCAAACATTCCTTGAATATAGCTTCTATTCCCCGGTACCCTTCCAGAATTGTTGGAGCATTAGGTTCGTCGGCGGTCTGAAAACATTTTGCTTATGCTCATTTTTGTGGGCTGAAGGTCAGGCGTTTTGCATTTTAAAAACTTTGAGGTACAAGTCTGTTCAATGTGCATATCAATTATGCTTTTCATTTTCAAAATCATAAGTTAATATCGATTATCAGAAAATTGCATAATGTAGAGAGGATTTGTAGAGATCCCGTGGCTTTCACCCCGGGCAGTTACGTGATAAATCCGGCTTTCACTACTAAGCACGAAGTGTTCTATCGAAATATTAATCCATGTAAATGCAAAATCTAATCCTGCATATTTTCACGAGATATAAAATATTTTTGTAGAGAAAAGGTTTATTTTGTTGTGAAAAGTATACAGAATGGATAGCAGAATAAATATTTATTTATAAACTTTTCTTTTACAAAATTTATTCTAGGTAGCCGTTTCATATCTTTACTACTAAATATTGTTATTTTTTAGATGTTCAAAAAATATACATATGTACATATCTACGACATTTTGAGTACTAAAATTAAAGGGTGTACTACAATGCAAAATTCCTTAGAGTTATGAAATTTGAATTATTTAATCTTTAAGAAAATTGGAGTACATATAACCCATATATAAACGAGCGCTGCTAGGCCGTCAACTTTTAAGTATGTAGAGTGTTATGCCAAAAAACAAAAAATAACAAAAAAAAAACAAACAAGAGCCCAAGAGACTTTGCCTCCATTAAATAGATAGACGTCTCAATATGTCCTGTGTACATAACAATATCCTTCGTCTGCTTGAAGTTTCTTCCCTGGAATAAAAAGGGAAAGTTTCCTTTTTTTGGCGCCCACACCAAGGTCCAAGTTCGGACAGAATGGAATTTTCATCGCCTCAACCCTTGGTCTCGCCGAGGCCCGTGCGGATAGTTCCTCTACATCATACTTCCGTGGATGGACTCATTTATGCAAGAATATTTCCTTAGTAGATTGCTTACATTGTTTATACGAGCGATTTGAAGAGGGTTCCGTGGTAGGTTTAAGGTCCCTTCGGTGTTGGTCGCCTTAAAGGAATTGATTTTTTTTTCCATTTCTTCGAATTTATTTGCCAGTTGTTAGAAAAACCTAAACAATAAAAAATTCACTCTCATAACGTTTCCCAATCACATTTATGTCGTGCTCATTGCTAGGTGAAACAACACGAAATCGTTTTTACCTGAGGAGGACCCCCCCGGGGGAAAGGTTTTTACACTTTACCTTTATTATTTACGAGCACTTTAAGGTGCTCTCTGAACTAACACGTCTTTTCCATTACGGCTTCTGCTACTCTGTTTGCAAAATGGTTCTCCTCATAGAAAAGGAGTTCAGACCCATACTGGCCATTGCCAAGTACTTTTCTCTGTCGGGGTCGGTTTTTATCTTATACGGGTAACCAATCGAACCGGCCTCATCGTGAGGGAAAAATATATGAAACGCCTTGGCCCCGTCTTTGAATAAATTTTATTACATTTACTTTAGTGGCGCTTAAGGGCCATTCAACGCAACCCTCTGGCAGGTTACCAAAAGCTGTCCGGGAGATGCATCTCACCCTGAATTAATGCGTTCCGTCCAGCCCCGGCCCGAACTGCATAAATATCGGTTTTAATTTGCTTCTACTAATTGAATTTAGTGAGATAATGCTTCGCTTAAATCATGCATTCATTAAAATTCGCTTCCAGCCAACGTCGCCCATTTTAGCAACCCCCAAAAATGAAATTCTCCATAAAATCTTGAAAGTGTGAGCCCCGCGGCCCCAAACTTAAAATATTTTGGGGACGGCGATGGAAGAAGTGTAAACAGCTAGCGTACGATTCCCCCCGAGGTGGAAGATTAATGTTGCGCCTAGCATGTATAAAAACAACGGGGAAAATATGTTCCTCCTAAATTAATGGGATTTATTTGAACAATAACATCTCTAGTTTAAGTGTAGGGAATTTCTCAAACCTTCGGAATTGCTCATTCATGCGAGGAGTGGTGGCGGCGGCGGCAACGGAAGTGCGGGATCCAGCCGGGACTGGGAGCCCCAAAATCAGGACCTCTCCCACTGGATAGAGTAATCAAAGGGTCGTTCGTTGAGTGTGCGCCAGCCAAACCTCGCGGGCAAATTCTCATTTCGAGGAATGCGACTTACGGCACGTTACAGGACTGTAAAGCCCTGAGTATAATGGGAATTAATGTTTCAGCCGAGGCAATAACCCGCAGGAAAACAAGGACTCTGAACGAAATTGACATTTGAATTCCTTGGCCCGGCAAACGCAGCGCGTCTTAAGTGGATCCAATTTCTCAGGGTGGCTATTCATCTCCGCCAACTGAGCCATTTAAGATTGCTAACGTAAGACTTGTATGACGACTATGATCGCCTTCAGCACGGTTTACGTCGGTCTACTTCGGTTTTAAGCTATCCCACGTCTGCTCCATAGTAGGGACAACTTTTCATTTTTCCGGACGCAACTCATTTTTCTCGAAAACTATGAAAAATATTTGGCATATCTCAGAATGAAAGAAGCACTAAATCTATTTTCTTGTAGATAACATAGCAATAGTGATTTATAGAAACTCATTTAGTTGAGCTTACCAAACTGGTTGACAATGTATTTAAAATGAATCTACCATGAAATTTTTATCAGTTAAAGCTTACGAGCCATTTCGAAAATCTAGTAAAATCTCCGGATTATAAAAATATGCATTTATATCGTACTATGAAGTGAAAGTAACTTTCTTCTTCCAAAGGTCTGAACATTTGAGAGAAGTCCAATTTTATTACAAAGTATAAATTGACTTATTTATTACAAATCGAACAAATCGAAAACCTTTTTCATTCCGGCTTGGAGCACATTGGGTCTGCCTTCTTGGAATCAAAACGGCATTACTCCTTTCAATATAGAGTACTAAAGTTTGAATCAGTGGACACAGCCTTTTCCCGCATATACACTTTAAAGCCTTACTTGAATTCAAACATCCTAGGAACCCCCACATGGCTGGGTTCTCTAAAGTACCCCAAAAACTTGTTTCGATAGAATTGTAAGCTTAAAAACGAGTAGTATTTCATAATAAATTGGACCATAAAGGAAAATTGGTACACATTTAAATAGTAAATATGTACATAATTAAATAACCTGCTTTATGCAATTGTTCTTGTATAAGTTCTATTTCAGTCACAAATATATTTATTTTATGTAAAAAACGTCCAAAATAAGGATATTATTATTAAATATGTGTTCACGATTTTACAATGATATCTAACCTTTTTGCAGCCATTTTTGACTTTCTTAATTTGCTTCATTATTATTTTATATATAAAAATGAGTCTCATATGTAAACTTATTTTTACAATCATAGCTGGCTAACTTTCTTTCAAAACCCAAAATTTTTATTTACTACTATACAACTCAATACCTACAAAATATTTCGAGCTTAATCTTTGGTATACACTTTCGTCTAAATGTAGTACTTTAATTAGGAGTAATATTATAATACAGACAATGAAAAATATATTTTATAAGATTCTTTTATATATTGTTATATTATAAGCTCATCAATTGTGAGATAACACTCGTCGGCAACTTTTGGCCTTTTTCAGACACATACATATGTATATCATCCGCAGTCCGCGATGATTTGATTTTTCCTTAATTATGTATTTTCATCTAATGTTTTGAAGATTCACGTGTTTATCATGTATTTTTAAATTATAGGTTTTAAACCAAAACTATTTATATACAATGTATGTATATGTAGGCATAGTTATACTTTTAATAACTTACATTTGCTACGTTTCCTTTATAGCTCCTATTAGTGAAACTTTGTCCAGCTGAATTACATTGCCCGACTCGATATTTTTCAAGTAAACAAGTACTGAATGAAATAGCGATTACTGTTTAGAGTATTTTAACCGGAGTCTACTATAGCTTAGGCTTTTACATGGTATGACTGCCAGGAGCAATATTAATCGTTGCTGCGAACTCTGATTCCCCATTTCCCTTTAGCGACTTGATATCAATTTTTCAGACTGAGTACCCGCAGTAGGGTACACAAAATCGCTGATGAAATGCTCCGCGGTCCGGGTGTGGCAGCTTCCGAGCTGGCCCCAATCGATGAATCGCGGCCTTTCCGAGCCCATTTCACTCGAGCAGGAGTCCTTCGCCGCTCCGTAACATTAATTTCTGCTTAGGGCGGCGGGGGTGGCATCTTCGAAATTCCCATTGATGTGCGATTAACATTTGGGGCTAAGACAAACAACTGGGACTGCCGGTGCCGAGCGGAGGGGAGCTCATATTGAGAAAATTCGATGACGGCAGCAGATATTCAAATCTGGCCGTCAATAAATGCCGAAATACGAGTCTGAACACAAATCATGCACAATAACCATACACCGCCCGGATATAAAAGGTCTGAGATCCTTCTGATTTACGTGCAGTAGTCCATAAGCAGCTGTACCTGCAGGCGACGGGAATGCTTGTTCTGCAATTCCCGGCCGTCCTGTAGGAGGTCCTGGATTTATGAACATTCGATGCCAATGAATAATAAGGGGGCAGCGCCATCAGCCCGTGCCTGAGTATAATCAATTTTTCCGGCAGCAATTAGTGAGCCGAGCCGTTTCCCGTAAACAGGGCGTCTTATTTTAATGAGGTCCTTTTTCTCTCGGACGATTGTGCACCGGAGCCCCCCGGATTGCGCGAGGGAGGAAGGAAAGGCAAAAATGTCGAGCTGCGTCCTCCCAGTCCCGGAGGAACATTGTTGCAGCCCTTTTAAGTTCATCGGTCGCAGAACGAAAACTCCGGCAGGTATTCGTGCTCCTCTCATTGTCCGATCCTGTGAAAGAGACGGGATCTGGGAGTACGGAAAAATGTTGTTTTTAGGCAAATTGCGTGTTATGCGAGATTTAAATATGAATGCACTTTGCAGTTTGTACTTTCATTGAAATGCAAATCTTCCCGCCCCGGGACACGGGGGTGAAGGTTTCGGGCTTGAACTGCGATTCTGTAACACGTCATCCCGCGGTGAGTGCATCTGAGGCGATATAAAAGCGAAGTTAAACCGGCGACATAAAAATTGTTAAGTTTGGGGTAGCGAACAAGTTCACTGTTTATGTTTGATTTCCTGAAGTCGTTACCTTTTTCACCCCCACTATCCAAAATTCAATTTACAGTAAGCTGGTGAGCATGCAGCTTCACAGACAAAATGGACCAGGAATGTTTTCATTTAATTACGGCGCCGCGATAAAAACCTTTTTATGCCTTGAGTAATGGAATCTGTAATTTCACAGGAATTTATCCTCCTATATTTTCGTATAAGCAGCTTATTTGATTCGGGACATAAAAAGTTGAAAGCAGCGGTGTCCTGTTATCATCGGCACTAAAGGACCCCGGCCCGGGCGGGATGCTGAAAAAGTTGAGTCCTGCTCGCGTGCTAAAGTTACTTATTTTAACAGCCAACATTCAGTGACCACGGATCACACCAGCATAATCACAACTTGAAGAGAGTTGATGAGGTGACTACGGACTGATGTTGGCGCCTCCAATTATGCTAGTCCGCATAAAAGCTAACATAACTGCAGTGGCCAAGAGTTCGGATTTGAAATTTTTAACTAACTTGAAATGCAATCGGATATTGTGTTTCGGTAATAATTAGAACTGCATAAATTCCGCAACATTACAAGTCAGGTATGCTTCATAAACTCTCTTTCGCCATTTCGCATTACAATTTGCTAGCTTAATGAGTCTGCAATTTGCGAATTTTCATTTTATCCTGTAAGGCCAAATTTTCTGCAGTATTAATTAGCAAAGGATTGTTGATCCAAATGCATTGTAATCAAATTATGGGCGGAGATATTATATATACATAATTGTTGCTAAATAACTTCCCATTGAATCGAATGCTTGAGGAAGTTTTTTATTTAAAACATTTTCGTAACCTATTCGTAAATTTTCACGTTGATAATATTTTCTGTTGGAGTTGTTGCACTACCCGCAAAAAACCTGTTGAAATGTTACAAATGATGCGAACAAAACAGGAAATTGAAACATGCTCCGTGTAATTTTGAATATACATTCGGTTGAAGCATATTTCCGAAGGAATATTATTAAATATGCTTTAATGTAATGCTTTTGTCTGTTCGGAAATTGTGGGGTTATTTCCATCGAGAAGTATCTGCGCCTAGGGTTATAAACCCAAACTTGCAACTCCAAATGAATTTCTGGTTATGTAGATAATGCATAAAGGAAATGCAAAACAAATTATCTATATTATATGCAGCAAAGGATATACGAATTATCAATCGGACTGAAAATAGAATTGAAATCACTTCTTTTGTATCATTCACAATTTTACAAAATCTTATTTAAATCCAAATTGAGATTACTTCCATCCCAATTTTGGCCTTTGCTGCTAATACAATATTATATTTTGCTTTTTATACAATTTTGTACTGATTTTGATATTATAAACATTTATTATTATTAGTAGTAACTATTTTGTTATCCTTTAAAACAAAACAGATAGTAACAAAAATAATTAATAACATAAATGTTATTTTTATATTTAATAATAAAGTTAAAATGGAAAGGAAGGATTGAATACATGAAGAAGTAAAACGCTTATGTTCGTAATAAAAGATTCACTACGACATTCGAAGTCCTATGTATAATAAAATTATGAACAGTCAATTTTGGTCATAAATATTAACAGCAATTTGTAGGACATAACTTTCCTTTGGCAGTCAATACACCTCTAATAGATTGAGATATGAAGGTCGTAAGTTTACGACAGCTTGGGTGCATAGTGCATGCGAACTTAAGTGATAAATCTAATTTAATATTCCTTCTTACAAGCTTAGTTAAACTGGTGCAGACAGTAAAATCGGCTTAATTTTCAGTACTGAGCTAGCATAATTGACTTTTCTTGGTGTGTAAGAAATCAATTTTTGCTTATATTGCTAAGATTGTCATTACAAGATATTGTTCATTATCTTAGTTGTCTTTTATCCTTATTATTTATTTAGTTTTATTCATTTTTAGATATATGATTTTGGTTGAACAAAATTTTACTGACTAATCCATGCCAATATGTGAAATAGCTCTTTTTGATCAAAACTTTAATACTAAATATAGTTTAGAAATTAGATGAAATATTTTAAGCTTTTGAAATTTAAGAAGAAACCGGCGAAAATTATTTAATTTAAAATGAGAATTTTTTCTGGTGAAAATTTAGCTTCAATGGATGGACTAAATTGCGTGGGTGTGTAGAAATAATGGCTTGGTCGGGTCAGCTCTTGTAATCGGTTGTTATAACATGCAGGGGTGCGTTCGTTACCTTGGTGGTGATACTCACTTAATTTAGCCCAGTAAGCTTCCATTAATTTTCCGGCAGCCATGCGATCACCATCCCCCGGCTGAGGCTGCTCGCTGATAGTATCTGCCCATTTGGTGGAGGGTGCAGCCAAGTAATCCCGCGCGGGGCTTATCTACCCGTTCGCAAGATGTTTCGCTTCGCACTTGACCCTCTAATTAACCCGGGACTGGTATAGGATCATGAGCGATTGGTCCGATTAATCTAAATCACCTGGAACAACTGGAGTCTGTGATCACGTAAAAAATTGCTTCGTTATGCGGAGCACTCGCGCGGGGGTGTGGAGCATTTTCGTGTCAAGGAGTAATCAGATCCTGAGTGGAAACGCAACAATGAAAACCGGGAAAGGGACGGGAAACTTGAGGCTTTCGTTGCTGCTCTGCCATCACAACTTTTTGAAGTCGGGCTGCGGCGGCGGCGAGGTTTAGGTATGTACGTACATATATAAAAATATTTTGAGCGCTCTCTGGAACGAGAACTTATGCACTTGAGCGGTGGGTGACAAGCATGCTAAATTACTCAAAACATAGGGCGGCTCATATGTGCGCCCCATAATAGCGGCATTCACGTCGCGGGAGTTGAATGTAAACCAACACTTAACCCATTCAGAGTGGTTAACAAGGCATTAAGCCTTTCTTGCAGCTTTTTCGTTTTATGTCATTAATCTTTGAGATGGGGGTCGGCGCTTCTTTGCTTTTGCTGTGGGTGCCATCACTTTGACGTCAACTTCTTAGCAACTTTCAAGGGGCGCCAGGCCGGACGAGGCGAAAGAATTGTGACAATCATACCTCCCCTCATTGAAATGTCTCCAAAACCACAAACGAATCCTCCTTGTCATAATCTTAACCCCTAAGAAAGTTTTTGGCAACAGACGAAGCATTTCTGAACCGGACTTGTCGTCTTACAACCCCGGAAGGATTGATCGGAACTTTGCTCGAACCGTAATTAGACTCGGTTTACTTCAAGAAAGCAATGAAACCCAGATACCACCCTTCAGTCAGCTGCCTGGAGGTTTCCGCGGATTAAGGATTACAAGTGCACAAAGTACTGACCGACCTTAGATATGGCAACTAGCCGAATTTCGGTCGAGTTTTTTCGGGGGAACCCCCGCGCAAGGATCTCTGGCACTAGCAAGTTTTCACCCAATATAATAGACGGGATTAGCATCTCAAAGCGTGCCACTTGAGATTATTATTGCTTCGGCAGTGAATTTTAATCAGACCGTCTGCAAGGAGTGACGTCCTGAAACAGCGAAACTCCGCTTCTAGGTCCCAGTTGGCGGCGACGGGATCAACACCCAGCTTCTGCATATAGCCACCGGGACCGGGAGCAATCTGAGGAAATGGGCATCCTTCCTCCTTTTTGCTGTCAGCTGGATCAAGGCAAGTTTTAATGCTTTGTTTACGCTGCCCTAATAGCGAATTTTTATTGAAATATTTTTTCGGTGCCAGTTGGGCTCGCTTGACCTTCCCGAAGAGGAGGTGGCGTGGGAGTAAAAGCAAGTACTATATTGATGGACCCTACTTGAAATTTGCAAGTTTTCAGAAACTCAGAAAGCAGAAACGAGTGCCTCCAATAAATAATTCATAAATTAGCTGAAAGAACTATGTGTAGTGGTAGACAGCGACGACTATGTATTTCGTTTTGATTTTGATGTGTGTGCTGGGATGGGAGAGCGTCGTCTCTAACAAAAGACTTTGTAATTACGTTCTGTGACCCAGAAACAAAACTTGGAATTGTTGATAAGGTTTCATTTATTTCGTTTAACGTTTAGTAGAAATAAAGGCAAGAATAAATATTCTTTTACAAATGGCGTACGTTTAATATCGCTATATGATATTTATACATTTTCAACAAAAATAACTTCTGTGGACTCGAATCTCGGGAATTTTAAACGTTATTTGCGTAAAAGTCTACTTTGCTATCGATTGAAGATTTAATTTTTGTTTTATTGTTGTATGCGTTTATTTTATAACTAAATAAAAGGAAGTGATGTTTGGCCGCATTTGAATGAAATATTGATTCTTATTATGAAATAATTCAAAATGGTGGAATTATATTTAGGTTAGTCCTTCGGAAAAATCGCGCCGAAACTTTCTACGTTTTCGAAGTCATATAAATTGGGGTCAAAAAATTTGTACATATATCCTTAATTGATATTATAATTGGTGTAGATGAAAATAGAAAGAATTTAAAATAAAATAGCTAATAGAGATATGTTTTTAAAATACTAATTGGAAATTTTTTTCCATATTTTTTAAAAGTTTTTGCTTCTGAAAGATTACTTTTTAACATATTTTCATAAATCTTAAACAACCAAGAAATCTAGATTGTATTGTAGCAAAGATGTGTGTAAAATTTCAGCTCCATTAATCAAGAACGTTTTGAACTATTGCTTCCAAAAATTGATGAACATAGTAGTTTTAGTTCTACAAATGAATATTCCAACCCATTTTAGAAGAGTCAGGATCAGGGGCTATAATATTAGAAATATTTAGTATTTATTTTCAAAGAATTAGTTGCATATCCTTTAGATGTAATACAAATAATGCAACACAAATATAACATTTATGAAAAAATGAAAACTAAATAGTGCAGCCTTTTAATATATTGTATACTGGATCACAAATGGTGTACATAACTTTTTGTGTTCAAGAACTTCAAACGAAAACATGAGTTTTCTTGAACAATGCTAAATTAACACACGCACAATTATTAATTTAAAAAGAGGAACAATCCGGAACAACGTTAATATTTTAAGTATATATTGTATTATTGTGGAATTTATGCATTATTGGTTGTTTTAACAAACATTTCAGTGCATCGATAAACAAATTTATAATATTATATTTAATCTGTTTTATATTGTGCTTATTCATTAAGAAAGTGTAATTGTGCGAAGAAATTCCTTTGAAACACTTGAAAAACATAGGGCAAAATAATTAATTCGAATGCGTCCAAGCTAAACCTTGTTCAATTTGTCAGTAAATTTAGAGCGAAAAAAGGGTCTAAATACGTTTTTCAATTGGATTATGTCGCTGTAATTAAACCCAATGACGCGAGAAATACCTCTCTTAAGTAATTCTGTGATTCTTGCATTTCCAACTAGGGACTAAAGCGAAAAATTACGCTTATCCTCCACCCTCTTATCTGCAATTATGCTCCTCTTGTTTCGCTGACAAAGTTTAAGGTGGTAACAGTCCCACTGATCCTTGGCGTTTTGTCCGACATTAAGATTTAAAAGATCCCGGAGCGAAGAGGATGACCGCGAACTAGAGAAAGTTACGGCATAATTTAACGTCGCAAGGAAGCCTAATTATCGCCACTTTACGACTAAACACAATTTTCGCGCTGGGCGATAAAAAACCTCTTCAAGCCGAAATTAAAAGTAAAGCCGAAGCGAAGTCAGTGAGTATGGCCAGGGGCCCGGCGCTAATGCGGCAGGTAAACTCTAGTGTAAATATTTTCGCAAAAATTTTGCATTATGACTAACTTAATTGCGCCGAGTTACTTCATTGCGGACAACCTGGTGAAAATTTAGGCGTAAAAGCGAAAAACTCCCGGCAAACTCAGCCGGGAGCAGAGCGCTCCCCATACGGGAGAGTCAGACGGGAAAAATTGGGTAAAAAAGAACTTTTTGAATAAATTTACATGCAAATGCTCGCGAAATTATGTGAGGACCAGCATTTAATTTCCGGCATGAATGAAATGGAAAAATAAAACAGCGAAAATATAATTTATTGTAATAGCTGTTTTCCGTTCTTTTTAAATAATGGCGGCGGTGCACGGGTCTGTTCATCCGAAAATTGCACCAGGTACGGTGATATGCGGGTCGGCCCGGCCCGTATCTGCATCCGGCTATTGTTTATCGTTCTTTTTCCCTCCCCGAATTGCAAAAAGATCGCTGTATCACATCAGGAGGAACTCAGAAAAGCGCTCAGCCAAAGCGAGCATGTTGCCATAATTTATATTTAAATCCGCCGCCACTTGCTGGAAAATGGACCCGTCGTATGTATGCAACCCCCAACCCCCAAACCCCCCACCACTCGACTATTCTTCTTCCAGTAAATTTGCTTCTGCAAAAATACTGTGGTGGCTTTCAAAAAACTTACTGTAGCCAAGTGTCCACAGAACGAATTCTTTCATCCGCTGAAATTTTGGCGGTTGCATTCATGACATGAACAAGTAGACATTTTCAATAATACGTACTTACAGGATTAAGAGCTCTAGCACATATCTACATACGCGTAATTTTACGGAATACAGTAATTAATACCGAAAGTATAAAGAAGAAATCCATTACGGCCAGAAATCGAAAAAGTGTTAAATATTACGGCGACATTTTCCGCGACAAACCACATAATTTAATTAACTCACACAAAAAACACACTTATGTAAGTACCCAGCGACATTAAGTGTATACCTTAAAACAACGAAAACGTATAATTTGACGTATAAAAAGGCTGAAACACTTTTGTAATTTATTTACTGTTCTGCAAAAATACAACATAATTACTTTTATAAACAATATATTAGCGGTGTACACTTCAGTCATTTTCAGGGAAGTTCACTTCATTTTTACGGGAGGGTACAATTACCGCAAATTTTAAAACTAATTAAAAATGAAAAACCAATTAATAAGCCTTTAATTTTAAAATTTCAACAAAGGAAATATAATGAATATTCAAAAAAGACCTTCACTTTTGTAAAATTACCAAAAATTATTTTAGTGAAATGTGATTTTACATGATTTCCAATGATACAATATGTGTTAAAATCGAATGTGTACTATAATTTATTGTAATATAAAAGCATTTTATGTCACAAATGCAACGAAATGAGGTACAACGCATTTAACAGGAATTAAAGGAAAGGATTAAGGAATTTGAGTTATCAGATAATGACATTTTTTCCCCTAATTTTTAATGAATTTTAAAACGATTGAAAATTAAAGTGAGTGATGTTGCAACGTACCTCATTGATGCCTAATCTCCATAAAAAACCAAAACCAAACCAAACCCAAAAAACCATTTTACTGACATATCAAGTCTGTACACATATTATTGCTGTGAACAACTTATTTATATTTCGGACTTTAAATCGGAAATAGGTGTCTGTTAGAGCTAAATAAGGGTTTTTATGAGTTTTTCTATTCGCGGATTTAATTTATTTAAAAAAAAACACCACAAATAAAGAACATTTCAAATCTCTACATCATGTGCATTAAAGCATTCAATGATATTTAGATGAAATATCTCTCAAATTCGATGCCAATACTCAATCTAACTGAAAATTTACTGAAAAGCTCACATTGGTCACAATTGGATTGCTTAGAAAATAAAATTTTCAAGCCATTTGATTCCATTTTCTCTCAAAACAAGGGATAAGGGCCCCGGGAGTATCCACATATAACCTTTACCTGTGGCTGCACCTGTCTGGGAGCAGGTAAGCCGATTTCCGTGTTTCGATCAGGACGGCGGGCGCTAAGGAGGAAAGTGGCCATTACTTACCAAGCGAAAAAGGAAGCACTTCCCGTCAAAGTAAATCGAATTACATAGTAAATTCGAAAGGCAAAAATATAAATGACGCTGCACATTTTACCACTTCCGAACTAGAACCTGGAAGGAAACATGGTGAAAGCCACATAATTCAATGGAAGAACAGATTAAATTTGGATGTAAGTCACGTTTGCCCTGGGGACAGAAGACACGTTCGGATAAATGCAAATCCTGAGGACTTGTCCTAGAAAACCTTATTCGGTTATTCTGCTTGAAATGTCAAACTTTTCACTATTCAGGCAAATAATGCTTTTCCATTAACTGTTGAGAAGACATAAAATCCAAAGGAGCTTAAGACGGACAGTTCTCCAAGTGACCGTTTCGGATAATCTACTTTCGCCCAGGGCGAGGAGCACCCCGATATATGTCTGTTGGCCCTAATGTAGCCGCTGTGTCCTGAAATCCGCAGCGACACAACACGGACACTCAGATTTTTTTTTCTTTTTGCGAAATTTCCATCCGTTCAGGATCTCGAGTCGAGGAGGTAATGACATTTCGGGTACCCTGCAAAATTACAAGGACTCTGCTTTTTAGGGAATTGTGCAGCGCTTTCTATCTGCGGTTCAATCCCAGCTATTTTTGAAGTTGAACTGCTCTTTACCGTCTCCTGGCTGGAAAACCCCGAAAGCAGCTCAGACCCGGGGGCGCTGACAACACAGCCCCACATGTTCGGGACTGCCCGGCAGCCCAGGACGAAATTCGCATTTAATGGCATCCGCCCCGTCGAAGTAGCCACGGTCCCTTTCATCTTGGGGCCGTGTAATTCGTGGTCTGCAAGTTTATTTAATTTAAATTTAATGGGGGCCGGTCTCCTGAGCTGCCACCTATCTCCGTGTGGAAAGTAATTAACCCAGTTCGCCTGTACCTGGGGATGGCTGAGGTGCAACGGGGGGAAAAATTTACAAACGGGCCTTCGTCCTGGCCCACCACCGATTGAAAAATAGCAGAAAAACACGAACAACACTTATCTTAAAAGGTTTTCTTCCCGAGAGCGCTCCAGGATGCAGGACATTCGCCCTTAAAACAATCCATTTAATCAGAGACAAGTGTTCGGGACGATATTTAATTGTCTTTTAATTACGGACTCAGCTAGCAAGGGCTGGTTTGTCGCCGTGAACAAATTTTACTTTAATGGGGCCATTTCTCATGCCCGCTCCAGGGACGCTCACTAATAGGATTCCTGCTTCTTACGTAATTGACAGACAACAAAAGCAGCTGTGATGTACCATGATCAATATAGCAGCGAATTTCACGAATTCTTCTGATGAATGAACGCTTTTGTGCCTCGAGCCTCTGACTAAGGTGAATTTGTCGCTGTGGCAAGGGTGCAAATGGGCGGATCGCGTGTCCGTCGTTTTGGGACGAATAGATGGCTTAATTAAATCTGGCAGATAGGCCGAGATCTACTCTCGTTCTAGAAATTTAAACCGAGCCGGGCAATATACCACTCATCTTCCTACCGCTTTTGAGCTATATCAACTTTCTACTCCTCTTTAAAATGCTTTGCATATTTTCGTTCTGCCTGAGATAACTCATAATTACCCTTGCTGCTCAACTTGTAATTAAATTAAATTTCGCAAAATCGTATTCTTAAGGAGGTATAAGTCTGAAAACGTAGTAGTTCCGAAAACAATTTTCATATTCTATAAAATTGAGCACTGCATACCACAATTTATAAGCTGCAAGCTCAAAATCCTCATTAGTAATATCTTTTTACTGAAGTTAATACCAAAGTAACTCTGAAGCACTCTCTTAATTTTCCTTTTTAAAAGTCGCTTTATTAGTTTTTGAGCTCTATTTATATTCACAAAGCAAAACTAAATCTGAAGTGTCGTAAAAGGAAAAAAAGTCTATAATGAAATGTAAACATTTTACTATCAATTGCAATTATCATTTACTATTGATTATTCAGAATTCAGCATTAAAATACATACACAATATTATATTTAGTAATATTAACGCATTATTTTTGTTTTAAACTAAAATTAATCACAGTAAAAAGTGTCTGTCTTTTGTTGGTTTGTCATCATTGATCAGATCATTCGATTGCCATCTACATAGATTTCCAGATACAGACAAAACTTTTTAAATTTATTTTCTGTCTGTCCATTTTAGCCTCGGGAATAAGTGATCGGTTTCAATTAGACTTCAATGATTAATTGAGTAACAAATATTTACGTGATTAAACTTTTTTTACTTAAGCTTAACATTGTCTCTCATTTTTAAAGATTATGATTCACTAACTTAACAATATATGTACATATATACGTTATTTTGTTGAAACTCAGTATCTTAGAATATCAGCAGCCTTTGATGCTATTGAAAGTATTTTAATTATCCTTTTTGCTACTGTACTCCACAGCAGCTGTTGTAATGCAATCATGACATAAAAATTTAAAATGAGTAACTTCGGGGATTACGTAGAAGGTTTTTGTATTAAAAAAACAATAAATTCACTTTCGGTACGCCCTCTCCCTCCTGCGGACTGATTTTTTTAAATTGTGGCCAGGCGATAAATTAAGTTGAGCTCGTTAAAAATTCTCACGCTCCGTCGTCTAAGTTCACAGGCGTAAGACAGGAATCTTCGGCTTCGATTTGCGTGCATTAAAACGGCGCCTTTCCGGGATCATCCCATTCCCTTCTTACTCCGCAATTACGCGCTCCCCGTTCCACTTATCCAAAAAAACGCCCTATTTAGCCATTCCCAGAGAAAATATTCAATTTGCTTCATGAGTGTGCTTAACTGGGAGCAGTGGAGCAGCTCCCCGAAATTTGGGAGGTGTTAAGCAAGGCGTGTAAGCACATAACGTCTTCATTTTCTTTGATATCACATATTCCCGGATTATTGGTACTTTGAATGGCGCCAAATTGAGTTCGTGTTTGCTACGGCCTAAGCGGGTGGGCGGGTAGGTGGTTTCGACAACATTTATTGCAATCGAATGGCGAAATCAAGGGCAGACCGGGACTCTTGGGGACTTTGATTGGATAAATGGTATTTCAGCTGTCCCATCGTTTTGTCGCATATTTCAATACTTTTCCAGGAAGTGGTCGCAGAACAAATGCTCGAAATTGGCTTAATCCGGTGAAGAATCCATAATTCTGGCAATTAATTGCACGGCGGCACTATGCTGCCAACTTAAGGCTTAAGGCTTAAACCTTAAGGACTCTGCTGCATATGCACATGTCTCAGCATTCCAGCAATTACAGTGATTGGAATTAAGTCGACGAAAGTTTTCTCAGTTCAGCTAAGAAGTTCCAACAGCGGGGTGCATGGGGCGGCAAGTATTCCAACTGCAGGTCGGAAGCAATTACAGCACTGCAATTTGCTTAATTTTATAGGTTTAATTAGTGGGGCTTCTTCAGTCTACACGAGTAATTCAAGGAATTTTATTTGCTCGGAAGAAACCAGAGACTTGGGTCGACAGCCACACAATTGCGTCAAACCGACTCTTGTTCGGGCAAGAAAAGTTCACACCCGTTCGGAATAAGGCATGCGAGAAAAAATTGTTGTTTTTAAAATATTTATAATCCAATTCCAATTTCAATTCCAAATCAAATTGAATTCCAAATCATAAGTATATGTAATTTTCGAAGTTTAAATTTTGCTAATCAAAAAAAAATCTTTACTGCCGTGGGTTTGAACTGAACCTAATACCAAACTACTTAAAAAAATACAAACATTTCAAAAAATTATATCCGTAGAGTGTACGCTATTAGCGTTCGCCAGTTTTGCAAAATTGGGTGGGGAAGGCGTTTTTTCTGTGATAGTTTTAATGTACTTGTTAATATTTAAACCGCAAAATTGATAAATAAAATGTTTAGCAAATAAATTAAATATATTACTTAACTATTTTTACTTTTTCACGGCGAAACAACATTACGATTTCTGCAAGTCTGTATATTCTCACAATATAATATTAGTAGGCCTTGAATCAGTTAAATAAATATATTTTACATATTTCTTTAATTTATTAGGGTTATTCCATATTCACTTAATAAAATTGTAAATTATTTTTCTTAGTACATTTGATAAATGCAGTAGACCGATTTTGCAATTATAGATGTTTTTTGAGCAATAAAAATTTGTAGTGTATGCTTAGTTTTGCTTAGCATGTAATTACAAATTTTTGTAGTAGCTTTTGTTTTGGTTCAATAGTCTAATATTAAATTTGGGTTAATATTTAAAAAACATTACATTCTAATAATACTAACTATTTTATATATTGCAGTAAATTAAAATAGATAAGTAAGATAAGGAATACCTAACTATAAAATAAAATTTGTGCCAGAACTAACCCATTCTCTCTGATGTAATATCCCAGCAGCATAGAATCCCCACTTCTACCATGTCAGACCGTGTCAAACTTCTCCTCTCTCTCCCCTCCATACTTGAGACAAAATTTATGGAAGACCACTTAGTATCTATACATACATTAATATTGAATTTAAAATTTTATTGAAAACAAAATTGCTTAAAAATGAATGCTTCAGCACCAAATTGTTCGGGTACTTGGCTTGAATGCCTTGCAATTATGAGGGATGGCTCATTTCACCGACTTTATACCAAGATACTGAAATACTGAGTTCATCGCATTCCACGAAAAATGTAAATAAAAGCAGTTAAAAGCGACCTTCCGCGGAATCATGCGTGGCGGCAAAAGGGACTTCAGCCACTCTCATAAATTTTATTTGGTGCTTCATCTTTATTAGGAGCTGTTCGGAACGCTGCATCCGGCATGAAATTTCAGAAAGTCTTCATCAAAGTGATGACCCATAAAAGGTTTTACTCAAGTTGGTCGAAGCGGGACAGACAAGATAAGGCGGCTCTTATAATTATAGCTGCTACAACAAGAACAGTTTTTCTAATAACCATTACTAGTTAGTCAAGACAAACTAACGATTCCCCGGGGCGAAACTTTGAAGGGTTCTTATCCTTTATGTCCTCCTTTAAATTGTCGAGTAACTTGTGTATGCTGGGAATTTAAGGGGAGTTTGTGCGGTGGTCAGTCCCGACTCCAGAGATAAGAGCGGACTCATAAATTATAAAAAGGTCTGATATTTGTGCGAAATGTTCCGCTCCCCAACAAGAATTCGGCTCCATGTAAATTACATGTTAAGCTTTTTTAGTTTGCGGTTGACCTATTTGTGAGGACATCGCACAACAGCAATAAGCCAAATTTTGAAAGTCCCAGCGTCCTGGAAAATGCCTCTGTAGCTCTCCCCCAGTCTCCCGGAAGACCAGAGGCATGTAGTCGGGGCTGATTTCCAGTCCAAGTCTTCATTAGTCCCACTTCAGTCAAGCACAGCCGGGGACACAGCTGTGGGAGACAGAGGGAAGTCCTTCCAAAATAATATCTGAAGAATCAGCCCTTCGAGTCACGAAATAGCCAATTTCTATGATCCGAAAAGAGAAAATGCATCGGGCTTCGAAGGGACAATGTTGAAACAGCAAGGACATCATCTGGGAAATGAAGGCGCAATGGTGCGGGAAAAGTCGTTGAAAAAATGTTTAATGTCTAACACAAAAAGTTAATGACGACGCGCTTAGAGTCTTCTATTCCCATTAAGCCCTCATTAATTAACAGATAAAGAAATGCAAAAAGCCGTGCGCCCTTCTAGCCGAAAAACGTGACTTACACTGACTGCTTCTAAACAGGACCTTAACTTGGACGCAGGCACGGATTCGTCGAGCAATCACCGCTCCGGAAATGATTCGGCAACAGGACTGAGTGTCGTTTGTTTTGGCGTTTCTTTTAATCAACGTGACATTCATGATGGTCCCTTCGCCTTTAATTAATTATAAAATAAAAAGGGAAGACCCGTATTTCACCATTGACTGCTTTTACGGGCAGATCAACACATTTTTAAAACAGAATGCTTGGAGTAGTCGACCTTCAAATACTTTGTCAAGGGCAAGAAAACCGTAATAAAATATCATATTATGCTATATGAGATAGTTATAAATGTGTATCTTGTAAATGTGAAATAATATAAGGTACCTCCTAATAAAAATTCACATTTTAAACAAGACTATGCCTTGAACTTTGAATTGTGCAGCTATTGAGTGAGGTTATTACTTTACTTAAAAATACTTCAAATAAATTAATCTTTCTCAGTATTCGCTGAGTGCAGAGCCATTATTAACGAATAAAAGTCCTCTCCTGATTGAATCATTAAAAGTATACATACATATTTTATAAAATAATCAAATATAATGTAAATTAAATAATTACTAAGGACTTAACTTTCATATTGATCAAATGTAATTGAAGGTAATTATAAATGAGTTAATAATTTAAATTTTGAACCCATTTGTTCAAAAATAAACGATGTAACGTCATTGAACACCATAATTTTATATTGGTTACGGAGAATACGTATTAAAAAACAGTCTAAGATGAAAAACCTCGAACGAACTTCGTACATATAATCGTTTGAACGTTAATATGCCAACGTTGCGAAGGTAATTGCGTTTACAGATTGGCAAGAGTTTCTGTCCGTATTTTTAGCGCAACCGAAGAGCGTACTAGCGGGTAATATGCATTTACTATTATTTAATAAATTTTGCTAAAAGCATAATAGTCACAGAGTGTAATTTAATTTTCATGTAATCAGATCATAAGTTTGCAACTAAATACGTTCAACGTTGCTATCGTTGTTCTATTATCAGGGTATCGATTACAAGTAGCAATTTGATTATTTTTGCATGGTGCACTTAGACGTTTCGCCAACATGCTATCACAAAATTTAAGATAATTATTTTAATCAGTTTAAAAATAATCAACGTTGATATCACTTTGAATTGCTTTCCAACAGGAACTGGTATGACACTGATTATTATGAGTTAATATGCTTGGAAATATCAAATAAGCTTTTAGGGAATATTAAAAGTTTCTGGTTTGGTTTTGACTGGGCTATTAGATGTATTGCAGCATAGTAAACAATTTAAGTAGAAAAAAAGATTTATTCAATTTCAGAGAAAACAAAACGTCTCACTTCATCGGAATTTAATGATGTTTTTAATTACATAATAAGTAAAAGCTTCAAAAGCTAATTGCTGCATAAAATATTTGCTTCTTAGAAAGATTTAGTATTGTCATCGACTGACATTCGTATCGAATTCTAGCTCCCTAATTTATAGATTCTTGAGCTACAGATATTTGCAAAATAAATCATGGTTACTATAGGTTGCTGATAACATTTTGATAACGTAACAGCAGCTGTAGAATCGTAATATCAAAGATTAGGTCAAAACTAGCTCAGCATGGAATTAAAAATGTCAGTATTTCTCTTTTTGTTCTAATTAGAAGGGAATCGAGTACTTTGGCTGAACTGGACAAAACTAATATCTGCTTTTTATGCGGCTGCTGCAATATCGGACCAGGAGTACCATAAATCTTTCGATTCGAAGGGTTCGAACTACATGATGGATGCTGACTACTTGCAGCATACTTCCTGCATCCCCGGGGGTGGGTGGTCCGGCCAATGCTCTCGCCAGAACAGGGCCTATGACGCCGGGAGCCCTCCGACCGCAGAGGAGCGTAAAAAGTTTTGACCGGTGCTTCAAGATTGGGATCTGTTTACTTATCAGTTTCCCACCAGGATACAGGATTTTATTTACAGCTTCCGGACAAATAGCGACGGCAAACAGGGGACTAGGACGATATTTCTGGCAGCAATCACTGCCAACAGAAGTTCTCCATTTTTTGCCGCCGCCGCCACCGCCCCGCAGAACCACCCCCGGCCGGGACACGACGTTCACGTTCCACTTATTTATTTATGTCGCCCCAAGATGTTTGTTCGCAAGAAATTTGCGCCCCTCCACTTCGCCCATTTTTATTTGGAATGTAAAATCAATTACGTTGAAATAATTGTGCTCCGTGACATTTTGAGATGGGAAGAACTCGCCACTGATTCAGTTTGGCTTCCCGTCTGGACCAGCAGCAGCCGGTCTGAAAAAGTTGATTTATCGTACGACGAAGCTCCGGAGCAGTGGTGCGGGGGAGGCTTGGAATTTTTACAACATTTATCTTCATTTGTTTTCCACTCCAAGGAAAGTCATATCGATCGATTGCGAAAGTTTGATGAGTTTTTCCAAATGATTCTCGGTTGGCTTTACTTAAATATTTGTTCTCCGTCACCTGGCAGCGAGCGCACGCCACCCCCTGCCGCCCGTTCCCAAATTTGGAGCACAAACAGAAAACAAAGGTCCTTTTCTTCCCGGGAGTCCCTCATTAGTAAGGCGGACGACAGTTTCAAAGAAGTTAAGACTTCAATTGCAGTCACGCTGGTTGGCATTTAGTTTCAGATGAAATCAAAATTGAAATATATAGTAGGTACCCTTGAGTACCCCAGGGACTATTTAATTAGGAGACTTTGCCAGACAGTAAAAATGCACCTCATTTTGTAGAGGTTCAGACTTTTATGAGTTTCGCACAAAATGAATTCTGTAGAATTGAGATTACGTAAACTTTCGTGATATTAAAATACGAGCGAAACTTTAAAAGAAAATGTTATAACATAATTTTCTAAATATGCACACATAATACATTATGGAAACAGGTTTCATAGGGACAATTTGAAACATTTTTTAAGAGAAGGAAATTGTTCGAAAAGATTTTTTATTATAGTCTGTCACGTCTCCAATTAAGAGTATAATAATTTTTCAGTTTCAATGCTAAAGGAAAGAACACCTTTATACATACAAATATATTCAATTCAATATAATCCTATTTACATTACCCTTAAACTATTAGAAACCAGAAAGATAATCTTTGCAAACGAATTTCAGGCAAAAATAAACCAAAATCATAGACATAAGTTAAGGAGTTACTTCATTCAGCTCATTCAAAATTGATTTCTTGAAAAGGTGAGCTATAATTTCGTCCTGTGCTCAGTAATAAAATGTTGCGATTAAATAATTTATATGTTTAGTATATCTCCATAAGTTGTTCGCGTAACGCTTATATATGTAGGTGCATTAATTTTGAGTTATATGGTAAATTATAAGGTGTGACGGTGGATATTTCAATAGTGTAACCACTTTGCTTTATTAATTTCCCATTATTAACTTAAAAATAATTAATTTCAGCTGAAATTTACTGAATTTCTATGAAAACCAACTTTCCTAGATTTCAAATGAATTTCACTATAGAAGCAGGCAAAAATCCCTATTAATCTAATTATATTTCCCGAAAAACCACAGAACTAAATTAGAAATATGAGCCGTTGAAAATCATAGTGCGGGAAGTCAAATTTTAATATGAATAAGATATCTTAACAGGGTGATATGATTTCACTCCTTAATCAGTTCTTGAAAATTGTTGAATACCACTATGAGTCTCTACGGTTTATAGGTACATGAAATTATTAGAATAGAATTCTGCTGATTCAGTATTTCACTTCAAATGGTTCTAGTTTCATATAAATCGTTATCTTCGGGTATAGACTTTCTGTGAATGTTCTCGTGTCGATATCAGCATATGAAACATCTCTGCTTAGAATCCAAATTCGGTATAAGTTGGAATACCGGAGGTTCGCAGTATTCTATAAATTGTTGCAGACGCGGGTCAAATATCCACTCCTCACTTCCTGATAAACTATGTGCTAACTATTTAGTTAAAGTTTCCTCAAATTAAAATACATTTCTTAAATTTTTGAATGTGATCTAGATCTAGAACCGTACTAAAAAATTCATTTCGCTTCTATGCAAGGTTTTTGTTCATTTGATTTTATAGGTAAGAGTTAAATATGCATAAAAGTATACCTAAGTGTATTCATATTTCTTTTATTTCCCGTAGAATACCCTAAGTATTAATTTAATGAAAATCTTTCCATTAATTACAAAAATTGTAATCGATTGAATCTTGGAATTTTTTTTGCCATACTGGGACAAAAGTTATAAGTACTACGTACAAAATTGACCTATTCTATAAACTTCCAATATTCGAAATTTCCGTGTTTACATAACTTCAATAAATGTTTATTGTTGTATGTAAGATTAGATGTTTTGAGTTATAATATCATATATATTAGTATAATATTTTGAAAAATCTCTATTAATTTAAATAGTTATAAAGATGAAAACAAATATGTTTACACAAATAAGAATGTGCGACATTTTGAAATTAAGGTTCTTAAAATAGAAATATTTTAAATAAGTATAATTATTTATAAAATATTTTAATGAATTGGAATCTTAAGGAATTAACTTAAAGATCCAATTTGTGGTAGATGCAATATTGAATCTGGTCTTATGCTGCGTGTAGTTTGAACCTTTCGGAATGGAAGCTTTATGGTGCATTCTGAGCGGATATTGCGGTGGTCTCATAAAATGCGGATATTAGTTTTGCCTAGTTCAATTGATCTGCTCTGCTCTCTTTTAATTGGAAAAAAAATTTTAAATTTTTAATTTCCGATGCTATGCAAATAGTTGTATTAGTGGGAAGTCTTACTTCGGGTATTGCTGCTCCCTTTGTGACATCAAAGTGTAATCCGGGGTGCAGCCTCCGCGCTGCCGCCCTCACAGATCCACCGTCGCGTGGATATGAGCTCTCTCCTGCAGTGAACCAAGCTAGTCCAGAGCTTTACAGCAAATTTCAGAAATTAGTTCCCTTTGCCACGGAATTTGTTTTGTTGTTTTGCGGGTGTTGAACGCAGTCCCGGCATTATCCATTTGTCCTTATTTCGCCTTTTGCCTTTACGTTTGAATGGCTCCTAGGTCCTGCTGGACCACAGCCTAGCAACAATATGCCACCTGCCCCCCTGACGACCGGCGTTTGGGCTTCCGACCCAGATTAGTTTAGCTGGAGTCCCTCTAATATCGCCGCCCTTTCGAAGGACCCCCCCAGACCCATAGATTTTAATGCAAGGATTTGCGGACCTCGGTGCGGATAAATTTTTATGATTCACCTTTATTACCCGGCCATGTGAGATTTGCAGCCACTTGAAGTTCATGGGGTCCGGCTGCCCGCGGGATTGTTACCAGTAGCCATCGATGGGGCGGTGGCCCCAGTTTTCAGCAAGGACGATGCCCGGTCAAAGTGTGGGTGGCATGCGGTCCGGCGGTGCATTTTCGCAGGCCCATTGCACTCGGGGCAGTTACAAATTTCCCAAATTAAATATCCAAATCCCGGAGGGCCTAATGGACTGCCGGCTTTTTGAAGCGGTTGCGGCCGGCTGCATTAATTAGCTTAAAGGAAATGCACCGAATCATGGTCGCTGCTGCAGTCGCCCGGTTTTCATCCCTCTTATTTTTTTTTGTTACACAGGCAAATATTTAAAAAGCTCATTTTCATCTCATTGTATACAAACGACACGTTCTGTGCCTGTTTGCTTATGCACGAGTTACATACTTCAAATAATTTAAATTTGGATTTGACATTCTCCCTGAATAAATTCATTTGTCGGAACATACATTTTTAAAAAGCGCTGCAGCTGCACTCGCGCCCTGACGCCGCCGGGGTCGCGTCGCGCCGCCCCGCCCACCTTGCACTCCCACATCTCGTCGACGCAGGGCGTTGAATTTTAATTCACATCCTCACACATGTTCCGCGGTGACAAATTGCATTCGTTGTACTTTGCTGTTTTGATACATACATGAACGTCGATAAATTGAAATCAATTTTGTTTAAAAATGAAATTTCTCGCTCCTTGCACTGGCCCCGGGAATCGCAAAATTATGATGTTTCCCCGGCAGGAGGAAATTAGATTCGTTTAGCAGGGAATAACGAGCGCTTCCTCATGCCGGTAGTGATGTTTATGACGTACTTAGAAAAAGATTTTTCAAATTTCCGAATGTAGTGCATGGAATGCCAATCGTCACTACCTGTTTAGCACACTTTTCCACAATTTAATCTATGAATTACGTAATATTTTCTTTGAATAACGCCAGCCTCAAGAGAAATATAAAATTTTAAAAGGATTCTTGCTTCCAACATATTTTATCAATTTGAAAAATAAATTGGTTTTGCACTCAAACATCCATAACACATCCTGCCAGTCTTTATACTACTCGACCTGGTCAACTATAAAAACTTTTTAAGAGTTGTATAAAGGCCAAGGGATATTTACTATATGGGTGTCAGAAGGATTACATGAACATGTAGGGTTTAACTTCCTTTCCACTGTTTTTTTAAAAAGCCAAGTTTTCAACTGATTTTGTTGGTGAACTGAAAACACCTCAACTTTTAAAACGTGTTCATGATTTATATTGATATGATAAAAAAATTCAGCTGCCAGTTAAATTTTATAAACTTTATTCCCGAAAGCGGAGAGTTCACAGTGTAACATTTAAATAGTTATCTTTAATTGAAAACAAACCCATGAATATGCCCTTATTTGTATTGCTAGAATGCACACTTAAATCAAATATTAATTATTGCTTGTGAAAATGGTTCTCTGAAGAAAACAATGTACCTAGTTTTTATGGTTAAGGTTTGAGGATTCCAGAATTAAATGTCTACTATTTTTTTATGCGACGGCATGAAAGTAAGTTATTCTCATATCTTGTACGCGTAATTTTGATTCTGTGAATTTTAAATTGTTTGTATACCATCTCGTTTCACTTTGTTGAGGCTTTCGTGTACTACCCACGTCATCCTTATATAGTACATAAAGACGTTATCCTAAATCTCTAAATATGCAATACTACGGCAAATGTACTCACGTGGAGTCGTGCGTGAACCCTTTTCGCCCGAGTGTTTCTCAGCTGAAGAGAGTTAATTTAGAAGACGCTGGAAGAATTGCCTGAGGCTGTAAAATTGGCGCATTACGTAAGCAGTTTGCAAAGTTCGCAACCAACTGAACTGAGGATCTCGCAGGAAGAGAAAGGATTAAAAGTTTTCTCTGCCTGGCGAGACAGTGCTCCTCGAAGGATTTATTAATAAAATCGAAATGGTACCATTGCGAACCCCACCGGGAAGGACGTGCAGTCGGCGCCTTCGAGGGTGCGTGGAATATGTGGATAAGGGCAGGCCAGGTGCACCTCCGAGGTGCGGGGCTTAATTAAGAACTGAAAGTTTTCTCTGCCGTCGGCGGGATTCTGAGTCCCGAGAAGTGCCTTATCTTCCACTACGCGCTGAATTCCCCATTTTAATTTTTTGAACAAATGATAAAATACCACTTACATTTCTCGCCCGAGCGCCTGAAAGGGTGCTGAAGTTTCGCCAGCTTTTTACCTCTGTAGTTGCTCGTCAGTTTTCTTGAAAGGCACGGCAGCGCTGAAAGAAAGTGCTTACACGCCGGCAAGAATAACTCGCGGGGAGAGGCAGCAAGAAAATGAAACTTAAACAACTTTTTATTACTTCGCTAAGTCTCTTTCATAAATTTTACCTGCTGGGGATATTGTGAGGCAGACAAGTACGTAAACATTTGTACAAAAGGTGGTTGTACCAGCGAGGGGCTTTACCCTTCTTATCTGTGCCATGGTGCAGAACAATGAAGACGGTGTAAGAAACACTTTCTCCGGGCCGGGCCGACTCCTCCGACTTTTGCTTAAGTAAATGGTACAAATTTCGTCTAACAGAGTGAACTGAAACGCTAAATTGTTTTTTACATCTTTGATTTTACGGTAATTGTTCCAAGGCCGGAGGCCCCGCACAACTTGGGCGCTGGGGCTCCTTGGCTCTCCCTGGCTCTCCAGGATGTTCTTCCTGTCCTCCTGGAACAACGATGACTTATACCTGCAACCATAGCCTCCCGTCTCGGCCCGGAATTGGGCCGAATAGACGGATTAAATTTTCTTATTTGCATTTCATAGCGAAAATTTAAATTCTGAATAGCAATAACACTAAGCAATTTTTCTAGTGATTCCCGGCAAGGTTTAATTTCATACTCCAATTTAAGGACCTGTTCAGGATCTTACACCCAAAAATCCCGCGGGCAACAAACGGAGTCAGGGATATGATTGATTTTATCTAAGGCCATGGGCATAGTCAAGGCAGGATTTTAAATCCTTACCTCCCTTTTCTTTAAACGGAAATACTCAATCTTGTAGAATCATCCGAGCTCACTTATCACTTAAGCAAAAGTATACATTACAATACCGTGGATAATAAGAAGACTGCTTTATGCAAAATAAATTAATAAATGGAAAAACCTTATGATTTAAAACTTTTTTATTACTCATCTAGAAGCAAACACATGCAATTTGTTAAGGGTACGAGATACGCAAATAAGCTCCATCTACTTATTAATCCAAATCCAAAAACAAATCAAAGGAAAAAGATATAAAAAGTCTAATTTCAAATATTTCCAGTTTTTTAACACGTGAAAAAGTTTGCTCTGGGCTTTGTAAAGAAATTTACATTTTAATAAAGCCTACTTCTGTGTGGATATAAAATGTGTTATTCTGTTAGTGTATCGTCCGTAAAAATAAAAGAAATTATTTTAAGTTATTTTACTTATTTTATAAAATATAAAATAGAAAGGAATTTTATTTGCGAAAGGAATTTGGAATTAAAATATATAATACAAAAAAATATACCAATAACGTACAAACTTTTTTTATATTAAATAAAAAAATTTAATCGAAAATCTTCCCAACAATACCTGAAACATTTTTGCGAGAACTGGAGAATTCATTATAGTCGCTTTAATGAAGCACTGCTGCGCTTTCCTGTCAATGAAAATTTTTAATTTAATTTGAAACAATGCATTGCTGCACACAGGGGAAAACAGGAATTTTTAAATATATTTGGGAGAAATGTGAAACAGGTATTTACGGGGGTTTACGAAAAAGTGTAAGCTTGTTTAATTTCAAATAAAATTTATTAAGAGACCTTTGCGTGGTTCAATAATATACACTCTATATTCAATAAAACTATTAAGATAACCAACTAAACCGAAGCCTGAGGTATATTATTTGAAGGAAATGCTTTATATGTATAAGGATTTTGCCCACATTTTACGTTTTATTGGAAAATGTAAATTTATAAATTTCAGCTTTAAATTGAAGCAATGGAGAACAAGTAGGTACAACACAAGAAATAACACAAATTGTCCTGGACATGCAAGGTGCGCTAAACACAGTTTCGTGCTTTACTCCGGCTGATGAACCGCGCAATTTACTTCAATTATTGTTGATAATTTTTAAATTTGCAACAAACTCCTATTTCATGTTTTGATTTGAAAAATAGAAAAGAGCAAATATTAATTAAAATCTTGACTAAATAGATTTTAGGGGTTAAGAAATTCTGCTTCATAGTTATGGTGTAAAATGCACAGAGAGCTAAAATCACAAATGTTTGGTTTTACAGACCCTTAAAAAATATATATTTGAATAAAATAGTGAATAACAATTAAAGAAGAAGTTTGATTTTTTACTCAGCTGTGCAACTTTAGTTCTTCTAACAATGAAGTGCCCCATCGACATTGCCAAAGTATTCATTTAGCTTTGCGCACCCTGTATGTTTATTTTAAACTAAACTCCAAGTCTCATACTTTTTTATTATTGCTAATTCTAATCTAATGTGACGAACAGGCTTTTTGGTAATCTTCAATTATAGGTCTTTAAAAAAATTCCTGTAGAACCAAAAATTTGTCCGCAAGGACGCGCCGTTGTAGTCATAGGGGAAGATTTCAGTAAAATCCATTGGAAGCCGTTGTGTGAGCCCGTCTACGGAATTTACGACGGGATGCCAGTGGGACGGACAAAGCAACGTTTCCCAGGAATAAATTTCGGCTGATGATAGCTTTCCCGGCGCTCTGTCGTAGAGCACAAGCGGGGACTTTTACGGTTCCTTAAAGTGTAAGCAAGACGTCTTGGCCCGTGCAGCGTTAATAACACCTCCTCATGGCTCATTGCGTCCAACTAGTAAGAGTATAATTCTGACGTCATTTTATCCTTCGCCGGCAGAAGATCCACTCCGGTTTCTTCCACAATTCGCCTGTCCGCCGCAACATAGGGGGGTGGAGAAATTTTTCTTCTGGGAAAGGAATCTCTGGAGGAAACCGTTCTTGAGCGGTAATGTTCATAGATTTCCTGTTCCTTGAAGAAAGCAAAAATCGCGAATAATGGCGTATAGTTCCCTCCGTCTTTCCTTCATTCCTTTGACAATGTTATCACCGGAGGAATGTCTTCTTATCAAGAACTCGTAGGTGAACCCAATATGCTACTAAATTCAATCAGAAAGGAGCCAACCATACAGCGCAGGAAGGAAACGCAAATGGAAAGAGCAGACAATCAGCAAAGGTTTTGCATAATGTCGATTCGGGGACCTGAGATGAGGTGCCTTTTTTACGTGCCACTCCTGTCGACGGTCTAGAGATGGGGACATTTTTCCAGAAGGGAAAATGGCGAAAAATGCGTACACTCGCCCAGGAAGAATGCGCTTATTTTGTTCGGTTTACGTTACCATAAAGTTTTGGAGTATAATTGCAGTTGACAGGTTGCATAATGGGAACAGGAGCCCAGAAAGGACTCAAAATTGCAATTTAGGAATCGAGAACAGAAGAGAGCTGCATAGAGCTGGCATTGATTTCAGTTCTCATTAAGGAATCATTTAATTCGAAAAATTTAGAAAAAAGCACCAGCGACTCTGGGTGGAGGATATCCAAATTAAAATTGAATGCGCATTAATCTTGCATGGACTTTCGACTTTTAACTAAAAGTAGATACCCCTATTTAAAATTTAAGTTTGTGCATTTTTTGCGACTTTGCAAAACTTACTATAACATTTATTAACATTGACGGTTGTATTGGCGAGCTTTTTCCTTTTTAGTTTTTGAGATATCTTTTACCGATTTATAAAATCTTACCGACTAAGAATTACTTCAAGTTTGCAATATGTAGTTAAAATTTTAGTAGTTCATTTTGCAGATTATATAAATATCTTGTATAGTATTGGAATATATTTGCAATTACGAATATAGCTCAATTACATTTTACATGTTATTTCTAAACCAAGTACAAACATATATATAATTTGTTCTCGGAAAAGGGCACACGTGTTATCAATAGCAACATCGATTTTCATTAAGGAAAGGACAATGTAATGTACATACATATGTGAAAGGAAACAGCAATGCGTTTTAAATTCGAATTTCTGCAAGCAGAGCAAACATCTCTTCTCATTATCATTTAAAACAATAATAGATTCGAACTACTAAAACATAAATCTTGTGAAATATCTTTGTGGAGACTCAAATCTTTTGATTAAATTTTAATTATCTTAAAATAGGTATGCTACTCTTTACAACTTTAGAAAATGTTTTTATATTATTATTCATTTTATTTATGTGCTGTGTTTATTGATTTACTATTCGAAACGAAATGAATGTTGTTTTTAAACAATTTCTAATATATCAGTTTTTCGAAATTTTTATAAGCTTGTTCTTGTTCTTTACCTATATTCTTTATATTTGCGAATACAAATAATAGACATCTTTTAATCAGTTTTGTTTGTGATTTTTCCAAAGTGAAAATACTCGCGCCAAGTATAGTATGTATATATAAATCAAAAGGAGTTTGCTATATGTATATTTTGATATTCTGTCATTTATTGTTTAAACCAGAAACACTTTGGTTCGTTGGTGATTCGTTTGTCTTAAAGACCTTCATAGGTTGGCAATACAACATAATTGCCACGAAATTTAATATAATCTCGGTGAAAACGCATAGGTGGATGTTTCCCAGAAATTGCAGAATTAAGTTAAGCGGAAAGCTTATCTTCGCTCAAAGTACATATTGAAATGAGATTCTTGCTTTGAGCCCTTCTCGGGAAGGTGTGCTCAGGCGAAATAAATAAGTGCCTCTGCAAGTAAAAATTGAATTTGTGAAATGCGAACGAGAATTTGATCATGAATTCTTTTCCTCTGCACATTTTTTCCCACTGATATTAAAATTTATTTTAAAGCCTTTGGGAAAAAGCATTTCCGCCGTTGTTGTCATCGCTCTGCAACAAAACGCGCTCTTTCGAATGCGTTCCAGTGGATTCATAAAGGAAAGCATAATTCTTTTCGGGGATTACATTAGAGATGAAGAACAGGGATTACAGTTTCTGAGGGTATTCTTTTCAATTTCTTGGTTATTTCTTTACGAAAGTTATTTTTGTTTTGCGAAATAGCTCCTCTGCATGCTTCGTCCTCTGTTTCAAGTTTTGAATTCTTCAAGCGACGTTTTCTCGAAATGTTTTTTTTTTCTTACTGATTCCCTTTTTAAGGGTCGCCATTAAAAGGCACAAGAAACCGAAAATGCCAAAAGACGTGTTCTTCTTCTCCATCGGGGCGCATTTCCATTTTTGTAAATCAATTGAACCCGAAAAAATGCCCTCTTTGTGATGTGAACTGAAATTAACTCGCAAAATAAGTTTTGATAGGGAACGGAGGCAGAAAAAGTTGCCGGGACACTTTCCCTATTGACCCTGATCTCTAGCTGGGAGGCAAAACGAATTTCATTTGTTGTAAAATTTATTAAGTACGGACTTAGAAAAGTCAATTCCCCCATTGCCCTGCAATGCAAAACAGGCGCTCTTACTGCGTGCCGCACCGCATTCCTGCGGGGAAGTTGAAATTATCAAGCAAACACGCTCCAGAAGGGCCCTTGAAAGGAAACTTCCCCTCGGCACTTTATTAGCCCTTCATTGAACAAAGAAAAAAAAAGTTGAAAGCCTTTCAAGTTCAACAGGTTTCTACTTTCCACATCCCGGGAGTTACCGACTACAACTCTACAGGACTGCAGTGCAGTCGGCTCTTTAGCTTCAATTAGGGGGCTGTTCGAGAACGACACTTTTAAGCTGTTTGCATCACTCAGGGGATTATAATGTAATTAACTTAATCCACGGTAATACAGTTACATCGGGCGCGTTTTTCCTAAAAATCCCTGCTAAACCATAAGTTGTCGCTCAGATTTTTCATTAGGTCGACTACCACGTGCTGGGGGTGGGTCATCATCGTTTCACCACTGGACACTCAGCTAACCTTTGCAATTAAGTAAAGCTTTATTCCTTAACCTGTATTAGTATGGCTTCTTGAATGCTATCGTAGCAGAAATAATCAGCTCTCGATTTCGCATTACACCTTAATTAGTTCCTTACTTGTCCTTAATTGCCTCGAAGTACAACTTTTACGGAAAATCTAATTTTTATTAGAATTAGCACATCAGTTAATTGAAAAAGATAATGATAATGTTGAACACTATCCGAGATATTTTTAAATCGAAATTCGATTACTAGTCGTCAATTCAGTATTTGTTTGGTACGTAGGTATATATGTAGGCTTGTTGTATTACACATATTTATTTATATTTACTCATAATTCGAGAAAGAATGAGTGTTCCAGTGTTGAACTATTTTAAACAATTCTTTATTAAATCATGAAATTCTTTCCTCGTCTATTCACGAAAACTAAAACCAAAATGAATATTCTAAAAGCAAAAATTCTAATTTACTTGGAATATAGATTTAGGGAATAAATAAAAAGAATAGCATACATACATATATATTATTCGAAATTGAAAGTAAAAAATTAGATTTGCTAAATTAGTCTTCTATACAATTGCAACACTAGAAAACTGTTTCATAAAACACCCGCGATATTTCATAAATGGAAACAAGTACCTAGTGGTACGTTACATTTTATTCAAAATTTGCGAACCCTTTTCAAATATGTACTTTGTTTCCATAACTGCAAAAAATTAATAAAACTCAATATGTCGCTTCTGCGAAAATGCCCAGCAGTTTAAATATGTAGGTATAAAAATTGTTGGCGAAAACTGTTTGAGTAATGGGAAAGTAGAAAATAATAAATAACATATTGCAAAAACTGCAAATATTGTAACTTTGCTTTGGATGGTATGTGTTATGTTTTATGTTTTATTTAAAAAACATCGAAAACATTCATTAAATGAAATACTAAGTGTGCAAGATATATTTTGATAATAATATATATTAAAGCTTGGGGAGGTTAAATGTGTATTTCTTAGAAAATGTTCCAAATTTATTTTTCCGAAAATCCGTCTGTTCATTCCTCAAGTTACGACTTAATTGACTAATTATTCACTAAATGAAAATGGATATTGCTTTTTGTTGGCATGGTAGTCCTGTCATTTCTTTATAAATGTTAATCAAATTTAAGCCCATTAAATTCTACTTAGTTCTCCTGAATGAGACCGAGTTTTGTATAACTTATTCTTACATCGTATCTAAATATTTCTTATTTCGATTTAGTTATCTTGTATTTTACCGCTTTAAAAGTCAATGAAAATTAAATGGTCCACTGTTAGAAGAATAAAGGTTTTTTGATTGAAAGTATTATTAAAAACTAACTTTTAAAAGTTTATCTTTATAAATGTTTAACCCTTTTTAATAGGGACTATAACTGAAAATACGCCTCGAAGCCGTATAAGTTTTTAAAAGGCTCGTAGCCTGCAGGGTCCAGCAGGCTATACCATCGAAAAAAGGGCAACCCCATCTTCGGGTTTATTGTTCTCGAAATGTTGTGGGGGTTGATTTCCAGAAGTCGAAAGTTGTTCGTATCCCGGCGTGAGGGAAACTTCCACAGAATGATCGACCGCCCTCAAAAATTCGAACACTGCGTTGTGTGGTGTCGCGGGTGTCGGCGCGGGTGTGGAAAGGACACCCATTTCCCAATTGCGCTGCAAATTGAAATCCGGAAATACTTGCACATATATTCGGATGCAGTTGGCTACCGACGATAGTTGCTAAATGGCATGCTAAACCAACTGAGTAAACTGCGCTAACTAGAAAGCATTGAGCGTCCATTTTTCACCCGGTTCAGCACACGGCAATCTTTGAGGCGACCCGTCCGAATTCCAATATCTGCAAGAGTTGCAACGAGATGGTTGGCAATTTATTCCTGAATATTAGTCGGGATCTGCAGGAGACAAGCTGGCCGCATTTGTGGTAGTTACAACGCCCAGAAAGCAACCGAAATGAAA
The DNA here is from genome assembly GCA_959613345.1 of Tolmerus cingulatus. Taxonomy (NCBI): domain Eukaryota; kingdom Metazoa; phylum Arthropoda; class Insecta; order Diptera; family Asilidae; genus Tolmerus; species Tolmerus cingulatus. The sequence continues at coordinate 4,812,496 of OY390711.1, read as the reverse complement.
AAGCAATTTCTGGATTCCAACTTGCAGCCATTTGTCCCAGTCCCGGTCCCATGCATGAGACCGAATTTATCAATACCTGACCATAATTTGTCACCCGGAATAGATGAAAAATGATGTCTAGTGCCTTCGGCAACACAACAGATGGGATCTCAGCGGAGATAAAATGACGGAGTTGAGCCAGGGATTTGTTTTATGGGGCCCCCAGATGAGGGATGGATTCGGCAATTCGGGATTTTTCTGCCACGTCTCGCCATTTCCTTGGCCAAGTTACGAGTTGTTTATGAAGAGTTACGTGCTGATGAAATCAACTGAATGCTTCGAGTGACATTCTTCTGTCGCGATTTGATTAGTCACGTACATCACTGGCAACTACAGGGACCCCCAGCCTCCACCATCTTGGCGGGAGCTCTCCTTGGGGACAATTACGCCAGTGATGAATGGTCGTTTACGGCGCCATCCCCATCTGGCTAATTCGGCGCTGCTTGGGGCCCGCCTAAAATAAGGGTTGCGTTAATTATTAAATATTTGTGCAGGCGACGGCGGCCACTACACCGAGACCGAGGCGGGATAAGCCGCAGCAGGTGCGTGGCAGGATTTTATTTATCGAAAAGCCTACTTATCCCGTCGGAAAGGCGACTCTAAATATCGCCCCTATGTTGCGGTCGCCCTGGTTGAAGATAAACACGTTCACGGACACTGCCCTGCCATAGGCACATAAATCGAGAAACCCCAGCATGCTTTTCGGTGCATCCCCTGGCCCAGCTCTCGGACGGCCTTCAGAAAGAGTTCCCAGGATTTACCTTAGTTCGGGGAAGAGTGATAGGCTTAGGTTTTGCGACTCGAATACATGGAGACTCTGCGGTCTTTAGATTTGGAAACTAAACTTGTCTGAGACCATATCGTAATTCACTTAAATTCTAAGCGCCTGGTCACGGACCATTTGTAAGAAATGTTACCCGCCTCGTGTCGCAGCAGTTATAGCGCCAAGGTTCACACATTTGTAGGAAGTATTAGTGGGGCGGAATATTTCTGTTCTCTAAAATTAATGCGAAGGTGGTTCTCTGGCTTAATTTAACTTTAACAAATAAGAGGCACAATTTACATACACAGCATAGTTGAAAAATAAGATTTATATCTAATATTTGCATTTAGATATTTGGACGCCAAAGTTTATTCTTATCCAAAATAGTTACAAATGCCTCATTTTATTTAAAATAATTAGCCAGGCCTCATACAAAATAATAATATTAATTTAACTCTTAAAAAGTTTTCTGAGCGCGGCACATTCTATCGTAGGAATACGATTTTTCTTATACATACATATCTTCTTTGTTATTTCAAGTTATTCTAAACATTCTAAAGTCTATTTTAATATAGCGTATGAACACGGAAAGACAAGTTTATTTATAACGATAAAAGTTTTTTTAGTCCACATATTATTTCTATGTTATTATTGACAAATAAATATATGTATATAATGGAGAATATCTCAGTATACTTAACCGTAAGAAATTTTCAAGTGAAGTTTAACTAGGTTATATTATATTATAGTATATTTTGGAAATTGTATTTGATATACACAAGAAAATTAGTTATAAACTAACCAGAAATCAACGTTTACTCGGGACTATAGTTAGAGTTTCTGCGAAAACACAAAATTTGTAGATTTCTAAAAGCAAATTGTTTAAAAATCAGATAGGTCCAAGTATAATATATATTATATTATACATGTATATTATAAGCGGTGTTTATTTCAAAACGAGTGTAAACAAAAAAAAGCCACTCAGTCTTATTTGCTTTCGAACTAATACAATTTCGACGAAGTATACGAATAGAGGATGTCCCTAAACGACAAGTTTTTCTTAAAAGGAAAATTTTCCTTAAAGCATATAAAGCCTTTTAAAATCTCTAGACGATCAAGTTAATCGAAACCACTCAGCAGGCGAGTTAGCCACCGGAAAATTGTTCCCTGCACTTAAATGCTGCCATCACTTTTCAACTAAGGAGTGGTTGACTCGCGTGATTTATTTGAAAAAAGGTGAGCGCGACAGCGGGGACTGCGTTTTATATGTAGACGTATCAGTTCGTACAAAATCGTATAATCAATATTCAATTGAAAATCATCCGTCAATACGTTGGTTACCACTTTGATAAGTTATGGCAATATTCGTATATAGAATCAATATTTAACTGAAAGCATAGTAGTTTATCTTTTGAGAAATTACTGCGGTATTCATATATGTATGGAGTTTCCAACACTTTTTCGAAAAAAAGTATACTAGGATAACCAATCAAAACGTTTATAAATTTTCAGATCAGGGATTTCTGGTTTTCATATTCACACTGTCATATGTACCTATGCATTGTATGTAAATATAAGTTCATTCACATTTCTCTTTAAATTACCATTACGCGTTTATTTCACATGATGTGCATTTCACTGCCTTATGGCATTTTTGTAATAATATTTTTTTTCTTTATTTAGGTCTGTTGTAAAATATTATTTCAGTTTTGAAATTATTATGAAGTTTTCTCTGACGAATTTACAGCTGGGAGATGATTGATTATGTTTTGAAGTTGCAGCTAATGCAAAACTCATGTTGATAGGCGTCCTTCGAAACGTCACCGGACATGCAACATTTGTCAAACCATTAAGTCATACATTTCTAAAAAATTTTTACCCCGGCAAATACAAACAAAAATTCTTTTTTAATTAAAAAGACAACAAACATGTAGGTAATACCCGGGGCTTTCAGGTAGATTATGTTATGCATGTAAAGCAGTCGCCCTTAGGGAAACGAAAAATAAAACGATTTATAACAAATTAAAAGTAGAACTGATTATGCCATAAGGACTACTTCAATTTTATAGAAATGTGATTTGGTTTTTACGTTGTTTTTTACATCGCTTAATTTTCCTAGTATGTATGCATTTTTTTTAGACTAAAAAGGCTTTGTAAATAAGCAGCAAATCTCGTTAAAGTTATATTGTTGAAAAAAGACAGAAAATTGCTGACGTGAACTGAAAAGACAATTACTAAGACCAAATCTAAGGACATGGAGCCGTAACGTGTATTGGGCAGACAGAGGTCGAGATCCAACGTGGAAATGACAAGAGTATAACTACCCTGGACGTGAAATGATTGGCTTTATGCAGAAGCAACGGAGAAAACGAACCTATTTTCTACGAGAATAAACAGATCTTTATTTTTACATTCTCAAACAACTTTTTATTACGTATACTTAGTACTGATTTCGAACCCAAAAAAACACAAAATATGCACATATGTATTTTTTTTCTTTTCATAGACGTCAAATATAAACTGTAGGTTGTAATACTGAATAATTTCAACATTGTTATATTGTCAGTATTTATATTGTTATATTGAAGTATTTATTGCATACAAACGTTGAGTATCTTCATCTCAGACCACAAATTTAATTTTATTTTTTTTAATTTTTGTTATTTTATGATTCTGTTTTATTATTATACTTAGTTGTGGATCAAGGATTTAAAATTAATGTTATAAGAGTAAAACTATGGGTGGTGTATATTTTTTGATATTTCATTTCTAAAACTTAATTTGATTTTATTAATTCATTTCGTTTCCGACCCTCCTCAATTGAATAGTAGTTTACTTATGGGTGCATGAGCAAATATAAGAATATCTCGAAAATCGGACAGACTTTTCTACACACACATATATTTCATTTTTTAATTTCAGATACAATAAAAATTCTAGATTATCGCAGATTTAACTACCTGTCTTTCAAAAGTAAGGTTTCCCAATTAGGATTTTAAAGAATAAAGCAAGGAAATTGTTATATTGATTTTGTATGGTGGAAGTTTGTATGCGTACCCGAATCTCTTGAATAAATGAACTCAAGGCTCTACACAAGAAGCCTACTTCGTCAAAGAAATTCGGAAAATACATATTTGACCACAGGGAGATGAATGATTGAAATATCGAGCCCCCTGCACCTGTTGCTCGCCCTCGAGAGACCTGGAATAAAGGACACGGCAAACATGATCCTTTTGATGGGAGCAACAAAAGCCCGAGGCAGGAACGCCGCAGCTAGATATACAAGCCTCTGCAAGCCCCAAGAAATTTTGTGTTAGCCGTTGGGCGCTCAACTCGAAAAATTTGTAGTGAGCACAATGCCAGAGTCAGGGTGTCAAAGTGGAGCACAAGTCCAAATCTTGATGTGCATCGCATGGAATTTAATTTTGACGATGGCAACAGCACCAGCATCCTGTAGAGAATATATCTGGAGCTGGCCAGAGGAGCATCTTCCCGAAAATAATAACCGAAACGAATTTCATGGCTTAAAGCAGCTCCAAGATGCTTGGAATGTACAAAGTAAGCAACAACAGCAATCGAACAACTTGAGAAACTTTGAAATCACTTAAAGCAGCCAGGGTAAGGAGCGGCCTTTCTTCTTCTGCTTTTGCAGGAACTGCTTTTGGGTTTCATGAGTTGTGGAAGTTGTGCCCAAGAACGCTGCTGGAGGTGGCTCGGCTCCTACGGCAGAGGCGCACTCTCCGCGTTCAGGACGCAAACTCTGGCACTGGGACTCCGCTCCCGAACGAGCGTTTTCCACCCATCGGGAACTCCTCGCTGGTTCCTGAATCTGGGCGCTTTGGAAATGAATCGCGCAGACTCCCCGCTGGAGCCTTCTGCAGCAATACCACGGCAGCACCGAGATAAATTTTTTTTTTTTGTTACAGGTGGGGTTCGTCCAGTATCCTTTAGTTATCTCCCTTAGTTAAGTCCGGACTTGAATATGAATCAGATGGAGTGCACCCGATAAAGTTTTGCACGTTTTACTACCTGTCGGATTATATGGGCAAATAGCCAGCGAACCAATCACTCGTCACCGAAGTGCATCTGTGAAGTGCATCTCGACCACACCATCCGTTTCCGGTGCGTTCAGTTTCCTCGGTGGATGGTTTCGAGGCTCAAAGGTGCTGCTCCCAGTTGCAGTAGACGCACCACCGTCAGTGAAAGTAGTGGTCCCTTCTGGAGCTCTACAGGATTTCAAGTAATAAATAAATAATAGTAGTAATAATAATAATAGTGTTTGAAAAACTCATTGGGCTGTAATAGACCTGAACGGTTCTAGATACCGTTTATGTTTTAATCTGTGAGATAAATAAAGTTATTCTAATTGTGATCGCGTTTTTGGGAAACAATTCAAATATTTTCCAAACTTGCGATATTTGCTTGTATCACAGGCACCGTAAATCTCATATCGTCGAGATTTTAATAGAAAATTTGAGTCGTAGCTACCCTATAAATTGCGACCCGTCTTCTGAGTGAAATTTTATTAACGGTGGTAGCTCTAATCGATTGAAATAATTTGGTAGTTGCGTCAATTAACTACTAGTCAGCATTAAGGTGGACTGTGCGTGAGGCTTTAGGTGAACTGTGATTTTCGGGCCACCCCCGATCTGTTCGAAAATATCTGTTGATGGCGCCTTCCCAAAAGTGACGAGAATTCGGTTTAAGAGTGGTGCCAGTGACCGCAGAAATGCAACGTAAAATTCGAAGCCGGGGAGGCAATAAAAGACGCGTAATTAAACGTTTCGTGTGGTTACTATTGTTACTATTCCTCGACATGGATATCATGGCAGCGTTAAAAGACGGTAAGCTCACTATATTTATTATTTCCATCTTAAAGAACCCTCCGAACTTTTTCAAGTAGATATATCTCGAGAAAAAAGACCATTTATGCAGCTACAACCTTTGGTAATACCTCTACTTAAAAGGGTTTCATTTTCTTATGCCGCTACCTCGTGAATCTTGTTTTAATTCTTAGATAAAAGCGCGAAAAACGAGAACGTTTTGCCTTTGGGGGTGAAAATCTCGCTTATGTGCGCGGGAACCACAAAACAAGGCACACGTTAAAGCAGATATTTCTGCCGTAATATACTTCCAGTTTTTGCTCCGTTTTAGGATGGATTTTCTGATTTTGTGGAACAGACACGGAAATTTAACCGCCTTTGATAAAAATGGAGATGATGTATTCAAAAAGGGGTTGAAAATCAAAAGCAGATATAAAACATATCCATAATATCGACATAAGTGGCTCTACAAGTACGTATACTTGAACGCCAATTCGTTCTACTTAAGTGGGGTTCTTAAAACATATAAAGATAAATAAAAATAAGCCAGAAAAAATATATTTGGAACATTTCCCCAAACATCAAAACCACAACGAGAAAAACGAGATTATAGAAAAATGTGAGGCCAAAAAGCGACTTAAGTATGCTATGTCCCACTAATAAAAATCCCCCAAATTTCTCCCTCGTCTTATGTAATGCTGTAGCATATTTTAGTATTCCGCGAGACTTGATAAGATCATAACAAATAATTTAAGTTTGATAAACATCCAGAACATTGAGCAACTGATCACTTCAATGAATTTAAAGCAATTTAACTTACACCAAAACTAAATATATCTGGCGTTGAATTAATCTCTTAAAGCTGGTAAAATCTGCACAAATTAATTGAAAATTAGCAACTTTAATTCACCTGCAAAGATTATGTTATTAAAAAAAAATGCAATGAAATGGTATTAATAAATTAAAATGTGAATGTATTCTATTTGCGACTAATATGCATATATATTAAAGATGAAAATAAACAAACAAAATGTTGATTAATCGATTCGACTGAAATTGGAATTATTCCGAAAACGGAGTAATCTGGAAAACAAGGTAAGTTTATAATCCCTTTTAAATTAAATTTATTGAAAAAGACTTTTACAAATTTTAGAAATAATAACATTGATGTAAGATATAATTTTATGAAGAAATATGCTATAATAGGGTAAATAAATTTCAAGTCCCAAATAGGCTCATATCAGGGAATTGCGAAGATGTTCCAAGAAAAGCTGTTCAAATAAAAATCGCAGGCACTCATAGAGCTCGTGCTTGTGTTACGCTGCGTGTTAGAAATTGGAAGAGTTTTAGGTGTTTTTGACGTGAATTTGTCCCTTTTCCGATCTCATAGAAGGCAGTAGGTAGAAGATATTTGAAGAAAACTTGTCATCAATAGTCCTATACGAGATTTTATTGTATTGTTTAAAATTACGAATTATAGTCGTTGGTTTAGATGAAAATAATTTGAATTCTTCAGATTTTTAAACAACAAAAAATTAAAATACTACCGATTTTACGGATAGTTGAGTTTCCACTTAAATATTGTAGGTATGGCATTCTTATTCAGGTTATTATTTTTCCCTTTATTATCTTTCAAACTTTCAGTGAAATTCGGCAACGCAAACAATTTTATGTTTTATTGGTAGTGTTGCGTTTAAGTTTAAAACCACCTTGGTTATTGTACTATCTGTTAAATGTAATATTAAAATTCCGGGCAAAATTGTTATGCACAAAATTTCATTTAATTGCAAGGGAAGCTATGAAGTTCATTCCTTAATTTAATTAATAAACTACGCTCAAATTACTCAACGAGAAAGTATGCAAAAGTTGAAAGCCACAGCTGAAGTACCTGTTGAGAATATTATCAATGGTTAAATGCTTTATTTGGTTGTTATTTAACCACTATGGATTATAAACTTACTCCTTAAGCAATTCTCGACAAACTTTAATTTGCTCCAAGAAAATCTTTTTACACTTTTGTAAAGACTGCATATATTTTACAATTTTCTGCTCATTTCATGCAAATATCAGTATTTTTTAGTGGGAGCTTATCTTTTAGAACATATCATCAGAATTGATGAATGTTAACTATGATAGTTATTATCTCCTTATAACATACACACACATTTCCTATCACAAGGCAAAATGTTTATGATTAGTTTTAGAGACTGTATTCATAAACTATAATTATAAGTTATGAGTTACTCAATATTCAAATTATCAGTGAGATGATTTTTGAAGTAGCAATATGAGATTTTCGCAATTCATAAAATAGAAAAACATTTTAAATATTTCTTGAATATAAGAAGAAAAGATATTTAATTCCACGAAACGAATATAAAACATATAATATGATGTGCATATGATTTATATTCAGCGTAACTTTGCAAATGATTAATTGGCATAGAAAACAAATTTTGAAAATATGCCTTGGTTTGTAATTTTATTTTAAGTCGAATGATTTTATAAAAAGCTAAAATTACACTTAAAAAACAATATTCTTATAATTTTCTACTACTAATTATTAAAAAAAAAACAAGCCAAATGCAAAATGAACTCATTATACCTAGGTAACCAATATGCAATTTCCCTTTTTTTTCCCTTATACCAAGCCAAATTCTTATCCATGGACTTGGTTGTTTTATATTCGCCGTATACATCGCGTTCGTGATTTTCCAATAATCCAAGTTCAATTTGTTGGCTCGGGTACAAAAGTCGGTCTCTGCTTTAAAGAAGAGCTAGTGATTTCATAAAGATTACAATTCGAAAAGCCTAAAAAATTCCCTTGGTATTGGTATGACATGTTCATGCTTTTTAATGGCAACGGCAATGTTATTATTCTGCTAGGTTGCAGATATTGGATGCTGAGCACGAAAATAAATTGCTTTCCGTGAGCCACACATTTTTTTGCAACGACTGAAATAATATTTTTTATCCCAAAAATCCAAACTTTACCTATGCAATTGTTAACTTTGACACTAATTCTAACTACTCTTCAATGAACTTATTTTGCATACATTCAATTTGTTCATTGTCATGCGTCCATAGAATAAAAATAAATCGTTGATGATTACGATGCATAACTGAGTGTTTTTATAAGAAGTTTTTTGCTTAAATTTACGTTTATTAGGGATAATATCAAATTGGGTGCGTTGCTAGTAATGAACAGAAGATTACATTTTTGGTCTTCATCTTATGATTAGCAGCCTTTAAACTTGAAGGCTGATATTAGGAAAGCAAATCATTGTACGGCCTTTGCCGTTCACATAATCCATTTTTAAAGACCAAAAGTGACTAACCATGTCAAACCACATATCGTATAAACGGATATGGCTCATTTATGCTCGTCTACTTTGCGAGCTAACGCATAGTCAAATCAAGCATAAAGGATCAACCGTAGGCAATTCACGAACCGTAGAATCCTGGCTTAAGGCTCCTCCTCACTCAGATTTAGACGCTCAATTTGCTGTCGAACACATCGCAAGTGTTTTGCTGTGACATCGCCAAACGAATTTTGTTTGAGAAATTCCCACATCGCATCAATGAATCAACATCATCCCGCACTATATTTCAAGTAGGGAAACAAAAAAGCCCTAAAGAAGTTTGCCTCACAGAGCAGGCGCTTATTTACTATTCAGGGTCCTATCTTATAAAAACATGAGAATTTTGTGGTGAACTTACATAAAATAAGTATTCGACAATTTAAGGCGATATTGACACCATTTTCATATCATCTTTGAATCACTCATTGATTTTTTTAGTGTTCTTTGCGTAACAACAGCATAACTTTATGAGAATAGCTTGAAGTATATTTTTCAATTTTTCCATCAGCTTAGAGGAGATTTAGACTTTATCAATCGGTTTTTAAAGGGAAGAACTTCGAAATATTACGTTTTCCTCATACAATTTTATATAATTTGTTTATTTCCCTCATAAAAACTCTATGTTATTTCAATTTGCAATTTCTAAATATTTTCAAGTTGCAAACGACTTATGTTGTAATTTTAGTATGAAGATAAGTAAATTATAATTTTAAACATTATCGACAAAAACATGCGTATTTTATGAAAAATAAGATTTTATAAAACAGTAAATATAAAATTGTAGGTAAGTTATTAAAACGCATAAAATGTAAAATCGTTGATATACTATATGCAGTTATTTTTACTTAGTACTTAAGTTTTTACTATAACAAATAGTAAATTTAATTACTTTAAATTGTTGAATCATATTTTGTTACATGGTCAGCATTTCGTTACTACCAGTATCTGATATATATGTATATATATATATAAATACATTTTGTTGCTACATTAGTTTGAAGAAATATCCTTAAAAAAATAACAATTAAACTAGTTTCTAAATATACAAACAAAACACCCCACAAATATTCTGAATGAAATACCAAGCTCCATTTTACAGAAATGTATCCCCAAGAGTTATAACAACTAAGTTTTCCTGCGTTTGCGGTCAATGTGTTTAACCCACAACGTACCCTTAACCTATTTTTTCTGCTCCAGTTAATTAAGGCACTCCAGTGGATTTAACTCGAAGCAACTGGGTGGGGAGAACTCCTTACCAACTTAACCCCCATATGACGACTATGTTGAAATTTGAGTAACCAGCAGCTGGATTCTCCTGCTCCATTTAAAATCTTATAAGTTTCGAAGAAAGTTTCGTGCTTGTTCCCATCTGGGTTGAATTCACACACAATTCCTTAGGCTCACGGTGTGGCACCCACGCGTTCGCACACACATAGCTCCAGACACGATTGGTGCGGGAATCTTAGTTTATTCAAATTACGTTAATTATCTCCCTCCATCATCAATTCTTAACCAAACAGGGCTTCAACTGAGCAGCCTTATAACCCACGGGAGCGATAACGAGTTAATTCACATTAAGTGTTCGAATAGAGCCGATTCCTACGTGTCACATCGGTACCGCGCCTTTTTAAAAGCCGAGGGGGTGAATATCGATCGCGAAATTTTAAAATATTAACGAACAGACCTACCTCGTCCGCGGAGTTTCCGGCCACCCACGCCACCCACGCCACCCCGTTTACAGATTTTGCGATTTTTCACGCCTCTCGTTCATTAAAAGCGCGCCCTGGCACTTGAACACGTTCCCTTAAAATATGTGGGGAAATGTTAATTTACTTTTCAATGAGTCGTCGACGTCTTTCGAGTCCTGTCACATTCCCGAACTCCAAAAAATATTACCCCAATTTTTCACTTGGCGAGTGGATTCCTTTATTTTCCCAGTTAACAAACTTTTCAATATGCTCCTTGCTGTGGAACTGTTCCAGAGAGCCGCGGGCCTTTTTTTAAAAAAATCCGTTGTCGCGTCGCACGGCAAAATTAATTGTGCAAAGTGCTCGTCGAGTTTTCGCGTTCAGCATATGGCCGACGAAGGACTTTTGGCTAGCGACTTCCGCGTCATGAGAAATCTGATTTGCCAAGCGATTTGGTAGTTAGTGCTTGCTAATTAATCTCCAATTCCCTAAATACCCAGACTATTTCAATGTCGCTCAAAAACAAAGATTAGCTTTAATGCAAGAGCTAACTATACTTTCGTTTAATTAGTAATTTTGAACTTATAAAAACCTTTGAAGTACCTTTTCTTATTATTGTAACATTCTAACTAGAGTTTTACTCAGGCAAAAAGGCAACTAAACACTTAGACTAAATTGCGTTATCCTTTGCAAATTACAAATTAAGGAGACTAAAAATAATTGTCTATAATATTTCAATTTGTACCAGCAGGCTGAGAAATAGATGAAAAATTATTTCCGGATAACCAAAATTTTATTTTAATATCATTCTTTATTTGAAAACCCCGTTTCTAAGATATTTCCTATATGTGTTAGTAACAACTAACATAAATCAATAATAACAGGAAACATAATTATTCTTTATAACAAACCAAATTTTGCTTTCTTATGAATTATTCTTTTCTTTCTTGATTATTCCGGCAAAAACAAAATATCGTTTTTAATTTATAAAATATAAAAACAAAATTTTCCTTTCCTTTGAAAGTTGAGACACTATTTGAAGATTTGAAGAAACAGGTGAAACGTCCTTGGGAACCTAATCGAATTTTAGGAATAGTAGCTAACACATTTAGGTAACAGTTCTAATTTCCAATTTTTACCATTGAAGTGCTAGGCAAGTTATTATAATATTTAATGTACTGATGCCGAATACGTAAAGATACACTATTAAATTAATAAGCAAATCGACTAATATTTTACATTGAAATTACATACTAATCGAAATTACAATCTACTGTTGAAATATTCAAAGGAGAATAGCTGCAAAACAACTTGAATTGCACTTGAAGTTAATTAATTTAATAAAAGGAAAATAAGTTATACGAGTGCCATTTATTTATAAAAAAAAATTGATAATACTATTGGCTACAACTTTTACTAATTTTTTACCTGCTGTAATTTTCATATTTCACGGAAACCTCTCGTAAAAGTATAAAACACATATCTTCAGTATTTAACTGGGATATGAACTTTTGGAAATCATATAAAATTAAATTAGATTACAAATATACCAACTTTCATACATAGATGTATTTATAATTCGTTTTTTACTTCCATTGATTTTTTTATCAATCTCATCAACATTTTCTCTAATAACGAAGATGGATATTTCTAAATATCTGGTGGACATTATGTGTATGTATACCACCCTTCAGGTAACATCCATCTTAATATTTACAAAAAATTTTGATGAGATTGATTTGGCTCTTTACTTCGTTTGTCGGTAAAACCGCTTACATTTTCCGATTATGTCGCGTATAAAATTCTTTAAATTATTTAAAA